>OX940877.1:117274822-119674822 GCA_954870665.1 Stratiomys singularior
CAGAATACAGAATACAGAATACAGAATACAGAATACAGAATACAGAATACAGAATACAGAATACAGAATACAGAATACAGAATACAGAATACAGAATACAGAATACAGAATACAGAATACAGAATACAGAATACAGAATACAGAATACAGAATACAGAATACAGAATACAGAATACAGAATACAGAATACAGAATACAGAATACAGAATACAGAATACAGAATACAGAATACAGAATACAGAATACAGAATACAGAATACAGAATACAGAATACAGAATACAGAATACAGAATACAGAATACAGAATACAGAATACAGAATACAGAATACAGAATACAGAATACAGAATACAGAATACAGAATACAGAATACAGAATACAGAATACAGAATACAGAATACAGAATACAGAATACAGAATACAGAATACAGAATACAGAATACAGAATACAGAATACAGAATACAGAATACAGAATACAGAATACAGAATACAGAATACAGAATACAGAATACAGAATACAGAATACATAGGAAACTTAACGAAACTTAACGAAACTTAACGAAACTTAACGAAACTTAACGAAACTTAACGAAACTTAACGAAACTTAACGAAACTTAACGAAACTTAACGAAACTTAACGAAACTTAACGAAACTTAACGAAACTTAACGAAACTTAACGAAACTTAACGAAACTTAACGAAACTTAACGAAACTTAACGAATTTCGAAAATCTAATTTCGAAAATCTAATTTCGAAAATCTAATTTCGAAAATCTAATTTCGAAAATCTAATTTCGAAAATCTAATTTCGAAAATCTAATTTCGAAAATCTAATTTCGAAAATCTAATTTCGAAAATCTAATTTCGAAAATCTAATTTCGAAAATCTAATTTCGAAAATCTAATTTCGAAAATCTAATTTCGAAAATCTAATTTCGAAAATCTAATTTCGAAAATCTAATTTCGAAAATCTAATTTCGAAAATCTAATTTCGAAAATCTAATTTCGAAAATCTAATTTCGAAAATCTAATTTCGAAAATCTCATTTCCCTCCTCCAAATTTCCCTCCTCCAAATAAGCCCCGCCCCCTGGGAAATTAGCCCCGCCCCCTGGGAAATTAGCCCCGCCCCCCTGGGAAATTGGCCCCGCCCCCTAGTAAATTGGCCCCGCCCCCTAGTAAATTGGCCCCGCCCCCTGGGAAATTAGCCCCGCCCCATGGGAAATTGGCCCCGCCCCCTGGGAAATTGGCCCCGCCCCCTGGGAAATTTGCCCCGCCCCCTGGGAAATTAGCCCCGCTAAATTAATTGAAACTTGAAAGTTGAATGTTGAAAAATTAAAGTTGAAAGTTGAAAGTTGAAAGTTTAAAGTTTAAAGTTTAAAGTTTAAAGTTTAAAGTTTAAAGTTTAAAGTTTAAAGTTTAAAGTTTAAAGTTTAAAGTTTAAAGTTTAAAGTTTAAAGTTTAAAGTTTAAAGTTTAAAGTTTAAAGTTTAAAGTTTAAAGTTTAAAGTTTAAAGTTTAAAGTTTAAAGTTTAAAGTTTAAAGTTTAAAGTTTAAAGTTTAAAGTTTAAAGTTTAAAGTTTAAAGTTTAAAGTTTAAAGTTTAAAGTTTAAAGTTTAAAGTTTAAAGTTTAAAGTTTAAAGTTGAAAGTTGAAAGTTGAAAGTTGAAAGTTGAAAGTTGAAAGTTGAAAGTTGAAAGTTGAAAGTTGAAAGTTGAAAGTTGAAAGTTGAAAGTTGAAAGTTGAAAGTTGAAAGTTGAAAGTTGAAAGTTGAAAGTTGAAAGTTGAAAGTTGAAAGTTGAAAGTTGAAAGTTGAAAGTTGAAAGTTGAAAGTTGAAAGTTGAAAGTTGAAAGTTGAAAGTTGAAAGTTGAAAGTTGAAAGTTGAAAGTTGAAAGTTGAAAGTTGAAAGTTGAAAGTTGAAAGTTGAAAGTTGAAAGTTGAAAGTTGAAAGTTGAAAGTTGAAAGTTGAAAGTTGAAAGTTGAAAGTTGAAAGTTGAAAGTTGAAAGTTGAAAGTTGAAAGTTGAAAGTTGAAAGTTGAAAGTTGAAAGTTGAAAGTTGAAAGTTGAAAGTTGAAAGTTGAAAGTTGAAAGTTGAAAGTTGAAAGTTGAAAGTTGAAAGTTGAAAGATGAAAGATGAAAGTTGAAAGTTGAAAGTTGAAAGTTGAAAGTTGAAAGTTGAAAGTTGAAAGTTGAAAGTTGAAAGTTTAAAGTTGATAACGAAGATGAAAGTTGAAAGTTGAAAGTTGAGAATTGAAAATTGAAACTTAAAAATTGAAAAGTGAAAATTGAATTGAATTAAGCATTGCTTTAGTTAAAGGCTAGTATAATATATAGTATCAATAATATATATACCATATATAGTATAGTATACATACTATATATATAGTATAGTATATATACTATATATATAGTATAGTATATATACTATATATAGTATAGTATATATACTATATATAGTATAGTATATATACTATATATATAGTATATATACTATATATAGTATAGTATATATACTATATATATAGTATATATATAGCAGGCAGGCAGGCAGGCAGGCAGGCAGGCAGGCAGGCAGGCAGGCAGGCAGGCAGGCAGGCAGGCAGGCAGGCAGGCAGGCAGGCAGGCAGGCAGGCAGGCAGGCAGGCAGGCAGGCAGGCAGGCAGGCAGGCAGGCAGGCAGGCAGGCAGGCAGGCAGGCAGGCAGGCAGGCAGGCAGGCAGGCAGGCAGGCAGGCAGGCAGGCAGGCAGGCAGGCAGGCAGGCAGGCAGGCAGGCAGGCAGGCAGGCAGGCAGGCAGGCAGGCAGGCAGGCAGGCAGGCAGGCAGGCAGGCAGGCAGGCAGGCAGGCAGGCAGGCAGGCAGGCAGGCAGGCAGGCAGGCAGGCAGGCAGGCAGGCAGGCAGGCAGGCAGGCAGGCAGGCAGGCAGGCAGAATACAGAATACAGAATACAGAATACAGAATACAGAATACAGAATACAGAATACAGAATACAGAATACAGAATACAGAATACAGAATACAGAATACAGAATACAGAATACAGAATACAGAATACAGAATACAGAATACAGAATACAGAATACAGAATACAGAATACAGAATACAGAATACAGAATACAGAATACAGAATACAGAATACAGAATACAGAATACAGAATACAGAATACAGAATACAGAATACAGAATACAGAATACAGAATACAGAATACAGAATACAGAATACAGAATACAGAATACAGAATACAGAATACAGAATACAGAATACATAGGAAACTTAGGAAACTTAGGAAACTTAGGAAACTTAGGAAACTTAACGAAACTTAACGAAACTTAACGAAACTTAACGAAACTTAACGAAACTTAACGAAACTTAACGAAACTTAACGAAACTTAACGAAACTTAACGAAACTTAACGAAACTTAACGAAACTTAACGAAACTTAACGAAACTTAACGAAACTTAACGAAACTTAACGAAACTTAACGAAACTTAACGAAACTTAACGAAACTTAACGAAACTTAACGAAACTTAACGAAACTTAACGAAACTTAACGAAACTTAACGAAACTTAACGAAACTTAACGAAACTTAACGAAACTTAACGAAACTTAACGAAACTTAACGAAACTTAACGAAACTTAACGAAACTTAACGAAACTTAACGAAACTTAACGAAACTTAACGAAACTTAACGAAACTTAACGAAACTTAACGAAACTTAACGAAACTTAACGAAACTTAACGAAACTTAACGAAACTTAACGAAACTTAACGAAACTTAACGAAACTTAACGAAACTTAACGAAACTTAACGAAACTTAACGAAACTTAACGAAACTTAACGAAACTTAACGAAACTTAACGAAACTTAACGAAACTTAACGAAACTTAACGAATTTCGAAAATCTAATTTCGAAAATCTAATTTCGAAAATCTAATTTCGAAAATCTAATTTCGAAAATCTAATTTCGAAAATCTAATTTCGAAAATCTAATTTCGAAAATCTAATTTCGAAAATCTAATTTCGAAAATCTAATTTCGAAAATCTAATTTCGAAAATCTAATTTCGAAAATCTAATTTCGAAAATCTAATTTCGAAAATCTAATTTCGAAAATCTAATTTCGAAAATCTAATTTCGAAAATCTAATTTCGAAAATCTAATTTCGAAAATCTAATTTCGAAAATCTAATTTCGAAAATCTAATTTCGAAAATCTAATTTCGAAAATCTAATTTCGAAAATCTAATTTCGAAAATCTAATTTCGAAAATCTAATTTCGAAAATCTAATTTCGAAAATCTAATTTCGAAAATCTAATTTCGAAAATCTAATTTCGAAAATCTAATTTCGAAAATCTAATTTCGAAAATCTAATTTCGAAAATCTAATTTCGAAAATCTAATTTCGAAAATCTAATTTCGAAAATCTAATTTCGAAAATCTAATTTCGAAAATCTAATTTCGAAAATCTAATTTCGAAAATCTAATTTCGAAAATCTAATTTCGAAAATCTAATTTCCCTCCTCCAAATTTCCCTCCTCCAAATAAGCCCCGCCCCCTGGGAAATTAGCCCCGCCCCCTGGGAAATTAGCCCCGCCCCCCTGGGAAATTGGCCCCGCCCCCTAGTAAATTGGCCCCGCCCCCTAGTAAATTGGCCCCGCCCCCCTAGTAAATTGGCCCCGCCCCCTGGGAAATTAGCCCCGCCCCATGGGAAATTGGCCCCGCCCCCTGGGAAATTTGCCCCGCCCCCTGGGAAATTAGCCCCGCTAAATTAATTGAAACTTGAATGTTGAAAAATTAAAGTTGAAAGTTTAAAGTTTAAAGTTGAAAGTTTAAAGTTTAAAGTTTAAAGTTTAAAGTTTAAAGTTTAAAGTTTAAAGTTTAAAGTTTAAAGTTTAAAGTTGAAAGTTGAAAGTTGAAAGTTTAAAGTTTAAAGTTTAAAGTTTAAAGTTTAAAGTTTAAAGTTTAAAGTTTAAAGTTTAAAGTTTAAAGTTTAAAGTTTAAAGTTTAAAGTTTAAAGTTTAAAGTTTAAAGTTTAAAGTTTAAAGTTTAAAGTTTAAAGTTTAAAGTTTAAAGTTTAAAGTTTAAAGTTTAAAGTTTAAAGTTTAAAAAAGTTTAAAGTTTAAAGTTGAAAGTTGAAAGTTGAAAGTTGAAAGTTGAAAGTTGAAAGTTGAAAGTTGAAAGTTGAAAGTTGAAAGTTGAAAGTTGAAAGTTGAAAGTTGAAAGTTGAAAGTTGAAAGTTGAAAGTTGAAAGTTGAAAGTTGAAAGTTGAAAGATGAAAGATGAAAGATGAAAGATGAAAGATGAAAGATGAAAGATGAAAGATGAAAGATGAAAGATGAAAGATGAAAGATGAAAGATGAAAGTTGAAAGTTGAAAGTTGAAAGTTGAAAGTTGAAAGTTTAAAGTTGATAACGAAGATGAAAGTTGAAAGTTGAAAGTTGAGAATTGAAAATTGAAACTTAAAAATTGAAAAGTGAAAATTGAATTGAATTAAGCATTGCTTTAGTTAAAGGCTAGTATAATATATAGTATCAATAATATATATACCATATATAGTATAGTATATATACTATATATATAGTATAGTATATATACTCTATATAGTATAGTATATATACTATATATAGTATAGTATATATACTATATATATAGTATATAGCAGGCAGGCAGGCAGGCAGGCAGGCAGGCAGGCAGGCAGGCAGGCAGGCAGGCAGGCAGGCAGGCAGGCAGGCAGGCAGGCAGGCAGGCAGGCAGGCAGGCAGGCAGGCAGGCAGGCAGGCAGGCAGGCAGGCAGGCAGGCAGGCAGGCAGGCAGGCAGGCAGGCAGGCAGGCAGGCAGGCAGGCAGGCAGGCAGGCAGGCAGGCAGGCAGGCAGGCAGGCAGGCAGGCAGGCAGGCAGGCAGGCAGGCAGGCAGGCAGGCAGGCAGGCAGGCAGGCAGGCAGGCAGGCAGGCAGGCAGGCAGGCAGGCAGGCAGGCAGGCAGGCAGGCAGGCAGGCAGGCAGGCAGGCAGGCAGGCAGGCAGGCAGGCAGGCAGGCAGGCAGGCAGGCAGGCAGGCAGGCAGGCAGGCAGGCAGGCAGGCAGGCAGGCAGGCAGGCAGGCAGGCAGGCAGGCAGGCAGAGTACAGAATACAGAATACAGAATACAGAATACAGAATACAGAATACAGAATACAGAATACAGAATACAGAATACAGAATACAGAATACAGAATACAGAATACAGAATACAGAATACAGAATACAGAATACAGAATACAGAATACAGAATACAGAATACAGAATACAGAATACAGAATACAGAATACAGAATACAGAATACAGAATACAGAATACAGAATACAGAATACAGAATACAGAATACAGAATACAGAATACAGAATACAGAATACAGAATACAGAATACAGAATACAGAATACAGAATACAGAATACAGAATACAGAATACAGAATACAGAATACAGAATACAGAATACAGATACAGAATACAGAATACAGAATACAGAATACAGAATACAGAATACAGAATACAGAATACAGAATACAGAATACAGAATACAGAATACAGAATACAGAATACAGAATACAGAATACAGAATACAGAATACAGAATACAGAATACAGAATACAGAATACAGAATACAGAATACAGAATACAGAATACAGAATACAGAATACAGAATACAGAATACAGAATACAGAATACAGAATACAGAATACAGAATACAGAATACAGAATACAGAATACAGAATACAGAATACAGAATACAGAATACAGAATACAGAATACAGAATACAGAATACAGAATACAGAATACAGAATACAGAATACAGAATACAGAATACAGAATACAGAATACAGAATACAGAATACAGAATACAGAATACAGAATACAGAATACAGAATACAGAATACAGAATACAGAATACAGAATACAGAATACAGAATACAGAATACAGAATACAGAATACAGAATACATAGGAAACTTAGGAAACTTAGGAAACTTAACGAAACTTAACGAAACTTAACGAAACTTAACGAAACTTAACGAAACTTAACGAAACTTAACGAAACTTAACGAAACTTAACGAAACTTAACGAAACTTAACGAAACTTAACGAAACTTAACGAAACTTAACGAAACTTAACGAAACTTAACGAAACTTAACGAAACTTAACGAAACTTAACGAAACTTAACGAAACTTAACGAAACTTAACGAAACTTAACGAAACTTAACGAAACTTAACGAAACTTAACGAAACTTAACGAAACTTAACGAAACTTAACGAAACTTAACGAAACTTAACGAAACTTAACGAAACTTAACGAAACTTAACGAAACTTAACGAAACTTAACGAAACTTAACGAAACTTAACGAAACTTAACGAAACTTAACGAAACTTAACGAAACTTAACGAAACTTAACGAAACTTAACGAAACTTAACGAAACTTAACGAAACTTAACGAAACTTAACGAAACTTAACGAAACTTAACGAAACTTAACGAAACTTAACGAAACTTAACGAAACTTAACGAATTTCGAAAATCTAATTTCGAAAATCTAATTTCGAAAATCTAATTTCGAAAATCTAATTTCGAAAATCTAATTTCGAAAATCTAATTTCGAAAATCTAATTTCGAAAATCTAATTTCGAAAATCTAATTTCGAAAATCTAATTTCGAAAATCTAATTTCGAAAATCTAATTTCGAAAATCTAATTTCGAAAATCTAATTTCGAAAATCTAATTTCGAAAATCTAATTTCGAAAATCTAATTTCGAAAATCTAATTTCGAAAATCTAATTTCGAAAATCTAATTTCGAAAATCTAATTTCGAAAATCTAATTTCGAAAATCTAATTTCGAAAATCTAATTTCGAAAATCTAATTTCGAAAATCTAATTTGGAAAATCTAATTTGGAAAATCTAATTTGGAAAATCTAATTTGGAAAATCTAATTTGGAAAATCTAATTTCGAAAATCTAATTTCGAAAATCTAATTTCGAAAATCTAATTTCGAAAATCTAATTTCGAAAATCTAATTTCGAAAATCTAATTTCGAAAATCTAATTTCGAAAATCTAATTTCGAAAATCTAATTTCGAAAATCTAATTTCGAAAATCTAATTTCGAAAATCTAATTTCGAAAATCTAATTTCCCTCCTCCAAATTTCCCTCCTCCAAATAAGCCCCGCCCCCTGGGAAATTAGCCCCGCCCCCTGGGAAATTAGCCCCGCCCCCCTGGGAAATTGGCCCCGCCCCCTAGTAAATTGGCCCCGCCCCCTAGTAAATTGGCCCCGCCCCCTGGGAAATTAGCCCCGCCCCATGGGAAATTGGCCCCGCCCCCTGGGAAATTTGCCCCGCCCCCTGGGAAATTAGCCCCGCTAAATTAATTGAAACTTGAAAGTTGAATGTTGAAAAATTAAAGTTGAAAGTTTAAAGTTTAAAGTTTAAAGTTTAAAGTTTAAAGTTTAAAGTTTAAAGTTTAAAGTTTAAAGTTTAAAGTTTAAAGTTTAAAGTTTAAAGTTTAAAGTTTAAAGTTTAAAGTTTAAAGTTTAAAGTTTAAAGTTTAAAGTTTAAAGTTTAAAGTTTAAAGTTTAAAGTTTAAAGTTTAAAGTTTAAAGTTTAAAGTTTAAAGTTTAAAGTTTAAAGTTTAAAGTTTAAAGTTGAAAGTTGAAAGTTGAAAGTTGAAAGTTGAAAGTTGAAAGTTGAAAGTTGAAAGTTGAAAGTTGAAAGTTGAAAGTTGAAAGTTGAAAGTTGAAAGTTGAAAGTTGAAAGTTGAAAGTTGAAAGTTGAAAGTTGAAAGTTGAAAGTTGAAAGTTGAAAGTTGAAAGTTGAAAGTTGAAAGTTGAAAGTTGAAAGTTGAAAGTTGAAAGTTGAAAGTTGAAAGTTGAAAGTTGAAAGTTGAAAGTTGAAAGTTGAAAGTTGAAAGTTGAAAGTTGAAAGTTGAAAGTTGAAAGTTGAAAGTTGAAAGTTGAAAGTTTAAAGTTTAAAGTTTAAAGTTTAAAGTTTAAAGTTTAAAGTTTAAAGTTTAAAGTTTAAAGTTTAAAGTTTAAAGTTTAAAGTTTAAAGTTTAAAGTTTAAAGTTTAAAGTTTAAAGTTTAAAGTTTAAAGTTTAAAGTTTAAAGTTTAAAGTTTAAAGTTTAAAGTTTAAAGTTTAAAGTTTAAAGTTTAAAGTTTAAAGTTTAAAGTTTAAAGTTTAAAGTTTAAAGTTTAAAGTTTAAAGTTTAAAGTTTAAAGTTTAAAGTTTAAAGTTTAAAGTTTAAAGTTGAAAGTTGAAAGTTGAAAGTTGAAAGTTGAAAGTTGAAAGTTGAAAGTTGAAAGTTGAAAGTTGAAAGTTGAAAGTTGAAAGTTGAAAGTTGAAAGTTGAAAGTTGAAAGTTGAAAGTTGAAAGTTGAAAGTTGAAAGTTGAAAGTTGAAAGTTGAAAGTTGAAAGTTGAAAGTTGAAAGTTGAAAGTTGAAAGTTGAAAGTTGAAAGTTGAAAGTTGAAAGTTGAAAGTTGAAAGTTGAAAGTTGAAAGTTGAAAGTTGAAAGTTGAAAGTTGAAAGTTGAAAGTTGAAAGTTGAAAGTTGAAAGTTTAAAGTTTAAAGTTTAAAGTTTAAAGTTTAAAGTTTAAAGTTTAAAGTTTAAAGTTTAAAGTTTAAAGTTTAAAGTTTAAAGTTTAAAGTTTAAAGTTTAAAGTTTAAAGTTTAAAGTTTAAAGTTTAAAGTTTAAAGTTTAAAGTTTAAAGTTTAAAGTTTAAAGTTTAAAGTTTAAAGTTTAAAGTTTAAAGTTTAAAGTTTAAAGTTTAAAGTTTAAAGTTTAAAGTTTAAAGTTTAAAGTTTAAAGTTTAAAGTTTAAAGTTTAAAGTTTAAAGTTTAAAGTTTAAAGTTTAAAGTTTAAAGTTTAAAGTTTAAAGTTTAAAGTTTAAAGTTTAAAGTTTAAAGTTTAAAGTTTAAAGTTTAAAGTTTAAAGTTTAAAGTTTAAAGTTTAAAGTTTAAAGTTTAAAGTTTAAAGTTTAAAGTTTAAAGTTTAAAGTTTAAAGTTTAAAGTTTAAAGTTTAAAGTTTAAAGTTTAAAGTTTAAAGTTTAAAGTTTAAAGTTTAAAGTTTAAAGTTTAAAGTTTAAAGTTTAAAGTTTAAAGTTTAAAGTTTAAAGTTTAAAGTTTAAAGTTTAAAGTTTAAAGTTTAAAGTTTAAAGTTTAAAGTTTAAAGTTTAAAGTTTAAAGTTTAAAGTTTAAAGTTTAAAGTTTAAAGTTTAAAGTTTAAAGTTTAAAGTTTAAAGTTTAAAGTTTAAAGTTTAAAGTTTAAAGTTTAAAGTTTAAAGTTTAAAGTTTAAAGTTTAAAGTTTAAAGTTTAAAGTTTAAAGTTTAAAGTTTAAAGTTTAAAGTTTAAAGTTGAAAGTTGAAAGTTGAAAGTTGAAAGTTGAAAGTTGAAAGTTGAAAGTTGAAAGTTGAAAGTTGAAAGTTGAAAGTTGAAAGTTGAAAGTTGAAAGTTGAAAGTTGAAAGTTGAAAGTTGAAAGTTGAAAGTTGAAAGTTGAAAGTTGAAAGTTGAAAGTTGAAAGTTGAAAGTTGAAAGTTGAAAGTTGAAAGTTTAAAGTTTAAAGTTTAAAGTTTAAAGTTTAAAGTTTAAAGTTTAAAGTTTAAAGTTTAAAGTTTAAAGTTTAAAGTTTAAAGTTTAAAGTTTAAAGTTTAAAGTTTAAAGTTTAAAGTTTAAAGTTTAAAGTTTAAAGTTTAAAGTTTAAAGTTTAAAGTTTAAAGTTTAAAGTTTAAAGTTTAAAGTTTAAAGTTTAAAGTTTAAAGTTTAAAGTTTAAAGTTTAAAGTTTAAAGTTTAAAGTTTAAAGTTGAAAGTTGAAAGTTGAAAGTTGAAAGTTGAAAGTTGAAAGTTGAAAGTTGAAAGTTGAAAGTTGAAAGTTGAAAGTTGAAAGTTGAAAGTTGAAAGTTGAAAGTTGAAAGTTGAAAGTTGAAAGTTGAAAGTTGAAAGTTGAAAGTTGAAAGTTGAAAGTTGAAAGTTGAAAGTTGAAAGTTGAAAGTTGAAAGTTGAAAGTTGAAAGTTGAAAGTTGAAAGTTGAAAGTTGAAAGTTGAAAGTTGAAAGTTGAAAGTTGAAAGTTGAAAGTTGAAAGTTGAAAGTTGAAAGTTGAAAGTTGAAAGTTGAAAGTTGAAAGTTGAAAGTTGAAAGTTGAAAGATGAAAGATGAAAGATGAAAGATGAAAGATGAAAGATGAAAGATGAAAGATGAAAGATGAAAGATGAAAGTTGAAAGTTGAAAGTTGAAAGTTGAAAGTTGAAAGTTGATAACGAAGATGAAAGTTGAAAGTTGAAAGTTGAGAATTGAAAATTGAAACTTAAAAATTGAAAAGTGAAAATTGAATTGAATTAAGCATTGCTTTAGTTAAAGGCTAGTATAATATATAGTATCAATAATATATATACCATATATAGTATAGTATACATACTATATATATAGTATAGTATATATACTATATATATAGTATAGTATATATACTATATATAGTATAGTATATATACTATATATAGTATAGTATATATACTATATATATAGTATATATATAGCAGGCAGGCAGGCAGGCAGGCAGGCAGGCAGGCAGGCAGGCAGGCAGGCAGGCAGGCAGGCAGGCAGGCAGGCAGGCAGCAGGCAGGCAGGCAGGCAGGCAGGCAGGCAGGCAGGCAGGCAGGCAGGCAGGCAGGCAGGCAGGCAGGCAGGCAGGCAGGCAGGCAGGCAGGCAGGCAGGCAGGCAGGCAGGCAGGCAGGCAGGCAGGCAGGCAGGCAGGCAGGCAGGCAGGCAGGCAGGCAGGCAGGCAGGCAGGCAGGCAGGCAGGCAGGCAGGCAGGCAGGCAGGCAGGCAGGCAGGCAGGCAGGCAGGCAGGCAGGCAGAGTACAGAATACAGAATACAGAATACAGAATACAGAATACAGAATACAGAATACAGAATACAGAATACAGAATACAGAATACAGAATACAGAATACAGAATACAGAATACAGAATACAGAATACAGAATACAGAATACAGAATACAGAATACAGAATACAGAATACAGAATACAGAATACAGAATACAGAATACAGAATACAGAATACAGAATACAGAATACAGAATACAGAATACAGAATACAGAATACAGAATACAGAATACAGAATACAGAATACAGAATACAGAATACAGAATACATAGGAAACTTAGGAAACTTAGGAAACTTAGGAAACTTAACGAAACTTAACGAAACTTAACGAAACTTAACGAAACTTAACGAAACTTAACGAAACTTAACGAAACTTAACGAAACTTAACGAAACTTAACGAAACTTAACGAAACTTAACGAAACTTAACGAAACTTAACGAAACTTAACGAAACTTAACGAAACTTAACGAAACTTAACGAAACTTAACGAAACTTAACGAAACTTAACGAAACTTAACGAAACTTAACGAAACTTAACGAAACTTAACGAAACTTAACGAAACTTAACGAAACTTAACGAAACTTAACGAAACTTAACGAAACTTAACGAAACTTAACGAAACTTAACGAAACTTAACGAAACTTAACGAAACTTAACGAAACTTAACGAAACTTAACGAAACTTAACGAAACTTAACGAAACTTAACGAAACTTAACGAAACTTAACGAAACTTAACGAAACTTAACGAAACTTAACGAAACTTAACGAAACTTAACGAAACTTAACGAATTTCGAAAATCTAATTTCGAAAATCTAATTTCGAAAATCTAATTTCGAAAATCTAATTTCGAAAATCTAATTTCGAAAATCTAATTTCGAAAATCTAATTTCGAAAATCTAATTTCGAAAATCTAATTTCGAAAATCTAATTTCGAAAATCTAATTTCGAAAATCTAATTTCGAAAATCTAATTTCGAAAATCTAATTTCGAAAATCTAATTTCGAAAATCTAATTTCGAAAATCTAATTTCGAAAATCTAATTTCGAAAATCTAATTTCGAAAATCTAATTTCGAAAATCTAATTTCGAAAATCTAATTTCGAAAATCTAATTTCGAAAATCTAATTTCGAAAATCTAATTTCGAAAATCTAATTTCGAAAATCTAATTTCGAAAATCTAATTTCGAAAATCTAATTTCGAAAATCTAATTTCGAAAATCTAATTTCGAAAATCTAATTTCGAAAATCTAATTTCGAAAATCTAATTTCGAAAATCTAATTTCCCTCCTCCAAATTTCCCTCCTCCAAATAAGCCCCGCCCCCTGGGAAATTAGCCCCGCCCCCTGGGAAATTAGCCCCACCCCCCTGGGAAATTGGCCCCGCCCCCTAGTAAATTGGCCCCGCCCCCTAGTAAATTGGCCCCGCCCCCTGGGAAATTAGCCCCGCCCCATGGGAAATTGGCCCCGCCCCCTGGGAAATTGGCCCCGCCCCCTGGGAAATTTGCCCCGCCCCCTGGGAAATTAGCCCCGCTAAATTAATTGAAACTTGAAAGTTGAATGTTGAAAAATTAAAGTTGAAAGTTTAAAGTTTAAAGTTTAAAGTTTAAAGTTTAAAGTTTAAAGTTTAAAGTTTAAAGTTTAAAGTTTAAAGTTTAAAGTTTAAAGTTTAAAGTTTAAAGTTTAAAGTTTAAAGTTTAAAGTTTAAAGTTTAAAGTTTAAAGTTTAAAGTTTAAAGTTTAAAGTTTAAAGTTTAAAGTTTAAAGTTTAAAGTTTAAAGTTTAAAGTTTAAAGTTTAAAGTTTAAAGTTTAAAGTTTAAAGTTTAAAGTTTAAAGTTTAAAGTTTAAAGTTTAAAGTTTAAAGTTTAAAGTTTAAAGTTTAAAGTTTAAAGTTTAAAGTTTAAAGTTTAAAGTTGAAAGTTGAAAGTTGAAAGTTGAAAGTTGAAAGTTGAAAGTTGAAAGTTGAAAGTTGAAAGTTGAAAGTTGAAAGTTGAAAGTTGAAAGTTGAAAGTTGAAAGTTGAAAGTTGAAAGTTGAAAGTTGAAAGTTGAAAGTTGAAAGTTGAAAGTTGAAAGTTGAAAGTTGAAAGTTGAAAGATGAAAGATGAAAGTTGAAAGTTGAAAGTTGAAAGTTGAAAGTTGAAAGTTGAAAGTTGAAAGTTGAAAGTTGAAAGTTGAAAGTTGAAAGTTGAAAGTTGAAAGTTGAAAGTTGAAAGTTGAAAGTTGAAAGTTGAAAGTTGAAAGTTGAAAGTTGAAAGTTGAAAGTTGAAAGTTGAAAGTTGAAAGTTGAAAGTTGAAAGTTGAAAGTTGAAAGTTGAAAGTTGAAAGTTGAAAGTTGAAAGTTGAAAGTTGAAAGTTGAAAGTTGAAAGTTGAAAGTTGAAAGTTGAAAGATGAAAGATGAAAGATGAAAGTTGAAAGTTGAAAGTTGAAAGTTGAAAGTTGAAAGTTGAAAGTTGAAAGTTTAAAGTTGATAACGAAGATGAAAGTTGAAAGTTGAAAGTTGAGAATTGAAAATTGAAACTTAAAAATTGAAAAGTGAAAATTGAATTGAATTAAGCATTGCTTTAGTTAAAGGCTAGTATAATATATAGTATCAATAATATATATACCATATATAGTATAGTATACATACTATATATATAGTATAGTATATATACTATATATAGTATAGTATATATACTATATATAGTATAGTATATATACTATATATAGTATAGTATATATACTATATATAGTATAGTATATATACTATATATATAGTATATATATAGTATATATATAGCAGGCAGGCAGGCAGGCAGGCAGGCAGGCAGGCAGGCAGGCAGGCAGGCAGGCAGGCAGGCAGGCAGGCAGGCAGGCAGGCAGGCAGGCAGGCAGGCAGGCAGGCAGGCAGGCAGGCAGGCAGGCAGGCAGGCAGGCAGGCAGGCAGGCAGGCAGGCAGGCAGGCAGGCAGGCAGGCAGGCAGGCAGGCAGGCAGGCAGGCAGGCAGGCAGGCAGGCAGGCAGGCAGGCAGGCAGGCAGGCAGGCAGGCAGGCAGGCAGGCAGGCAGGCAGGCAGGCAGAGTACAGAATACAGAATACAGAATACAGAATACAGAATACAGAATACAGAATACAGAATACAGAATACAGAATACAGAATACAGAATACAGAATACAGAATACAGAATACAGAATACAGAATACAGAATACAGAATACAGAATACAGAATACAGAATACAGAATACAGAATACAGAATACAGAATACAGAATACAGAATACAGAATACAGAATACAGAATACAGAATACAGAATACAGAATACAGAATACAGAATACAGAATACAGAATACAGAATACAGAATACAGAATACAGAATACAGAATACAGAATACAGAATACAGAATACAGAATACAGAATACAGAATACAGAATACAGAATACAGAATACAGAATACAGAATACAGAATACAGAATACAGAATACAGAATACAGAATACAGAATACAGAATACAGAATACAGAATACAGAATACAGAATACAGAATACAGAATACAGAATACAGAATACAGAATACAGAATACAGAATACAGAATACAGAATACAGAATACAGAATACAGAATACAGAATACAGAATACAGAATACAGAATACAGAATACAGAATACATAGGAAACTTAGGAAACTTAACGAAACTTAACGAAACTTAACGAAACTTAACGAAACTTAACGAAACTTAACGAAACTTAACGAAACTTAACGAAACTTAACGAAACTTAACGAAACTTAACGAAACTTAACGAAACTTAACGAAACTTAACGAAACTTAACGAAACTTAACGAAACTTAACGAAACTTAACGAAACTTAACGAAACTTAACGAAACTTAACGAAACTTAACGAAACTTAACGAAACTTAACGAAACTTAACGAAACTTAACGAAACTTAACGAAACTTAACGAAACTTAACGAAACTTAACGAAACTTAACGAAACTTAACGAAACTTAACGAAACTTAACGAAACTTAACGAAACTTAACGAAACTTAACGAAACTTAACGAAACTTAACGAATTTCGAAAATCTAATTTCGAAAATCTAATTTCGAAAATCTAATTTCGAAAATCTAATTTCGAAAATCTAATTTCGAAAATCTAATTTCGAAAATCTAATTTCGAAAATCTAATATCTAATTTCGAAAATCTAATTTCGAAAATCTAATTTCGAAAATCTAATTTCGAAAATCTAATTTCGAAAATCTAATTTCGAAAATCTAATTTCGAAAATCTAATTTCGAAAATCTAATTTCGAAAATCTAATTTCGAAAATCTAATTTCGAAAATCTAATTTCGAAAATCTAATTTCGAAAATCTAATTTCGAAAATCTAATTTCGAAAATCTAATTTCGAAAATCTAATTTCGAAAATCTAATTTCGAAAATCTAATTTCGAAAATCTAATTTCGAAAATCTAATTTCGAAAATCTAATTTCGAAAATCTAATTTCGAAAATCTAATTTCGAAAATCTAATTTCGAAAATCTAATTTCGAAAATCTAATTTCGAAAATCTAATTTCGAAAATCTAATTTCGAAAATCTAATTTCGAAAATCTAATTTCGAAAATCTAATTTCCCTCCTCCAAATTTCCCTCCTCCAAATAAGCCCCGCCCCCTGGGAAATTAGCCCCGCCCCCTGGGAAATTAGCCCCGCCCCCCTGGGAAATTGGCCCCGCCCCCTAGTAAATTGGCCCCGCCCCCTAGTAAATTGGCCCCGCCCCCTAGTAAATTGGCCCCGCCCCCCTAGTAAATTGGCCCCGCCCCCTGGGAAATTAGCCCCGCCCCATGGGAAATTGGCCCCGCCCCCTGGGAAATTTGCCCCGCCCCCTGGGAAATTAGCCCCGCTAAATTAATTGAAACTTGAATGTTGAAAAATTAAAGTTGAAAGTTTAAAGTTTAAAGTTGAAAGTTTAAAGTTTAAAGTTTAAAGTTTAAAGTTTAAAGTTTAAAGTTTAAAGTTTAAAGTTTAAAGTTTAAAGTTTAAAGTTTAAAGTTTAAAGTTTAAAGTTTAAAGTTTAAAGTTTAAAGTTTAAAGTTTAAAGTTTAAAGTTTAAAGTTTATAGTTTAAAGTTTAAAGTTTAAAGTTTAAAGTTTAAAGTTTAAAGTTTAAAGTTTAAAGTTTAAAGTTTAAAGTTTAAAGTTTAAAGTTTAAAGTTTAAAGTTTAAAGTTTAAAGTTTAAAGTTTAAAGTTTAAAAAAGTTGAAAGTTGAAAGTTGAAAGTTGAAAGTTGAAAGTTGAAAGTTGAAAGTTGAAAGTTGAAAGTTGAAAGTTGAAAGTTGAAAGTTGAAAGTTGAAAGTTGAAAGTTGAAAGTTGAAAGTTGAAAGTTGAAAGTTGAAAGTTGAAAGTTGAAAGTTGAAAGTTGAAAGTTGAAAGATGAAAGATGAAAGATGAAAGATGAAAGATGAAAGATGAAAGATGAAAGATGAAAGATGAAAGATGAAAGTTGAAAGTTGAAAGTTGAAAGTTGAAAGTTGAAAGTTTAAAGTTGATAACGAAGATGAAAGTTGAAAGTTGAAAGTTGAGAATTGAAAATTGAAACTTGAAAATTGAAAAGTGAAAATTGAATTGAATTAAGCATTGCTTTAGTTAAAGGCTAGTATAATATATAGTATCAATAATATATATACCATATATAGTATAGTATATATACTATATATATAGTATAGTATATATACTCTATATAGTATAGTATATATACTATATATAGTATAGTATATATACTATATATATAGTATATAGCAGGCAGGCAGGCAGGCAGGCAGGCAGGCAGGCAGGCAGGCAGGCAGGCAGGCAGGCAGGCAGGCAGGCAGGCAGGCAGGCAGGCAGGCAGGCAGGCAGGCAGGCAGGCAGGCAGGCAGGCAGGCAGGCAGGCAGGCAGGCAGGCAGGCAGGCAGGCAGGCAGGCAGGCAGGCAGGCAGGCAGGCAGGCAGGCAGGCAGGCAGGCAGGCAGGCAGGCAGGCAGGCAGGCAGGCAGGCAGGCAGGCAGGCAGGCAGGCAGGCAGGCAGGCAGGCAGGCAGGCAGGCAGGCAGGCAGGCAGGCAGGCAGGCAGGCAGGCAGGCAGGCAGGCAGGCAGGCAGGCAGGCAGGCAGGCAGGCAGGCAGGCAGGCAGGCAGGCAGGCAGGCAGGCAGGCAGGCAGGCAGGCAGGCAGGCAGGCAGGCAGGCAGGCAGGCAGGCAGGCAGGCAGGCAGGCAGGCAGGCAGGCAGAATACAGAATACAGAATACAGAATACAGAATACAGAATACAGAATACAGAATACAGAATACAGAATACAGAATACAGAATACAGAATACAGAATACAGAATACAGAATACAGAATACAGAATACAGAATACAGAATACAGAATACAGAATACAGAATACAGAATACAGAATACAGAATACAGAATACAGAATACAGAATACAGAATACAGAATACAGAATACAGAATACAGAATACAGAATACAGAATACAGAATACAGAATACAGAATACAGAATACAGAATACAGAATACAGAATACAGAATACAGAATACAGAATACAGAATACAGAATACAGAATACAGAATACAGAATACAGAATACAGAATACAGAATACAGAATACAGAATACAGAATACAGAATACAGAATACAGAATACAGAATACAGAATACAGAATACAGAATACAGAATACAGAATACAGAATACAGAATACAGAATACAGAATACAGAATACAGAATACAGAATACAGAATACAGAATACAGAATACAGAATACAGAATACAGAATACAGAATACAGAATACAGAATACAGAATACAGAATACAGAATACAGAATACAGAATACAGAATACAGAATACAGAATACAGAATACAGAATACAGAATACAGAATACAGAATACAGAATACAGAATACAGAATACAGAATACAGAATACAGAATACAGAATACAGAATACAGAATACAGAATACAGAATACATAGGAAACTTAACGAAACTTAACGAAACTTAACGAAACTTAACGAAACTTAACGAAACTTAACGAAACTTAACGAAACTTAACGAAACTTAACGAAACTTAACGAAACTTAACGAAACTTAACGAAACTTAACGAAACTTAACGAAACTTAACGAAACTTAACGAAACTTAACGAAACTTAACGAAACTTAACGAAACTTAACGAAACTTAACGAAACTTAACGAAACTTAACGAAACTTAACGAAACTTAACGAAACTTAACGAAACTTAACGAAACTTAACGAAACTTAACGAAACTTAACGAAACTTAACGAAACTTAACGAAACTTAACGAAACTTAACGAAACTTAACGAAACTTAACGAAACTTAACGAAACTTAACGAAACTTAACGAAACTTAACGAAACTTAACGAAACTTAACGAATTTCGAAAATCTAATTTCGAAAATCTAATTTCGAAAATCTAATTTCGAAAATCTAATTTCGAAAATCTAATTTCGAAAATCTAATTTCGAAAATCTAATTTCGAAAATCTAATTTCGAAAATCTAATTTCGAAAATCTAATTTCGAAAATCTAATTTCGAAAATCTAATTTCGAAAATCTAATTTCGAAAATCTAATTTCGAAAATCTAATTTCGAAAATCTAATTTCGAAAATCTAATTTCGAAAATCTAATTTCGAAAATCTAATTTCGAAAATCTAATTTCGAAAATCTAATTTCGAAAATCTAATTTCGAAAATCTAATTTCGAAAATCTAATTTCGAAAATCTAATTTCGAAAATCTAATTTCGAAAATCTAATTTCGAAAATCTAATTTCGAAAATCTAATTTCGAAAATCTAATTTCGAAAATCTAATTTCCCTCCTCCAAATTTCCCTCCTCCAAATAAGCCCCGCCCCCTGGGAAATTAGCCCCGCCCCCTGGGAAATTAGCCCCGCCCCCCTGGGAAATTGGCCCCGCCCCCTAGTAAATTGGCCCCGCCCCCTAGTAAATTGGCCCCGCCCCCCTAGTAAATTGGCCCCGCCCCCTGGGAAATTAGCCCCGCCCCATGGGAAATTGGCCCCGCCCCCTGGGAAATTTGCCCCGCCCCCTGGGAAATTAGCCCCGCTAAATTAATTGAAACTTGAATGTTGAAAAATTAAAGTTGAAAGTTTAAAGTTTAAAGTTGAAAGTTTAAAGTTTAAAGTTTAAAGTTTAAAGTTTAAAGTTTAAAGTTTAAAGTTTAAAGTTTAAAGTTTAAAGTTTAAAGTTTAAAGTTTAAAGTTTAAAGTTTAAAGTTTAAAGTTTAAAGTTTAAAGTTTAAAGTTTAAAGTTTAAAGTTTAAAGTTTAAAGTTTAAAGTTTAAAGTTTAAAGTTTAAAGTTTAAAGTTTAAAGTTTAAAAAAGTTGAAAGTTGAAAGTTGAAAGTTGAAAGTTGAAAGTTGAAAGTTGAAAGTTGAAAGTTGAAAGTTGAAAGTTGAAAGTTGAAAGTTGAAAGTTGAAAGATGAAAGATGAAAGATGAAAGATGAAAGATGAAAGATGAAAGATGAAAGATGAAAGATGAAAGATGAAAGTTGAAAGTTGAAAGTTGAAAGTTGAAAGTTTAAAGTTGATAACGAAGATGAAAGTTGAAAGTTGAAAGTTGAGAATTGAAAATTGAAACTTAAAAATTGAAAAGTGAAAATTGAATTGAATTAAGCATTGCTTTAGTTAAAGGCTAGTATAATATATAGTATCAATAATATATATACCATATATAGTATAGTATATATACTATATATATAGTATAGTATATATACTCTATATAGTATAGTATATATACTATATATAGTATAGTATATATACTATATATATAGTATATAGCAGGCAGGCAGGCAGGCAGGCAGGCAGGCAGGCAGGCAGGCAGGCAGGCAGGCAGGCAGGCAGGCAGGCAGGCAGGCAGGCAGGCAGGCAGGCAGGCAGGCAGGCAGGCAGGCAGGCAGGCAGGCAGGCAGGCAGGCAGGCAGGCAGGCAGGCAGGCAGGCAGGCAGGCAGGCAGGCAGGCAGGCAGGCAGGCAGGCAGGCAGGCAGGCAGGCAGGCAGGCAGGCAGGCAGGCAGGCAGGCAGGCAGGCAGGCAGGCAGGCAGGCAGGCAGGCAGGCAGGCAGGCAGGCAGGCAGGCAGGCAGGCAGGCAGGCAGGCAGGCAGGCAGGCAGGCAGGCAGGCAGGCAGGCAGGCAGGCAGGCAGGCAGGCAGGCAGGCAGGCAGGCAGGCAGGCAGGCAGGCAGGCAGGCAGGCAGGCAGGCAGGCAGGCAGGCAGGCAGGCAGGCAGGCAGGCAGGCAGGCAGGCAGGCAGGCAGGCAGGCAGGCAGGCAGGCAGGCAGGCAGGCAGGCAGGCAGGCAGGCAGGCAGGCAGGCAGGCAGGCAGGCAGGCAGGCAGGCAGGCAGGCAGGCAGGCAGGCAGGCAGGCAGGCAGGCAGGCAGGCAGGCAGGCAGGCAGGCAGGCAGGCAGGCAGGCAGGCAGGCAGGCAGGCAGGCAGGCAGGCAGGCAGGCAGGCAGGCAGGCAGGCAGGCAGGCAGGCAGGCAGGCAGGCAGGCAGGCAGGCACAGAATACACAGAATTCTGTACTCTGTACAGAGTACAGAGTACAGAATACAGAATACAGAATACAGAATACAGAATACAGAATACAGAATACAGAATACAGAATACAGAATACAGAATACAGAATACAGAATACAGAATACAGAATACAGAATACAGAATACAGAATACAGAATACAGAATACAGAATACAGAATACAGAATACAGAATACAGAATACAGAATACAGAATACAGAATACAGAATACAGAATACAGAATACAGAATACAGAATACAGAATACAGAATACAGAATACAGAATACAGAATAACGAAACTTAACGAAACTTAACGAAACTTAACGAAACTTAACGAAACTTAACGAAACTTAACGAAACTTAACGAAACTTAACGAAACTTAACGAAACTTAACGAAACTTAACGAAACTTAACGAAACTTAACGAAACTTAACGAAACTTAACGAAACTTAACGAAACTTAACGAAACTTAACGAAACTTAACGAAACTTAACGAATTTCGAAAATCTAATTTCGAAAATCTAATTTCGAAAATCTAATTTCGAAAATCTAATTTCGAAAATCTAATTTCGAAAATCTAATTTCGAAAATCTAATTTCGAAAATCTAATTTCGAAAATCTAATTTCGAAAATCTAATTTCGAAAATCTAATTTCGAAAATCTAATTTCGAAAATCTAATTTCGAAAATCTAATTTCGAAAATCTAATTTCGAAAATCTAATTTCGAAAATCTAATTTCGAAAATCTAATTTCGAAAATCTAATTTCGAAAATCTAATTTCGAAAATCTAATTTCGAAAATCTAATTTCGAAAATCTAATTTCGAAAATCTAATTTCGAAAATCTAATTTCGAAAATCTAATTTCGAAAATCTAATTTCGAAAATCTAATTTCGAAAATCTAATTTCGAAAATCTAATTTCGAAAATCTAATTTCGAAAATCTAATTTCGAAAATCTAATTTCCCTCCTCCAAATTTCCCTCCTCCAAATAAGCCCCGCCCCCTGGGAAATTAGCCCCGCCCCCTGGGAAATTAGCCCCGCCCCCCTGGGAAATTGGCCCCGCCCCCTAGTAAATTGGCCCCGCCCCCTAGTAAATTGGCCCCGCCCCCTAGTAAATTAGCCCCGCCCCATGGGAAATTGGCCCCGCCCCCTGGGAAATTTGCCCCGCCCCCTGGGAAATTAGCCCCGCTAAATTAATTGAAACTTGAATGTTGAAAAATTAAAGTTGAAAGTTTAAAGTTTAAAGTTTAAAGTTTAAAGTTTAAAGTTTAAAGTTTAAAGTTTAAAGTTTAAAGTTTAAAGTTTAAAGTTTAAAGTTTAAAGTTTAAAGTTTAAAGTTTAAAGTTTAAAGTTTAAAGTTTAAAGTTTAAAGTTTAAAGTTTAAAGTTTAAAGTTTAAAGTTTAAAGTTTAAAGTTTAAAGTTTAAAGTTTAAAGTTTAAAGTTTAAAGTTTAAAGTTTAAAGTTTAAAAAAGTTGAAAGTTGAAAGTTGAAAGTTGAAAGTTGAAAGTTGAAAGTTGAAAGTTGAAAGTTGAAAGTTGAAAGTTGAAAGTTGAAAGTTGAAAGTTGAAAGTTGAAAGTTGAAAGTTGAAAGTTGAAAGTTGAAAGTTGAAAGTTGAAAGTTGAAAGTTGAAAGTTGAAAGATGAAAGATGAAAGATGAAAGATGAAAGATGAAAGATGAAAGATGAAAGATGAAAGATGAAAGATGAAAGATGAAAGATGAAAGATGAAAGATGAAAGATGAAAGATGAAAGATGAAAGATGAAAGATGAAAGATGAAAGATGAAAGATGAAAGATGAAAGATGAAAGATGAAAGATGAAAGATGAAAGATGAAAGATGAAAGATGAAAGTTGAAAGTTGAAAGTTTAAAGTTGATAACGAAGATGAAAGTTGAAAGTTGAAAGTTGAGAATTGAAAATTGAAACTTAAAAATTGAAAAGTGAAAATTGAATTGAATTAAGCATTGCTTTAGTTAAAGGCTAGTATAATATATAGTATCAATAATATATATACCATATATAGTATAGTATATATACTATATATATAGTATAGTATATATACTCTATATAGTATAGTATATATACTATATATAGTATAGTATATATACTATATATATAGTATATAGCAGGCAGGCAGGCAGGCAGGCAGGCAGGCAGGCAGGCAGGCAGGCAGGCAGGCAGGCAGGCAGGCAGGCAGGCAGGCAGGCAGGCAGGCAGGCAGGCAGGCAGGCAGGCAGGCAGGCAGGCAGGCAGGCAGGCAGGCAGGCAGGCAGGCAGGCAGGCAGGCAGGCAGGCAGGCAGGCAGGCAGGCAGGCAGGCAGGCAGGCAGGCAGGCAGGCAGGCAGGCAGGCAGGCAGGCAGGCAGGCAGGCAGGCAGGCAGGCAGAGTACAGAATACAGAATACAGAATACAGAATACAGAATACAGAATACAGAATACAGAATACAGAATACAGAATACAGAATACAGAATACAGAATACAGAATACAGAATACAGAATACAGAATACAGAATACAGAATACAGAATACAGAATACAGAATACAGAATACAGAATACAGAATACAGAATACAGAATACAGAATACAGAATACAGAATACAGAATACAGAATACAGAATACAGAATACAGAATACAGAATACAGAATACAGAATACAGAATACAGAATACAGAATACAGAATACAGAATACAGAATACAGAATACAGAATACAGAATACAGAATACAGAATACAGAATACAGAATACAGAATACAGAATACAGAATACAGAATACAGAATACAGAATACAGAATACAGAATACAGAATACAGAATACAGAATACAGAATACAGAATACAGAATACAGAATACAGAATACAGAATACAGAATACAGAATACAGAATACAGAATACAGAATACAGAATACAGAATACAGAATACAGAATACAGAATACAGAATACAGAATACAGAATACAGAATACAGAATACAGAATACAGAATACAGAATACAGAATAATACAGAATACAGAATACAGAATACAGAATACAGAATACAGAATACAGAATACAGAATACAGAATACAGAATACAGAATACAGAATACAGAATACAGAATACAGAATACATAGGAAACTTAGGAAACTTAACGAAACTTAACGAAACTTAACGAAACTTAACGAAACTTAACGAAACTTAACGAAACTTAACGAAACTTAACGAAACTTAACGAAACTTAACGAAACTTAACGAAACTTAACGAAACTTAACGAAACTTAACGAAACTTAACGAAACTTAACGAAACTTAACGAAACTTAACGAAACTTAACGAAACTTAACGAAACTTAACGAAACTTAACGAAACTTAACGAAACTTAACGAAACTTAACGAAACTTAACGAAACTTAACGAAACTTAACGAAACTTAACGAAACTTAACGAAACTTAACGAAACTTAACGAAACTTAACGAAACTTAACGAAACTTAACGAAACTTAACGAAACTTAACGAAACTTAACGAAACTTAACGAAACTTAACGAAACTTAACGAAACTTAACGAAACTTAACGAAACTTAACGAAACTTAACGAAACTTAACGAAACTTAACGAAACTTAACGAAACTTAACGAAACTTAACGAAACTTAACGAAACTTAACGAAACTTAACGAAACTTAACGAAACTTAACGAAACTTAACGAAACTTAACGAAACTTAACGAAACTTAACGAATTTCGAAAATCTAATTTCGAAAATCTAATTTCGAAAATCTAATTTCGAAAATCTAATTTCGAAAATCTAATTTCGAAAATCTAATTTCGAAAATCTAATTTCGAAAATCTAATTTCGAAAATCTAATTTCGAAAATCTAATTTCGAAAATCTAATTTCGAAAATCTAATTTCGAAAATCTAATTTCGAAAATCTAATTTCGAAAATCTAATTTCGAAAATCTAATTTCGAAAATCTAATTTCGAAAATCTAATTTCGAAAATCTAATTTCGAAAATCTAATTTCGAAAATCTAATTTCGAAAATCTAATTTCGAAAATCTAATTTCGAAAATCTAATTTCGAAAATCTAATTTCGAAAATCTAATTTCGAAAATCTAATTTCGAAAATCTAATTTCGAAAATCTAATTTCGAAAATCTAATTTCGAAAATCTAATTTCGAAAATCTAATTTCGAAAATCTAATTTCGAAAATCTAATTTCGAAAATCTAATTTCGAAAATCTAATTTCGAAAATCTAATTTCGAAAATCTAATTTCGAAAATCTAATTTCGAAAATCTAATTTCGAAAATCTAATTTCGAAAATCTAATTTCGAAAATCTAATTTCGAAAATCTAATTTCGAAAATCTAATTTCGAAAATCTAATTTCCCTCCTCCAAATTTCCCTCCTCCAAATAAGCCCCGCCCCCTGGGAAATTAGCCCCGCCCCCTGGGAAATTAGCCCCGCCCCCCTGGGAAATTGGCCCCGCCCCCTAGTAAATTGGCCCCGCCCCCTAGTAAATTGGCCCCGCCCCCTGGGAAATTAGCCCCGCCCCATGGGAAATTGGCCCCGCCCCCTGGGAAATTTGCCCCGCCCCCTGGGAAATTAGCCCCGCTAAATTAATTGAAACTTGAATGTTGAAAAATTAAAGTTGAAAGTTGAAAGTTGAAAGTTTAAAGTTTAAAGTTTAAAGTTTAAAGTTTAAAGTTTAAAGTTTAAAGTTTAAAGTTTAAAGTTTAAAGTTTAAAGTTTAAAGTTTAAAGTTTAAAGTTTAAAGTTTAAAGTTTAAAGTTTAAAGTTTAAAGTTTAAAGTTTAAAGTTTAAAGTTTAAAGTTTAAAGTTTAAAGTTTAAAGTTTAAAGTTTAAAGTTTAAAGTTCAAAGTTTAAAGTTTAAAGTTTAAAGTTTAAAGTTTAAAGTTTAAAGTTTAAAGTTTAAAGTTTAAAGTTTAAAGTTTAAAGTTTAAAGTTTAAAGTTTAAAGTTTAAAGTTTAAAGTTTAAAGTTTAAAGTTTAAAGTTTAAAGTTTAAAGTTTAAAGTTTAAAGTTTAAAGTTTAAAGTTTAAAGTTTAAAGTTTAAAGTTTAAAGTTGAAAGTTGAAAGTTGAAAGTTGAAAGTTGAAAGTTGAAAGTTGAAAGTTGAAAGTTGAAAGTTGAAAGTTGAAAGTTGAAAGTTGAAAGTTGAAAGTTGAAAGTTGAAAGTTGAAAGTTGAAAGTTGAAAGTTGAAAGTTGAAAGTTGAAAGTTGAAAGTTGAAAGTTGAAAGTTGAAAGTTGAAAGTTGAAAGTTGAAAGTTGAAAGTTGAAAGTTGAAAGTTGAAAGTTGAAAGTTGAAAGTTGAAAGTTGAAAGTTGAAAGTTGAAAGTTGAAAGTTGAAAGTTGAAAGTTGAAAGTTGAAAGTTGAAAGTTGAAAGTTGAAAGTTGAAAGTTGAAAGTTGAAAGTTGAAAGTTGAAAGTTGAAAGTTGAAAGTTGAAAGTTGAAAGTTGAAAGATGAAAGTTGAAAGTTGAAAGTTGAAAGTTGAAAGTTGAAAGTTGAAAGTTTAAAGTTGATAACGAAGATGAAAGTTGAAAGTTGAAAGTTGAGAATTGAAAATTGAAACTTAAAAATTGAAAAGTGAAAATTGAATTGAATTAAGCATTGCTTTAGTTAAAGGCTAGTATAATATATAGTATCAATAATATATATACCATATATAGTATAGTATATATACTATATATATAGTATAGTATATATACTCTATATAGTATAGTATATATACTATATATAGTATAGTATATATACTATATATATAGTATATATATAGCAGGCAGGCAGGCAGGCAGGCAGGCAGGCAGGCAGGCAGGCAGGCAGGCAGGCAGGCAGGCAGGCAGGCAGGCAGGCAGGCAGGCAGGCAGGCAGGCAGGCAGGCAGGCAGGCAGGCAGGCAGGCAGGCAGGCAGGCAGGCAGGCAGGCAGGCAGGCAGGCAGGCAGGCAGGCAGGCAGGCAGGCAGGCAGGCAGGCAGGCAGGCAGGCAGGCAGGCAGGCAGGCAGGCAGGCAGGCAGGCAGGCAGGCAGGCAGGCAGGCAGGCAGGCAGGCAGGCAGGCAGGCAGGCAGGCAGGCAGGCAGGCAGGCAGGCAGGCAGGCAGGCAGGCAGGCAGGCAGGCAGGCAGGCAGGCAGGCAGGCAGGCAGGCAGGCAGAGTACAGAATACAGAATACAGAATACAGAATACAGAATACAGAATACAGAATACAGAATACAGAATACAGAATACAGAATACAGAATACAGAATACAGAATACAGAATACAGAATACAGAATACAGAATACAGAATACAGAATACAGAATACAGAATACAGAATACAGAATACAGAATACAGAATACAGAATACAGAATACAGAATACAGAATACAGAATACAGAATACAGAATACAGAATACAGAATACAGAATACAGAATACAGAATACAGAATACAGAATACAGAATACAGAATACAGAATACAGAATACAGAATACAGAATACAGAATACAGAATACAGAATACAGAATACAGAATACAGTATACAGAATACAGAATACAGAATACAGAATACAGAATACATAGGAAACTTAGGAAACTTAGGAAACTTAGGAAACTTAACGAAACTTAACGAAACTTAACGAAACTTAACGAAACTTAACGAAACTTAACGAAACTTAACGAAACTTAACGAAACTTAACGAAACTTAACGAAACTTAACGAAACTTAACGAAACTTAACGAAACTTAACGAAACTTAACGAAACTTAACGAAACTTAACGAAACTTAACGAAACTTAACGAAACTTAACGAAACTTAACGAAACTTAACGAAACTTAACGAAACTTAACGAAACTTAACGAAACTTAACGAAACTTAACGAAACTTAACGAAACTTAACGAAACTTAACGAAACTTAACGAAACTTAACGAAACTTAACGAAACTTAACGAAACTTAACGAAACTTAACGAAACTTAACGAAACTTAACGAAACTTAACGAAACTTAACGAATTTCGAAAATCTAATTTCGAAAATCTAATTTCGAAAATCTAATTTCGAAAATCTAATTTCGAAAATCTAATTTCGAAAATCTAATTTCGAAAATCTAATTTCGAAAATCTAATTTCGAAAATCTAATTTCGAAAATCTAATTTCGAAAATCTAATTTCGAAAATCTAATTTCGAAAATCTAATTTCGAAAATCTAATTTCGAAAATCTAATTTCGAAAATCTAATTTCGAAAATCTAATTTCGAAAATCTAATTTCGAAAATCTAATTTCGAAAATCTAATTTCGAAAATCTAATTTCGAAAATCTAATTTCGAAAATCTAATTTCCCTCCTCCAAATTTCCCTCCTCCAAATAAGCCCCGCCCCCTGGGAAATTAGCCCCGCCCCCTGGGAAATTAGCCCCGCCCCCCTGGGAAATTGGCCCCGCCCCCTAGTAAATTGGCCCCGCCCCCTAGTAAATTGGCCCCGCCCCCTGGGAAATTAGCCCCGCCCCATGGGAAATTGGCCCCGCCCCCTGGGAAATTTGCCCCGCCCCCTGGGAAATTAGCCCCGCTAAATTAATTGAAACTTGAAAGTTGAATGTTGAAAAATTAAAGTTGAAAGTTGAAAGTTTAAAGTTTAAAGTTTAAAGTTTAAAGTTTAAAGTTTAAAGTTTAAAGTTTAAAGTTTAAAGTTTAAAGTTTAAAGTTTAAAGTTTAAAGTTTAAAGTTTAAAGTTTAAAGTTTAAAGTTTAAAGTTTAAAGTTTAAAGTTTAAAGTTTAAAGTTTAAAGTTTAAAGTTTAAAGTTTAAAGTTTAAAGTTTAAAGTTTAAAGTTTAAAGTTTAAAGTTTAAAGTTTAAAGTTTAAAGTTTAAAGTTTAAAGTTTAAAGTTTAAAGTTTAAAGTTTAAAGTTTAAAGTTTAAAGTTTAAAGTTTAAAGTTTAAAGTTTAAAGTTTAAAGTTTAAAGTTTAAAGTTTAAAGTTTAAAGTTTAAAGTTTAAAGTTTAAAGTTTAAAGTTTAAAGTTGAAAGTTGAAAGTTGAAAGTTGAAAGTTGAAAGTTGAAAGTTGAAAGTTGAAAGTTGAAAGTTGAAAGTTGAAAGTTGAAAGTTGAAAGTTGAAAGTTGAAAGTTGAAAGTTGAAAGTTGAAAGTTGAAAGTTGAAAGTTGAAAGTTGAAAGTTGAAAGTTGAAAGTTGAAAGTTGAAAGTTGAAAGTTGAAAGTTGAAAGTTGAAAGTTGAAAGTTGAAAGTTGAAAGTTGAAAGTTGAAAGTTGAAAGTTGAAAGTTGAAAGTTGAAAGTTGAAAGTTGAAAGTTGAAAGTTGAAAGTTGAAAGTTGAAAGTTGAAAGTTGAAAGTTGAAAGATGAAAGATGAAAGATGAAAGTTGAAAGTTGAAAGTTGAAAGTTGAAAGTTGAAAGTTGAAAGTTGAAAGTTGAAAGTTGAAAGTTTAAAGTTGATAACGAAGATGAAAGTTGAAAGTTGAAAGTTGAGAATTGAAAATTGAAACTTAAAAATTGAAAAGTGAAAATTGAATTGAATTAAGCATTGCTTTAGTTAAAGGCTAGTATAATATATAGTATCAATAATATATATACCATATATAGTATAGTATATATACTATATATATAGTATAGTATATATACTCTATATAGTATAGTATATATACTATATATAGTATAGTATATATACTATATATATAGTATATATATAGCAGGCAGGCAGGCAGGCAGGCAGGCAGGCAGGCAGGCAGGCAGGCAGGCAGGCAGGCAGGCAGGCAGGCAGGCAGGCAGGCAGGCAGGCAGGCAGGCAGGCAGGCAGGCAGGCAGGCAGGCAGGCAGGCAGGCAGGCAGGCAGGCAGGCAGGCAGGCAGGCAGGCAGGCAGGCAGGCAGGCAGGCAGGCAGGCAGGCAGGCAGGCAGGCAGGCAGGCAGGCAGGCAGGCAGGCAGGCAGGCAGGCAGGCAGGCAGGCAGGCAGGCAGGCAGGCAGGCAGGCAGGCAGGCAGGCAGGCAGGCAGGCAGGCAGGCAGGCAGGCAGGCAGGCAGGCAGGCAGGCAGGCAGGCAGGCAGGCAGGCAGGCAGGCAGGCAGGCAGGCAGGCAGGCAGGCAGGCAGGCAGGCAGGCAGGCAGGCAGGCAGGCAGGCAGGCAGGCAGGCAGGCAGGCAGGCAGGCAGGCAGGCAGGCAGGCAGGCAGGCAGGCAGGCAGGCAGGCAGGCAGGCAGGCAGGCAGGCAGGCAGGCAGGCAGGCAGGCAGGCAGGCAGGCAGGCAGGCAGGCAGGCAGGCAGAGTACAGAATACAGAATACAGTATACAGAATACAGAATACAGAATACAGAATACAGAATACAGAATACAGAATACAGAATACAGAATACATAGGAAACTTAGGAAACTTAGGAAACTTAACGAAACTTAACGAAACTTAACGAAACTTAACGAAACTTAACGAAACTTAACGAAACTTAACGAAACTTAACGAAACTTAACGAAACTTAACGAAACTTAACGAAACTTAACGAAACTTAACGAAACTTAACGAAACTTAACGAAACTTAACGAAACTTAACGAAACTTAACGAAACTTAACGAAACTTAACGAAACTTAACGAAACTTAACGAAACTTAACGAAACTTAACGAAACTTAACGAAACTTAACGAATTTCGAAAATCTAATTTCGAAAATCTAATTTCGAAAATCTAATTTCGAAAATCTAATTTCGAAAATCTAATTTCGAAAATCTAATTTCGAAAATCTAATTTCGAAAATCTAATTTCGAAAATCTAATTTCGAAAATCTAATTTCGAAAATCTAATTTCGAAAATCTAATTTCGAAAATCTAATTTCGAAAATCTAATTTCGAAAATCTAATTTCGAAAATCTAATTTCGAAAATCTAATTTCGAAAATCTAATTTCGAAAATCTAATTTCGAAAATCTAATTTCGAAAATCTAATTTCGAAAATCTAATTTCGAAAATCTAATTTCGAAAATCTAATTTCGAAAATCTAATTTCGAAAATCTAATTTCGAAAATCTAATTTCGAAAATCTAATTTCGAAAATCTAATTTCGAAAATCTAATTTCGAAAATCTAATTTCCCTCCTCCAAATTTCCCTCCTCCAAATAAGCCCCGCCCCCTGGGAAATTAGCCCCGCCCCCTGGGAAATTAGCCCCGCCCCCCTGGGAAATTGGCCCCGCCCCCTAGTAAATTGGCCCCGCCCCCTAGTAAATTGGCCCCGCCCCCTGGGAAATTAGCCCCGCCCCCTGGGAAATTAGCCCCGCCCCATGGGAAATTGGCCCCGCCCCCTGGGAAATTTGCCCCGCCCCCTGGGAAATTAGCCCCGCTAAATTAATTGAAACTTGAAAGTTGAATGTTGAAAAATTAAAGTTGAAAGTTTAAAGTTTAAAGTTTAAAGTTTAAAGTTTAAAGTTTAAAGTTTAAAGTTTAAAGTTTAAAGTTTAAAGTTTAAAGTTTAAAGTTTAAAGTTTAAAGTTTAAAGTTTAAAGTTTAAAGTTTAAAGTTTAAAGTTTAAAGTTTAAAGTTTAAAGTTTAAAGTTTAAAGTTTAAAGTTTAAAGTTTAAAGTTTAAAGTTTAAAGTTTAAAGTTTAAAGTTTAAAGTTTAAAGTTTAAAGTTTAAAGTTTAAAGTTTAAAGTTTAAAGTTTAAAGTTTAAAGTTTAAAGTTTAAAGTTTAAAGTTTAAAGTTTAAAGTTTAAAGTTTAAAGTTTAAAGTTTAAAGTTTAAAGTTTAAAGTTTAAAGTTTAAAGTTTAAAGTTTAAAGTTTAAAGTTTAAAGTTTAAAGTTTAAAGTTTAAAGTTTAAAGTTTAAAGTTTAAAGTTTAAAGTTTAAAGTTTAAAGTTTAAAGTTTAAAGTTTAAAGTTTAAAGTTTAAAGTTTAAAGTTTAAAGTTTAAAGTTTAAAGTTTAAAGTTTAAAGTTTAAAGTTGAAAGTTGAAAGTTGAAAGTTGAAAGTTGAAAGTTGAAAGTTGAAAGTTGAAAGTTGAAAGTTGAAAGTTGAAAGTTGAAAGTTGAAAGTTGAAAGTTGAAAGTTGAAAGTTGAAAGTTGAAAGTTGAAAGTTGAAAGTTGAAAGTTGAAAGTTGAAAGTTGAAAGTTGAAAGTTGAAAGTTGAAAGTTGAAAGTTGAAAGTTGAAAGTTGAAAGTTGAAAGTTGAAAGTTGAAAGTTGAAAGTTGAAAGTTGAAAGTTGAAAGTTGAAAGATGAAAGATGAAAGATGAAAGATGAAAGTTGAAAGTTGAAAGTTGAAAGTTGAAAGTTGAAAGTTGAAAGTTTAAAGTTGATAACGAAGATGAAAGTTGAAAGTTGAAAGTTGAGAATTGAAAATTGAAACTTAAAAATTGAAAAGTGAAAATTGAATTGAATTAAGCATTGCTTTAGTTAAAGGCTAGTATAATATATAGTATCAATAATATATATACCATATATAGTATAGTATATATACTATATATATAGTATAGTATATATACTCTATATAGTATAGTATATATACTATATATAGTATAGTATATATACTATATATATAGTATATATATAGCAGGCAGGCAGGCAGGCAGGCAGGCAGGCAGGCAGGCAGGCAGGCAGGCAGGCAGGCAGGCAGGCAGGCAGGCAGGCAGGCAGGCAGGCAGGCAGGCAGGCAGGCAGGCAGGCAGGCAGGCAGGCAGGCAGGCAGGCAGGCAGGCAGGCAGGCAGGCAGGCAGGCAGGCAGGCAGGCAGGCAGGCAGGCAGGCAGGCAGGCAGGCAGGCAGGCAGGCAGGCAGGCAGGCAGGCAGGCAGGCAGGCAGGCAGGCAGGCAGGCAGGCAGGCAGGCAGGCAGGCAGGCAGGCAGGCAGGCAGGCAGGCAGGCAGGCAGGCAGGCAGGCAGGCAGGCAGGCAGGCAGGCAGGCAGGCAGGCAGGCAGGCAGGCAGGCAGGCAGGCAGGCAGGCAGGCAGGCAGGCAGGCAGGCAGGCAGGCAGGCAGGCAGGCAGGCAGGCAGGCAGGCAGGCAGGCAGGCAGGCAGGCAGGCAGGCAGGCAGGCAGGCAGGCAGGCAGGCAGGCAGGCAGGCAGGCAGGCAGGCAGGCAGGCAGGCAGGCAGGCAGGCAGGCAGGCAGGCAGGCAGGCAGGCAGGCAGGCAGGCAGGCAGGCAGGCAGGCAGGCAGGCAGGCAGGCAGGCAGGCAGGCAGGCAGGCAGGCAGGCAGGCAGGCAGAGTACAGAATACAGAATACAGAATACAGAATACAGAATACAGAATACAGAATACAGAATACAGAATACAGAATACAGAATACAGAATACAGAATACAGAATACAGAATACAGAATACAGAATACAGAATACAGAATACAGAATACAGAATACAGAATACAGAATACAGAATACAGAATACAGAATACAGAATACAGAATACAGAATACAGAATACAGAATACAGAATACAGAATACAGAATACAGAATACAGAATACAGAATACAGAATACAGAATACAGAATACAGAATACAGAATACAGAATACAGAATACAGAATACAGAATACAGAATACAGAATACAGAATACAGAATACAGAATACAGAATACAGAATACAGAATACAGAATACAGAATACAGAATACAGAATACAGAATACAGAATACAGAATACAGAATACAGAATACAGAATACAGAATACAGAATACAGAATACAGAATACAGAATACAGAATACAGAATACAGAATACAGAATACAGAATACAGAATACAGAATACAGAATACAGAATACAGAATACAGAATACAGAATACAGAATACAGAATACAGAATACAGAATACAGAATACAGAATACAGAATACAGAATACAGAATACAGAATACAGAATACAGAATACAGAATACAGAATACAGAATACAGAATACAGAATACAGAATACAGAATACAGAATACAGAATACAGAATACAGAATACAGAATACAGAATACAGAATACAGAATACAGAATACAGAATACAGAATACAGAATACAGAATACAGAATACAGAATACAGAATACAGAATACAGAATACAGAATACAGAATACAGAATACAGAATACAGAATACAGAATACAGAATACAGAATACAGAATACAGAATACAGAATACAGAATACAGAATACAGAATACAGAATACAGAATACAGAATACAGAATACAGAATACAGAATACAGAATACAGAATACAGAATACAGAATACAGAATACAGAATACAGAATACAGAATACAGAATACAGAATACAGAATACAGAATACAGAATACAGAATACAGAATACAGAATACAGAATACAGAATACAGAATACAGAATACAGAATACAGAATACAGAATACAGAATACAGAATACAGAATACAGAATACAGAATACAGAATACAGAATACAGAATACAGAATACAGAATACAGAATACAGAATACAGAATACAGAATACAGAATACAGAATACAGAATACAGAATACAGAATACAGAATACAGAATACAGAATACAGAATACAGAATACAGAATACAGAATACAGAATACAGAATACAGAATACAGAATACAGAATACAGAATACAGAATACAGAATACAGAATACAGAATACAGAATACAGAATACAGAATACAGAATACAGAATACAGAATACAGAATACAGAATACAGAATACAGAATACAGAATACAGAATACAGAATACAGAATACAGAATACAGAATACAGAATACAGAATACAGAATACAGAATACAGAATACAGAATACAGAATACAGAATACAGAATACAGAATACAGAATACAGAATACAGAATACAGAATACAGAATACAGAATACAGAATACAGAATACAGAATACAGAATACAGAATACAGAATACAGAATACAGAATACAGAATACAGAATACAGAATACAGAATACAGAATACAGAATACAGAATACAGAATACAGAATACAGAATACAGAATACAGAATACAGAATACAGAATACAGAATACAGAATACAGAATACAGAATACAGAATACAGAATACAGAATACAGAATACAGAATACAGAATACAGAATACAGAATACAGAATACAGAATACAGAATACAGAATACAGAATACAGAATACAGAATACAGAATACAGAATACAGAATACAGAATACAGAATACAGAATACAGAATACAGAATACAGAATACAGAATACAGAATACAGAATACAGAATACAGAATACAGAATACAGAATACAGAATACAGAATACAGAATACAGAATACAGAATACAGAATACAGAATACAGAATACATAGGAAACTTAACGAAACTTAACGAAACTTAACGAAACTTAACGAAACTTAACGAAACTTAACGAAACTTAACGAAACTTAACGAAACTTAACGAAACTTAACGAAACTTAACGAAACTTAACGAAACTTAACGAAACTTAACGAAACTTAACGAAACTTAACGAAACTTAACGAAACTTAACGAAACTTAACGAAACTTAACGAAACTTAACGAAACTTAACGAATTTCGAAAATCTAATTTCGAAAATCTAATTTCGAAAATCTAATTTCGAAAATCTAATTTCGAAAATCTAATTTCGAAAATCTAATTTCGAAAATCTAATTTCGAAAATCTAATTTCGAAAATCTAATTTCGAAAATCTAATTTCGAAAATCTAATTTCGAAAATCTAATTTCGAAAATCTAATTTCGAAAATCTAATTTCGAAAATCTAATTTCGAAAATCTAATTTCGAAAATCTAATTTCGAAAATCTAATTTCGAAAATCTAATTTCGAAAATCTAATTTCGAAAATCTAATTTCGAAAATCTAATTTCGAAAATCTAATTTCGAAAATCTAATTTCGAAAATCTAATTTCGAAAATCTAATTTCGAAAATCTAATTTCGAAAATCTAATTTCGAAAATCTAATTTCGAAAATCTAATTTCGAAAATCTAATTTCGAAAATCTAATTTCGAAAATCTAATTTCGAAAATCTAATTTCGAAAATCTAATTTCGAAAATCTAATTTCGAAAATCTAATTTCGAAAATCTAATTTCGAAAATCTAATTTCGAAAATCTAATTTCGAAAATCTAATTTCGAAAATCTAATTTCGAAAATCTAATTTCCCTCCTCCAAATTTCCCTCCTCCAAATAAGCCCCGCCCCCTGGGAAATTAGCCCCGCCCCCTGGGAAATTAGCCCCGCCCCCCTGGGAAATTGGCCCCGCCCCCTAGTAAATTGGCCCCGCCCCCTAGTAAATTGGCCCCGCCCCCTGGGAAATTAGCCCCGCCCCATGGGAAATTGGCCCCGCCCCCTGGGAAATTTGCCCCGCCCCCTGGGAAATTAGCCCCGCTAAATTAATTGAAACTTGAATGTTGAAAAATTAAAGTTGAAAGTTTAAAGTTTAAAGTTTAAAGTTTAAAGTTTAAAGTTTAAAGTTTAAAGTTTAAAGTTTAAAGTTTAAAGTTTAAAGTTTAAAGTTTAAAGTTTAAAGTTTAAAGTTTAAAGTTTAAAGTTTAAAGTTTAAAGTTTAAAGTTTAAAGTTTAAAGTTTAAAGTTTAAAGTTTAAAGTTTAAAGTTTAAAGTTTAAAGTTTAAAGTTTAAAGTTTAAAGTTTAAAGTTTAAAGTTTAAAGTTGAAAGTTGAAAGTTGAAAGTTGAAAGTTGAAAGTTGAAAGTTGAAAGTTGAAAGTTGAAAGTTGAAAGTTGAAAGTTGAAAGTTGAAAGTTGAAAGTTGAAAGTTGAAAGTTGAAAGTTGAAAGTTGAAAGTTGAAAGTTGAAAGTTGAAAGTTGAAAGTTGAAAGTTGAAAGTTGAAAGTTGAAAGTTGAAAGTTGAAAGTTGAAAGTTGAAAGTTGAAAGTTGAAAGTTGAAAGTTGAAAGTTGAAAGTTGAAAGTTGAAAGTTGAAAGTTGAAAGTTGAAAGTTGAAAGTTGAAAGTTGAAAGTTGAAAGTTGAAAGTTGAAAGTTGAAAGTTGAAAGTTGAAAGTTGAAAGTTGAAAGTTGAAAGTTGAAAGTTGAAAGTTGAAAGTTGAAAGATGAAAGATGAAAGATGAAAGATGAAAGATGAAAGATGAAAGTTGAAAGTTGAAAGTTGAAAGTTGAAAGTTGAAAGTTTAAAGTTGATAACGAAGATGAAAGTTGAAAGTTGAAAGTTGAGAATTGAAAATTGAAACTTAAAAATTGAAAAGTGAAAATTGAATTGAATTAAGCATTGCTTTAGTTAAAGGCTAGTATAATATATAGTATCAATAATATATATACCATATATAGTATAGTATATATACTATATATATAGTATAGTATATATACTCTATATAGTATAGTATATATACTATATATAGTATAGTATATATACTATATATATAGTATATATATAGCAGGCAGGCAGGCAGGCAGGCAGGCAGGCAGGCAGGCAGGCAGGCAGGCAGGCAGGCAGGCAGGCAGGCAGGCAGGCAGGCAGGCAGGCAGGCAGGCAGGCAGGCAGGCAGGCAGGCAGGCAGGCAGGCAGGCAGGCAGGCAGGCAGGCAGGCAGGCAGGCAGGCAGGCAGGCAGGCAGGCAGGCAGGCAGGCAGGCAGGCAGGCAGGCAGGCAGGCAGGCAGGCAGGCAGGCAGGCAGGCAGGCAGGCAGGCAGGCAGGCAGGCAGGCAGGCAGGCAGGCAGGCAGGCAGGCAGGCAGGCAGGCAGGCAGGCAGGCAGGCAGGCAGGCAGGCAGGCAGGCAGGCAGGCAGGCAGGCAGGCAGGCAGGCAGGCAGGCAGGCAGGCAGGCAGGCAGGCAGGCAGGCAGGCAGGCAGGCAGGCAGGCAGAGTACAGAATACAGAATACAGAATACAGAATACAGAATACAGAATACAGAATACAGAATACAGAATACAGAATACAGAATACAGAATACAGAATACAGAATACAGAATACAGAATACAGAATACAGAATACAGAATACAGAATACAGAATACAGAATACAGAATACAGAATACAGAATACAGAATACAGAATACAGAATACAGAATACAGAATACAGAATACAGAATACAGAATACAGAATACAGAATACAGAATACAGAATACAGAATACAGAATACAGAATACAGAATACAGAATACAGAATACAGAATACAGAATACAGAATACAGAATACAGAATACAGAATACAGAATACAGAATACAGAATACAGAATACAGAATACAGAATACAGAATACAGAATACAGAATACAGAATACAGAATACAGAATACAGAATACAGAATACAGAATACAGAATACAGAATACAGAATACAGAATACAGAATACAGAATACAGAATACAGAATACAGAATACAGAATACAGAATACAGAATACAGAATACAGAATACAGAATACAGAATACAGAATACAGAATACAGAATACAGAATACAGAATACAGAATACAGAATACAGAATACAGAATACAGAATACAGAATACAGAATACAGAATACAGAATACAGAATACAGAATACAGAATACAGAATACAGAATACAGAATACAGAATACAGAATACAGAATACAGAATACAGAATACAGAATACAGAATACAGAATACAGAATACAGAATACAGAATACAGAATACAGAATACAGAATACAGAATACAGAATACAGAATACAGAATACAGAATACAGAATACAGAATACAGAATACAGAATACAGAATACAGAATACAGAATACATAGGAAACTTAGGAAACTTAACGAAACTTAACGAAACTTAACGAAACTTAACGAAACTTAACGAAACTTAACGAAACTTAACGGAAACTTAACGAAACTTAACGAAACTTAACGAAACTTAACGAAACTTAACGAAACTTAACGAAACTTAACGAAACTTAACGAAACTTAACGAAACTTAACGAAACTTAACGAAACTTAACGAAACTTAACGAAACTTAACGAAACTTAACGAAACTTAACGAAACTTAACGAAACTTAACGAAACTTAACGAAACTTAACGAAACTTAACGAAACTTAACGAAACTTAACGAAACTTAACGAAACTTAACGAAACTTAACGAATTTCGAAAATCTAATTTCGAAAATCTAATTTCGAAAATCTAATTTCGAAAATCTAATTTCGAAAATCTAATTTCGAAAATCTAATTTCGAAAATCTAATTTCGAAAATCTAATTTCGAAAATCTAATTTCGAAAATCTAATTTCGAAAATCTAATTTCGAAAATCTAATTTCGAAAATCTAATTTCGAAAATCTAATTTCGAAAATCTAATTTCGAAAATCTAATTTCGAAAATCTAATTTCGAAAATCTAATTTCGAAAATCTAATTTCGAAAATCTAATTTCGAAAATCTAATTTCGAAAATCTAATTTCGAAAATCTAATTTCGAAAATCTAATTTCGAAAATCTAATTTCGAAAATCTAATTTCGAAAATCTAATTTCGAAAATCTAATTTCGAAAATCTAATTTCGAAAATCTAATTTCGAAAATCTAATTTCGAAAATCTAATTTCGAAAATCTAATTTCGAAAATCTAATTTCGAAAATCTAATTTCGAAAATCTAATTTCGAAAATCTAATTTCGAAAATCTAATTTCGAAAATCTAATTTCCCTCCTCCAAATTTCCCTCCTCCAAATAAGCCCCGCCCCCTGGGAAATTAGCCCCGCCCCCTGGGAAATTAGCCCCGCCCCCCTGGGAAATTGGCCCCGCCCCCTAGTAAATTGGCCCCGCCCCCTAGTAAATTGGCCCCGCCCCCTGGGAAATTAGCCCCGCCCCATGGGAAATTGGCCCCGCCCCCTGGGAAATTTGCCCCGCCCCCTGGGAAATTAGCCCCGCTAAATTAATTGAAACTTGAATGTTGAAAAATTAAAGTTGAAAGTTTAAAGTTTAAAGTTTAAAGTTTAAAGTTTAAAGTTTAAAGTTTAAAGTTTAAAGTTTAAAGTTTAAAGTTTAAAGTTTAAAGTTTAAAGTTTAAAGTTTAAAGTTTAAAGTTTAAAGTTTAAAGTTTAAAGTTTAAAGTTTAAAGTTTAAAGTTCAAAGTTCAAAGTTTAAAGTTTAAAGTTTAAAGTTTAAAGTTTAAAGTTTAAAGTTTAAAGTTTAAAGTTTAAAGTTTAAAGTTTAAAGTTTAAAGTTTAAAGTTTAAAGTTTAAAGTTTAAAGTTTAAAGTTTAAAGTTTAAAGTTTAAAGTTTAAAGTTTAAAGTTTAAAGTTTAAAGTTTAAAGTTTAAAGTTTAAAGTTTAAAGTTTAAAGTTTAAAGTTTAAAGTTTAAAGTTTAAAGTTTAAAGTTTAAAGTTGAAAGTTGAAAGTTGAAAGTTGAAAGTTGAAAGTTGAAAGTTGAAAGTTGAAAGTTGAAAGTTGAAAGTTGAAAGTTGAAAGTTGAAAGTTGTAAGTTGAAAGTTGAAAGTTGAAAGTTGAAAGTTGAAAGTTGAAAGTTGAAAGTTGAAAGTTGAAAGTTGAAAGTTGAAAGTTGAAAGTTGAAAGTTGAAAGTTGAAAGTTGAAAGTTGAAAGTTGAAAGTTGAAAGTTGAAAGTTGAAAGTTGAAAGTTGAAAGTTGAAAGTTGAAAGTTGAAAGTTGAAAGTTGAAAGTTGAAAGTTGAAAGTTGAAAGTTGAAAGTTGAAAGTTGAAAGTTGAAAGTTGAAAGTTGAAAGTTGAAAGATGAAAGATGAAAGATGAAAGATGAAAGATGAAAGATGAAAGTTGAAAGTTTAAAGTTGATAACGAAGATGAAAGTTGAAAGTTGAAAGTTGAGAATTGAAAATTGAAACTTAAAAATTGAAAAGTGAAAATTGAATTGAATTAAGCATTGCTTTAGTCAAAGGCTAGTATAATATATAGTATCAATAATATATATACCATATATAGTATAGTATATATACTATATATATAGTATAGTATATATACTCTATATAGTATAGTATATATACTATATATAGTATAGTATATATACTATATATATAGTATATATATAGCAGGCAGGCAGGCAGGCAGGCAGGCAGGCAGGCAGGCAGGCAGGCAGGCAGGCAGGCAGGCAGGCAGGCAGGCAGGCAGGCAGGCAGGCAGGCAGGCAGGCAGGCAGGCAGGCAGGCAGGCAGGCAGGCAGGCAGGCAGGCAGGCAGGCAGGCAGGCAGGCAGGCAGGCAGGCAGGCAGGCAGGCAGGCAGGCAGGCAGGCAGGCAGGCAGGCAGGCAGGCAGGCAGGCAGGCAGGCAGGCAGGCAGGCAGGCAGGCAGGCAGGCAGGCAGGCAGGCAGGCAGGCAGGCAGGCAGGCAGGCAGGCAGGCAGGCAGGCAGGCAGGCAGGCAGGCAGGCAGGCAGGCAGGCAGGCAGGCAGGCAGGCAGGCAGGCAGGCAGGCAGGCAGGCAGGCAGGCAGGCAGGCAGGCAGGCAGGCAGGCAGGCAGGCAGGCAGGCAGGCAGGCAGGCAGGCAGGCAGGCAGGCAGGCAGGCAGGCAGGCAGGCAGGCAGGCAGGCAGGCAGGCAGGCAGGCAGGCAGAATACAGAATACAGAATACAGAATACAGAATACAGAATACAGAATACAGAATACAGAATACAGAATACAGAATACAGAATACAGAATACAGAATACAGAATACAGAATACAGAATACAGAATACAGAATACAGAATACAGAATACAGAATACAGAATACAGAATACAGAATACAGAATACAGAATACAGAATACAGAATACAGAATACAGAATACAGAATACAGAATACAGAATACAGAATACAGAATACAGAATACAGAATACAGAATACAGAATACAGAATACAGAATACAGAATACAGAATACAGAATACAGAATACAGAATACAGAATACAGAATACAGAATACAGAATACAGAATACAGAATACAGAATACAGAATACAGAATACAGAATACAGAATACAGAATACAGAATACAGAATACAGAATACAGAATACAGAATACAGAATACAGAATACAGAATACAGAATACAGAATACAGAATACAGAATACAGAATACAGAATACAGAATACAGAATACAGAATACAGAATACAGAATACAGAATACAGAATACAGAATACAGAATACAGAATACAGAATACAGAATACAGAATACAGAATACAGAATACAGAATACAGAATACAGAATACAGAATACAGAATACAGAATACAGAATACAGAATACAGAATACAGAATACAGAATACAGAATACAGAATACAGAATACAGAATACAGAATACAGAATACAGAATACAGAATACAGAATACAGAATACAGAATACAGAATACATAGGAAACTTAGGAAACTTAGGAAACTTAGGAAACTTAACGAAACTTAACGAAACTTAACGAAACTTAACGAAACTTAACGAAACTTAACGAAACTTAACGAAACTTAACGAAACTTAACGAAACTTAACGAAACTTAACGAAACTTAACGAAACTTAACGAAACTTAACGAAACTTAACGAAACTTAACGAAACTTAACGAAACTTAACGAAACTTAACGAAACTTAACGAAACTTAACGAAACTTAACGAAACATAACGAAACTTAACGAAACTTAACGAAACTTAACGAAACTTAACGAAACTTAACGAAACTTAACGAAACTTAACGAAACTTAACGAAACTTAACGAAACTTAACGAAACTTAACGAAACTTAACGAAACTTAACGAAACTTAACGAAACTTAACGAAACTTAACGAAACTTAACGAAACTTAACGAAACTTAACGAAACTTAACGAAACTTAACGAAACTTAACGAAACTTAACGAAACTTAACGAAACTTAACGAAACTTAACGAAACTTAACGAAACTTAACGAAACTTAACGAATTTCGAAAATCTAATTTCGAAAATCTAATTTCGAAAATCTAATTTCGAAAATCTAATTTCGAAAATCTAATTTCGAAAATCTAATTTCGAAAATCTAATTTCGAAAATCTAATTTCGAAAATCTAATTTCGAAAATCTAATTTCGAAAATCTAATTTCGAAAATCTAATTTCGAAAATCTAATTTCGAAAATCTAATTTCGAAAATCTAATTTCGAAAATCTAATTTCGAAAATCTAATTTCGAAAATCTAATTTCGAAAATCTAATTTCGAAAATCTAATTTCGAAAATCTAATTTCGAAAATCTAATTTCGAAAATCTAATTTCGAAAATCTAATTTCGAAAATCTAATTTCGAAAATCTAATTTCGAAAATCTAATTTCGAAAATCTAATTTCCCTCCTCAAAATTTCCCTCCTCCAAATAAGCCCCGCCCCCTGGGAAATTAGCCCCGCCCCCCTGGGAAATTGGCCCCGCCCCCTAGTAAATTGGCCCCGCCCCCTAGTAAATTGGCCCCGCCCCCTGGGAAATTAGCCCCGCCCCATGGGAAATTGGCCCCGCCCCCTGGGAAATTTGCCCCGCCCCCTGGGAAATTAGCCCCGCTAAATTAATTGAAACTTGAATGTTGAAAAATTAAAGTTGAAAGTTTAAAGTTTAAAGTTTAAAGTTTAAAGTTTAAAGTTTAAAGTTTAAAGTTTAAAGTTTAAAGTTTAAAGTTTAAAGTTTAAAGTTTAAAGTTTAAAGTTTAAAGTTTAAAGTTTAAAGTTTAAAGTTTAAAGTTTAAAGTTTAAAGTTTAAAGTTTAAAGTTTAAAGTTTAAAGTTTAAAGTTTAAAGTTTAAAGTTTAAAGTTTAAAGTTTAAAGTTTAAAGTTTAAAGTTTAAAGTTTAAAGTTTAAAGTTTAAAGTTTAAAGTTTAAAGTTTAAAGTTTAAAGTTTAAAGTTTAAAGTTTAAAGTTTAAAGTTTAAAGTTTAAAGTTGAAAGTTGAAAGTTGAAAGTTGAAAGTTGAAAGTTGAAAGTTGAAAGTTGAAAGTTGAAAGTTGAAAGTTGAAAGTTGAAAGTTGAAAGTTGAAAGTTGAAAGTTGAAAGTTGAAAGTTGAAAGTTGAAAGTTGAAAGTTGAAAGTTGAAAGTTGAAAGTTGAAAGTTGAAAGTTGAAAGTTGAAAGTTGAAAGTTGAAAGTTGAAAGTTGAAAGTTGAAAGTTGAAAGTTGAAAGTTGAAAGTTGAAAGTTGAAAGTTGAAAGTTGAAAGTTGAAAGTTGAAAGTTGAAAGTTGAAAGTTGAAAGTTGAAAGTTGAAAGTTGAAAGATGAAAGATGAAAGATGAAAGATGAAAGTTGAAAGTTGAAAGTTGAAAGTTGAAAGTTGAAAGTTGAAAGTTGAAAGTTGAAAGTTGAAAGTTGAAAGTTTAAAGTTGATAACGAAGATGAAAGTTGAAAGTTGAAAGTTGAGAATTGAAAATTGAAACTTAAAAATTGAAAAGTGAAAATTGAATTGAATTAAGCATTGCTTTAGTTAAAGGCTAGTATAATATATAGTATCAATAATATATATACCATATATAGTATAGTATATATACTATATATATAGTATAGTATATATACTCTATATAGTATAGTATATATACTATATATATAGTATATATATAGCAGGCAGGCAGGCAGGCAGGCAGGCAGGCAGGCAGGCAGGCAGGCAGGCAGGCAGGCAGGCAGGCAGGCAGGCAGGCAGGCAGGCAGGCAGGCAGGCAGGCAGGCAGGCAGGCAGGCAGGCAGGCAGGCAGGCAGGCAGGCAGGCAGGCAGGCAGGCAGGCAGGCAGGCAGGCAGGCAGGCAGGCAGGCAGGCAGGCAGGCAGGCAGGCAGGCAGGCAGGCAGGCAGGCAGGCAGGCAGGCAGGCAGGCAGGCAGGCAGGCAGGCAGGCAGGCAGGCAGGCAGGCAGGCAGGCAGGCAGGCAGGCAGGCAGGCAGGCAGGCAGGCAGGCAGGCAGGCAGGCAGAATACAGAATACAGAATACAGAATACAGAATACAGAATACAGAATACAGAATACAGAATACAGAATACAGAATACAGAATACAGAATACAGAATACAGAATACAGAATACAGAATACAGAATACAGAATACAGAATACAGAATACAGAATACAGAATACAGAATACAGAATACAGAATACAGAATACAGAATACAGAATACAGAATACAGAATACAGAATACAGAATACAGAATACAGAATACAGAATACAGAATACAGAATACAGAATACAGAATACAGAATACAGAATACAGAATACAGAATACAGAATACAGAATACAGAATACAGAATACAGAATACAGAATACAGAATACAGAATACAGAATACAGAATACAGAATACAGAATACAGAATACAGAATACAGAATACAGAATACAGAATACAGAATACAGAATACAGAATACAGAATACAGAATACAGAATACAGAATACAGAATACAGAATACAGAATACAGAATACAGAATACAGAATACAGAATACAGAATACAGAATACAGAATACAGAATACAGAATACAGAATACAGAATACAGAATACAGAATACAGAATACAGAATACAGAATACAGAATACAGAATACAGAATACATAGGAAACTTAGGAAACTTAACGAAACTTAACGAAACTTAACGAAACTTAACGAAACTTAACGAAACTTAACGAAACTTAACGAAACTTAACGAAACTTAACGAAACTTAACGAAACTTAACGAAACTTAACGAAACTTAACGAAACTTAACGAAACTTAACGAAACTTAACGAAACTTAACGAAACTTAACGAAACTTAACGAAACTTAACGAAACTTAACGAAACTTAACGAAACTTAACGAAACTTAACGAAACTTAACGAAACTTAACGAAACTTAACGAAACTTAACGAAACTTAACGAAACTTAACGAATTTCGAAAATCTAATTTCGAAAATCTAATTTCGAAAATCTAATTTCGAAAATCTAATTTCGAAAATCTAATTTCGAAAATCTAATTTCGAAAATCTAATTTCGAAAATCTAATTTCGAAAATCTAATTTCGAAAATCTAATTTCGAAAATCTAATTTCGAAAATCTAATTTCGAAAATCTAATTTCGAAAATCTAATTTCGAAAATCTAATTTCGAAAATCTAATTTCGAAAATCTAATTTCGAAAATCTAATTTCGAAAATCTAATTTCGAAAATCTAATTTCGAAAATCTAATTTCGAAAATCTAATTTCGAAAATCTAATTTCGAAAATCTAATTTCCCTCCTCCAAATTTCCCTCCTCCAAATAAGCCCCGCCCCCTGGGAAATTAGCCCCGCCCCCCTGGGAAATTGGCCCCGCCCCCTAGTAAATTGGCCCCGCCCCCTAGTAAATTGGCCCCGCCCCCTGGGAAATTAGCCCCGCCCCATGGGAAATTGGCCCCGCCCCCTGGGAAATTTGCCCCGCCCCCTGGGAAATTAGCCCCGCTAAATTAATTGAAACTTGAATGTTGAAAAATTAAAGTTGAAAGTTTAAAGTTTAAAGTTTAAAGTTTAAAGTTTAAAGTTTAAAGTTTAAAGTTTAAAGTTTAAAGTTTAAAGTTTAAAGTTTAAAGTTTAAAGTTTAAAGTTTAAAGTTTAAAGTTTAAAGTTTAAAGTTTAAAGTTTAAAGTTTAAAGTTTAAAGTTTAAAGTTTAAAGTTTAAAGTTTAAAGTTTAAAGTTTAAAGTTTAAAGTTTAAAGTTTAAAGTTCAAAGTTTAAAGTTTAAAGTTTAAAGTTTAAAGTTTAAAGTTTAAAGTTTAAAGTTTAAAGTTTAAAGTTTAAAGTTTAAAGTTTAAAGTTTAAAGTTTAAAGTTTAAAGTTTAAAGTTTAAAGTTTAAAGTTTAAAGTTTAAAGTTTAAAGTTTAAAGTTTAAAGTTTAAAGTTTAAAGTTTAAAGTTTAAAGTTTAAAGTTTAAAGTTTAAAGTTGAAAGTTGAAAGTTGAAAGTTGAAAGTTGAAAGTTGAAAGTTGAAAGTTGAAAGTTGAAAGTTGAAAGTTGAAAGTTGAAAGTTGAAAGTTGAAAGTTGAAAGTTGAAAGTTGAAAGTTGAAAGTTGAAAGTTGAAAGTTGAAAGTTGAAAGTTGAAAGTTGAAAGTTGAAAGTTGAAAGTTGAAAGTTGAAAGTTGAAAGTTGAAAGTTGAAAGTTGAAAGTTGAAAGTTGAAAGTTGAAAGTTGAAAGTTGAAAGTTGAAAGTTGAAAGTTGAAAGTTGAAAGTTGAAAGATGAAAGATGAAAGATGAAAGATGAAAGATGAAAGTTGAAAGTTGAAAGTTGAAAGTTGAAAGTTTAAAGTTGATAACGAAGATGAAAGTTGAAAGTTGAAAGTTGAGAATTGAAAATTGAAACTTAAAAATTGAAAAGTGAAAATTGAATTGAATTAAGCATTGCTTTAGTTAAAGGCTAGTATAATATATAGTATCAATAATATATATACCATATATAGTATAGTATATATACTATATATATAGTATAGTATATATACTCTATATAGTATAGTATATATACTATATATAGTATAGTATATATACTATATATATAGTATATATATAGCAGGCAGGCAGGCAGGCAGGCAGGCAGGCAGGCAGGCAGGCAGGCAGGCAGGCAGGCAGGCAGGCAGGCAGGCAGGCAGGCAGGCAGGCAGGCAGGCAGGCAGGCAGGCAGGCAGGCAGGCAGGCAGGCAGGCAGGCAGGCAGGCAGGCAGGCAGGCAGGCAGGCAGGCAGGCAGGCAGGCAGGCAGGCAGGCAGGCAGGCAGGCAGGCAGGCAGGCAGGCAGGCAGGCAGGCAGGCAGGCAGGCAGGCAGGCAGGCAGGCAGGCAGGCAGGCAGGCAGGCAGGCAGGCAGGCAGGCAGGCAGGCAGGCAGGCAGGCAGGCAGGCAGGCAGGCAGGCAGGCAGGCAGGCAGGCAGGCAGGCAGGCAGGCAGGCAGGCAGGCAGGCAGGCAGGCAGGCAGGCAGGCAGGCAGGCAGGCAGGCAGGCAGGCAGGCAGGCAGGCAGGCAGGCAGGCAGGCAGGCAGGCAGGCAGGCAGGCAGGCAGGCAGGCAGGCAGGCAGGCAGGCAGGCAGGCAGGCAGGCAGGCAGGCAGGCAGAGTACAGAATACAGAATACAGAATACAGAATACAGAATACAGAATACAGAATACAGAATACAGAATACAGAATACAGAATACAGAATACAGAATACAGAATACAGAATACAGAATACAGAATACAGAATACAGAATACAGAATACAGAATACAGAATACAGAATACAGAATACAGAATACAGAATACAGAATACAGAATACAGAATACAGAATACAGAATACAGAATACAGAATACAGAATACAGAATACAGAATACAGAATACAGAATACAGAATACAGAATACAGAATACAGAATACAGAATACAGAATACAGAATACAGAATACAGAATACAGAATACAGAATACATAGGAAACTTAGGAAACTTAGGAAACTTAGGAAACTTAACGAAACTTAACGAAACTTAACGAAACTTAACGAAACTTAACGAAACTTAACGAAACTTAACGAAACTTAACGAAACTTAACGAAACTTAACGAAACTTAACGAAACTTAACGAAACTTAACGAAACTTAACGAAACTTAACGAAACTTAACGAAACTTAACGAAACTTAACGAAACTTAACGAAACTTAACGAAACTTAACGAAACTTAACGAAACTTAACGAAACTTAACGAAACTTAACGAAACTTAACGAAACTTAACGAAACTTAACGAAACTTAACGAAACTTAACGAAACTTAACGAAACTTAACGAAACTTAACGAAACTTAACGAAACTTAACGAAACTTAACGAAACTTAACGAAACTTAACGAAACTTAACGAAACTTAACGAAACTTAACGAAACTTAACGAAACTTAACGAAACTTAACGAAACTTAACGAAACTTAACGAAACTTAACGAAACTTAACGAAACTTAACGAAACTTAACGAAACTTAACGAAACTTAACGAATTTCGAAAATCTAATTTCGAAAATCTAATTTCGAAAATCTAATTTCGAAAATCTAATTTCGAAAATCTAATTTCGAAAATCTAATTTCGAAAATCTAATTTCGAAAATCTAATTTCGAAAATCTAATTTCGAAAATCTAATTTCGAAAATCTAATTTCGAAAATCTAATTTCGAAAATCTAATTTCGAAAATCTAATTTCGAAAATCTAATTTCGAAAATCTAATTTCGAAAATCTAATTTCGAAAATCTAATTTCGAAAATCTAATTTCGAAAATCTAATTTCGAAAATCTAATTTCGAAAATCTAATTTCGAAAATCTAATTTCGAAAATCTAATTTCGAAAATCTAATTTCGAAAATCTAATTTCGAAAATCTAATTTCGAAAATCTAATTTCGAAAATCTAATTTCGAAAATCTAATTTCGAAAATCTAATTTCGAAAATCTAATTTCGAAAATCTAATTTCGAAAATCTAATTTCGAAAATCTAATTTCGAAAATCTAATTTCGAAAATCTAATTTCGAAAATCTAATTTCGAAAATCTAATTTCGAAAATCTAATTTCCCTCCTCCAAATTTCCCTCCTCCAAATAAGCCCCGCCCCCTGGGAAATTAGCCCCGCCCCCTGGGAAATTAGCCCCGCCCCCCTGGGAAATTGGCCCCGCCCCCTAGTAAATTGGCCCCGCCCCCTAGTAAATTGGCCCCGCCCCCTGGGAAATTAGCCCCGCCCCATGGGAAATTGGCCCCGCCCCCTGGGAAATTTGCCCCGCCCCCTGGGAAATTAGCCCCGCTAAATTAATTGAAACTTGAAAGTTGAATGTTGAAAAATTAAAGTTGAAAGTTGAAAGTTTAAAGTTTAAAGTTTAAAGTTTAAAGTTTAAAGTTTAAAGTTTAAAGTTTAAAGTTTAAAGTTTAAAGTTTAAAGTTTAAAGTTTAAAGTTTAAAGTTTAAAGTTTAAAGTTTAAAGTTTAAAGTTTAAAGTTTAAAGTTTAAAGTTTAAAGTTTAAAGTTTAAAGTTTAAAGTTTAAAGTTTAAAGTTTAAAGTTTAAAGTTTAAAGTTTAAAGTTTAAAGTTTAAAGTTTAAAGTTTAAAGTTTAAAGTTTAAAGTTTAAAGTTTAAAGTTTAAAGTTTAAAGTTTAAAGTTTAAAGTTTAAAGTTTAAAGTTTAAAGTTTAAAGTTTAAAGTTTAAAGTTTAAAGTTTAAAGTTTAAAGTTTAAAGTTTAAAGTTTAAAGTTTAAAGTTTAAAGTTTAAAGTTTAAAGTTTAAAGTTTAAAGTTTAAAGTTTAAAGTTTAAAGTTTAAAGTTTAAAGTTTAAAGTTTAAAGTTTAAAGTTTAAAGTTTAAAGTTTAAAGTTTAAAGTTTAAAGTTTAAAGTTTAAAGTTTAAAGTTTAAAGTTTAAAGTTTAAAGTTTAAAGTTGAAAGTTGAAAGTTGAAAGTTGAAAGTTGAAAGTTGAAAGTTGAAAGTTGAAAGTTGAAAGTTGAAAGTTGAAAGTTGAAAGTTGAAAGTTGAAAGTTGAAAGTTGAAAGTTGAAAGTTGAAAGTTGAAAGTTGAAAGTTGAAAGTTTAAAGTTTAAAGTTTAAAGTTTAAAGTTTAAAGTTTAAAGTTTAAAGTTTAAAGTTTAAAGTTTAAAGTTTAAAGTTTAAAGTTTAAAGTTTAAAGTTTAAAGTTTAAAGTTTAAAGTTTAAAGTTTAAAGTTTAAAGTTTAAAGTTTAAAGTTTAAAGTTTAAAGTTTAAAGTTTAAAGTTTAAAGTTTAAAGTTTAAAGTTTAAAGTTTAAAGTTTAAAGTTTAAAATTTAAAGTTGAAAGTTGAAAGTTGAAAGTTGAAAGTTGAAAGTTGAAAGTTGAAAGTTGAAAGTTGAAAGTTGAAAGTTGAAAGTTGAAAGTTGAAAGTTGAAAGTTGAAAGTTGAAAGTTGAAAGTTGAAAGTTGAAAGTTGAAAGTTGAAAGTTGAAAGTTGAAAGTTGAAAGTTGAAAGTTGAAAGTTGAAAGTTGAAAGTTGAAAGTTGAAAGTTGAAAGTTGAAAGTTGAAAGTTGAAAGTTGAAAGTTGAAAGTTGAAAGTTGAAAGTTGAAAGTTGAAAGTTGAAAGTTGAAAGTTGAAAGTTGAAAGTTGAAAGTTGAAAGTTGAAAGTTGAAAGTTGAAAGTTGAAAGTTGAAAGTTGAAAGTTGAAAGTTGAAAGTTGAAAGTTGAAAGTTGAAAGTTGAAAGTTGAAAGTTGAAAGTTGAAAGTTGAAAGTTGAAAGTTGAAAGTTGAAAGTTGAAAGTTGAAAGTTGAAAGTTGAAAGTTGAAAGTTGAAAGTTGAAAGTTGAAAGTTGAAAGTTGAAAGTTGAAAGTTGAAAGTTGAAAGTTGAAAGTTGAAAGTTGAAAGTTGAAAGTTGAAAGTTGAAAGTTGAAAGTTGAAAGTTGAAAGTTGAAAGTTGAAAGTTGAAAGTTGAAAGTTGAAAGTTGAAAGTTGAAAGTTGAAAGTTGAAAGTTGAAAGTTGAAAGTTGAAAGTTGAAAGTTGAAAGTTGAAAGATGAAAGATGAAAGATGAAAGATGAAAGATGAAAGATGAAAGATGAAAGATGAAAGATGAAAGATGAAAGATGAAAGATGAAAGATGAAAGATGAAAGATGAAAGATGAAAGATGAAAGATGAAAGATGAAAGATGAAAGATGAAAGATGAAAGATGAAAGATGAAAGATGAAAGATGAAAGATGAAAGATGAAAGATGAAAGATGAAAGATGAAAGATGAAAGATGAAAGATGAAAGATGAAAGATGAAAGATGAAAGATGAAAGATGAAAGATGAAAGATGAAAGATGAAAGTTGAAAGTTGAAAGTTGAAAGTTGAAAGTTGAAAGTTGAAAGTTTAAAGTTGATAACGAAGATGAAAGTTGAAAGTTGAAAGTTGAGAATTGAAAATTGAAACTTAAAAATTGAAAATACTATATATATAGTATATATACTATATATATAGTATATATATAGCAGGCAGGCAGGCAGGCAGGCAGGCAGGCAGGCAGGCAGGCAGGCAGGCAGGCAGGCAGGCAGGCAGGCAGGCAGGCAGGCAGGCAGGCAGGCAGGCAGGCAGGCAGGCAGGCAGGCAGGCAGGCAGGCAGGCAGGCAGGCAGGCAGGCAGGCAGGCAGGCAGGCAGGCAGGCAGGCAGGCAGGCAGGCAGGCAGGCAGGCAGGCAGGCAGGCAGGCAGGCAGGCAGGCAGGCAGGCAGGCAGGCAGAATACAGAATACAGAATACAGAATACAGAATACAGAATACAGAATACAGAATACAGAATACAGAATACAGAATACAGAATACAGAATACAGAATACAGAATACAGAATACAGAATACAGAATACAGAATACAGAATACAGAATACAGAATACAGAATACAGAATACAGAATACAGAATACAGAATACATAGGAAACTTAGGAAACTTAGGAAACTTAGGAAACTTAGGAAACTTAGGAAACTTAACGAAACTTAACGAAACTTAACGAAACTTAACGAAACTTAACGAAACTTAACGAAACTTAACGAAACTTAACGAAACTTAACGAAACTTAACGAAACTTAACGAAACTTAACGAAACTTAACGAAACTTAACGAAACTTAACGAAACTTAACGAAACTTAACGAAACTTAACGAAACTTAACGAAACTTAACGAAACTTAACGAAACTTAACGAAACTTAACGAAACTTAACGAAACTTAACGAAACTTAACGAAACTTAACGAAACTTAACGAAACTTAACGAAACTTAACGAAACTTAACGAAACTTAACGAAACTTAACGAAACTTAACGAAACTTAACGAAACTTAACGAAACTTAACGAAACTTAACGAAACTTAACGAAACTTAACGAAACTTAACGAAACTTAACGAAACTTAACGAAACTTAACGAAACTTAACGAAACTTAACGAAACTTAACGAATTTCGAAAATCTAATTTCGAAAATCTAATTTCGAAAATCTAATTTCGAATTTCGAAAATCTAATTTCGAAAATCTAATTTCGAAAATCTAATTTCGAAAATCTAATTTCGAAAATCTAATTTCGAAAATCTAATTTCGAAAATCTAATTTCGAAAATCTAATTTCGAAAATCTAATTTCGAAAATCTAATTTCGAAAATCTAATTTCGAAAATCTAATTTCGAAAATCTAATTTCGAAAATCTAATTTCGAAAATCTAATTTCGAAAATCTAATTTCGAAAATCTAATTTCGAAAATCTAATTTCGAAAATCTAATTTCGAAAATCTAATTTCGAAAATCTAATTTCGAAAATCTAATTTCGAAAATCTAATTTCGAAAATCTAATTTCGAAAATCTAATTTCGAAAATCTAATTTCGAAAATCTAATTTCGAAAATCTAATTTCGAAAATCTAATTTCGAAAATCTAATTTCGAAAATCTAATTTCGAAAATCTAATTTCGAAAATCTAATTTCCCTCCTCCAAATTTCCCTCCTCCAAATAAGCCCCGCCCCCTGGGAAATTAGCCCCGCCCCCTGGGAAATTAGCCCCGCCCCCCTGGGAAATTGGCCCCGCCCCCTAGTAAATTGGCCCCGCCCCCTAGTAAATTGGCCCCGCCCCCTGGGAAATTAGCCCCGCCCCATGGGAAATTGGCCCCGCCCCCTGGGAAATTTGCCCCGCCCCCTGGGAAATTAGCCCCGCTAAATTAATTGAAACTTGAATGTTGAAAAATTAAAGTTGAAAGTTTAAAGTTTAAAGTTTAAAGTTTAAAGTTTAAAGTTTAAAGTTTAAAGTTTAAAGTTTAAAGTTTAAAGTTTAAAGTTTAAAGTTTAAAGTTTAAAGTTTAAAGTTTAAAGTTTAAAGTTTAAAGTTTAAAGTTTAAAGTTTAAAGTTTAAAGTTTAAAGTTTAAAGTTTAAAGTTTAAAGTTTAAAGTTTAAAGTTTAAAGTTTAAAGTTTAAAGTTTAAAGTTTAAAGTTTAAAGTTTAAAGTTTAAAGTTTAAAGTTTAAAGTTTAAAGTTTAAAGTTTAAAGTTTAAAGTTTAAAGTTTAAAGTTGAAAGTTGAAAGTTGAAAGTTGAAAGTTGAAAGTTGAAAGTTTAAAGTTTAAAGTTTAAAGTTTAAAGTTTAAAGTTTAAAGTTTAAAGTTTAAAGTTTAAAGTTTAAAGTTTAAAGTTTAAAGTTTAAAGTTTAAAGTTTAAAGTTTAAAGTTTAAAGTTTAAAGTTTAAAGTTTAAAGTTTAAAGTTTAAAGTTTAAAGTTTAAAGTTTAAAGTTTAAAGTTTAAAGTTTAAAGTTTAAAGTTTAAAGTTTAAAGTTTAAAGTTTAAAGTTTAAAGTTCAAAGTTTAAAGTTCAAAGTTTAAAGTTTAAAGTTTAAAGTTTAAAGTTTAAAGTTTAAAGTTTAAAGTTTAAAGTTTAAAGTTTAAAGTTTAAAGTTTAAAGTTTAAAGTTTAAAGTTTAAAGTTTAAAGTTTAAAGTTTAAAGTTTAAAGTTTAAAGTTTAAAGTTTAAAGTTTAAAGTTTAAAGTTTAAAGTTTAAAGTTTAAAGTTTAAAGTTTAAAGTTTAAAGTTTAAAGTTTAAAGTTTAAAGTTTAAAGTTTAAAGTTTAAAGTTTAAAGTTGAAAGTTGAAAGTTGAAAGTTGAAAGTTGAAAGTTGAAAGTTGAAAGTTGAAAGTTGAAAGTTGAAAGTTGAAAGTTGAAAGTTGAAAGTTGAAAGTTGAAAGTTGAAAGTTGAAAGTTGAAAGTTGAAAGTTGAAAGTTGAAAGTTGAAAGTTGAAAGTTGAAAGTTGAAAGTTGAAAGTTGAAAGTTGAAAGTTGAAAGTTGAAAGTTGAAAGTTGAAAGTTGAAAGTTGAAAGTTGAAAGTTGAAAGTTGAAAGTTGAAAGTTGAAAGTTGAAAGTTGAAAGTTGAAAGTTGAAAGTTGAAAGTTGAAAGTTGAAAGTTGAAAGTTGAAAGTTGAAAGTTGAAAGTTGAAAGTTGAAAGTTGAAAGTTGAAAGTTGAAAGTTGAAAGTTGAAAGTTGAAAGTTGAAAGTTGAAAGTTGAAAGATGAAAGATGAAAGATGAAAGATGAAAGATGAAAGTTGAAAGTTGAAAGTTGAAAGTTGAAAGTTTAAAGTTGATAACGAAGATGAAAGTTGAAAGTTGAAAGTTGAGAATTGAAAATTGAAACTTAAAAATTGAAAAGTGAAAATTGAATTGAATTAAGCATTGCTTTAGTTAAAGGCTAGTATAATATATAGTATCAATAATATATATACCATATATAGTATAGTATATATACTATATATATAGTATAGTATATATACTCTATATAGTATAGTATATATACTATATATAGTATAGTATATATACTATATATATAGTATATATATAGCAGGCAGGCAGGCAGGCAGGCAGGCAGGCAGGCAGGCAGGCAGGCAGGCAGGCAGGCAGGCAGGCAGGCAGGCAGGCAGGCAGGCAGGCAGGCAGGCAGGCAGGCAGGCAGGCAGGCAGGCAGGCAGGCAGGCAGGCAGGCAGGCAGGCAGGCAGGCAGGCAGGCAGGCAGGCAGGCAGGCAGGCAGGCAGGCAGGCAGGCAGGCAGGCAGGCAGGCAGGCAGGCAGGCAGGCAGGCAGGCAGGCAGGCAGGCAGGCAGGCAGAGTACAGAATACAGAATACAGAATACAGAATACAGAATACAGAATACAGAATACAGAATACAGAATACAGAATACAGAATACAGAATACAGAATACAGAATACAGAATACAGAATACAGAATACAGAATACAGAATACAGAATACAGAATACAGAATACAGAATACAGAATACAGAATACAGAATACAGAATACAGAATACAGAATACAGAATACAGAATACAGAATACAGAATACAGAATACAGAATACAGAATACAGAATACAGAATACAGAATACAGAATACAGAATACAGAATACAGAATACAGAATACAGAATACAGAATACAGAATACAGAATACATAGGAAACTTAGGAAACTTAGGAAACTTAACGAAACTTAACGAAACTTAACGAAACTTAACGAAACTTAACGAAACTTAACGAAACTTAACGAAACTTAACGAAACTTAACGAAACTTAACGAAACTTAACGAAACTTAACGAAACTTAACGAAACTTAACGAAACTTAACGAAACTTAACGAAACTTAACGAAACTTAACGAAACTTAACGAAACTTAACGAAACTTAACGAAACTTAACGAAACTTAACGAAACTTAACGAAACTTAACGAAACTTAACGAAACTTAACGAAACTTAACGAAACTTAACGAAACTTAACGAAACTTAACGAAACTTAACGAAACTTAACGAAACTTAACGAAACTTAACGAAACTTAACGAAACTTAACGAAACTTAACGAAACTTAACGAAACTTAACGAAACTTAACGAAACTTAACGAAACTTAACGAAACTTAACGAAACTTAACGAAACTTAACGAAACTTAACGAAACTTAACGAAACTTAACGAAACTTAACGAAACTTAACGAAACTTAACGAAACTTAACGAAACTTAACGAAACTTAACGAAACTTAACGAAACTTAACGAAACTTAACGAAACTTAACGAAACTTAACGAAACTTAACGAAACTTAACGAATTTCGAAAATCTAATTTCGAAAATCTAATTTCGAAAATCTAATTTCGAAAATCTAATTTCGAAAATCTAATTTCGAAAATCTAATTTCGAAAATCTAATTTCGAAAATCTAATTTCGAAAATCTAATTTCGAAAATCTAATTTCGAAAATCTAATTTCGAAAATCTAATTTCGAAAATCTAATTTCGAAAATCTAATTTCGAAAATCTAATTTCGAAAATCTAATTTCGAAAATCTAATTTCGAAAATCTAATTTCGAAAATCTAATTTCGAAAATCTAATTTCGAAAATCTAATTTCGAAAATCTAATTTCGAAAATCTAATTTCGAAAATCTAATTTCGAAAATCTAATTTCGAAAATCTAATTTCGAAAATCTAATTTCGAAAATCTAATTTCGAAAATCTAATTTCGAAAATCTAATTTCCCTCCTCCAAATTTACCTCCTCCAAATAAGCCCCGCCCCCTGGGAAATTAGCCCCGCCCCCTGGGAAATTAGCCCCGCCCCCCTGGGAAATTGGCCCCGCCCCCTAGTAAATTGGCCCCGCCCCCTAGTAAATTGGCCCCGCCCCCTGGGAAATTAGCCCCGCCCCATGGGAAATTGGCCCCGCCCCCTGGGAAATTTGCCCCGCCCCCTGGGAAATTAGCCCCGCTAAATTAATTGAAACTTGAAAGTTGAATGTTGAAAAATTAAAGTTGAAAGTTGAAAGTTTAAAGTTTAAAGTTTAAAGTTTAAAGTTTAAAGTTTAAAGTTTAAAGTTTAAAGTTTAAAGTTTAAAGTTTAAAGTTTAAAGTTTAAAGTTTAAAGTTTAAAGTTTAAAGTTTAAAGTTTAAAGTTTAAAGTTTAAAGTTTAAAGTTTAAAGTTTAAAGTTTAAAGTTTAAAGTTTAAAGTTTAAAGTTTAAAGTTTAAAGTTTAAAGTTTAAAGTTTAAAGTTTAAAGTTTAAAGTTTAAAGTTTAAAGTTTAAAGTTTAAAGTTTAAAGTTTAAAGTTTAAAGTTTAAAGTTTAAAGTTTAAAGTTTAAAGTTTAAAGTTTAAAGTTTAAAGTTTAAAGTTTAAAGTTTAAAGTTTAAAGTTTAAAGTTTAAAGTTTAAAGTTTAAAGTTTAAAGTTTAAAGTTTAAAGTTTAAAGTTTAAAGTTTAAAGTTTAAAGTTTAAAGTTTAAAGTTTAAAGTTTAAAGTTTAAAGTTTAAAGTTTAAAGTTTAAAGTTTAAAGTTTAAAGTTTAAAGTTTAAAGTTTAAAGTTTAAAGTTTAAAGTTTAAAGTTTAAAGTTTAAAGTTTAAAGTTTAAAGTTTAAAGTTTAAAGTTTAAAGTTTAAAGTTTAAAGTTTAAAATTTAAAGTTGAAAGTTGAAAGTTGAAAGTTGAAAGTTGAAAGTTGAAAGTTGAAAGTTGAAAGTTGAAAGTTGAAAGTTGAAAGTTGAAAGTTGAAAGTTGAAAGTTGAAAGTTGAAAGTTGAAAGTTGAAAGTTGAAAGTTGAAAGTTGAAAGTTGAAAGTTGAAAGTTGAAAGTTGAAAGTTGAAAGTTGAAAGTTGAAAGTTGAAAGTTGAAAGTTGAAAGTTGAAAGTTGAAAGTTGAAAGTTGAAAGTTGAAAGTTGAAAGTTGAAAGTTGAAAGTTGAAAGTTGAAAGTTGAAAGTTGAAAGTTGAAAGTTGAAAGTTGAAAGTTGAAAGTTGAAAGTTGAAAGTTGAAAGTTGAAAGTTGAAAGTTGAAAGTTGAAAGTTGAAAGTTGAAAGTTGAAAGTTGAAAGTTGAAAGTTGAAAGTTGAAAGTTGAAAGTTGAAAGTTGAAAGTTGAAAGTTGAAAGTTGAAAGTTGAAAGTTGAAAGTTGAAAGTTGAAAGTTGAAAGTTGAAAGTTGAAAGTTGAAAGTTGAAAGTTGAAAGTTGAAAGTTGAAAGTTGAAAGTTGAAAGTTGAAAGTTGAAAGTTGAAAGTTGAAAGTTGAAAGATGAAAGATGAAAGATGAAAGATGAAAGATGAAAGATGAAAGATGAAAGATGAAAGATGAAAGATGAAAGATGAAAGATGAAAGATGAAAGATGAAAGATGAAAGATGAAAGATGAAAGATGAAAGATGAAAGATGAAAGATGAAAGATGAAAGATGAAAGATGAAAGATGAAAGATGAAAGATGAAAGATGAAAGATGAAAGATGAAAGATGAAAGATGAAAGATGAAAGATGAAAGATGAAAGATGAAAGATGAAAGATGAAAGTTGAAAGTTGAAAGTTGAAAGTTGAAAGTTGAAAGTTGAAAGTTGAAAGTTGAAAGTTGAAAGTTGAAAGTTGAAAGTTTAAAGTTGATAACGAAGATGAAAGTTGAAAGTTGAAAGTTGAGAATTGAAAATTGAAACTTAAAAATTGAAAATACTATATATATAGTATATATACTATATATATAGTATATATATAGCAGGCAGGCAGGCAGGCAGGCAGGCAGGCAGGCAGGCAGGCAGGCAGGCAGGCAGGCAGGCAGGCAGGCAGGCAGGCAGGCAGGCAGGCAGGCAGGCAGGCAGGCAGGCAGGCAGGCAGGCAGGCAGGCAGGCAGGCAGGCAGGCAGGCAGGCAGGCAGGCAGGCAGGCAGGCAGGCAGGCAGGCAGGCAGGCAGGCAGGCAGGCAGGCAGGCAGGCAGGCAGGCAGGCAGGCAGGCAGGCAGGCAGGCAGGCAGGCAGGCAGGCAGGCAGGCAGGCAGGCAGGCAGGCAGGCAGGCAGGCAGGCAGGCAGGCAGGCAGGCAGGCAGGCAGGCAGGCAGGCAGGCAGGCAGGCAGGCAGGCAGGCAGGCAGGCAGGCAGAATACAGAATACAGAATACAGAATACAGAATACAGAATACAGAATACAGAATACAGAATACAGAATACAGAATACAGAATACAGAATACAGAATACAGAATACAGAATACAGAATACAGAATACAGAATACAGAATACAGAATACAGAATACAGAATACAGAATACAGAATACATAGGAAACTTAGGAAACTTAGGAAACTTAGGAAACTTAGGAAACTTAACGAAACTTAACGAAACTTAACGAAACTTAACGAAACTTAACGAAACTTAACGAAACTTAACGAAACTTAACGAAACTTAACGAAACTTAACGAAACTTAACGAAACTTAACGAAACTTAACGAAACTTAACGAAACTTAACGAAACTTAACGAAACTTAACGAAACTTAACGAAACTTAACGAAACTTAACGAAACTTAACGAAACTTAACGAAACTTAACGAAACTTAACGAAACTTAACGAAACTTAACGAAACTTAACGAAACTTAACGAAACTTAACGAAACTTAACGAAACTTAACGAAACTTAACGAAACTTAACGAAACTTAACGAAACTTAACGAAACTTAACGAAACTTAACGAAACTTAACGAAACTTAACGAAACTTAACGAAACTTAACGAAACTTAACGAAACTTAACGAAACTTAACGAAACTTAACGAAACTTAACGAAACTTAACGAAACTTAACGAAACTTAACGAAACTTAACGAAACTTAACGAAACTTAACGAAACTTAACGAAACTTAACGAAACTTAACGAATTTCGAAAATCTAATTTCGAAAATCTAATTTCGAAAATCTAATTTCGAAAATCTAATTTCGAAAATCTAATTTCGAAAATCTAATTTCGAAAATCTAATTTCGAAAATCTAATTTCGAAAATCTAATTTCGAAAATCTAATTTCGAAAATCTAATTTCGAAAATCTAATTTCGAAAATCTAATTTCGAAAATCTAATTTCGAAAATCTAATTTCGAAAATCTAATTTCGAAAATCTAATTTCGAAAATCTAATTTCGAAAATCTAATTTCGAAAATCTAATTTCGAAAATCTAATTTCGAAAATCTAATTTCGAAAATCTAATTTCGAAAATCTAATTTCGAAAATCTAATTTCGAAAATCTAATTTCGAAAATCTAATTTCGAAAATCTAATTTCGAAAATCTAATTTCGAAAATCTAATTTCGAAAATCTAATTTCGAAAATCTAATTTCGAAAATCTAATTTCCCTCCTCCAAATTTACCTCCTCCAAATAAGCCCCGCCCCCTGGGAAATTAGCCCCGCCCCCTGGGAAATTAGCCCCGCCCCCCTGGGAAATTGGCCCCGCCCCCTAGTAAATTGGCCCCGCCCCCTAGTAAATTGGCCCCGCCCCCTAGTAAATTGGCCCCGCCCCCTGGGAAATTAGCCCCGCCCCATGGGAAATTGGCCCCGCCCCCTGGGAAATTTGCCCCGCCCCCTGGGAAATTAGCCCCGCTAAATTAATTGAAACTTGAAAGTTGAATGTTGAAAAATTAAAGTTGAAAGTTGAAAGTTTAAAGTTTAAAGTTTAAAGTTTAAAGTTTAAAGTTTAAAGTTTAAAGTTTAAAGTTTAAAGTTTAAAGTTTAAAGTTTAAAGTTTAAAGTTTAAAGTTTAAAGTTTAAAGTTTAAAGTTTAAAGTTTAAAGTTTAAAGTTTAAAGTTTAAAGTTTAAAGTTTAAAGTTTAAAGTTTAAAGTTTAAAGTTTAAAGTTTAAAGTTTAAAGTTTAAAGTTTAAAGTTTAAAGTTTAAAGTTTAAAGTTTAAAGTTTAAAGTTTAAAGTTTAAAGTTTAAAGTTTAAAGTTTAAAGTTTAAAGTTTAAAGTTTAAAGTTTAAAGTTTAAAGTTTAAAGTTTAAAGTTTAAAGTTTAAAGTTTAAAGTTTAAAGTTTAAAGTTTAAAGTTTAAAGTTTAAAGTTTAAAGTTTAAAGTTTAAAGTTTAAAGTTTAAAGTTTAAAGTTTAAAGTTTAAAGTTTAAAGTTTAAAGTTTAAAGTTTAAAGTTTAAAGTTTAAAGTTTAAAGTTTAAAGTTTAAAGTTTAAAGTTTAAAGTTTAAAGTTTAAAGTTTAAAGTTTAAAGTTTAAAGTTTAAAGTTTAAAGTTTAAAGTTTAAAGTTTAAAGTTTAAAGTTTAAAGTTTAAAGTTTAAAGTTTAAAATTTAAAGTTGAAAGTTGAAAGTTGAAAGTTGAAAGTTGAAAGTTGAAAGTTGAAAGTTGAAAGTTGAAAGTTGAAAGTTGAAAGTTGAAAGTTGAAAGTTGAAAGTTGAAAGTTGAAAGTTGAAAGTTGAAAGTTGAAAGTTGAAAGTTGAAAGTTGAAAGTTGAAAGTTGAAAGTTGAAAGTTGAAAGTTGAAAGTTGAAAGTTGAAAGTTGAAAGTTGAAAGTTGAAAGTTGAAAGTTGAAAGTTGAAAGTTGAAAGTTGAAAGTTGAAAGTTGAAAGTTGAAAGTTGAAAGTTGAAAGTTGAAAGTTGAAAGTTGAAAGTTGAAAGTTGAAAGTTGAAAGTTGAAAGTTGAAAGTTGAAAGTTGAAAGTTGAAAGTTGAAAGTTGAAAGTTGAAAGTTGAAAGTTGAAAGTTGAAAGTTGAAAGTTGAAAGTTGAAAGTTGAAAGTTGAAAGTTGAAAGTTGAAAGTTGAAAGTTGAAAGTTGAAAGTTGAAAGTTGAAAGTTGAAAGTTGAAAGTTGAAAGTTGAAAGTTGAAAGTTGAAAGTTGAAAGTTGAAAGTTGAAAGTTGAAAGATGAAAGATGAAAGATGAAAGATGAAAGATGAAAGATGAAAGATGAAAGATGAAAGATGAAAGATGAAAGATGAAAGATGAAAGATGAAAGATGAAAGATGAAAGATGAAAGATGAAAGATGAAAGATGAAAGATGAAAGATGAAAGATGAAAGATGAAAGATGAAAGATGAAAGATGAAAGATGAAAGATGAAAGATGAAAGATGAAAGATGAAAGATGAAAGATGAAAGATGAAAGATGAAAGATGAAAGATGAAAGATGAAAGATGAAAGTTGAAAGTTGAAAGTTGAAAGTTGAAAGTTGAAAGTTGAAAGTTGAAAGTTGAAAGTTGAAAGTTGAAAGTTTAAAGTTGATAACGAAGATGAAAGTTGAAAGTTGAAAGTTGAGAATTGAAAATTGAAACTTAAAAATTGAAAATACTATATATATAGTATATATACTATATATATAGTATATATATAGCAGGCAGGCAGGCAGGCAGGCAGGCAGGCAGGCAGGCAGGCAGGCAGGCAGGCAGGCAGGCAGGCAGGCAGGCAGGCAGGCAGGCAGGCAGGCAGGCAGGCAGGCAGGCAGGCAGGCAGGCAGGCAGGCAGGCAGGCAGGCAGGCAGGCAGGCAGGCAGGCAGGCAGGCAGGCAGGCAGGCAGGCAGGCAGGCAGGCAGGCAGGCAGGCAGGCAGGCAGGCAGGCAGGCAGGCAGGCAGGCAGGCAGGCAGGCAGGCAGGCAGGCAGGCAGGCAGGCAGGCAGGCAGGCAGGCAGGCAGGCAGGCAGGCAGGCAGGCAGGCAGGCAGGCAGGCAGGCAGGCAGGCAGGCAGGCAGGCAGGCAGGCAGGCAGGCAGGCAGGCAGGCAGGCAGGCAGGCAGGCAGGCAGGCAGGCAGGCAGAATACAGAATACAGAATACAGAATACAGAATACAGAATACAGAATACAGAATACAGAATACAGAATACAGAATACAGAATACAGAATACAGAATACAGAATACAGAATACAGAATACATAGGAAACTTAGGAAACTTAGGAAACTTAGGAAACTTAGGAAACTTAACGAAACTTAACGAAACTTAACGAAACTTAACGAAACTTAACGAAACTTAACGAAACTTAACGAAACTTAACGAAACTTAACGAAACTTAACGAAACTTAACGAAACTTAACGAAACTTAACGAAACTTAACGAAACTTAACGAAACTTAACGAAACTTAACGAAACTTAACGAAACTTAACGAAACTTAACGAAACTTAACGAAACTTAACGAAACTTAACGAAACTTAACGAAACTTAACGAAACTTAACGAAACTTAACGAAACTTAACGAAACTTAACGAAACTTAACGAAACTTAACGAAACTTAACGAAACTTAACGAAACTTAACGAAACTTAACGAAACTTAACGAAACTTAACGAAACTTAACGAAACTTAACGAAACTTAACGAAACTTAACGAAACTTAACGAAACTTAACGAAACTTAACGAAACTTAACGAAACTTAACGAATTTCGAAAATCTAATTTCGAAAATCTAATTTCGAAAATCTAATTTCGAAAATCTAATTTCGAAAATCTAATTTCGAAAATCTAATTTCGAAAATCTAATTTCGAAAATCTAATTTCGAAAATCTAATTTCGAAAATCTAATTTCGAAAATCTAATTTCGAAAATCTAATTTCGAAAATCTAATTTCGAAAATCTAATTTCGAAAATCTAATTTCGAAAATCTAATTTCGAAAATCTAATTTCGAAAATCTAATTTCGAAAATCTAATTTCGAAAATCTAATTTCGAAAATCTAATTTCGAAAATCTAATTTCGAAAATCTAATTTCGAAAATCTAATTTCGAAAATCTAATTTCGAAAATCTAATTTCGAAAATCTAATTTCGAAAATCTAATTTCGAAAATCTAATTTCGAAAATCTAATTTCGAAAATCTAATTTCGAAAATCTAATTTCGAAAATCTAATTTCGAAAATCTAATTTCGAAAATCTAATTTCCCTCCTCCAAATTTCCCTCCTCCAAATAAGCCCCGCCCCCTGGGAAATTAGCCCCGCCCCCCTGGGAAATTGGCCCCGCCCCCTAGTAAATTGGCCCCGCCCCCTAGTAAATTGGCCCCGCCCCCTGGGAAATTAGCCCCGCCCCATGGGAAATTGGCCCCGCCCCCTGGGAAATTTGCCCCGCCCCCTGGGAAATTAGCCCCGCTAAATTAATTGAAACTTGAATGTTGAAAAATTAAAGTTGAAAGTTGAAAGTTGAAAGTTGAAAGTTTAAAGTTTAAAGTTTAAAGTTTAAAGTTTAAAGTTTAAAGTTTAAAGTTTAAAGTTTAAAGTTTAAAGTTTAAAGTTTAAAGTTTAAAGTTTAAAGTTTAAAGTTTAAAGTTTAAAGTTTAAAGTTTAAAGTTTAAAGTTTAAAGTTTAAAGTTTAAAGTTTAAAGTTTAAAGTTTAAAGTTTAAAGTTTAAAGTTTAAAGTTTAAAGTTTAAAGTTTAAAGTTTAAAGTTTAAAGTTTAAAGTTTAAAGTTTAAAGTTTAAAGTTTAAAGTTTAAAGTTTAAAGTTTAAAGTTTAAAGTTTAAAGTTTAAAGTTTAAAGTTTAAAGTTGAAAGTTGAAAGTTGAAAGTTGAAAGTTGAAAGTTGAAAGTTGAAAGTTGAAAGTTGAAAGTTTAAAGTTTAAAGTTTAAAGTTTAAAGTTTAAAGTTTAAAGTTTAAAGTTTAAAGTTTAAAGTTTAAAGTTTAAAGTTTAAAGTTTAAAGTTTAAAGTTTAAAGTTTAAAGTTTAAAGTTTAAAGTTTAAAGTTTAAAGTTTAAAGTTTAAAGTTTAAAGTTTAAAGTTTAAAGTTTAAAGTTTAAAGTTTAAAGTTTAAAGTTTAAAGTTTAAAGTTTAAAGTTTAAAGTTTAAAGTTTAAAGTTTAAAGTTTAAAGTTTAAAGTTTAAAGTTTAAAGTTTAAAGTTTAAAGTTTAAAGTTTAAAGTTTAAAGTTTAAAGTTTAAAGTTTAAAGTTTAAAGTTTAAAGTTTAAAGTTTAAAGTTTAAAGTTTAAAGTTTAAAGTTTAAAGTTTAAAGTTTAAAGTTTAAAGTTTAAAGTTGAAAGTTGAAAGTTGAAAGTTGAAAGTTGAAAGTTGAAAGTTGAAAGTTGAAAGTTGAAAGTTGAAAGTTGAAAGTTGAAAGTTGAAAGTTGAAAGTTGAAAGTTGAAAGTTGAAAGTTGAAAGTTGAAAGTTGAAAGTTGAAAGTTGAAAGTTGAAAGCTGAAAGTTGAAAGTTGAAAGTTGAAAGTTGAAAGTTGAAAGTTGAAAGTTGAAAGTTGAAAGTTGAAAGTTGAAAGTTGAAAGTTGAAAGTTGAAAGTTGAAAGTTGAAAGTTGAAAGTTGAAAGTTGAAAGTTGAAAGTTGAAAGTTGAAAGTTGAAAGTTGAAAGTTGAAAGTTGAAAGTTGAAAGTTGAAAGTTGAAAGTTGAAAGTTGAAAGTTGAAAGTTGAAAGTTGAAAGTTGAAAAGTTGAAAGTTGAAAGTTGAAAGTTGAAAGTTGAAAGTTGAAAGTTGAAAGTTGAAAGATGAAAGATGAAAGATGAAAGATGAAAGATGAAAGATGAAAGATGAAAGATGAAAGATGAAAGATGAAAGATGAAAGATGAAAGATGAAAGATGAAAGATGAAAGATGAAAGATGAAAGATGAAAGATGAAAGATGAAAGATGAAAGATGAAAGATGAAAGATGAAAGATGAAAGATGAAAGATGAAAGATGAAAGATGAAAGATGAAAGATGAAAGATGAAAGTTGAAAGTTGAAAGTTGAAAGTTGAAAGTTGGAAGTTGAAAGTTGAAAGTTGAAAGTTGAAAGTTGAAAGTTGAAAGTTGAAAGTTGAAAGTTTAAAGTTGATAACGAAGATGAAAGTTGAAAGTTGAAAGTTGAGAATTGAAAATTGAAACTTAAAAATTGAAAAGTGAAAATTGAATTGAATTAAGCATTGCTTTAGTTAAAGGCTAGTATAATATATAGTATCAATAATATATATACCATATATAGTATAGTATATATACTATATATATAGTATAGTATATATACTCTATATAGTATAGTATATATACTATATATAGTATAGTATATATACTATATATATAGTATATATATAGCAGGCAGGCAGGCAGGCAGGCAGGCAGGCAGGCAGGCAGGCAGGCAGGCAGGCAGGCAGGCAGGCAGGCAGGCAGGCAGGCAGGCAGGCAGGCAGGCAGGCAGGCAGGCAGGCAGGCAGGCAGGCAGGCAGGCAGGCAGGCAGGCAGGCAGGCAGGCAGGCAGGCAGGCAGGCAGGCAGGCAGGCAGGCAGGCAGGCAGGCAGGCAGGCAGGCAGGCAGGCAGGCAGGCAGGCAGGCAGGCAGGCAGGCAGGCAGGCAGGCAGGCAGGCAGGCAGGCAGGCAGGCAGGCAGGCAGGCAGGCAGGCAGGCAGGCAGGCAGGCAGGCAGGCAGGCAGGCAGGCAGGCAGGCAGGCAGGCAGGCAGGCAGGCAGGCAGGCAGGCAGGCAGGCAGGCAGGCAGGCAGGCAGGCAGGCAGGCAGGCAGGCAGAGTACAGAATACAGAATACAGAATACAGAATACAGAATACAGAATACAGAATACAGAATACAGAATACAGAATACAGAATACAGAATACAGAATACAGAATACAGAATACAGAATACAGAATACAGAATACAGAATACAGAATACAGAATACAGAATACAGAATACAGAATACAGAATACAGAATACAGAATACAGAATACAGAATACAGAATACAGAATACAGAATACAGAATACAGAATACATAGGAAACTTAGGAAACTTAGGAAACTTAGGAAACTTAGGAAACTTAGGAAACTTAGGAAACTTAACGAAACTTAACGAAACTTAACGAAACTTAACGAAACTTAACGAAACTTAACGAAACTTAACGAAACTTAACGAAACTTAACGAAACTTAACGAAACTTAACGAAACTTAACGAAACTTAACGAAACTTAACGAAACTTAACGAAACTTAACGAAACTTAACGAAACTTAACGAAACTTAACGAAACTTAACGAAACTTAACGAAACTTAACGAAACTTAACGAAACTTAACGAAACTTAACGAAACTTAACGAAACTTAACGAAACTTAACGAAACTTAACGAAACTTAACGAAACTTAACGAAACTTAACGAAACTTAACGAAACTTAACGAAACTTAACGAAACTTAACGAAACTTAACGAAACTTAACGAAACTTAACGAAACTTAACGAAACTTAACGAAACTTAACGAAACTTAACGAAACTTAACGAAACTTAACGAAACTTAACGAAACTTAACGAAACTTAACGAAACTTAACGAAACTTAACGAAACTTAACGAAACTTAACGAAACTTAACGAAACTTAACGAAACTTAACGAAACTTAACGAAACTTAACGAAACTTAACGAAACTTAACGAAACTTAACGAAACTTAACGAATTTCGAAAATCTAATTTCGAAAATCTAATTTCGAAAATCTAATTTCGAAAATCTAATTTCGAAAATCTAATTTCGAAAATCTAATTTCGAAAATCTAATTTCGAAAATCTAATTTCGAAAATCTAATTTCGAAAATCTAATTTCGAAAATCTAATTTCGAAAATCTAATTTCGAAAATCTAATTTCGAAAATCTAATTTCGAAAATCTAATTTCGAAAATCTAATTTCGAAAATCTAATTTCGAAAATCTAATTTCGAAAATCTAATTTCGAAAATCTAATTTCGAAAATCTAATTTCGAAAATCTAATTTCGAAAATCTAATTTCGAAAATCTAATTTCGAAAATCTAATTTCGAAAATCTAATTTCGAAAATCTAATTTCGAAAATCTAATTTCGAAAATCTAATTTCGAAAATCTAATTTCGAAAATCTAATTTCGAAAATCTAATTTCGAAAATCTAATTTCGAAAATCTAATTTCGAAAATCTAATTTCGAAAATCTAATTTCGAAAATCTAATTTCGAAAATCTAATTTCGAAAATCTAATTTCGAAAATCTAATTTCGAAAATCTAATTTCCCTCCTCCAAATTTCCCTCCTCCAAATAAGCCCCGCCCCCTGGGAAATTAGCCCCGCCCCCCTGGGAAATTGGCCCCGCCCCCCTAGTAAATTGGCCCCGCCCCCTAGTAAATTGGCCCCGCCCCCTGGGAAATTAGCCCCGCCCCATGGGAAATTGGCCCCGCCCCCTGGGAAATTTGCCCCGCCCCCTGGGAAATTAGCCCCGCTAAATTAATTGAAACTTGAAAGTTGAATGTTGAAAAATTAAAGTTGAAAGTTTAAAGTTGAAAGTTTAAAGTTTAAAGTTTAAAGTTTAAAGTTTAAAGTTTAAAGTTTAAAGTTTAAAGTTTAAAGTTTAAAGTTTAAAGTTTAAAGTTTAAAGTTTAAAGTTTAAAGTTTAAAGTTTAAAGTTTAAAGTTTAAAGTTTAAAGTTTAAAGTTTAAAGTTTAAAGTTTAAAGTTTAAAGTTTAAAGTTTAAAGTTTAAAGTTTAAAGTTTAAAGTTTAAAGTTTAAAGTTTAAAGTTTAAAGTTTAAAGTTTAAAGTTTAAAGTTTAAAGTTTAAAGTTTAAAGTTTAAAGTTTAAAGTTTAAAGTTTAAAGTTTAAAGTTTAAAGTTTAAAGTTTAAAGTTTAAAGTTTAAAGTTTAAAGTTTAAAGTTTAAAGTTTAAAGTTTAAAGTTTAAAGTTTAAAGTTTAAAGTTTAAAGTTTAAAGTTTAAAGTTTAAAGTTTAAAGTTTAAAGTTTAAAGTTTAAAGTTTAAAGTTTAAAGTTTAAAGTTTAAAGTTTAAAGTTTAAAGTTTAAAGTTTAAAGTTTAAAGTTGAAAGTTGAAAGTTGAAAGTTGAAAGTTGAAAGTTGAAAGTTGAAAGTTGAAAGTTGAAAGTTGAAAGTTGAAAGTTGAAAGTTGAAAGTTGAAAGTTGAAAGTTGAAAGTTGAAAGTTTAAAGTTTAAAGTTTAAAGTTTAAAGTTTAAAGTTTAAAGTTTAAAGTTTAAAGTTTAAAGTTTAAAGTTTAAAGTTTAAAGTTTAAAGTTTAAAGTTTAAAGTTTAAAGTTTAAAGTTTAAAGTTTAAAGTTTAAAGTTTAAAGTTTAAAGTTTAAAGTTTAAAGTTTAAAGTTTAAAGTTTAAAGTTTAAAGTTTAAAGTTTAAAGTTTAAAGTTTAAAGTTTAAAGTTTAAAGTTTAAAGTTTAAAGTTTAAAGTTTAAAGTTTAAAGTTTAAAGTTTAAAGTTTAAAGTTTAAAGTTTAAAGTTTAAAGTTTAAAGTTTAAAGTTTAAAGTTTAAAGTTTAAAGTTTAAAGTTTAAAGTTTAAAGTTTAAAGTTTAAAGTTTAAAGTTTAAAGTTTAAAGTTTAAAGTTTAAAGTTTAAAGTTGAAAGTTGAAAGTTGAAAGTTGAAAGTTGAAAGTTGAAAGTTGAAAGTTGAAAGTTGAAAGTTGAAAGTTGAAAGTTGAAAGTTGAAAGTTGAAAGTTGAAAGTTGAAAGTTGAAAGTTGAAAGTTGAAAGTTGAAAGTTGAAAGTTGAAAGTTGAAAGTTGAAAGTTGAAAGTTGAAAGTTGAAAGTTGAAAGTTGAAAGTTGAAAGTTGAAAGTTGAAAGTTGAAAGTTGAAAGTTGAAAGTTGAAAGTTGAAAGTTGAAAGTTGAAAGTTGAAAGTTGAAAGTTGAAAGATGAAAGATGAAAGATGAAAGATGAAAGATGAAAGATGAAAGATGAAAGATGAAAGATGAAAGATGAAAGATGAAAGATGAAAGATGAAAGATGAAAGATGAAAGATGAAAGTTGAAAGTTGAAAGTTGAAAGTTGAAAGTTGAAAGTTGAAAGTTGATAACGAAGATGAAAGTTGAAAGTTGAAAGTTGAGAATTGAAAATTGAAACTTAAAAATTGAAAAGTGAAAATTGAATTGAATTAAGCATTGCTTTAGTTAAAGGCTAGTATAATATATAGTATCAATAATATATATACCATATATAGTATAGTATACATACTATATATATAGTATAGTATATATACTATATATATAGTATAGTATATATACTATATATAGTATAGTATATATACTATATATAGTATAGTATATATACTATATATATAGTATATATACTATATATATACTATATATATATACTATACTATATATATATACTATATATATATACTATATATATAGTATATATATAGCAGGCAGGCAGGCAGGCAGGCAGGCAGGCAGGCAGGCAGGCAGGCAGGCAGGCAGGCAGGCAGGCAGGCAGGCAGGCAGGCAGGCAGGCAGGCAGGCAGGCAGGCAGGCAGGCAGGCAGGCAGGCAGGCAGGCAGGCAGGCAGGCAGGCAGGCAGGCAGGCAGGCAGGCAGGCAGGCAGGCAGGCAGGCAGGCAGGCAGGCAGGCAGGCAGGCAGGCAGGCAGGCAGGCAGGCAGGCAGGCAGGCAGGCAGGCAGGCAGGCAGGCAGGCAGGCAGGCAGGCAGGCAGGCAGGCAGGCAGGCAGGCAGGCAGGCAGGCAGGCAGGCAGGCAGGCAGGCAGGCAGGCAGGCAGGCAGGCAGGCAGGCAGGCAGGCAGGCAGGCAGGCAGGCAGGCAGGCAGGCAGAGTACAGAATACAGAATACAGAATACAGAATACAGAATACAGAATACAGAATACAGAATACAGAATACAGAATACAGAATACATAGGAAACTTAGGAAACTTAGGAAACTTAGGAAACTTAGGAAACTTAGGAAACTTAGGAAACTTAGGAAACTTAGGAAACTTAGGAAACTTAGGAAACTTAGGAAACTTTAGGAAACTTAGGAAACTTAACGAAACTTAACGAAACTTAACGAAACTTAACGAAACTTAACGAAACTTAACGAAACTTAACGAAACTTAACGAAACTTAACGAAACTTAACGAAACTTAACGAAACTTAACGAAACTTAACGAAACTTAACGAAACTTAACGAAACTTAACGAAACTTAACGAAACTTAACGAAACTTAACGAAACTTAACGAAACTTAACGAAACTTAACGAAACTTAACGAAACTTAACGAAACTTAACGAAACTTAACGAAACTTAACGAAACTTAACGAAACTTAACGAAACTTAACGAAACTTAACGAAACTTAACGAAACTTAACGAAACTTAACGAAACTTAACGAAACTTAACGAAACTTAACGAAACTTAACGAAACTTAACGAAACTTAACGAAACTTAACGAAACTTAACGAAACTTAACGAAACTTAACGAAACTTAACGAAACTTAACGAAACTTAACGAAACTTAACGAAACTTAACGAAACTTAACGAAACTTAACGAAACTTAACGAAACTTAACGAAACTTAACGAAACTTAACGAAACTTAACGAAACTTAACGAAACTTAACGAAACTTAACGAAACTTAACGAAACTTAACGAAACTTAACCAAACTTAACGAAACTTAACGAATTTCGAAAATCTAATTTCGAAAATCTAATTTCCCTCCTCCAAATTTCCCTCCAAATTTCCCTCCTCCAAATTAGCCCCGCCCCCTGGGAAATTAGCCCCGCCCCCTGGGAAATTAGCCCCGCCCCTTGGGAAATTAGCCCCGCCCCCTGGGAAATCAGCCCCGCCCCCTGGGAAATTAGCCCCGCTAAATTAATTGAAACTTGAAAGTTGAAAGTTGAAAAATTAAAGTTGAAAGTTGAAAGTTGAAAGTTGAAAGTTGAAAGTTGAAAGTTGAAAGATGAAAGTTGAAAGTTGAAAGTTGAAAGTTGAAAGTTGATAACGAAGATGAAAGTTGAAAGTTGAAAGTTGAAAGTTGAGAATTGAACATTGAAACTTAAAAATTGAAAAGTGAAAATTGAATTGAATTAAGCATTGCTTTGGTTAAAGTCTAGTATAATATATAGTATCAATAATATATATACCATATATAGTATAGTATACAAACTTAACGAAACTTAACGAAACTTAACGAAACTTAACGAGACTTAACGAGACTTAACGAGACTTAACGAGACTTAACGAGACTTAACGAGACTTAACGAGACTTAACGAGACTTAACGAAACTTAACGAAACTTAACGAAACTTAACGAAACTTAACCAAACTTAACGAAACTTAACGAATTTCGAAAATCTAATTTCGAAAATCTAATTTCCCTCCTCCAAATTTCCCTCCAAATTAGCCCCGCCCCCTGGGAAATTAGCCCCGCCCCCTGGGAAATTAGCCCCGCCCCTTGGGAAATTAGCCCCGCCCCCTGGGAAATCAGCCCCGCCCCCTGGGAAATTAGCCCCGCTAAATTAATTGAAACTTGAAAGTTGAAAGTTGAAAAATTAAAGTTGAAAGTTGAAAGTTGAAAGTTGAAAGTTGAAAGTTGAAAGATGAAAGTTGAAAGTTGAAAGTTGAAAGTTGAAAGTTGATAACGAAGATGAAAGTTGAAAGTTGAAAGTTGAAAGTTGAGAATTGAACATTGAAACTTAAAAATTGAAAAGTGAAAATTGAATTGAATTAAGCATTGCTTTGGTTAAAGTCTAGTATAATATATAGTATCAATAATATATATACCATATATAGTATAGTATACATACTATATATATAGTATAGTATATATACTATATATATAGTATAGTATATATACTATATATAGTATAGTATATATACTATATATAGTATAGTATATATACTATATATATAGTATATATATAGCAGGCAGGCAGGCAGGCAGGCAGGCATGGTATGTATGTATAGTATATACATATACATGGTATGTATGTATATACTATACATACATACCATGTATAGTATAGTATATATAGATGTATATAGTATATGTACTTCACTATATATAATATGCAGGCAGGCAGGCTCATCCTTTTTCTTTCCTCTCATCCTTTTTACAAACCTTACGCATCCGTACCTAAACCGAGTTTACCTCAGACCCAAAATTTCCCTTTAAGAGCAGTCTATTTCGTCACTCGAACCGACATACCCATCAAGAATCGGCGGCGTTGTGCTAAAGTGTAAAACTTGAATTTGTACAAAAAAAGGGAAATAAAGAAGTGATTATAATTTGTGAACAAAGTGTTTAATTCTTTCCTTCTCCAACTACCTATAATCGCTTAGTTGCAATTATAGGCAATTGCTCGTAACTTGATTCCTCAACAAGTTATTTGAGCAAGTAACAGTACTTAAAGTTGAAATATTCCTAAAGTTTGAATATATTTTTTTAAATGATATATTTTTATATAAAATATTATTTTTTTTAATATTTTTTATATAATATTGTTATTTTTATTTATTTTATAATATTATATAGAATATAGTTTTTTGAATAATATTGAGGGACACTGGTGCTACCAGCGTAAATATGGGTTGAAATTATAAAAAGGCAAGCCAGTAAGAAAACTAATTCACTTCGAAAAAATCTGTGTCTATAATATGTTAAGTTACATATCTTCCTCTTTTACTAGGGGAAAGACGGATGCGAATATCACTTAGGACTAACACCTACTGGAATATTGGTTTTTGAAGGCCAACAGAAAATTGGCTTGTTTTTTTGGCCGAAAATCAGTAAGCTCGATTTCAAAAAGAAAAAACTTACATTGGTTGTAGTAGAAGATGATGATGATGGACGTGAGCAAGAGCACACATTTGTTTTTCGTTTATACAACGAGAAAGCATGCAAACATTTATGGAAATGCGCGGTGGAACATCATACATTCTTTAGATTACGCGCTCCTGTGAAAGGACCTTCAGCACGACAAAATTTCTTTAGAATGGGCTCTAGATTTCGATATTCAGGAAGAACAGAATTTCAGACAACACAACAGAGCCGCGCCCGCCGAACAGTTCAATTCGAGAGACGACCATCGCAACGGTTTGCTGGTAGGCAATCACATGTTCTGAGAGAACGGCAGAAACAAATGAATAGAAATCCAACAGAAGAAACTCCTACTCCGACACCAGCCACATCAGAGCCAACAGAAGCTACAACTCTTCCGGAAGCATCATTCAGTTCTTCTTTATCACAATCACCTTCTATTCAAACAGTTATACAAAACGTCGGCGTCAATTCAGATACGGATGCAGTTACAAGTCTGAGTAATGGAATGGCCGCTTCCGCATCTCTTAGCCGGGTATCAACGAAATCTACCTCTTCCACAGAGGAAAGTGGCTATAGCAAGATAGGGTCTTTCGGAAAAGCTGGGTTGACTGTTAAGTGAGTTGTGATAAATTTTAATATCAAAGATAAAAGGTGAATTTCGTATTTTCTTCTAAAACAGTAACATAAAACATTACGAAGAGACCAATCCTTTCATAAAAGCCTCATCAAATCACGGCTCCTTTGGAAAGGCATCAATCAGTTCAACATTCAGGTTTGTATTGCAATATTTTATGCTCTCGAATAAACATGGGCACATTTATATTGCTTTGTCAACATAAAATGCTTTAAATATAAATTAGTCCCTGCAACTTCCCTCAAGATTTTTCCTTTTGTAAAAATTTGTAAAAGAAACTATGCATCCAAGCTATGGCAGAGTGTGAATTTTGATGAATGTTTCTGCTCGTTTCTGTTTGTTTCTGAGCATGTTTCTGCTCGTGCTTCTATCATTTAAATGATAGAGAATAATGCAAATTGCTTTACAATGGTCACATATTTTATACGCTTGCCATCTAGGCATGAATCGTAATGCTCTATATTTAAATTAGCAGCAACAAGTGATTTGGCCTGCTTATGTGCATATTTAATCAAGAATGTTTTTGTAAACGCTTGCGCTTGATGTTGAGTATTTGTCAAAAATATTGCTGCGTTGAGAACTGATTGCAGATAATATTTATTGGAAGGTGTCTCGCAATGACACGAACTATTGTTTTAGTAATATAACGTTTAATTAAACGCACATATTTTGTTCAATCATGTCTATGCAATTTGGCATCATTGTTTTCTGTTTGTAAATTGGAAATTTACTGAATATTCGCAATATGACCGAGAATTGTTCTGCTTGCATGCATACTAATTCACAAGCTTTATTGGTGCTATTTTAAAAAGCAGTTATTTTATTTGTATTTTAATGTTATCTTGAATTGATTGGCTTACATTTTAATTTGATTTTCAGCATAAAAAGTGGATCGGATAAAGATAGTCAGCTTGATTCTTTGTTAAAGTCTATTGTTAAAGATCCATCTTCCTCTATCCTAGCTCACGAGGCTATTAACGATGCTAACAGTATCAGGTAGATATCGCTAGTAATGGCCATTAATTTATCTAAATAGTCCTTGTTATTGAATATTCTAATTTATGGTGTAATATCAATTCTATACAGGCTCACTATTAATAAGACGTCGGACATCGAGAGTAACACTGAAAGCTTAAAACGTTTGTCTTCCACTGAAAAACCAAATAATCAGACAAAATTGGCAAATGTGGGCGGAACTCCACTTTCGCCAAGCCAGATCAAACACAATATACTTAAAGGTAGTTATGGTAAACAAAGTAGAATCGTTTTGTTCTATTGTTATTGTTTATTTATTCTTTGGAAATTGTTAATTTTTTCTTTCTATTGGATTGAACACTTTTTTAATTCTTGTCATAGCCCGGGTTGAGGGAGAAATTAGTACAACGAACGCTAAACTGACAAATCAAATGTTTGTCCCAATGGCAGTCTCTAGTAATTCTACCGACGGACCAGATTCCCTGAATGCCACATATATTTCTGTGGTGAGTATAGTTTTACATCTTAATTTAAGCCAATGCAACATAGCTTTATGCAAACCAAAAGGTTTGCATAAAGCTGTGTTGCATAGCCAATTTTTTTAGCTAGAATATAATTTGTTAATTAGAGCTTGTTTTTGTTTTTTGTTTTTTTTTTCGGATGTTATTTTCGTTTGCCGATGTCTTTAATTGCAAAAAAACAAAGGGTGGTGATAAATTAACACTAAATTTGACGGAACAAAAACCAATTGTCACCGTTAATCTAGAACCACTCGTTGAGAAAGAAAAGGAAGAATCAAAAGCAACTAGTACAATAGAAATTAATCATACCGCGGAAGAAGAGAAGGAACCTGAATTAGAGAAAGAACCAGAAGTCGAAAAGGAGAAAAAGGTAAAAATTTTCTATAAATTTTTGAGTTGTTTAGCTGCTGCTTTGTATGTTGGAATATACGGATAGAATGCTATATCTGCGTGATTTTTGAGTAACTTATGTGTAATGTGTTTATGATTTTCACATTTAAACTTCATTTTTTGCTGAAATTCGTTAATTTTATTTATCACAAGCAATCTTCCTGAGTGTATTTAACTATATCTTTTGTACTCAGCTGAAAGGTTTGTCAACCAATTAATTTCATTTGCGTCATTTTTCAACATTTTAACAAAAGTTGATTTCAATTTTTGAATTATAATTATCATTTATACCACGATTGTTTAGACGAAGACATCAACGACATGAATAATAAATTATTGATTGATTGATTGATGAAAGAACAAAGGATCAAAGGAAGTACTCGTATTGAACATAGAAAATCATTACGCAGATAGAACAATAGAATAAAGGCTTACTTTTTACTTACTTACTGAGAGTATAGGTTGTAGGAAATATTTAATAAGACAAATTTCCAACATCATGAAACTGCATAAACTTGAGTTTCTAGAAGCTGATCACTTGCATCATTTGGAAAGCTGTCAGGTTTCAATAGTTTTTTGACCGTAGGTCAACAGATGGAGGCTAGTAGGCAATCCTCGTAAGTGCTGGGTGGATTCAATCGACCAATACACTGAGGTGCTGCTGGTATTCCAAAATTGGAAGCCCGATCAAAAGGTCGAGAAGATAGCGAGGCGTTTGCAACGCCAAGGCTTGTATTTGGAGGTCGGCCATAGACGGCAACATTTCTCATCTTGCGCGCATTCCAATTTGCTATAAATGCGATGTAAATAAGAAACATTTATTTCAAATAATATATTCAGGCTTACAGTGCTTTATATTTGAAATTAAATAATAGTTATAATGAATAAATTCGTATCTTGTGGAGTGTGGTCCTATTAAAGTTAGTTAGTCATTTTTTTCAAAATTTACAACTTGACACATGTCAAATGTCACAAATGCAATTTTCCGAGTGTTTGTTTCAGCTTAATGATGATCGTGCGATTATTGAATATACCTATAGCATCGTAGTCCTGCAGCAAGTTCGAAACATTAATGAATATTTCAAGACAGTCGTAAGAAAAATTATGTAAGGTCGCTCTTCTTGCCTTCATTTCCTTTTTATATATATGCGATATATTTTATATATATATATATATTATATATGCGACTGCTAGCTAACGATTACCTGAAAGCCTCTCACGTTTCAAGATTGTTTGCAATCTCATTGTATGGACTGCATGCACTTTCAATTTGAAATTGCTGGTTCACGGCTTGAAAACGAACAAATTGGGGAAACAAACTGGATTTTTTTTCATAAAAATTTTCAAAGACTTAATTCTTGCAGTGCATATAATATTACTTTTTTATGAGTTGTGTAGTGAATCTTCGCAGAAAACTTGCTTCATTTGAACAACTTGAGTATAATGCAAGATTATCTGAAATAGTACTTTCCACTTTTATCATTTAATGGTCGCCTGTACGATATAATTTAGCGGTCGATTTATAGGTACCTGTCACAACCCATAATTTAATTTGAGGTGGATAAGGTTAATCAAATGTGTTTCCAAATATTGGAAAAAAACAAAAAACAGTTTTTTTGACGCTTAAAATTGTCTTCGTTTTACTTTTTTATGTAATTTATATCAGTCTGACAAATGTTTTGGTCCAGAAAAAGAAACATTGTCGCAAAAATAAAGAAGATCTAAATGTGTTATTTTGATCTTAAAAAGAAAACGTATACAAAATACGAAATAACAATTTTACAAATAATTCTTTTTTAACCCAATTTAACCTTTTGTGGTAAAAAGGTGAATGATTTGAGGCCCGAATTTGGGACTCCCAGACGCACGATGCTTAAGGACTGCTTACTAAACACATGCTTTGTTAACCTGAAAAACAATCTTGGAACCATTTGATGCAGTGTTCCTTGATGCTTCAGGGTAGGCTTCGCGTTTCTATGCTTTTAAAGCTCAGTTAAGTATACGGGGACCCTGCACCTTCTTTGCGGACTATATAAAATATTGAACAGCTGAACTTTTGTTCATACGTATAAGCATTTTTGATGCTTATACGTACATCATCATTGATTGATGATGATAATACAAGACGATCAAATGAGATGACCGTCCTCCGAAACAAATGAGAAAATCCGATATCTTGTAATAAACGATCGAATAGCGTAAGTGCGTGAAATTGTGGAGACTGTCACTATGAACAGCTATAAAATCTATCAACGTGTGGATACGAAAAAGCTACAATAAGATGAATGCTGCATTTATTCACGATTGAGAAAAACACACACGCTTGCCGAATGTCAATGAAAATGTTAAAACATTATCAGTATGGGTTTTAACGTCGTTATATAATTTTAATGAATTATGTATTCACCATGTTATACCGGAGGCGAAACAATACTTAACCAGTGGGTTAAGTATTGGTACTAACTAAGGGCGATTTAGCACCAAAGGAGGTCAAGGCTGGTGTAAGTCAGTTTCCCGCGGCACTCAAGCACTCAAGAAGGCTAATAAGGCTACTGTAAGTCAGGGCTATGGTGTCTTGATATTTTCACCGCATAATAGATTTCGTTTGCCACCAAAGACAAAAAAAGTTTAATGGAGAGAACTAGGCTGATTGTTTCAAATGAAAGAGTGAGAGAAACCCTTCAACATTCTCCCATAAGAAAATCTCCTTTCATCAGGACAATGCTCGCGTACACGCTCCCAGATACGAATTGCTTCCTCACCCGCCAATTCGGTATTTAGCGATTATATATCACCTTTTTTGAAAAAATCGGTAGAAGAAGATTCTTTCAACGATTAATGCGAGGAATCTTATCCTCAGTGTTTGTGGATATCAGCAATAGCAGAACATTGGGGACAGTGTATTGAGTGATAAAATAAGATGTATGATAAAAGTAAAATAAACACAGCACCCAAAAAATCTTTTTTCATCACATAGTCATGTACGTATCATACACCTCTCATTTATTATAACGACAGGCACATACAACTGGTTTGCCCTTCGCTTATAGCAAAAGTAATTTTAAAAATAAAATTTCCATTTTTACATTAATTTGAATTATCAGGTTTTTACAATGCATGCAAATTATATATAAACTGAAATTGACCTTTCATTTTTCAGAATTCTATCAACAATATACAGCCACCCACAGAAATGGTATCGCCTTGGTTAGTATCATCTGAAGTCGTTTCAGCGCAAAAGGGTAAGGATTCAATCATCCTTCGAAAGTCTGTCATTACAACGCAACTTTAAAGTTCCAATCGTGATCAGAAAATGAAGGAAAAGAACATTTTGTATGGAAGTTTAATATTTTCGCAATATTTATTATCAAAACTTATTGTAGAAATAAGGGATAAAGTAAGTTTCGGATTTGTTTTTTTTATTTCCTACCTTAAGGGTTTGAATGGTAAAAAAATTATCATCAAATTCTTTTATTCCTTTGAAGCGGCAACGATTTTTTATTGAACTTGATAGTTTAACCAAGTTAAGACAATATACGTTAGAAATATCGTAGTAACTAAGCCATTAATAACTAGGAATAATCAATTCGGTGCGTAATTGATTATGGTGCCTTATTTACATGTACGATAGTTATACATAGAAAACAGCAAACAGAAAACACATTTATATGCAATATGTAAGAAAATGTATTTAAAAAAAAAAATTAATTTAATTTGGAAAAAAATTTTAGTCAAAATTTTTTAAAAAGGAATTGTCTAGGTAAATTTATGTGCAAAAATATTTTTACAGTTGCTCATACTTAGTGTTCATGTCAATTAAAATTGCGAAAGTAGTACTGGTATGAAAGATAGTACTGTGTACATTTTCTCTAGTGTCCATTTCGAAAATATTAGAAATGAGCCTTTTTTTAGTAAATTCTACGGAAGTATTTTGGACAGTAATTTACATATTAAATTTCCAATATAAATAAGCAAGTTTTATAAAAAATATGATTATTAATATCTATTTGCATAAAATGTGATTTTGGAATCCATCGAATGTAAAATAAATTGTGGTAGAAATCAAAGAATAAGATTAATTTGATATTTTTCCATGGATTCGGTTAATGCATTCCATTAGATTTTTGAATGAACTGAAAATGTACTTATTAATTCCAAAACGAATGCTTTGTACTTAATTCCTAAGAAAGAAGTGAAAAATTATAGCTTCATAAACAAAACCAACGAGAAAATACAATAAAAGTTATGTGAACAATTTGAACCTTCACCCTGCCGACATTCTTTCACACTCCTGTGGAATTTCTGACATATCAATTAAGATAAACATAAGCAGCTAGAAAGCATTCCTTCCATGTTTTGCACGGTTTTTTGCACGTCGACTTGACGATCAGCAAGAACGAGTTACACATGCAACATGTTTAATTGTGTGACCCGTCTTGTCATGTCGTTTACCAACAGAGTGCAATCTATTCATTCCTAGATGTATTTTTAGAATATACACGTGATCTCATTTGCAATTACAATTACAAATCCGATATAGCGATGTACTTGAAAATACATCGTTCAGAAATATTTACACGTTATGAATCTGAAATCGAAATTTTTTTACGCATTATACTTGAATCTGTCATATTATTGCATTTAGACATATGGAAGAAGTGAATTTTATTTATTTTTATCCTTTATTGAAATTGTTCTTTTTTCCCCGATTTTACTCACCATATGGAATTATTTCTTTGATATTTCTTTTGATGGGGTTTCAAATACGTATGAAAACATATTGAAAGTTGATGTGAAGGATAATACAAGGTACATATATGTCCAATAGCTTAGTGCCTTTAGCTTTACCTATATATTGTGTAGTCTATTAAATTGAAGTTTTAATAAGATGATTATGTCTTCACATAAGACATTATTTATGAATTGCATACATCTTTTTACTTTAAACATTGCAATATGATTTAAACAAAACGGCAGTATTTTTTGTAGCAATTATAATTTCATCAATTAAGTCGAATTCAGATGGAAATTATTTTCTAATATAAAAATGTAAAAGAATTAACATGTAATTAATATATTGCCTTGAATAAACATATGATTATTGAAATGATATTTATTATTTATTTGATATTGATAAATGGAATGAGTCAGTATGGGGGGAACGTCTAGCAAATTTAAGTACAAGCCTTCCAAATTAATCAATATTAAAATATATCTATTTTATAATTATTGTTATACTACAGTTCACCGTTGGATACAGCATAGTTAAAGATGAACCCATAGTTCATCGCGTGTGGTATAACTGTTTGTAAATGTTCAGTCGTCCTGCATTAAACGAGGAGATCTAGGAAGATCGCCTCAGCTTAGTGAGTCGAAAAGAAAAAAAAAATGTTCTTTGCTTTTTCTATTGTCATCGGAATTTATATTCTATTAACCTTTTCTTTAAATTATTCTATTCATGAGCATAGTCGTATAATGTTTATTGGTTCCTGGTGATTTATATGAATGTGTTAAGGGACCGAAGGATTATACAATTTCCCGTAAGGAAGGACCACGGAAAAAAGTTGCTCTGGTTATCCGTTCGGTCTTTTCGTTTGTTGACCCCGGAATGTACTTGATTAGTGGAAATTTGATGGGCAATAAGCTCTTGGTCACCCTTGATCCGCTTCTACAGGACACTGCTTGGACCTGCTTAGATGTCTGGCATACTCCTTCAAATGTTCCTGTAGAAAAGATTCCCAAAATTTCCTTTTCTATTCTGGATTTTGAAGGTTTTCAGGTTTCGAATTTCGTACCTCAATTTGTGAGGCGATCTATTCTGAACCCTCAACTGGTCGTTGGTCATACTGGCAGCTGTTGATTACAGTACACTGAAACGATCACCCAGTTTCTTTGTGACGAACTTCACATCATTACCATTTTTTTTTTCGATGCGTAACGGGTTCGCAGGAGGTAAACCTGTATGTTGTTTTAATCAACCGAAAAGCTCTTCATGGATTCTGGTAGACCGCGAAGACCTCGTGATCAGTTATGCGAGTCAGATACCTTTTGGCCGGGCAAGTTTTCTCATACTTCTGTAATGATTAGATTGGAATCAATCTTTTCCTCACCACTTTTGGTAATACATGTTTCAGAATTGAGATAAATTGTTGTTAATTATTTAACTTGTTACTCATCTCGTTCGTTGCAATTAGTACTTCGCCACAGGCAGTGTAGCTCGGTTGTTATGCATCCGATGATGTTCCGTTTCGGAGGTTGCGATCATCGTACATCCAAACGCGTGATATGCCGAGGCTATCTGGTCGTTTTTCTCTCCTGCGCAGATATGGGAAAAAAAATCCAAATACCATTCCATCTTCTTGGTAAGGTTTTTGAATCAGTGGGATTTCGGTGCCCCTATCTATCTAGACGTTTCGTAGGTTGGCAGCTGCAGCCGTGCTGTCCTGTGAATTCGTCTGGTTCACCTGCATGAGTTTTCTGATTACTTCTTTTATACCGCATCTTAATTGGTTGAGTTTTCTTATCATACTTGTGATATAAAGGCAGTTTTATACAGCTACCGTTAGTTGCGATGTCTTGCGAAGACTTCCTTCCTCATGTCTAAGAAGTATGAAAAGTATGCTTCGGTTCTCATGTACCAGTGCTTCAGACACAGTTCGCTTTGGTCCGGTATTATCAGTTGTGATAGGCCATAAAGTTAAAGGATTAATTTGATAAAAATTTCTTGATTCCTGCCATTGTATTTATTTGGTATATATAATGGGGTCCCAATAAGTAATCAATTGGATCAGAGGGGAAAAAAACGACTCATCCTACATTCTGTCGCTATCTAAAACTTTTAGTTGTCTAGCTGGTAGATTCTTACTCCGCTGTTTATAGAATTTCATCCCAATACCGAATTGTTCGCAAAACAATTACAATACATAAAACACAATTGCTTTTTTTAAATTAAGAAACGACTTTATGTGATTCAGATTAGGAAATTTATTTTACCTTAATGCCTGGCTATTAATTGATAATAATCAGCTATTGATATAAATTTTAATATTAATACTGGCTAATAAAGGTTCAGGCTTGACTGAAGACAAGGAGGACCGTCAAAGACTTTTTTACGACTGTTTTGAACTATTTGAATACTTGCCCTGAACGACTCCATGATCATGGAACATCAAATGACAACAACCAGCACTTGTCACTTAATTCCTCACATTTTGATCTCAGTAAGGTGTGCTCCAATATCCTTGACACGAAATTCAACTGAGGTGCGCATGTTTGTTCCGATTATTACCGGGTAAATTCTGTCTGTGTATGTGGAATGTAAGGGAAGTATAGAATAGAAGCGATCCGCGACCGCAACAGGAAATAAATAAAGAAACAAAGGCAAAGAAGAATGCGAAGCAAACTATACAAGAAAAAATCCTAAGTGCTGGAGGCACAAACGACAGCAAACAAAATTATTATGTAGCGCTGGACGGATTGCAAGAGGAAATGCAAGTTAAAAGTATAAAAGGTATTTCTAATAAAGACAACTTTAATTTCATTCAATATTTAAAAACAAAAAATAAGGAGAAGAAACCAACTGGTAGATCTGCTGGTTCTTCTGAAAAATCCATCAATAAAATTCCCACAGAAAAAGTTCCGCCAATTATTGTTTCCGGATAAAGCAGGATAGATATGGTTCGCTTATTGCCAGCCGAAAAAAACTAACGAATTTTGAAATAAAAAGATGCGCTGAATTCTGGGGAAGTTCCACACTTCACCTATACTCCAAAAAGTGAAAAAATCAGACCTTTTTGTTGAGGGGTTTGGACGGCGGAGAGGATACAGTCGATCTTCTTCAAGAGCTTAAGGAAGCTGCACCAGAAATTGAATTCATTTCGGTTAAAACGTTCGCGACAAGAAGATCGACCGTAGAAAAGAAGAATCTACCACTTTACCTGGTAAAAATTTAAAATAAAAGCAGTCCAAGTGCCCTTTAACAAATAAGGTACATGAATTTCAGAGTGGTGAGGTGGGAACGCCTCCAAAAAAGAGAAATCGACCAGTGTAACCGGTGTCAAAGATTTGGTCATTCGGCTGCCAACTGCGTCATGCAATATCGGTGCGTTAAACTCAAAGACCTTCATGCCCCCGGTGAGTGCAAATTGGCTCAGACGGAGCCTAAAGAAAAATTATACTGCGTTAACTGCGGTATTTTTCGTCATCCAGCATCATATCGAAGATGCTCGCGATATCAAGATGCAAAAGTGAAATTTATTCCAAAGAAAACTCATGTCATGCCTGCCAACTTCGTCAAGCTCGGAGTATTTACCAGCAACTTAATTCTTTATCGGAGGGAATCGATAAACAAGATTCAAAAGTTAACTTTGTTTTAGCGTTTCAATCTTTCAACTGTCTCAAAATAACTTGTCATCCAGTCACATTCCCATGGATAAGCTTCGTCTCATCTCGATGAACGTCTACTCCATTGTTACTCCACATCGACGTGACTTTCCCCTTGAATTCATTACTATGCAAAAGCCAGACATCATGCTACTCACTGAAACCCACTTTAATTCATGGCACAGCATGACATTCAAGGATTTTGAATTCGTAAGAAACGATAGGCTGAATGCTAATGGGGGATGTTGCACAGGGATATTGGTTGAAAGACCCTTTCGCTTCCAAAATATTGAAAAACTCGAATTTAAAAACTTTGAATTTCTAGAAGTGTCCGTTATAAAATTTTCACTGCCAGGTAGGGATAACCCCTTTGTTATCTCAGCCTCTGCAACTGGTCGAAATGTTTCCAAGTTCAAGGATGAGCTTAACTCATTGTTTGAAATACTTGAATTGAACAGGCTGATAACTATTATATTCTTGCCGGTAACCTTAACGCCCGGCATACATCATGGCTGAACGTCAACAATAATCCAAAAGGTGTGTTCCTAAAATCGTGGATAACAGAGAACCAAATTGAATGCAGGTGCAATCTTTATGGGTCGGAACTCCCAACGTACCCTAGGACTAATTCATATTTTGATATTGTTGACGCAACACTTGAATTCAGCTTTAATAGTCCTCAACGGAACATAAGTCCGAACAAGTCCGTTGAGAACAATAGTCCTCAACATAAGAAAGTACCTACAGGTGCTTTCTTATGATAGCGACCATAACGCAATCGCAATGGTAATCAATCATCACAGAGATGATGTCTTTCTCATTCCAGTTCAACATGAAAATCATCGGTTGAATTTCAAAAAACACGGATTGGGTAAAGTTTCAAAAAATCTTTAATCGGGATTACCAAAAGCATTGCCCTCCTTTTGATGATGGCAACGCTTTCTCTATGGTTGCTAATGACAGAAGTCCAACTAATTATGAAATAAATCTCTATTTGTCAAAGTTAGAGAAACGGACGTTGGTAACGATTGAAAAGTAGTGCCCAAGATTAAATATCGAAACAATATGGAAGGATATGAAATACCAACAATCGCAAGGTTAAAAAGATTGAAAAGCCTTCTTCTCACACGCGTCAACAATATTTTTCAACGATTTTTGGACTATAACCATCCCTCGTTGACTTTGCTGAAATTACACCTGAAAAATGTCCGGAACTTAATCCGTTCATACTTCAGGAGTGAGGTCAGCAATCAATGGGCGGAAAAACTGAGGCGTATTGGCGTTTTCACGAGAGTAAATAGTTTATTCCGTAAGAGGTTTCGTGTGAACGTATCAAATCTTGGAGTCACTGGTGATGAATTAAATCTCTTTGAAAGGGCTAGCTGATAGTACGACTCCGGATAGAAACGGAAACAGGATTATATGTGGTGAATTGCAGAAACTTGCCCTGATTGGAACACATTTCGAATAGGTTCATCTACCAAATCCTGTGAGAGGAAATCAAATATTTCCAGAGGTCGTCGAAGCAAAAGTTTCCGACTTCAAATTAAGGTTGCACGGCGAGCCAATTCTTCATTTCAATGAGACATTAACATCTGACCTCATACCGAGCTTAAATCTTATTGATTACTTTGTCAGCTATGAAAACTTGCGCTTCATATTTGGCAGGATGAACAACAAGAAATCATGTGGTTTTGACGGTATTCCGAATATAGTTCTCCAACATTTGCCTGATGTTGCGATAAGAAATTATTGCATATTGTTCAACAACATGTTGAGCAACTTATATTCCCCAAATGAGTGGAAAAAGGCTAAGGTTTATCCGACCTTAAAGAAAGGAAAAGAATCATCGTGCCGTAAAAGCTAACGCCCAATTAGCTTGCTGCCTAATATCAGCAAGGTGTTCGAAGTAATACTAAATAAAGCTTTAAACGCTCACATTGGCAAGTATGAGTTGATGCCGAATTGCCAATTTGGTTTCCGTGCCAGGCATGCGACCATACATGCGATAGCGAAAGTGACCTCAGACATCTGTTGGAAGGTAAAAGATAGGGAATGTGTTGGAGTGTGCCTCATTGATATGGAGAAAGCCTTTGATACCGTGTGGTTAGATGGACTAATTTTTAAACTCCTTCAGGGCAGGTTCCCCAGACACCTGGTTGCCATGATCTGTAATATGTTATACGGAAAATCATTTGTTGTAACTGATGGAAATCTGACGACAATGCGCGACTTCAAGGCCTTGAATGGTCTACAACAGGGTACAGTTACTGCGCCTCTACTATTTTCAATATTCATTCACAAACGACTGAATGTCTTTGATTTTAATGTCTCACCAACGCGATCATTGGTAGCGTTTGCTGATGATCTGATCATCTATACAGCAGACCGAAAAGCTTCAAAAGTCCAGAGCAACCTCCAAAGAATGTTTAATGATGTGCATCTCTATACCGATAGTTAGCGAATGAAAATTAATGTGCAGACGTAGAAAATTAACGCTTCAAGGGGCCTGCCAGGACTTGGAACGTAGTTGGAAGGATTTCCATATTATGGCAGGCGACGGTAGTTCAGAGAGGATTCCACATAAATCCTGTGTTCGATACCTCTGTGTTCATATCGATTAATACCTGTACTATACAGATCATATCAAAATGATGCTGAATAGCACAGAAGGTAGTCATGGCCCTTCGTCGACTCTTTCATTCTAAATACATTCTTCAAAAGGTCAAAGCTATTTGTTACAAGATCCTGGTTAGACCAATTCTGACATATGGGTGTCAGATCTGGTACAATCAGAGTGCTAGTACGATGGAAAGATTAAGAGTTTTCGAAAGGAAATGTCTTCGTGCATGTACACTACTATCTTTGATTCTGACGGCGTCCTAATTATATATCACATATATAGACGGACCATCGATAAAAAGATAAAATATCCTCCGAATTTCAGTACACGAGACCAGCGATTCCAATGTAGATACTCATTTGCTAAATTCGTTGAGACTGGTCGAGCTGAGATGGAGCAGGCTACGTATTGGTGGCTGAATGACAAAGTCTAAATTATTCGTGTTTTTATTTTCAGTTTATGTAGTTTTTTGGTTTTTGAATTTCGGCTCATGGTAGCTACATTTACTGTTGTTGTTGTGCTAAAAATTTGGTATGGATTTTAATATTTAGTATAGGAATATGGTGTTTTATTAGGCTTAAGAAATGATGCTTTTAATGAAATGATGTTTTAAGGCTAGGAATATTGAGTATAATAGTATAAAATAAATTATTTTGATTAGAATTAAGCTATAATATATTAGTCGTAGGATAATAGTTCACTGTTGTGTAAACATTATAATTGATGTTTTGAATACTGTTGGTTGGTTTTTTCTCCTTTTTCCTATTGAATATTAAAATAAGTAATAATTTTAATTAAATTGCATTTGACAGGTTATTTTGTTCTTTTCATTTGTAAATGATAATTTTTAAATTTAGAGAGCCATTTGGATCATTAAATTTTTTCAAATTTTTATTGTTTAGAATCAGCTTTATATTCTTGGAAAGTTTATAACGATGAATAATAAATAAAGCGCTTTTGACTTTGACTTTGACTGGAATAGAAGCGAGTAAGTTCGACTGTCAAAAAATTCAAAATGAGTCAGTAACCGCTGCATACGAGGCCAGAATTCCAAAAAATCTGGAATCAAGTCTTACAGCGGGTATTAGAACGTCAGATTAAAATGTGTGCTGACATGACGATTCCTGAATAACAAGGAGACTTCAAAGCTCAACGATGAGCACTTGATACACTACTTTTGGTTTAGCAAATCTTGGAATAATGTTGTAAGTACAACATCCACGTTTATCAAATATTCGTTGACTTCAAGCACGTATGGGGCGGTATAAATTGACTCAAAAATGCATGTGAGAATCATTAAGAACCCGGTAAAATCATTTGAAACGTTAGTCGAAGTGGGGTAAGGTTGTCCCTTTCATTCAAGTTGGCATTGTGGTGTTCAAGTCTAGTCAGAAAGTAGACTATGTCTAAATGACAGCAATATTAATTTCGAAACGACGTAGTTTGTTTGTAACTAATAAAAACGCTTAAAAAATGTTGACTCAAACAAGAAAACGAACGAACCGTAGAACAAACATATACGAAATTGAACATTTGTCCAACTTTGCTTACCTCGGTACACAATTGACGAAACACGGAAATGTCGAAATTGAACGCTTTCTTTGGAGACAGGGGAAAATGAAGCTCTTGCTATCATAAATCGAAGATAAGAATTGTAATTTTGACGGGAGGATCGAAGGTCGAAGGCATCTGGATAAACCTTGGAAGCGTTAGACAAATTCTCGAATCTTAAAGCTGGAATCTTAAAACTTGAGGAAGCTTAAATTAAAAATATCGAGAGGGTTGCAGACGAGGCATCCTCAAGACCAGATTGCGAGAAGAACCCTGTAGTTTAGATTTGTTTGATAAGCTGAATCTTCATGTAATAAATGCTCCAATGACTAACTTTCAGAGCTATTTAATATGCCTTCAGCAAAAGATGACTCCTATAATCGCTCATTCGAATGGTTTACGTGAGCATGTTAATAATGCAACTGACAACGAAATCTTGCAACAAAGATTGGCAAAATACAAACATGAGAAGACCGATGATTAATCAAACTTTCAATAGAAAACAATTTTTGACATGACATGGCACATCATCTTGAAAAAAAAGGTGCCAAATCTTAAAGCATGACAGCATGAATGGGAATAAATGACAATATAAATCTCTTCCAATCCTGTGCCTAAATTACTCCATCTCACCTTACCTGTTCAATATTGTCATTATCATGTTTCCTCTTACCTACATCACTCTCCTTATGACTTCAAGTTGTTTCTACATGTTGCTGATTTTCTTGAAATCGAGCCTCAACGATATGTTTAGATGCAATCGAAATGATACAGGGAATGCAATAATCTGACTCATAAATCCAATTTTATTAGAATAAGTTTCACGGTTGAAGATAAATATTTGTTTCAATTTAATCGATCAATTTCGATAGGTTAGTCAAATAAATGAATTTTTTGTGCTAGGTGTTTGTTAGAGATTGACAGATATAGGAAAGGCCTAGAATAGCGGGGACACTTGTCTGTTAAGCTTTTTTGTCGCATAACAACGAGGACAAGACTGAAATGGCGTAGGAACATTGTGACGATGTTCCATATGGGCCTTTATTTCTCTTGACAAATCGCGAAACGAATAGGAATCCTGACAGATGATACCTGCCATGCTTCCGGCGAGGTGGACAAGGGAAGCTTCTAAATTGTTCAAGTCTTGTAAACAAACTTAGCACTTCACTGTGGAGTCAGAAAGCAATGTAATTGGAATACGTGGTAGTCACATAGCCGGGGAATACCCTCGGGTTCTGCAGGACGTCAGGGCAGATTCTCTATAAACAGTTGTGCATATACTATATCCAATAGTGAATCATATCGTATTGGCTTCGATTCTAAAGTCGATTGCGCTTCGTATATATGAAAACGCAACACTTGAAGATGTCGTGCTCGTCCTGCTGAAATGAAGTTTTGTGATTTGAGTAACATACTCATAAATATGTTCGACTGTGGAGTGTTGAAGGATTTGGTGAACAGTGTCTGCAGTGTTTAAACTCGTTGATCATTACAGCCATTCATTATTTTAGACTAGGCTTCGTCCAATTTATTTTGTTTTACTGTAACAAACCAATGAAATGCTCCGAGTAGTTTCTATATCGTCAGAACAATCTGCGGAACGAATAACAAATTGCATCAGACTTAAACTGAAAGACTCATATAAGGGCGAGGCCCTTGTCTTTAGATTATTCTTTATATTTGTACTTTTTTTTGAGTACGTTTCAAGCCTGTTCGTTAGATTACGTTACAACAGTCTGTTTCATGGCGTCTTATAGCATAAAAAACGAGTTTCAGAGTTTATTCAGGAAAACCTAACAGTCTGTATTACATTTGGAACCTATTCAAGAATTTTATTCTCATTAGAAGTACGCATATGTTCTTCCTGGATAAAATTTTGTCAAAACTACGGCGGTGTCTAAAATTTATAAAAAAACTAAATTAGAACATGAATCTTTACATGTGAGTATTAGTGATGAAGCGAACTTAAACTAATTATTTCATGTTGGTATGCAGCGTTAAAAAATGGGTCATTTGTTTCATGTTCAAAAGCGTACAAATTTAGGTTTTCGCACACATATGCGAGCCACATATCTATGCTTTATCTAATTCAACTCACCTTGTGAAGCGCGCTTTCATGTTGAAATTTTTGTAGTGGAGAGTAATCATGAGTTCCAATTTTTGAGTCAAGTTCATTTTGAAATTTGAGCTTCATCGTGTCCAGATAAAAAATTTCCTTGTTGGTGGAGCTGTTATTTATAAAAGCGCAGCTAGGAAGATTTCCCATGCTGCAGCTGTATGAACTTGTATGTTCAGAGAATCTGGATAAGTCGAGAATGCCTGAAAATTTTAATATACAGAACACTTTGGCGACTATTTATAGATGGAAGCGAAAGCAAAGCGGTTCTAATTTCAACTATTTCTCAACGTTCCTCATAAGTTTACTCTACAATTTTCTTAGACACAAAAATGTATCTCATGCCGCCCGCGCATTCTCAGTAGCAAAGTTCAGTGGCTCTGAAGAAAAGAGGATCAGCAGTCCAGTCCTTTTTACCCATCCCATAATCCGCTGGCATGCATCAATGCAGGCTATTAGTTTGGACAAAGAAGTTTGCTGGTACCTTTCCAGACATCAGCACTTGGGGTCCACTGAATGAATTTTTAGATGAGGGAAGGCATAGACTTAATATTTTGTCCCTGTACTGCTCATTGGGGGTAAGAGTGGCACACTCCGTGCAGAGACATCGAAACCAAGCAATGTCTTAGCATTCCAAAAATAGTTCAAACTTAATGCCAGCGCCATGTTTATAAACTCGCTCCATGCATCGTGTTTCTTTCTTGTCCGTTTTTCTCCATTTAATTTTCTCGGGTTTCCTTAATTTATCTTGGATGTTATGGGAGTATTTATAGAACATCTTTGAAAGATACTTTTCCGGTGGCAATAATATTGGGGCGTGGGCTTTTGCATGAGTGGATGTTAGATCATTTTCTCGTTTTGAAAATACAATGCTAGAGTTCAGGTAATCTTCAGACTTTGGAGGGACACAATTTCAATAGATCCTGATGTAATAATAGTTTGGGGAAAGAAAAATTAGGCTCGGACTTTGTTTGATGCATGAAAGCACAGTGAGTGGCTATTTTAACTAGTAAATAGTGTTCAAAAAAGTTCAGGCATGAGTGGAATGTAAATGAGTCTTGAGAATTCTATTGAAAAGATTGCATTTAACCAATCACAATATATTTCTTTTTATTATTTTGATGGATTTTTCTTAAAAATTGAGCAATGCTTAAAAAATAGTTGCCTCAGTTTACATAAAATTGCATAATGCGACGTTTTAATAAGTGAAAGTTGAAAATATCTACAATTTGAAAACAAAAAAACGTCGTTTAGTTGTTGGTGAATGATGACGAAGCTAAAAGTGAGATGTTGGAGTAGTTTTGGAAATAGCATAGAAATAAATTAATAACAGTCTTTGTTCTTTTTTTCTATATTTTATATACAATTAGCGTGATCATCATAATAATTTCCAAAAAAAATTGTATCTTAGACTTTGTGCTTTTCGATGGTGTTGTTGAAGTTGTTGATTTATGTCTCGAACATTTTGAGATTTTATTCTGATTTTTCCTCGAAGTTTTGTTATTGTATTATTAAATTTATTTAATATTAAAATATTAAAATTAATAAAATGCTTAGAAGCATTTGCGGTGGACAATTCCTGGGCCGGATTCGTCGTATTCTTGCTTGGAGATCCACATTTGTTGGAAGGTGGACAAGGAAGCCAAGATGGATCCGCCGATCCAGACGGAGTATTTACGTTCTGGTGGAGCAATGATCTTAATCTTAATGGTTGATGGAGCCAAGGCAGTGATTTCCTTTTGCATACGATCAGCAATACCTGGGTACATGGTGGTACCACCAGACATGACAATGTTGGCATACAAGTCCTTCCTGATATCTACATCGCACTTCATGATGGAGTTGTAGACGGTTTCATGAATACCGCAAGATTCCATACCCAAGAATGAGGGTTGGAACAAGGATTCTGGGCAACGGAAACGTTCGTTACCGATGGTGATAACTTGACCGTCAGGAAGTTCATAAGACTTCTCCAATGAGGTGGAGGCAGCAGCGGTGGCCATTTCTTGTTCGAAGTCGAGAGCGACATAGCAGAGTTTCTCCTTGATGTCACGAACGATTTCTCGCTCAGCAGTGGTTGTGAATGAGTAGCCACGTTCAGTCAAGATCTTCATGAGGTAGTCAGTCAAATCACGGCCAGCCAAATCCAAACGGAGGATGGCATGAGGAAGAGCGTAACCTTCATAGATTGGTACAGTGTGTGAGACACCATCTCCTGAATCCAAGACGATACCAGTGGTACGACCAGAAGCGTACAAGGAGAGCACAGCTTGGATGGCAACATACATGGCTGGGGCGTTGAAGGTTTCAAACATGATTTGAGTCATCTTTTCTCTGTTAGCCTTTGGGTTCAATGGGGCCTCAGTCAAGAGTACTGGGTGCTCTTCTGGGGCGACACGCAATTCGTTGTAGAAAGTGTGATGCCAGATCTTTTCCATATCATCCCAGTTGGTGATAATACCGTGTTCAATTGGGTACTTGAGGGTCAAGATACCTCTCTTGCTTTGTGCTTCATCACCAACGTATGAATCCTTTTGTCCCATACCGACCATGACACCTTGATGCCTTGGGCGACCGACAATGGATGGGAAGACGGCGCGGGGAGCGTCATCACCAGCGAAACCGGCCTTGCACATACCGGAGCCGTTGTCGACGACTAATGCAGCAACCTCATCATCACACATGTTGGCGGGTTTGTGTTGTTATCTGTAACAGACAAAAGGAAATCCGGTCAGGAACATTCGTACGTTTGACCACGTTGAAAATTACGACGTCAAGCGACAGCAAAATATTTTTCTGGCATATAAGCAATTTTCACCGAGGGTTCACGATCCTCACAGTCCGTATTTTCGTTGTGGGCGAATTTACGAGTTTTCAGGGTTCTGAGCAAATTATTAGCGACTGTTTCAAATTGCGGTCGAAATGCACGTAAAAAACATGGTGATTATTATCAAAAATAGACGGCAACATTTTTTGTGGTAAGAATAGAATGAACGTGACGAAAAACGTTTCCCTCAAAATTATTTCGTATTTGTTGAATAGACAGGATGTAAAAATAAGATATAATGAATGAATTACTTTATAAAACATGGTCGCATTCAAATTTTTAGCCAATTTTCAACATTGAAATTGACTTTACTATCCTTCAAATAAGAAAAAACCAAAGGAAAAGAAATATTGAAAATGCGTTTTTAATTAATTTCAAAATGTTTCTTGCGTACCACTGAATTGAAATGTTTTTAAGGAAATAGTAGAGGGAGCTTAACGTTTCACTTATGTAATCGCGTTCTAATGAAAACGTTTCTATTTTGAAAATATTGCCGCCGAATTGTAGGTGTATGAAAAACACTCGTCCAGATATCAAATCAATTAAATCCATGGATCAATTTTGAAAATAAAACTTTTATGTTGGTAGTCCACGAAAATGAATATCCTTATAATCCTTTTGCTGATGATTGAGAATATCCAATGTACGACCGTGGGAATTAAATCACGCTTGAAATTTGCTTAATGCTGAATTGAAAATCACTTATTGCTTTGAACAAATTTCACTTTTGAAAAAATAGGATATACCAACTTACTAACCGTTTCACAAAACTATCAAGACAAAATCAACACTTTCGCTTTAGAACTGCGAGTGACTCCTGGATTTTGATGATCTAATATTTATACTGTTCTATTTCATCCGCACAATCGTCCAAATTTCCGAAGGCGTACTCGCGATTTGTTGCCACAGTGTTTGCATGTGTTGGTTGGAATATCTAATAAAATATGAAATGCTGACGGAAATAGATATATGAGCATAATACAAAACTTTACTCGGCACAATTTGAATGGCTTAGCGAGCACCAATACGAATCAACACAAACGCACACATGCTCCATCTTGAGAGCTATGTTCGGGCCGAGGATCAGATCATTCGGTCGGGACCCGATGGCAGAGAGAAAATTTTCAGGCATCCCATACATGGATTGGGGTCTGATTGAAGATTTTTCATATGCAAAAAATTTCTTCAGCATGATTTTCCCGACCGTTACACTTCCATATATGATCGTGTGAAAAGAAAAGCAGAGTTCGCATCCCAGAGGAGGAGGGGGAAATTAGTGGTGGTGAGTGCTGATGGTATACAGGTAATGGTTTTATTTCTGCTTTTCATAAATTCCTAATGATCGATTCATTGAAAGGTGCATACAGTCATCAGTTTCGTTTTATTTTGTACGTTTTAACTTAGATCGATCGAGAAAATTATATTTTCTTATTTTGGATGGGGAAAAAGATGGGAAGCCGAACAGGAATTTTCTTAATATAATCACTTAGAAAATTATTTTTGGATGTTTCCTCTCTTCATAATTGTAGGTGTGGTAGTGTGATGGATTCTGCTTTATATCAATACTCGAGAATTAAAAATATGGATGGAAGTTTGATGAAATCTCAGTTTTCTTATTAGCAAACTGATTACTTATATGTTTCGATCAATCTAATTAACATAAATTAGTGAATTATTCTGATCCCTGTCATAAAATTTAATATATTTGATTTTAAAATTCCAGATTGAGTACGATTGAATAAGATTGAGACACTTTTACATTACATTTCATGAATTAATAATAATTGTAATTCGTGTATTTGATGTATTGTGGTGTAATCAGTTCAACCATTATCTTTTATTTATAAGACTTAAGACCTGTGCGGTCTATGTGAATCAATTATCAACTACGAATCGCATTTTTAAGGAAATATTTGATCTTTAATTGTTTGCCCTGTAATAAGAATCTAAGAATGAAACCCTTTCATAGTTTGCTTCTCCTTCGTTCACAATATTTTGGGTTGAGTTGAACCATGATATTTTAATATAAGGATTAAAATAATTTGTATAATATTTGATAAAATATCAAATATAATCGATGATTTAATATTTTCAAGGAAGCATTCATGTCAAAGCAGCAAGAGAATTAAGTCTAGCAGCAATTTTGTTGAATTGTCTCACTGGCCAAACATAGTTAGTTGATAAAACGTTTGTTCGTTCTGCCTTCTAATTTTCTAAACGCATTCGAACGAGGGTTCTAAAAAACAATGAAAACTAATAACTAAGACTAACTAAGACTAATGGTCAGTGACATAAAGTTAAAAGCCTCTGAAATAAAAAAGCTGAGGAAACTCGAAGCACGTGCAGGTTATGGACTAATAGAACTTGCATCGCATGGACTCCCCCTCTCCCTGTCGGGATGAAGGCTGATATCAATATCTCAAAAGAGCGGGGCGAATTCAATCAATGATAGTGTATAGCTGCTACCATTCCAACATTGGAGTGCGCTACAAAAAAGTTGTGAAAATTGCAGGGTAGACATCTTGAAACTCATAGGCCCAAAGATGGGCTGAAGAGGTGAACATTTTATTCATTGTCATTTTATTGTTCTTTCGTTTTGTTCTCGCCGCAAACTAAATTATATTGTGTCATGTTCCCGAGCTGTTGATGGCTGTTGAAGGCCGAAACGTGTACCCGATAAAAATCATCCCGGCCCTCAGTATTGAAGTATTTTCGTAGGTAAGACAAATACAAACGATAGAGAAAAGATCATCTACATTTTATACAGGGCTGGAAAGAAAGTTGCTCCGACTCATTTTATAGCAGTTTTCGCGAATGTTCTCAAAGTAAGAAGACCATTTTTTTTATACAATTACACTTAGACTGTTTATAAAAAGTTAGACTGTTTATAAACAGTCAAAAATTCAGAATTTCTATTCGTCCACTGTGAGAAAAAACCCTGATACGGAAGGAAATCTAATTTTAATAAAAATGACACAAGCTAGTGAGGAAGTAAAAAGGAATGTTTTCAGTTTGGCGCGAGAAAATGTTAACACAATGTGAAATATAACGTAGGCTGGATATTGTGTCACCGCACATTTTGACATGACATTAAAAGAAGTTTAAGGAACGGGACAACACAGAAGAAAAACGCTCTCGACTGACAATGCAAACTACGCCTTTGAAGATAACTTCAAGATTTCACAAAGCCGTCGGGACCGATTTAAGACATCATTGGGCAGTCCTAACAAGAAGCAAATTTTGTAGAAGTTGAAGAGAAATAGGCTCTTAAAAGTTGGGTTATGTGAGTTGAAGCTTGTTCTTAAACCTGTTAAGAACCATATATAAACACTTACAATGTGCTCAAGAGCATTTTCATTGGGATCAAGAATGCGGGAACTAGTATTTTTCCAGAAAATTGAACATTTAAGCTTCTTTTAAGCGGTGAATTCTAGTGTGGCAGGAAACCTGTAAAAAGCTCAGCGATGAATGCCTTCGAAGACTTCCTCCAACATCAGAAGGGGCTATGGTATGGTATGTATAGTATGAGTAAAGGAGAAGCTTTCTTCAGCATTCATTGTAGATTTCACATTTCAGAAATTGTTGAACCAAATGTTGAACGATTTTGATATAATTTTAGTCACTTTTGAACGAATGGTTGAAAAAATTTAAAGAAAGACCTAAGAACATTTCGTCTCAAATGAAGAAATGATCATATTCCAATGCCTGATATTATTTGTTTCATTATTTGTTTGTTGGTTGTCATTCGAGTGTAACTTGTTCTGTCAAATGAACAACTTATATTACCAGAGCGATAATAGCTGGCAGAAGTCTTTTCGGTATTCAAGAAAGGTAACGATTCGGCCTGTGGGAAATTATCGACAATTCAGTTTTTTTTATAATTTCAGACAGTAAAAAGTCGAATTCTTTACAAAAATCTGAGGAAATATGACTCTGACCAAAAGCCGAGTTCAGGTTTCAGAGTGCGCACTCAATCATCCACGCGATGCTAAAGGTATTCTCGCAAATCTTTTTGCAGCTAAATTCAGAGACCTGATAAGAAGAATGTATTCAATGTAGTCTAGTTGGATTTATTAATTTAGAGTCTACGTTAAAATTTCCTTAATTTATTGCTATGGTAGACAGAATGCAATACGGTTCGCGGAAGGTCACCTCGCGCACAAAATTTTTGAAAATCAGCACACTTCTGAACAGGTTAAGCCATCCTACAAAAACATTTGCAATGACATCTGCATAGATCATGTAAAGTTCCACATGGATACTTGGGCGATGAAGACTAATGTACAGAATTGTGAGACTATCTGGTCAGACCACAGCTGATAAAGAACAAGTCGGAATTTAAAGTTTATTAATTAAGGACAGATTAATTTAAAAGCTCATCAAACCTTCAATACTGAGATTTCTATCCTATAAATAGATATTAGACAACATACGCCACTGGTATCATCCCCGGCGTGATCATTTTTTACTTTGAGAAGAACGGATTAACTTTAGACTCTAATGATGTTACATATCAAGTGCATCGAATGTGCATAGGCGAGAAAATAATAGTTTAATCGTACTTGGAAATCAAAAAATTAAGTAGCCACACACTTAACCGCCGTTTGCTTCGGTTAATATGAGACAAAGCAGATTAATAGATCTGAAGGAGCAACTGGTTGATAAGATGAATGGGAAAATCCTAGTTACAAAAAACATAGCGATAGTTATTTCTTTCAGTAAAATGTAAGCATAAAATAGATTAGCTAACATTAAGCTCATAAAAAATATCCTTCAGAGATTTCAATTGAAAATTTGAATCATGGTAATAGTACAATAAAATTCTGTTATTTTCCATCAGACGGAATACAACTAATGTCTTTCTGGAAAACCTTATTTATATTCAAGAAAGCGCTTTAAACATTTCTGCGGCCTAAACTTTGAACTTTTAATTTTTCTATTAAAAGGCGAGGGACTGTCGACTACGCACTTTACAGGGCTGCAGGCGATGCCTAACGCCTTTTTGTCAAATTTCATAGCTTATTTCAAACTGTTCTGCAATTGTTGGTCCTTTGGGACGCTGATCAATTGTAAGCCTGCATTATCTGTCCGGGAAGGATGATTGTTCTTCTTTGAAATTCCCATGCGAGACAAATGTATTTTAACAATGTGTCATCAATGAGGTCTGCTGTCTTATCATTGAAAATGTCGGTTTCCTCGGATTCCTGCAAGGGTAATAAGTTTTAAATCTATGCCTTGAGCAGTGGGAAAGGCCATACTTATTCCGCCATAGTGAGTGTTACTGACTAAGTGTTGACAATAGAGGTTTTTGCTGCCTCTAATCTCTCTTCGAACTCAGGCATTCTAGGGCAGTGAGACCGATTGTATCTTAGTTACTTTTCAAATGAATATTACATTAGTAAAATCCAATCAAACCTATTAGACAACAAAACAATTACAATTATATCAAACTACAGCGCAGGCGTTTTAGGCAATGTAGAAGAAAAACTAAATAAGTCAACCAGATAAGTCTTTGTGGTCGGTCTTCTTCAATAAATTTTCAGTTATTCGTTGATCTTCCAAATATTTTCCAAGCAACATTTAAATCTACGTTACATTTGTGGTAACGTTTCACTCAATTCAGTCAATTTTTAATTCTAATTATACAGTGGTCAGGGTACTTGCCATCACGGAATGCCTTTAAAACCCTCATACCTAAAAATAAATATTCAGAGAAATTGGAGTTTGACGCATGTCAAAACTGAAATTGACATTGTAGCTGTTCGCTACAAAATGAATATTTCAACAGGAGTTATACTGTTGTACCTACCTCAAGCTTTCTCTCCTTGATATGGCTACGAGTAAATGTGCTGTGATAAATATGGCGGCCATACTGTAAGTGACTATTTCAATGGAATCTGCGAAACAAAGTGGTAGGCATACATAAAAACAACTGAAGAAATCACAAAAGGCGCAATCTTACTAGCCAGTTAAGAGAAAAAAATTGACTAGGACATCAGGTGTGACGATGCTAAGAATCAGTTGCTTCTAGACTAAGAATCCAGGAATGTACGCTGAGCCCCCACACCTCCTTGGATGAAATAACATAGGAAGAAAGAAATTCGCAAAGAATTTTAAGTGTCAAAACAAAATCGAGGAAAATGTCTTCGCAATGAATGTTGAAGCTCAATCTAGAAAAACTCTGGAAGTTGTAGTGCAGCAGCACTAGAAGCGGTGCAGGGACAGCCACTCTGCTAAAGATGTTTAAGCATAAAGTTATTATCACAAGGTGTCACACCAAATATTATTCACAAAATATAACCGATCCAACCATGAGTGGATCACCTTTGAATTTAAAAGACGCCAAGAGACTCCAAATTTTAAGAAATATGGATTGTGATTGCTTCATAAAAACGCTTCTAAAGTAGATGCAGATGTGAACTTATACATTCCGTTAGTTTAATCCCGAATTTTCGAACTGCTCTTGTTACCCAAAATGAGGGAAAATGTTGGAAAATAGATCCAGGAGGGATTATAAACAACTCTCTAAGGTTATCCAGAAAAGTCCGCTTCAGAAGCTGACACGGATTGGGAGAACGAAAAATACGAAACAAGTGACAAACAATGAAAAAGAAATCTTTGAGTTTCTTCTGCATAAGTAATGTGTTTTAACGTGAACTGATTAGAGGCTGATTAGAGCCCTTGGCTGATTAGAAACCTGTGAGTGTAGTAATGCTTCAATTGGGGGACGAATATCAACTTAGTAATCAGGAGAACTAAGAGGAATCTTTTCGACAATGATACTATGTTGGCGATCATCATCACTTTCGAGAGAGCCTACCACCACATGGTAGTATTGTCTCACACTTAGTTTTCTCATCATTCAAAGTGGTTATATATATGCCGACGATATCGTTATAATCGCTTTATCGGCTGATCAGTATAATAAGAGCATTTTCTATTCTACACAGGGATGGAGAAGTTGTTGAAGTGTGTGAATATTAATGCCCACAAAATGGTACTTTTACTTTTTACAGAGTGTCGAGATCTCACGAAATTTCCACTCCCAACAGTCCACTGTAAACATATAAGAATATTTTAGATAAGTTTTTAAGCAAGCATAAATTCAAAGCATTGAAGGTATCTACCTTCAAGCAAAGTAAGTTATATACCACCCAGAGTGAAGTAAGATGGAGAGCAGTGGTTGCCCTTTTCGTAATAAAATGACTGGTGGAAACTACATGAAGCTTAGTGTTAAAAATTATCCCCTGTATTTATAAAAAGTACTGAGACAAATATGGACGTGTTGACCGTTAGTGTGGTGGCCGGCATTATAAAAAATAAAAGAATTGAAATGGTACTCGATGAAGAGGCTGAAAAAACTGACCAGGCCAGAGTAGAAAACAGTACAAGGATGTTGATCTGACATCTCAGAAACTGAAAAAATGATCGACAGCTTTAAAACGAATGAAGAAATGCGGTGCCGGGAATAATTCTGGCAGACGTGAGAAGTATAAGACAATAGAAGTTAAAAACTCGGAAACCTTACAACAGCCTTCAATTTTGAATTATTTGTGATCAAAGCTGCAACAGAAACGGAATCGAACGCCCTTAATAGAAGAATTTATCTGCTCTCGGACCGGAATCTTTTAAGCTGACTGTGTAGGTGTTTGCTGCGAATCGCGGTGCTTTACAACTAGAGGAAAGTAGCATGTTGGTCTTCAACAACACAGCAGCATGTGTAAATGTAAATGTAACAGACTATTAACTCTCGACTCTGAAGTATAAAAAGAAGTGGAAAAGAGGAAGAACTAGCAAGAGCAAATTCAGTAAACACCTCCAAAGTGCTATTGTTCACAGTAAAAAAGGAACTAGACAATCTCCTGTGGAAAAGAGTAGATACGGATTGGAGTAACAGGAAAGATTACGGGATAAACCAAGTTACCGACCTCATCCTAACGTAACGGTGGTGAAAATACTTCTCGGTCTGGGAATCTTGGTGGCATGACTAACGCACCACAATCTCTTGGATCAATACGTCAATCGAACAGGAATCCAAATTGATGACGCCTACTGAGTTTACGGCGAAGGAGAAGAAAGCAGAGGGCACTTTCTTCTCGTTGCTGATAGCCTGGTAAGCACCTCACTAGAGAGTTGGAATATTGTGTGGTAGAGCTGAACAATTTCATCCGTTTCTCTAAGATAACAAGATCGACCACGTGTAATAAATAACAACATACTCGATATTTACCACATGTTATCATTGATCCCGATTTAACAACATTTTGAAAAATAATAACGCTGTTTTATAATTGCAGGTATTGCAGATAAACGAGATTCGTTTCATATTATTTTATTCTGTCAATGACTTAATTATTGATAGGTGGTGGTCTATGATGGGATGGAATATTAGAGAGTGTCTAAAGTTTTAAAATTCTTTTGGCCAATACATTGTTCGATTTTTAGGGATCCTGATAAATATCTCCGTAAGATATAATACTGTAATCGATTGCATTATTTCGATTATGTAGATGAAGTTCATTCATTGATTTGTCGCCATTTACTTTCAACTTAAAGGTAGACATCATTTTTAGTCTAAGGCAGTTCCAAATGCATCAAGGTGATGCAATAAATTAGAAAAAAATTGCGAAAGATAGATTTTCAGATAAGTTCATTTCATTTGATACTCTTCTTCTCCTTTTATCACTTGTTAACACATCGAAAAGTAATTTCAATGTATGTAGGAAGTACGAGGTTTATCAGACCATTGGATACAACTATGTGAGAAATATTAGAACTACCAACGATTATAGTATGGTTTCAGAATTTTTTTGAGAAAATGCCTCTAAGAAACGAAGTCAACGGTGTCATTAAGAAGTGCTCATTGGCACTGTGCCAATGATTTGTAATTTAATAATATTGGAACATCATGACGCTAAATCCACAATTTCTATGTGTGATTATTAGATAATATTAGAAGCGGCAACAGATTCAAGCGATCGCTAAATGAAAATGCATTTTAGGATGGGATGATTGGCGTCCGAACAGCCCTCGCAAAAATTCCAGTGGAAACACCTTCCCTTAATTGGTTTGCTGAAATCGATTCAATTATTCACTTGCGCGAATGCTCCTTGCGCTTGTTGAATGTAATTAAAGTGCTAATTTACATTGCTTGCTTATGACTGTCTACCATCTGATGATTAGGTCAGGCCCGAAACTGCCAAAAATATTCTATTTGAAAAAGTCGAAAAGTGAATTTCTATCTCACAAGATGCTGACGTTACAGGAGGGATACCATCCTAGGAGATCTCTTCACACAGTCACCAAAAATGAAGGCAAGCACGAAGCAATTCTTTGAATATAGAATCAGCGATCTAAATATACACGTCATATTTGAGATGGGTTGGGAATGTCTAAAGCAACATCTTATAAATTTAGAAGATTCATAAAAATTCTCATTTTCGTGTTCAGACCATTTTTTATGGTCCACGCATATGCATGCGATGTCCCGAAGAGTGGAGCTTGGCAGAATCCAAGTGCGAGGGAAGAATAAGCAGCGCTCAGCACTTATGGTGGTGTGCTGGCGATGATGGTGGTGGTGGTGGTGGTGGCATATCTATATCTTTGGAATAAAAATGTAGGAGTCCGAAAAAAGACGAGGAATTTGTTTACAATATTGAATTTAAATATTCTATTAGAACATACAATTATATTTTTAGATACAGTTCAGAAAGTTGATGCTTTTCGCTCACAAGAGCGCATTTTTTCATACGGTATTCATATTCACATATGTTTGTGGAACTCTCACAATCAATAAAGTTTAATCATAGTCGCTGGTCTCCTTTTCCGACTCTTTGCAAAGCATTTTCTCGTTGTGTGTCAATCTGCGAACTTGTGCCTGATTGTTGGGTGATTGCAATTTTCGTTTTACCATTCGCGATTTTAATTTTTCATTAATGTCCAAGTATCATTTATGGCAATTGAATCATTTTACGCAAATTTTTAGAATATTATTTTTACATATCTAGCCAAGAATATGTTTTAATGCTGTTTTATTAGTGATAGTAAAATTCACAATTTTCCATGTTCGGTCAAGTGTTTTAAAGTGAAATTGAAGTGTTGAATATATTTACATAATTTTTGTGTTATCGCAAAAAAAAAATTAAATTATTAAATATTTTAATCTGAAAATGTTAGTTTTTTTCTTTGGCTCAAGATATACTAAGTCTTTAATAATGCTTTAATTTTTTATGTCCTTTCCAATTCTTAGTGTTCTGAAAATTGTGGATTTCTATATATTTTGAATTTTATTTCATCATTTCATGTGTTATCATTTCATATGGGGTTATATGTTAACCAGTTCACTATTTTCCTATTATGGAATTCAGCACTATGAATTCAGAAAATTTCGAATTCTGAAAGTGGAATTGCCAGAGTTCTAGCCTTATAAACGGGAGTATATACTTATAGGTGGCTATGAGGATTTCAATTTGTATTCCATTGAGTTGATTCCAATTCAGATAGACAACTGGGGCGTATCAGGTTATGGTATTGCGTTTAAGTGTTGTGCTCATTACATTTCGTCTTCTTTCGTTACCACTTTTTTGTTCAGCAATGAGCCTTAAAATGTTTTTACGACGACGTTTCGTTACAACTTTTTGTGATATATATGTTATAAATGTGATTTAGAAAACATTCTAAGTGATCCAGTTGTAAAATTTCAGGAGGTCAGCTTGTTTCTTTTGGTGCATGACTAAATATCTATTTGTAGCAACATATTATGAAACTTCCTCCTATGCTGTCATACTGTTTACTAAAGTATTTTTGTAATTCGATTAGAAAACGAGTGGGCAACATGAGCATGTATGGTTTTTTGAGTAAGGATATTTTTTTTAGATTTTTTTATGAAACAGCTAAAATTGAAGGTTGCAGATTGGAAAGGAGGTTAGAGTTTTTGCTTATTGGTTAATATTGTTAAGCATTTTTATTACTTAATATCATAGTGTAAACTGCGTGAAATTTGATGCGGTGAAATATTTTTATACATCCTTACAAATTTATTTTATTTTAAAGCGATGCACTACAGTTTTTATTTTATATAAAGCTTGGAATAATTTGAGCACAGTCATTGTGGAATCCGGTTTTATCATATTTTATTTTATTTATATGAATGACAAGGCTGTTCTGTACAATAATCTTCAATGAGTTCGAAACTTATTGTAACAGGCAGAAACCCTTTTATATTTTTGTTACACTGTGCAGGGTTTCCCGTGATTTTCATCTAATTGGCTTACCCGGTATTAACATTTCATTTCAAATAAGTTGGCGTTTAACCTTCCAAAAATGTAACTAACGAAGAATTACGCACCTCGCTCCAGAATCTGCCATCTTCACCACCATGCTTTGTATACATATTTACACATAAAGCAAACACTGTTTGTATTTATAAATATGTGTAAATATGTGTTCATCTATGTATACATATCCATATGTGTTCATATATCAATGCAGTTTCCTATCATCACAAAGCTGTTGCAAATGAAACGATTGAGGCGTTTGACGACCAAAATTTCTAATGTAATTTGGTTTTCCAATGAAGAACCTTTCACAATGAACTAGTATTATAAACTTCAATTTTTAGCGTTTTATCGTTTCTTTTAATTTAATAAATTGATTAATAATTTGGCACGTAGTTTGTAGCAACGTAAAGAATCTTATCAAATGTTATAGGAGAGCTCCAAACGCCTTCAGGAAATTCATTCATCAATTTATCTGGGGCAACGTTTTTCAGATTTTTGGACAACCAAACTTTTAATAAGCTACCTTTTAATAAGGACTTTTACCAATAGGATCAGGTGTTAAATATTGGTCAATTATAATTTTACAGTATTTCATATTTAGTTGAATATCATGCATCGATGAAAACAATTTTTTTAGGATTTAAAAAAGTAGTTTGTGAGTCTAAGTTTTTATCAAATTTTATTAGGACTTCATTACGTTAATAACTTATTTACTTTTACCAAAATACGTTTTTTTTGTAATGAGAGTATCAATACAGTGTATTGTATTGTTACTCTCATTATAAACGATAGGAAAAAAAATTGTATTCAATTGATGTTTGAAACGTTTTCCAAAGGAAACAGGAAACGCGATTATACTTTTTAATTGTTGGCAATTTTCCAAACAGCTGAAGCACCCATAATGTGAATTTCATAAAGTTAATTTGTTCGCATATCGAGTTCAAAAAATTATTTTGGTTATTTTGTTCCACAAAGTTAAATTCAATTCGACATTCTTATCCCTGGCATTTTACACATTAATCTACTACCAGGCATTAGTATTATAAATTTCAATTGAAAGATCAAATTGAAATAAACGTTTTAACATCAAGGATAAAAGATTTCTTTCGAAAAATTTTGAAATATTGCTCTGGAATCTACTTTATTTATGCTCATTTTACATAAAAAATTACATAAAACATAAAATAAAAATTACATAAACATAAAATATTACATTAAAACATAAAACATAAAATTATGAACATTTTTACATTTTACATAAAAATTACAAATTTTTTTTGGTCCCAAGATAATTTCTGGATTCATGAAAAAAATTATGTATTATGGGAAAGCTTTTGTTATCATTTTCCGACGACTTATTTCAAGCAGTTTTCCAATTTACTAGTAAAGATATAATACGTAAGTTTAATGCTGATCATTTGGATATTAGTAGTATGGGGAAATTTGATTAATTTCGAAGATTGTTTGAAACTTCGACTATCCAGACATAATCTTTTCTTCTCTTTAATTAGAAGGCTTCCCTTTTATGTATACATGTATACATATCCTCGATAACTCTAAGCGCCTCAGAAAGCTACTGGTAATACTAAATAACACTTATGATTAGTAAGGAAGGTGCTCTACTCCAAATGAGAGGGTGAGAAAAAAGTTCTCGGAGCAAAGGATTTCTGCGAACATTGCTTGGATGCATTAAACGAAAGCTTAAATCAAATTTATCTTTAGTTTCGATCTGGTCTTAGATTGTGTCCTTGTTTTTATTGCGGCGAGCAAATAACGCGCGGCAATTCTTAATTCTTATGCTTCTAGAGAGGACATTTAACATACCAAAATGAATAAGTAACATGCTCAAAATATTTATAAGTGAAACTTCAATTTAGCCTCCAAGATAAATTATCGTTAAGATTTTATTTTCTAGTTCAAGAAGAACATGATACTTGTAAAAGAGGATTTTACTACGGAAAGAGCACCAATTAACAGATAATATCTCTTTCAAAATACTCAGGAAAAAATACCAAAATACCCTCCAGGAAACTCGATGATTTCACGAAACTCAATTTTCAAACATTTTAAATATTTTGATTCAGATTAACTTTTTTGGGATCGCATGGAGGCTTATCTAATTTTGCAAATTCAACATTCAAATCCTTAATAAGTGGTAATAGGGTTAAATAGTGCAAGTAAAAAAACTGACACTTTGTTCACCATATCCTTCGTTCCGATAACTTTTTCCCACCCTCCTTCATGTATGTTCATACAGTAATTGCATCCCATTCAAATTCGTATCATAAGTTACGCGTCTTTACTGAGCATAAAAGCCCAGATACAATACAGCGTGACGGCGATGCGAGAGCGCGATGCGGATCTCGCTCGTCGTTGCGTAAAGCATTCAATTTACAATGAACGCGATGCGAGGAACAATAATGTTCATATGAGAAATGTCACATTGGTGACATTTCAAATGAAATTTGATTAAAATTGTTTTTGATTTTTTAAAAATTTGAATTTGGAATTTTCCTTCGTTTGGAAAATAGCCTCACAAGGATGCACGAAATTTTCATTCAAAATTCATTCCGAATAACCCTCCTACTTAAAAATTAATTAAGGCGTTTGAATTTCAAATTTCATTTACGCGCTATAGAGCATCTGACAAACGTCACGTACCTCGCTGCGAGGAATTTTCGTTTTTCCGAATATTTCGCGCTTCGCATCGACGCATCGCAATGTCGTATATAAATGCATGTTACGAAAATTGCTTGACTTTTGCTGCGAGACTCTCGCCGCGCTCTCTCATCGTCGTCTCGCAGTATTGTATTTCGGCCTTAAGGACGCGATTACGAAAAATTTATACATTTTCTGCAAGTGTTTTATTGAATGAAATGAAAGTAAGTTAATCTTCAACGCTATGACACAAACAAGAATGGAAATTGCAAAAATAAAAAACGGCCAATGCCTGGTCCTTTCTCATTATTTTCGAAAGTTTCGTTGGAACTCTCATATGGGGTCCTTCAAGCACTGAATTGTACATTGACAATATTGAAAGCGTCACAGAAAGTTCGCTTCATCAAAGTTTCTTATACGGTTTTCCGCTTATACAGTTTATCGGAATGGAAGCGCAAATTATGGAAGCTAACGTGCTAACGAATGTGCGTGACTTATAATTGTGTCATGCGATTATTTTGCCTGCGTATGACATCCTATGTGTTGAAGACTTCTTCTTTCTGAACTATTTTCTCTGAAGTATGGAGTGTATGGAGTTAGTCCAATTTAGCAACTTGACTCGCTCTTATCTGTGAGCGTTATATACTCACGATATCGTGGCCTTAACTCTTCTCTAAACTCTTCTGTGTTATTTGGCGGATATTTGGGTATCTGGAATTGTATTTATTTCAAAGGTGTCTTAGGAACGCGAGGGTATTGTTTTTGTGGTTTTCGATTGTGGCGGAACGCTTTAGTGCGTTGACCCGTAGGTATTTTTCTACTGCTTCTATATTGCTGGAGCTGGAGATGGAGTTCAGTAAAATGATCGGCTTTGAAGCCGAATTGTTCTTCCGGTATGATATTTCTATCATATAATGCCATGTTGAGACGATGCAGTATTACCCTTTATGCAGTTTTCGCCATGGATTTCGCTTTCGATTTTGTGGAAATGTTGGGTCCTTTTCAGGCTTCGGAAAAACAATAATCGTCGCTGATTTCCATTGTTTGGGATATTTTCGCAGCTGGATGATTGCATTTACTACGTCTGTTAGTGTTTGTTGTATATTATCTGGTAGCCATATTAGCATTTTGTTTGTTATTGTGTCATGCCCCTGTGCCTTGCGTTTGTTTAGTGCTTGTACTAGTCCTTAAATTTCGTGAATGTTTCATGGTTTGTTTTTTTGGCCAATGCGACTTGGAAAGCTTTCCAATCTAAAATTTTTCATTCTCGTATGGGGGCTTCTGAGAAGTTGTTTCGTATTCGAAAGAAAACCGTCTTAAAGTCTGATGATAGTTCGTCGATGACTTCTAGACGAACTTCTTTTACGAAATTACGTGATATTGCGATGTCTATTGCGTAACAATGTGTTATCCTGTAATCGGTTGGTTCGTTGGGAATTGATTTGCTATGATGCACTTGTTTAGTCCAACTCCGGGTTGGTTGCGTCTCACAGCTCCCCATAGGCGTTATTTGGCGTTAAAGTCTCCGGCTATGAAGAGTGGACCATCGAAAGATATCAGTGCCTCGAAATCATTAGCATGGAAGTAGCTTCCATTTCTGTGGGGGTTATATATGGAGATCACGAAAATTTCTAGGAAATCAGTTCGCGCTTTGATAACCGTGACGTCCATGTGTTGGAGGTGGGGGTGCTGATAACATTGTGAGTCATATTCGCCTCAAGGGAATGCGCTATGCCTCTACCCATTAGTCTATCATTTCTGTATAAAATGTAGTTAGGGATACGGAATCGGTTCCCCGACTTCAAGAATGGCGCTTGGATGAGTATAATGTCAAATTTATGTTCGAATACGAACTCTTTCAACTCCCTAGAGTTCCGACGCAGGGAATTCGCATTCCACGTGAGTATGGAGAATGTGACCCATTGATGTCATCAGCGTTTTGTGTGGCGGTGAACATGGTTTGGATCATGTTGGCCATGATTTCCTGCATCGCGCTTTCGAATTGAGTTTTGCATTCTAGCAAACATTAATCCCATATCTGCGGTGTTTGTACGAGGTACTGATTTTGTGGGGGCGAGGGGGGTAGTTTTGGCGTTAGAGTGCTTTTTGCGCGGTTATGTGAGAACAATTTTCTGAGATTTTTCGGGTGTTCGGGGGCAGCACCCATAATAGGCTGGGTGTTCACCTCCACAGTTTATGCATTTCGGCTTTCCTTCTGCCTTTTTTGGACACGCGGAAAATTGGTGAAGCTGCTCACACTTGACGCAACGTGACTGTCCGTGGCACCCTGAAGCAGAGTGTCCAAACTGCTGACAGTTATAGCACATGGCTTGACCGGTGCGCGAACGTTGCTCTTCAACAATGCAGATTAGCTTCCTAATGGCCTTAATATAAAAAATTTTGGTCTCAGTTCTCGGAAGGAAAACTTTGACCAGTTTAGAGGGACCGTTTTGCACTTTCAAGAAGATTGCTTCGGTTGGATTGAATCCCTGAGCATTCAAATCTTAAACAATTTCGTTTATCTCTAGGCCGTGTAATACCCTAATAACCAAGTTTAAGTGTCTTACTTCAGGTAAAATGCAAGTGTGGTATTCCATTTTCTGTCAGTGACTTTGTGAATTGTCTGTGGTCAGCCAGTGTCTTGGTATAACTTGAATGCCAAGATAGACCATTTTGGCTGAGGTGTACGATATGTCGTTTCTCTTCATTATAAGCAGTACTTCGGGCCACCTTCTTGGTTCTCTGATAACAATAGGAACAGTGCCATCATCCCATTATCCGTTTACGTGGTCTTCTACGTAATTTTTTGGGAGATGGTTTTTGGAATTGGTGGCTTTTTTTAGGGAAGGGCCATCTCCGGTAGGAGGCCAAGGATTTAGGGGTGGGAGGCCTGGAAACTCGGCTACCGCTTCTTCCACTTCCACTTCTTCCTTATTTTTTCAGAGCATTATAAGCATTTTTCGAACGTAAGTGATGGGCTTACTTTGTTGAACTGGTACTTATATTTGGCCAGGACATCGTTATATTTACTCTTACAGGATACCTTACTTTCAGTGTGTATGAAATAATCTGTTCACCTACCTCCTTGTCTATTAAGATTCCACCTCTTTAAAAGCATAGAAGTTCTGTGTGCTTGTTGGGAACATTGTCTCAAAACGCTGGTTTTAGGCCTAAGGGTGTTATTGTACCTGTGCAGAATCCCATATTCTAGTTTGCGTCCAACCAGGGAATTGTAAAGGTTGAGCGCTAGTGAGAGGCTGAAGTCATTGGTATTTGATTATATTTCCCATACAGTGTGGACTGCAGAAAAGTTTAAACATGTGCTTGCAGGTCTATTTTTTAACAAAGGCAAAGCCGTTTGTTGGGAAGGGGCTAGTTGCTGTTTTTGAGATGGTTGTTAATTTTTTGATCGAGTTTGCAAAGCAAAGATCTTAAAAAACGTTACATATTTGGCATTTGATGTCACATGCGTTGTAAATTGGGATGCGGTTCGAGATGGTTTGCAAGCATCTTGCATCTTTCCCTAGCATCGCAGTAAAGCATTATAATATCTTGGGTTTTGATCTTATGTTATAATGAAAATCTTTAACGGACTTGGTGGTAAATCCTGCCCTGATAGTTTTCTACCGTCACCAATTTGAAAATCTTTGATTGCCTACACGCAATATAAATTATCAAAAATATTTGAGTGAGTGTTTGATACTACTTAATTTTTCATCGAATTCTTTTCGTCATTTGTTACTGAAAATCGCAACAAAATTTAAAATTTCTTCCATTCATTGTTTGCATGATATATTTCGATTTTATGTATTATATGAGTATGTTTTATCAACGAAATAATAAATTAGAAATATAGAAGACTATGTTAAAATGTTAATGCAATGTATGTTAATGCAACAATTACATGAAATATTTAAATTGTTGATTTACAATTGTTACCTGCATTATTCCAATTTGATGTGCAATCAATTCGCGGGTGAAAATTTTTCACACAGGACATAATATTAAATTCATAATAGGGTAGCTAACAGGTGGAATATTTACATGGCTCCTATTGTTCACATAGTATGCAATCGATTGAATCGTGGAATCTACAATTTGTGCAAATAAATAAAAGTGGGGTTAAGACTGCTAATTTTTTAGTGATTTACTGTAAGGATTTGACGAACGATTATATTTTTTAATGGAAGATATGCATGGTAAGTTTGGTAACTTATTTGGTTTTATTACCTAAACTTTGGTGTCAATGAAGCAAAAGCTTTATTCTGTTGAATGAATTCTTGTTCTTGAAATAAATACATTTAAATAAGTTATGTGAGGATTAGTGCTTCTATCCAGAGTTCTTCTATCCAGGCTGCGTAATAAATACACCCTAATGATGTGTTTCAACTCCTAAATATCTAAAACAAGGCATTTTTGAACAAATGTAGGATAAGTCAGCGGCGATGAGCTTTCGCATCGATTATAACAATTAAAAAGGTATTGTTTTTATCATAAGGTTACATATGTGAGTTATTTTGTGTGCCACTGGGGTGCTACAGCGAGAATATCAAACACAACCTGCCTATAGGAATCTATTAGTATTTTCTCGTCTTGAAATCCAATGAAAGTGATCACAAAAAAAGTCATTAATCAAACAAGGAATCTAAACTTTTCTTAACCAGTTGTGAATATTACAGACGCTATCTGGTACGTATCCATCTGGTACGAAACGGATGTCAGATGTAAGAGACTTAAAGTATGGACTTGAAAGAAAAGTAAATTTAAAGTTATCAAAATAAAAGATTTTATTTTTTTTTTAGTATATGAGCTAAAATGATCTGAGAAAATAGAAGCTGTAAAAAGCCGCCCCACATTAAGTAATGAGCACTAACTACGCAGTTTATGTTCACATACCTTTATCCTGAAAATATGTTTGCAGTTGTGAACCTAAAGAAGAGTTTTTAGGAGTTTCTTAAGAGAACCTAAAGAGTTTTATCATGTACTACAATAAGCTTCATTCGAAGAAAGAGAATACAGCATAATCAGGAAAAAAATTTTGGTTTGTATAGTGTAATCAAAGTGTTTCATAAGTGATATTTGTGCTTAATTTTATCCTTCAAGTTAATCGTGCTCCTCTAAGTAGGGTAAATTATACAATGATTGGCTTCCTAAGCGAAAAGTCTTAACAAAACATGAATGTGAATAAACAGGCTGAATGTCAATTATTAGTGATTGGCGGAGATTTCGTTTTCAAAAGAATAGCAGGTTCAGTAATAGTGCATTTCTTTAAAAATGTTTATGACAAATTAAAAAATGTATGAAAGTATGGTCATTGGCTCATTTGGACTAGTTATTGTCATAATTTTTCAATTATTGGCATACAAAATAAATACCAGTTTTCGACTTATAATGATTAAAATGAAAATGGTTCTACAAGAATTCAGAGCATAACAACAAAAACTAAATTTAAAAAATAAAAACTAATCAAAGGCAAGAATTTCTTCTTCCTTACGAAATATTTTCGTTCGTTTAATATCGTCTTTTACCTTATTACTCCTCGATGAATTTGGGACAATAGTTTCAGTGGATAAAATTTTAGTATTTTGATTTTTCACATTCTTTGAGCTTCTTTTAATAGTAGTGTCATGTTCAGCTTTTGAATTATCCTCAGTTGTTATCTCTGCGTTCCTTTCTTCGCAGAACTCAGACGTTCCGACCTTATTTTTGCATTTTGAATTTGGTTTTCGCTTGGAAGGCAATATTTTTTTACACTTTCGAGCTTCTTCTCGTTTTCTTCTTCGTTCATTTATTGCCACTTCTTTTTTTTTCTTCCTCTTCGAGCTTCTGCTTTTTGTTGCCACTCCGCGCTAGTTAAAACAAATATCGGTTTTCCCGATATGTTCTTCATTTTACTTGAGAGTGTTTTAGGCCAAACCAAAGTGTCCTGCAAGGCACTTTACTTTTTACTCTTTTCGGTGTTGTGCCATTCATAGCAAATATTTCCGCATAAGATGGGCCAGGGGAAATGTCGTCATATGAAAAAAGCTCCTTGGCATTTTGTCAAGGAGAGCTCAAATCCGCTTCATCAAAATTTGCTTCTCCTTTAGAAGCCTCCTCGTTTGCAGATTGGCAGATTGTTTTGAGTTGAGGCAAACCAGCATCTTGTAGTACAGCAATTGTTGAATTACAGGTATTTACGGCTGGGGATTCAAGAAGTGGGGAAGTTGATGCAACATTATTGTGAAAAATGATGGGAATATCATCTAGCAATAACCATACGTCTCCCATTTGTACATAATTATAATTTATGTTGCCTGTTTGCATGTCTCCATCAATATTGTCAGCATTAAGTGCATGTGCTTCGCTCAAAAACTTGTGAATACTAAAAAGAGCATGATGCATTTGATGCGTTAGTTTCCAGATTTGTCAGAATCAATGGTCCCACTTTTTTTTAAATTTGTGGAGCGTGAGAGTTGGATTCTGTTTCTCATTGGCAGTAATAGGAGCATTCGCATTTTGTCCCAAATATTTCGAAAACCGATTGCGCTGGGGACCCAGGGATATAGTCCACATTTCTTGAAACCATTTCAGAATCAGACAAGGATCAGGCCAAAATCAACATTTGTCAAAGTCTTGGGTAAGTTAGTTCTTCTCCACTCGAGTACCCCTTTTTTTTATGCATGCTTGATGAGTTTCGATTCTGAAACAATCAAGTGCAATCAAGATGATCATTTTTTGACTACATGATTCGCTGAGCTCAAAATTCATGTGGCTTTTATGGCCATCTACAAATAATATGATGGGAATTGTAATTTGTGTTTAATAAGATGTGGACAAAGAATGTTGTGGATGCACAATATAATGCACCCATTATTAGACAATCCCAAGAAGAGGGTACCGAAGCTCTAAGATCAGCTCGCATTCATTTTAATAGGTATATTATCATAGGCGGTGTTATTTCACCACTAGCAGAAAAGGTGTACATGACAGTAAGATATGTTTTGACTTGTGCATGGTCGATTTCATATAGATTTTTGGTTCCTTTTTCTGCCAGCACTTTGTATTCTTCGGACAAAGTTGTAAGTTTGTTTCATGTCCGTTATATATTCTTCTTGGACCTTCAAAAAAACTTTTTAAACCTTGTTCATTTAAATCATTTTCAATTTGCATATACCACTTACTACTGCACTTGTTACTGCATCTGATGTTCGAGCCGCTATTTCTGGGTTACGTTTAAAAAATGCCGATACCAACCTTCTCCTGGCTTATTTTCTTTAGCATTATTTTTTTGTGGTTCTATTGATAAAAAGTGTTGAAAACTTACTAAAAATCTTACTTCCTTTGAAGAAACCTTCTCGGCTGCTTACTAAAAACGAGTCAACCAGAGTTTTCTCCTCAATGTCTGTTCAAATCGTTGATGGTCCTGATCTAGATTTCAGAAACTTTGAACTTATACGAAACTGCATCGTAGCTCTTGGAACTCCGAACTTCTTTGCAGCAATTTTCTTTGACATTCCATTCTGAACAGCCAGTATAGCTTGGACTAAGTCGTCTTCGCTGTGCCTTTTGGTATAAATGCCTTTCCTCCCGATCTTAGGCATCCTTGAAATTTATATCTGCGACAGCCAAATAAGAAAACTGCCATTGCCATACACAACACATTTGAGCTTTGTTTTGAATTTTGAATCGAAAAAACGACACAAAGGCTCAGAAATAAAAAAATGAAACATGCCAATAACCAGTGGGATGCCAGGATTAGTATATTTTACCTTAAGTTGAAAAACTACAATCAAGATTATGATATAGTTCATCGATTACATTTGAGTTCCGGCGGTTTGATTTGCCGTCCTTACCCGGTATAAAAGCAAACATTGCTGTCAGTTCGAAGGAAATGAAACGAGACCGTATTCGGGTAAGTAAAACACTAGCAAAAGTACGAGAAAGATGTTGTAGACTGTTGTAGACTTTATGCTGGATTGGAAGTTAAAAATGGTTGAGCAGATAAGGATTTCCGCTACTTAAAAAGTTCAAACTATGTCAGATTATAGCCGTGGATATGACAGAATCTTCACCTGGGTCTAGAAGGAACAGAAATCGATAGACCTTCTTTGAGGCTGATCACTTCGATAAGTTGTTAGAAGCGTCAGCTGAATCCTCATAAACTGATAACCCCCTCTGAACAAGGTCATCTTTTTTTGAATCATACGTTTTTGGAAATTGTGCTATCCTATACAAATAGGTAAAAGAGAATGTGCCGTCCTATAGATATAAGGAAATGACGTTCTTCTTACCCTGACAAATAAAGTGATCGAACGACTTAACGAGATGGTCCTCGAAGGCGGAATATGTGGTTTCGCAAACTCATTTTTTCTCCTGAACAACATCAAATCGTCTCGAAATACAAACAAACTTTTAGTAAAGTTTGAATCAAATGCATTGCATGATGTGAACATGTAAGTCCTTGGTATTCAAAAATTGTTCCAAAGATTTGATGAACGGCGTAAAATCTCCCAAAACAATATGGGATACGCGGCTTTACGGTTCTGATATTATAAACACAAAAGAGTACGTATTACAAGTCAATAAAAGAATTATTGCTAGGCGGAAGGAAGAAACAACTAGTCAACGATAGTGAAAAAAAATGGTAAAAGCGTACTTTTAAAAAGTGCATTACCCCGAAAAATGGTCTGAGAAAGTAAACTTTTCTCGGAAAATTTTTGGAGCTTTTGGATTCTCACCATCAAAATAATGAAATAGTTGTCAACTTTCTTAAAAAACTGTCAAAAAGAAGAAAACTGTACTGTGAAACGGTGAAGTCTTAATACATTTGAAAACAGGCAAAGTGTCGGCAGGAAATTACTACAAAACTTACTACTTACTATGACAATCCTCATCACTCTAAATGTCGATAAAAAGATATGTAATTTGCATTGTAATTGAACTAAAGCAGCCGAAGAAAATGCTCTGAGAAACTGCAAGTTTTCAACGTCTTTTGCATTATCAATCACAACAAACTTTAAACCCAATCTTTGAAGGCTTCTTAAAAATTTTATTTCTTGCATTTGGAATATAGCCCTAGATGTTAGGCTTTTACGCAGCGCATGGTATGGTAAAAAGACAACTCACCCTCTGAGTGAAAGCTAACGGGTTCGAATAACAGAGGCACAGTGGTATTTGAATTTGTCTTCACGATGTCGAAGTATGAGCTCAGGTGGGTTGCGTAGCTTGGATATACCAAGCTACCCAAGAAAATATCAAGGCCAAGCGTGATTCTGACCACATTACACTCTCGTGTTCCTATGCTTTGAAATGGAGCGGCTTTAAGCGATATTAACGCCCAAGTTTTACGATGAACTGCTTCGCCATAAAAAATAAAGAATAAACTTTTTTTGGTAAAATTTTCAAATTTCTGCCTACACTTCTGCATGAGGAATACCATAGATAATGCAAGTCATGGGGATCAGAGTACTGGATTGTTATATGCTGAAAAATAAGACGTTGCAAGTATGACTCATGGAGAGTGGAAGTCTTGAGCTGAAGAGGAAGTTAGGCGCGACATAGAGGTAGTGGCTTAGACTTTCTGCATTATTTACTGAGGAGATGTTGTTGAGTTTGTAGAGGCTCGTTGTTTCTGTGTTGACGTGATGAATAGCGCATCCTGTGCCAAGGGGATTTTCAGCTGCATCCGCGCAAAAGATTTCATGGGTGTCAATTAATGAGTCAACTATTGCGGTTATGGAAGTTATGAGATCGTTGTAATCGATTAGGGGCATGTTGTCTGCATGGGCATGTGAAGTTGCTATTGGATTCGTTGAGTTGAAAGAGGAAGTTCGTTGGAGATGTGTTCATTTCTCCCCATCAGGTATTGTTGATTAGATCTATCCTGTAAAGATCTAAGATCCTGTGTGTTAGAGTATAGTTGGAACTGATGTTTTCTTAGATTAGTTTTCTAAATTCGCTGTCATGGAGGATTTTCAGTATTTCTTTGGCAGTAAGTAGGCAAGCCTTTAATTTGGAAGTGGGTTCTTTGGCCATGGCTAGTGTGATTGTATTAGAAGCTGTTAATGGGACTCCCAGACATCTTTTCAGTGTGGCCGCTTTGTTAGAGTCAATCTTCTTATAAAGGTACTGCGGCGCATCTGCCATGTTCGCTAAATTGGCCTCAGAATGCGGTCTTATTATTGCTCTCAAGGTGTTAATGTTTGGGGTCATGTTTGGGGCTTCAGAATTTCTTGATAATATTATTGTAAATTTTCGCTTTAGTTTGAATATTCGCTAGCTGGTTTCGAATTTTTCTTTGTTGTTGATTGCTCTCCCTAAAAGAGTGAAGTTATTGACCCACTTGATATTGATTCCATTGAGTTGAAAGTGTTGCTGAGGTTGATTGTTTGCGTAGAATTGGATTGCTGAAGTTTCATTCCGGTGTAATTCTTTCGTAACGTTCTGGAAGTACAAAAAGCTGTTTTGTAAGTTGAGGAAGGTTTCTGAAAGATTTCTACCTTTGCTGATTAGCATGAAGTCATCAGGGTACTGGAGCAGCGTTGTTTTATCGTTGGTGATGTTGTGTACTTTGTGCGTGTAGATGTTGAAAAGGAGTGGGCTTAACACATCCCCTTGTGATAGATTATTTTATAATTCTATTGCACTAGCATCCAACGTGAGGATTCTTGATTTCAAGAAGTTATGTATCGATTTTATGTAGTGTGTATCGATGTTGAAATTATTAAGAACTTGGACTAATAAATTGGTGTCTACCTTCTCATGTGCATTTGGAATCTCACAAGTTATGGCCATGAATTTGTTTTGTCTGCGTCTTGATGTTTTATGGAGTAGTTTCTTGATGCATAGATTGACCGATTTACCTTGCCTATAGGCAAAGCTGTTAGCTTAGTAGTTTCCTTTCTTCAATGAAAGTGTTGATTTTGATTTTAATACGATTGTTGATGATTTTTGATGGTAAGCGAAGGAGAGAAATTGGACGATAGCTTTCCGTACGATTCTTATCTTTCTGAGGGAGGGCGGCATTTGATTGTAGTTGAAATTACGGTTGATTGGTACTAGGAGAGTAACTTTATTTTCCTTGTTCAGACATTGCATAGTGCTATACTCAATTTATCTGGACTTGGATATTTTTTTGTGGAGTGAATTTTAAGGATTTTCCCAAGTTCCTATATCGTGAAGTTCTTAGGAGAAACAGTGACTGAGTCCGAAAATGGGCTGGTCGGATCCGTTGTTGTAATGTGTTTATTTTGAATCATTTCCAGAAACTTTGGGTTGTTGTTGGGATCCCATTGTGACTTTACTTTGAAAATTGTCTTTGGTTTGATGTTCTTGATGAGTTTCCAGAAATTTTTATTGTATGGATTTTGGTTAAGCTCATTGAATTTGTTTTCCCACATTTCCTTTTTTTTTTTAATTTTACAGCTTCTTTCCATTTCGAGTTAGTTCCCATAGCCTTTGGAGTCCTTCAGTTTGACAAAGTTTTTCCAGCATTTTTGTTAGGCCGTCCATAGTTTTCTCAGTTCCTTGTTCCACCATGGTTTGGGAGGGTATTTAAAACATGAGTTATTGACAGTATTATTTATGATAACCCGGTTGATGTGGAGAAGGGTTTCATGTAGGTCTTTAGATAAGATGCTGTCATCTAGCTGTTTTTTCTCTTTTTTCTGGCGATGGTGCAGAAATTATTTGAGTTTAAGTTACTTATGTTAATTTCGAAGATGAGGGCACTATGCTCACTTTTTGAGATTTTGATTTTAGCATCTCTCTAATTACTGTTCTCAATGTTTCCAATTTCCTTAAAATAGGAAAGAGTGATGTCAATACTCATTATGTGTGTCTTCCCGTTTGAGTGTAGCCTGTGGAAAGTTGGCATTACGGAGTTCAGAATATGTAATTTGTGGTTGTAGATGATGTCTTTCAGTATTTTGCGTTTAGAACAGCAAAAAGTGTCTCCCCACATGATGTGACTACCGTTCATATCTCCTTCATAATATTGAGTCGCAAAAGCTTCTCAACTTCTTGTTTTAGCTCGACTTTGTTTGCATCTGGAAGGATGTATGCTGAGACTACTATGAGGCTAGGGATGACGGCTATAATTTCTGCTTCCTTGTCTGTGGTTATTGTCTTGTATTTTATATTTTTCTTTAAAGCTATGGCTACTCCTCCTCCATTCTTGTTTTTTTCCTGTTTATATTCAATGTTATAGTTCTCCAGGCTACGAATATATTTTTCCTCTGAGGTCCAAGTCTCTTGGAGGAGCGCTATATCAATGTTTAAGAGGTTTAGAGCTATTTCTACGTTATGTTTATTTTTAACGTTACTTTGAATTTTTAAATATAAAACGTTAAATTTTTTTATAGTGTTGGCGTTCATGAGGTATCATTTTGATTTTCTACTGGTATTTTGTTCGTTGTGGTTACGATTCGAAGAAGTTGGATAAGCTCTGTTAGAGACGTTTCTGATTCTACTTTTTTACGAGCTCCTGAGAATTCTTTTGTTTATTTCAGCATTATTGTTTCTGAAGTTGGCGCTCAGTTTGCTGTTGAGCAATGGTAAGGCTTCATCCATTGATTCGCTGTCTTTCAGAAGGTGAAAATTGTTGTTGTAAAGCACAATCTTTTCTTCATGAAGTGAAATATTCTTAATTGAGCTTATTTTTAGTTCTTCTTCATATCTAATCCATTCAGGTCTTATTGCCGCCGTATGATCATAAGATCCACATTAAAAGCAAAGAACCTCAGTGCAAGTGTTGTCACATTCGGATTTAGAACACTTATTGCATTTTGGCAGGTTCTCTCTGCAGTAGGTTTGCGTGTGGCCTAGTCTTAGACATTTGCTTCACAGCCTGGGCCTGCTGACTAAGTATTCAACCTGTTTTGCCGTGTAGCCGAACTAGATTGCATCGGGTAACACACGTCCAGAGGAGGTGATTTTGGTGGAATTGGTTGGCACGAGTTTATCTGGGTTTTCTGCATCCCTACGTTTTAATCTATTTGCATTTAGAATTTTTATTTTGTCGATTTGGTTTCCAATCTTGTTACACACAAATGCTTCAATTTTGATTTCTTCATCAGTTATTTCGTGTGGAATATTTCGTTATAAGAAATGTTATAAGAAAATTATTGGAGATAGAAAGGTTCGCTGTTCGCATGTTCAGCTATTTTAAAGTTAAGTTTAATTTTGTAATTCCCAAGATTATTGATGTAAGTAACGTTTTTAATTCCTAATGGTTTGTTGATTGAATAGAAAATCATCAATTCTTTTTTGGGAGTTGTCTGTTCCCCTAATTTTTTCGTTCCAGAGCTTGGTTTTGTTTTATGTTTATTGTTGTTTTTCGTTAATTGTCTGGGTCTTGTCTGGCTTTCAGTGTTGATTCCTGCGACTTGAGAGTTAATTGTCTTATCCTTTTTGCTCATGTAAACTCAATAAATTTGACCTCATCTACGTCCCCGGGGTTAGGTGGAACATTCATGTTTTGCAATTCGTCCATTTTGACATCAAATCTTCAAATTAGCTTAGCTAAATTAGCTGTAATCTAGCTATCTGCGTCGTCTCTTTGTTGCTTGTCACCGACAGTTATAATTCACTTCTCACTAACTACTGGCTATATTTCCTGGAAAACAGGGGATGAGTGGAAAAAACGCCTGGCAACTGCATTTCCTTCGATTACCTTGGCAAAAACCCATACACTTCCCTACTCTACCGAGGTTGGAAACGGAAAATGTTAAATATTCAAGTCAAAATCTGTATATTCAATGTGACAAAATCTATAAAAAATATTAACCCCAATGAGAAATTATGAATCTTATTTATGTAAACCCTAACTTTTTTTTATTCACAACTTTTTCTATACATGAAATAGAAACCAAATCAAAATAGGGAATATTAAAGTCAGATTAGGCTGGTTTTTGTTCATTGACTTTTTCTGCTATTCCACAAAAGCCCATCCATGAGTGGAATGTTTACGTTAACGTTTGCAGGTGAATGCGTATAATTATTTATACGAATTGAAAATTCATCAGTTATGTTGTGTCACTAGTAAAGATGCATTGTAAACACGATTTGCATTGACACACACATTGTCCTTCCCTCAACAAAATTGTAGAAATAATAGACACTTTTCATACATAATCAATGAAAAACAGTCTTATTATCTCGATTGTTTACACGGTTCCTGGTTGGTTCTGGTTATTATTTCTTCAGTTCAATTTGAACTTGTAGATCCTTCAGTTCATTCAATACCTTTAAAAACATTTTCATTATTTGTATTACATTCAAAGTGGCAAATAATGGTTTACCAAGATTTAGCTTTCGACAATGAAATTTTTGAAAATAAAATTTTAAAAATTCAATTTTGGGGTCTTCGAATTTTGGGATATATCGTCTGTAAAAGAGATAGTTTCAAGAATGTACATCTAATTAGGGGTGCAGTGAACTTCGGAGTACTTTCCACTGGATTGGTTTTCGGAGTGAGTTAGTTATCAGTTTTGTTCGATACATCTTTTTCTTACATATTGAATGCAAGTTTAGTGAATTCATGTACTATCATTTAATTTTCTAATAAAGAATACCCATTTGACTGGTTGATAAATGTAAGTATTTTAACCAGGAGTATATGCCTAACTCAATATGCATAAGGATCGTCCAGGAAGTTATTTGAAAGAGGTAGAAAAACATATTACTATGTAAAAATTTTATAATTTTACAGCACAGGTAACTTTCGGCTGATAACTGGTTGGTCTGCTGTTTTTACTTTTTCCCTCAAAATAAGGACTAGTTTGTGAGGTGATATCTCGTTTGAATTCGACGACTACATACCGAGTTTGTTTTCCAACTTTAAAAACAATAAAAGCTTAGTGGAGGCTGATTTTGATGCGTACATGCAATGTTTGAGAAATTTGAGGGCAACTCCATATGCTCCCGATTTTGAGTTAGTTTTGTTTTTCATATGGGAACATCGTTGTTAGATTCTTTCTTCAACTGATACCCCGACGCTTTTCTTGTTCTTAGCATGTAATGAGGAAAAGATTTTTCTAGTTTGAGAAAACTATTACACAAGTTTATCTACATTCGCTCTGCATAGACTCCTATTACCTTTCAAACCCCATTGTTGCAATTGTCCTTTTGCCGGAAAAATTTAGAAAAATAATGAAAATTACAATCAAAGAAGCATCATAGTCAACAACAGGACTTTTTTCGTTTTCAAATGTTATGTATTTGATCAAGATTTCAAAAGCCATATGACTCACTGTCACTTTATTTATTCAAGGTACAAGAAAGATTTAAGATTTTTTTTTTATTTGATCAAGATTCAAGGAAGATACAGACGATGTAAATTATTTTGATCGAAGCTGATTATTTACAGTAGTTATCACATGATAAAAATGACAGGATGGTTCCTTTGCATTTTGCGAATTTTCTTTTTTTTTTGTTATTTAAGAAATCGATTTTGAACCGGCTTTTTCAGCGACGTATCCACTAACAGGTTTAAAAATCCTTAATTTATAACGGCTTAATCTATTTAATAAAATATAATTTTCATAGGTGATTACTAAAGTTATAAAAAATAATTACAAAAATTTCCGATTTTTCAACAATATTTTAAAAGGATGTTACCTAATTAGTTGGCCCTGACTTTCAGTTTCCTTCATCCTGGTTCATCAGCTTCTTCTTCTCTTGGCTGTATACGAGGCTATCCAAGACATCCAATTCAGGATTATCTCTAGTCTCCTTGATGATTTTTCCTTCCCCCAATGTTATTTCATGTTCTTTCGTGATGATATTTTCGGCGACGGTCGACTTGAAGTTTACTGTCCTTCCCGCCTTTCTAGTTGTTACTGCTTCGCCTAGATGCTCCTTGTATATATATTTACTCTTCTTAGCCAGAAAAGTAGGACTTACGACTACCAAATATCCATCTTTCCCTTTCATTGTAAAGTTTTATAATTTAAAGTGCTTAACATTGAGCCTTTTATCTTGTAACTCTTTATTCGAGAAATTAAACTATTGTATTTTGCTATATTCGAAAACAAAATTGAAACCACGTAATGAATTTATTTGAGACTTTAACACCTGGGATATTAGAGAGTAATGATTTCTGGTACAAATTGATTGTTTTATTGAATGTTCTCCGAACTAAGAATCGTGCAGAAATACAATTTCGTTGGATGTTTAAAATTTATGAAGGTAGTGAAGGGAGTGATGTATGGTGTTAAATGTATGTGGTGTTGATTATTACAGCTAAAATCATGGTTAATTTTGAATAACACTAAAGATTACTTATTCATAATTTGGAAAAGGAATTATGGTTTTCTTCATTCTACAAGAGTTGACATTTTTCATTCCGAAATTGTGCCAACAATACTGTGTCCTCCAGAAAGTAGGAACAGTATTCAGGCCGAGAAATAGAAATTTAATTGGATGCCATTGCTTTCCATCGTTTTTATGACTTCAAAATTTTTTAGATTTACGTAGTTTGTGAATATCTATTTAGAAGCACCATAAATAGGATGTTTTTTTAGAGGCCTAGAATTATAAAATGAAATAAAATTCGGACAAATTGTTTTGATTGACATGTTTTATTCGAAAGTAATTTATAAATTTACAATTTTATTTAAATATGATTTTGGGAATGTGAATGCCACGACTGATGCACATAAAGTCAAAACGAGGGGATTTTTCGACTACTCTAACCAAGTATTGGGGCCATATCTCGCCAATAACGCGGCAACGGTGTTAAATTACAAGATATTGCAGGCCAGTTCACATCACCAAAAGGAGAACTTATGCGAATGAGAACGATGGTAGCATGAGCTGTATGGCATGTCGTACTCTCCTGTTTCTTTGCATTACGGAACGAGAAAGACGTTGATCATGACTCTATAGCGCTCGCCTTCGACTGTTATGCTATTCATAATGATAATGATTTAACCGGCCCATAAAGAATACCAAACAGGGTTGTTCTCTGGATGTAACGGTGTTTCGATAACTGTGTGTGGTTGCTCATCACTCGAAAAGTGGCAGATTTGATATTGACGTAGCCATTCAACCTGAAATGAACCACAGCACAGAACAAAATTTTTTTAACGGAAGTCGGGATCTGCAACAATTTGTTTTTGGGCCCATACACCAAATTCATGCTGTGCCCGGCTGTCGTTCAGCTTAAATGCCTGTGCTAGCTGCATTTTGTAAGCTCGCAAACCAAGATCTTTCCTTTTTCCCCTCATCAGCTTCACTCGTTCCTGCTATTCATGTCTATAAATAACGTAATATCAGAAATTCACTTAAAATTTCAATGTTTTCAGCGCGATTACAAATACATTTACTTTATATTCAAAATGTACTATCCAGTCATAGGCGAAAATATGAAAATTACATTCATAATCACAAACAACAGCTGAAAATGCATTAATTTGAAATGTTTTGCTGATTGGTATATATTTACCTTGAAATTGAAAACTGTCCATCAATATTATTACCGACAATTTCACATAAAAGTTAACTAACTAATTCCAGCATTTTTTCACAAAATCTCTTGAAATATTTTGCATGAAATGTAAAATTAATATAGATATTTACATTTTTCATAATCTCCAGCCATCTTCGGCTTTAAATTTGACAGTGAGTTAAAATTAGAGTTAAAGTAGCAATCTCTATAAAGTGGTGGTCGCATATATTATTTGAATGATGAAATTATTTAGAAGTCGGTCGTTGACTCAGATACTGTACTCAGTCCACGATACTTAACAATATGGAGAACACTTGTAGTTACCATAGCCGATTCTCATTAAGTATATGAATATTCTCAGTAAAGACATTAACAACGGAATTATTGATTTCTACACCTTTGATGAGCTTAATGTAGATTTGATATCAGCTTAAGATTGCAATTTCCCCATGTTCAATCGGTTCGAGGAAATTAAATCCGAAGTGGGGCATTTGTCAAAATCGTATGGAATTGGTAGTGCTTAATTTTGAGTGGTGTTAACATCGATTTTCGACGCCAATTTGTTAATGATGTTAAATAGTAGACTAGGTTTCCAAGCGTGGCCACTGAAAAGCACTGAGTTAATTTGTAGCATCACGGAGAGAGAGAGAGAGACACGAGTGTTCCATGCAACAAACTATTCAACCTTAAGTTTAAAAATCAAACGACGTACAAGAGTAGAGAGATCTCTATGGTTGGCTTTCTGAGCTCAAATTTATAGGAGACAACTTTTTCCTGGTGTGACCCTTATTCAGGTTAGGGGTGTCCACTTAAAAAATACATCGATGTTTTTTTTTCGATGCAATACATCGCGGCTGTGCATCGATATTTTTCGATGCATCGGTTAGAAACATCGATGTTTTCTCAAAATCGAGTACTTTTTCTAACATTGCATCACAAGCTGTAGTCGACCTCCTGAACACATTTTTTATTATAGATTACTCCTACAACAGCACTTTTCTTTTTGCCTTTTGTATGTGTGTTTAAGGAATCTATGTTACTAAAATAAAAAAGAAAGACTTTTCATGCATTAGTTATTTATTAAAAAAAAAAAAAAAAATATGGCGATGTGTGACAATAACACTTATAACCAATGTTCTTTTGGAAGACTTTGCAAAAACAAACGCTTATTTAAACGTTTCTCTTTCAGTCTGTTTCGTTGCTGATTGGCGATTTGTGTTGCATGGAAAATACACGCTCAGTACTGACGTTCACACCATGGTCAAGTATTTGTTAGCAATTTTATGAAGTTTAGGAAGCTGAATTTTCAGATCATTCCAAATTTCCAATTGGTTCTCATTGAGTCTTCCTACTGGACTACGCAAGTAAAAAGACAGCTCGTCAGAAATAGTATCATCAGACTTCGCCGTTTTCCAGCTATTGTGTACCAGTTTGTGGTGATCACCCCATTAAGAAAAGTTATCTTCTGGTTTGTCAGAATGATCTGAAGAATCAGATTCCACCGCAGCCTCATTTTGTATTGTAGTTTTCACAAATTCTTTGACTTTTGCCACGGCTGAAGAGCAAGCAAGTGGGTCTGTAAAATGCATTTTTTTTAACCTCGGATCTAATATCGTGGCTATGACGAGATGAGTCACTCTCTCTATAACACCCATTCTCTTGTCAATCTCTTTAAGGACCAATGACTGTAATTCTTTGGCAAGAGATTCTTCGAGTCTGAGAGTTTTAACTTGCCAAAGAAGGCAATGGATAAGTGGTATTACCTTGCTACTAGTGCAGTACTTATCCCCTGACACTTCCTTAGTTGCAGCTTCGATGGGTCGCAGAACTTGTAAAACCGAAGAAAGAATTGATAGTTCTGACGCAGTAAGCATCGGTGTTGCATTTTTTGCCGAATGATTATGTTATCAACGGTAGTGCGAAGCTCCAAAAATCTTTCGATCATATAATATGTACTATTTCATCTGGTCGGAACCTCTTGTATCAATTTAGCTTCTTTTTGGGTTGCTTTACGTAATTCGTTACTGGCTATATTGCTCTGTTTGAACCATGTCACAATATCTTTGACTTTATTTATCAAGTTTCACAGCTCAGTACACTGTTGCATAGAATTTTGTGCCACCAAATTCAGAGTGTGTGCAAAACATGGTATACGTTTTGTTCCAAAAGCCAAATCGACGGCCTTTACCATGTTGTCTGCGTTGTCAGTCACTACAGCTGAAACTTTATCTTTATCAATACCCCATTCGGTACAAGTTTGAAGCAACATTTCAGCGATGTGTTCTGAAGTACGACGTTCACTTGACTTGTACACTCCAAGAGTTATCGAAAATATTTCATTACCAACACCGAAGTGTGCTGTTATTCCTAAAAAACTTCTCATACTCATTGTTTCAGACCACATGTCAGTAGTAAGAGTAAAGTTTTCAATATTTGATAACTTTTCTTTGAAGACTGTTGATAATGCTGCGTATTTATCATCAACCCATCGAGTTAACGTCGTCTTATTGGGAAGTTTATAATGTGGCGCAACAACTTTAATAAAATTGCGAAATCCTTCATTTTCAACTATTGTAAATGGTTGATTGTCCTTGCATATCATATAAATTAAGGCATTATTTATTTTTAAAGTTTTATCACCACCCGCCGAAAAAGCGTGAATTTCTTGAAAACTTGGTATAATAGACTTTTGACGTTTAGGCGCCGGAGGAACAGGAACTTCGTCGTCTTTTGAACGTCAGTTCGAGTGCAAGTGGACAACGAGTTCGAGGACCAAGGAAAAGGGGCACAGGGATCGTGCTCAACCACCGCCACGGAACCATCGGCAGGGAAACTATCCATAATCATCATCAAAACAAGCAGTCGTCTGGGGCCCCCGTCACAGCGTGTAAAGTAAGACCTAGCCGTAAGAATTTGAACCAATGAATAATTTAACTTGTGAATAAAATCTCTTAGTTTCCGTAGCCATTCAGGGTATTCTTGCTTTAAATATTTTAGTGATAGTGAGAACGTTCGCCTGTGTGTGAAAAGGACCCGGCGATGACACGGCAAAAGGTTTCGCGTTCGTCCGTTGGGGGGGGGAGGGGGTTGTTGTAAGCTTGGCGGCGGCAGAACACTCGCCAGGAGTTGCAAGTGTCCGACTTCCGAGGCGAGCTCAACTACTCTCAGGGCTCGGGGTTTCTAATTGGGTAGAGGAGTAGCGCCCACTCCCGTTTCCAAGGGGGCTTGTCCGGGACCTAAATAACCTCACCTGGGAGGTGAATTCTTTTAGACCCTTTTGTCTTTATTTGTACCCCAAATAATTGCTGGGGTAATACCTAGTAAACATTTAACTGAACGAAAATATTACTGTCGACAAATACGACAAATTTATTGTTATTGACAATAAAATTGAAACCCTAGGTAGATACGCAAAAGTAGATAATAAGGAAAAATAAAGAACAATAAACATACGTACAGGGACCCTCAAATTATTGGAAACAATTGACTCTTATTGATTTGATAAGAGAATTTGTATTTTGTATTGATTTATTGGATTTGTAGTTACATTTGGTTTATGTGTCATTTATTATCTTATTTCAATGCTATTTGCATTCATAAGTATGAATGCAAATAGCAAGTATTGGCACAAAATTTGAGGGTGAAATATCACCGACAACTACAAAATGGAAAAGTGTTTCTCGACAAATCGATAATGAAGTTATTTTATTTTTTCCGGTCAGAATGAATATTCTTGTCGGGAAATGAAGACTAACTTTGCCGTTTGCACGAATACAGAAATAAGTCACCCGACAGTTCGTTTTGTTGGAAAACGATGAATTATAGACTTTAGAAATGCTGGTGGTCAGGCAAGGTTTTGAAGCAGTTAATAATCACAAAGGGAAATCTTATAAACTTGTTGTTTTAGCATTGAATAAAAATTGTGCGCAATTGTTCAGTAAAGGTAAATTTTCACAGAAGAAGTTCTGTCTCCGTAGCATAAAAGAAAACCAATCATATCCAAAGAAAAATGTAAAAGTAAGGGTAAAACTTTGCAAAGATGAAAATTGCCAACTAGTTATTTGGGCAGAAAGAATATGAAATCATTCGTTTCCAGTCATATAGGAAAGAGTCATATTGACACCGACCCAATGAGAGGATTCGAAATCCTCTAAGGCAAACAAACAGTAAAGCACAGCGGTGGAAATTTTATTGCGTAGGACTGCTTTACATGGTGCATCCTTGGCCAATTAGTGTAGCTTATACAAACAACAAAAAAGGAGAACTACCCAAGTATTTTTCATGATAACTTACCTAATTTCGTTGAAGAATGCACGTATACAGCAGTCAGGTAGTTCTTATACAAGCCAGAGACTTAAGCACCTTGCAACTATTGTCGAAAATGTTTCGCGGAGGGACAATTCAGCGGCTCATGTGAAGTTTGTTAATATTTTTGAAAATTTAAAGGTGATTGTGAAAAGAATGCTGTCGCATTACGAACGTGTTCTCAGGGATAGAGAACGGATTACAAGGACAGAATTTCTCATTCTCCAAATCATTTAAGAGTAGGTAGATTGTATGCCCAAAAGGACCGAAATTGTTTTGGTGAATTAAACACATTGGGTCAAATACTGATTTATCAAGACAATCAATTTGGACAAAAGTTGATAAATGCTTTATATTAAGGCATATTTTTAGTTTTGAATATTGTTAATTCGTCTTTGGTCTAAAATTGTCTTTAAAGACAATTTAATGCTGTAAATTTAAAAAAATTGTTTTAGATTCCAGTATTAGATTATTTACATTACATTTACTTAAAATTTTGATTTATTATTTACCAACCACTGTGATTTATGACATTATAAATTTCAATATACCCGTTAGGGCAGTTTTACAGTGTTTAAAACCGTTCGTATCTGCATCGAGTTGCTTAATCTTAGTAACTCGAATAAATTAAAGATTAAAGTCAATTTTTCTTGGGTAATCTAGTACAACAAATCTCAGTACATTACACTTTATCCCAATGCTGCTTATCCGAATTGGTTGTAAGCCATGATACTGATTCCACTTGAAACTTACTTAGCAAAGTTATGCACCTCAATGTGTCCCTCATGGTGTCCCATGTGGTGGCGATGTGTTCTATGTGCGATGATTCAGTGCTGGTAGTGAGATTTGCTATAGGCTGAAATTGATGATGAATAGAATTTTGTTTGATTATTTCAGTATTTCTTTTTTACTTTAATCAATTAGTTGTACATCTGAAATTCCAGTTGTGTTTAAATTGTAATAGTTTCAAAATTTACAACAGACATTATAAACGTTTTTTATTAAATTTAATGTGCCTTTAATATTATTTTTTATATGAACGTTGCAAATGTTTTCAGACGATTTTATTTACGTTAGGCGTATATGATGTTTGAGTGGGACTGGAATATCCTGGTTTATTGGGGGTACTTGTATGGTAATGTGAATGACTTTTAATAGGGAATTCTAAGGGTGCGCGGATGATCCCGAGTGAATGATTTCTCCACTCTCGTTTTCTATGCGATTCTTATTCGTAGTCAGCATAAAATGTAGTATCGGTACAACATCTGTTCCTTTCCAAGCACTTTGTTCTCAATGTATTTTTATTGGGTCGGGTAAAAATTAAGAGTTCTTCGAATTCTGACAAGTGTTTTGTACGTCAGTGTTTTCACCTTCGGACCTACGGCTTTCAAGGAAAGGAAGCAGGAAATAAGAACAGCCGCTACGTTCACTTTGTGAACTTTGTTTCACAGCGTTTTCTTAGCGTGTGTATTTGATTTCCGCATTTCAGTATATTGGAGGGAAATGGACTACAAGATGTTTAATATTGTATTAGTTCGCCTTCGATTTGAATTGGACCATGTGTACTTTGGGACACAGCTAACCGGTGACATTTGTCACTGGCATTTCGGAAAAAACTTTAATTCAGATTTGATTGCATTTATTTCTAGTCCAAACATTTATAAGTACAAAACGATGTTGTTCACAGCACACAGGGTTGGGAGGCGCTTGACGGCAGTGAGTAGAATGTTGTCTGCGTGCATGATTAAGTCCAAGCAAGAACTGTTTGGTACTGGGATATCATGGAGAAAGAAAATGAACAGGGAGAGACTAAGGATAGAACCCTGTGGGGCTCCAGAATGTATTAGGATCGGATTTGAAGTTAGATTTTCTATTATTGTTTGCGAGATTCTGTTTGATAGGAAACTATAAAGGGTTCTAAGAACAGCGACCGGACATGACAACATTTTCAATATGAACTTGAGCCCGTTGACCCACGCTGAGTCGAACACGTTTGAAGGTCAAGAGCGCAATTTTGATGAAAGATTCCAACGGTTCCATGTTTATTTCTACAAAGCGTATCCTCTAAGGTAAAATTCTTTTATTATGAAGTCTGTTTTAACAGCACGTAACGGTAGTGATTATCTATCGAAATATTTCTTTCAACTGCGCTTATTAGTTCTGTAGGACGAAGAAAGTTACTTTAGAAAATACTATAAGCTGTTTATGTCTCCAGAAAATTTCTCACTAAAATTTGGGAGTTTTTCACTAGCTCTAACTAACTCTGACTTCGTATAGTGTGTTATGTGTTGCTTACTCTTTAGGCTACGAAATTCTTTCACGGAAGTTGATTTATCTATTGTATTATCAAACTCTTATTCGAGAAAAACTGGAGCCGTACAACGTAGTGGTGGTCTACTTATATTGTGTGGGAGACAATATGGCAGCATGGTGCAAATGTCATTATTGAAAAATGCGATTCTCTGCACTTCACGGTAACTTAACTCTCTACTGGTGAAGTAACCATATAGCACGCGCAATCTTTAGCAACCACGAAAATCGAACTAATTTTTGTAATTTCATGTCAAAATTTGCTGTTTTTGCTACAGTTGTCGGGCTTTCACCATTTTCAGTATCTGGTGTCATTCTGATTCATCTCGATTTCCCTGTCTTTCATTTGTAAAGCGAGTAAATTGCTTATGCGAGTCGATAATAAAATTTACGTTTTTGTGTGGAATGTTTTTTTATTAGGTTTCCTATGTAATGATCTTACTATAATTTAAAAATCACTGAGGAAATAACTTGACAAACGTTATACCACTATTTGGTAACGTTTGACTCTACCCTGAAAAAAACTAAGAGCTTTAATTTAGATTGATTGAAGTGTGTGACATGTTGCTACGTTTAGAGAATCTTTATTTTCCAAGTAATTAATTACAAGCTGGTATTGATATTGAATGAAAATGAGCAGCAAAGTATAATGTTTAAATACATTTCAGATCATATTCATAACAGGCTATCGTCCAGGAATTAAGGAAGCAACAATGGCTTTGGCAGTGTTTATTGTCTATTCTAATATACTCATTAAAACAGTTTTCTTTTGTTTCTACAGCAAAGGTAAGGCATTTTCAAATTATTTCGTACTCTGGTATTTTAAAAAAGAGTTTGGTTAACGTTGTAGAGTTTTTGTTTTTTACGGTGTTATTTGTTTATAGGAACGACAATAAAAATTTCAATTTACGAACTTATTTCTTGTCACAGAGCGAGGTGTGTCGAGAATATTTCCGACGCATAAAAAACTTCATTGTTTGCATCCGTTCATGTTGCATTTTGTACGCCTTGAAGCATTCTTGGAAGTCAGTCTTAGTGTTGACATTCGGTGAACTTGTCTCAATTTTTTTAATTGTTTCTGTCAATTAAAATAGTCAAACGAGTAGTCTATGCCTGAAACTTGAAAGTTTAGTTACCAGTCTCCTCAAATTACAGGGTGGTATATTGGAGCTATGCTGGAGATTGAAGTTTATATGTTTCTCTCATAAAATCTTGCACATGGTAATGAAAATATGACGGTATTAGTGCAGCGAAGAAAACCTGAGCCAAAAAATCCAAAGAATGTAAGAAAAACACTGTAAATAATTATTTTATCACATATTTTAGTCAGCGCCTTGGTGCTTTTTTCCGTCAAGATTGCACTAAAAAATTGTGTATTCGCGTTTGTTCTGAAAAAGTCACTTTGACAAGTGTGCTCGGGCCAAATTGAATTCTATTTGTAGCGCATCGAAGGGGAAATCTTAAAGAGAATTTGGCAGAATTTACATTTTTTTCCATCTTAAAATGAAAATGCAACAAGGGAAAAAGTATTTATGAAGCATATGAACGTAATGCTGCACGAAAATGATTCAGGCAGTTGTAATTGACGTTGAAATTACACGTTCTGAAAGACCAGCGGTTTGGTTTACTATCTGTATCGCTCAAAAGCAACAACATATGCCGCCATATGATCAGACACAGTTTCTCTCAGAAGTTGAAGATCAACCACCAAACTAAACATAATATATCGAAGAAGATTAAATTGAGTATTTTGAGACATTTGAATGATTTTGAGTTTTCCGAAGTATAACGAAAAGCATGAATCTAGAAAAAAAGATCTATCTGTCAAACGGATGTTTAATGAAAAGTGATTAGCTTACGAAAAATTTAAACTACTAGGATCACGCTCGATGCATTTGAAAGCTACCCAAATAATTTTTAGTCGTCTGATTAGGCATTCAATAAGCTTTTCACAGTGAAAAACTGTTCGTTTTATTGATTGACTGGTTATGTCGTATATGATTAACGTCATGTTTAATAGGTTTATTGTGCATAAAGAGCATCTCAAGTAGATCGATCTTTCTAAGAATGTTAGTGATTTGCTTTCGCTTCAGGCTTCCCAATCGCTCCTAAATAATCCAGTAGTTTTTTCTTCTCCTGCCGGCAGCGCAGTTCATTGTACTAGTAGATGCACAGGTATGTCCTCCGGAAGATTGCAGAATCTGGACTCAAAAAATGCCATTCGCTTTTAACTCCATTTTTTTGAGAAGTCATCTGAGTATGAAATGGCTCAGCTTTCATCTATGTTCCGATGCACGCTTGAAACTTCTTTTCGTCGTAAATATCGTAAAAAGGCTTCAAAATTCCTGGACAAACAAACTGGCGCTCTGCATTTGCTTTTTTCATTACGGGCCCTGTAAATGAAATTCATTTCAGCTTAAGAGTTACGAAGTGATGAATGCTGTAGCATATTTTTTTGCTAATTGATCCTGCTGATGAACTATCTTCGATCATGATCCGCACTCATTATAGAGTAACCCCTCTATCCGCACTTGTTGATTGCTTTACAGCAATTTAGAACCATTCTCGAAGTAATCACTGGAGATTCTGGGCTATGAAAAAGGATAAATAAAGTTTTGACTTCGATCTTCTGTTCAAGCTTAATTGTGCGATAACATCGATAGTTAAGATCTGAGCTAGAAAGATACATGGCATTGATTTCATCGGTTTTGAATATTTGGTGCCAGGCTAAAATATTTCAATTTTGATCCCTCAAATGTACCGGGGCCATCACAATCCGTCTTATGAGGTGATTGTCGGATTTGAATCTCCGTTCCTCCTTTTCACTCGGCATATAAAATTTATACTGAAGGATTAAACCTGCGTCGTGTAATCTGCTAGTGCACATGTTGATGGGCACAACCATTACAAAATTAATTTCGCCTCTGTATCCGGCTAGGAGTAAATTTCTCGTGCTTCATACAAATTCCTTAAATTATAGATGTTGCCACTATTTCTATAACCAAAACAACTGGAAACAAGTTTAAGGTTTTTCATGGGCTGTTCTTTGACATTATAATAAAGCTCAGGTGATATAAACGCGTTTCAAATGCTGAATTTGATCGTCTTGCCTGCCATCATGGCATCATGTTTTTTATCCCTCTTAGGATTTCCGTGTAGTTCAAGGACTAGGTTGTACTGTTTTTGTACATCATCAGCGCGCAACGTTCGTTGCGCATGAACTTGGACTTAATTTTATTCTTATACTTGATCACATACGCATATTATTTTTATTTTTTAATTTTTATTACAGTTTTATTTTATTTTTAATGTTTTATTTATTTAAGGTTTTTAGGGTTTTATTAGGGTTAACCCGTGCATCTATCTCCTGGCACCAGTTGTTCACATTTTCAAGTACCTCCTGCATTATATCACATAGTATCTCTTCGTAATTTTCCCTGTTAAAGATTACGGTATCATCCGCATAAGTGTGATATATCACCCCAGCTTCTTCCAGACTGAGTAAGGCTTGATCTGCGACAAGGGTCCATATCAGAGGAGAAAGAATACCTCTTGGTAGATATCCACAACCCGGGCGTATGTTGATGGTGCTTGATGTGATGGTCCACTTTAGATACTATGATGCACTCCGCAAGGGATCAACCCAACCGACGAAAAAGGATAGGGTTCATTTCGTTTTAAGATAACGTCCCCACTAACGGCATCGTGACTGTTTCAGTGCCGTGAAATGCACTTAGTGCTACTTATCATCTAAGAACTCTGTGGTTTTACGAGTTAGCTTGTACCACCACCATTTTCTGTATAATTTTGAATAAAATTTCGGTGAACTATTTGGCCGGCTCCTCTTTGGATTGGCCTTATAATTCCTATCCACTTTAGGTAAGGATCCTGCTTACACCTGCCTCTTTGCAGATCACCCAAGAGGATGAGGAGAGGACTCAAGAGGCTTATCAGATGAAATGAAATAGCAGATTAAAGCACATCTACATAAGAGCAGGGTACACACCATCTACTCCCATTGGTTAGAAGGGCTTGAATGAATTTAAAGCCCAGTTTATAGGTTTCTCCATACAGATGACCGCCACTTCCTGCTACTCTGAATTGTTTGGTTTCCCTTCTGATACCATGTCGATCCTCCAATCCATCAATTACTGCATTTATTATAACCGCGTCCGAAAAATTCGTTGCACTGAACAGTAGTGTGCGCTGTTTTTCAGTTTTTGCGAAGGTTTTGCGAACTGTATGACGTTTTGCTCTTCGGAATTCCTCCTCATAGTGTGTTAGAATTAGTTCTCACCACAATCGTTGGTACGTTTCGCTTTTTAGTTCATCTACCTAGTCCCATCTGCCACTACCTACCTCTGCAATTTTTATTTCATCTACCTTGTTCAAGTGTTTTTGGAGCTCCTCTAGATAGAGGCATGCTGAAGGTTAAAATTGGCTAGTTGCAAAATAATCATTTTTCATCAAGACAACGCCAGGCCGAAAACGCCTGGAGTTTTCCACCGGAGGCTTCAGGAATATGGGTGGGAAGATTGCTCGAAAAGAGATAATAAAATAAGTTTACATCTATCATTTTCCGCATGCCGAAATGCTCCTTTGATCACTGATACCTTATGTAGACAAATTTCGTTTCAATCGTTTTGTTCATCAATTTTGTGCTCATCCCTGATCAATCAGTAGTCTCTCATGCATTTTGTCCATCGATTTTACGGCTTCTAAAGGACAGCATCCTGCATGTCGGTCATGTAGCATTTTGGTACTTTTTTATGAATGCGCTTTCTGCGAACGAAAGGCTTGAAGCAAACGAGGACGAAAAAATTATTTCAGCTAGAAAAATTGAACATCTTCCAGATTCGATCGAAAGTTTTTCTGAAGACTCCCTTTCGTAAGATATTTAACCAAGAGGAGCTGAGACATTTCGGTGTTGGCTCCAGGAAGCTGTTGAGCTAGTTTAGTTTTTGGTTGACTTTGAAGAGCGTTTGGAGATTTTTGGTATTTGGCAGATCTCATGGTACGCAATCGGTAGTAGTATTCCGCCTATTAAGTCCTTCACACTACTTACTAATTTACAATAAAACTGTACCAACATAGAACGATTTTAAAAAAAACTTTTTTTTCGTTTATTTTCTTCTTAACGATGAATGCTTTGTATTCGCTTGAAAAGAAACTAAATTTGAAGACCGGCTCATGACATTTTCATTATTTTTAGAATATTCAGAGCTTATAAATCACGTTCAAAAAGAAATGAAACGTTTGGAAACACAACTTCTACAATTAAACAAGCGATTGTTTCGATTATTTGTCAATGACAGTCGTCGTGTTAACAATATCATTGCTGGCTTGGTTTGCGTTTCGGGTGTATGCACAATTGCCGAAGGTGTAGGGTTTTCGCTTTTCCATCACAGCGATGTCAAACAGGTCCTTAAAATTATCTTGTTGGGCTGCACTTACATATCCATATTTTATAGAAATCCTTTGGTGGTAACATATCCTTGCCTTTAATATATATCATGGTACCAAGCTGGGTAGTGTCTGAAAACTTCATACTTGTCCATGTACTTCCCTGCTATATGGAATTTCTGGGTGGTCTGGGTGTATTTCTTTGGACTACATTCAACATTAGTTTTATGAGGTATGCAGCATTCCGACTTGATTTGATTAACTGCAGGCTTCAGCATTTGACAGTAAGTAGTATTCGATGTTGTATGGATCCTATTTTCAACTTGAGATAAGTGACGGTATTTTCTTACAGGACTCTGGTGCGAGACAAATTAAGACAGTTATAGTCGATTGCGTGAAGGAAGTCATTTTCGTAAAAGAGTACAGAAAGGCAAATGAAGTTACGATAAAATATGCTTACTTTAATTTTTTCAGATTTATTGAAAAATATGAACGCGTCTCGAAGTTTGCACTGTTTGCAGAGTGCACTTCTAACACAACACTTATGTGTATGTTGATGTATCAAGTTTCACAGGTGTTTATTTCATGAATACTCATTTGTACTTATATTTATAAAGTTAGATTTATTAACAGGTAAAAGAATATGCTAATGCTGTCGTTATACTACCGGCAATTCTGGGCTTATTTGGAATGTTGTATGCATATTATTGGAATGCTAATGAAATATCCTGGGCGGTAATTAGTTCTTTCAATTGGTCCAAACTTAAAATATAGTGTATTTTTCAGTCCGATCAAATATGTACGTCAATCTACATGAGCAACTGGTATGAGCTACCTGTTGCACTGCAAAAGGACATGTTGATATTCATGAAAGGCTGCACCAATTCGTTAAGTTTGACTGCTGTGCTTTTTACAATGAATACTTCAACTTTCGTAATGGTACACTATTTATCACGGGCTGATGATACAAATACTATCACACTCTTTTGCAGACACTTAAGACATCGTACAGCTATTTCACTTTATTGACAAACTTAGCAGACAGCAATTAAATATATCGAATATAGCAGCGAATATCTCTTGATTCCTCTACACGATGAATGTCTTAGCAGTTACCATATTTCATTTTAGTCGAGTTATTGCCTCTTATTAAACTTACTAGTTGGTGAGACTAATACACTTTTGGCCAATTAAAGTAAAGTATTGCATATTACATGTAAAATTTGACGTTCAATCATTATTTATAAAAAAATCAAAGTAGCTTCTCAACATCAACATGCCTTGGAGTTGAAAGTACAGTGCAGATTTATTGGTCTCGATATCAGAAGTGAAAGTGAATTACAGAAAGTTGTTTGGATTATATATTTTGAATTATTATGTTTTATGCAGTAAAACAAATAGTACACTCAGAAACATTTATTCTAACTTCTCATTATAAACTTAAAGTTTAAATATTAAAAGTTCAATATTTGGCTTCTGTGCAGAAACGTTTCAGTTTTATGGATACCCCATGTGCAAGAATAGTGTACTTTTTTACTTTATTTCAACAGTGTTTTGGGTGCACTGTCGACTTGCGTAAGCTCTTAGCTCCACGCATAGTTCAGACGATCAATTTTGTTATCTTACCAAAACTAGGAGAGCCTCCAGGTGTGTTATCTATGTCGTCCTTTTGGATGCCCAGTTATTTGTCGTGTTGACCCAGAATCAGTAAGAAATGTCACTAGGGCTCAACGTCATATCTAGAAATCTCTAATTGTAATATGCCCCCGACAATCATTTTTATTATTCCGTGCCGAGTTTATCTTCTTCCATACAAGACTGCGGTTGCATACCGCGCTAAACCTCTTGAATATGTAACGGGAAAAATGATGCAAACAAAGGACAATTGGAATTGTGTGTCGCATTACGTACGGACAGTACTTATTATAAAGAAGGGCATGATGGATCGCTTGGCGAGGGAAGGGAGATCTCTGTAACGCAATTCTCTCTAATCGCAATTCCTTCCTATCCATTCGTGGAGAAAGAGAGATTTCCCTTAGCCTGAAGGCACCGCTAAGCGATGATTAATGAGGTCTAGTCCGAAGTAATGTGACAAACAGTTCCAGGCTAGGTTCTCGGTGTGACAGAGGAGGTGTTTAGTCGGTAGTCCGGTAGTGGGGGAGTCCGACACTCAGGGCGTAAATAGCCTTCACCTCCCAAAAAAAAACCCTCTTGAGTGACTTCTCTGAAAAAGTGATAGAGAACGTTTGCGTGAATTTATATTTGTATTAGGTTTTACAAGCGAGAATCTGAGAATCTAGCTCTGAGGCTCCTCCCTTAGTTTCGCTCAGATGTTCATTGCATATGCCTTTCTTGGGCTGGTTGATCCACGGACATGACGTTGAGCATTGCTTCCTTCGAAGCTGCTTGTGTAATCATCAAAGTGTTAGTGATTTTCAAACAGACTATTTGGTGAATTTTTTTAAGTTTCTTTATAGTCTTATGAATCTATAGTGCTAGCCACCATACTCTCGCTCTGTGCGTCGTCAAAAGCCATTTTAATAATGATCCAATGGGTAATAATACATGTTTCGTTTAGCGATACAGCGACATCACTTTTTACTAACGCATAGCAGTGAATGAAGAAAATACCCTTGAAAACATTAAAAAAGTGAAAAAAGGGGTGCCAAGCTAAATCTACTGGCCCATCCTTTGGAAGTAAAGGTGATTACGGCCGTACGACGTGATGTTGATACGAAAAAGATTACAGAGAATTTCCAGGATTCCGCGAAAAGGAGCACGCCTATAACTGTGAGTATAAATGCGATGAACGACAAGCTTTGAACCACTATAGCAAAAGGCCTGCAGAGGCTGCATCATGCAATAGAACCAATCGATTGATTTGGAAGCAGAAGTTCTCGGGGTATAAGAGCGTCAAGATCCCTAAATATGAATTACTAAAGCTCAAAAAATAATCCGTTTCAACTTTGGAGAAAGTCGTTGAAAATACATGAAGTGCGCGTGTGCGGACGGGAAATTCCAACAAAACCAAGAATTGGTGGTGTTGACCTGAGCTTATATAGAAGAAGTTTTCCCAAGATAACTATCAATTATCATCAATTAATTTTACATACTTTCAATTGTGAAGTGCCGAGATTCGGGAGAATACTTTCATTTTATTTTTCTTGTTTTTCTTTATTGTATTATATTTCTATTTAATTCTATCATATTTTAATTCAATTAAAATTATTTAGATATTTATATTTGGGAGTTTTGGATGGAAGTTAATTTTTGCTTTTCGATGAATGCCAGAGGAATAGCACCAGTTGTTTGGATGATTATTAGGATTTTAATATCTTGCTCGGGTCCTGGAGTACTCGAAGCGGTGATGGTTGCTGCGGATGTTGTGAGGAGTTATTGTGTTGTACTTATCTAATTTTACTCTTCACTATAAAATCTATAATTGCAATATTTTCTGCATATTCATAACTCAGGTCACTCCGTAGTTTGTGTTCTTTAATTTTACTAAATTTTATATGTATTATCTGTTCAGAACGAATGTAGGTTAAATATATCCAGCAGTTCCCACCCCTTTTTGTATTTGCTGAAGAATCACAACTATAAATGCGATTACCATCATGTATGTTTAGTTTGATCTAGCAACAAAATAATGTAATAGAAAACCACGTCACCACAGATTGTAGCAGGTGGCTCAATTTCTGAGAAATCAAATAGATCAAATAGAATGTATCAGCAAAATAGAGTTGGTAAAAGACCGTGATGAACGTAATTTACTTCAGTTTTAGTTGTCGTTTGAACAGTCCAGTCAAAAAATAAAATTTAATTAAAATTAAATTGCAAAAATCCAAACGAAAACGAACCGGTAAAAAACGGGAAGACGAAATGGCAAAAAAAAGAAATTTAGAAAAACTGTGAAAGTGAAAGAAAATTTTTCGCACTACAAATCAGTGACACATCGGAAAAATAGTCCTTTTAGTTCGAACCAGTGCTAAGGAAAGTGAAGTTTAAGGAAGCAAAATTCCACGAAGTACTTCAAAGAGATACTTGGTACAAAGTATAATTGACAAATTGTGTACCAAGGTTACACGGAAGTTTAGTTTACTAACCCTCTACTGCATGTATTATGATTTAGAAGGAAAAAAAAATAAAAAAATGTGTTGGAAAGACTTTTATTGATATAATTAAGATATTCTAAGAAAAAAATATACAGATTCATTCTTAGCATAGAAAAAAACATTGAAGGCCATATATGGCTTCGTATGCGTCAAGCAAAAATAATGAATAAAATTGGTTTGCCATATATGGCTTCGTATGCGTTACACAAAAAAATCATATGTATTGAAAATTTGACATTTGTGAATTAATTAATTCTATTTCATATATACTAAACTTAAACACTATGGAATCGGGGAAAACAATTTCTTTTGTCACTATAGCATAAGTACACATTACATTTTGAGCACTTAGTATACGACCTAAAAATGCAATTGTTTAGACATAGCTGACGATTTTTCATCCGTACCGGAAAATGTCCTTTATTATCAGAACGCACTGAATCTAAAGGAAACTCTTGGTGTCTATACGGACGTTTTCTGGTCTGCTTTACCAGCGACGATGTCCCAGGGTTTGTTGTTCTACCCGCACTTGATGGAGTACTTTCGCGACTGCCTGGGTCTACTCTAGCAGGTAGTTTGCTAGGGCGTCCTCGTTTTCTTGAAGGTGATTTTCCTGCTTTGCATAAGTGTTCGACAATTGCAAGTTTAAAGTCGAACAAGGGCATATACAACTCAGTTTTACGACGCCATAGAAACCATGCATTTACAATACACATATCAATCATGTGGAAAAAAATTCGTTTGTACCATTTTTTGGATCGTAACTGAATTCTATACAGACCAAGCATAGAATCAAGTAGATTTACACCTCCCATATGTTTGTTGTATAGTTCGACAGCTTTTGGAGCAGGAATTTCTTTATACTGCTTGTCTTCGCGGAAATATGTTTTTTTGGTAATTGTTGGCAAACTACCAACATAAGTTGAGAGCAGGTTAACGGGTTTGTTGTCAAACCACGAAATTACACTCACTTTAATTTCGTCAATGGTTGCCACTTTTTCTACCATGCTTCCACGGCCTAATTTTTTCAAGTCTTTTTGAGTAGGCATTTCACAGTTAGGTACGCGATTCAGTCTTACGGTCACTAAAGGTAAGAAACCATTTTTCGTCAAATATACCTGAAGATAAGGACTGTTGAACCAATTGTCGAAGAAAATTTTATGATTCATATTCCGAGGCACTGTTGAAGAAAGTCTCGTTACTGTGTTCGCACTTACACCTAAGTCAGGCGCATCCTCTGGAAAAGTGTTACTTTGTTCTCCGGCAAAAATATCGAAATCATAGCTAAAACCTGAAGCGCCACTAAGCACAAAGTTCTTATAACCCCATTTATTTGGTTTGGCAGGATTATATTGTTTCAATTCATGGCGACATTTAGTTGGAATTATTTGCTCATCAGTGACTAAATATTCTTCCTTTGGAATCAATAGTAACTGATTTTTAATGAGTTCGGTGAGAGACCGTATTTTATGCAATTTTTCGTAGCCTGGTGAACCAGCTGGTTTAAACCCTTCGTTTTTATTGAAGTGTAGAAACCTTTTTATTTTTTCTCACTTATTGTTGGTCATAGTTTCGTACACTTGACTTTGGCCTACAGTGCTATTCCAATAATGCCTCGACGCTGGAAGTTACACTAACGACATAAAAATCACAATACCGATAAATTGCTCCATTTCAGTTTTGGTTATATGTGCCGGTTTGTTTATGTTGTCCTGGAGAGCCTTCAGATTAGACCCTTCAACAATTAAATTAATCAGTGCGTCCATGAACAAAAATTTAAACAAATCAGCAGGCGTTTCACAGCCATCTAAACACAGCGGTAGCTCTACATTTCCTTTGAATTGAAAGTTTTCTTTCTTCAAACGGCCTTAAATTTTCTTTCTTCCAAACTCTCTTTGATTTTTTGATTTCACTCCACTTTTTCGTTTCTTCGTAGAAGTTGACGGAAGGTTAACATCCGAAACTTGCACTTCATCCTCCGAAAATTCACTTTCAGATTCAGAAATTGTTACAGACTCCTCCCTATGATCAACAGTCTGTGGAACATTTTTCTCATCAGCAGAATCTGATGCAAGAACATCGTCACTTTCAAAACCATCTCCGGGAATCGCGTTCACATATTTATTAAGTCCATAAAATAAAGATGGATCCATTTCTGAAATATATTAAAACACATCCGTTAACAAACATGAAGCCACATATGGATTGGTCTTCCAACCGAAAATGCATACAAAGCCATATATGGCTTCTGCGAAACTATCATCAAAACACTACAATAATTAAAGATTTCATAAAAAAATGTTACACTTGACGAAAAAGTTGTAGTTTGTCTACTGCCAAATAATTTTATTTCTTATGTACTTACTTGTTAATCAATATAATATTATTTTGAGCTTTACACTTTTCGACCACTAGTCGCACGACTTGCACTCACTCCAAACAATCACGTTTTGCAGTGACATGAGGGAACAACACAACGTCAGTATACTCAATTTCAGATTTTAGAAGAATGCGTATTTCCGATGAAATATGTTTTGCGTCATTTGTAGAGCTATTTCAGGTAAAAAATGACCCTTGAAATTGTAAAGCCATATATGGCTTCGTATACGGTAGAGGGCTAAGGACCCATTTGGATGAGCAGACAATAAAACTCAAGGTAGACTAGACTTGAGTTGAGAAACTTCATTTTCGGAGATTCCCCGTAAAATAGAATTTTCAACCACTGGAGAAATATGATTGAGGCAAAAGAAATGGATGCTACTTTTGCGCAACCACTGACAGCTGCACTGGAAATATTGCAACGATCAACGATCCTAACAGTACATCTAATCGAAGAACGAGCGTAAAGGATTAGATGCGCCTAAAGGATTTTCGGGAGCTGCATGTTTTTATAGAAAATTTGTTAAAGATTACGCTAAGATATCATGCCCGATGATTAAATACCTTAAAAAAGATAAGAAATTCTATTGTAACGATCCTAAATATATCCGAGCAGGGGCTGTTTTGACACAGTCAGATCAACCTGTTTGCTATGCTTCGAGATCATGGAATGACCACGAAAAATTTAAAATTATCGCCGACCACCTACCCATAAAATATCTGAATAAAAAATATTCTGGAAAAGAATTTAGGGCAAAGGACACAAAAATGGTTTCTAAAATTAGATGAGTAGCAATTTGATATTGAGTATTTACGGGGCACGGAAAAGAAGGTGGCTGACATTGTAAGTAGTATACTGGAAAAAGACAACCACGATAAATCAATAAATGCAATATCGGACAATGCAACAATCCACTCACAGGATGATCAACCATTACATCATATACTTTAATAGGTATAGCCATAGTAAACACATACAGGACACAGCTTATTTTATCGTATAATGTCGTATGAAAATATTAAATTCATCAAGAAAACTCTTAGAGCTAAAGAAATTAAAACCATTGGAGAAGTTCATAAAGAAATATCGCTCTATCACACCCAAGAGAGCTTACATAGTGGGATTATCGAAAGGTATCACAGTTTAAAAAATAAAATATACTAACCGAAATTAATGAACCAAATAAATAAGGTAATTAATAATTGTAAAACATGTCTCGAAACGAAATACGAACAAAAACCCATTTAACCCGTATTAAAAGATAGTGAAACACCAAAAAGAGCGAAATGAAATTCTATGGATGTATTTTATTTCACGAAGCAATCTTTTCCAACCATCATAGACAAATTATCGAAGAAAGCGTATGCTTTGCCTGTATTTTTTTTGCCTGTAACAACCTGGAAAAGGAAGATGGAAACCCTAGAAGACCACTTTTTCCAAATTCGGCAAGGCAAAAAAACTTGTAATTGACAATGAGTTTTCATCGTTCAACTTACAAAAATACATAAGAGAAAAAAAATGTAGAATTACATTTGACTAAGCCTAACACTCACACTGACAACAGTCATATCAAAAGGTTTCACTCTACATTACAAGAAAACTTAGTAGCTATGAGAAACTTGGACTTAACATTAGTTCAGAAAATATATTGGGCTATAAGCAATTATAATAACAGATACCACTCTACACTCACCCGGAGAGGCTATGAAAGTAGACCCCACACTCCTTTGAAAAACCATTCAAGCATCTAAAGAGTAGAATATTGGTAAGATCAATAAAGTCAGAGATGAATAGATTATGAGCAGAAACGAACCTAGATATAGAATAAAGACATTTAAGGCCGAAATACAATACGGCGTGACGGCGATACGTGAGTGCAATGCAATTCTCCCTCGTCGTCATGTAACGCTTTCAATTTACAATGCACGCGATGCGGGGAACATTGATGTTCATATGACAAATGTCAAATTGGTGACGTTTTAAATAATATTTGCTTGCAATTGTTTTTGATTTATGAAAAGTTTTGAATTTCGTTCAGCAAATAACAGCCTTAACTAGGATGCATGAAATTTTCATTCAAAATTCATTTAAAATAACCATAGAATTTTCGTTTTCCCGAATATTTCCCGCCTCGCATTGACACATCGCAATCATTGTACGTTGTCGCATACAAATGCATGTTACGAAAATTGCTTGACATTTGCTGCGAAACTGTCGTTGCGCTCTCGTGTCGCTGTCACGCACTATTGTATTTCGGCCTTTAACAAAGAACATCCAAGTGATGTAAAACGTTCACGTAAAGGGTTTAGTCGGATAAGTATGACGAGTTGGCCCCCAAAAAGGAACATACATCGAAGCCTATGTTTTAATATATATTTGATGTACAGACGTGACTTATAAATGTTTCACGTCTTGCTTCGGCTCTGACCTTGAGATATAGGAAAAAATAACCGTACGCGTAACAATTTTTCAAGAAAATATATCTCAAAAACTAATTAAGCTAAAGACATGAAACCAATGGGAAGCTTTACGTAACTTTACAGTGAATATTATATATATGTTTTAGATTGTTAATTTTAAGTTTAATGTATGTTCTCGGTGAGTAACAATCACGATAATAATACATGTTATGCTCCTTTATGTGCGCTATCACGCATAGAAATCGCGTGAGAAAAAAATTGATGCAACACTAAGGAAAAAAATAAAATGTAATTCGCGCCTTGTCATGCACAGGTATGCACAATACTACTTTTATCTAAACGTGGGTGTTCCGTCCCGTAACATGCATTCATAGAACGAGATAGTATCCTTCACCCATGTATTTATTTATTTTGTAACTTTCATACTGCGTTGTAATTCATTTAATTACAACCTACGCCGACATTGCCAGAACTAACCATGTTCATCATCTTTTATAACGGTCATTTATTGTTATCCGCACAGGCGTGATGGCAGTTAACGCAATCGGCTAGTACCGCCCGAGTTGCGTATGCTATTTTTCATCACAAGTGCGGGATAACTACTAGGTTACCGCACGCGTTTTCGGGCGGTAACTTACCGATTGCCCGTATTGTGTTAGTGTTAGACGCACGAGCGAAGCGAGTGCGTTGTTTGCCATCACGGGCAATCGGCTAGTTACCGCCCGAGTTGCGTATGCGTGGGCAATCGGTAAGTTACCGCCCGAAAACGCGTGCGGTAACCTAGTAGTTATCCCGCATGTGTGATGAAAATAAATAAGTAGATGGGTGAAGGATACTATCTCGTTCTATGAATCCATGTTACGAAACGGAACACACACGTCTAGATAAAAGTAGTATTGTGCATACCTGTACATGACAAGGAGCGAATCACATTTTATTTTTTTTCGAAGTGTTGTTATTATTATTGTACTGGGGTCCACTTGCTGAAAATTAGCATAGGCTAGAACTCGGCCCTTAGCTCCCCATGTGTAGTACTCTTGTTAACAGATGGTCCATCCCGTCGTTATACAGAAGCCAAGGAGTTCTCCCAGCTCTGTGGTCGCCAAGTGTTCCAATTCTGTTGTGCCAGTACACCTCAGCCAAGAAAGGTGTTTGTTGGTCAGACTCGGGCAGCCTATGAGGAAGTGTTCTGTATTTTCTTCCTCCTCGCCACAAGCTCGGCAGGTGTCATTCGTTTGGATTCCCATTCGTTTGGCGTGTTGACCTAGAAGATTATGGCCCGTTAATACTGCCACTAATGCTCTAACGCCATTTCTGTTTTTCCCTAGGAGTTGTTTTGTCCTCATTTGATTAGGGTGAGGCCAAAGGGTTTGGCCTATCCTGCAGTCGTTCCTGTCATTCCAAGCCGTGTTTGTCTCTTTCCAGAGGATTTCGTCTAGTTCCCTTTTTACCGTTGCTAGTGGCACTTTAATTGTGTCTATTCTAGTGGCATTCTAGTGGCATTCGCTAGCTCATCCGCTCTTTCGTTTCCCACCGCTGTGTCCAGGGACCCATGTGAGTTTTACATTTACTCGTGTTGTTGCAATTTTGAGAGCCTGTCTACAATCCTGCACCAGTTGTGAAACTACACGGTTAGAGGCAAGCGCCTGCAGTGCCGACTTACTGTCCGAGAGTATTTGTATACTTCCATTAAGGTTGTTTGTTGCCGCTTCTATAGCCGCTTTTATTGCAAACACTTTCGACTGGAAAACAGTGGTGTGGCTCTCCAGTTTATAACTTCGGTTGAGTTGCGGGTGATTTGGGAAAAAGATTCCGGCGCCGCTTCCCTCATCCGTTTGGAACCATCGGTGTAGATCATGATCTCACTTCTAGATGTGAAATCCTGCACCGTTTTCCACGCTTCTCTGGTCGAAATGTTGAGTTTGTATGAAAATTTTGTGTCCAATATTGGTTGAATTCTATCCAGCTCCCTTTTACTTGACGGGGCCATTCTCTCAATTTTTTCCAAAATGCATACGTGCCCCGTTTGAGTGTGGTTAGATAACCCATATGTGGATTTTAATCTGATGCTCGCAAGTGATGCCTCTCTGAAGATGAATTTGTTGAGTGGCATGAGATTAAACATTATCTCCATTGCAGCAGTTGGTGTAGTCCTAATGGCACCTGTGATGCCAAGGCAGGCCATTCGCTGGATCTTCTCTAGCTCTTTTGCAATGGTTTTCTTTTGTAGTACCTGCCACCAAACCAATGCCCCGTAGGTGGTTATAGGCCTATCTACTGTTGTGTAGATCCAGTGGGCAATTTTTGGTTTTATTCGTCAGGTTTTCCCCATTAGTCTTTTAGTATCACCACTCTGACTGCTCCTATGTGTGGAGTCCAAGTTAGTTTACTATCCAAGGTTACTCCTAAGTATTTCACCTTGTTTACTAAACTGATATGTTTTCCGTCAATGGTTGGAATTGTAAATGTCTCCGGTTTATGGCGCTTTGTGTTACGCATAAGCTCCGTTTTGTCGGCATTAATGCGCAGTCCGTTTAGCTTCGCCCACACAAAAAGATGTTGAGAGTGCGGTCTGCATCAATTCCGACATGGTTTCCGGTAACTTTCCACTTATCAGTATAACGATATCGTCAGCGTACGCTTTCGTTTTGAAACCCTTCCCGTTGAGGTCTTCCACTATTTGGTTAACTGTGAGTACCCAGGCAAGTGGTATTATTATACCGCCTTTCGGTGTACCCCTGTTAGTCCATTAGTTCCAGGTTACGCCGTTTACTTCGGCTGCAATCTTCCTTTAAGCTATTAGTCCCGTCATCCATTCAGTTAGATATGGGTCTATTGCATATCTTTGAATAGCTGCTACTATGCTCTCAGTTTTTACATTATTGAAGGCTCCCTCGATATCAATGAAGGCTGCTAAAGAGTTATCTTTGATGGCAAGGTTCTTCTCTATTCTGCTTACGACTTCGTGTAGTGACGTCTCTGTTGAGCGCCCTGGAAGGTATGCATGCTGGTTGGGACAAAGCTCCGTTATGATCACGGTGCTTTTTATGTACCCATCTACCAGGCGTTCCAGGGTTTTCAGCATGAAATACGTTAAGCTGGCTTTTGCCGGCCTGGGTATAAAAACTACTTTGGCTTCTCTCCAGTCCAGAGGAATATAGCCTTTGGATATGGAGGCTCTATATATTTTCACCAAAATCCGTTTTATTGTGATATCCGCTTTCATAAGCATGATCGGATACACTTTGTCAATTCGTGATTATTTGTAAGGTTTGAAGGCATTAATGGCGCAAAAGACCTTTTCTTCGCTTACTATTTCTTTTAGGGGAGGGGGGACGGTAAGGAGTCACGTTTTTTAATTGTTCTGTCTCCTCATCTGTTGAGTCCGGAAAGTGTTGGTTTAGTAGGAGCTTGAGACGTTCTATGCTATTTGTTGTCAACGATCCGTCCTCCTTTTGGAGCATCGTGTCCACATGTGGTTTTCTTTTCAGAGCCCTGCTTAGCCTAGATGTCTCGTTTCCTCCCTCAATATTGCTGCAAAAAAGATTCCAGGATTTCCGTTTCTCTCGTCTTAGAGCTGTTTTAAAAATTTTCAGATTTTGCTTATAGTCCTCCCAATCCGTATCTCGGTTTGTGAGGCGAACTGTTCTGGATAATCTTTGAGTTTTTTTCTGAACTCTTCTAGTTCTTTGTGTTGTTGTCTTTCGAAGAGTTGCATAAATTTTTTTCTCACGCGATTTCTATGCGTAATAGTGCACATAAAGGAGCATAACATGTATTATTATCGTGATTGTAACTCACAGAGGAAATAAAAAAAAAAATTATTTATTTGCTCTTTTATTTTTTTTGAATGAAAAATTATTCTTAAAAATCTAAAAAAAATATGTAATATTCACTGTAAAGATACCTAAAACCTCGCATTGGTTTCACGTCTCTAGCTTAATTAGTTTTTGAGATATATTCTTTTGAAAAATTGTTATGCGTACGGTTATTTTGTCCTATATATCAAGGTCAAAGCCGAAGCCGGACGCGAAACGTACATAAATCACGGTTGTCCATCAAATAGATATCAAACCATAGGTTTTGATATAGGTTCCTTTTTGGGGGCCAACTCGTCATACTTATCCGGCTACACCCTTTACAGATGACCACATTCATGATCAGAATATCCATATTCAGCTTCTTCCTACATCCCCCAATCGAAGAAACCCTAACCGTAGTGCCGATCGTAACGGATACAATATTGTTAACATGGGGTCAACAGAACTAGTACAAAATGTAAAAACGACATAACACGTTATCAACATTGAGGATCAGCAACTAACAACTAATAACATCGAGGAAAATATAGAAAAATTTAAACTAAACAACAACCCTATAATCTCGAAGTTAATAAGGGACATTCATTCCAAAATAGCAGCTATGTCACCACCACACAACTCAAGGCACAAAAGAGGACTTTTTACCTTCATTGGAACAGCCCATAAATGGTTGTTTGGTACGATGAACGACGACGACCGACAGGATATTTCGAAACACTTGAAAATCGTCGAAGAAAACAACCAAAATTCCATTGGGAAGCTAAATAAACAAATAAAAATTAACTCTCAAATTACTGAAACCATTCCTAATCTAAAACACATTATTGAATCAGATAGAATCCAAATGACACCTACATATGAGCAAATAACAGCCAGTGAAAAACGTATAATTAAACAACAGTTAAAAACTGACCAAATTCCAAAATTGTAATTTTCGGAAGAGAAGCTGAATCAAATCCTAGACAAGATACTATTTATTAGTATATTATTTATTACACGGACTAGTACATCCCAGTATGTTGACTGCTGTTGAAATTAATGAAACAAAATCAGATTTTTATAATCCAAAAAATTTAAGAGTTGGACTTTTAAGAACCGACAAAATGACGTTTATTCTAGCTATCAAAATTCCATATTCCTATTAATTAAGTGATAGTTTATGATGGTAATGTCTAATATGTAAATGAGTTAAAACGAATGGATCATTGTATTGTAAGAAACAATTGTAAATGAATAACAAACATCCTATTAGAAATTGATGAAATTATTTAATAACATTGATTAATTCGAATATTAAATAAAACATTTAGTAATAACGAAATAAAATGTGTTAGCAGATATTTGTATTCAGAAAAAGTGAACTATAATTTTACGAAAGAATTAAGCTTTTTTGAAACAAGAATATTTATTATTTTTAGGAAAGCCTTATAATTTTTGTTTATAAATATTACAAATATTCATAAAAATGAACAATACATTGCTGGATCAACGTTCGTTATTACTCTTATAATAATTATTGTTGCATATTTTATCTTATTTAGAGAAAGAAAACAGTTTGAAGTATCCATGAAAAATCCAAATTTGATCAAAATTCAGGAGAATTTTTAACCAAAGGAGGGAGTGGTTAAATATATCCAGCGGTTCCCATTCATTTTTGTAATTGCTGAGGAATCACAACAATAAATACGAGTACCATAATGCATGTTTAGTTTAATCTAGCAACAGAATATTGTAATAGAAAACCACGTCACCAAATTGTAGCAGGTGGCTCAATTTCTGAGAAACGTTTGCAAATCTTCTCACGGATCAAATAGAAAGTATCAGCAAAGTAGAGTTGATAAAAGACCATAATGGACATAATTTACTTCAGTTGTAGTTGTCGTTTAAACAGTCCAGTCCAGTCCAGAAAAGAAAGTTGATTAAAAATCCGATAGTGTTTGTATTTAAATTGCAAGCCAATGGAGGTCAATGGTAACAGGAGGTCCTTTTGTATTGCAGAGCGGGTTGACATAGGGTTTTCTGGACAAATGCGACATCGCTTGCAGTTTTATATAATCGATGTTCTACATATTTTATAGTATAATGAATTATTCGAATGTAACCGTGAGAAATCGGGCGCTAATATTCACCGATTTGCGCATAGTTAGAAAATTCCCCCTGTAGGACAAGCGAAATTTTGAAGTTGCTTATGTGCATAAGGATTCCCAAACAAAAACGTCATCTGTGAATACCTGCATTTGAAGTATCGTGAACTAATTTAAAAATTTTTTGCTGTGCAGTACTGAATCCGGTTTTCAGTTAAACGTTGTACTCTTCATATGTAGGTGTTCACACGTGGTATGAGTAAATTTAGAAAGGTCCAGCACTTTAAAGCCAGAGAGCTCCAACGTCAAAGTTCATTTAATTCATTGACAAGAAGAAATATATAAATACATTTAACGATTGGAAAAATGTCGATAAACTTATGAAACGCGAATAATTGACTAAAAGTTCAATTTATAAGAAATCTGTCCCTCGTGGTAAACAATTTAAACGAATTGAAAGACTTTTTCAAAGTAAAACTTCAATTTCAACACCCATTACAAGCACGAACAATTGTATAACCTTATAAATTATTTGATTTAAATTCCTTAATAGTGTCATTATAGAAATATAATATACTTCCCATTTCAAATTGATGAATGAAACTTTTTAAAATGATTGATTGAACGCTTCAAGATTGGAATTATTTCTTTTTCTTGTTTCAATTTGTAAGATAGTCCGCAGTAAGAGCTTTCATGCGTCTTAAGCATTTTATTTAAGAAGTTTTTTTGCCTAAAGATTAACAATGTTTTACACAGACTTATCTTTCGGGAATGAAATTTTCGAAAACAAAATATTAAAATTACAATTTCGTTCACTCCAAGTTTTCGGTTGTATTGTGAGTAAACAAGATCGTTTCAAGTGCTGGCATTTGATTAAGGCAATAATTAACTTCGCTGTATTATTCTTCGGATGCATTGTTGAAGTGAGTGATACAAGAACTTAATTGTTATTAAAGGATGTTTTCGTTCTTGTCTATTTGTTGCATTGAGACTATGTAAAATTTACCAAATGTGATAGTCTGACGATGGAAGTTAATATATGATGTTAATATATCTTGATCAAGATCTCTGGACAATTGAATAAGAGGTGTTGGACTGCCTTGCTTTTTCGTGGTCACCTACAGTTTCTGCATGCGTTTTTGATTCCGATTCCCAGTTTTCTAGTATGCTTATAACAGAATTGTACGTAGTGATTTTCGCAGCTTTGTATGAAAAGACGTTATCTTCCTATCGAACCTCTGAATTTAGTTTTATCAAAATTTGTCAGTTTCTCGATAAAAGTGTTTAATATATGCAGAGATTTTATGGTACTTTTGCGAGATTTGTTACTATTTGAACGAGTTCTTCATCCATTCTCAAAAACATTCCGAGGAAATATTCCCAAGGAATATTTGAATGTTTGATTTTTCATTGCAAAATGCTCTGTGTTTTGGTTATTTTCCCAAATATATGCTTCGGGAGAAAGTTGCTTCCTTTTTTTTTTCTTTTTCGAGAAAAATTATTTTCTAAGAAAATAAATGACACTGAAGAACGCAGAAACTTACTCCCGAAATATATTTCTCTCAAAATAACAACAACAAAAAGTATCGTCTTAACTTGGAATATGATACAAGGATAAAACAGTCTAAGTTTTGCTTATCAGATACAGTGCAGAGTCAAGAGTCCAAGAGTAGAATACAATCATGAACTTTTAAGATCACTCTAGAACCTACGGTTGTAGAGTGCTTTGCATATCTTGTTATTTTTCTTGGCAAACAAAACGGTTCAGTTTTCCTGAGAAATCCTACCGAAATCCTCCTGTACTTTTGCATTCACTCAGTTTCCTCAGAGTATTCGTGGTAAGCTCAAAGATCATTTGTAGACAGTTATTTAATGTAAATGCAGTGCGTCATCCGCGGGACATTAACATTCAATCCTGTAAGTGCGTTTGCTTTTAGGTATTACCTAAATGCCTATTGCAGCCGGGAGAGAACTGTTCCTCGTTCTTCCATTTTGATTTTGAGGATTTTGTGACTTCGAAAAGTATTCTCTTTTCTGATCTTTGAACACTCATTCTTTTGCTTTGAAATAAAGGATGAGAGAATAATTGGGTCACAATTCTTAGGGCTTGAGTTAATATTATTCCCTTAAAAATCTTTGAACGAAACCTCGAGAACAGTTCCGAACTGAAAAGCCCCTCCCGTGAAGCAAGAAATATACTCATTTGCTTTTTGTATCATTAAGTGCATGATTCAATACCTTCCAGGTAACATGTACAGTAGTAGAAAATTTTTTCTCAAATTCCTGATGATGTTAATCAACTGCATCCAGAATAAACTCTACACTTTTTCACGAGAAACTTCAGGATTTGTATTCCATCACGGTAGCTGTTTTCTGTTAGACATACTTCTTATTTGTTTATTATTATTATAGTTGACTATTTTAAACGCTATTTTTGTCGTTTTCGTTGGGAAATTTTCTGGCATTCCAATTCCATTGTGTTCGGGTATTTTCGATTTGATCTTAATTGGTCCAAAGTAAAACTTCCAAGGTTACCACATATTTAAGTGTTTTCATTGATTCACTATTATCTGAGACTTATTGTGCGGAAAGAAGTAGTTAGAACCCTTTAAATCATTAATTTGAACGCTACATAAGTTTATATACAATTCGAATCATGTAAGGTTTTCCGGGTTTCAAGCCGAAAAGTTTTTCCTTTATATCGAATGTTATAAAAATACATACCTTTCTGTTATTCATAACTATGCCAGAAATACACGTTATCATCAATTCTGATTATTTCTGATGATCGAAAATGCATACCCTATAAAAACTTTAGCATAGTTTAAAAGTCCTTGTGGACAACTTTAGTTAGATAACTTATACTATGGTTTGTGGGTTATAAAAACTTTCACGGAGATATTGAATTTCCTTCGATAGGTTGCGTGAGATGTATATGAAAACTTCAAAGTTAGAATAGGCATTTGTGTATATCAAATTCTTCCGTTTTTGTAAGTAAGTACATGATTATTGAATCAAACTATTACTGCCACTACTACTTCAAGTACTTTTAATTGGAAGGCACAGAATATGTTTTATTGTTTTATTATATTAATTTAAATGTGTATTGCGTTGGTTGTAGTTGTAAGTATGCTTTCGTTTGAACATTGGTTAATCGGATAATTTTTTGTCGAAACAAAAAGCTATAGATAAGATGGCGAATAGTCGGCTACAAGTTGATAAATTCCAAAAGAGGCCGCCGCTATTTGTGGCACTTTGTCGCACACACGGAATAAACTCGACATCCTCTTCAGGAACTTTTCACCAATTAATGGCCCGACGTTGTCGGCATGCTAAGTTGTTGTCGTAGTTGTAGTTGTAGTAGTCTTTATTCTGATCAACTGTCCCTATGCTAGAGGACATATTATAATGTACTCATGTTGGGTCAAATGTTCATTTACATCCGCTTTACCGCCTTATTTATTAGGTCTTGCTACGGAAAAGTGAGGGGAAATTAAATTGTCGAAATAAGATTTTCGAAATCAGTTTTTCGAAATTAGACTTTCGAAATTAGATTTTCGAAATTAGATTTTCGGAAGTAGATTTTCGAAATTAGATTTTCGAAACTAGATTTTCGAAATTAGATTTTCGAAATTAGATTCTACAAATTAGATTTTCGAAATCAGAATTTGGAAATGAGATTTTCAAAATTAGATTTTCGAAACTAGATTTTCGAAATTAGGTTTTCGAAATTTGATATTCGAAATTAGATTTTTGGAATTAGATTTTCGAAATTAGATTTTCGAAATCAGTTTTTCGAAATTAGATTTTCGAAATCAGAATTCTAAATAGACAGATTTTCGGAGTTACATTTTCGAAATTAGATTTCGAAATAAAATTTTCGAAATGAGATTTTCGAAATTAGATTTTCGAAATCAAATTTTCGAAACTAGATTTTCGAAATTAGATTTTCGGAATTAGGTTTTCGAAGGCAGATTTTCGAAATAAGATTTTCGCAATTACATTTTCGAAATTAGATTTTCGGAAGTACATTTTCGAAATAAGATTTGCGGAAGTACATTTTCGAAATTAGATTTTCGTTAAGCTTCGTTAAGTTTTATAAGTTTCTAGATTCCAAAATATCCAAAGTATTCTGTACCCTATTCCGACTGCTGCCTGTCTGCTTGCCTTCTAAACTTATAAATATTACAATCCTGACTTTTGTTTGCTTTTAAACTTTACGATTCCGATTCTTTCAACTTTGCGAAACATTCATCTTTAAGCTTTACGAATCTTTCAACTTTACAAACCATTCAACTTTACGAACCTCATTACATATGCTGGTGTACCTTTATCCTGAAAAGGCATTTATTGTGGTAACCATGTGAGAAAACAAGGAATTTGAGCCATGCTATCGCTGTAGGTAAATAGAGGAGAAAACGTTTTATTTTACTTAAGGGTGTTTTTTAAGACAAGATAAAGTACATATAAATTGTTTTGATTGCTATGAAATTGGTTTTTATGAAAAGATAATTTTCTCCCATGTAAATCAGCTTTTGGGAATAAGATGCGAGCGCCACGACTGGCGACGAGGAAGTCTGAACGGCTGTTCCGATTTTCGAATTCTGTAACCAAATATTGGGCCCGTATCTTGCCAATAATGCGACTTATATTGTCTTCAAAATGGTCGTTCGGGTTCAATTCTTGTACATGTTGGATTTTGTAAGCCCAAAAATCAAGATCCCTCTGTAAAGGTTTCCATGTTTTTGCTGTTATTGTTGAGCACGATGTCGAATGTACTCAATTGGACCTCGATTGATAGAATGCTCTACAACTGCTTTCTCTTGATTACTCACTGTAAGACGTTTTATCAGACTAGATGCGTTTTAAAAGTAAAGTTAACCGTGTAGCGGAAACGACTCATGGCTAATCGGATTAATTGTTCTGATGAACGATTAGGTCGGCCATGAAATTGGTGGAGTGCGCAATGAGTTTCTCCAACTGAGCCTCTTTTCGATATAAATCTGCATAAGTGCCGACGTTGCTCAGGTGGCAACGTATACATGATAAAATAATCATAAAACACATGACAGCTGTCACACTATCCATAGCATTAAAAAGTGTTGCCTTCTTAAAAATTTAGCCCTTTAAAAAATACTATTTAGTACGGCCCTGAAGTTTTTCAGTTCGGTTAAGTTACGGATGATGTACGAAAAAGATTCCAACGCTACTTGCCCATGGTTGAAAATGTAAAGGCAAGTAATGTCTCTTTAAAGATAAATTTAACGAGTAGCCTGAGTTTGAGCGTGATCTCCATTGCAGCAATTGGCGAAGTCCTATTGGCAGTCCTATTGGCAATGTGCCGTTGGTGATTATTCTTCGCTTTCCGATGGCTGATTTTTGGTTTGCTCCACTAGTTTTTTCATAGTTGAGAGCTCAATTATAGTAGAGCAGAACTTGGTATGGGACGTCCCTCGATGTTCCTCGTCTGATTTTTGTCTCAATGATTTATCAAATAGACAGAGAACGAAGCGCTTAAATTTTTTTTCCAGTTATAGATTTTATATTTATTCTGATTTCAGATAACATTTCTTATGCTTTATAATCCTGAAATGGAGCAAGGGACATTGGTCGCAGCGATATTGATTGTTTACACAAATATACTCATTAAAATATTTTTCTTTTGGTTTTACAGTACAGGTGAGTACAATTGAGGAATCGACAACATGAATACGAAAAGCTCAAAGTTCCCTTTTTGTCATTGTGTGGTGCATTTTGATGTCATTTGTACGAAAGTGCCAGCTTGAAGGATATTTTTCAAATTTAAAAAAATTAAAGCGGAAGGAAATTACCTACCTTACCGTTTCGAGTACAAACAGTAAGATTTTGAAAATAGGTATGTAATTGTATTTAGATAAAGTACAATCACATACTTATTTCGTTTCTTATTTGTTCTTGTAAAGGAATTTAAACTATGAATTATATTGTAAATGACACTTGATTTCACTTTTGATTCAAACATGAAAATTGTTTCGTTCCTTTATATTTTATGTTATTTTCCATCTGCTTCGTTAAGTTTCACATTCCTTTCGAGCTATTTTAACAACAAAATTCAAACTAACTCGAAATATAAAAATTCGGTAAGTTTGATTACTACGTCCAATATTGAAATTCAAGACCTGTTCTGAGGATATATAAATTGAGTTTTAGCTTAGGACTACTTCCAAAAATAATAAACCATCGAAAAAGAAAGATACCGAAATCAAGGATGAAAATAAATTATTAAAATAAAAATATAGCAAAAATATACTCTTGTAAAATTTGGCACGGTCTAGTTAAATAAAAATATTCTGAAGTTTTTTACAATCCCTCTCTTTTACAATATAATACCTCTGTCAAGGTGAAGTTTCTTCATTTAATTTTTTTGATAACCTTATTTAACTTTTAGCGCGTACTCCGTAGCAAGAATTTGAGTTTCGGAATCAACAAAATGTCATAGAGCGTCACATCGAGTGATAACTAAGCGATAACTTTTGTTTTGTGTTAAAAAAATACAGTAAAAGTCAAGCTGGAATATTACGGCACATTACTGTGGTGGAAAATCAATTAATTATCAATTGTCAAAGTATGACTGTTGAAGACAGATTTGCATAAATGCCTCAAAAAAGAGAAGTTGTATTCGTTATTGACGGTTCAATCATCTAAAAAAGTACATGGTAAACTATTCGACGGTGATTAAAAGATGAGTGCAATTGTGATTCTCGGACGACTATGACGTGGTTTTTTAGTTTCGGCTGATTGATTGTTCAAAGAAAATGAACTAAAACCAAAGAAGAAAAACATGTTGCAATCAAATAGTCATATTCATGCATCAATTTAGACTTTCTAGGATTATGAGCGCCGTCCGATAAGTACTCAGACTTCAAAAGAAAATGGAAAAGTAGTGAGTTGTTTCTCAACATAGACTTCACTTAACTCGACACACTTGACCCAGTGATGCTCCAAATTCTTTAACCCGTCTGAAAAAAATGTTTTCTCAAGATTTACAAAGTAGTCCTCCGTGGTGGCGATCACCTCCACATTTGACTTCGATTTTTGTTCAGCGAATTATTTTTCATGTTTGGAATCAAAAAAAACTTCGCACGGGGCCATATCTGGAGAATACGGTGATGGGGGTAGCAGTTCGTAGCCCAATTCGACCAATTTGGTCGTGGTGACTTGGAGATGTGAGCTGGTGTGTGTCATGGTGGAGGAGAACTTTTTCTTCGTCCAATTGGGCTTCGATTCGCCCAATAGTTCGCAAAATAAAGCCCTGTGACAATTTCGTCCTTCTCCAGATAGTCAACGCAGATCACACGTGATGCTTTTGCTTCCACTCGTGATTAAAACAAATTAAGGAGTTCGATTTGGCTGAAATTTTGACAGTATCAGCCTACTAGAATCTATTACACGATTGTGTATTTCCTTTGCGACAGTGGCGCCGTCGGGCGGTGAAGCTAAGTACTTATCGATTTATATCATATTTCTCTTATTGTTTATGGTACTGTTAATGTTTATTACTATTATATTATTACTGACACTTCCCATAAAGTTGGAAACCAAACGTGAAATTCAAAAAGCGTTTCATCGAAAAAATCGTTTATGTGTTGTTGGGACGGGAAGTATTCAATTATTTAATTCAACAGAGCATGTTTCTGATATTTCCTTTATGCCGTAGGGGCACGGTCATCTCAAACTACCTTAACATATTTCAGCGTATTCTGAGCTTATCGTTCATGTTCAGAATAATATGTTGTATATGAAAAATCTCTCCGATGAATTTGAGCGACAATTGTATCAAAAGTTCGTACAAGGAACTTATCGAATGAATACTATTATTGCTGCGTTTGTTGGTACATCAGCATTATTCACGATATCCGAAGGAGTTGTATTTTCGATCCTGCACTATAGCGATTTCCAGCAAGTACGTTGCGTCTACTACAATAATTGCCTGCTACACTGATTGACTACACAAAACATTTTTTTTATCAGGGATCCTTTAATACTAATGCATCTTTGCCTATAATATTTGTTATGGTACCAAGCTGGGTTATATCCGAAAGGTTTGTGGTAGCTTATTTCTTGCCTTGTTACATGGAATTTCTGGGTGGACTGGGGCTCTTCCTTTGGACAACCTTCAACACCAGTTTTATGAGGTACGCAGCATTTCGGCTCGATTTAATTAATCACAGGCTTCAAAATTTGATGGTAATTAATGTTCAATGGCGATTCTAGTTCTAGCATGTTTTTAGTATTCAGCTTTAATTTTAGACAAACGACAAACAGGATGCAAAAGCAATTATGGTTGACTGCGGTAGAGATGTTGTTTTTGTAAGAAAGTAAGAATTTATAAATTAGATGTTCAGTATGTAGGCGTAAAAATGTGTTTTTTTTGCAGATTTGTTGAAAAATACGAACTTGTTTCGAGGATTCCATTGTTTATGGAATGCACTTCCAATACTATTTTGATGTGCGTGTTGATGTATCAAGTTTCCGAGGTTAGATTCTTTCAGGTTGATTCAAAGAATAATATGTTAACACTCCTAGGTCAAGGAATATATTAATGCTGCTGTTGTTGTATCTGCTATATTCGGTTTGTTTGGGATGCTGTTCGTATATTATTGGAACGCGAATGAAATAAGTTCGAAGGTATTGTCTGTAGTTTGTTCTTTGTTGTTTTTTAAAATTAAACTTAATGAAATATTAATTTTTCCAAGTCCAACCTCATTAGTACTTCAGTGTACATGAGCGATTGGTATACATTGCCGGTCACGCAACAGAAGGAACTTTTAATATTTATGAAAGGCTGTGTTAATTCGATGACTCTTTCCGCGGTGTTATTGGATATGAATACGTCAACGTTCGTATTGGTAAGAGTTTTATTGTAAGATTTCATCATGATGATGTTATATTGATAATTGTAGACACTCAAATCATCCTACAGCTATTTCACTTTATTGACAAATATGGCAAATAAAAGTTGAAGTTTCATTAATAAGTTCTAGTTGTTCTGCCTATGATCTTTCCGTAAGTATTTATTTATAATATTTATTATATTATCTTATCTTATATTATATTATATTATAATGTAGTTGTTTATAATATTAAATGAAAACATTGTTAAAAATTATGTTTATTAGAGGGGTAACCTAACGAATCCTTTTTCTAATCTTTGAAAAAGTTTTTTCTTATTTGACATCTTAAATATTTTTCCTTACAATTTTGGAGGAAAATCTTCATTAGTTTCGAGTTGGGGAATGGTTGTCTTGACCGTGTGATCTGGAAACCCTTTTCCTGTTCCTTCCCCTATCAAAGGTGTGTTAAGAAAGGAACAGCTATCGATTGTAATTCCTTAATGCAGAAGTGAAAACGGCATGTTGAGAATTCTTACTATCCTCAACACGAATGGCATTATTAGGAAAAGATTTGGCAAAAGTAGACGAAATAAAACCAAACACAATTACAGTGACCATTCCATATTGAAAAGTATGAATAAGTTTTTAGGCCTCAGTGTACAACATCACTAAGAGTCACGTCAGCAAGAAGAATAAGAAAGCATCATTGGTTATGGTGGCGTCATGCTTTATTATTTAATAGATAAGCCTTTTTGAAAACAACTTTTTCGAAAAAGTAAAACCACTCATGACGAAAACAGCAAACAACTCACAGTACGCAAATGTACGCAAAAACTGTAAGTTATCCTTTTGAAATTTTGAACAAATATTGATAAAATGCAAATCATTCATTTAAATATTTTTCTTTTTTTCCCTTTTATAAAAACGAAAAATTACCGAAGAAATGTTACAACTTTTCTTTCACTCCAAAAGATTTAAAATTTTGTGTTTCAGATGTTTCTTTATGCCTAAATCATGCGTACTATTCAAGTAGTGAAGTTTGAAACGTTTGTACTGATGGCATATTTCGGTAGATATTTATAGCCCAAAAGCAATAAAAATATTTTGGAGAGTTTAAATGGGTAATTACTAAGCCCTAAAAGATTGAAGCTAGTATACACAATGAGTATCCTAAAATAATATTAACAACAAAAAAAGTTTTTATCTACGCTTTGAAAACTCTCTAAAACCAATGTGTAAGATTTAAAAAAAATGGATATATCGATACATTTTAAATTTCACTATTTTTGGAATTCGTTTCATGTACACGTTTCATATTCGTTCAGAAGTTTTCCCTGTCTTGCTCATTCATTGGTATGTGTATGACACATTATGTGTCTAGATTAAACAACAAAAGAATGTGTGTACATTACACTGTAGTCTCCAGTTGATCCCCGGTGTGTAGGCTCATTGGTTACTTTCATGTTGTAGTTCTCAGTAGCATTTGACAGCAGTTTTTAATTTTCTAGGGAAAAAAAAAGATTTGTTTATTTAAAATATTACCCATCGGCTTCTACACATCTTGCCCAGCTTTCGGGTAATTTATGAATTCCATGCCAGAAAAACTGCTTATCTTTTGCGGCAAACCATTCGTTAAACCACTTTCTAAGTTCCTTGAAATCGTTGGAGTACTGCTCCGCGAGCCCGGGTCCCATTGAGGCGAAGAGGTTTTACTCAAATGCCGCCAAATCTGGGGAGTACGGCGGGTGCAAGATGACGTCCAATCCAAGTGATTTCACAATGTCTTTCACTGGTCTGCATTGTCCTGTAAAAAATTCAGTTTGTCAAGTCTTCTGGCCCTTCCGGTCCATTTTCGATCAATGCACGGTTTAAATTTATCATTTGCTGACGATAGCGTTGTTTAATCACGGTTTCGACGGCCGTTAAGAGTTTATAATAAATTTTTAATAACTTAGTTTCTTCACCCATAACAATTTGTAGCAAAAATTATTTGCTTCGAAAGTGATTTCTCAAGGGATTTTGCGAATTTCCATTTGACGCTGCATTCAAATCGTGTGGGACCTATTTACCGAAGTTTTTGATCTTACCCATTGGTGATAAACGTCTGCTGATCGTTTCCTGTGACTCATTTAATGCTTCTACTAATTTCTGTTAAGTTTGAGCTGGGTATAACACTGGTGTTACTCCAGTGATTTCTCCTCGTCTATAAGCAAGCTTACTGTCTTTCACATTCAAACGACCACATTTAAATCATCGAAACTATATCTCACATGTCCTGACTATCCTAAAATGTCCTAAGGAACGTACCCGGCATATGTTTTGAGAAAACAAATGATGGCTTTCAGCAGCCTTTCTTTTTTGTTGAACAAGAATAGCAAAGCATGCCGACAATGCTCTTTTTCAGGTTCTTTTTAAAATTTGACAAGATTGATCAAACCGATAAATGAACACGCTGGTCTTAGCCAACTCAACTTGTATTTGTTTTTAGCTAAATTTTAAACGATCGGAATGCCGTATGTGTCAAATTAATAGGCTGGTTTTTTGCTGGCGCCATCTATTTGTAAAACTGGATAAAATTTATACATGCACCTAGTAAGCCTATGAGTGAATGTTGCTTTCAATTTATTGGAGCTTCGGCTGACAATTTTAGGATGAAATATAGAAAGAAAAAACAATAAAAAAAAATAGTTAAAATACGAAACTGTAAGGATATCAGCTGTTAGCTGATATTTCGACAATTTCTTTGATCAGCAAACATAGTGGTAATATTTCGGATGCTGCGGGTAATTCAAAATTCAGTTTGACAAATTGATCCTGATCCAAGGTTCAAGCGTAATTAATCAACTTATAGCGTACCCTAGTTGGGCAGGATCTAGAGGATTTTGAGGATGAAAGAAGTTTTAATTGCTGCGATAAAAAGGTGACATCGTATCAGGGATAACGTGGAATGATTCTAAGAACAATGTTAACAACTACCATTTGAGAACAGGCCAGTGCTTGGTTACAAGTTCAATGGTGTCTCTGTGCTAGGAGATGTATTTTTTCGGGGTTTCGGGGTATTGCATGAAATAATTTGATTTTTTAAAAAATAATGTACTGAATCATACTTGAATAATACATTTATGTTCGAATCTCATTCAAGATGGATGCGATTCAAGATATCCTTTTGAGAACAAATAGGATCTTAGTGGAAATTGACTTACAATGACAAGTTTTATCGCCAAGTTCCCGTATCCACAGTTATAGCTATTTTCCAGGTAAAGCAACAGAACAGAATGGTGACGGTGATCAGCTCATTAAGGATGAAATGACTCTACTGTGTTGAAATTGCGGTCAATTTTACATACGAATCAAGAGGCAAGAACGGGGACATAGCTGGCTGACCGCCAAAACCAAACTTTGTGTTTTTGTAGTAGCATTGACATGTCAGGGTTAACAATTATTGCCTGAAAATATTAAGCGTGAAGTAAAGCGATCGCGATCAAACCGATACTTTGTTCTCAAATAACTGCCAAAGTAAGACTCGGATTTGAACAGATTGTTTGTAGACTTCATATCTGTGTACGCAGAAATCGACGTTATTTATTTCACGTAGCATTTTTAAAATATTTTAATGGATGATTTCCTCTGTACACCTCTTATTTTGATGAAAAACAGGCTGGCTCTCCTCGGATCAAAACGCAGGAAAAAAATTACAGATACAGAAAACAAATCCTAGAAATATTTTTGTGCTAAAAAAGAACTCATATGAAGAAGATATTAGGAAAAAGATGAAGGGAAATTTAACATTATTGTAGCCCTATTTCTTTTTATAATAATCGGTCAGGCGTATGGATGAGAGTATTTTGTTTCGAATTGCCATTCGTTAAATTCGGCTGTCACTATCCTTTTACTTACATTTAGGTTAGATGAGCACTTCCCAAAATCCACACTTCACCAAGCCCATCTCACTCAATCATAGGATTCCAATGGAAAACGCAGTCCGTTTTCCCCACTTGCTTCAATAAAACTTTCAATGGTAGGCTATTTCTCGGGACCTTCCGTAATATAAGACCTCTTTGCCCTGATGATGATATATATATTATGTTTCCTGATAAGAGTACATGAGCTGTAACGTAGCACCCTACCGTCGAAGCAAAAAGCTCCGCCAGTTTTTTTCATATTTTTCAAGTGGAGAGTTTCCAAAAATCTCTCTATTGCCTCCATGCCGCTGATTATATTAATAATACGGGAAATATGGCACCGCCCGTGAAGTAACCATTGCGCAAATATAAGTGCGTATTTCAATTGCTCAATTAACTTGATAATAAGTTATGAGCAATCGCCTTAGATTCTAATTAAGTAATTATAGGTAGTTGGAGAATTTGGAATGGTATTATTGCACGAAAATAATAACACGTAACTTTATTTACTTTGGTAAATTGTTCAAAGGCCAACATTGCCAACAATGCACAGGAAATTTCTCGGAGGGTGTGTCTGATTAGTTAAAGATTCTGTTCGAGTAAAGATTTGAGACTAATTGAAGGAAAATTTGATGGGCCTAAGGTAAACCTGGCCCTGAGAAGGATAGGTAACTTTTGTAAAAAGGATAGTTAGAGAGTGCTAACGAAAAATTGGCTGTCGATTCGGGAAAAGTAGGAATCGTACAGTACATCTAGATCTTTGCGGCTTTTGCTGCTGGCTAAATGAGTTTTTGTCACCGCCATCATAGTCACTATTGACTAGACGATCCCCGATAGTTGTCTAAATAATTTTCGTTAAGTAACAATGCAGTTTGGAATCCATCATGTCAATTCCTTGGCATTATCTTCTCAGTCGTATTCAGCGGTTCATTTCTTTAATTAGTTAGATTGTTCCCCATGAATTATAACTTTCAGAGTACGAGCTACACTGCTCTACACTTTCAGAGCTACAATCGGAATTATCAAGGGCACTTTTTCATTGGTCTTCACTTTTTTTGAATAGTTCTTTGGTTTATGTGGATCGGCTCTACTAATCTTTACATTCTGTGCAATACAGTCAAAGTATTTTTCTGGCCTGAGAATTTAGTTGACTTACTTTTTGGTAAAAGCTCTTATTGTTGATGAACAATTGAGAAACTCTGGGCTACTAGTTTAAGACCACGCCTAGAACCATTGTTTTATTAGAGTAATTGTCATTTCCATATTGCATCAAACAGTTTAAGTGAAACCTGATAATCTTCCTTAATATTGTCATTACACTTCAATTGATTGTTGTTATAAGGAAGCTACTGAATGTAATCAAAAATGTAACATCTTTGTAGGTGAAGTGGAACGTAGGATAACTAGAATCCTACCCTTTCTTTTCTTTGCAGTTTAAAAAGACATCTCCGAATGCTGAATATGCCAAAGGTTGATGATAGAGCATTAACACGAAAGAGTGTGATAAAATGTTTCTCATGCAATAGTTTCTTTGGGCGCTTCTGGGAGTTCTACAATCAGAACGTAGATACCCTTGACCTGCATACCCAATAGAAAATTCTCTAGTTATTTTCTTTTAGATTTATTAATTTATTTTAAATTAGTTTTTTGATGCATAAACCACTTTCGAAGAAAGAATGAAACATACAAATCTACAGTGTATTTACAACGCGGCAACTATTTTTCTTGAAATTAAGTAGTTTGAAATGGAATTGCTGGGCAGGTTTACGTGAAAGTACAAATTGTATTACACATTCATAGGATAATTTGCTGCTACGTTCAATCATACAATTGTTCGTTTCAATAAAAGAAAACCTTCTGTATGGCGTGGAAGTTTTCTCCACTCTGCAATCAAAATCTGTTTATTAATTATTTCTCAATGCCTTTTTCCTGCACTATAATTTGTAGCACCATTTATTGAGGTGTAAAAAAGTCTTTAACGTGTTGATGGGCTCACTTACGCTTAGTTGCAAAAGAATTCTTTCTGAGTAAACTTAACATCGGTAAAGTACACAAAGAAAATGATTTCTTGGCCTTTGTCTTTTGATGCGGAAGTGTTTAAATGTGAAATACTTCGTCTACCTTTGATTGCGATTCGATTTTACGGATACATTACAAGTGATGATGATCAATTGAAACTGATGCATATAGTCCAAGGAATTGTGAATGCTGCAGGACTTTTCTCGGCATTGGTTGCAGAAGTAAGGACTCAAATTAATTTACTTTTCGAACATTCAAGGATGAGTTGTAATTTTCGTTTGATTTATTCGAACGCTTTACAAGTTAGCAATGAAAGAAACGATTGATAGCAGGAAAACGAATGAGCATAAAGATAAGGGTAAAAATATTTGGAAATACTTTTTGGAGTACCTTTGGAAGACTCTTTGCTGATTTTAAAGTTAGAATTAAATTTGCACTTGAATGATTAGTAGACCAGTGATGATTATCAGATTAGTGATGATAACAGTAACAAATATAAACTAAAGATTGGAACATAGGTCTTGTTGATTCGGATTATTTATCGTTGATTACTTGACCACTTTTTTGAAATGAAATATCCTGTTGTCTATGCTACTATCTATGCTACTCTTTGATGGGGGTTGCTTTGATATTTATCAAAGTATTAGGAAGTAGCCCCGGCCATTTATAAAATACAAAACGAAAATTTTGAAAATCCTCAGTGAGTCCAAAACTTTAGTTTGGAACTTTCCAGTTTGGTACATTCCGACAAAAATAGAACGATATGTTCCAAGATAAAATCAATATTTTAACGTAATTGCCAACTAACTTTCTTTCTCAGCTTTTAAAGTGTTATGATGAAATAATGCGATTCGCAGCTACACTTATAAAGATGTTGTTTTGAATGTATTTCAGGTTAACTATAATATATCAGTGTCGTTTAGTGTGGATTTCAAATAAGAGTTCAAGTAAATTTTCTTATTTGTTTGTCTTTGGAATGATTTTCCGTTGTTGCCTGTCCCTTGTTTTGTTATGGACTTTACGTATTTTGGCGACGACCATCTTCGTCATGTTAATTGGTTCCAAGGGTTTATCTCTAGGCTTGTTGGTCTAAAAGTCCTTACTTATAGATCCATCGTTTACACAAAGAAATGACGTGTACAAAAGCATACAATATTTGTGCGAGCAAAAGATGTGATAAGTCCAGTTGATTGAAGGCGTTTCTGCTGAAACCAGAAGACAATGAAAATTTTCATAATAGAAATATATTATGTATCCATATTTTATATTTTTCCTTTGAGAACTGAAAATATTTTTTGTTTGTCTTCGGAACAATTTCTTGTCTTTTTGTCTATGTTATACACATAAACTTTTCGAAGGTATGCCACTTTAGTTTGATGTTTCGTTCTAAGCTTGTCGAACTTAAATGGTATGAGCATCAGCTTTGATCCCGACACTGAAATTACGGACCAGCTTTGGGCAAATTAAGGTGCTATTGATACAAGGAGTCACATGTTATTTGAAGGTGACTTTTAACATGTCCCTTCTGAATACGAGTGAAACATGAACACATCCCTAAATTTACTACTAACTTTAATAATTTACATACGCGTGATTCGTGGTCTACTTCATTTTCTGGGGACAAATCTTGCATAGGTGGCCTTCGTACTAAAAAAACAACCGATAATCTATCGATAAGATAATTTTTAATATAATTAATAAATCTAAAACTTCCAATGCTTTCATCACGTGATCACATACTTATGGTCATGTGTAGCATTCGGGGACAGAAAGGGACTTCCAGGGCTAATATTATTGCCGGCTATGATGTAACATCTAATTTAAATAGTAAAAACTCGTCTAACTACCCCAGTAGCAAAGAAACACAGCAATAAGGAAATTAACCCTTTGCGGTTGGAAGGTGTTGCTCGGGCGCCACGGCGATTCACGCCGCAGGTCGGATATCGCCTGAGGTACGACAACCGGTGTTAATGTTAGATTTCGTTATTTCCAAGCGATAGGAACGCAGTATATATTGGTTCTCGAAATGCTTCCTTAGCTTTTGATGTTCTAATGTATGAAGTGTCAAATCTGACGTCTTAGTGGAGAGACTATACAATTAAAATAAAAGAACAAAAAAGAAAAAAAAAATGAATGATCCTTCTAGGATTGTAGTTCTGAAAATGTTTTGCGAATGATCGCGGCGAAAGTATCTCGAAAATTTCTATAATATGGTTTCGTTCGAACTCTGAGAAAAATAGATATTAGAAGTAAAATAAGTTAAGGACGGTTAAAGCTTAAAAAGGTTAAAAAGGTAAAGGATAATTAAGGAGGAAAAAGATCGCACTTATGGAAAAACTTGTGATAAAGAATGAAGAAGCAGTGCTAACGGTGGTTATGCGATATTGGGTGGAAGAAATCGTAAGTTTAGAACAAAAGACAGTGATTTTAAAAGTGACAGTGATACCACACAACACTCTGATCAATGGGAAAGGACACGTTGTGACGAATCAATGGAAATACCACCCAGTATAAATTTCATTTCTGTCGAAAGACCTGCAGGGCTACGGGTATCCACAAATGTCGTAAAGCCTCTGGATTTCTTGAAGTTGTTTTCTACCGAAGAGGGAATCGCAATCAATCGCAATCAATTGCCGCACGTGCCTGAATATAACAAAAGCAGAATTTTGAGCATTTACCGCAGTTATAGTAAATATGTAAATAAATATGTAGAAATTATATTCTTAAAAGTATAAATGTAGATAAATTATCAAAATTTAACAGTTTTGTTGAATAATTTGTGTATAAGATTATTTAATTTTACCTATAAGGAGCTCAAGACATTCACGAAAATTGTGTCGACCTACCACCTGGCCGGCCTAAAAAGTCGTCGAACGCAAAGGGTTGAGAATGGAGGGAATCTCCAATAAGTGAAGCCTAGAATAAGCAGAGAAACACAATATTAGCAGAAAATAGCGAAAGACAATACTTACAAAAAGATCTTATGGACTAGATGAGAGCAAGTTTCCAAATGTTAAAACCACAGAAAATAGTAAGAATGCGATAAGAAAGTTTGGACAGCATTGATACACACAAAACGTCGACATACGTATTGTTGAAATTATTAGAAAAATACCTAACCCATCGCCAAAACTAGAAGCATTTACCTCAACAACAATAACATATATATGCATTGATTTATGTTTGAGCCCCTTGTTCATTTCAACATAGAAATCAGGAAGAACATTTAAGAGCTAGATGTCCGGAGTATCTAGGGGACAAAAATTAAAGGATACGATTTCCGGACGCAACAAGCGAGTCCAACTTTATAAACTACATAAATAATAAAAAACATAACGCTAAGAAAGTATTGATGTGTTACAAGTGCAACAAAAAACCGAATTTTGAAAACTTTTGAAGTATTCGAAAACATCCACGCTCGATAACAGCCAGTTAAATGAAAAGCGATCGGATAAGCTCTCATTCAAACAAAATCCTCGAGGCGATGAAACAACTTCTTGAAAATTACCCCTGAAATGTGTCTGTGGTTATAATAAAATGATTTTCCGTATTATAGATATAATATGAAAATAGACAGAGAATGAAGGGAAATTGTCCCGAAAATAAGAAGAAATAAGAACTTGTGAGAGGTTACATTGCTTTGTAACTCGTAAAAAATTGTATTTTAATATGCTGTTACCATGCTTAAGATATCCTGAGAGGATCCTGTTATAAAATATATGTTCAGAAAAGAAAGGAGTGGCCACTAATTAAATTAGTGGAAACTAAAGTGTTTCGTCTACACAAAGCAAAAAGAAAAAAAAAACCAATAAAGGCAGAAGTCCTGTTTAATGTTATCTTGAATTGTTGAAGTGTAGAAAAGTAAAAAACTTATACTTTGTTTGGAGTTTGTTCGAAATTTCAGTGCTGATTATTGGTGATGCTATGCCTTGATCATATAGATACCGTCTGACATCCACTGAAGGGATCCTATGATCCATGAAAATTAAGCCGAGGCATCACAAGTCAACAGAACCAAAAATAAAACAAAAAATAAAAAAACAGTCAGCAAATCAGTGCAATATAATGTTGCATGTTTGAAGAATAGAAAATAGAATGTAGTTTGTCATGAGTGCATACGTGAAAGAAAGCATTGACTACGGTGAATTTCAAAAAGTAGCTCACGTATCAGACAGGAACTACACAAACAGGCATACATACGACAACGGTGATCAGTCACAGCGTAACTACCTACAGGGCTCATGTTTCAAACCACAATCGCCAAGTATACAATACCATACAGACTTTATTTACTCAGATATGAGATTTAAAGAAGTCCTAAGCCCAACTTTTTGTACGCATTTCCTTAAAATATACGTATGCTTACACAAATTCACTAATATTGTATTGGTTGTCGGATGGTTCTTGCTATGGTATATAATTCAATTGAAAATAAAACAATAATTTTACCTGTGACCACAGAATATTGTATAATTATCCATAGAGGTATTTCGAATCCTATTGTGAGTTCTTCTTCAGTGATTACTGATTACTTCAATCACTTGCCATTGGAAGTTTTCCAAAATTACCATATATTTGCTTTCTATCTAATGGACCACATGTTTTGTTTTGATTAGCATGGAATATTCCAATACTTAACCCTTTACGGCGCAAGAAAGTGTTTTTGTTTTTTATAATTGAAAATATGTTAAGATGAGCTATATCATAACGGTAAAAATAGTGAAAAAAAATTATATGCAAGAAAAGGTATTTATTTTTGAAAAAAACATTGAGATGCAGATGTGCATCATGGTGTAAAAACATATTAATATTCACAAACTGTGGAAAGAACGGAAACAGTTATTATTTTTTTTAAAACATAAGGCTACGCCACACTTTTCACATTCCGTTTGGGCTGTTCCAGTACATCCTGGATATTTGCACCGAAGCCTTTTGTCGGTCCAAGCAGCCCAGTGCCCTAACTGATCCAATCTGATATCTTTTGGTGGGATATGCTGACAAGGCCCTTTTTTCTTTTTGTCCTGGATGAGTGCTTTTACATCGCTAGTGCGCTTCATCTGGTTCGTACTTTTATATTTAGCTAAAGTTTCAGCAACTTTTAGTCGGAAATCAGCAGAATTTAGCACCTTGACATTATTTTCCGTGTCAGCATGAATTCTTCTATACAATACCCAAGAATTAGTCATGGCCATGCCCAGGAAATAGTAAAAGAGCCTTATAAACCAACGTTTGCTCCGAAGTCTAATTTTATAATGACCCATTACGGAGTCCATGAGGTCTACACTTCCCATATGCCGATTATATTCTGCCACAATATAGGGCCGTTCAACATTGATTTGCTTCTTTTGCGACCTGTCGAATCTACTTACGACAGATGTGGGATTTTTGCCAGCAAAGTTGGATACTAGATTCACAATTTTATTATCTCTCCAGGCCACCACCGATATATCAATACCGTTATAGCTTGCAACCTGTTCAACCGATGTGCCTCTGGGCTGTTTTTTCTGCTGTTTTTCTTCTGGGAGTTTACAATTCGGGATACGGTTTCTCCGAACGGTGCCCAAAGCTAATATACCACGGTGTGACAAGAATTCAATCAAGGGTAGCGATGTATAATAATTGTCAAAAAACAGTCTGTAGTTTTGGTTGGCAGGAATCTCTCTGGCAAGTCGGACCACTATATTAGATGGGGCACCTAATTGAGGCTCGTCATCTGCGCATATATTCTCTTGGCCACTGTAAACTTCAAATTTGTTGCCATATCCACTTGCACCACAAATCACGAACAGTTTGAAGCCCCACTTGTGGGGTTTGTCTGGCAAATATTGCTTTAGAGCACTTCGTGCTTTGGTTGAACACATTTGTTCATCAACAGACAAATGTTGTTCTAGAGGCACTTTTCTAAAGTTATGATTCAGCTTTTCAATTATTGGTCTGATTTTATAAAGTCGATCAGAATTCGGCTGACTATACGGTAACATTTTAGAGTTATCATTGAAGTGCAGTACTTGCCTCAGAAACTCGAACCGTTTTAGCGTCATTATCTCGTGTATGTTGGCATAGCCATTTTTCTGTGACCAGTACATTCGAACATTGGGCAGGGCAATCATGGACATGAAGTAAATAATTCCAATAAACTGTCTTATTTCCTGGCTTGTGACATTTATAGATTTACTGGCATCTTTTTGCACGCTGTACAGGTTTGTTTCGTCTCATATGAGATCCACAATGTCGTCAGTAAGTAAGTAAGAAAATACCTGATAAGGCGTCTGCAATTCCAGTATTTCAGTTGGTAACTTGGAAGATCCCCAAAACCTCATTTGGTCTTCATTCAACTCTAAGTTTTTAGTTTTCCATATGATATTTGTTTTGGGACCACATGTGCTTCGTGAAGTTGTGTTGACTTTGGAGCTGGTACTGGGTACTGAAACAGCAGGCGGTATCTCACATGGTTGAACTGTAGTGCTTGTACTGGTCTCAAAGCTTGGTAGCAAGATGTCGTCTTCCTGATCTTCTAGGAAGGGTATTTCGGGTTCCTCATCCGAGTCTTGGCGTAAATTTTGATTTTCCAACATGTACGATGGATCAGCTACATCGTCGTCGTCTGAAAAGTCTAAGCCATCCTCACTATCTTGCCATTGGTTTAGAATGTTTTCCAATTCGACAGTTGACAAAGGCCTAGAGCCTGAACGTGGAAACCTCAAACTCATATCGGGCCTGAAAAGAGAAGATATTCCTCTCACGAAAAAAGAAATAAAATATAACGGTTTAGCGCAGTGTTGCATTACTGCATCAAAACTAAACTCGAGACTATCTCTCTAAAAACAATCGAGAACATTTGAATTGCATGTTCTTAGCAAAAACCAATAACTAACCGTTACTCCACAGCAATATAACGTCAATATTTTCAATATAACCACTCAAAAAAAATCAACGAAAATTATGCGCGAACAACACAGTTCTAAGGGATCCGTCACTTCTAGTGACGTTCTAGTTACGTGGGTAACTAATTCAATAGAATGCTTTGCTGCAGATATGCATTGCTGCGTTGAAAGATATTTTATTCGTTGCTTTGAACGACTTTGCTAGTTCGAATAGTATGGTGCAGATCTGCTACTCAGCGCCGTAAAGGGTTAAAACATTATAACGTCATTTAATAAATTAAATTACGAGAAAATATCATTATGTTAACTACCCCTTCATTAACATCTTTGCACTGCCCAGGTATGCAGGAGAATCGACACAACGAAACCCCACACGATCATCATTTTCCGTAGAATGAAGCTTCGTCCATTCAATACAATTTTGACGAATGCTCGATTTGGCTTAATTTGCCGGAGTCAAATGAATGTGGGTATAATACAATCTCCAGTTCATAAGTGTGAAACGTGTCAAAATAAATAACTTCAGTGTAAATGTCCATGGTATACCTAATAATATAAGCTTTTTGACACGAAAAAAAGTCCGTGATTCATAGCCCAAATTTCATCATAACTTTAATATTCAATTAAAACCAGTGATCATCTTTCAAAATATTGCTTTTCTAACTGTAATGTTAACTGGCTGCAAAATGAAAAAACGAAAATGGTCGAAAATTATGGAAAATGTAAATATTGATATAAGTTTTGTATTTCATGATGGAAAATATTTTCGGTTTGCAGATTATATGCATTAATAAGGTAGGGATCTTTTTTGTGATATTTTCAGAAATAATTTTGATAAATTAGTTACGCTTGCAAGGCAGACGTATGCCTTCCAATAAAATATTTAAAGGAATACATTTTTAAGCTGTTTTTAGTGATTTATGAATGTATTGAACTTTTTTTTATCTATAATTGGAAACTTTTTGGTGTAACTTAACAATTTATAAGTAAACGTGCTACTAATCTCTCGGAAATTATTATGATTTCGAAAGAATATAGGATGTTATGATTCATATTACTGTAGTTCAGGCTCGAATAGATCCGAATATTTGAACAGATGATGAGGGGCAAAATTAGCTAAATCAAAATCCTTGTAGGCTAACACGCAGTGATGAACAAGGACGGGTCTCTCTGTATTTCTTTTACCTATAATTTAGATAGGGATAGAAAATGCACTGGTAGATTTATAAAAAGTATTAAGATTGTTACGCAAAACAGGGTTATACAGATTCTAACGAAATACAATTTTCCGATCCAAATAGAATTCCACTTATTTCGATCGAAGAAAGATAAATCGGGAGTATGTTCGAAACTGTATCTACTAATGTTTTGCATCAAACAAACTCTCCATTAAAATCAATTAAACATTTATTGGTTTGGTAAATTTTCTCTTTTTCCATAAAAGTGAAAACTTCTCGCAAAATCTATCTTAAGAACGTCATAAAAATACTATGCTTATACTTTCTCTATCTAAGAGAAGCTGCTCAAGAGTATAATGGCCTTATAATTACTCTATTAATGTAGGACCCACACGGTGGTGCAAATTTTGAAATATTTCCACCACATATTGCTGTCAAAAGACTGGTCTAAGGAGGAATAAACGAGTAAAAATTAAGGGGGATCATTCGCCAAATAGGGATGACAACAAGCTGTTTGAACTTTTTGTTGTGTCCGATTCTCGAAAATTGTTAAAACTGAGGCATACCCAGGAGGGTATTTGAAAGAAGTGCTGAAGGATGAAGATTAGTTGGAAACTAGCATAACGCTGGTTGTACTAATTAACGGAATAAGTCAAGCACTGCTCAGATTTTCCATTTGAAGACGCCGTCTGCGGATTGAGACTGTTGAATGTCTCAAGTAAGGAATGTCAAGCCAGCCAGCGTTGAGACACTCTGTTCGAAGACGGGTTCTAAAGATCAACTGTCATCTTTCATCGACTTCTCCAGTATTTTCTTCGGTTATATACTGGATGTATATCTCTACTGTACCCATGAGGTAGTGTCCGTTGAGTCTTTCAATTTTCATTGTTAGCTAGCTTATTTATATTAACCAGGTTTCATTAGGTTTTACTCAATTGAAATATCAAACTTCATTTGGACGGAGATGATTATATTAAAACAACGATTGTAAAGTCAATATTTCTTGGAGTTCGCTGATCTTAGTGATTATTTTCATGGTTTCATTTTTAAATTTTTAAAGAAGTTTTAAAGTTTTTAGGAAGTTTCTAAGTTTAAAGAAGGTTCAGAAGTTGAAAATTTGACTTGTGTGACTAAAATTTGACTTTAAAATGTACTATGTGCGCAGCTCATTTTTCAAATCAATAATAATTTGATGGAAAAGTATTTCATTTATGATGTCCTCACTTTAGTAAAAAATTCAAAGATTATTCTTATTAATAGGAAATAATTGGAGTAATTGTCTGATTTTAACACTCTTAATATTGTTTCAGAAAATTTATCTGTTATTCAATAAACCAAATATTGAAACAGCAACGATTGTGGTATCTTGTTTCATAGTCTATGGTAATGTTTTCATAAAAATAGTTTTCTTCTATATCCACCGAAAAAGTAAGTATTGTTAGTATAGCATAGATAACTTTTACCATAAAAAGTATCGGTTTAAGTAAATAACATAGCCAGGAGTTCTTCTAATACGATTTTTTTATGATTGAAGCAATTTGTTTGAAAATAATTTTATATGCTTGGCAAATAGAAAGTGAATTAACCACATCATATCTTACTTCACATTTTAGGCTACTTTGAACTTATAAAATGGGCACAGACAAGGCCAGTAAACACCAGATGTACACAGAAAAATAACATTCACAAGGATATCACCCGCTTCAATTTTATTTTATCTTTTATTATTATATGTTGCAGTTGTTTGGGAATACTAGAGGGTATTGCCTTCACAATATTTAACTTAAAGGATATTGTTCATGTAAATTGTGTTCTATTGAGTGCAAGGGTTTATGTCTCAATTTTTCTTATGTCCAGGGTTCCTTGAACGCGAATACTACATTGCCTTCAATATATACAGTGATTCCTTTTCGAGTCATTTCAGACAACTCCATAATGGGCTATTTTGCCCCTTGTTACGTGGCATTTCTCGCGGCTGTAGGTGTTTTCGGCTGGACAACTTTGAACATTAGTTTAATGAGGTTTGCTGCCTATAAGATTGATAGCATTAACTTTGAATTGTCTCATTTAACTGTGAGTGGTTTCGCATTTTCTTAAACCTACCGACACTTATTAAGTTTTCTTGAGAATGCTGCTGATGACGCTGAAAAAAACGTCAAGAAATTTCAGAAAAAATTAAGTAAGCTGGCCTTAGAAGTCATTTATGTGAGGCAGTGAGTATAGTTTTTATTAGATTTTGCATTTTTCAAAAATGGAGGAATAGCGACTATAACATATGTGTTTTTAAGGTTTATCGGCACTTTTGCGGAAGTTTCTAAATATCCAATCTTCATCGAATCAACCTCAGCGACTGCTTTATTATGCTCAATCATGTACTATATGTCACAGGTTTAAGAACGTGCATTACTCCTTACTGGCATTAAATCATATCAAATGCGTTTTCTGTTGTAAATTTTCAGGTTCATGATTCATCAGCTCGAATTATTTTCGCGTTTGCAATTTTAATATTGCTAAGTACACTGTTCATGTACTTTTGGAATGCAAGTGAAATCTCAAACAAAGTAACATTTTGTGTTGTTATGATCAGAGTTAAGATTCAAATTTACAGAGCAATGAAATCCCTACTCACTTGTATTTAAGTGATTGGTACGTTTTACCAGTTTCAGAGCAAAAGAGCTTGTTGCTATTCATGAAAGGATGCATTAATCCTATTGTCATTACAGCAGTTTTCTTCAATCTAAACATGGAGACTTTTACTTTGGTAAAATGAACTCCTTATTTTAATTTAAACATTACAATTTAATCTTTTGTAGATAATAAAAACATCATATAGTTATTTTACCATACTGAATAATTTTGCCAATAAAGGGTGAATGAATTGCATGTTAAATTATATATTCAATATCATAAAATCTTTGTAATTAATGAGTATCGTTTGAGAAACGTTATTTTTATGATACAAGGAAGAATATAAAAGGAGCTATTTTGCGTTTTTTATCTTCAGTAATATATTTCTAATCTGATGTTACATGTCTTACATATCTAAATATTATTGTGTAATGGTATTATATAACAATCATTATGTGTATTCACTTATTACATTCACTATAAAACACGATTTAATTTCAAAACTGTGTTTAACTGGGAATATTCTTATTAATTTATTTTTATATAATATAAAAATAATTTTAAAATATTTCCGGCCAATAAAAATACGATTATTTTGACTATTTCGACTTTAGGACCTAACCTAATGTTTCAATTCTAACTACGAATATTCTGCTCATGCGTTGGAGTTTTTGACGTGGGTACCTCCTGATATTTGGCATAACCTTATAGTCTTGAAAATCTTAAGAGGCTGCAAAACAGCTTTAATTGAAGTTTCTAACTCATTTGAGCTAAGTAAAAACTAACGTAAAAACATACGGCTGGTATATACTTTGTTGTACTTCATAGCTTACAATCATCAATTTTCAGCCAGAATGGGCACCTCATGAGGGGATAGCAACAACAGGTTAATGGCCGTCTGCTGTACTCGTTGTGCAGATAAACCTCAATTAAGTTTGCGCTCTTCTACGGTCTGAGAAGAATCCTCAATTTTTGTTCTAGACGCACGGAGCCGATAATGTTTTCACACTACCTCGTGATTGCAGGGATGGTACTCCCTTGGAAATTGATGTAAATTAGAGTATTTATAAGGTCACAATATTTATTGATCTACTACGTAACATGTAACAAATGTCCTATTATCGCATTTTTTCGATTCGCCTAATACATTTAACGACATATGGTCTACACGTAACATGACACCTTGTTAAAGACACTTTTAACCTTCTACATCAGTACGACTAATAGCATCACCCAATTTTTTTGTCAGTTCACCAATAGTTTCCAAGCAATAGTTGGGTCATTACTTCAATTTAATCCAACGTACAGTTGAATCTTTCCGAGCTAATCTACTGGTTCCTAGTTCCTAGTTTTCTTGCAAACCAACTTACCAACGCTCTGTAATTGTATTATGACTTCACTGCGCAACTAAGCCCTTTGGATTCGAACAGTATCATGAGGACGCCAGCAGAAGGAGCAACGGTGCACATGCCACGGTACCCCATTATATTAAATGTATCATGTATCGCCTTGCCTCTGTTGACACTTTTGAACCCTATAAATGAATAGGAAATCAGCACCAATTGAAAAGTTTACTTTTTAAGGGAGAAATTGTGTGGTTGAGCTTGTAAATTAATTTGGAGTCCGAACATGGGAAGAGACAGATGTAGGTCAATGGCAATAAGCTATGAGAGTAGCCATAAAAATGACAGTGATCACTCCGAATAGAAATGATCGGCCTATTCTTCAGGACTACTTGACAAAATGATTCATCACAATACCCCGTTATATCTGGTCAATTTGCTGAAATCATTTCTGAAATATAGAAAGTACCAAGTCAAAGTTCGAGGATGCACGTTTTCTACTAAAAAAATATCTGCAGATATCCCTCAAGGTTCTTGGCTGTCCCCTTTCTTATTCAATATCTACACTTCTGATATTGGTTCGAAGGCGGACAAATAATAACTTTTGCTGACGATTCATGTGTATACTACGTATACTAGCGTCGATACCAACAACATTGTTCGAAATTTGCAACAAACGATTGGAAAACTTTAGTTTTAACATAAGGGGAAGATCCAAATAAACGTCAGCAAAACTAAATGCATATATTTCCGCAGAAAACGAAAGCCTACACTGCTCCCGCGTAAACCACTTGGATTTTATTGGAAAAAATATCTCATAGGCTGAAGAGTTATCCTTCCTTGGACTGATACAAAACAACAAGTTAACCTTATTTGATTAAGGAAGCATATTGGCCTTATCAGCGTGAAGGCCTTCAAGCAGATTCTATGTTAGTTCCCACTGCTAAACAAAAGATTGCAGTTAAGGAAAAAAATCCTCATTGTTCTAGTCCATCATCAGCACCAATGTGCCATAAAATTAAAGAATAAGCTTCAAGTCACACATGATTGATACCCGAAAATGGTACTTGATAAACCTTTTTATTTCTCTTTACAAGGACCTTACAAAATTTCTGGAGTAAAACAAATCGATTAATTTGCTAACTAGCAAAAATATATAAGTAATTTGCTCTCCAGAATCTGAAACGCATTTAATCCTAACTTCCGGATACTACTGGACTAACAATAGTCATATGAAATATCGTGTGCATCAACCATACCTGTCAATGAAAGGCTTATTAGTTTTGAGTTAGAGAAAAGGTAGAGTTAAGGTAATTAAAGTTCGTTTGGTTGTTGCCGCAGGCCAAAATTAATTCTGTGTTGCTTGGGTCCACCGGGCCTTGCTTGGTTGGTTTCGAGGACGCGTTTCAGCTGTATACAGCCATCTTCAGCTCGTTCTCCGAGCTGTATACAGCTGAAACGCGTCCTCGAAACCAACCAAGCAAGGCCCGGCGGAACCGCGCAACACAGAATTAAGGTAATTAATTTAAATTAGGTCTGAGTTTAGAAGAGGTTTTGATAGAAATTCCCTGTTAATATTGTCATTAAAAACCCTATGCTGGATAAAAAAAAATGAAGGAATAACTATAGATGAAATGAAAAATAATTCAGGACACTTAAATATGCATTCAATGTAAACAAACAAAAACAATTCAATAAATAAATAAATATTTCCAATAAACGAAGATTCGCCATACGCTCAGGCAGAAAATTGACATTGCAGTCACTTCTCTCACAACGGGTACGCTCAAAATATGAGCAAAATTTGTGAAAGGCTCTTCACCTGCCAAATGCCTGAACGAATGTCAAATCAATATTGATATTTGCTACAAAAGTTTAGAGAGGAATGGATAGTGGATGACCTTGTATGAGTTGGGTCAGCAACTGGCAACTGCCTGTAGCCTGTGTAATAAGGAAATTAAATAAAATCCTCTGGAGAGAAATAGAAATGGCTTGTAATGACAGCTCTTATCTTACTTATCTAGTAAACTGAAAGTAAGTTCTATCATAGAACGAAATTTCATGCCTAGAAGATTATGAACTCGGTGCGTAATCTCAATCACAATCAAGTATTTCTTTAAACAAATGAAAATTATTTTTTAAAAAAATAAATAAATTTAAAAAAAAATTATCAATTTTGACAAATGAAAATAATGCCTGAAGATAATGTTGTATATAATACATGACTACTTTTTAAGCAAATGTAGTATTTTAACTGAAAATTATGGTTTATTTGAAATTAATTTCTTTAATAGGATGATTTGAAGACTTCGATGAATCATTCGAAGGCGGTCTAGTACGCTCAAAATAAGATTAAATAAAAATGTAAATGTATAAACAAGCAAATAACTGCAGTGATTAATAGTGACAGGTAATCAGGTATGGCATGGAGCAAAATCGGATTTTCAGTTATCATTAGCGGAATAAATCTAAGAAACGCGTAACTACAAATAATATTCAAATCTCCTCCATCTAATCTGAAACAAGGTGGACCATCTGTTAGTTTTTTTTATTGTGAAAGAAAAAACACTTTTTGTAAGAGAAGATCGGAAATCTTTATTGACTATAAAAGGTTGGTCCATGGCAATCATGTATTGAACACAACATCGCACATATGCCCACCGCGGCTCTTTTTACAGGCTTTCATTCGAACATCAAAATTTGCTATGACTTTTTCCAGAATTAGCGTTGGTATGGCCGTAATTTCAGCGCGAGTGTTCCGCCCAAGCCTTTTTACCGTTGCGGACGCGTGTCGGCATATAACCGCCCAATTCTTGCGCTGCAGCTGGCGTACATCTGTCGTCCTTAACGATAAGATACACATGGGTATACGAGCGTAAGAAGTCAAGTTGCCTCCCAATGAAATTAGAAATTTTGAAGTGATGCAGTCTTATCTTCCGTGTAATGTAAACTTACGATCCGAGACCATGGTAGGGTCAGAACGAATTTCAATTTGTCGAGTAAGTCTTTCAGTGTCACTACCAAAGGAAAGAAGCAAAGTTTTCCACATATTTTATACCTTATGTGGCGGTAACGCTACACAAATTCCCGACCATAAAATAATAAAAAGGCAGACGGCAACATACAAGTGTCATTTGTGCATTTATTTATCCCGGGCAAATCCTTTCCAACAAAAACCCAATCCAATTTTCCCCGCAAATACCATAAACAATCCTTCGCACATTTCCGATTAATGACACAACGCGAGTGCAATTAGTCCGGAAAAACCCGTGTGCATCCTAAATTCCTTTCAACCCTACTTATGCCAGGATATATAAATGTTGGAAACCACACGTTCATCATTACATCCGTGTCGTTCGCGGACTCGAGCGGTTGAAGACAAATTTTTTTTTTCGTAGCGACCACCCATACTTAGACCATTCTATCCATGGCTAAAAGATCCAGAGATGATACGTTCAATAGTGACAGTACTGATGAGTTCCCGTTTGAATCTGATAACACAGAAGATTACGACATTTTTTTCATCCAGTGGAAGTGAAATCTTTGCAACAAGGAACGCATCCAGGCGTTTCAATGTGGGCAATGATAGTAGCAGTAGTGAAGAAACAAATATTCAGGAAAGTGATAGCTGCAGTGGTAATAAGTGGAAGAATGTTACAAATCACGATACCATTCCACAAAAAATACAATTTAGATCTGGATCACGAACGCCTGGTTCACACTAAATTCAACTTAAAAAGAACCGTTAGATTTCTTCAACTCGTTCTTTACCGATGAATTGATCAGGAAAATAGTTGAAGAGACTAATCGGTACGCAAATCATATGATAAAAGGAAAACATCTCAAACAGCGGTCCATATGGCATACATGGACTAATGTTACACCAAAGGAAATGCGAGCATTTCTCGGCATAATATTGCTTATGGGGACAATACCACTTCCGAGCCTGAAGGATTATTGGACCACAATCAATGAATCAATCATCAAATTCAAAGGGCGAATAAGTTTTATTACGTGCAGCCCACAGAAACCTACCAAGTGTGGTATCCGTGTTTATGTTCTTGCAGACGCCAATATTGGTTATATACAGACGTTTTTACCGTATTATGGCAGGTTTACTACAGATAAATTACTCAGACCAGACCTGCCAATAAGCACCAGAATGGTTCTGCAACTATATCGCTGGCGCTGTAGGATACCACATTTTCAACGACCGTTACTTCACAAGCATTCCCTCCGCAGAAGCCCTACTGAAAATGAAATGTTATCTAACTGGAACTATTCAGACAAATAGGAAATTTATTCCGCCTCAAATAAAAAATCAAAAGATTGCCAAAAATGAAATCATTGCCCACAGACGGAAAGATTTACTATTATTGGCTTGGAGAGACAAGCGTATTGTAACCATGCTCAGCACCTGTGCTACCACGTCTTCAAAAACCATCACTAAAAGGTCCCGCAAAGAAAGAAAGACTGATATTGTAAAGTCAGATGTGATTATAAACTATAATAAATATATGGACGGGGTAGATAAAGCAGACCAGTACACAGGCACGTATTGTTTCATGCGAAAGTCTGGAAAATCGTGGCGAAAATTATTTTTTTGGGGATTGGAAGTTTCAGTCATAAATTCCTATCTATTATATCAGGAGCACCACAAAAAATACAATATAAAAAAGTTAAAACATAGAGCATTCGTGCGCCTCTTGGTAGATCAATTGATTGGAGATTTTCGAGACGCTAATCCCAAATCTCCTTCGACATCTGGAACAGCAGAAAGACTCAATGGCCTTCTACATATAATTCGGCGGGACGAGACAGGAAGAAGTAAAGACTGCGTCGTATATTATAACCGAAAAGTAAAACATGGAAGGAAAGAATCCAGATACTATTGTGCTACTTGTTCGGCTAAACCGGCCTTCCACATAGGTGATTGCTTCGAAATATACCATACTAAGGTCGAATATAAAACGTCTCATGTGTAACAAGGACTAACTTTGTTTGTTTATGATTTTGTTGGATTTTATGAAAAAGTTATTTAAATAAAGCTTTAGTTTTTATAACGCAACCGTGCGACGTGAACATTTTCTTTATTGCGCGCTCCAATACCTGTCGTCCACAGCGACGCTCGCCCGTCGGGCGTCTCCGACCACAAAGGGTTAATTTCCTTTCTTTCTTATAGCCCGATAACGTTCGCCATTGATGGTAACAGCCTTTTCTTCAGGGTTTTCGCGAAAAAAAACGGCCCAATGATACCGCCAGACCAAAGTACACACAACACAGTCACTTTTTCGGCATGCAATTGTTGTTCATGATATTCATGAGGATTTTTAGCCCCGCAGATCCTACAGTTTTTCTTATTAACATGGCCACGGAGATAAAAATGAGCTTCATCCGAAAACATGATTTTGACTGAAAAACCCTCACTTCTTTCAAGCATCCAATTAACGAAATTTCGATTCTGCTGATGGTCTGTCGGCTTCAGTTCTTGAGTTAATTGAATCTTGTATGGATGTAGGTGAAGATCAACATGCAAAATCCTCAATAATGTGGTCCGAGCAATGCCTAATTCCTGTGAACGATGTCTTGTGATGTCTTGCAATATTTTCAGGAGTACGAAACGGACGAGCCTGTTGATATGGTCTACGACCCTCTACGGAACTAGTTTCCTCAAAACGTTGAACAACTTTACGTATTCCAGGCTCTGTTGGTCGTGAATGTTGACCGAAACTATCTCGAAGTTTGCGAAACGTTTTTTTACAGAAGGACCGTTTTCGTAAAAAGTTTGCATAATTCAAATGCGTTGCTGTCTTGTCAAAAAGTCCATGATCACAATTGCCAAACCTTTGACAGTTGATACATGCATACCACATGACAGCTCTCATATATGATATGTCAAATATAGTTAGTTAAAAAAAACTAACAAATGGACCACCCTGTACTTCTAATGAAGAACTTTGAGACTATTTAGACAAGGGGCGGTGGCGTGTTTGCGGCACAAATTGGAACTGGTCAAATCGAACTGGTCCGTCAAAGTGAGGTTTGGAAAGGTGAGCGTATAACCCGACCCCGTAAAGAGAATTTGTCATACAGGAACTGGAAGATATGGCTCGGACAGGATTAATCAAGAGGAAACTACCATCAAGATGAGCAACAGAGGATATTGAATGATAAATCTTTTAACAAGCCTGCTCCCTGCCAAATCCTCTGTCAATAGTCCAGTATTTACAAATCGAAAATACATGCAGTTCAATACATAAAAATTTGATGATTACAGGATCACAGACATGTGATTTTGGACGGTTTTCGAACGTTGGAAATGTTCGGGTAATCATAAATTAACTAGGAATTGAAGCATAATAAAATCAACTTACCTTCAATAAACGTTTTCATGAAATATGTGATTGACACCGGTTTTCAAAAGCTCAAATATAAAAGATTATCCGCCAAAACGAGGGCAACGTCAAACCATCCCTGCAGAATGGCCTTTTCGGTTCCTTCCAGCCAAATAAGGTTGAAATAATTTTAAAAGAAAAAAGAAGAAGAAGAAAGTCTTTACAAAGGAAGACCAGGAGGGCTTAGTCTCTAAACACGAGCTCAGCACGAGGAATCAAGGAGTCGTGGCGGTGGTTATGTATGTTTTTGGGTGTCAAATGCGATGATAATACCCGACTGGTTTGAAATGAAATCTTAAGGAGCACTTGCCAGTAAAGAATCAGGTATACAGACGTTCTTCAGAACGAAATCCAAGGACCCAGGAAGTCCAAATTGGCAATTTTCAAACTCGAAACTTCAGACGAACAGCTAAGAAACATGTAGGATTATGATGATGAATCGAGAAAATTGATGACAATCTAGCATCAAAATTAGAAAACCCTACTTAGTAAAAGAGAAAGAATCGATAGAAGTATAGTAAATGATGAAGGCAAATAAGCACCTTTTCTGAAAAACCATTGGAGTAAAACGGCATAGGGCAAATAGTGACTCAGAAACACCAACAATTTATGTAAAACATTCGTAGAGTCAGCTTGTTGTTAACTAGGAAAAACGTAGAAACTTTAGTTTTCTCAGCATTCACTGCGCATTAACGACTAGTGGATACCGAAAAAAGGACGGACTTTGTTTTGAGGGAGCCGCAAAAGCGGTGGGCTGGTTTTGCCCGCAAAGACATTGCTACGTTGCTTGGCCTACAAAATAAGACGAAGCTAGAAATGCAATATTTTGAAGGCCATGGTTGGAGGTTCACTGCAAAACATTGAGGACAATTTAGGTGATATTTGGATAGATGTCCATATAAAATGTCTTCACTCGTTGATTTGAAATATTTCCCGGGCAAAAAATACGAAAATACCGGAAAATTACAACAAATGAGTTCATACATCGTAATTCTTTTTGCAATATTTCTCGTTGGTGAACACTTCAAAAGTGTCTAAGGCTCGGTCAAGAGCTGCTGAAAGTAATGTAAAAATTTTGAATTAACCTCATTGGAAGCTTCCACCAGATTTTTTTTGCAGACGGTGTTTGTTTTAATTGATTGAAGAACTTTCGCTTGTGTCAGGATTTTTACTGCCTGAATAATTTCTATGAGACTTTCTTCTTCGTCTGTATTATTATGAGACTTATAACAGAATGTTTAATCCTTTAAGAGCACAAAGACAAGACTTTCAAAGAACAGAAAATAATATATTATGGTCTCAGACCTACTCGGGGTAATTTTGTTGCTATGTTATGGTAAAGTTTTCAAACTCTTATAGTCTATAATTGCACAAAGTTGTCAATCAATATGCAAAGTTTTAAGTGATATCGAGGAAACATTTAAATATTTTCTCACATGTTTGGATTCTAGAGTTTAGTCATCATACAGCAACTGACCTATCATTACACATCAAGTGGATTTGTTCATTAGAAAATTTAACACATAAATCTATTGATAAGATGTTAGTTTCGAATTTGTTTTGGGATACCGATGTATTCGAAATTGGGTTTTTTCGTATGCAATTAATGGTATTTCGTTGGCTCGGTCATGTTGCTTGCAAAAATGATAGTTTTAAATATTTTAACTTATTGCGTGGTATTTTCAATACCGGTGTTTATTTATTTATCTTCATAGCAGAGGTATGTATGTTGAGTGAAAAATCGATGAGAAAAAAAACAGCAATTATGGGATCATTTATGGTTTTTATAACGTTTGACGTTGTTTTCTTGACAATTGCACACTGAATTTTCCTAGAACTAGATCAGCAAAATCAATGTGTCAGCAAAACTTTTTGATTGTGGGTGAAATTTTCTTGGAATTAACGTTCCAGCATACACGTTCTTATGTGAGCGTATCCTGCTGTAGGGAATTTATAAGCCAAGGTGGGAGGATCCGTTTTTCGAATATTGATTTCTGTTATTATTTTCTCGAACAATGCCCATAAATTGATTTCATTAGGTTCTAACAAATCGTTTAAAAGCAAGTGTTGAATTCATTATTATATTATAAATATGCATTTTTATTGAAAGGTAATGGGTCTAAGTATGAGCCTTTGGGTGTTATAGCAGGTATGATGAGGAAAAGAGACAAGAAATTAAGTTTAAACGTTATATTTTCGGTGTTCGAAAAAAGGACCAAGTTATGTTACCACGCGATACTACATCGAATCAAGCGAAATCATTCTTATGGAATACTTCTCGTTCAACGCAACTTTAACGTCCTGAGTGACACGGTATAATGTTGATACTATCTATAGTATTAATACTATAATGTTTCTTATTTGATCGTTTATAAGAACGAATGCAATAAGCTGTGCAGAGTTTAGTCTTTATGTTAGCAAGAGCTCTAAGATCTGGCTTCGCGATCCTTATAAAAACTGTAAGCTTGGAGCTCGGCTTTGCCTGTTCCAAAAATTCCTTGACATCATTACTACGCTTCAGTGATAGAGGAACAAAGACTCCTCATAATGTCGTTTTTCATTTTTCAAAGCTACTCTAACACTGACTTTACCCATTCGATCATTCTTGTTTATTAAATATAGGGTGGACCAAAAGTCTGTTAACATTTATATCGGTAGCCGAGTCGCAAAGCGGCACCGTTGTGGGACAGAGGGTTAACGCATTAAAAGAGGGGCCAATGGGAGATCAGTGCAATGGCGCCATGCGTATGTGATTACTATGGACACAGCGATTCTTTGACTTTACCGCAACGAAAATATTGAGCTCATCACAGCATACTCATAAAAATGAAGCTTTATCAATTCAAAAGATTAAATAATGGGAGCAAATTTTGAAGAGACGGGTTAAAAAATAAATTTACCACGACCCGGCTGACCTAAAACATTAATTTGGTAGGATTATTAAAACTCTATACGTTTCTTAAAGAACCCTCAATTTCTCCATTCATATATGAACTCAATAGGCAGCTGTCGAAGCTCGTTAGTCGATCCTATCGTCTTTCAATTCGTTAGATTGTCTTCTCGGATTAAACATTTCGGCATTGACAGTAGGCTTGATCAAGCTGGATACCTTAACGCACGCTTCGCCCTGGGTGTTTTTTAAGATTTTTTAAAAATAATGAAGCATTTTTCTTTCGCACTATTTTTCTTGCGGGACGAACCTCAGAAAACGACCAAGCCCAAAAAGCGGTAGTATCGTTCACAGGAACAAAAAACCAAGGCCTGGCGGACACAAGCAACAAAAAACGAATGTTGATTTATTCTTTTTTTACCCAACGCAGCAATAAGTTGTTTAACGATAACATGAACGTGTCAAACCTTATTGAATTAAATCACGTACTGTCACGTACACGTGATTTCAAGTAGCCGGAAAATTGCTACCACCTGAACAGACGAGTGTTATTGGACACAAAGGAATAGAGCCCAAATAATAAGCCCACGAGCTGGTAAGGTTATCTTTAACTAGCCAAAATGTAGCTTAAGGACTTAATCAGTCGCAACAAAGTAAAGGGAGTCTGTTGAATTTTTCTGAAATTAGAAGGCGTTGGACTGTCTCCAGAAGAAGCTGAGCCTTTTGGACTGACACTAACAAAATGAGGGCAAAATCACATCTAATGACAGAAATAATGCAAAAATACTTGTAGCACTGTCCTAAAATATACAATCTACAGTGACAATAAGCCAGACTACTGGGTATTGAAATCGGCGTAAAAGTTTTTTTTAAAACAACCAGAACTTAGTACAGATGCACTTTTAATGGCGGGAGTGGAAAAAAACCACAATTGGAGACTTCGGCAATCGCTGAACAAGGCTTGCTCTAGGTTTGCTTTAGCAATCTATAAGGATGAACCATATACAACAACCGAACTAAAAGCAAGTAGCCGAAGACTAAAACTGGCTTTTATACTATATAAAATAAATATAATAAAATATAATAAATACAAATAAAATCAACTGTAATAAAATAAAAGCAAATATAATAAAATCTCAACAATAATGGTTTGTTGTTTGTCGTCCAAAGCTATTTGTTTTGTGTTCACTTTTTACAAGTTTCGGGACTGCTTTGGTTGTCTAGGATCTCTTTGCAACAACGCGGTAATACCAGAACTCTATAACGAAACTTTAACTACTTTCAGGTAAAGTTTCTCATTTATGGTGATGCAGATATTACAAACGCCACCTTAATAGCAGCTATAGCCATCGTTTATTTCAACTTGATCCTAAAAACATTATTCTTTTACATCAACAGCGCAGGTATGTCTTTGCACTAATAGAATATTGAGAATAGTGAGGTCTTACCACTTTCGGATTTGTCGTTAAAAGTATTTCTCATATCTCATCACAGCGTACCTAAGCCTGTTTGCTGATGCTCAAATCGGACTCAACGCATTCCAAAACAGTAGAAATATTTTTAGGTCCTATGAAAGAAACACAAATAGGTTCGATGTTTTATTTGGAGGTGGCCTTTTCTTAATTTGCACGCTGGTTGTTTTTGGGGGCATACGATTTGTTGGAATCAACTTTCAAGAAATCACACAAGTAATAACAATAGGAAAAAGGTGCCAGTAGAATAGATTTTAAACAACGATGTTGTTTCAACAGGGCTCCTTGAAGGCAGATGTTGCGGTCGCTTTCATATACGTAGGATTCCCATTTCAAATTCTATCTGACAATTTTGTCATAGCGTATATATTGCCATATTACTCTGTATTCTTGGGAGGCGCAGGAGTGTATTATTGGACGACTTTACTTACCAACTTTATGAGGTATGCTTCATATCGTATTGAAGCGATCAACAGCCACTTGGTCCATTTAACTGTAAGCAATAAGTGAACATAAGATTAATATGTCAAATAATCTAATGAAAATGTCACGATGTCAAATATTTCAGGATCATTATGATAGCTGTCCTGAAGATAGAAGCCACTTTCTTACTAAGACCCGATTAAGAGAGTGTACAAAGGCAGTTATTAGTGTGAAGAAGTTGATGGCACTCCTACGAGTAATATTTTTGTTTGAGCTTGAACAATTTTTTCTTTCAGATTTATAAAAAACTTCGAGTCAATTTCAAAATTTACGACTCTTGTTGAGTCTACTACATCCACAGCATTAATGTGTTTCTTGATGTATCAAATATTACAGGTATAGTATTTCAAAATCGTCAAAATTGATTCGTGTAATTGTGTTGTTTCACTTCAGATAGAAGAATATTCAACGGCTATTATCACACTGCCGGCTGTTTTTTCAACACTTTCTATTTTGTTTTTGTATTATTGGAATGCAAATGAAGTCTTGTGCAAGGTAGAAAAGGAATGCTGTCAATATTTATAATTGTGGTCATTATCATCCCTATGTTTTCTCTATTTAAGAGCGATCAAGTCAGTAATGCAGCGTATCTATGCGAATGGTATCGTTTGCCAGTCTCGCATCAAAAGGATCTCTTACTTCTCATGAAAGGCTGTTATAATCCTGTGACTATATCAGCATATCTTTTTCAGATGAATACACAATCTTTCCTGTTGGTGAGGAAATGTAATTAAAGCTTGTAGCTAAACACTTCCAGAAATTATTGCAGATTCTAAAGACATCTTATAGTTATTTGACATTACTGACAAATGTAGCCAACAAAAATGATGTTTGATTTTCACAAGGGCATATGTTATAAATATGTATGTCGTGCACGACTATGCAAATCAATGCTGCGACCATTGTTTGTTCGAGTATTGAACTCAAAACATCGCGCTTTAAATATTCAAAATAAAATAAAAGAAAATAAACGCTCATGAAAATCAATAATTTTTTTCTTGTTTTTGAATGTTGATCTAGATTTAGTCTGCTTTATGTAGTTAGTCTTTAGTAGAGGACGTACTTGTATTAACTTATAAATACAAATCTTATGTAGAATACCATTTTTCTTTCTGATTTTCCTTACATCCAAATATACATAAACTTGAAGTAAGGTTTTAAAATGAACATGTAAGAAAGTTTGTATTTTCTTCATGAATTAAAGTTTTTAACATAAATAGTTATTATTTTTATCATTTTTAAACAATATTTTTATCGTTCTATATAATATATTTTTTATAATTTATTGTATGGTTTGTATGAATTTAAGCACTGATGGCGACATTCTTAGGAGAAAAATTAATTTGGATGAAATTTTTGGATGACTTGCGTGAATTCTCCATGGTTACTTTTTGTTGTTTGCGATACTTTATAGAATAAGCAAACTATTGAAATAAGTTCAGTCGTGTCCGAACTGCATGACAGTAAGCTACAAAAATACCACAAAGTAGCATAAATTCTCCCGATCAGTTTTGTTACGTGTGTGGAAAGTTCACAACAAATGGCCAAAAATGTTTATTACTGTTTATATCGAAGAGTGTTATTTTAACTTTTTTGAAATAAGAGTTGCATATCTAGATAAATCGTGGGTGCCACATGTCTGCTGTACAACTTGCTACAAAACCCTAACCGATTGGTCTCATCGAAAAATTGAGATACTGCCCTTAATTCACGCCCATTTGGCGTGACTTAGAAGATCACATTACTGACTGCTATTTTTGTCTCTCTGATCTCAAGGGGAAAACAGGAAAAAAAGCATACTCTAAAGTATCTTGACATTAGTTCGGATGAAAAACCTGATTGCCGTTATGAGGATTTGCCAGCGCATTCATCACTAGAAAATGAGACATTATCAGACAGCGCAGAAGATTCGTCCTCTGATTCAGAATTTCATGAGCCTTCTACTAGCAATACTCCAGTCTTAGTGAGCCAAGAAAGATTCGATGATTTGAATCTATCGAAAAAAAGCTAAATTACGATTTAAACTGTGAAATTTGCTCGAATCCGGAGTCGTCATATGTGAACATTGCAAATGTCACGAATTCCTTTTTGATTTTCTTTCGAAAGAGGAAAGCCTAGTGTTTTGTTAAGATGTTTTGTTGTTCCTTCTTAATGGTAGCTTTTCATCGACTCCTCTAAGACAAGTTGAAAAGCTGTGCTTCCAAATAATGGTAACAAACTTCCATCCATCCATTCCGCTTCCTTCTCTTAGCGATGCCAAGATAAACGAAGGCATATTTGTTGGACTTGAGGTAAGAAAACTCATGAAGAATTCAGAGTTTCTGGCAGCATTAAGCGATGTTGAAAGAGAAGCTTCGTTGTATTTTGTAGAATTGATCAAAAATTTTCTTGGAAATCACAAATCTGAGCAATATGTACATATCGTCGATACGACGTTAAAAGCTTATCAAAAAATGTGATACAAAATGTCCTTTAAAATACACTTTTTGCATTCACATCTTAATTTCTTTGCGCAAAATATGGGAGCCGTAAGTGACGAGCTCGGAGAGCGATTCCACCAAGACATCATTTGCGTCATTTGAAAAACGCTACCAAGGCAAATGGGTACCTTCTATGCTTGCCGTTTATTGTTGGTCCATCGTTAGAGAAACACCGAAATCGTTCTACACCAGAAAAGCCAATAGATCTAAGCGATCAGAATCTTTTAAACCATTGTAAATATAGTTCATTGTTTTTGTTAAAAACCATGAATATAATTATTAAAAAACAACAACTAATAACTTCTAATTTTTATTTATCGTGGGTTTATACCTTGGCTACGAAGATTAAATGTATATATATATATGTTTTCCTTAAAATTAAAAGATTTCCTAAAAATTAAATTTCTCTAAATAATTAAATTTTCTAAAATTAAAAAAAGAAGTCGAGAAATTGAATAAAAGGGCTTAGTCTGGAAGCAAATAGCAAGAAAACTAACGTTAGAATTCATGGGCTCCCGGAGTCCACGGATGAAAATCATGAAGACCTAACTACATTAGTGATGTCAACAATGAACGAAATCGAAGTTCCACTGGAACCACAAGAAATTAATAGACTTCAAAGATTAGAGAAAAAGGAGATGGATCTAAGACAAGACCAATTTTACTAGCTACAACAGCACTTCAGAAAAAAATCCTAATCTTAAAAAACAAAGAGAAAATGAAGTCTAACACTTATGTTACTCACGATTTACCTAAAGGAGTGATCCAGGCCAAAAAAGAAAACAAAGAAAAAAAACCGTGATAACACAAAAGATGAGGAGAAGCGGAAAAGGTCAGAAAGTACAAGCCCAAAGTGTTTTCAAAACCCAAGTAACTCAAAAATACACAAAAGAGATGCCTTTCAATACGTGCAGGAGAGATCGCATTCGTTATCCGACAAGAACACATACACACAATACTAAGCCACAACCAAGAACCGAAAAAATCAACATAATCACATAAAACTATCACAACATAAAAAACAAAACCAAATCATTCTCCCACCACATGTGATCACTGCGGGAGACCAACACCCTCTAACAAAAAACACGAAATTATATATAGCAACACTGAATACCTTGATTCTACGGACACAAGAATCATTAATAGAACTAGAGGACTCATTGGAAGATCTCAAATGGGATATATTGGAACTGTGTGAAGTGCGCAGACAGGGAATTTGCTACTATAGGTCACATACACACTGTCAAAAAAGTGGTCTAGAAAAAAACAATGAGTACAATAAGCCTCTGTATGTAGCCTTTATAGATTACACGAAGGCTTTCGACAGTATTAGTCACGAAACAATATGGGAATGCTGAGAGAACCAAGGCATCCCTAAAGTATATATAAATATTATTAAAAACATTTACAGCAAAAGTAAAGCAAAAATTCTATTGGAATGTCTTGGGACACCCTTCAAGATCGAACGAGGAGTCCAACAGAGAGACCCACTGTTTCCTAAGCTTTTCTCCGCATTATTGGAAAACATATTTCAAAAATTGGAGTTGGAAGAATTCGGTTTAAACATAAATGGAAAAAAACTAAGCCGTCTAAGATTTGCAGACGACATCATCCTACTGAAAGAAAACCCACATAACTTGGAGAAAATGATGAAGAACTTAAATAAAGAAAGCGAAAAAGTTGGACTTTTCATGAATGTGGAAAAAACTAAGTTGCTCACTAACTCTGAAACACACGAGATTCAATTAAAAGCCCAACCTCTGGAATATGCAGACGAATATATATATTTGGGACAAATTATTTCACACAAAAATATGACAAGCAAAGAAATAACTAGAAGAATAGCCAACAGCTGGAAAAAGTATTGGTCATTAATAGAAAAAATGAAATCCACTGAGATTAGCAATACAATAAAACGAAAACTCTTCAACACCTGCATACTACCTTGTATGACATATAGCTGTGAAACTTGGGCACTTACAAAACACCATAGAGGTATGCTAAATTACTGTGAAAGAGCAATGGCACGAAGCATGCTGGGAATGAAACGTCAGGACAGGCACAGAAATACGTTTATAAGATCCAAAACTGAAGTTGTTGATGTTCTTGAATAAATAGACCAACTAAAATGGAGGTGGACCAGTTATATGATGCGGAGCAGACACGAAAAATGGAGCAAAGACGTCACCAACTAGTATCCTAGATGTGGTGTCCGTTTTGAAATGCGCGATTTGGTACAGAGCATTAATTTCGAAAACACTTTTAGGTCGGATTTTGAAAGGAGCATTAATATTGAAAGTAACTTATCGTTATTAAAAACTTTACAGTAGTAACCTATTTTTAAAAAATGGTTTTTAATGTGAATTAAAAATGATTTATAAAAGTTAGTATGAATTTAGAGCTCGATGATTGTAATACTTAAAATTCAAATTAAAATTAGATTGTTATACTTAAACTAAAAATTAAAATAGATTAATTTGTAAATACCAAATAAAAAATACCTAAATAGATACGGGAAACGAAGAAGAGGCAGACAAAATACAAGATGGGAAGACGACATAAAATTAACAGTGGGGCCATACTGGAGAAGAGTAGCAAGCGATAGACACCAGTGGAAAATGTTAGAGGAGGCCTATGCCATGAGGCACACTGAGCTCATAGACATACTATAACAACACGAAGTAAAACAAATAAAAAGCTCAGGATGAAGAGGCTATATAGAAAGATAGATAGAGAGAAAGAGCTTAGAATTAAACGACGTATTTGGGTGGAGAGATCACGATGGCTGACTTCCTAAGCATTATTCGAACTTCAATAGAACGTTAATGCGTATTTCTCTTCGTCGTTTTCTATATTTCGTGCCTCCAATATGTTTTTCTTATAAAAATAAAGATCAGTGTCCAATATTATTTACAAGGAGAGTCCTGTGTTAACATGTTTGATTTATTTGCTGAGTTTTAATCAAAACCCGCCCTGATTTTGTAAACCGGCACGAGGCATGAAAATGCTATACCGTTTGCTATACACTATATTTGATGAAAATGCTATTCCAATTGAAAACTGTTAGCCTGAGCCTTCCCTCCTCTGATTGCCACTTGTTCAAATCGATTCAGAAAAATCTTGATGTAAGACGCTTATCACTAAAAAAAGTATCGACATTTTGAAAACAAAATCGACATGGGAATGGTAGTTAGCCCCAAAAAACCCATTTTTACGGCGGGAGCAACGATTTTGAATTAGTGAATTTAAGTTTATTCATGAAAAAAAAGCATATATGAAATCAATTTATTTGTATCATTTGAAAGTAAATTATCATACTTATTGATGTACAAAGTTTACAATAAAATGCATAATATTTTGCATCTATGGATCCCAACGTAGACTATAAGTTTTTTAAAGGATCACTCATGGCTGACTTCACTTATGGCTGAAGTCTTTGACATACTTTCCTCTTTTAAAGGTCTTAAACTCCTTCAATGATTTCATGTTGCTGAAGATTATTTTCACTAGTGAAATAGGCAAATTGGCGATTGAAATTTTTAGGTACAATACATAGTGTTTGTATTGAGATATATATTAAGATTTAGACTAGATTTGTATTGAGATACATATTAAGATTTGTCGATCTTCTTGGGTTCAACCCAAGAAGGTTCAAGATCGCGGATTTTCACCCCAATGATTTGAAAAATAAATATCATCCTTCCCCATCTTCTCAATCAGAGGGAAAATTCTCTTTTGCGAAAAGTATCTCTGAAAGTTTTTGCCCACGCTTGTATGTATCTATTAGTAGATGACTTAACGCAGAGTCATCGGTTTTTGGTTGCCTTCATTGCCTTATGCGCATTATGTTTATTGATCCAAAGAGGAAATAACCTTGGCCATCTTTTCCATCTTTAGCCATCTTTTCTTTGGCCATTTTGTTTCCAAAAACCTATGTTCAACTTACGAACTTTATTTTCTGCCAAGGCTTTATTTTTGTACATGTACGTAGCCTAGGAATAGAAAACAAAATTTAATATCATCATTTTCATTGGAGCTTTCGAAAAATGTTACTACACAATTTGGATTTCATCTCAGAAAAGGAAAAGAGTTACTTACCAGCTTGAAAGGCTCTTATTTAGGAGGCATGTTTGTATTGACACACAAACAGGTACTGTAACAAATAAACTGCATCTGAAGGAAAACAAATTTTTGAAGGAAAACAAATTTATGAAGGCAATTAACTTCTTAATAATAGGTTACATTGATCTTAACAATTTTTAATATGTTTGTGCTACATTTAGGTCATTCTAAATATTCCAGCATTTCTTCTTAACACATAGATATAGTTACGTTACATAATTTGAAAGCAAAAATTTATTCATAAATGTTTCGGGGAAAGCCGCAGAAAACCCCGCTATCTTTAACATTCATTGTTCTTATTCTAGAAAAGAGGGAAATATAGGAGAGAGGGTAGGAGCGGGATTCTATACAATAAATATATTTCTAACTTAAGTGGTTTGTTTATTTATTACTTAACATCTTAATTTCTGATATTTTGCAGGTTATTTGAGTTATACTTTCTACTATAAAATACTAGTTTTCTCTGGTAATACGTTAGGTCCATGCAGTGTAAATAATAAAGGAAAGATGGCGGGAATATCTTAAATTTATTATTCCCATTTATATCTCTGTAAATATTTTATAAGTAATTGTTTTCAGTGATTTGCTTTAATTCTTGTACATCAATCTCTGATAGTTTTTAAATTTTCTTTATAAAGTTTTTCATAAGAAATTCATCAATAATTAAAAATTTTTTGAATTTATTATATAATTTGCTTTTACTGACTTTAACAAATATGTCCTCCGTCAATATTCGATACGCTTCATTCACAGGCAAGGATTTATATAGGCATTTTCTTTCAAATACTCTAAGTCTTTCCATTTGATGAGAAGAAATGTTGCACCATGCTTCAAATCCATAAATGAGCAAAGGTCGGATTAATTGCTTGTAAAGCGTTAGCTTCATGTTAGAATCTAGATCTCGAATTCTAAGGGAACCAGCTATTCTGGCAAGTGCAAAATTAGATCTCTGTAGAACACTGTCTGTTTGAGGAGTAGCCGACCACTTCAAGTTGAGAAGAACTCCCAGATAGTCTAAGTTGGTAACAACTTGTAAATTTTTGTTTTCAGTGCATATTTGAACACAGGCGTCACTCCCGTATTGTCTTGGCCTAATGTGTTTTTCGTACTTTCTGAAAAGTATACGCTTTGATTTTGATGCATTTATATTAAGCTTCCATTTATCCAGATATTTAACTATAATATCAAAAAAAGGCATTAAGTCTTTGTGTAGACAATTTAACAGAAGGCCCACTGGTATATGTAAGAGTATCGTCTGCGTAAAATATGTGATTGCATTTTCTCTCCATATCCTTTGGAAAGTCAGACAGGTAAATGTTAAATAATATTGGGCCAAGTACTGACCCTTGTGGTACTCCGGCTTCAATAATTTTGCTGTTAGAAAGTATATTATTGAACTCTGGGTTGCTTGGGTCCGCCGGGCCTTGCTTTGTGGGTCTCGAGGACGCGTTTCGGCTGCATACAGCCATCTTCAGCTCGTTCTGATCAGAAAGAGACCCACAAAGCAAGGCCCGGCGGACCCAAGCTACCCAGAGTTAATTTTGGCCTGCGGCAACACCAAAACGAACTTTATATTATTGAACTTGACCCTTAACCTTCTGCCAGTGAGATAATGTGCCATGAGCTGACATAACTAAGAAGGAAACTCAAACTGATTCATTTTATATATTAGGCCGGCAACCCAAACGGTATCAAAGGCCTTTTGCAGATCAATGGCGCTGGCAAGTGTCGTCATTTTCTTTCTGAACCCCTCATTTACCTTTTCTGCAAGAGTAATCAACGCATGAGGTGTTGACTTGCCTTTGGTGAATCCAAATTGACACTCACTAATGATAAATTTTTCTTTCAGTGGACATATTTTTTTTGGGATTGGTACAACTGTGACTTTCTTCCATGTTTTCGGAAAGTAGCAGAGATTCAGGCAATTATTAATCAGAATGGTTAAGGCTTTAATGTACAATTGTGGTAGTTTTTTAATTACCTTGTTGTTTATACCATTGGGTCCAGCTGATAATTGTGGCTTAAGTTATAATATAATAAGTTAATATTTAATTAAGTTATAATACTTCTATAATACTTATTTAATTAAGTTATAATACAATAATATGCTCGAAGAAACAAATTCACTGTATTCAGGAGGTGCATCTTCGGAGTCCCTTTCAAATGTGTAGCTGTTGCTAAAATTGAAACTTGCCATATTTATCGTGTTAGTAAGATTTGAATAAATTTGCATTGTACTCTGCTCTGCAATGTAACGATTAGCTCTAGCAGTGTTAGATTCATTATGCACTTTGGCAAAGTAGTTTGCACAGACATTAGCACTTTCTTCCTCACAGCAAGCGCCATCAATGATGGGAATAGTCTTTTTTATACACTGTCTAGAAAGAGCTTTGACTTGTCTGAAAAAGTCAGGTCCATGTCGTATATTTTTTACTTTATTGTGAAAGTTAATGTTGTATTGCTGGTTTATTTGTTTGTCTTATACTTGATTGATCGTGTCAAGTAAATTTTTAGCATACATATTTCTTCTATCCCCTGTGAATCTTATCTTATCTTAAGATATTATCTTAAGATAAGATCTTATTCTCTTTTTGGTTTGGAGCAATACTATTGTTTCGTCATTCAGCTTAATAAGGTTATTTCTTACTACTTTCATTTTTGGAATGAATTTGTCCATTGCTATGGTTATGATGCCATTTCTGTTGTAACTATTTTGCCAACTAACATACCGTGCATTAAAGTCGCCGCCTATGATCATTGATTCGTTGTTAGAGAGTTCACTTAACAATGTGTCTAAGTCTCCCGTTGAACATAGATTGAGGCAACGGCAAGCCATCCCTCACCAAGTCTTATTTCAGCCGCGGTAATTTCAGCTTTCAATATAACCGAAATTGATTTACTTTTGAACTGTAATGAATCTTTAATGATTATACCGGTTCCAATTTCATCCTTATCGCCCCTAATCAGAAAATATCCTTTGAAATGCACTTTGTGTCGTTTCTTCAATTTGGTTTCTTGAAGAAGCACAATATCAGGCTTATGAACCTTTAGTATATGTTGCAGTTCATGTCGCTTCCTGTGGGCCGTAATCGAACGCACATTTATAGTGAAAATTTGAAGTTTATGCGACATTTATTTCCAGTTCAAGTGTAAAGTTCAGCAGTGCTTTCCTTTTATCGGATAACTCGGTAAGGCCGCTATAATAATTAGCGAAGTCCCTCACTTTATTAACATATGAATCAAAGTTGCTACCAAAACATTCATTAGCGACATTGTCTAAGAAGTATTTAATTGTATTAACATTAGATATTTGAGCATTATTCTGCATTGATTTTTTCTCCTGCCCTCTAGCAATATCAGCAAAGGAGATTCAATTGCTAACGAAATTGGTCGGAACATTGTTTATTTTTACCGGTAGTTTATCAACATTAGTTCTTTTTTTTCATAAGGTTTTCTTGCCATCTTGCGCATCCTCTGAAATTCGCTGTATGACCAGGTTCATTACATAGAACGCCCCTGCTTTCTCAAGAACACTACATTTACCGCGTTCATGCGTTTGTCGGCATTTGACGCAGCGCGTTTGCATGGAACAGTTGATTGCAACATGACCTATCCTTTGGCAGTTGTAGCATTGTATCAAATCTGGAGTAGCTAATTTTTCAATTACAATTTTTTGATTCAAAAGGTATTTAATTTTTAGAAAATCACCAATATTTGCTGTTGGTTTTAATTTAATTATAAAATAATTAGGGCTGCCTTTCTTTTTTGAGTTGAATTTGACAACCTTTTCAACATTCTTACACCCGAGTTCAATTAGTGCCTCTTGAATTTCCTTGTCAGAGAACCCTTCACAAATGTGTTTTAATAGAAGATTCTTACATTTTTCTCCCTTCGGAGTATAAGTTAAATAATTAAATTCATTTACTGTAAGAATTTCGATTACTTTATTACGAATATCAATTGATTTTGCGTAAATAATGCACCTATTCTTATTATAACCTAAAATGCTAAAATCATTTGTGTTTATTTTCATTGTCAAAATTTCATTCCTTAATTCTCTAACATTTATGCTATATGCAACTAAAGGGGGAACATTCTTTTTCTTTTCGCTTACCAAAATATTTTGAACTTGATCACCAACCTGCGATGAGCTCCCGTTGACCTTAGTCTTGATACGCTTAACTTCTCGTGATTTGATTTCTGTCCATGTTTCGGCTTGAGAACTCGTTGCATCCATTTTCTCATTGAATTCACTAGTTTTCGTTATATTTGATGCAAGCTGGTGTGGAATTGCAGATTCAGCACAATCGCTTTCAAGGTTAACCTCTTCATTTTGCATATTGGATGGAGTTACACTCAAGTCACTCTCATACTTGTCCTTATTCTTCGAGGGGACTGTGGGCACCCGTTTCTTCATTACCTTTTTCCTTTTAAATCTGTCTTGATCGTCACTATCCCGAATTTGGATTTGTTCATTTAAAAGTTTCACGTTATTATGAATAAGCTTCACATTATCTTCTTTCACTTTGCAATATTCTTCCCTCATACGAACTATCTCGTTGTTCATTCGTACACATTCCTGGCCTAGCGCATCAATATCACTTTTTAGTTTCTCCTTTTCGATTTTGAATTTGTTGCTTTCGTTACATAGTGCAATCAATTTTCTGACTTTTTTTCCAGAATGTAATCCTTCAATTTCTGGTTTTCACCAACAAGCTCTTTATTAATGCGAAAGAGTTCTTCACTATCCATTTTGGTACATATTTTCACTCCTCATAAAATAAGGGTCACTTTATTTTTAAGTAAGAAGTGTCACTATCACTAATGCAGTTTAAATGCAGTGAGGTTTTTAAGTAAATACACAAATAATTATTTATCACAATGAGTGTCACTATCACTATATAATTCTAAGCTAGTCTGCCAACTGCGCGACAAGCAGTTTACACACCGAAAATTCTGTCCTTGTCTATTTCACCAACAAAATCCTACTGTAGAACTACACAAAAGGCGCACACATTATGTATGACACCGTCTTTTGACTTAATTATCCGAATTACTTGACTACACCAATTATTTTACTCTGTAAAACGTCCTTTTTCGAGGACATCCTACCGCCGAATCAAACTGCATCTGAGACAGAGGTTGATTATTTAATGTGAACAGAGACAATGTGTCTGGATAGGTAATGAGAGTAGTGATAGCTTCGCTTTACTCAATGCCTTCCCCATGCCAACTCAATCACACATGTTACCAGAGGAATCTTCCGTGTTCATAGCAAGTACACCACTTTCAACACTGACATACTACCTATCCTATGCCATTCGCAGGAATTCTAATTGCTTTTTCCTTAAAACGTCAGCCTACCTCAAAATCTCATTTTCCTGTCTCAAAATCGGGTTTCTTTCACTTACTACATTTTCCATGTTAGTCCATTAATTTTTGATTTAAACAAATGCTTAAATTTTTGTTCGTTGTTTTGTTTTGCTTTGTTGAATTTAATTAAAATTTATTTTTTTTACTATCAGAAATCATGGAAAATTATGTTTGAAGCCAATAAATCAATTAAGATTTAAGTCAAAAAGAATTAAAAATATATTAAAAACAAAAAATGGATAAAATACATAGGTGACATAAAAAATTAAGAATAATAAAGAATTGAATAAGTTTGTTCGGGAAAATTAGTGTTTACACATTTATGTTGAATGAATGAATGATAGTAGGTTTTATTAACAATCTTCTTAGAATTAGACAAGTACCTACAAACTGTTTGAAATTAACTTAAATCTAAGTTAACCTATGAGCTGTGCCTTTGAGGCCATGTTGCTCAAGTTCGTCCGATATAAAAATAGGAAAATTTCATGAATCAATTTCAAGTTTAAAAAATTTCAGATTAAAAACTAGTGCTGATACATTTCTGGGCTTCAGGCCGGGTCGATTAATGCATTGCTTAATGTTCGGCGCATTGTATTTTTGATTGTTGATATTCGATGTGTGTTGATTGTAGGATTTGTGGTGATTCGTTGAGACCAGTTGTGTCGGATATCACGCTGTATTCACTGCCGTCATCTATTTGTGTTATTAAATATTATGGACACGTTCGGATTACTGTTATTTCTTCCTCGTTTGATGGAAGAGCATCAAAGCATATTGGGAATTGATGATTTCCCAATATGCTGTGCGAGGGGCTCAAGTTTAGCTGCTTTATACAGTGTTGAGTTGGGGTAGAAGTAATCATTTTCTCTTCGGTGGAGATAAGTGGCTGTTTGGAGTATTCTCCTCTCGAATTTAGCCAACCATTTGATTTGGTAAAATCCAACCGATGACCAAATCAGAATGGCGTAAGTAAGGATGGGCCTTATGAGCTGCTTGTAGATAGTGGACTTTACTCTGCTATTCACGGAAGAGTTGGCTTTAAAGCGGCAGCTGAGTCTATGGTAAGCGAAAGTTGCAGATTGGAGATAGGACTTAGCTTGAGCAGAGAACTTTCTGAAACGGTCAAAAATCACACCCAGATATTTAACTGATCTAGAAGGCATGATACGTGTGCCATTGATAGTGACACTAACTTGCTGTAGACCTTTGGAACGGCGCTTGTAACTATCATTATTGCCTCTAATGAAAATGAGCTCACTTTTATTTGGGTTGACGGAAAGGCCCCATTTGGAAAAGTAGCTGATTAGCTCTGACAGATAGCGCTTCAGCTGTATTGCTGCGTATCTGGGGTTGTGCTGTGAGCTCCAAACTAGCAGATCATCCGCGTAAAGATTTACCTTGAGGGTAGAGGCTCCTTCGTTAACTATATTTGGGATATCTGCGGTAAAGACATTAAATAGTATGGGTCCCATAACAGATCCTTGTGGAACACCACACTCGCTTTTGAAGACTTTAGAAGAGGCTCCGTTTAGGCTTACGAAAGCGCATCTGTTTTACAAAAAGCTCTCAATGAGACGAATAAAATGTCTAGAGATACCAAGGTTGTACAACTTGAAGATTAGGCCATCGATTGAAACAGAATCGAAAGCCTTCTTCACATCAATCAAACAGGCTCCGAGGACCTTGTTTTCACTCACAGCAGTCTCAATAGTATCCGTAAAGACAGAAAGTGCGTCAACCGTATAATGTTTGGCTTTGAAACCGAATTGTCTGAGTATAATGATGTTGAGTTCATTGATCTATTCTGACCATTCCGAAAGAATTACTTTTTCAAATAGCTTTCCTACATTGGAGAGCATGGATATGGGGCGAGACTTTCTTAGTTCACACATGCCAGAAATTTTTGGTAAAGTTCAAATTTTTGCCCTCTTCCATGCTTTCGGTAAGTAGCCTATGTTGAGACAGTTATTAAAGATAATTGTGAGATGATGGAATTAGAGAGTTGGAAGTTTCTTCAGAAGGAAATTTCAGAGACTGTCTTTACCTGAAGATTTTTTCCGGGGCAAGGTGTTGACTAGGCCTACTAGGGTGCCGGGTGTGATCAAGAGAGAGATTCTCGAAGGGGAGCAGTGTTTTTATGGCTAAACGTTGCCAGACAGAGGTCTCTGTTAATACGACGGAAAGTGGACACCACTTCTTTTACTTCGTTGGTGAATAGTGAATCAGAGCTTTCGTTACTTTCACTGAAAACCGCCGAGTAAGCTTTGGCTGCAGCATTGGCAATACTATAATCGTCGCAAAGGGAAATACCATCGGATGTAAAGTTGCCGTTCACTCTTTTAATTATTTCGGGCCGGTAATTCGGCCCGAATATTAAAAGAATATTAATATTTTAATTACTTAAAAGGCCGGTAATTCGGTTGATTTCTCTGTACATATCATGGTCAGGGGAAATATTTTTCAGGCGTTCTTCAAACTTGTTGTTCATGTGTGCTGCTATTTTAATCATGATCAAGAAGTTTAAGTTTTTAATTAGGAAAATTTTGTTTGACAATACTCAGGGGTTACTTTGTTAAGATGTCGATGGTATATACGGGTTAGGCGCCTTTTTAAGGTCCTACGTTTGTTGTGGAGGTAAATAATGTCCTGGAGGAGGTCTCTAAAGGCGTAATTTCGGGATCATTTAGGAAAAGACACATTTTCTATGGCTGAATCAAGAACACTATTGAGTGAGTTGATTTAGACGTCGATCTCTTCTGGCGAAAGATTTCGCCTGTCATCCAGGTCTAAGTATTTCAGTTTTTCTTCTAATTCACTGGAGAAATTTTCCCAGTTGACTCTTTTGTACGGAATATACAGCTCTAGTTCTGAGGCCAAGAAGCCGAGCCCATTTTTTCTTAGCAAGCTTAGTTGCGCGAGTTGATGGTCAGATTATGCGTCGAAGACGTCACACAACCGAGCCAAACTGAGGTAGAATACTAATGAGACTTGGAGATACAAGGAAGAAGTCGGTTACGCTCGACGACCTGCGAAATGTAGGCTCCGAAGGAGCAACGACCTTTAAATTAAGAGGATTGTTAGAAAGCCATGCCTGTAAACTTTTTCCGTAAGTATTCGCTTGCTGGTTACCCCAAGCTGGATGTCGGGAGTTGAAGTCTCCTCTAATTATTAAGATACCGATCTGAGAAGCAGATACGTACGTAAGTAGGAACAAAAGAACATGAGTTTAGGGCGGCGAATTTTATGGGTCGTATCGAATCCGGAAAGTTTTAAAGCAAGTGAAAGATATGCTTCTCTCTTCTCACTGGTTGATTTCATTTTATCTAGGCGTGGCACGAAGTCTTTGACTTCGTTAACCAAAGTGAAAAGGTCAAAACCAAAAATACTCTGGCACTCTGAGAAGAGGACTGAGTTCAGGGTGCTTGGAATGCTCTGTGGACTTGGTAAATTGGGACTTGGGACCTTTCTTCATGGTGTTCGCAAAAGCCTAGCTGATTTCATCTTGCCGGCGTTGCTTATGATACTTGTTGGCAAGTCTTCTTTCTTGTAGGCATTTAGCCACCGGGCACCCGCGAAAACTGGCGAAGTGACCAGTGGACTTGCAGTTTACACAGTAAACTTTATCCTTACCGGAGTCCTTGGGAAGAGTACACTCTTGCGTACCGTGGCATTTATCACACTTCACGCAGCGTGTTGTGAGAGCACAGTTCGAAGCAATGTGGCCAAAGTTTTCACAATTAAAGCATTGCGTTATATTCTTTTTGCACAAACTTTCTCATTGTTACACATTTACGTTCATAGGACAACGTATTATTAATGGTTTGTAGACGAAATCTGCGGGAAATTTGGAATTTGAAATTTGGAATTTGAAAAAATTTGCGGGAAATCTGGAAAACATTTAGAGAGGGGGGGGGGGGGTTATGGTTAGGCAAATGAGTTTCAGAGCCCTTATAGGCTTTATAAATGCAAAGAGTAATAACTTTTACTAACTTTCTTAAGTCTTCCCTAAGTTTATACTTGAAGGATTTCATATTCCTATTCTTCCTCAATTGCAAAATCATTCTTTGGAAAATTTTCTCAGAGCTCTTATTGAAAATTCGCAAGTACAATTATTACGCTTAAATGTATTCACGTATGAATATTTGACCTGATTGGCGTGCGTATAAGCATTTCGTATTCATTCCACGCGTAAATGTTGCATTATAACATTGTACAACTTCATAGTGTACGCTATTATGATACCTAACCGTACAGAAAATTTTATATGAGTGCAATTTCGATTCCTGCATGTGTGACCACATATGAACGCAAATAAATTTATTATGAAGAAAGGTGCTATTTCTCATAGTTGTGGAGACTAATACAATTTATTGAAAACATTTCATGATCATAATATGGGATTTTGTATTGACTCATGGAATTCACTTAATTATACTTAATTATGCGAAATTTAGACGAGTGTTGAAAAGTCATTGAAACCAATTATATTTATTTTCTGAGATTGTTAATTTGATTTTTAGATTATTATTCAGATGAGGGTCGAAAGAAATGGATTCAAATGCAATGACTAAAATCATGTTACCGAAAATACTCCTATTTTATCCTGAAACTCCAATTATAAATACGTTTATTTATTTGTATGATTGTTGAATTGCTCAATACATTCCATACTGGACGAAGAAGCCGATATTAATTTGGAACTATCTGACTATGGCCATTGAACGATTTTCTTCTAATTTATGTTGGTCTCATTATTGAATTTTCAAGCTGACCCACATTCGGCTAGTATTAATTCTAAATATAATGGTTAGTTGAAAAGAAAAGTATTCTGTACCGATTATGACTGTCTGATATTGGCTTGTTGTGTAAATTATTATGAAACCATAGTTTCATGATGCTAAAACTACTAAAACTGATGCTAAAAGTAAAGATCAAAGTGAATTTTGTTTATCAAGTTAAAAATGATTTCTTTATTATAAGGATAATTCGAAGCAACATTTAGGGAATATCTCGAAATACGGGTAAAAACTCATTGCCATGAAAAAACAACAATGGGAACTGCTAGAAAAGTGATAACAGATCTTTTATGATTAATAACATTTTTAATATGAGATATAGATACATAGTATATAGACAGATAGACATGTATAGATGCATATATATATAGATATATGTTTATACATATATTAGATAAATATTAGACATTACAGATTTTAACTTAAGAATAGTAATGTGAATTTACGAGGGATATGTTATGTTAGAAATTATTACACTCACAAGCAGGGTTAAACTACACAGTCACAGTTTAACCATATGTTCGTTCAGACAAACTGCGCACGTACGAATAGGTTAAAATCATTGAAATTTATACATGAGTGAAAGGATAGAAACCACTTTGAATAACCGCGTTTCTCGTCTATAGCACCTTGTAAACTGTGGAGATAGGCGTTAATTGCTTCACTGAAAATACAGAGCGGCATTTTCTGTTCGTCCGTATTCTTGTTCCGCAGTCAAAAGTCCAAGGGATTCGAGAAGATGAAATAAGGAACATCAACCAATTCTTGATCCACCAACGTCGAATCTTGTTGAAAGCACTACTTCCGTGCAACGCATAAGGTATAGTTTACAGGATCAGCAATCTTTTCCAACATGGTTTGGTACACGCTGGAATTCGTTTTCATTCCAGTTATGGAGAAGTGAATACCACCAAATCTCAGAGTACGACATACTCCACCAGATTTGCTTCATTTTCTAAACAACATTTTCTTTTACGCTTCATAATACGTTCGCCCGTATATCCGATCATTTTGTTTGTTAATTGTTTCGTCAATGATGCAAATTTTCCCTGAAATATTTTCCGCACATTTTCCAAACACATCGAGTAAAACGTTTCAGACGAACCCGCAGAATGCAGTTCCGAGGAATTCGTTGGATAATTTGTGATGGTCTCTATAATTCATGTGGAAGCAATATTGTACAGTTTAAAATGTTGTTAACACCGTCCTAATAACCATGCAAATTCATTTAAACTGGCAAACCTTTTTAATGCTAAGTATGGTGTGGCAGTCTTAATGCATTTTATGGATACTTTGCCTTTCCATTTTATCATAAGTACGTTAAATCTTTAGTAACGTCTGCAAATTGTGCTTATTTATTTGAAGTTACGGTTCTGTTCGAGAAACCAATCGTTCTCATTATGCTCATCATCGTCGAAACTCATCAAACATGACTTACATAACCGTTCATCAGAACAATTAATTCGAACCACCAGGGATCGTTTCCACAACCATCAACGTTTCCACATTACCACGTTTCCTCTCTCGGCTAATGCGTGTCCATCCTGTCGTCGCGCAGTCCGTAATGAAGAGACCATAGCGAGTGTAGAGTGCAGTGTCATCAATTAAACCTGGACCCATCCACATTATAGAAAAATTCACTGAAGGTTCTTGGTTTGCAGGCTTGCAGGAGTTTAAGCCGAACGACCATCGGACATGGCGTAGATTTGGTGTATGGGCCGAAGAACAAATAACTGTAGATCCTGAGTTTGTAGCGATGAGTGAAGGTCCAGATACGATACTACGAGACTGCGATACGAGTGCGCGACGAGAGTCTCGCAGCGAATGTCAAGCAGTTTTCGTAACTTGCGTTTGTATACGACATCGTACAACGATAACGAATCGTCGAGGCGTGATATATTTAGAAAAAGCCCAGATACAATACTGCGTGACGCCGATGCGAGAGCGCGATGCGATTCTCGCTCGTCGCGCAACGCTTTCAATTTACAATGCACGCTATGCGAAGAAGAATAATGTCCATATGACAAATGTCAAATTGGTGACGTTTTGAATTAATATTGATTAAAATTATTTTTGATTTTTTAAAATTTTTGAATTTGGAATCGGAAAAACTAAGATACACGAAATTTTCATTCAAAATTCATTCCGAATAACCCTCCTATTTAAAAAGTAATTCAGGCGTTTGAATTTCAAATTTCATTTACGCGCCATAAATCATCTGACAAACGCCACGCACCTCGTTGCGAGGAATTTTCGTTTTTCCGAATATTTCTCGCCTCGCGTCGACACATCGCAATCATTGTATGATGTCGTATACAAATGCATGCTACGAAAACGGGTTGACATTTGCTGCGAGATTCTCGTCGCGCTCTCACATCGCCGTCTCGCAGTATTGTATTTTCTCGCAAAATTCCTCGCAACGAGATGCGTTGACGTTTGTCAGATGCTTTATGGTGCTTATATGAAATTTGATATTCAAACGCCCTAATTACTTTTTAACTACTAGAGTCGCGAGCGAGAAACGCATCGCCTTCACGCAGTATTATATCTGGGCCTTGAAAGTAGCGATGAAACTCATTTCTGGTTGAATGGCTTCATCAATAAACAAAACTGTCGCATTTGGAATTATGAGCAACCACAGGCGGTTGTCTTAAATCGTTACGTCGGGAGAAAGTCACTGTTTTGTGTGCAGTCTTACATTCTCGTTCCGGAATTGACTCGCCGTAATGCAGGGATCTCTGATTTTAACCAGGATGACGATACATACCATACAACTCGTACAATCATCGATTTATTGAAAGAAGCAGTTGATCATGGTAAAGAAGTTTCTGTCATATGTAGTCCCCTTACTTTTGTTATAAATATGTGTTTTATTTACAATTTTAATTTCATGCTACCCATTCTGCACTGTCTTATTTAAGCTTTGCTCTACTTCTGAAATGTTTTTCAATGAGTTGTTGCCTATCCTAAGCCATTGATTGACAAGCGAAACACTATCTTTAGTAATTGAATTAATTTAATACAACGTTTAGTTTTACTACTTGAATTACACAGGCCTGCGACCAAATTTTTTTCTTTAAAGTAATGGGTGATTCTTATGTATTTTGGTGCGTTGAGTTCAGAAATGCCCTCAGTTTTTTTCCAGCACGTAAGCATTTTCCGCAAAATGCATTTTTCTGCGGGATATTTATGAATATGCCGAAAAAAAGTTGTTTTTCCACTTTAAGAATTTAAATATTCTTAAAGTGTCTTTCAAAATGTCTTTAAGAGCTTGTGTTAATAATCCTGATAGTTTCTGTTACATTTGTGGCGAACTTGTATTAAAAAAACAAACTCGAAGTATTACGGAGTTTATTAAAAAAGTGTACTTTGCCTATTTTGGTGTGAAGATCGGAGATCAAGAAAACTCTTGGGCCCCTCATAGAGTGTGTTCAGGCTGTGTTGAAGGACTTCGCAATTGGGTTAAAGGAAAGGTGAAATCTTTTCGTTTTGGGGTGCCTATAATTTGGAGAGAGCCGAGAAACCACGGCGATGACTGCTACTTTTGTTCTTGCAACATACAAGGATACAATGCTAAAAATAAAAAAGATATATTTTACCCAAACATACAATCTGCACTTCGACCTGTGCCTCATGGACCCGGTATTCCAGTACCAGTGCCCCCACACAATTTCGACGACTTGCCAGAGTCATCAGAGAGCGAATCAGAGCAGTTGGACGATGAGTTTCAAGTCGAAGACTGTGGACCCCAACAGTTTTCACAAAAAGAATTAAACGACCTCGTTCGTGATTTAAGGCTTTCTAAAGAGTCTGCTGAATTACTGGGCTCTAGACTTCAAGAAAAGAACTTGTTGAGATCTGGAACTTCATTCTCTTGGTACAGAAGCAGAGAAAAACAATTCGAGCCAAATTTTTCTCAAGATGACGACTTGTATATTGTTCTGATGTTCCCAAGTTGATGTCAACGTTTAATATTCAACATGTGTCAGATGAATGGAGGCTTTTTATTGACTCGTCCAAAAGAAGTTTAAAAGCAGTTTTGCTACACAACGGCAATAAATACACTTCTGTACCCGTGGGGCACTCTGTGCACCTAAAAGAAAAGTATGACAACATGGCTTTTATCCTTGATAAATTGAAATCTAAGGAGTTTGGATGGCCTATCTGTGGTGATCTCAAAGTCATCTCTATGGTGCTTGCACAACAAGGTGGCTATACAAAATTCCCCTGTTTCCTATGTGAGTGGGATAGCCGGACAAAAGCACAGCACTGGAGCCAAAAAGTGTGCCAACGAGAACTTCGAAGGTTGGAGAAAAAAATGTTCACTTTAAGTCTTTGGTTGATCCCAAAAAAGTGCTTTTACCCCAACTTCACATCAAGCTTGGACTGATGAAGCAGTTTGTCAAGGCATTGCCAAAAGATGGCGAAACGTTCAAGTACCTTGAAAAGAAATTCCCGGGACCGTCTGAGGCAAAGTTAAAGGAGGGTGTTTTTGTTGGCCCGGACATTCGAAAACTAATGAAAGACAATCAGTTTGAAAACGTGATGAAAAAAGCTGAGAAAGAGGCGTGGATATCATTTAAAGAAGTTGTAACTAAGTTTTTGGGGAACAATAAGGACCCGGATTATGAAGAAATTGTAAATAAAATGTTGAAATGATTTAAAAGCTTGGGGTGCTCCATGAGCTTGAAACTTCACTTTCTGAAGTCCCATTTGAATTATTTCCGAGAAAACCTTGGTGCCGTAAGTGAAGAGCAGGGCGAGAGGTTCCACCAAGGCATCAAAGAAATGGAACGGAGGTACCAAGGACGATGGGATGTGAATATGATGGTAGACTACTGTTGGATGCTCCATAGAGAACTTCCAGACATCCCCCACAAACGGAAAAGCTCAAAACGGAGTTTTGAGGGAGAAAGATGTAGATATTATAAAGAATTATAAATCCTTATTGTATATACATATTATTTTTATCAAAGTGTATTTAAAAATGTAAATAAACCACTAGTAATATTTTTTTTTTTCATTTCAAAATGCATTTTTACCTATATGTACTGCGGGTTTTGCATAACTTTCATTTCGGTTTTGCGGAAAATCCCTACGTGCTGGAGAAAAACTGAGGGCATATTTGGACTCAGCGCATTTTGGTGCGCACACACGATTCACCCATTACGGTGAAAAAAAAAATCAAAAAGTGTCAATTTGCAGGCCTGTGTTATAACACCTGAACTCGTGTACAGAATTTTATACTTTGGTACGATTCATCACTTAAGATTATATTCGTAATGTCTAATGAATAATTAATTTAGTTGATATTAATTAGTTCCCTGGACAATCAAGCAATACAGGAATATTCTAATTCGATTGCCTTAGTTGTCTTTTTTTATTTTTGTTTAGTGTTGATAAGATGGGAAAGTACCGTGAGCTTTGATCTTTGAGTATAGTCCCTTGGTTATTTGCTTGGCCAGCTTGGTGGCAAGGAATAACTATGAAGACATCACTCATTTCCATTTGTTGTTTAAAAATGTATCAAAAAAGTCTTTTCTTTTCGGTTCTTAAGTTAAACTTCATTTTTATAATATTAATTTAATAAATTAATTATAATAATTAATAATAATTAATTTAATAATTAATTTAAATATTAATGTAAACCAAAAATGTCACGTTAGGACTAGGAAATGATAGGGACTATTAATTTTTTTTTTAAATTTGCAAGCCTCCGGTACATTCACCAAAAACTCTTTTTGACTTTCAATGTGGACTTTCGGGAAGATCTTTGGTAAATTGAAAATCTCATGGTTCATTATATATCGATAAATGAAAAGACATTTTTTTAAGGAGTGAGATGGTGTTATTTATGTAGTTTTAGAAATTCTTATTTCAAGTTTTCACTGACTTAGTTGAAAAAAATTTCCTTTATTCATAACTTGGTTGTGTTAAAGTAATAATATATAATAATTGAAGTTTTTGTAATATTGTTGGAATGAATTATTACTATATTCTGGTAGAAAATTTCATGGGACTCAACTTTTAAATATTATTTCCGACGTATGTCCACCATGGCTTAAAATTACATAGTCCAGTGGATCAGTCCAATTTTTCACTACTATTTTCAATAGATCTATCCGTATGGCGTTAATGGTTACTTGAAGATTGGCTTCCAATGCTTCAAGAGTTTATTTAAATGGAATTTAAACAGAAATGAGCATCATCACTAAACACCATTTTTTTGGTAAAAATGCTCATCTTCGGTCAGTTTGAAATTAGCGCAGTTAGCAAAAATGCGAGGTAAACGGTTGTCATTTAGCTTTAATTTTTGCACAAACTGTTGTTTATAGGCACCGAAACGAAGATCCTTATGTGCAATTTTACAGATAGTTGAAGGACAACAGAAAGCAAATTTCAAACGGTGACGAACCGTCATTTCGGCGTCTTCCTCAATACTTCGCACTGCAGCAGCAACATTCTCTTCGGTACGCACATTTTTTTGTCTTCTTGATGGTTTCGAAACGAGTAAAATAGTGCGAAAACTATCAATAACTTCACGAATTGATTGCTCACTAGATCGATTATGTTGACCGTAAAATGCACGAAGTGTTGTATTATTTGTTTCAAATTAAATTTCCACGATTTGCTAGCGTTATTCTGGCGTCAAATAATTCAGGATGAATTACCAAACCTTACTGAATAGAAATTTGCATGTCACAGTTTGACATGCTCAACTGTCAAACCATAGACAACAACCATAGAAACTTCTCATGCAGGTAAAAAAAAACAATTATACAAGGGTGGTTTTATCTACTGTGAGCTGATAAACTTTTTTTCATGCAAATTAGAACCCTCCATTTTTCTAATTTTCATTTAAAAAAAGGTTTATCAGTTTTAGCTAAAAAAAGATTTAGTTTTGAATTATTTTTTTCTTACAATTATTGACTAATCGATTTTAATTAAGTGAAATTGTGAGAGCCTCAATGTGCATTGAAGTCAAACTCAACCTTTCATGACACGAATGATTCAATAAATTGATGTTCATATTGGAAGTTTTTAAGAGTATGGATCTTGAACACTCCGTCTTGATCCTTTCGTGAAGCACTTTTAGTAGATATCTAACTATTGCTCTTGAGGTTTTCGAGTGAATTTCCATTTATGTGCATTTATCTTTTATATAAACAATCTGAAATTGTATTATTTATTAAGAAATTATCGAAACAGACACTTCCCCGTATGTTGGTGAGTACACTGTAATATTTTATTAATTCCTTAAAACCGCAACGGCTATTTGAAGCTAATGTAGCAGTAGGTTTATGCGTTTTTGTAGCTGACTATTGCCTCAGTAAGTTTTTGATGATATATTGACAAGTTTATGTGTTTCGCAGCTCTGGTTAAGCTGAACAGAAGACTTCAAGAATGTTTTGCAAGCATTTATGCTATAAGCGGAAAGTTCTGAATAATGAAATGTTCCGCTGGGATCTTTTTGCGATACATTTAAACGGATGCATTAGTTGTGAAGAAGATCGCTTCAAATATTTTCATTTCTTTCGAGGGTTGTGTAATGTTGTTATATTTGTGGTAGCACTTGGCGTTGATGTAAGTTTCTAAATATTTTACTACAGTTGCTAAAGTTTTTGTTAAACATTTAATTGTTCGATAATATATGGTAATTAATAGAATATGATTACTTATTTAGATGTAGTCTATTTCAAAGAATATTTTTTTGTGTGATTTGAATCGGTTTACGGATTTTCAAAAAAAATAGATATTAGTTCCTATGGATCAATCTTCAAAACACCGATAAGAAGAAATCTTTTGATGAAATGATTTTTATACTTGTACGTTTGCGAAAAAAAACGCATTTGAAAAAGACATGTTCCTTGATTCAGAAATAGGCATATTTCTTGGTATATTGTGTTAAGTTGAAGAGTCCTTTATACGTATTGTTCTGCATTTTTTTGTTTGGTTCAAGCGCGTTGGATTAATCGCTTTGATACATTTGGGATAATACGAGTACCAGCCACGAAAGATACATAGTATGTTCAAGCGTTCGAAAATAATTGTTTTCAATTACCCTCCATGCACTTCTCAGCACACTGCCTGGAGTTCTTGGAAGAAATCCAACTTCAGGAAATCACATCTGACCATAGATTCGTTATCAACATTTTTGTGGCACCTTCATGAGCAAGTTATGTAAGGACGTTCAATATACTTTCGACCAGGACCTTATTAACAAAGAGCTATTCAATAAACGTTATTCACTCTTCTAATAATGTTTTTTAGCTGAAATCAGAAAGAAACGCCAAAAAATCAGCGCATATAAGTCTGTGGTTGCAAAACACATAGTAGAATGCCAGCATAACGTGCAATGGAACGTTAAAAAAGCCACGACAAATAAAAAATTGGATGCATACGAAACGATTTTCATCCTGACAACAAAGGAACAAAATCGGCTAAACACAGACACAGGAAATTGTGACACCAAACTGATTAGGCTAGCCGCATCAAAAACACATCAAAAAAACAAAAAAAGCAATTAGGGTAGACATTTAAGCTAAACACCATAAATAATCACAATTAGTAGGTTTAAACATGATCTTTACAATTTGAGGCCATAAATATGATAGAAAAATATTTGAGGATAATGAAGGGAACCTTATTGTATGATAAATGTTGTAGGTTTAAAAAAGATAATTCGCCCACTTGTACTTTAATAGACATAACACTGAAGAAGGGACCATATCGGCCTCGAAACAGCTGTCTGTTGCAAAATAAAAATATCAACCTAAAAATGGAATCTAACAAGATTTTTTTTAATTTTTTAGAAGGTTGCAAACATCCGAACCAACAATTGGAAAATGTTTTTTAGTTTTGTTGAATTCTTATTAATTTTTTCCGATGTTAATAAATTTATGTCATAATATGTGAATAACAAAAATAGTATCGATTGGGTGCAGATATTAGGTATCTTTTTATTTTTCCATATTTTTTTCACCTTCTGTATGAGAAAAATAGTAAAACATGATTCCTCACTGGAATTAACATATTAGCATGTCGTTGCACCCCAAACCTATATATGCTAAGCTAGAAGGCTCATCTATAAGGATCTAGTTAAACGAGGAAAAGGTAGTATCTAAAGCGCAGAAGTAGAGGTGAAGTAAAATTAGTAAATTAAACGAGTATCAAATTTTCCAGTCGTTTTATGAATATATTTGCATATATAAAATTAAAACCACGAAAAAGATCTGGAAGTGGAAGCTAAGAATGAAAAAGATTGTATGTTTCGTTTAGTTTTCCTTTCTGTGTCGAAGATAAGAAATAAAAACCTCTGCGAATTAAAAAAAAGCAAAGTCTCATTAATCGGAAATTTAATAAACTCCAAATCTCGCCAAGGATAGAACCTTTTCTTAACTAATAAACTATAATAATATAATACTCTCAACTTATTGAATATGATAAACAACATACTATTAGAATTTTTTCAAAATTTCTGCAATTCATTCCCCTAAAAGGAGTTTAATTCCATTGAACTTCGGGACGACTTTCCATCGTTCCCCACCAATGTTATTTCCTTCAAAGGAGTTCCCTCGTTCGCAATATTGGGTATCCTTTTAGTTCTGACTTGTCTTGGTCTGACTGTGCTGATTTAAGGCAGTTGCCTTGTGTGTTACGTGATTGAAAGTGGTCCTCAAACTATTTTCTAATATTCGAAGTCGTTAGGAAGTTACAGACGAATAATGGTGAGTAAATTGTTCGTACTTTAAGCCATATTTGAATTTTAAAACGCGTTTTAATATAATACGACGTTTTTCTGACTGATTTTCACGATATCTTAAAAACGGTGTGACTAAAAGCTTTCAAATTCCATTGATAAATTGAGGACAAATAACGCGATCGATTAAACTAGGATAATGCAAAAATTCAGACTGGCTTTTTGTAAATTTTTTCTTCAATCACGAAAGCAAAGAAAATAAAATCATGAAATTTGAATATTTAGTTTCGAAAGCATGTCAATAATAAAGTTTTCAAGATTTTCAAATAATTTTAGTTCATTTGGTTTACAAATTGATATGCTATTTGGTTTTCTGATCTGCTGGAATCTGGATCTTTCTGGATCTGCTGGAATCGCGGAGACCATTATTTAGTTTTTTATATCATAAAGATATCATATCATAAAGATCATTTTAATGGTACTGTAAGCATAGTTTATGATGGCTTCTAATTTACAACTCATTTTCATAGTTTTTAAATAAATAAGACTCAAGGTAATTATAGACGAAACGTATAACCTAATAACCAATTAATGATGCTCCATAATTTAAGTATCCTGAAAGGCATACAACCATTTTAAAATAAGGTAATATTTAAAAAATATTGGGTAGAAAGGAGGAAGAGTCATACGTCCCTGCCGAAGCTCCGCTAGTGCCAACTCCTTGATTATTGATAATAAACATCAATATTTCAAAAATGTAAATAATTCAATAAAAAATCAGCCCATTCAAAGGCAAGGGTGTAAAGTTTTGAATAATATAGTTGTCTAAATATGATCCTGGTACAATGAATATTTTTCGGGTACACCATTAGCAGGGAAGAAAAATTCTGGCACGTGTTTCCCGCGATTCCTACCATTTTTCACGCAAAATTTTTTTCAAATGATACAGAGAAGTAGTTAGGGCAGTTTATAGGAAGTAGTGAACGTTTATACAACCATAGCACTCTCGAATGGTTTCTAGTAGACAGAGGTAGAAGAAACTCAGGTGGATGTATGCAGGAGGGACGATAAGTCTTTTTAGAATTCAAACGATAGTAAAAAAATTAGTCACATGAGATAAAAACTCTTTATTTATTATAAAAGAGCAAAAATGTGACCCTTGATTATTATGACACAGTTACAACCTGTATGGATATTTTCAATTATTGCCTTACGTGTGTTTTGAAATATTTTGAATTTCCTCCCGGGTATTTATTTGATTTTAATTCTTCAAGAAACCGTGGGTTGTTGTTATAAACTTTACTTCTAAGGTAACTCCAAAGGAAATAAGTCTGGATAAGTGGATTGGGGATAAGACTGGGCTTGGAACTGGCCAGTTAATGTAACCTATTTTGGATATGACTTTTCACCCAAAAATGTCGCGTACTGCATTCAATGAGTCGTTGGAGGTGTGACATGTTGCTCCCTTTTGTTGAAACCATGTAAGTTGACTTAATCTTTTTGTCGATTTAAACCAACCATAAAATCCTGTAGCGCTGGAGCAAAAAAGTTCTGTAGCATTGCACTATACTGCTCTGGCTTTAAAGGTCTTACCCTAACAAGCCGAGAACAATAAATCTCCTAGGGAAAAAGAAAAATGAGGCAGGAATATTGGTGGCGCTATGGATCGGACAGAATTTTTTGAATCAACACGCTAAGCAAATAAGACTGACCTGATATGCTTGCGGCGAATAAATAGATTGTATAGAATACATTGTAACAACAAACACTCTCAGACAGAGATAGAAAAACGATACGCAGATTTATCTTTGGATTGTATTTTTAAGGCAAAATCTTTAAGAGACATGGCTTCGACTATTCAAAAGTGATAATTTCAATGTGAAAGACAGTGAGCGCTCTGGTAGACAACAAAAAAATTAAAGGAAGGAATTGAAGGTGTTATTGGTTAGTGACCCAACTCAAACTCGACGACAAGCAGCAGAAGCATCGAATGTGTCACAGGAAACGATCAGCAGACGTTGAAGAGCAGTGGGTAAGCTCAATAAACTCACTGAATGGAATCCACACGAATTAAATGGTCGTCGGAGCCCAACAGAACCGTTAAAACACAATGCTATCGTCAACAAATGATAAATTTAAACCACACATTAATCGAAAATAAACCTAAATGGGCCAGAAGACATGGCAAAGTGATAAGCATACACGTACTCCTCAGAATTGGCACTATCTGACTATTACCTCTTTGAATCGATGGGGACGTGCTCAAAAACGCGCTCAAAAACGCGCTAGAAGAACAGAACTTCAGCGATTTCAAGAAGTTAGAAAACAGATCGACGAACGGTTTGTCGGAGAAAACAAGGAATTTGCCTGTCATGGTATTCGAAAATTGGCCAAATCTGTACATGCCGATGGCCAGTATTTTTTCCCAAGATAATTCCGTACTTTTTTTTTACCAAAAACCGAAAAAAGCGTATTCATACACTAATTATAAATAAATATTTGTATAAATATAAAATGGCAACAGTATACACAGTATGTCGGAAAAGTTCCCGAACTTTTGAAATAAAAATTGAAAATTACTTCTAAGGAAATTTATTCCAGTTAACTTTCAACACAGTCCCCTTCCCTGGATATACACTCATTTCAGCGCTCCATGAGTGATTCGAAGGCTCTCTGGCACTCCTCTGAAGTTATCGCTGTGAGACGCTCGGTGCAAGCCGCTTGAATGCTTGGTACATCTTCAAAAAATCGTCCTTTCAAGGCCAGTTTTAGCTTGAGAAATAGGAAAAAGTCAGGTGGAGCCAGATCTGGCGAGTATGTTGCGTAAATTGATGTGTGGGCTCTGATTTTTCGTGAGATAACGGTTCACAATGTTCGAAGAATGAGCAGGCGCATTGTCATCCAGAAACTCAACGATCCCGGTTCCTTGTACTCGGGCCTGATGTGATTAATCCGGCGCTTCAGACGTTTTAACACCTCTATGTTATACGCAGCATTCACGGTAGTGTTTGGGGGCACAAATTCTTTGTGTATCAGGCCTTCGGAGTCGAAGCAAGCGATGAGCATCGTCTTTACCCGTGATTTTTGTTGGCGCACATTTTGAGGCCTCGCATGGCCCGGACTGAGCCAAGCGGATGACTGGCGCTTCGTGGAAGGATCGTATTGAAAGCACCAAGTCTCGTCTCCAGTCATACTTGAGGTTAGAAAGCCCGGAGTGGTGTCGCAAGTCTCGATAAAATTTTGACAACATTGGCTGTGAGTTTGTTTCTGCTCTGGTGTGAGAAAGTGCGGAACAAATCGAAAGCAGACCTTCATGCGGCTCATTTTTCCTTTCAAAATCAACGCGACGCTATCCTTGCTCATGTTCAGTTTGTCTGCCAACATTCTGAGAGAAATGTGGCAATCCTGCTTCAGTAGCGCGCACACGCGAGCCTCGTTTTCGTCGGTAACAGCTGTTGACGGCCGGCCGCTTCTCTCTTCATCTTCTAACGACTCTCTACCCTTCTTGAACAGACTGAACCACGTGTAAACAGTTGTACGCAACACTACACCTTCACCGTAAGCCTAATCGATCATTTTTTCGATTCCGCGAAAGTTTTTTTAAGTTTATAACAGAATTTAATTGCGGCACGATGATCAAATTTCTCATCCATCGTAGAGCTTGCACCGGGGTACTAAACACACGTTCACTCAAGCACGTCTATCTCGGCAACTAATCAATGGCTCAGACACTCCAAAGGGATGTAGCAACATAGTACCTGTGTCGTCCATGAGGTGGTGCCGCTCGTACAAGCGCTGCAAAATAAGTTCGGGAACTTTTCCGACATACTGTATAAACAAGCATATTGTCCGATTCAGACCGAATAAATCCTCGCAAGGCTAGTGCTGCAAATGTAACAAAACGCTTAGCGACAACTGTGCTAGGGAATGTCCATCGTTTTTGTATGACGATAGGGTGAATCATGTTCAATACTATGGGCACAAAATTAAGGGAAAAGTGTGGCCTGTGCTGCAACCAACATTAGAATCCAGTGTTAATAATAATAATAAAACCCTTTAAGACTGCTGCCGTTCTTGATTTTAGGTGAATAAATGTGTCCTTATCAGTATATTAAAAGATATTTTCTCTTTCTCGCTTGGCGCATTACTGCAATAAATCAAAATCTTTCTACAGAAATCAGAAAAACAAGTGATACTATAAATTTAGAATTTTTTTTTGTAGTAAGATTTTACTTTTTGTTTTATTAATAATTTCAAAACTATGATGTTATTGGCAGTATATAAGAATAGTATATTTATTACTTACTTCCATCTATTTTGATATTTGATATAAAGGACGTTAAGATATGTATAATTTTATTACATATTATGTATCCAGGCCGCTTTCTTATTGTCGAAGGATTCAGATGCTCAAGCTGCAACGCTAGTTGCAGGGATTTTCATCGTGTTATTCAATGTTATGGTTAAGACGTTCGCGTTCTATATGCATCGGGAAAGTGAGTAATTAAAGGATCATTTGTTGCTTGTAAAAGTTCTAATATAATCTGCCATTAACGTTTCTTTTAAGTCAATTTCGAGTTGATAAACAAAGCTTGCAATTGGATTGAAAATCTCAAACAAAATGGTGGAGAACAAGTTCAAAGTATTTACAAAGCATATTTAAAAAATTCAAAACGATCGAGTGCGATAATTGGAATTATGCTTTTGTGTTCATCTTCATTAAATATGGTCACTGCAGTGTACTTCATTTTGAGCCATTTCAACGACCTAACACAGGTAAGAATTTTACAAATACTCCAGGATCTTGAGATTGCTTAAATGTAGTCTATGTTAAATTTTTTTAAGGGAACCTTAAACCCAAATACAACCTTACCAGAAATATTCTATATGCAACCTAATTGGGCGTTTACCGATAATTTCGTTTTGGCTTATGTGTATCCATGCTATATCGAGGCATTTGGTAGTTTGGGTATGTACACATGGACCTCCTTTTACACGAGTTTCATGAAATATGCTGCATGTCGACTTGATAGTATTGCCTACAAGCTGGAACATTTGACTGTAAGTACTGACATAGGAATGACAATCCTGAATTTCGATACATTCATCAAACTAATATCAGCCTTTATCTAGGATTACTGTTGCCATTCTGGTAGTCCAACCAGTTCTCAGGAAGAACACAAGTACACAAGTAGTAAGCGATTTTTAGTGGAATGTACAATTGAGTTGGTAGATGTGCGAGTGTAAGTAATGAGATGGAATAATGGACCAGCAATATTAAAGTTTAAAATTTAGGTGTGTTAGAAAATTTGAAGAGACCACGAAAGTTGCATTATTCCTTGAGTCCAGTACAACGGCTGCGTTACTTTGTTTTGTGGTGTATAATATGTTACAGGTTAGACTGAATTTTAGTTTCTTTTAGACCTTGTTACTGGGCACAATAGTATTGGAATACATTTGATTTTTGTCTAGGATATGCATTTTGAAGCAGCTGCTGTCGTCGTCGTGTGGGTTTTGTTAACACTTGGAATACTCTTCGTGTATTATTGGAATGCGAATGAAATAGCGTTTAAGGTAAGATGATTAATTTTTACAATTTACTAAGCGAAACGTTTAAATATTTAAAATTTTGTTGTTTTCCATATTTAAACTCACCGTTTTTGGTTTTTAACTCACAGCTGTGTCCAAAATATTAATTTTTTAATTTTAATTTTTAAAAATTTATTAAATTGTACCCCGTATAAAATGTATTTTAATTAAATTAATAAACGTAGTATGGCTATTTGAAAACTTGTAAAATACACATTAAACGAACTGAACGTATCCTGAATTCTATTACGATCAAATACAGGGAATAATAATCCTCTATTGAACTATTGCTGCTTCTCAACGTATAATATTCTCTAGACCTATTTATTGGACAATACCTACTACACCTTAATGATTTTGGTTTAAAGCGAAACTAAATGATCTTATAATTCTAATATAATTTTTTTAATTATTCTTATGATTTTTTCGATGATTGATCAGAAGCTGTGGCGACTGCAATTTCAACCTTAGTGGAAGTTATCTATTAATAAAGTTCGTTTTCTCGTTCCCGCAAGCCAAAATTTCTTGCCAGTTGCTTGGGTCTGCCTTGTCTTGAATCTTTGTAGTCGAAACGCTTCCTTCACAGCAAAGAGTATCTCAAAGTTTTCCTCTCTTTTCATCGATGACGTGTTTCGACAAAAAAGAAACAAGGTCCGGCAGACGCAAGCAACAACAATGTTAACTATTAAAGTTTGAAGTTTGAACCTTATTTATTAAAAAAAAAATAACTTTTTTCCGTTTATATAGAAAAGTCAAAAATATATACTAATTATACTTGACATGTCTGCACCTTCCTGACCGTTTTCTGTGTGTTGTGTTTCTCGTTTGTCAAAGCAGATAAGAGTGGATGAGATTCACAACGACTGTAAGCGTCTTAGGACTAGCCCCAGTTGTCGTCTCGTTTTCATTTAAAAATTGACTTAAGGAAATGAGCCGTTGTATTTCAAACATTCTCTGATCACAATATTTCTTTTAAAATCAAATGAGGGTGAATTTGATCCATAGGGAAGTTAAGGCCAAAATATAATAGTGCGAGACTGCGATACGGGAGCGCGGCGAGAGTCTCGCAGCAAATGTCAAGCAGTTTTCGTAACATGCATTTGTATGCGACATCGTACAATGATTGCGATGCGTCGATGTGAGGCGGGAAATATTCGGAAAAACGAAAATTCCTCGCAACGAGGTGCGTGACGTTTGTCAAATGCAATATGGCGTTTAAATGACATTTGAAATTCAAACGCCATAATTACTTTTTAAGTACATTGGTTGTTATGAATGAATTTTGAATGAACATTTATTTGTTAAACGAAGGAAAATTCCAAATTCAAAACTTTTAAAAAATCAAAAACAATTTTCAGCAAATTTCATTTAAAATGTCACCAATTTGACATTTGTCATATGAACATTAATGTTTCCCGCGTGCATAGTAAATTGAATGCGTTGCGTGACGACGAGGGAGAATCGCATCGCGCTCACGTATCGTCGTCACGCAGTATTGTATTTCGGCCTTTACTCTTCTCAATTGCAGTTACTCCTCTTCTCATCAGGAACCAATTGTAGAAGCTTATGTGTTATATTAATCCTTTGTCTTAAGTTTAAAAAGTCCTGAAAGCAAAAGTCCTGGAAGCTTTCCTATTTTGCTTATAAGCTTATAAGCTTTCCTTATTTTTGCAAGTCTAACTTGCCTGGTGCGGAACTAACTTCGGCCTAAGTTAGAACAGTGAAAGGGAGAAATAACATACACGTTTTAATGAGAATCGAAACAATAAAAAAATTTCCAGAATTAATAAGCTCAGCAGCAGCAAACTTGAAAAAGGGACTAGTTCAAGCAGGGATCAATAATAATAACCCAAAGTGACGGTACCACTAGATGCGACTAAGTCAAGGAATTGACATAGGGACGCATGCTCCAACCAAATTGACCGCTTACACCTTCCCGTCTGATATAGGTACTAAAGTTTTTTCTGCAGCGTCACCATTCTATTGAGGTATTCGTGAATGTATATATGCCCTGAGAATTTTGACGAAATGAGAAAGTCCCCCTCCTCGTTTTGCAGGCTGATCTATGGTTTATGATGGTACTCGATTTTTAACATCGGGAGTTTCCTTTGGGTTAGGCTTACGTTCACTTTTTTGATGCCTCGAATTGACCAATCAAACTGAATTTGAATCGTTTGGAATACTTGAACTAGCAATGAAAATCTTCTGGCAAGTCGAAACAATCCAGAGTGCGGGAGCTTAAATGAAGATGACTTCTTGGTTTCTACTAACCGCTCTTCAGTGCATAACATTGTCATCTTTACCTGCACAAAAGTATTAAGTGCAGGTCTTTAGGTTGCATATCCTGCAAAAGAGAAAGATAACAACTGTAACCCTGAAAAATTCATCATCATGCCGATATTAAGGCAGTGCTCTGTCTGCATTTCGTCATAGAAGATATGCTTTATAAGCTGACAAGTAGACCGTGATGGTACTGTTAGCTGAAGCTATTTACAGTAAAGAAACGATTGCTTCGTTGGCGTCTAGAGTGTATCTATGTATTGGAAGTCCACTTTTACGTTCACTTCTTGCCAGAGAAGAGATTCGTTTGACACAAAGAGGTTTAGCCAGAATTAATGTGTCAGATGGTTCCAGATTGAGTTATTTCGTTGTCATAATAGATACTTAATCGGCAGTCTGGTTCGTTTTTTATCTTCAGAGGCAGTGTGGTAGAAGCGGGCGATTCATAGTCCTTTGAGACGTTGGGTTTTTGAAACCGTTTCAATTTTCTATTAGTAAAATCCTATGTAGAAGGTTTAAGGAAACTATTTCATCTTTCTTAAAAGCCTTTGATCTCAAGGACGACTACGAAAAAAATATTTCTCAATTTTTAAATGACCAAACCGACCTTACTTTGGGAATACGGCTGCGTAAGGTATTTATAAAATATAGCAAATATTGATGAAGCTCAAAATATGTTGTTATTGCTCTTATAGAAAGAATTTGGAATTTTCTATAACAAATGTGAAATAATTTCAAATGGAAATTCAAAATTGATCATAAATTATCCGTTAAAAGTGAAAAAATATTGCCTTTTTCATGCGAAATTTTTTTGAATTATTAGATTTAAATCATTTCCAAGTATTAAATTTTTTCAGGGGGTTAAATGTCATTAACAGGTAGTGCTTGGTTTTTCGAGCGCCACACACATTCACCCTCTGCCTTCTCATCTACCTTGAGGTTATATCCTGATGATTTTCAAAGCGTGAAGAAATGCTGTTTATTGTTGAAGATGTGTTGCATGTACAGCATTACTCACAGGACGAATAGATTAGCAGTACGCTGTATCAAATCCGTTTCAGCCTCTGTGATGATGTCTGCTGTTACGTGCGTTCTCCAGGAGCGATGTCATTTTTCAGGAAAATCTGCAGGCAATTAAACTGCTAACAGCATTTGTTACTTAAGCAGCACTTGATCAACTGTTTATCATTGTTATCAGCAGTGATCAACTGTTTCGAGTTACCTTTTAGCTTGGCTTTATACACAAGTCAAGAAGAATATACATATGCTGTATATTCTTTTCTACATACTGTTACGTATTTCCATGTGTAGGCGACATTGCACAAACAAACAAAAATATATATATGTAAATAAATAAATTAAGAAATTAAAATAAAAATATGTAAAGTTAGATTTAGCAAAATAATAATTAGTTATTAAAAAAAAAAAAAAAAAAAAACATCAGAAAAAAAATTCCAAGTAGCAAAAAAAAAAAAAACCCCAAAAAAACCCCACAATAAAAAAAAAAGAAATTCTTGGAAGTTATTTACGATCGATACGATTCACTGGGTTGTTGTGTTCGTATCGATATAAAAGGAGTGGAAATTGTGAGGAAGGAGAGATTCAGCCGATAGACGACAGCCGATAGAAGATACCTAACAAGTGAAGACATTCAGCCGATTAGCCGATAGCTGATAATACCAGTTGCAGCAGCCAGTATAGGACACTCAACCAGTCTCAACCAGTTGCAACCAGTGGAGCACACTCAACCAGTTGAAGCCAGTAGAGGTCCAGCCAGTAGAGCCATTCTGCCGAGGAACACCAACCATTAGAGGCCAATCTGCCAGTGGATGACACTCAACCACAGAGAACATTCTGCCAAGGAACACCAACCACCAACCAGTTGAGGACATTCAACCAGAGAAGACACTCAATCAGTTGAAGATACACAACCAGTAAAGGAGGAGGTGTTCACAGTCAGCGCAGCACCATTGAGCGCAGCACCATTGAGCGCAGCACAATTCACAGGTTGTTTGATTTTTTTTATAATTTTTATTTTATATAATATGAGGAACTAAGCTCTTTCCCTGTGTGTGTGTGTGTGTGTGTGAGTTGCATGGAAGGATCAGGGCCTAAATGAAGTCCTAACCCCCACGCCCACGCGGTGAACTAGTCGGTGGAAAATTAACTTTCTTCGGCCGCCATTATGCGGCCTTTGTATTTTCAGCTAACCCTATAATCTTGTTCCTTTCTTTCGCTGCAGGTGCGACCTATCGGTTGCCCAATTATTATTTTATTATTAATTATATAAACATATATTTTAATTTCCAATTTCCTTTGAAAATACATAACATGGCGCCCAATAATTATATATATATATATATTATTTTATCAATATCCCTTAGAAAATACATAACAATACATATGTTGTATAGTCAGTTATGAACTGATTTCAACTTGGTGCTGCTGTCCTGCAGAGTACAGGTTGGCAAAAGCCAAGTCGGTGTAATAGACCATAAATCGGAGTTCATTTCCACACAAAGGTCCACGAATTTCACGCGACCGCATTTTTTAGAAAAGTTTTGGGGCCTTTTTGTTGCTATCATCTCGTTGGCACTGAGTTTGGTGGGTTCTGGTGTAAACTTTTCTTGCTGTTCTCTGCGTGTGTATGCCCAAAGCTTAATAAATTCCAAGTCCGCCAAATCGTCAGTTGCCTTCTAAAAAAGGCAACTGGATTTACGTCTTTTCCATATGGTTTTTCGCAGTTGATTTCTAATTTATTGGATTCAAATAGCGTTAATTTATTTTAAATTCATTTCATTTTCATGAAATTGTTTGTCTCTATAGCCTAGTCATCAACAGAGAGGTCGATGTTGCTCCTTTTCTTATGTGATCTAAAGCTGATGTAGCGATGACCACTCGCTATATGGCATTCAGTTTCGAATCAATGAGATGATACTGAAATTTACACCGACACCATCTAGAAATCTGGGATTGATACACAACCATTCCTTTGTTAGTATTGCATTTGGTACAAAAAACCCAGGTTCGAAGCCGTCAGGATTATTTGTCATGTTTGATTCCATATTGGGTTCGTTGGAGGTGTAAGGCTGCCCGATTTCTATTAAAACCCTCACCAAACAATTTCACGTATCATACATGGGTTCCCGAGTAATATTGCTCCAAGAGAATTAAATTTCCAGGGTTTTCACCAAGACTTCTATCCAAGTTCCGAGCTAGTTTGGCGGTAATATATTTAAGTTTTCTTCCTCGCGGTAACTATCCAATAGAATCCTCTGATTGGTTTGCACCATCTTTTTGAGCCTTTTCAACGAGTGTGTACCTTGATAATTTAAAATGGTTTTTCTTTTTTGTGTCGTACACTTCAGGTGTAGTATACCTGCTGTGGTAGACTGTCGACTAGTTCCTATATATATTTTATATTTGCTGACCGGGTTTGATCCGGTTAACTGTTTATTGGCGATGTTTGATTGTTTTTATTATCAGATCGAAAGGAAAGTGACGGTTAAAAAAGCTTGTCTTAGCTCCATCATGTGATTTCTTAACTATTTCGACAACGTTTGGCGCGAATTGATTCCAGTTTCTTAGACCTTCCGCTCCTCTTGGTTGAAATTTTATTTGGATTGGTGAATTTTTTTTCATTCTGTCGCTAAACAAGCCCTCAACTCTTGCACAATAAACTGAATATAATTATAAAAATAATTATTATTTATTATTTTTCTGACTGAGAGAAGCCACTCAAATACCTTTGCGCTGCATGTAGTTACGCTATGATAATAGGATAGCATTAACATTCTCTAAGGTATCAGGAAAAGAAAGAGAGAGAGAGGGAGATACGAATATGCCATGATGCAAATAAAGCGAGGACATGCGTAATAAATTGGGTGAAAATTCATCCACGTAGATTAGCGAACAGTACACAATGGTATTGCAATGCTAATGGATCGCTGTCACTGATTTTGAAATTCAATCTTTCAGGGCTTGATTGACGTTAAATAAAGTAACGGTAATTTATTAAGAAAACTAAATCGAGATGAGACCTCAAATATAAGGCACGGTGTGATGTACAGAAACATATTTTAGAATTTGTATCTTTGCATACTTACTTACATAATTATAAAATTACACGAAAAACGTTTTTCTCATAATGCATTTGAATTTACAAAACGCAGCCATACCGGTCTTTATACTCAATTATTTTTTTTTTATTTTTCACGCTTACTATTTTACAAGAACTTGCTTCATTTACTGCAGCAAGGATTTGTATCTGTATCTTTGGTGTGGACAAAAATAAGTAAATATTATTTCAGCACACGTTGACTTGGCTTGCGAATCAAGCCAGGCAGCACGATTTGTGGGGAGTGGGAAGTGGAATATACTCTGGAACTTGGCCCCTGCAAAGGTAATTCCAGCGCACCAATCCTGCAAGGGTAATTCGAGGACTAAATCCTTGATTGATGCACACGGATGGATGGGTGTACAAATAGTATCTTTTGTAGCAAACAGTTGCTGACTAAGTTCCATCCTTGTTGCTAGTCATACCTTCAGTGGATTTATCTTTTGCGCAATCAGGGGGCAGGCTTGTGGAAATTGTTGGTTAAGTTAGCTATTTCTTCGCAAGCATTCATTTTTTATATTTTTGCTTCACATAAGGCTCCCTTATGGTAATTATTATAATTACTACTGTTACTGCAGTTATATTATATTGTAAAATAGGAATGTATAGTGTAATAATGTATAGTAACATTAGTAACATAATATGAAACACTTTAATATATTATTTAAAAATTGAATTTTAACTATATAAACCAAATAGTAATGACTTTATACTGTAATCATTCTTCTGTCCTTAGAACGAGAGTAGCTAGTTCCCAAAAATTAGTTTATTCCCGAATTCTCATCACGCTTTCGTGCGGATAGAGGCTTCACTCAGAAGAATTTTTGATTCGTAGCAGCCATGCCTATTTCATAGCATCATCACAACTAGGTGTGATATTTGAATAAAAACTCCTTATCTGACGGCTAAGATGACTCCAAAATTTTGTTTTACGTTCTAAAGAAGTAATGCGCAGTAATGTAAAGTCAAATGCATAAAAGGATCATCGCGTTCTTTATGTTTGAGTAAATTATTAGTCTTTATCTTTCCCTTTCTTATCATTGCTTTCAGCGAGGGTTATGGCTAGTTTTATTTATGTATGCTAACCGGTAAATTCAATCTTCCAAATTTCTAATATCCTTTATACGTATATGATTACTACGCATATGCTACAATTGAATGTCAACTCCCATGGCTAAACGATTTTGTTGGCAAATATATTACGATTGTAATATGTTCTCTTTTGTGATGGTAGCTGCTAGCTACAAAATATCAAATGTGGGTTTACACCTGTGCCTGATTGGAAACGGTTATAAAAATAGAATAGATAGTCCATCGTAGGAGGACGTGTTACAATTGTCGAAGGATGCAATTGAATTACTACTATCTTTTTGTAAATGACTTACCTAGAGCTGTAGAATTGAGTTAATTTTTTTTTCCACTTCAACAGAGTGACGGCATTGATACTTCTCTCTATATGAGTAATTGGTACGAGCTACCACTTTCGATTCAGAAGGACGTTCTTGTTTTCATGACTGGTTGCGTGAAACCTTTTATTATTACAGCTGTACTTTTCACCATGAATACGGAAAATTTCGCAGCAGTAACTGACTAAGGATATCTGACAAAATGAAGTTGCTCAATGTAATTATGTATTTACAGATTCTCAAGACATCTTACAGCTGCTTTACAGTCCTTACGACAATGGCCGGCAGAGAAGAGGAATTTTAAAGTTCATGAGTAATACAAAATTTCGTCAGGTGTAACAATTTACACCTGACTACTAACAATTTACGAAGACTTTACAGAGAAGCTCATGTAAAAAACCACCATATGTAGGGCGTTCAATTTTATTCAATTTAATTGTAGAAAATTTTGCTTAAAGGAAAACGCAAGTGAAAATGAAAAACAAATTTAATTTGATGTCGTTTTTATTCTTGAAATTAAAATTTTTTGTGGGAATCAGCAGTACACTTGCAATTTTTTATTATTCAGGTTTCAATAGGCTAATTATGCTGTAATTAATAATAAAATGATACTCTATTTTAAAAGATCATTGGGCCTAATTTAACGTATTTCGGTCGAAGCTTACGTTTTTTTCAATTAAAAACTGATTGTAACAAAAACTTTAAAAATTCGTGACTTTTTGTGAAATGACTTCCATATATCAGATTGTCCTTCGATTTTTAATATTGATCATCATTTATTTAAACTTAATGTCTTCAGGTCCAAACAACCTTTGAAAATTAGACACACTCGGAACAGCGAGATTTGTTTTTTCTCTTCTCGGACTACCTATTCACAAACAGACTTATATTTGGAGCAATTATGGTTGAAAATTTTCAAAGGATAACGAGGGTCATTAGGATTGGCAATTTGAAAACATGGACTGAGCGATGTTTGTAGGATAAAGTAGCCTCGATATGTGAATCATGGATTCCATGGGTAATATTGCCATCCAAACCAGCAAAATATCCACTAAAATATTAAATAATCTTTTGTTTGAAAATTAAAAATATTACGCGTGGAATAAACCTTCTTTAGAACGAAATGAATTAATTGGAGACTTGGAAAGAAGATTAGGCAGGCGTTTGGCTTTAGACGTAAGAGCTACCTTGAAACGATAAAGTATTTTAAGTTGCAATTTATTAAAAACAAGCGGACAAATTCCTTGTAATTCAGATTGCACTTTCAAAGACAAACATTAAACTCTCACTGATATGATAAATGTAAAAGGAAGATGATTGTATTCTTATTAATTTCCTTCTGTAAGTTATTTAGTTCCTTCTGCCGTTGGTATCTAACGTGCCAAAAACTAGATCAACCAGAAATTTGTGGTCGAATAGAATATTATGGTGTTGATATACTATTTAACCCATACCCATTGGTACCCATATCAACATACAATGCTTTTATTTTCTTAACAATAAGGAATAGTGTCTGAAGGAAAGGTTCCCTTGAAGAACGAAATTTGGTTTTGGTTTTGGAAATCGAGTCACGAGTCGCACAATTTTCATTGCACCTTCAAAGTGATCGTACCATTCCAGTAAATTTGATTATAAGACACTTTTGGAGAGGTTTTGCAAAAAATAAAACCTTTAATTTCTCCTGAATTCCCACTGCTAACGGCAGAAAATCGGATTCGAAAACTTTCACTTTTCAAAAAATGAACATCGCGGGTGTCCAATTCCACAATTTTCATCCTTGCAACAAAATTTCGGTACCATTCGAAAGGAAATTTAAAATTTCCGGACACTGTTCGGAATTATTACCACTCCTAGGGGGAGGGAATTGGATCATCTCGGGTAACCAATTACAACATAACTTTAAAATTACAATTACGGGTACAACATAACTCTGTTACCATTCGGCGGAAAAATTTCCGAACACTTTCCGTATAAGATTTTTCGAGAGAATTATTATTTTTGCTGCATTCCCACTACTAAGGGTAGAAAATCGCATTCAATAATAATCACTTTTCGAAAATCTACCGTCTCGGGTTACGAATCCTACAATTTTCACCCTTCCATCATAATCACGTAAATCACGGTGCCATCACGTACGCTAGTATTAATATTTTTCAAAAAACTATTTTTCGTTGCTGATTTCCCACTACTAAGGAGAGACAAACGCATTAGAAATTCATCACATTTCGAGAATCGACCATCTCGGGTCACCAATTCCTCAATTTTCACCAGTCACCAATCCATCATAATGTTGTTGCCATCACGTAGGCGAATAAACTTTTCTAAAAAACAACCAGTGATTTTTACTGAATTTTCACTCCTAAGGGTTGAGAATCGCATTCGAAATTTCCGATTTCCAAAAATCGACCATCCTGGGTAACCAATCCCACATTTACTTTCAAGTTTTGCTTGCTTTGCTAATTTTCGTACCATTCGACGAGAAATTCGCTCATAGGACACCTTTTGGTAAGATTTTCACGAAGAAACCATTTTTTCGCAGAGTTCTCGCTACAAAGGAGAGAAACTCGCATTCGAAAATAACCACTTTTCGACAATGGACCATCTCGGGTAATCAATCCAAAATTTTTTACCCTACCATCATAATTTTGGTACCATTAGACATGAAATTTGATAATGGGACACATTTTGGTTAGGTTTTTATGAAGAATCCTTTTGCAGAATTTTCGCTACTAAGCGGAGAGAATCGCATTCGAAAATAATCACTTTTCGAAAATCAAATATCCCGGGTAACCAACCCCATAATTTGTACAATTTCCACATTATAGTTTTGGTGCCATTAGACATGAAATTTTATAATAGGACGCTTTTTGGTTAGGCTTTTACGAAGAAGCTACATTATTCGCAGAATGCTCACTACTAAGGGGATTAAATCGCATTCGAAAATAATCACTTTTAGAGAATCGAACATTCCGGTTTACAAATTCCACAATTTTCACGCTACCATCATTATTTTTATTATTACCAGGACACATTTGGTTAAGAATTTTTGATATAATATAAAATCGCATTCGAATTACAATTTTTTCGAAAACCGAACATCTCAGGTCATCGATTCCACAATTTTCACCCTACCATAATTATAATTTTAACGCCATTATAATTTTAACGCCAAATTTGATAGCAGGACAGTTTTCGGTTATGTTTTTACGAAGAAACTATTTGTTCGCTGAATTTTCTCTACTAAGGGGAGAGAATCGTATTCGAAAATAATCACTTTTCGAAAACAAACATCTCGGGTTACCAATCACACTATTGTTGCCCTAACATCATAATTTTGATGGCATCTTGTACCATAGAATAATTTTTTTTTCGAAAGAATCATTGATTTTTCCATGATTCATACCCCTTAGCGGAGAGAATCGCAATCGATTCTCTCCATTTAGGGGTAGGAATCATTCAAGAATCGCAAGCGATCATTCCAGGTCAGCAATCCCACAATCGTACCACCAGCATTATTTTGGTACCATTCGATGGGAAATTCGTCAAATAGACACCTATCACCTATTTAGCTTTTATTAAAAACCATTTCTCCACTAGGGTGGAAAATCGCATTTGAAAATTCGCACTTTTCGAAAATCGACCATTTCGAATCGCCAGCCCACAATTTTTACCGTACCATCATAATTTTGATACCATTATACGGAAATTTGATAAAAGGACACTTTTCTGTTAATAGTTAATCCAAACGAAAAATTAAGAACTGGTACAACAATACCATGTTGTGCCTTAAAAATGACTGGAACGGGATAATTACTGGAGTGAACAGTATTTGTGATCAGTTATCGAATCGTTATCAAGAAGGCTGATCTTTTTTTGCGAACTGCTTGCAATAGCCATTTGTTAGCAAAATACAGAACAAATGAAGAATTTTATTCGGATATCAATACCAATACAAAGGCAATGAATACAGGCGAATACATAATTTAGCCCGGATCAAATACAAAGAAAGGCCTTTTGTAGAATTCGAAATCTATTATGGGAGAGTCGAAGGCGTGGTCTCAACGCCTAGAAGCTGTCAAAGAAAAGGGCTTACGTGTAGCTTTTGTATTTCAACTTATGTAGCAATAATTTTTAAGCTATATTTATATGGCATTTGTTATCCAGAAATTGTATGAACAGATCGCTGAGCACAGATCGTTTCATTATTCAACATTCTTCAAAATGACAGGTTTCTGTCACAGTAGCTTTCATTTTCCATATTCCGCTTCCATAACGACCATATGCTTCTCATTGATTTGACAAAATGAGAGCATGTAAATATTGTGCGTCGTTCTGGATATTTAAAAAAAAAACAAAATTTTGTAGTAATGGGTTACCGAAGATTCCTCTGTAAAACAAGAAATAGATATTTAACATATGATTGCTAAATAATTCTTAAGTGCATGCTGGGAACACTTTAAAATGCACATCAACGAAATTCGTTGAATTTTTTGAAGAATCTTATAATGGGCCCAATTTTTAATTGGAAAGTGTTGGTATAGATAATAATATTACTGGGAACTTCAGATGTGTTCTTACCAGCGCATTACGTTTTGAATTCGAGCCACTGTTGAACAAATACCTTGTTTTAAAGATTTTTTTAGAGATTTTTATTGTATAATGATAAAGGTTGTTATTTCAAAGCGCTTCTTTTTTGGGTTGGCAGTAGTGCCTTGAAAATGCATTTTCTTGTTCATATCATTTTCATTGTTCATTTCTCAGTCAGTTCTGACCTCCCGACAGCAATGGTCCATTGAGCATCAAATGCTGGTTTACAAGAACTTCATTGACAGGGGCTATTGTGTCATTCCTGTATCATGTCTTCATTTTAAAGTTGGTTGCACTTGTCTCGTTCTAAAGAATTATGAACTGAGTGAAGAAGTATCGAATTCTTGAAACCGGAAACTAGGCGAAGAAAAAATTGAACGGTGGGAGCACTGGAAGCAATGAAAGCGTGCTTCAAGCTGTTGAAAGCTTTAAGGATGTCTGCAGGATGATGATACGAGTTTGTCTGCCGGATGTGGGAAAGCTTGGTAGACGACATTGTTTCGATATGTGTTGAATGAGTGACGAAACGCACTTTCAATTATCAGGTGTGGTTGATGAACCAATTGTTTGTTCTTCCGATTCTGAAAACCCACAAGAACTCCAAGAATGACCTCTACTCAGTGAAATGCTGACTTTGGTATAGTATCAACAGCCACTCCAGCATCGGTCCACATTTTTTTCGTGAAAACGGTCGAACTCTCACACTCAATACAAATCTTCCCTAAAAGCTGTTGCTTGATTATTTTATTCTAAGAAAGTGACATTTTAATCTTAATCCTAAATGGTTTCAACAAGAAAGAGTGAATAGCTGTACATCGCGAACAAGTTCCCGGCACACCCAATTACACTTGGAGTGGTTTGGAGTGGCATTCACCATCAATGGGTCTTTCACCATATGATTTTTCTTTAGTAGGGTCATAACAAAGCACGCATAAACATACACAAAGCACTCACCCTCGAAGCATTGAATGAGTTAAAAGTCTGCAACTGCAAGATTCTTGCAGTTTCGTATGAACTGTTGAGAGAAATACAAAAAGCACAGTGTCATAGTGTCTTCTAGAGATTTTCCATAAAACGGACAGCACTTGGAAAATGCCCAGTCTTGTAACTAATCAACTCAGTTCAAAAGACAACAGCATTATCTAAAGTCAAAATTGAATGTGTAACAGGTTATTCGAAAATTCATTAACTGCCTACCAGACTCTGTAGAGCATTAAAAAAGTAGGACTTAGCTCGGTCCCTCTTGGGACGCATGATTTAGCTGAGGCGAAGCAATCTATTTTTTCTTTCAAAAGTTTTGCAAATGTTTTTTGGTGAAAAAATGTTTAATGAAATGCATTTTCGATAACTTGTTACAAATAACATTGGAAAATATCAGAGTTTCAAACACAAAGGTTTGAAATGAAGTTTTAAATTATTTGCTGCAAATTTTCTGTGAAATCTTTAAACGAATCACTGAATTCATTAAAAAAAGGTGGAAAAATTGAAAATAATATAAAAGAATGAGATGTAATATGTTTCTGAAGATGCGCATTTGAGACTTAGACTCGTATATCGATTTCTTCCTTATGTGTAGCCCGAAAACGTTACGACATTCGCACCATGGAAAAATTGAAATCGAAGTTAATGAAAAGTTGATATTCTAATAGATTATTGCAGGGCATTGTTAAATTAACAATGTCATAAACTATTGAGAAGAACATGTTAACCATCATTTAGATAACGAATATATTTTGATTTCTTTTAGTCAGGTAGCAAAGTTTCAATGCAAGTAATTATTATTGTTATTATTGTACTGGAATCCACTTGCTGGAAATTAGCAAAGGCCAGGAATCGGCCCTTAGCTCTCCATGTGTAGTACTAATGTTCACAGATGGTCCATCCTGTCGTCTTACAGAAGCCAAGGAGTTCCCCCAGTTCTGTGGTCGCCAAGTGTTGCAATTCTCTTACGCCAGTACACCTCAGCCAAGTAAGGCGTTTGTTGGCCAGACTCGAACAATCTAGGAGGAACTGTTCTGTACTTTCTTCTTCCTCCTCGCCACAAGCTCAGCGCGTGTGATCCGTTTGGATTCCTATTCGTTTGGCGTGTTGACCTAGAAGATTATGGCCCGTTAATTCTGCCACCAATGTTCTAACACCATTTTGGTTTTTCCTTAGGAGTTATTTTGTCCTCGTTTTATTAGGAAGAGGCCAAAGAGCTCAGCTTATTCTGCAGTCGTTCTTGTCATTCCAAGGCGTATTTGTCTCTAGATTTCGTCTAGTTCCCTTTTTACCGTTGCTAGTGGCACTTTAATTGTGTCTATTCTAGTGGCATTTTGGTCGGCTGATCCAGCTTTCGCTAGTTCATCCGCTCTTTCGTTTCCCTCTACACCGCTGTGTCCAGGGACCCATGTCAGTTTTACATTTACTCGGGTTGTTGCGGTTTTTAGAGCCTGCCTACAACCCTGCACCAGTTGTGAAACTACGCGGTTAGAGGCAAGCGTCTGCAGTGCCGACTTACTATCCGAGAGTATTTGTATACTTCCATTAAGGTTGTTTGTTGCCACTTCTATAGTCGCTTTTATTGCAAACACTTCCGACTGGAAAACTGTGGTGTGGCTCTCCAGTTTATAACTTCGGTTGAGTTGCGGGTGATCCGGGAAAAAGATTCCGGCGCCGCTTCCGTCATCCGTTTTGGAACCATCGGTGTAGATCATAATCTCACTTCCAGATGTGAAATCCTGCACCGTTTTCCACGCTTCTCTGGTCTTCTCTGACTGTATGGAATTGTTGTGTCCAATATTTGTTGAATTCTATCCAGCTCCCTTTTACTTGACGGGGCCATTCTCTCCATTTGTTCCAAAACGCATACGTGCCCCGTTTGAGTGTGGTTAGATAACCCATATGTGGTTCAATGCAAGTAAAGTCTCGTTGATTGAAATAACTTTATTCTAGGTTACTTGTGTTATTGGACTCGCTTACCACTCGAGTACCAGATATTTTCCTTAAAACTCGTCGTTATAGTTTGTTATATTTGTTCACACGTCACAAAATGTTCTGTCAGCTGACAGCTATAAAAAGGCATATTGGAAGTTCAATAAGCGTCCACAATTAAACAGTCCCTTTTCAAGCTCGTCCTATCAATCTCTTCTCTCATGCGAGAGAAAGGATTCCCGTGTTCTATAGGCACCTGTTGGCATAAGAAAAGATGTCTAGCCCCTAATGTGGGTCGAATAGATATGTTTGTTGTGTAGTCTAGAAACATTGTTTGTTCACACACAGCACGTAAATAGCCAGATGAAAACCCCCTATCACAAAGAAGAAAAAAATCCTTAAATGCTATTCTTACATGGAAGAGAAATCAGGATGTTCTTAACGTGGTAAGATATCTTAAAGATTGCTTTAAAGCTGCTCTACATCTAACATATACATTTATATATTTATTTCAGCGACCACTTTGTGTAATTGATTCATTGAACATCAAGGATAGAAGAATGGCAGGAATCGTCATGTGCTTCGTAGTCATTTTTAACCCTTGTGTAAATTGCGTGATTTGGTATGATGATGCAAATTTCTGCTAATTGATTTGAATAAATAATAAGGACATGAAAGTTTACACTCAGAGGAGATATCATAAGCACTTTGGTTCGTATAGTTCCAATTTATATTTGAATAACAGACCACTTATATTAAAATATAAACATTTTATTCCGAAATTGTGGACATTTTGGACATTACTGGGAAGGGTGGTCTGAGGTTGCTTTTATGTTGTATCGCTCTTTGTTGTTATCTGAAATAAATCATAAAATTTATCAATTTAATTTGTTTTCAAAGAAAACTCTTAATCACATAAATGTTTCTCAATGATGGGTGTTCGTTGTCATTTGGAAAAGTATTCAAAAGTTTACTGTGATGGGATTACAGAATTCTCCTCTCTAGTTTTAAGGCTTCTCCAATCACATAAGAGGGTCTGGATTAATAGCCCTCATTTCAATTAAGAAATTCTTTTTACACTTTTAATCAAATCAACTTGTAAGTTTTGGATATGCATCAGTATCTTCTTGTTTTGAAAATAAATTAATTTATTTTCCTCCCACATATCCCTTAAAAGTTAAAATTAATTAATATGGTTTCGGATATGCTACACGGGGCTGTCGAGCCATAATAACAAGAATTTCACGGGTCGGACTAGAGCCAAAGTAAAATAATAAACATTCAACAGATTTTTAATATCTCTTCTGCATTATAAAAAAAAATTAAGGATATCCTTGATGTATTTTTAAAGTACTTTTTCCAAAGAGTCCCCACTGTTTTAAAATAATACGGTTAACCGTGGCACAAGTTTCATTTTGTTCAACCTGAAAGCTTCTTCTTTCACTTTAGAAACTCTTTTACTCCTTCTCGCAAATCAAAATCAAGCAAATTAAGCCACTCATTGGTAAGCTCAAGCAAACAGAAATATAATGTCCTGAATGACATACACACGGGCTTTTTTTCTGTTTAGGGAGGTTGAAATCTTCCGTTACACCACTCAGTGGAAAGGACAGTAGCGACGCCCACTATCTTAAAAATTATGTAGAAGGAAGGGGGGAATACTTTTAAGTTTGGCATAAATTCAAGTAAAACTAGCAAAAAATTTCCCATCCACATATGGTACACGGATATGTTTCAGGTATCAAAAGTAACAGTGATGAGACTACATGGACTTGTCCCGCACATTCCAAACCAATCGGAATTATGCCCGATATCTTTTTGGTGGAGTTATATACGATTGCTAAATGAGTATAATTCAGCATTTACCAGGGATACAAGAGAGTAACATATGCTAGAACCACCGTTAATCACGACGAGGATTTTTCTAGATTGTTTAAGGCTACTCCAAAAATTGAGTCAATCAGCACAAAAAAAAAAACAGGAATCACGTAATGAGCAGGTGGATCCGTTTGTTAGAAACGAAGCTTTGTTAGAATTTATCATCTAGCGCAACTAGAAAGTAAAACTCGTTTCGGAAGGTCGCAGAAGAAACCGTGGGAAGCAAATGCAATAGAAAATGGAAAATTCTTTCAAGGATTCTCCCACGGATTGAAACATTCTTTGTTGATGCCTATGGCGAGCAGCAATTTCAGTTTGTAACAGAGAAATAAGTAAAAGGTAAAATAAATAAAGGTCGGGGACATCGAAACATTGTAAAGGCTAAGGATCATCAAAGTGCATTCTAACTCGGATTGCATCCCACGAAGATGAGTCTGAAAGTGAACTGTGAGTGCAGGCTTCATAATTTCATGAAAAAGACATGCGTACATCTACGGACATGCTGTGGATCATTGTTTTGCAGGACCTGTGACAACCTTGGAAGCTACTTCCTTGCGAAAATCATTGGGACGCCTAAAGATGAACCGGTTCATTGACTCTTTACAGAAGATTGACCTCTTTATCCTTCTGAAGCTTGGTATGCACCACCATTAGTTTCACAGTTGATGCTTAGGAATCTACAATCAGGCAGTTTTTGTCCCAAAATTGGCTTGCATAGGGTATTTCGGGTGAAGGACTTTGAAGAGGAAGAAGAAGCTACATACTTTGGACAAAAGCAACGTTTATCGGTGGTACAAAATGTTCACCTCCGGTTCGGTCGAATGTGAAGGTTTTGCTGACAGTTTTCTTCGATTGCGTGGTGCATTATAAGTTCTTGCCACAGGGTAGAACCGTCAATAAGGACTATTACCTTCAAGTACTGGGCAATTTGCGGGAAGCCATCAGCCAGAAACGCACGGATTTGTGGAAGAACAAAAATTGGCTCTTGCATCATGAAAACACCCCTGCTCACACATCGTTATTTGTGCGCGAATTTGTGGCCTTAAACAACACTCTAATAATGCCGCAGCCACGATATTCCCCAGTTCTGGACGCCTGTGACTTTTTATTTATCCCGAAACTAAAGAGCCTCATGAGAGGACGACGCCACGATTGAGGAGATAAAGACGGCATCGAAGGAGGAGCTGAACAAGATCACAAAAAATGATTTTTCAAAATGCTTCGAGGATTGGAAAAAACGTTATCACAAGTGTATAATGTTTGACGGGGATTACTTTGAAGGGGACAAAAAATATATTCATGAATAAATAAATAATTCTTGAAATAACATGAAATTCGCGATACTTTGTAAACAAACCTAGTACTCCCAATTGCTTGATTGGACTTTCGATTCCACTGGAATCTACACGTATTGGGGCTTAGCGGTTCTTAGATGTTCTGGAGTCTTTTTCTAGTCTTCGAATCCTTTCGGTTCCCCTCAGTGTTCTCACTGGTTGGTGCTTACACTATATCTAGGTTTTCTTATGTGCAGAACGTAAGTGAATCTCTTTTCGAGAGCTATTCGTAAATATTTGCTTTTTTTACAAATCTTATATGTTGTATTGAATGTTGGTTTTCCTGCACTTTGTTTAAGGATGAGAAACGCTTTACCAACATTGGTGTCTACTTAACAATTTATTTTAGGGGATGATGATGGTAGGGAAAAAGCATTTCTTATCCGTTCATTCTTGTTAATGTGGTTCCCGGAATGTTTTGGATTTTCGGATACTTAGGCATTCTTGCAATTCATTGTCAATGAATCATTTCACTTTTGAATCAGAATATCCATGTAAACGTAACCTGCGGCCCCAGTTAGCTTTAATGTCTCTTTTAGTTCCTAGTGCCACTGCAGAAGAAACTCTAGAAATTTATTATCTCCCATCTCATGGTTGCTTTCAACATTTCCGGATCTCACATGTATGTCTTCCAACTCATAACCTGCTACAGGACGTGAGCCAATCTGAGTTACCTTCGGGTGTTTTTTCTGATCTCTAATCAGCTCTATGTGATGCCAGTTCATCTAATTTTGTTTGACGTTTATGGTTAAACACAGACCAGTAAAATAATTGATCAGTTTTTTTGGGTTAGTACCTCAATTTTTTCTTATTGTTCTTACGGTAGCAACAAGTCTTACTTTTCTAGTAGTCTTACGTTTCTTACTAGTAGTTTTCTTTCCACAGAGTGGAACGTCTGTGACCCGATATACTGAATCAGTCGGATATTCAAACGCCTTGCCGGGTTTTCAGTGCAAATGTTTGATAATGAACGCTTGTGTGTAACCATTATTTTTTGAATTGAGACTATTAACGGCTAAAGATTGAAACGATCACTTCTTTCGTTACTAAACTTAATTTTAATAATATGTTTGCCGTGTTGTAAGTATTCGAAAAGTGTGTGGAACTTGCTAATTTGATTCATGGGATGGTCAAGCCGAAGAGATAAGCGAAAGCAAGTATTATAAGCTGGGTGTCCTCTTAAATAATCATTTTTTAAGAAGTCGTTAAGATACACAATAAAACGACTAATTTGACTTATCCTGCTCGTGGCAAGGACTGTAATTGTCTTACATTTCCTCCTCGAACATTCCGATTTTACAGGGTGCGTCAAAAAAGATGCTGAACGGCAATTTCTAATGTCGCAGAAACGCGATATTGGTTTCCTATCACTTACTTGTGATTTTGTTGTTTAATGTTTCCAATTATTCGCTATGGAGTCATAACCGATTGAGTCTAAGTTAAAGCATAATAAATAAGGGGACAAAATAAAAATAAGTTAGTTTGTGAGCGTTCGTCCAAACCATCGAAAATGAAACATGAATCGATTGTTGGTCACTTCCAAAATGTGTACATACAAAAGAAATTATCACTATTATAATCGAAGGTAGCAGAGGCAAAGCAGAGTAAAAGCAGCCTCAGGAAACAGATTTGTCATCGCTAGTTTCTGCCATTTAATGGACAAAGACTTGAGGCTCCAAGTTCCAATGATCGTATTGTATTATTAGGTGTATAAATATGAAATGCGGATTTTACTAACAGATGGCATAACCATTATATATGGTTTGTGTCGGGGATAACTAATATGTCATTTTGGAGGGTAAGCATCTGTCAACAAATTCCAGTATGTCATAGGTTTTGAGTGTACAAACAACATAGTTTTTTTCGCTTCAAAAATGTCGAATTACGTGCCAGAAAAAGAGGTTTTGCGGGGAAGTCTAATAACCTTCTTTCATTCGAAGAAAACGGCAGCAGAAACTTATCGATTGTTACTGGAAGCATATGGTGAACATGTCCCAAGCCAATAAATTTGTGAACGATGGTTTAAAAGATTTAAAAGGGACGATTTCGATTTCAGCAACAAAGACCGTGGAAAACCACCAAAAAAATTCGAAGATACAGATTTCCAAGCATTATTGGATGAAGGCAACACACAAATTGAAAAACAGTTGGCAAAAGCGTTGAAAGTTACTCAGGCAGCCATTTCACAACGTTTAAAAGCCATGGGAAAGATCCAAAAAGCTGGAAAATGGGTGCCGTATCAATTGAAAGAAAGAGAAGTCGAAAAGCGAAAAACCATTTGTGAAATTTTGCTTGCCAGACAGAAAAGAAAAAGTTTTTTGCATCGAATTGTTACTGGCTATGAAAAGTGGATTTATTTCGACAATCTCAAGCGGAAAAAATCATGGGTAGACCCACTCCGACCATCAATATCACAACTAGTCCGAAATATTCATGGAAAGAAGTCTTTGCTGTATATTTGGTGGGATAGTAATGGATCTTTGTATTACGAACTGCTGAAACCTGGTGAGACTACTACTGGCGAACGTTACCGACAACAACCGATCAAATTGAACCGCGCACTTAAGGAAAAACGACCAGAATTTCACCAAAGACATGATAAAGTCATTTTTCAACATGACAATGATCGGCCGCATGTTGCAATACCTGTCCAGAACTACTTGGGAAACATTATTTAGGAAAGTCTGCCGCAACCGCCGTATTCACCAGACTTGGCTCCTTCTGACTACTACTTGTTTCAATCGATGCAGCACGGACTTTCGGAACAGCACTTCCATTCTTACGAAGAAGTTAAAAATTGGCTTGATGAGTGGCTAGCCTCAAAAAATGAGAAGTGATACTGGAACGAAATCCATCAATTGACAGAAAGACGGGAAAAAGTCGTAGCTAACGATGGCCAATACTTTGATTATTGAATTCATTCGTTCTGTTATTCAAATAAATGCATATTTCAAGGAGAAAAAATCCGTATTTCATATTTATACACCTATTATAATTTTTGTTTCTATTTTTTGTACGTTGTTTTGATTTCGATCTTTAATATTTTATTTGATGACGTTCTTGATTCAAAATTATTAACGACCGTTTCATTTGTCAAAATTTTTGAAATCGGTATAGTTTCCACGTTCTGAATTGTTGGAAGTAGTTGTGAAAGAAGATTCTACATCGCGAAAACATCTCAGTTATGTTTGCAAAGATAGCAAAGAGCAATCTAGGCTATAGTTTCAGGTGATAGATATTACCAAGAAAAACAGTTTCATGCATAGGAATACTTAAGAGAGCCAAAGCAAAATTCATAATTTTATGGGCTTATAAACTATTCAAACTGAATCTCTGGAACCTCCAAACTGGAGTGTTTCAATATGTCTACTGAGAAACTAATTTCTTTAAATTTGAAATTAATTTACTAGTTTAAGCTTCACGCCTAATCTCTAGATGCGTCCATAAAATAAGACTTCATTTGTTCACTGCATACTTTGTTCATACACTGAGAATAAATCATCAATCAGACGATGTTTGCCTGATCACTGTTCATGTGCATTAGTACCATCTCGTAAGACTGGACGGAGATAGAATATAGAGAAAAGTCTAGTTTCTGCACATAACAATAATTTTATTCAAATAAATCAGAGGGGTTCGGCATCCAAAAGACTGGGTATGTGAAACCAGTGATCACTAATTACGATATCTCCAATGACCTACTTGTAAGTGACACTCCTTTATTCGCTCTGCATTGTATTCGTATCTCTTTCTACGATATGGACCGAGAGAGTGTTAGCGCTAGTCAATAGTGGTACGAAATTGAAAGTCTCATGCTTTTTCTGGCTTAGTACAGTACTTTCTTAGAAAGATAAATCTTCAGGATTACAAATAAACTTCCGAAATTTGATATTCTACAATATAGTTGATTGCCCCACTGTTTTCAGGAGATTCAAAGGATGTGAAAAAAATATCTCGATAAAAATGTGGCCGTTTGATTCTTATCTGGTTAGAAAAAAACAAGCATGGCATAAATAAACTCATTGTTGATAAATTTTCACGTTATTGCTGGCAGAAATCATTATAGCACATACTGATACATGTGTGGTTGATTATTGTTAAGAAATAAAACTTCCTCTTTCCACTTTTGTATCATTGAACCGGCATTAGGAGTATCTCTTATTTTTTATAAGTTAGATAAAGTTAAAATCAGTGGAAATACTAAACAATTTTTTCGCTCTAGGACACATATCCCAATTCATTTTCGTTGACTTGCTTACTCTTTAGTGTATGACTTCAATTGAGGGTTATTTTGCAATATTAATGGGAGGAAGTTACGATCAAAAGCCTTAAATTAGTGGAGATATTAAAAGTAGTTCAGTTGCTTTGGATTGTTAGTTTGTACAAAATAGGAAGAAAATTCGAGTCTTAAAATTCAAATTTTAATTCGAGTCTAGAGGACCTATGTTTCTATCCACATAGTCAGGGCTCCTGTTTGGAAATACATGTCTTATAATGTCAATAATTTCCATGGCGAGAAAGACCAACGGTTTTCATCGACTTTCGTGGTAATTTTCTCAAGTAATTATCTTTAAAGCAAAGTCATTTTCAGACATCACAAGTTCCATTCAGCTGATTTTGAAGCTTCATCCAAGCTTCTTTCAATAACCGATTCGTTTCTTACTTTTAGTTTATTTCAGGAGCTGCTACCTTTCAGACGTATTTTAGGATGAGATTGTTAGTGGACTATTTAACTTTTGACGCGAAAATTTTCAAAAATCGAATGTTTCGCGTACAGTTCTGGGCAATCCGAATATTTGGATGCATTGTTTGTAGTGACGATCGTTTCAAAATGTTTCATTTATTTCGCGGTATTTTCAATGCAATTGGTTGTGCTTTAATCTTGACTGGCGGGGTAAGAAAAGTCTTAGCATTAACTGAATCCTAAAACCATTTGGTCTGGGAAAATGGTTCATCAAATTTGATGGTTTGAAATGTTTGATGTACTTAATTAGCCAAAATAAGGCCACTGGAGAATAATATCTGCGTGTTTCAAAGTATAAATATTAGTTACAAGATTACTTTTCTATCGGTCTATAATCAAATTGCACGTTCTTTCTTGTTTCTCTTTAATTTTATCGATATTTAGAATTTTTGTATTGTTTTATTGCATCTACAAAGGTGTCTGTACGAAATTCAATCTGAAATTCATTCCCAAATAAAATAATAAATTTCCACGATGAAAAATGAAAAACTTTATTCATTTGATGAACCGTTTAAAATTTTTAATTTCATTAAGGGTTCCACAAACATTAATGAAATACCGCGCGGGATGCTACTTGTGATATAAAGTATCGACAAAATTGCAACGCCTTCCAGATCAAAACGAAATTGGTAGCACCTGACAATAAACGGGATCAAAAACAAATAAACTATAAATTTTTGGAATTAACAATACCTTAATAATACCTTAATAAAACCTCGACATGACCCTATGAAAGACTCAGTTGCGCTCGCATGTAGTAATATAATTTTTTGGCTTTTTAATTTCTTTTTCTTGTACTTTTTTATTTTTCTTTACTTTCTTTCCTTTCACTCTCTTTCTGTTTTTTATCTGTTGGATTCGAGTATTATGGCCCTTTCTTTCGGTTTTATTCTTTTGAGCTGCTACGGAGATGACTTCCATACTTAGGATTGTTGCCTTGTTGATGAAATGTCAAATCCATTCACCATATTTCGTGCAGGCTCTCTTTTAACATTATAATTTACGTTTGTATTTAGCGGCTAGAATTGCAGTGCTTCATTTTCAAATTTTTGTTTAGTTATTATCATTTAGATATCCAGTTTTTAACTACGCCTTCGTAAGTGTACTTTACCATATACTTTCTTAAATCTTCACGCTATCGTACTAGTTGATACGCTTTTTATCATTATTATTATTATTATTATTATTATTATTATTATTATTATTATTATTATTATTATTATTATTATTATTATTATTGTACTGGGGTCCACTTTCAGGAAATATGCATAGGCCACAAATCGGCCCTTAGCTCTCCATGTGGAGTAATATTGCTTACAGATGGCCCATTCTGTCGTCCTACAGAAGCCAAGGAGTTCCCCCAGCTCTGTCGTCGCCAAGTGTTCCAATTCTGTTATGCCAGTACACCTCAGACAAGTAAGGTGTTTGTTGGCCAGACTCGGGCAGCCTATGAGGAAGTGTTCTGTACTTTCTTCCTCCTCGCTGCAAGCTCGGCAGGTGTCATTCGTTTGGATTCCCATTCGTTTGGCGTGTTGACCTAGAAGATTATGGCCCGTTAATACTGCCACCAATGCTCTAACGTCATTTCTGTTTTTCCCTAGGAGTTGTTTTGTCCTCAGTTGATTAGGGTGAGGCCAAAGAGTTCAGCTTATCCTGCGGTCGTTCCTGTCATTCCAAGCCGTATCTGTCTCTTTCCAGAGGATTTCGTCTAGTTCGCTTTTAATCGTTGCTAGTGGCACTTTAATTGTGTCTATTCTAGTGGCGTTTTGGTCGGCTGATCCAGCTCTCACTAGCTCATCCACTCTTTCGTTTCCCTCTACACCGCTGTGTCCAGGGACTCATGTCAGTTTTACATTTACTCGGGTTGTTGCGGTTTTGAGAGCCTGCCTAGAACCCTGCACCAGTTGTGAAACTACGCGGTTAGAGGCAAGCGTCTGCAGTGCCGACTTACTGTCCGAGAGTTTTTGTATACTTCCATTAAGGTTGTTTGTTGCCACTTCTATAGTCAATTTTATTGCAAACACTTCCGACTGGAAAACTGTGGTGTGGCTCTCCAGTTTATAACTTCGGTTGAGTTGCGGGTGATCCGGGAAAAAGATTCCGGCGCCGCTTCTCTCATCCGTTTGGAACCATCGGTGTAGATCATGATCTCACTTCCAGATGTGAAATCCTGCACCGTTTTCCACGCTTCTCTGGTCGGAATGCTAGTCTTGTATGGAATCGTTGTGTCCAATATTGGTTGAATTCTATCCAGCTCCCTTTTACTTGACGGGGCCATTCTCTCCATTTTTTCCAAAATGCATACGTTCCCCGTTTGAGTGTGGTTAGACAACCCATATGTGGATTGGAATCTGATGCTTGCAAGTGATGCCTCTCTGAAGATGAATTTGTCGAGTGGCATGAGATTAAGCATTATCTCCACTGCAGCAGTTGGCGTAGTCCTAATGGCACCTGTGATGCCAAGGCAGGCCATTCGCTGGATCTTCTCTAGCTCTTTTGCAATGGTTTTCTTTTGTAGTACCTGCCACCAAACCAATGCCCCGTAGGTGGTTATAGGCCTCACTACTGTTGTGTAGATCCAGTGGGCAATTTTAGGTTTTATTCGCCAGGTTTTCCCCATTAGTCTGTTAGTATCACCACTCTGACTGCTCCTATGTGTGGAGTCCAAGTTAGTTTACTATCCAAGGTTACTCCTAAGTATTTCACCTTGTTTAATAAACTGATATGTTTTCCGTCAATGGTTGGGGGTGTGAATGTCTCCGGTTTATGATGCTTTGTGTTACGCATAAGCTCCGTTTTGTCGGCATTAATGCACAGTCCGTTTAGCTTCACCCACTCAAAAAGATGTGAGAGAGAGGTCTGCATCGATTCCGACATGGTTTCCGGTAACTTTCCACTTATCAGTATAACGATATCGTCAGCGTACGCTTTCGTTTTCAAACCCTTCCCGTTGAGGTCTTCCACTATTTGGTTAACTGTGAGTACCCAGGCAAGTGGTGATATTATGCCGCCTTGTGGTATACCCCTGGGAGTCCATTAATTCAAGGTTCCGCCGTTTTCTTCGTTTATTGCTGCAAAAAAGATTCTAGGATTTCCTTTTCTCTCTTCTTACAGCTGTTTTAAAAAATTTCAGATTTCGCCTATAGTCCTCCCAATCCGTATCTCGGTTTGTGAGGCGAGCTATTCTGAATAGTCTTTGAGTATTTTTCCTTATCCAGTACTTCGTTCCACCAGCTTACCTTTTTTTGTTTGACGGTAGTGGTTGGACACATTTCACTCAAACTATCGACCAGTATACTTGTGATGTATCTCAATTCATTGTCGATATCCTTTCGACTTCTCAATGGATTCGCCTGGTGTGAACCTATATATCTTTTAGTAGCGTTGGTGTAGCTGTCCCAATCTGCTTTTCTAGGATTGCAGTAGACCAATGGGGTCTTCTCGTCTCTTCTCACTTGAAAGGTGATCTATTGGTGGTCCAACAGGCTAGGTGAGTCACATACTCTGCAGCCGTGCAGGTCCTCCAATGCCTCTGTGGTGAAGTTGATACGCGTATTTTCTTCTTAAGCACTGTTTGCGCTACATTTTGTATACTCAGTGTCAGCTTCTCGCCTTATCTGGAATAATTTATCCGCTTTAGTTCTTATAACGTTTAACAGTTTGATGGATCTCCTTGGTCCTTGAAAAATATATGTTAGTTTAAAATGTTACCATTTATTTCCTCGAATGATCATATGAATAGACTAAACCTTATCGACCTGTCTGTGAGTGGAAATTGACTTTCTCGAAAAACAACCCATGATTATAAAAGCTTTGAATTTTTGCTCTCTGCGAGATTTTCAGACTTTTCTATGAGCACGATGATGAAATTACGGAATCCAAGTGATATTTCTCTCATATCTTTGTGATAATAAGGTAAAACATGGGTTAGATAGGCAAAATCCCGGATGTTTCAAAATTCAATTACTGACAAGTGTAATAAGTCTTCCTTATAACTAACTTTCTATGAAGAGAAGATGATATGCGCGGTTGTTTTCAACTGTAAGTTGACATTTCTCACAATTAAATAAGGAATATTTCTGCAAAAATGCACATATTGGTTTTTTTTATTCATGTGGATTGATTAAACTCGTAGCTTAAGAAGAGCCAGATTACGATTGACATCATGCTTATTAAGGACACTTCACTTACAAAGAGGAATAATTTTGTTGACTGGTCATGTTACCCAGAGAAATTTGCGTAAAATGCATCTTCATTGCAAAAAATCTTGAGTAGTTGACTGTTAATTGAGATGATTCGAGGTGAAGTTAATCAAACAAACATAGTGTAAACAATCTTAGAGAAATATTCCTCACAAAATACAATCTGAATAAAAATTGAGGGAAATATTTTTGGTTATTGTTTTTATAGCGTGTTTTTTTAACTTAATATGGAGAAATAGAACTTTGAAATGAAACTAAATGCAGATAATTTTTTTGACATGAAATTGGTCTCATTGGAAGGACAAATTGCTGCCATTTTTAATTTAATACGATTTCGTGCAAGTGAGCGTCACGACTGGCTCGGAGTAAACTTAAAAGGTAGGTCAAATCGATGGTTGCATGATCTATATGACAGATCGCGCAAAATGTGCTTGTCACGATTGACAGTAATGTTATTCCCGGGAGCAATCTTGAAGACATATTGATAAATGATTCCAGCAAATCATAAAACACACCCCACAGTAACTTTCGCCGAATGTAACGGTGTTCGGACAACGGAGTGTGGTTGCTCATCACTCGAAATGCGGCAGTTTTATGATTGACTTATCCATTTAACTCTGAATGAGTCTCATGGCTGAGCAAATTTTTCTTATGAATTTCGGGATGGGCAGGAATTTGTTCTTAGGTCCATACACCGAGCCTACGCTGTACCCGGTGGTCGTTCGGCTTCGATTATTCCACGACATTAGTTTTGTAGACACTCAAACGCATATCCTTCCGTAAAATCTGCATTGTGTGGATGGGGACATGATTAATTGTTGAGCAAAATGTGAAATAGACCCAATCGGGTTTTCAAAACGCGTTGTACGACAGCTGGTTGGGTGCTATTATCTGTGAGAATAACCGTAATTCGAAAGTGATCCATGGTAAATCTTATTCATTATTCTGATCGACGATTATGTCCGCCATAAAATTGACGGAATGCGCGATGTGTTTCTTGAACAGAACCGTTCTTAAGAAATAACTCTGGATAATTTGCAGACGTTGCTCAGGCGCCAACATCATTATGATATTGATAACATTGTCAGCTTAAAGTTCTACACCTTAAAAAAAGACATCCATTTCCATTCATTTGAAAATTTTTGTGTTCTGTCCAATCTAAAATATCTATTATTTTGTATTTGCATACTATATGTAACAGTAGTAAAATAAAGTTCTTTGTATTCACACTAATTTACAACAAAATAAAGCCTAAAATATTCACGTTGAAAGATTCTAATACGCTATGAATTAAGCGCTAAGGATAGTGTTGGAGACTAACTCGTTTCAACAACATTCCTGGTCTAGAATTTTAGCTTAGATTAAACTTTTCCGTATTAATTGTGCTCGGAAGAAGGCAGAAGTACTTTAAAATTGTTTTTCGATTTAATATTATGGGGAATTTTTCAAGATTTCGTAAAATTTTCCATGCGATTGCGAACATAATTAAATGTAAAACGATCTGATTTATAACGAAAGACTTTTGGAAGCACAGGGAGTTTTCGTATCATGTGAGTACTTTTTTACTGAAGCAGGTTGGCCTATTGGCTAACGGCGAAGGCTGAGTTTTGTGTTAAGTAACCCCCCTGATATACTAGTACGGGCTGGTAGTTTTTGAAGCCGGAATCAAATTCAAAGAGCTGATATTGAACTGTAATTGTGAATGTTCATGTACTGCTCGAGGACTAACTAATTATACTGACAAAATATTACACAAATAAAAAGGAAAAAATGTATTCCAAAACTACTTTTATTCTTACTTTACAATCTCATTACAGGTTATTCTTTTGTATACAGATGTTGATGACATGGAAATCTCAACAATGATCGTTGCTTCACTTATTGTTTTTTTGAATATATTAGTGAAGATCGTATATTTCTTCATCAATTCAAAAGGTGAATCCCCATGACAAGAAAAACCATTTAATTTTGCATAGTGAATAAATTTCAGTTTACTATGATATCCTCAATACGATTCACGATGGAACTGATCAAATAGATAAGAAGGACGAAAATTTTACAGAGCAGTTTTATCAAACATATATTCGTGACATCAAGCGCATCAGTATCACAGTGGGTAGTTTATTGATGTTTTCATCTTCGACGAGTATATTTGAAGCCTTTAGCTTTATAGTTACTAATCGGGAAGATTTGACACAGGTGTGAAGAGATCGTTAAGTCAGTGTAAAATATAGCTTTTTTGAGTAATATATCTTTACTCACAGGGTGATTCGAAAGCAAATATAACTTTACCATTACTTTACGTGTTGATTCCGACCAGGGTTATCTGGGAGAATTTCGTTTTTGCCTATATATTTCCGTTCTATCTGGAAATTTTAGGATGTTTTGGATATTTTGCATGGACAACGTTTTATACCAACCTTCTAAAGTATGCAGCATTCCGCTTAGATGTTATCAATTATAAGCTACGTAATTTTATTGTAATTACATTCGCCGCTTAAAAAAATTCCAATAAATTCGAACTAATATATTATATGATTGATTTTCAAAGGAGCTAGCAACTGTCGATATCCACGAACAGAGTTCCTCTGGTTACTACAATCATGGAATAGCTAGAAATGTATTCGTTGAGTGTGTTAAGGAAGTCATACAATTAAAAAGGTAAACATGATATTACTTTTAAATGTCTAGTTTTTATTTCAATAATAATTTTTTTGTGAATCGAAGGGAGAAAGCCATTTGCGCTCTTTCGCTTGTCATACTGAAAGCCTAGTTTTGAACTGTTTGTCACTAAACTTTGTAGTTACAACTTATAGATTTGAACTCCTTAGCCTCTCCGAGTACCACACTAGGTGCAAAAAGCCCCCTCTGACAGCAAGAAAGGTCTAATAGAAGAGTATTGATGGCGAGCGGGACTTTATTTCTCATTGCACTGTTAAGTGTACAAAATGTCTTCTTGGAAATGTTTGATCAGAGCCTGGGTCATATGTTAACATTACAAGAAAGTGTAGACACTCTCTTCCTGTACCGTGTGTTTTAGTTAAGACTGACAAAACCCGAGCTTTGCTACTCGTAATAACCATCCCTATAGTGTTCTCTACTGAGGTACGGCACGAAATCCACAATTAGACGTGCATTTAGGTTTCTTCTTATCTTCCCTGGCTCCTACGTTAGTAGAATCTCCTACACTCTTCAGCAAGAAGCACTTTCTGTACCACTATTGCGACTTTCTCTTGTAAAACTGTGCCAGATGTTTTCAATAATCTTATTACGATCGAAATCTGATCTTCCGGTTTGAACAAGAGCACATATTCTAGACCACTCATGAGGAGGAATCTGTTACTCAAGGCTTGTCTCGAACTATTAGAAATGATGACGTAATCAGTGAGGCCTTCCTAGCTCTGAGCCTTGCTCTCATTGATCAACTTGTGAAGGATTTTCCTAGCTGACCTGCGAACCAATATTTGGGGATGTGAATCTACTCATATGTTTGAAGATTGAGCCTTGCAATGGAGCCCTTATCATTCTATTAAATTTTCATTAGCCTCTACGAACCACAAGTATACAAGTGGATTTTCTTGCATGCCCTTGAACTGGTTATAGGAAAGTTGCGAGCAAATTAAATGAGACGGAATGATTAAGATGGAGAAATCATTGTGTGCAAATGAAATGATTACATGCATAAGATGGAGAAATCATGGTCTCCTAATCGCTTGATTTGCTTGGATTCCACTGATGACACCTACCATTCTTTCTTTGCATGCGAAAGAATGTTCAGGCACCGTTCATACCTTTCCAAGAGAATAGGTGAGGGGTCTCCTTTGCAGTTATCCTGCTCCCTTCTATCTGTCTTGCAGAGACTAGTATTTTCCTAGCCTCAAGGCGAGACTTAAGACGCTGAGTCCGAAATAAAGTGACAATGAGTTCCAGGCTAATTTCTCAGTGAGGCAGGGATTCAGTATTTAGCCTGGGAGTATGAGGCTTAAAAAAGAGCGTAAAATTTTTTCACCTTATAACCACGTACAACATCATTATTAATTTCAATATCATTCTTGTATATCTTCCGAAACTTTTCCTATTAAAGATTAGTTGGAAAGTATGAAAACATAATGAATGTGGTTGTATTTATTGAATCGATGACAACAACAACCTTTTTGTGTATTATTATGTATCAAATCACTCAGGTAATTTAAAACATTTTATTTTTTATATTTACAAAACCAAATAAATGTTTCTTGCTTTAAGTTTGGAGATTCTTCAACCCTTTTAGCACTTGCTCCTTGGACTTTTGGCCAGCTTGCCATTTTGTATATGTACTATTGGAATGCAAATGAAATAGATTTCAAGGTATGTTTGAACTGTTTATAAAATTTATCTTTCTTGATTTCGCACATTATTTAAAAATAGAAAATCTGCTATAACTCAAAACAAGAGGAATAGAGATTTTCCCATTTTTCCATGGTGAATGTCAAAAATTGCCCTTGTATGCACTATATCAAATATTGCACATGCAGCAGTCATAATACGGAAAAGAGTCAGTGCTATTTTATGTCAAGGAAAAGTAGTTGATTTCGTTTTTTATTGCTTATAGTTAATTCTGACAAATGCAAGGAGCTAACATTTTCGTTTTCTTCATTTTCTCGTAAATATTTTCATTTCAATTCATTAAAAAACATACATTTAAAACTGATCTCTTATCCACATAAATAAAAAGTAACGGTACTAAATTTTAGACGCAGGCGAGCGCATTAAATTTTACGCTCCGTTGTTTCTTGATGATAGTTCTAAAGTTTTTGTTAAAGTGTTAAGTAGTTTTTTCCGCGCCGATTCTGAAAATTGTTCAAACAAAAATAAAGGTTCCTAGTGAATACTTAAGCTCAAAGGGGAAGATAAAAGTTATGCCGTTCAAAGTGTGATGAAAAACTATAAAACCAATAACAGTTTCGATATTGCTCCAAAGAGAGGCCGGAAGAAAATACTGAGTAAACGGAAGGAAAATTCAAAAAACAGTGGGAAAAGCATGATCCCACAATAAGTGCTCCGGAAATAACCATTGACCTTAAAAGTAATTGTGAGATATCCATGAACCCCACTGTACGAAATTTTTTTACATAACAAGGTTACAACGGTCCTGTTGCACGAGAAAAACCATTAATTTCTAAGATAAAGATTAAAAAACGAATCCAATACGCCAAAGAATAAGTATCAAAGTCTGAAGAGACTTTAGACAAAAATGATGTTTTCGATTCTGATGGACCGCGATTTGTGTGGTGTAGAGTTAACACTGCATTGGAATCAACTTGAAGGCTGAAATACAATAGTGCGAGACGACGATACGAGAGCGCGACGAGAGTCTCGCAGCAAATGTCAAGCAGTTTTCGTAACATGCATTTGTATGCGACATCGTACAATGATTGCGATGCGGCGATGCGAGGCGGGAAATATTCGGAAAAACGAAAATTCCTCGCAACGACGTGCGTGACGTTTGTCAAATGCAATATGGCGCTTAAATGAAATTTGAAATTCAAACGCCTTAATTACTTTTTAAGTACATTGGTTGTTATGAATGTATTTTGAATGAACATTTCATGCATACTAGTTAAGGCTTTTATGCAAATTCAAAACTTTTAAAAAAATCAAAAACAATTTCCAGGAAATTGAATTCAAAACGTCACCAATTTGACATTTGTCATATGAACATTAATGTTCCCCGCATCGCGTGCATAGTAAATTGAATGCGTTGCGTGACGACGAGGGAGAATCGCATCGCGCTCACGTATCGCCGTCACGCAGTATTATATTTCGGCCTTGAAACTTACCATAAAGCATGGAAAGGGAAACGTTGTGGTTTGGGGTGTAATGAGTGCAAATGGTGCAGGTAATTTCGAATTTGTTGGACAATACAATGGACAAAGCAAACTATTTGGACATTTTAAGGAACAATCTACAACAAAGCGCTGGCGAAATTCGCACAAAGAGTGGGCTTAAACACATCCAAGATAATGATCCCAAACATTCTTCATTCTTTATTCTTCTTCCTTGCTCTAAAATGTTTCTTTTATTCTTCCACACCCGCCTCAATGCCCCTACTTACGACCGATTAAGTATTTTTGGGATTATTTAAAAAGAAAAAAAGGTCCGTGTACACACAAAAAGCCGTGCTCAAATGAAAGATATTAGTTAAGGAGAATGGAACAAAATGATACCCGATACCACTCGAAAGTTAGTTCTTTCGATGCAGGATCATCTACAAGTAGCAATAACAGCTGAAGGGCAACATACTCGCTAAACATAAAAAAGTAAATAACGCGAATTAATTTAGTGTATATGACAATCTTTGCTTCGACATAATAATTTAGGACGCATACAAATATTTTTGAGAAAATTCAGTAAACAGAAATGTCTTGCACTTCTAAGAATTGACTATAAGTGATTCTTTCTATATTAACTTTTCTAACTAACTTTTCCCTGTTATGACTGGGATTAAATGATTTAATTTTGAGATTCTAGTATCAGCCTATCAAAAAAATCAAGAAAAGTGTAGTTTTGAGTAAATGTCACGACAGTTTAGCCTGCTGGTATAAAAAACTGAGTAGTTTTGTCAACCAACCATTACTAGGGATAATTTGCACTTCCAAATGCGTAAATTATTATAATGGTTCAAGATTGGAATCAAGAGTGCCATTGGACCATACTTGGTGAAAGAGCATCCGTCTGTGCTCCCCAATAATATAAAAACCACCACGTTATAGCAATATGTCAGAACACTCTTCAATAGAAGTGACACTAATCTGTCATGGGCTCCAAACTCCTAGACAGATAGGAACTCTACTAGGGGTATGTTTTTTCTATAATGTAAGGCTATTGAAAGGCTCATGAAGCATAGAAGAACACCGTACCTCAGGATTAACATTTAAACGTGGAATAAATAGCCTGTTATAAACCTGGGATAGACAAAGTCTCTTTTGGATAACCAATCTTTCTGCCTTGGGTCCTCCTTGAGTCTCAACCTTCCTTGAGTAACAATAATCGTTAAAACCCCGTTACCACATGTAATTCATTTTCTGGGACATCTTCAATTGACTTTTTAGATAATTTGATATTTCAAACTCAAAATTTGCGTCTATTTAATAACCTTTTCGTTTGAGCTTATCATGAAGATCGTTTCCTCCATCTGCAAAGGTGCAATGTTTTTTTTTTTAATGAGACCATATCTACCTTCTTCGCAATAAATATAAAGTGAAATAATGTATCTAGGTTCTCCAGCGTTTACAGTTCTCTGTAAACTATACTGCGAATACCAATTGAACAGTTCCAAAATAGTTCCAAAAATAGTTCGTTATTGTCAGTAGTATTCGTTCTTATTCATTTAAAGCGACTTCGAATCGAGTGACAGCTTCCTATATGAAATGTCATTTTATTCGTGGAGCAGAAACAACCTTGTAGACTTTTGCAATGATTCCCTCTATAAACAGGTTGATTGGTCAACATGGATGCTCGTCATTGTAAGAAGATGTATACAGGTTTTATTTCGTTGAATCAAACTCATATAATATAAAGGGCTACCGATATTAACATCAGTCAAAAACACTGGTTGATCATTTTTTCAGCGAAAAGAAACGTGCATGATAGAATTTGCTGTTGAAGTAAACAATTACCTAAAAAACCGTCAAAAATGATTTAATATATCGATTGTCACATGACAGTGTGCAGAGGTGACGCCATCTTCTCTCAGCACTGTCGTGTGTTTTCGAAGGTGGCTACATATTGATATTGCCTAAACAGTCAGACTAATTTTGATTTAAAAATAAAAAATGGCACTTGAGTTGAATGATTTTTTTTAACTTAATAAAACTGAATAGTTTCGGTAATAGTCGAGTAGATTTGGATTTGTGTAAAATACTGGAATTTGGGAGAAACTGCTCGGTTTCAGTTAAAAAAAAAAAAAACTTGATTGTTATTGTTTTCACATCTAGGCTAGGATGTGGTAACGGAATCCGCTCGAACTAATATCCCTTTGTTTCTGACTTAAAGTCAAGGGCCTAGATATATCGTTCGGGTCCTTAAAATAGATAGAATATAAAGTAAAACAGTTTTTTTATTAAATGAAATCAATTTTTGGCAAATCAACGTGTTCAAATCAAGGGAGGGCTAGATGACACTTCAAGGGCCATGAGCATCGCGTAAGTTCTGGATTAAATCAAAAGAAGCAGAGTATAACCGCAGTACAAATTCAACCCTGCTATTGCTTGCTCTATCTTTCTCCGACGAAGCCTGCGAAAGTTTATTCTGTTTTGTGCTTAACCGATAGCCAAATAGTGCCTAGTCCGAGCGAAACTCCTATACAGCGTTAACTTTTGCAAAAGTCGCTGTATCACTAATTATTTCGACATCTATTTTCTGGACGGACAGATATTTGTGAGAAAAACTGGTTGAAAAGGGACAAAGAGATGAGACTGCATGGAGATCCGCTTTACTATTCACTACAGATTTATTTCCTTAAAAAATTTCTTCCTCATTCCTTCCCCAAAGTCCTGCAATTTTCGATTAATTACCTGGGATATCTTCAAGGCGTCATATGAGTCTCCTCTGTCAACGCCGAATGAAGTGCCATCTAAATCGAAAAAACAAATACCAAAACTTGAGAGCACCAGGTTAAATACTAAGGTTAAAATCCTAGGTTAAAAACAATTTATATTGGCGATGGTACTTAAAACGCCATTCATGAACGGGACCAATGCATTCAGGATCACGAGTGTTTAATCCGTATCCTCAAGAAAGTATTAGAATTATAATAGGTTGGCATTGATAACCGAAAATTTCTTTAGTTATTACGAAGGGGGATATATAGCTGCAAGACTCACAAGCAATGAATCAACTGAAGTAAATAGAAATTCTTGAAGTTAAATTTGATGGTTAGCTGGATAAAAAGAAAAACGGAGCACAATACAATAGTGCAGCTACCAACAAGCACTCACAAAACTAGAAAACTCTCAATATAACCGTAATGGACTCGAATTTTCCAGATCCATTGGTATTGATAAGCTTCTTAGTTAGGGGTATGACTGCTAAGGTGCCGAGAGATTCGCATTCATATTATTTTAAGTTCTGTATTTATACACAATGACTATTCCACTGGAATAATTATCCTCCATATATATATGTTACATATGTTTAAACTCAGAAATGTAGCTGGCGCGATCTCTACACTCTTGTATGCTGTTTAATTTCAAAGCTCTCTATTTTGCAAAGCTCTCTTTATTTGCATTATTTGGCATTCGTATTCTTATTTTGGTTACACAATGCTCCAAGTATACAAAATGTAATTAGGTATGTGTCGCGCTACGGTTCGGTGATATTTAGCGGAGGCAAAATGTTTAATATATGCACTGGAGAGTCGGTCCTTATTCGTGTTGCTGTAGTAAAACTTGAAAGAAATAACTTGTTGCTAAAGAAAATTTTAAGAGCATTATGAATCTTTCGACGAGTAAATGGTCTCCAAAACTATGGAGCTGTGAAAACTGCAATAGTTGGAGTGGACAATATTAACCGATAGTTTTGATGGATGAAGAAAAACTAAGAAACGCTGGTTGGACTCTCATCACAAAGAAAGTAAATTTCCCAATTCGGTTTGCATGATTTTGAAGTTTCAGCCGCTAGAGGGACTGCAGAGCCGCAACAATGACACTGTATCGTTGTCGTTTAGGATTCGGATTTTGATTTTTAATTTTGATTCATTGATTTATCTTCAGATACTATTAATTTACCAATGATCTGGCTAAAGAGGATAAACGAGGAAAAACAAAGTTTAAACTTAGGCGATAGGTAAAAGTTTGAGGACCGAACATTGAATGATTTGTGGAAAAGGTAGGAAAAAGGAGGTTTCTCAAAAAGTTAGTGTTGGGGAAGCCGGAAAATAAAGCACAGTCAAAAGTATGAGACATTGCATACTGTAAACATAGAAGTGCTCCCTACCAATCACCTGAAGCGTGTCCTGAAGAAAGCTCAGATGAGCTGAGACAGGTCCTTTAGATAGACAATTCTAGACATGTGTTTATGTTTCCCTTGAAATCATCATTTACATTATTAACACCTCATGCAGTCGTGTTTGATATGGCAGTACCAAAATATTATCCTAAATATTTGAAAAGATGAAAGTTTGAACTGTTTGAATTTGTAAGAATTTTTGACATATTTATTAAAGTCCTTCTGTTTGTGTCTGTATTCATAATTTCAATGATATTTGAAAGATAGTTTACGGAATCAAAAAGGGTTTGTCGTTCACAATCACCATTGAATTTTGAAAATTTTCTTTCCATTTAACAATAAGCAGTTAATTTACGGCATTCTTTTTCTTTCTCACCTTTAACAAATCCTAAATAAATAGCCTTAACACTGACCTACTTTTTCTCTGCATATGATATATCATATGAATTTTCGTTCACGGTAGTTAACATATTGTCGGATTGGCACAGGTGCCATCGAAATCGGTATAGGTCAGCAACAAATGTTGTCTTTATAGTCCTTTCTCTACGCGTTGTCTGTATGTTTCCTTCATTGCGGTAAAAACAATAATATATACAATGTAATTCGTAGTTGATTGATGAGAAAGCAATCCTTTAGGGGATGTAACCCTGAAGTTTCAGGTTAATAGTGTACTATCCTAGAACATTGTGTACAAAACGGAAAGGGAAATGTAGGCCAGTAGTGGTCAAGGTTAAATTCACAATTTTTTGGTGTTCATCCAACACATGCATGATACTTTAGTATTTGCACACATTTATCTATGATGAATTCCAGGTTCCTAGTACTCAGTGAACTTTTATTAAATTCGAAGGAGAGTTTAGGGTTGGAGTTTATTAGTACTTGGGGATGAACATTGAATTCAGTAGAAATTGTCTGTGTGGTTTATGGACGGGAGTAGAGTTTGTGTTTTATGGCTCTTATAAAAGTTGACTTGGTCGAGTCATCGGCAGATCTAAGAGCCTGATTCGATTTACTGGTTGCACAATAATTAATTTTATTGGTGAAAATAAGTAGAAAAGTTAATTTCTTTTAATTAAATTCAGGAAACTGTACTCGCAATATTCGTTGTTAGTTTGTTAATCGTTTTTTGATACCCAAAAATATCGCTGTAACAGCTGTGAACTTTGGATAAATAACCCTTGACCGACATACAGAAATTTGGCGATTGATTTGTTGGAGAAACAACTTAAATGCAGAAATAAATAAATAGATAAATGGTGGTCATTCTCCCATATATCATAGCAATTAAATGTGATAGACATTTTTTTATTTTTTATTAGCCAAGTGCTTGAATGAGCATGCTATTGAATGGCCGCACTGTAACTTCTTCCCAACGTCGATAATACTAAAAGAATAAAATATATCTAATCTTGAAGGATTCAACCGAACTTTTCTAGATTCAGCGGTATTTTCATAACTGATAACTGGTTCGTGAAGTAACATAAAATCAAAGGCGCTGTGATATACACATTAACTTTATTTTAAATTTGTATCAATACTTACCAATCCATTTCAATAATACTGCGAAAATATTAACTAAATATGCATATTTAAGCTCAGAAAGGTAGTTAATGCGATTTATCTAGTCGCCTACGTATTGTATTTCCCAACTTCTGTCTCTCTCTCTCTCTCTCTCTTGCAAAAGCTTGATTTATTTCCTGCATAAGGTATTCGTATTTCTTTCTTCATCATGATACTCGGGAGTGTGAATGCTTTCAAGTAGTTACTGACGAAACGTCAATCAATTGGAAGGTCCTTGAATGTCTTCATCGCTATGTCTTGACCACGTACTGAGGCAAATTGCAACTACTCAAGAAAACATCCTACTGCACACATATTAAGATTTATTTTCGTTGGATTCTGCATAGTAAGTCGAGTTTTCTTTTGTATAAAATGCATTTCTTCCAAAATTATCGATCTAGGACTACATTAAGAAATCCTCGTGGAGATATATTTGCTTCGTTTACTCTGTAAACTCCGTTGAACTCTGTACTATAACAAATGCAATTATTTGTCTCTATCCTTTCCAGCAAAATTATCGTGCAATTATTGTCCCTATGCTACGGAACTTTCCTGAGCCTAGTTTTAAAGCAATACGATCAGAGAACAATTGATTCGAGTAACAAATACAAGATAGATTATTTCTAGACGTCAAACCTCTCTGAGACGGGACATTGACTTCCACGCTGTTCTGACGCAGCCTCCTGTGATATTTTCTTATGGAATCATTGAAATCTAAAGTATATTGCAACTATCTCTAAATGTAGAAAACCCTACGGAACAATTTCAAGGCTGAAATTACCAGAATATACTAACTACGCTCCAAACGGCCTGTAAAAAATTAAGAAACTGTGCCGATGTGTTGATAGTAGAGTAGACAATTGTCAGGTTTCCTATTTAAACCCTTCATATAACTTGCCAGATTTTCAATATTTCAATGTTGGTCTTGCCTTTTGAAAAAAAATCAGTGTTACCTGGTGATCTGCATGTAACCAAAATATTCAGTGGGTAAATGTTAACTATTTGATTCTTGAGTAAAGGTTTATTCAAAGATATTGTTTGATTTGCTGCTGCTACAGCTTTGTTAGATAATTTTGTATTTTTAACGAATGGTCTATATGACATGTGTCAAATTGACAATTTTAAGATATTTCGATTTGATAAAGTTTGCAATTCCAAAAATCCTTTCCAATACAATGCAGACTTTAGAACCGTAAAATGCCAAATAATTGTACTAAACAATCGCGTATTTCCTTCAAACAAGTTATTTGAAATAGTTGAAAATCTTACAAATGAAATTCATTTGAAAATCTGCTAATCATCCAAAACATGCGATTGGAAATTTGTTTCCAATAAATGTGTTTTTACTCAAATGTTTTGAAAGTGTTACTCATAAAATCCTACTACTCATGGTTGAATTTTAAAGATCGGGAGGTGTCCGAGGTGTCATCGTTGTTTTGTGCATGCCTAGGACGTAATGGTATTTCATAGGTTACCTTCAATGCGCGCGAAACGTGAGAGCGTGATAAAGAACTAAAATTAGTAAGGAAGCATATAAGTATTATACGATGGCTAGCCAAGCTGTACGACTTGATGCTTTGCCAAATATCGCTGCACGAGGTTCGATAAATATAGTGACTCATTGTCGTGGTGAAGGAGCCGATCACCGCTTGATAAATAATGTGACAGTTTTCTCATTGCGTCTCCGAACCTTGTCTTAACTTCGCTTGGTTATTCTTTTGTGATCCTGTTCATTAAGGGGTTACATGGGTTTACTCGGGCGAAAAAAGGTCTATTTTCAACAATTTTTTTTATACATAAAAAATAAAATATTTCATTCAAACTTTTTACTGTCTTAAATATATACATTTGAAGAATAATTTTTTCAATTGTCAAAGAAAAATATTTAAAACTCCGCCACTTGGACGTCATTTCTGATGACGCTTCGGGAAAAAGGTGCGTCCGCGATGTCAGCAGAACTCATGACAGGATCATCTAAAGTGAAAAAAAATTCTTGTTTTTGGTTAAGATCATAAACTAGAACTTGGACGAAGGAAAAAAAAAGAAGTGAAAATTGCATTTTTGGCAGACATTTTTGCAAAAAAATGCAAATTTTGGTCAAATTTTCTCTACTTTTTTGTTTTTTAAATAGTTGTAATTGAAAGAAATAAGAATCCTCCGTCCAAATTGTATCACAAATACCAGTGTAAAATTTCATCAAGATCGGTTTTGACAACCGATTTTGAAAACACAGTTTCGAGAAAAACTTGTTTAAAGTTTTGAGAAACATTAAATCTTGGGAGAAAAAATCTTTTTAACCAACATTGAATCGTCGATTTCTGGGCAATAAAGTAAACAACCTGCAGCAGCTGCAATGTCCAGTGCATCCTTTTGCTCCTGTCTATCACGAATCCTAGCTTCGCGAGTCTCGTTTGGAGATTTTTTCTCAGCTGTTCCGTGGATATTCGTGGCATATTCGTGGCATATTCGTGGCATATTCGTGGCATATTCGTGGCATATTCGTGGCATATTCGTGGCATATTCGTCCAAGTTTCAAATCCATACCATACATAAATAATAATAAAGCTGATGTTCCTTCATTAAAAGTGCAAGCAGCAGGAAGTATTTTTGGAGTAATCTTCCAGATTAACTGGTTCAAGCTTTCATTATTACTTTGTATGAAACCACCAACACACCGCGCTAGAAGTTCATCCTTACTGAAGTCTTCATAGATAGGTTTCATTGCAGTCAAAACATCATCTGCGAATGCTGTATAATTATATTTGAATGATGAAATAGTGTTTGTAGCTAATGATCGCTGCCAGACGCACCAGGAGTCTGGACCTTTTGGGCAATTTCCGTGCTAAGGAATCTTGTGTGTAGAGCTGTAGTGGTAATAAGTAGCCCATATAGCCTCTTTCATTTTTTCAACTGACTTACAATTTCTTCTTATTGCCAAACCATAATAAGTAGTCAATTTATCCAATATTCGCATGAAAAATATGAACCGGCGATTAATTTCAAACATATTTCCGATTTTTCTACATGCTAAAATATATTTCGGATCACATCGTTCACATGCTACTACATTTTGAATCCCAGACCGAATTTTAAGCATTGTTTAAAATCCAATTTTCCATTACATAATTTTTCTTCATCTTTATTTTTAATAATGTTAGAACACCGCACAAAATATGAGAGTGTTGAAAAAACTAAGGCAAAGTCTATAATTGAATTTTGGAGCGTGTCTTCCTGTGGCACGTGCTGTTTATCGTCACTTTTTAATTTTTTTTTGCCGACGTGCTCGCGAAGAAATCATCAATTTTCGGATTTTTAAGGATTAAATGACTGTCTCCTTTTCCTTGGTCTATCTTTTCTACGAGCGCCGTCATTTAACTGAGTTTTCGAAAGTTGAGACATTTTTAAATAAATTTCACAACAGACACTTTGGATAACCTCAAATGAATGATTGAAACCTCGGATTGAAAAAGTAATCACCAACTGAAGTATTTCAAACTAGTTGCTCTTAGAAAGTCAAAACAATAGACAATAAAAACAAACAATAGACGAGCAGCTATGGCACTCGGAGCCTACGTGACCTCGAACGCGCACCTTCACAGGTCTGTATCTCCGAAACTATTATTCGGATCGACCTGAAAATTTACGACAATATTCTCGAAAGGATGCAAAAAGAAATAACACAATAAAAAATTATTTTTTTTGAAACCCATAGAACCCCTTAATGATCATTTGTCCTCTTGAAGTATTTTCGCGGTGTACAACACCTACTTAATCAAAATTAAGTAACAAACCCATGATTCCTAAGTAGCTAAAATCTTTTTCAGTGTGTTTCCGTCATTAGAGAAACCATTTCCATTTCTATTGTCCTGAGAGATTACGAAGCAAACATGCTTCAGTTGTGTCGATATGAAACTCGATTGGCTGGAGACCTACAGGGCAAATCACGTCATGCTGGGTTTTTGTGCCAAAAGTCTGTCATAGCTCCCATCTTAGCAGATATCCAAGTTATCTTGTTGTTATCGTTTCAGTTTCAATAAGAAAATCGTTTTATTGCTTATTTTTTTTCGAAATCAATATAATATTCTTCTGTATGCTTTGCCCGATATAAACACCAGATTGTGATAGTTAATTCTTTATTCAAAAATCGTTATAGAACGTGGTGAATATTTTGCTCAGAGTTATTACTAAAATAAACTGTTGAGGCATTTGCTTTCTTTTTAGAGTGGTCAGGTGCCAACATCTTTGTATCTTAGCAGATGGTATGAGTTGCCCGTCTCCTTTCAGAAGGAAGTTCTACTTTTCATGAAGGGCTGCAGCAATCCTTTAAAAATCAAAGCAATCTTTCTCAATATAGATATGCCATCATTTGTTTTGGTGAGTTTTTAATATTGAAAATATGAAAGAATGTTTTATGTTTTTTGATTACTGTGTACAAATTCGATTTTGTTTTACAGATTTTGAAAACCTCGTACAGCTACTTTACATTGCTGTCAAATGTAGCGGACAAAGATGGACACTGATAAGATATATAAATTGCTATAATTCATGCATGCATGCAGTCATAATATAATTCAAATCTTCAAAAAATTTGATGACACTCTGTTTTTGGAATATGGAGCATTTTTTTTAAAATCATGCCAATATAAGCATACATAAGTGTCCGTATTGAAATAATCACTTAAATTTTTTCTGAAAACAAACTATAGAGTTCTTTTAACTTAGATATTTTTGTGTTTGTCCTTAAAATAAAGTAATCAAATAAGTTTTGTCGTTTCATATGTTCTTAACCTTTTGTTCAAGTACGACTGAGTATGATGCATATGAATTTCAGATTACTCTGAACTAGCAAAGAAAGAGACCACGCAGTATATTAATATTATGACACAGTCGTTTCTATTGGTATCGATCTAGAGAGGTATTTTACTGGAGGTTGCTGATACATTGGTGAGGATAATAAGTGTGTCCAGTAAATTTAAGGACTCTAGTCTTGAAAGAGGTGCAAAATAATCATGAAAATTATTTCAATAAATTTATTGTTCGAAATATTCTACAATCTTAGTGGTACTTTTGGGAAACGATATTTTTTGTAATAATGCTCAATTTCATCTTTATGTGACTCTTTTACAAGCCCATCTGTAATTTCGGGAAAAAGAAAATTACCAGGCAGACTCAAAAGAAGCGAGCTCGATTGCTGACTGAACACATTACGCATTTTCTTTGTCTGAAAATTGAAGGATGTACTGTGGTTCTAGTTAGTTTTTTTAACAAATGTGGTTTGTATTTCATGATGCATGATCCATTTGTCATTTTCAACTGACTCTCTACCTTCTGAAAAATGTTTAAACAATGAAAAACTGCTAAACGGAACACAACACATCCACTAAAAGTCAACTTTGAAGTTTTAAAAGCTGGGGTAAATAGGATTTTGGTAAACTTTAAGGAAATTTCCATAGAGATAGCGCTATTACTATCAATTTTATCATTTCTGACCTAAAACTTAAGTGATAACTATAATAATCGATTTTCCTTTTCCCTAGGAAGTATTTTAATATGCCAGGAACCTGAAACTTCAATGAAGGTTTCAACTTCAAGGTTGAAGTTAACAGACTGCTTAATACAATTTAAATAAATCTATGCCCCCAACCTGGCAAAATTCTACATTCTAATCAGCTCTGGATTTATTATTTCCTTTTCAAAATTTATTGAAAATTTGATCATTTTTGTGTCAATTTAATCATTCATTGAATTAATTGTGGGAGAATTTCCTAATAATTTAGTATACTTGCAAATAGAAAATGGAAATGGATACAAGGTTTAAATAGGCATCGGGAAATTCACTCTACTACTGAGTAATACCTTCACCATGAATGTTTCAAAGAACAATTTTTGTTGACAATATTACAGCTTTTAAAATTTACAGTATTTTGAAGGGATGCTTGTGATTAATCAAATAAGAACCATGTCAAATCCGGCGAGGTATTTGCTTTCTGACCGACACTGGAATGCATTCTGTGTCCAGAAAACGCATACTATATATAAATTAAAAGTTCAGTCTTATGTTGGTAAATTTAAAGTAAAAATGAAGAAATCGTGTTATGCTTCAGATTCAGATAATTCTTATTATTGGCTGTAAAAATACTATGGAGATACTATGGTTAATTCGACATTGTCCTTATGCGGAATTGAATTGATTTTCTCTTCATTCGTAGAAGATCTTCTACGAAAATGGAGAAAACATTTGACTTTTTAAAGCTCGCTAGTGTTTTGACACTTAGTAAAGCCACCTTAAAATTTGTTCAAAACCTCTGAAGGAGATGGCGTTAGACGCTAGGGTTATATGATAGTGCATTTCAAACACTAAACTCTATTTAGGATAAGCCACTTCTCGTATTTTTTGTGTTTTGGGTACTATTCTAAAGGTGATTTTTAGCCTCACCATCAAAGTGTAGATTCACCACAGGATTTCTATGATTTGCTCCTGGCTATGCATACCAGATTTGTGTGAGCCATCAGAGCTTGGAAAGCATTTGCAGCCACTTCTTCAATATACCTCTCTGGTTTATGTCACACCATCTGTTTCCCTTCGTACTATCTGCAGATTGAAATCTCAATATTGTCCGAACACACGTGATATGTCATCCAGGCTTCCGACAGTTAAATAAAGATTTCTTCTGACATAATGTTCTTTAACAAATCAACTTCTTGTGGACATCCAAATTACAAATACATCAATAAACATAAACGGCGTTATCTTTATGCCTTATTTTCCAAAAATCTTTGTTCACGTATTTATGAGTTGATCCTGTCTTCCTGTGTCTATAGATCTTGATAATCGCTCTTAAAATAAAGTTTCCTGACATCCTTTGTTCCGCCCATCATAATAAAATACAACGGGCTTCTGTTAAATTAATATAACTTACTAGCACTCTCACCGTATTAATAATATTCATACCGAAAGATTGAAATTCGCAATGGTTTGCTATTTTTTCTACATAACATTGATGACCTCTATGCCATACTGTTTTCACTTTGTCAGTTTTGCGAAGTACCATATGTCTGAAATGTCATGCATTCGGTTTCAACTTTGTTTCAGTTTACATATACGAGCCTATCGTTTTATCGACACTGCACAAAGTTCGAACGTCTTCTACGGGGTCTAAAAACTACAACTCGTCTGAAACTACATTCATGCCGCGGTGTTCCTCATGACACCTCAGTTCACACTCAGCTTGACTAGCTCTGAAACTTGGAATCGAGAGGCTTAACATGGACACCTGCCTTAATTCCACGGTCTCCATAGACGGGGTTGAAACAATGTGTTAACCACCACCACATCTGAAACAAGTTTCCGTCCCAGATCCCAATTTCGTTATAGCTTTCTAGATTCTCGAATACAACTGTGGAATGCTCATCGTACTCTCTAGCCTTCGAAAGCATAAGCTTCACGTTTCAGCCAAGGGTAGGCTCCTAATCGTGTGGGGCTGACAATAACCTGTAATGGGTCCCCCTAGACCGTCGTTCAGATATACCTCTGATCAGGTTGCCCTTTCCTACAGCTCGAGAAAACTCTCAGCTTTTGTTCCAGACCCACTGAACTGATCGCCCTTCCTTAATACTTCGAGTACGTGGGGACGGCATTGCCCAAAGACTGAATGGAATAAGCCAAAGTCTAGACCAAGTCCATATAAGGTCCGGGTTAACAACTGTCACAACATAGTTCCACAACATAAAATGCACATTTCTTTCAACAATTTCACCTCCACATTATTGCAGGTGTAAGTCTTGCATGCAAGCTTTTCGACTTGCTATCAACATTCAACGTTACTTCATCCATATGCTACAGATCACTCAGTTCGTCACATTCATTTTTATTAGCCCTCTGGCAGTTTACAACAATACACTACAGATATCGACGATTTCGTATCATTTTTAGCATTTCCATTCATCCAGTTTTTCATGAAATCACTTACACATTTGTCTACATACAGTTCCCAAATTTTTCAGTCCACTTCTTACTTCTTGTCAAGTCTAGTCATCAGTCAACTTTATCCATCGGATCACCTTAGCAGCTTTCAACCATCGGTTCGGCTTTCTTCAACTTTCCCTCAGCACACCTCAGGTTCTCAGCCATTTAAAATTCATTTTGGCGACGTCAACAATATTCGTTTCAGTCCGTCTTCTCCTCTACGATATAGACTGCTTCAATTCCACTTTTATCAGTTATATTTTTTACTTCAGTACATCAGTCCAACAGTTCAACGTACAGCGATCAGGTTACATCCACTTTCCCTTAGTACACCCCATGTGGAAAGAGTGACGTCTTCGGTACTTGCGGCTGTCAATCCATCCCAACTGTCTTCGCTCTCGGAGAAGACGACTTCTCCATCAGTACATCAATTTCATCATTTTTCAGCAAGACATGTACAATATAAATTTCTTTCAACATTAAGTCTGTCTTCTTTCCATCTTTTCCACAAGTTCACAAAGCAAGAGACCAAACGAATACAACGTCTCAACTCCACTTCAAATCCATTCTTTGGCTTCATTTTGTCATTGTTGTACAACTGACTCCTTATCATCCTCCCTCGAACTTTAAACAGCTTTGAGACTGTCATGATGGAGCCGCACCGCGAACTCACTCCAATCCGTGGCTTAGCTCCGAAACAATTGATATGATGAAAAAGGCATTTGAAGTGGCATAATTTGGAATATTATTTGGTATGAGCGTAATAAGAAGAAAAGAGTGGCACAACCGGTTTATTTTTCTCTATTTTCTTTATCTATTTTCATATAGCTTGTAAACAAAACGATCAAAATACGAGCAAAAAATAAAAATTTTTACCAACACCAATACAATTCTGCAGAATTCGATTGAATACCGTTAGATCGGTCGTTGGTCGCAGTGTTATCGCTGTATGTTATTACGCTATGACGTCAGCTACTAGTGAATCTCATTCTAGTTTCTCTAGAATGAGAGTTCACGAGAGAGAGAGAATCTAGAATTCTTCTAGAATTCTCATTCTGCAAGAACATTAGAAAGTTGCGCGCATGTCCAACTTGCGGTTGAAGTTAATCGTCGGTTGACCAATGTTGACTAGAAAGTGATCTTGGAATGCAAAAAATAAGTGTTCAGACAGTATTAACATTCAGGATGTTTCACAGTGCAAGCATTCTGAAGCCCAAATTATTACGTCAAGGTATCGGCAGTTGTAGCTGTAGTTTACGGTTTTTCTGTTTTCGAATGAAATTAACATTTCTAATGAAAACTCCAGCATAAAAAAAATTAATTTTAAAAATTTGAAATATTCAAAATATTTGAAATGTGTAGAATTCATTGCTCCGAAAGTAGCTTTCAATTCCTTTTCCTCTTGAGAAAAATAATTCAGCAGACAATGCATTCTTTATGACAAAACTTCAAATCATTTAACCAAATTCTTTCATCAATTGTTTATAGTGAGTGGATATCGTTTCATACTTAAGTTGTTGAATAAAAACCAGTAAGTTGTAACTTTTTTCCGGCAGTAGTTTCAAAAGTTGTTGTTTTATTCTAGTTTGAGTAGCCTAGAAGGAACAAAAGTTTGTGGAAAAATCAAACAAAAACTTGTGAAAGATTATTGGATTGCTTTTAAAATTGAATGTAATGAGTGAAATTTGACGACACAAATTATGTTGTAGCTACAATACACTCTTAACGAATATTTCGTAAGAATTTCGCATCCTTTTCGGGCTTAAGTTACTAAGCTTCATAAGGATTTAAACAACTTCAAGATCAAATTGTCAGTTTAAATATGAGAATGAGCTTCAAACGTTAAGTTTCCATTTGTGGTACGATATCCTAAATTTAATTTTAAGATAATTGTAGGAGTATATTGATTTGTTTTCCAACACTACAAATTGAGTGATTGCCACCAATCAAATGGGCTATAGTGTCCTCCATTACGATAATTTAGAAGTTCTTCGTATTGTCTACGTAAAGTTGCAACTCATTAGTAATAAATGAATCACTTTCAATTTAATTTATAATGAAAGCAATTTGCTTCGAAAGGAATAATAGTCTGAGAAGTTCTAGTCGGACAATAAAATGTCTGTGACCTAAACCTTTATACGTTAGTACGATTGGATAGGACATTCAGTGAATAAAGCAATATTTTCCAGTTGAATGTGTCAAATCATTTTGGAGCTATTGAAAAGTGCTTAGTGAAAATGTTAAATACGTATCTGTCTTTTGAAACAACTGTGTTTGCCAATTATATGTTTCGTATACAACTTTTTGCATTCAGATTTTTGGGTTATTTTGTTAAAAATAATGATCCACTGGGATATATTAATTTGCTGCGTGGTGCACTTAATGCTGCATTATTTCTTTTCACTATGATAATACAAGTAAGTTCACAGATAACGACCTCAATTAATAAAATTAATTCATGTGCTTTCGGATACCAACCATTTTTTAAAATATGGTTTTAATTAGCAAGCAACTCGTTTTATTATAATTTATTATTCAATTGAGTACGAAAACAATAATTTTCATGGCAAATCAATTCGTTTACACGTGTATAAGCATATATGTAATAATATAGACCTATTAAAAACCTTCATATTTAATCACACCGTCCCTACCCCAATTTTCACTTCAAAACTTTTCTTGCGATTCAGAACCAAAAAACTTCACAAATATCTTCATTGCTTGGGAAAGTTTCTTCATTTACCTCGGCATTAAGTGTTGTTGCAGCATTTTGTTTTATTTTCTGTACTTATTATAAGAAAGCTAACTAAAGTTCTATGGATACCTCTTTCGAATTCTTTTATAAAATATAGTATTCTCTTTCTCGTTTGATAAAGCAGATTGATCACTTGACTCGCTTGCATTTCGATAAGGAAATTAGGAAAGCTTTTCATTTTCATTTCGATTAAAATTTTTCCTTCAGTGTTCAATGTTTACATAGAAAAAAACATTTTAACAACTAAATAAAGCTGGAATAAGATTACGAATAAGATCCACAATGCATTTATTATTCCTGTAAGAAGAGATTTTTTTTTAGTTTTTCCTCATTATTCGTCTTTTGCAGCTCACGTTTGAGCATTGTTATGCTTTCTTATCAGATGATCACGCAAGACACTGTTATTGAATCGTTTCAATCAATCTACAGGATTTTTTGATCATCAACACAAGAAATTTAAGGTGGAGTATATTGAAATAATAAGCAAACGATATGAAGGGCAAACTCAGCAGTCAATAATTATCCTTAATGAATGAAAAAGGTTCTGCTGTATCGGAAATCGCCTTATAAAGTATAATTTATTTGAAAAATTATTGCTATGGGTTCGAATATATTGGCTCACACGTGACATTGACACTCAGAGCCTTTCGGCATCTTATCATATAAACCCCTAACCTTGCATAGAGTATTCAAATTATTCAGCTGAATAATTTAAATTGGCGTCCCTTTAAAAATTCTTCTATTCGCGAAAAATTGCACAACGGAATTGATAGCCAACACATATCACAACCACTAACAAGCGCTGACATTTCGAATAAACTACCAACATAACGGTATTCGACGCCAATTGTTCAGGTGAATTGGAATTGACAGCATAATCTTTTGATGATAATCGAGTAGAATCACGTATTGGCATATTTTCAAATTTTGTATTCATACTCAATGAGTCAGATGTATTATAATATCAGGAAAATCACTCTCAAATGTATGCGGTCAGAAAGCTAGTCATCGTGATTTATCCACTCGAATACGAATTCACAATCAATTCACAAGCTCTTTATCTTGCGAAACTTGCTTTATTTGTTACCTTGGCTGTTCGTTTTCCTTTCTTTGTGATTTCCTCCAAAGTGCTTTATGTGCTAACTGCAAAAAGTTTACCTTGCCTTTACCAATGCACTGGAAATTGGAATTCGACACCATTTGATTAGAAGCTTATTCGTAGTGTATATACACAGCATGTCGGAAAAGTTCCCGAACTTATTTAGTAGCGCTTGTACGAGTGGCGCCACTTCTTGGACGACACCGGTACAATGTTGCTACATTTTTCTGGAGTGTCTGAGAATTTTTTCACCAGTATCCGTTCATTAGTTGCCGAGATAGACGTGCTTGAGTGAACGTGTGTTTAGTACCCCGGTGCGAGCTCTACGATGGATGAGAAATTTGATCATCGTGCCGCAATTAAATTCTGTTATAAACTTAAAAAAACGTTCGCGGAAACGAAAAAAATTATCGATTAGGCTTACGGTGAAGGTGTAGTGTCGCGTACAACTGTTTACACATGGTTCAGTCTGTTCAAGAAGGGTAGGGAGTCGTTAGAAGATGACGAGAGAAGCGGCCGGCCGTCAACAGCTGTTACCGATGAAAACGAGGCTCGCGTGTGCGCGCTACTGAAGCAGGATTGCCACATTTCTCTCAGAATGTTGGCAGGCGTACTGAACATGAGCAAGGATAGCGTCGCGTTGATTTTGGAAGGAAAAATGAACCGCATGAAGGTCTGCTCTCGATTTGTTCCGCACTTTCTCACACCAGAGCAGAAACAAACTCACAGCCAATGTTGTCAAAATTTTATCGAGACTTGCGAAACCACTCCGGGCTTTCTAACCTCAAATGTGACTGGAGACGAGACTTGGTGCTTTCAATACGATCCTTCCACGAAGCGCCAGTCATCCGCTTGGCTCAGTCCGGGCCATGCGGGGCCTCAAAAAGTGCGCCAACAAAAATCACGGGTAAAGACGATGCTCATCGCTGAAGGCCTGATACACAAAGAATTTGTGCCCCCAAACACTACCGTGAATGCTGCGTATAACATAGAGGTGTTAAAACGTCTGAAGCGCCGGATTAATCGCATCAGGCCCGAGTACAAGGAACCGGGATCGTTGAGTTTCTGGATGACAATGCGCCTGCTCATTCTTCGAACATTGTGAAACGTTATCTCGCGAAAAATCAGAGCCCACACATCAATTTACGCAACATACTCACCAGATCTGGCTCCACCTGACTTTTTCCTATTTCTCAAGCTAAAACTGGCCTTGAAAGGACGATTTTTTGAAGATGTACCAAGCATTCAAGCGGCTTGCACCGAGCGTCTCACAGCGATAACTTCAGAGGAGTGCCAGAGAGCCTTCGAATCACTCATGGAGCGCTGAAATGAGTGTATATCCAGGGAAGGGGACTGTGTTGAAAGTTAACTGGAATAAATTTCCTTAGAAGTAATTTTCAATTTTTATTTCAAAAGTTCGGGAACTTTTCCGACATACTATGTATTATGAATTTTGTCGAAGAAAGCTTTGAAATCGTCTTCCAATATTGGATAAGACGCCATCAAATAGATCATCCAGTGCCACTTCAAATGAAGTGAAAAGATACAGTAAAGACCGTGTGTGTAAAGAAATGAATCAATTTTTCATTCCGTTCTTTGTAAGTAAAAGCTATGTTTCAGGATTCTAAAATGGTTGCCGAAAAACTGTTTTCTTTTCGACTGAAATTTTGCTTACCAATTTGGCCGTTTTGAAATGAATGAACATATTAAAGCATATTTAGCATACATATGACGCTTACAGCTTTTATTACATGCAGACAAGAAATTAGCGTAAGTTCAGAGCTGTGAAAAATTATGGACTTTTCCTTATTTTTAACGTTTTTTCTGTTCTAAAGCAGTTCTAGGAAATAAATATTTATAGCCGAACACGTTATTTGAGTTATATCAGAAAACCATTCTAAGTTTCTGTCTGTCCCCTTCTTTCAACCACAAAATATGACAAAATGCATTTTGTCACAGTCAATAATTATAAAACCAGTCGTAATTTGGAGCCTGTTAGGACATTTTTGGTGGTAGATATTGAGTATTCATAAAGAATTTTAATACTTGGAAGATGTGCTTTGGTAGAAGTTTTGAATAAAGTGTGGTTTGGTTCAAATTTTATAAAGTTTGTTAATCTTAAAATGCGGCGAGGAAAAAAATTAAGCGATATTGAAATACAAAGAATTTTTAACTTGAAAATATGTGGAAAACTCAAAGAGACTCCTTGTAAAAAAGTAAGTGAAAATAGTTTTCTGAAGTTAGTAAATATATTTAAAGGTTACCCCGAACCAGCACCTGAGTAATATGAGGGTAGTCTGAAATGTTTCCGACCGCACGTCAAAGATGGCAGCATTCGTCAAAAAAAGCCAGTGAATGAAGACGTGCATCTTTTGACAGTTAATTATCCACCTTTAAGCCATTAAACGTTTAAACTTTTGTTTTTAAAAGCCAATACGGCAATGAAAGATGATGAGTTGGAGTCTGTGTGCAATGCAGTGGGCAGCTGAATTCAAACATGGCTGTAGGAGATTGGAAGATTATGATCATTCGGGACGTTCACAAATTGCGACTACTGTGGATAACATTGGTAAAGTCCACCAAATGGTATTCGACGACCACCGAATTAAAGTGAAAGTGATAGTAGAGGTTATGAAAATGTCAAAAGAATGTGATTGTCACATATTAAATCATGATTTAGGCATAAGTAAACTGTCCGCGCGTTGGGGTCGGTTATGTAATGTTAGACCATAACCGTTTTGGAATGAACATTTTCGACACACTGTTTGCGCAGTTTAAGTGCTATCATTCCGAGTTTTTATTTATTTGTTACTGATTATTACTACACTGCCGATTAATTACTGTAGATGAAATTGGATATACCATATTACCCCCGAAACAAAAATAGAATCAAAACAATAGACTACAAAAGGAAAAGCGGTTCCGAAAAAAGCAAAAACTATTTTCCGATGGGAAAAGTAATGGAAAGCAAAGATCTTCAAAAGAGAAAAACCAGTACAGGAGCAGACCACGCATCATAACTTGCCAAGCTGAAGGCAGAAGTTGCGGGAAAACGAACACATTAGCAGAAAAAGCAATTCCTGTTTCACCAAAACAACTGTCCCATACCTCATCGGTTGCCATATCGATAATCCACAAATTCCGGTTTGAACTGCTTGACCATCCACCTTACTCACCAGATCCAGCCCCAAGTGGCTTTTTTTGTTTCCTCATCTAAAAGTTGCGCTCGATCCACAGACATTTTCGTCAAATGAGGAGGTAATCACCTATGCGAAAGAAAAACGCCGGGTACTATTTGGACGGGTTAAAGAGATGGGAGCATCGTTAGGAGAAATGATAGGGGCTGCAAGGAGACTATGTAGAAAAATAAAAAAAAATTTTCTTTTGTTTAGATTAAAAATGTCTTGTATCATTGCTAGGTTGGAAACTTTTCAGACCACCTTCGTAGTACATTCGATTTTTTCATCAGTTTGAGATTTTCCAACATATCGACAATACCAACATTTTGAGATATTCCAACGTATAGCATAGCATAGAAAAGCATAGTATTTCAAGTAGTGGCCTAAGCGATATTTGGAGAACTATAACGTACAATATAGCCAAGGAATGTGATTTCGATACAATAACATAAGCATTAAGCCACTATGCTATCTTGTCATTTTGACTATTTTCTAATTAATTTTATATAAAATTGTCAGAAGTCCCCACAAAAGTCCCCAGTGCGTGGATATTTAATTGCATTGGTAAATTTTATCTAAATTTGCATTTAAAAAGAGTAAGATCTATCAGAGTGTTTGCTTAAAACCGGGGATGTGTGTAATAAAGTGCCTGATACTCCCTACCTTAGAAAGGAGTGGTGTGCTCAGTTTATCCCCATCGCGCAGATGTCATTGGAGAAAAATGCGATTTTCGTCACTTTTCGGTAACTGAAACAACTTAAGAACTTAGCTAAGCATCTCCCTTTTTTCCGACCAAGCTTTGAATCAACTTATTTGAAATTACGGTGTGTTAGAAGTCGCAGGTATTCCCCGGAAACTTTGACATTTAGCTGCGTGCTACGAGTAAAAAGTAAGCAAAACAAACTTTCACTCATGGAGGTATAAGAGATAGAGGGGCCCTACCCGTGTACATGAGCGTACGTTAGCGTGCGAAGGTTTAAACTTATCATTTTACCCCTCATCAGCTGTTCCAATGTTCGGCTCCATTAGTCTTTACCATTCAAATCATATGCTGCTTGATATCCGATATTCTATCGAAATTTCAATAAAGTATATAATGTGAAAATCGAAAACATTTTGACTCATGAAATGTGAAAATAATATCCATATTTACGTTCCCCAACATCTTCGGCTACTTTCGGTTTTTAATTTGCCAGTGAGTTAACATTACAGTTAAATAAGCAATTTTTGTAAAGCGATAGTCACACATATAACTTGAATGTTGGGTTCTGTTGATATGAGTAAGTTTTGGTGACTCCAAAAAGAAAAATTGGGCTGAGGACCTCTCTATGTCTTATTCCTCTATGCTTCAATCACATACATCTCACTTAATGTCGCAATAATAATCTCTTTTTACATAATATGCTTTGCGCGAGTGTTCCACGCGCACGGCTTCGATAAAATGCGGTAAAAATCTTAACCTACTTGTTCTTACTTAATCTCTTTCAGCGAGAAGTAGATCGGAAGTGTTCGTGGTGTTTGTGTTTACGATATGCTAGGAAAGGTTGACACAAGTACATTTGCCGTATGATAATGTTTTTCTTATCATCAGCGACGTTTTTTACATGAGTTTTATTATGAATAGAGATCAGGGGAGAAAATAGAAGCATCATTGTGATTTATAGACAGTTGACGCCTAGTTTTAAGGAGATTATTGCACACAGAAGCCTCATCATCCCAAATTGCTATACGTTTAAACGTGGTCTCTGATTCTAGTTTAGTGAGAAAATAGCATAAATGGAAGGATTTTTTAGAAAAGGTTCTAGAAGCGAAATAGCTTTCACAAGTGCAAGAATTTTTGCTGCTGATTATCAGGTAATACTAGAGGAACATCTATTACCTTTTGTGACACTTACAGAAGATGAAAAAATTAGCTTCCAGCAGGATAATACACCCATCCACACGGCAGCCTCCACCAAAAAATGGTTTCAACATTACGAAACCGAATCGCTACTATGGTCAGCGTTAAGTTTCAAATTGAACGCTGTGAAAATTTGTAGGGAATTTAAATAGTCCTTTAGTTTGCCTTTTGACTCGATTATTAGACGTGACAAAGCTTAACGAAAATTTACTATGTATTGAATAAAATAAAGAAATAAACTTGATTTATAGTTTCTCACAGAATTTAATCTGCATCTTAAAGATTTTTGCAAATATAATAATCGCAAGGAATATAAACACCATTTCATACCTAATAAATCTTAAATGTTAAACTATGTTTCAAGAAAATACTCAGTTATTGGGAATTAAATCTTGCTTTTATAGGAGAGGCGAAAATATGTTTGAGTCTATTATTTTTCACTTGACTGTCCATACTGTTCATAAATGTCCATTTATTCGATTAAAGTAAGTGAAGTTATTATTGGATTAATGAATTTTTTTTATTTTTGGGTAAAACATTATAATTCCTCTCAAAGATTTTGCATAAAAACCCAACACAAATATAAATCCACTGATGCTTTTGAAGTAAAACTTCTTTAGGCACGCTTGGCTTGGGTAGTAAGCTAGCGAATGCATGACGAGAGCGTTACGAAAAGTGTGATCGGGCGACGCGAACGGAAGATGAAAGGGAGATATAAGTTAGTAAAGATAGAAAGAGAGAAAGTTACGTTTCGTATATTACTGTAGGTGCGCGCGCACATTTTCTTTTGCCACTAATTTTAGCATGAGATTTCAATGTTAATTTCACGTCCGAAGATAGACAACGCTTGGTAAACTTTCTACAAGATAAATTAAACTACAAATGAATAATAACCGAAATGAGCCTACCACAAGACATCGAACAACAATCGATGCAGATTTCTCTAGATATCTTTCTAATTTTCATTCGAAAACATATGTATCTTATTTCTCATACCATAAGCCTATTGTCTCGGTCTTACAATCAACCACATTAATTACTGATGTATCCGATAATGAAAATAATAAAAATAAAAAACCCTATTCAAAAAAACTAATTTATCAATAAAAACCGATAATAAATTTGAATATTTGTAGAAAATTAATATATGTTTATATTTTACATATATACATACATAAACATATATACATATACATATAGTTAGAGCCAAAGAAATTTTACTTCAGTCGTGTGGTCTAAAGCACACTCGTTTTTTCTATCTCTGTCTCAAAGAAGTTGCTCGAGAGTGGTAAAGCTGCATGAAGCTACGCTATGGCAAAAGAAAAAAAAGCATATAGAAACAAATGTTTGTTAACAACTATTCAGGCAGCCGTATTGTGCTTTCAAATGTTTCGAATGCAAAGGAAGGCTGAAAACAGTATACTGCGACAAAATAGGTTGAATTATGTTTTGATGAAACGAGCTTCTGATAACGAATCACTCTGATAACGCATAAAATTAAATCAGTTTTCGGTGTTCTATACATTATACTATATTTATCCTTATGAATAGCATCTCGTTAATCATAATATTTACTTCAAAGCTTCCCTTGTTGAATGTTTAATAAAAACCTGCCCCTTCATTTGTACATTCAATCCATGATATTTTCATAAGGACTCTTTTATAAACATCTGATGGCGAAAAATCTGTATTGCTTTTCCTTTTTCACCCTGCAGATAATGTTTCTCACGATGGACAGCGGGAATATTGAAACATTTACCATGGTTATATCGTCATTCATCGTTTACATCAATATTTTCTTAAAAGTAGTTTATTTTTATGCATATCGGAAAGGTGGGTAAACCCAGTTTTCAAATTCAACCAACTAATGAAGGTCATTTTTCCTAGATTATTTCGATCTAGTGAATTACATCTGTAATAAAGTTGACAATGTTATGAAAGGAGAGGATTCCTCTTTAACAAAATATTATTACAAGCATGCCAAAAAGACAAATTTGCAGAATTCTATAATTGGAGTCGCACTTATGTTGTCCCTTTTATCAAATATTTATGGAGGAGTTGAATTCGTCGCTACGTATTATGTGGATCTTAACCAGGTAATTCAGATTGTTAATTTCAGCGTAGATCCGATGCATAAATTTTATCTGTTAATGTGATAAATTGCTGGCAAGGATACATTTGGATTGAATGCGACTTTGCCTACGATATATGTGATGCTTCCCATGAGGATAGTATTCAACAACTTCATTGTGGTGTACATTCTACCTTTGTATATTGAAATTTTTGGAAGTTTAGCATTTTTCACCTGGACTACATTCTACGTGAGCCTTTTAAGGAGTGCTGCATTTCAGCTGGACGTTGTTAATTTTAAATTACAACGACTGACTGTAAGTAATCTTAAACAATACAAATTTTGAAAAATTCTGATCGTTGCTACTGAAGACTCTTTTTAAAATAACTCGAAACGATGGAAACAATGCTGAACAAAGGGTTCCAGACTACTGCAAGGCTCTCCTGATTAAGTTTCATAAGGATCTTATCAACATCAAATGGTATGTGTTGATGAAATAAATTTAAGCACATTTCTTCATCTTACGTTTTTAGGTTTATTCAAAAATATGAAAAAATCACAAAAACAGTGATATTTGTTGAGTCACTTACAGCGACTACATTGATGTGCTTTTTGACTTACCAAATGTCTCAGGTATTAAACTAAGGTAGCTTAGATTCTTTCTAATACACTTTTTAAAGCTTACAGATTACTCGACGGGTGGAGTTATTGGAGCTGGTATTTTTCTCTTTGTTGGCATTTTATTTATGTACTATTGGAATGCTAACGAGGTCTCTAGCAAGGTATGCTAACTTATTTCTCGTACTTATTTTTGGTATCTAATTATAGATGCTTTTTTTTCAAACAATAAGTAATATATCTACAATCGGTACAACAAAACACCCCTTGAAAAATGTACGCAATTACCGTCATGTTTAGGTATTTACATTATTTTTCTAGATTTGATTGGACAACAGAAGCCAAAGTTAACAAAGCTCTTTGAAAATGAATTAAAATACAACTTTTGAACAATATAATAAAGCTGTTGAACGCGGTATGTATTTTTTGAACAAGCACATCGGAAACAACCGCATTCAAAACCAACAGCAACATCGGAAACAAACTAACACCGAAGCCCAACAGCACACCAACATACAACCACAGCGGCATATACAAACTAACATGCAGGGTCTGCGACATGGTATACATAGGTAAAACGACACGGAAACTAACAACTAGATATAAGGAGCACATACGTTCGTATACACATAAAAAAGCAGACTCCAACTACGCAACACACCTACAGAATCACACACACGAACCCGATACCATGGCAAACTCAATAGCGCTACTACACAAACAAAAGGAGGGACTTAGACTTGACGTACTAGAGAAATTAGAGGTCTACAAACACAAAAAAACCCACGGAAATATAATCAACGAACAAGTAATGACCAACTCCGACACAATATTTTCACTCTTCGACCCAATTCTTGTCAAAAAAAAAAGAAAACGCGACGAACCAGACAATGATAATCCCACGATCCTGAAAAGACCCAAACATAATGACCCTCGTTAACACCTAATTAACTAGACCTACCCCTCCGAAAAAAGTTTCACCTATAAAAAGATGGACACCGCGACAAAGAAATCAGAACGAGCTGAAGATGGCTGCATGCAGCCGAAACGCGTCCTCGAGACCCACGAAGCAATGCCCGGCGTACCCAAGCCACCCAGAATAGATAGAAGTATATGTATGTATGGTGTACATGTATGCATGGAAAGCGAAAGAGAGCTTGAAAAATCAGAAACGTACGTTACTGGAGAGATAGCTATGTTACTATATACAATATATGTGTTATTATGGGTTTAAATGTATTTTCCAATTATGATTATGAATTCTATTGCTTTGTTCAGTGCCAGATGACAGAAAGAAAAATATTCACTCATATTAAATATGGGTAGAAGAAGGGAAGAAAATAACTGACACTGAAGAAGGGAGCAACTCACTCCCGAAATATATATTTGTTCAAAAATTAAAATAAAAAAAAAAATAGCATTTTTTAAAATGGAAAAGCTACAAAAAACAGGATCTAATCTAGAAGTGCTAAACACGGGACAACACACACAGTATATTCACTCATGGACCTTAGTGAAGTTGCAAGATAGATGATGTGGTAGGATAATATATAAGTTTTAGATTTATTATCTGCGCTATATTTAGACTCTTCTTGTACTTTTCCAGTAGGATAGATCTGCAGAACAAAAATTCGAACCTTCTGAAGTGATATGAATTCCCTTTTTATTGTGTAGTGGTGTTCATTTTTAGGGTACAACTTCTTTTCTCTAAGCTATAATTTTCTCATTTCAATAGGTGCTCTTCTAAGTTTGCTCTTTCCAGTTTATATCATATATTCTCTCTAAAAACAGACGAAACATCTTAATAAACACAAGGTATATTATTAAAATTGAGTATTTCTTTGTAATATGATCTAGGGTCCCTTGAAGGATTGTAAATATGTCAACGTTTTGTTAACTTAAATTTTGCAGGAAATAATTTTTCGTCCACAAATATCGATCCTCCTACGAACTCTTTCAATGAATTCTTCTTTATGTCCTAAACAACGTGTTCCATAGACTTTTAGCGTTAAGAATGATACGAATGTAAAATGTATACGGTCCGCTTTTTCTTAGTGAAAAGTAGTCATGTTGTAGTCTTGTAGTCTTTCACTGACTTCAGAATATTTTCGAGTTGTATACGCCTACTCGTTGTTATTGTATCGATACCCGCTTTTTTCATCGGTAAACTTAGTTTGGTCGATACCTCTGAATACTTGATGCACGCTTTCCTCCTTTCATTTATCTCTTTCTCCTGAACAAAATGGGATGATAGCTTGCTCTGATGTAGCTTCATTCTGGTACGCTTGATGAAGGTTTCCCAAATTCGAGCCTGGTATCTGATCTGTGGATCATTATGCCTATGAAACGGAGTTTGTTGTTTGCTTCTACCTCCATTGTGAATTGGATTTTTTCGTGGATACTATTGAGTTTTTCGAGCCTTTTTTTACCTCATCCTGCTTGACCCCTGCGAATATGTCATCTACGTATCTTATCCAAATGCGAGGTGTGATTTTGTATGCATCCAGTTTCTTTTTGAATGCTTCCATGAAAATTTCGCTCAATAGCGGTGACAATGGATTCCCCATAGCTGTTGCTGAAGCCGTTTTATGAAACTTACCTCTGAAATAATTCTCGTTCATGCAGAGGGCTTCCAAGTTGATGCATGTAGTGTTTCACTCATCTTTTTCATCTTGATGTGCTATCTATCTTCAGTAGATTGTCTTCTAAGTGTCGTATAAATTCTTTTACAGGTATACTGGGAAAAAGAGCTCGAACGTCAAACGACACTAATATTTTGTCTTTTTCGAGTTTTAACCTCCTTCAACTTTTGGGTTTATTCCTGGTTGTTACGAATTGATTTAACTCCCGTTTTTGAGTGTCCTAACTCCTTGACCAGCCATTTCACGATGTTATAAGTTGGTGAGTTTGAGTCTGCAATTATTTCGCGTATTTCGTTGCCTGGTTTGTGCACCTATGGCATGCATCTGATCCGTGGTAGTGATGGACTCGGCATTTTCAATTTATTGATTTCCGGGAACTCTACGCACGCTGATTTTAAGACTTTATCTACCCTTCGTATGGAATCTGGTAAAGGGTCTTTCCGTTATCTAGGTTGTTGTATACATGCAGATCGTAGTCCTGTTGGTTCATTATAACCACTTTGTTTCCTCTATCCGCTCTAATGAAGTACACTGGCTTCTCGTTCAGCTTTTTTATGGTTTCCCTTTGCGGGCGGTGATCTTTTGTGTTTTCAGTATTTTTATTGCCTGTTCACGTATCTGTTCTGTGATATCGTTATTTAATTGTCTCATGGAAGATTCTATATCTGCTACGAGTTCTTCATGGTGTATATTTTGATCGTCAGCGAAATTTAGCCCCATGTTCCAATCCATTTCTTGTTTGGATAAACTTTGGACGGATTTGTCAATGATGAAATTCAGAAGGTGTTGCGCCGATGGTTGCTCTTTTTTCCGTATTATACATCGTTCTGATTAAATTGTCCAACTTTTTTGTAGATATCATTTGTTTCCTTCGTTTCGCACATTCGTATGCTCTCGCTAACTTGAAACACATGACTTCTATTCTTCCGCCCTCTTCAGATATTTCTTTTGCGATTTTTAAATGGGTGCTGTAAGCCTCTAGAGTTATTTTACTCGGTTTGGAGTAGAGTAGATTTAGACTGTTTTTCATCAGATTTCTCTCCATCAGGACTTTTTGCTTCTCTGATCCAGGAAGACCACTTTTTATAATCACATTATGTGATTCCGGTCGCCCCGTGCATCAAACATAAATTCAGAAATTTAATATATTCCGATAATCCTGCAATAATTTTTTTGAATTTAAGAAGGTTGTTGTATTCCGGATGCGACTTGGTTGTCATTATAATGTAAAATGTGTAGTGATGTAGTGAAAAAATATAAAAAGTAGTGTTATTAAAATTTTTTTCTTTTCCCTTGATTTCACTAAAATAAGTTTTTATTATTTAACATATACGCGTATTTCGGGAACTACTTGTTCCCTTCTTCAGTGTTTACCAAACCTTTCTTTGACAATTTCCCAAAATATATGTTATTTCCTTTTTTATCTAAAATCTAAAATCTAAGTAGTGAAACTAATAAGTTTTGAAGCTATATTTTCATCATTATTCTTTTATTCTCAGGTAATTTGCAGATATTAAGGCTATCGTATGCGTCTAACTTAAACGGGGTTCTTAATCCGTTACTCGTGTAATCGATCGACAAATTGTGCATCAGCACAATTTATTCGGTGACCCTTGGGTTGTTTCGTCACCACGTTTACTCTTACTGAAAATATGCATCCGCTCAGACATCTTACAGTGCGTAATGAGTAAACCATGGCAACTGTAGTGCATAAACAAAACTGCCACATTTGGAATGATGAGTGACTATACGAGGTTGTCCAAACTCCGCTACATCTGGGGAAACTCCTTGATGTGCTTGCGTAGCCGAAGGAATCATTTGTCTATATGTCTTCAAAAATTAAAGTCCACTAATCGTAACATGATGTTGATCACTATAGAGCCATGATCAATGCCTTTCTCGTTCCGGAATCGACTTGCCGTAATGCAAAAATCACTGATTTCAACAAGATGGCATGACATGTCAAACAGCTCGTGCGAACGCCGACTTATTGCAAGAAGCATTCGATGAGCGAATCGTTTTTGATTTCAGACACTTAAATTGGCATTCAAGATCTTGTGATTTAACACTACTAAACTCTTTCTTGTGATGGTCTAATAAACCTCAGGAACTTTCTTATTTGGAAGACAATATTCGCCGCATTATTGGCAGGATACGGCCCCAATTACTGGTTTCGATAGTCGAAAATTAGATCCCTCACATGCCCCAAATAAAATTAAATATAATTTGTAGTCAATTATATTGCCGATCAAGATAATCATATCAGTTTGAAGGAAATAAAAATATTTAATTTTTATTTTATTTCAGTTAAAACTCATGTACCTTTAAAAGCACTCTTTATTGTGCGTTCAAAACATAAATTAGATTTAAATTTTAAGTTTATACTTAAGAAAATATGCACTAGTATTAGTTATATTGGCCGCTGCTGAACATTACTGTAAAATTGGTCAATATTGCACTTTAAAAAGAAACAGGAGCGAAATTGATAGAATTTGATCGCGTGGTGGTATTGGGCAATGAAGTACGAGTTCTACGAGATTACATTAAACGAAAGCATTTCTCAATATACATATTTCTTTTTAGAGCGACAACGTAAGCACTTGCATATATTTAAGCAATTGGTACGAATTGCCCAACCAAATTCAAAAGGATGTTCTTTTATTCATGCGAGGTAGCGTTAAGCCTGTACGTATTTCAGCCATTTTTTTCTCAATGGAGATGTCTACGTTTGTCCTGGTAACATCATTTTTCTAAGCCTAAATCGTACTTTAAAGGTGTATTTTCTCTAGATCCTTAAAACATCATACAGTTATTTCACGCTACTCACTTATGTTGCGAGTAAAGAGGAAAATTGAAACCATATAACATACTTATTAGAAACATTTTGTAAAACTTTGTCGCGCTTTTAAGAAAATTTTTTCACATGAAATTATTTGATAACAACAAACTTATTTTGTCATGCAGTACTTGAAAATCTTAAAACTTATAAACTTGAACTACATTTTATCTAATTTTAAAAATGTAAATTACTTTGATAATTAAAATTTGAACATAATCTTCAGATGCCGTCAAATTTATTTTCGCAGAACCAGTAACTATAGTTCAAAAAAGTTAAAATTTGTCAAAATGTTCAACGTTAAATAGAAATCAATCTACATACGAGATTTTAAAAAAATTGACGGTTGACATGTATGTACACATCCTTGATTTTTTTGAGATGATAATGAAAATTTTTTGATTTCTTGACTAAGTCTCTGTGTAAATTGTATAATAAATTGCATTGAAAGGAAATGGATGATATTTTTGTGGAGATTAATTTCACCTCCTCTGTGTTTACTTTTCCAGAATGGTGAATTCGGTAGTTTGCAGGTTATTTATAGTAGTTTCCCTTTTAACAATGCGTATAATAAAGGGAAGCCTTGTTGGGACGATTTTCTACGCCATTTAATCAGAATAACACGACGCTTTAGTTGGGATACATAGAAACAATTAACACAAGCGAAGGAAGCTAATTTACTGATTGCATGTAAGTATAACTTAAATTTATTGTCCTGAGGGAATTTTAATGGATAAGATTCAAAAGGGACTGAAAGCCTATTGTTGGGTTGGCAGTTTTTTAGAGGAGTATCTTCGGTTTCTATGAAAACATAGTATATTCCTACGATTGAACATATGGGGGTTATTGAAATCTGTTAAGCGTCATTCAAGGGTTAGAAAACTGAACACTAACTAATGAAATAATATTTAAAAGTAAAAAATTAAGAGAAAAAGGAACTTTCAATTAACTGAAAGGTTAATACTTTATTGAAGTTGCCGTTCATCATTGATAACAACTATTTTCGCACATGTAGTTATTTCGGTGAAGCAATCGGAAATTAAATATTTCTTCTATATTGTACGTTCCATTTTTGTCAAGCTGATAATCCAATCCTTACTCCCAAAACCTCTTCTTTTGAGATGGGCTTTATATTTCGAGGAAATCCTTTACCTTCGGCATTCAATGTGAAAAATCTCCACACCTACCAACAAGGTGAGGTTAGATTTACCCTATAACATATTACTTTTGTTCTGTGCAGGTTTTGGATAGAAGAAATGCACATAATCTCCAGGTAATGTAAAATTCAATAGATTTGCTTGTGTTCTACAGAAAATTCGACGTATTTTAAAAGTCTGGGGGTAAAATAACCTAACGTAGTATTCCGAAGATTAATTCACCGCATAGCTCAAGAACATTAGGGCCTATAGATGTGGATATTCCTATAGGGCTTTCGTTGGCCTTTCCAGTGGAGCTCGATAAATATAGTGGCAGCAGTGTTCAGAAAGCCAAAAACATTCAGCAAATCTGGTAAGAAAAACATAGGGCAAACGAGTGGAGTCAATCAATTATATTTCCTTTTCACAAAAAAGTGACCTTGTAGGGCGTAAAAATATATTTGGGATACCTTAGAGAATGAAATCAAACCATACGCCAACACTTTTATTTGGGGATTATCAAGGTGGCTTTGACAAGTTGATCGACGGTAGACCAATTCAATAGAGTTCAACATAGACGTTTCCCAGATTTTCGTTGACTTTGAAAAAGCATACGACAAGATTGATGATAAAGTACTGTACCAAATAATGCTTCGCTTTGGTATCCAAGCCAAATTAGTGGACAATCTTCCAGTCGAGTCCTTATCAATATCACCTGCCGCGTCATAATAATATAAAAATAATAATAATGATAATAATATACCGACACGATGACATAAATACTGGAATAGAGCAGGGAGATGGGATGGACCCATTGCTCATTCAATCCCATTCAAACTGTCATAAGAAAGCTACCTGACAATACAAAAGGCACATTAAATATTACATTATATTTTATAATATTATATTAATCAAGCCAACTGGTAGCCTATGCGGCTGACATCAATAATTTCTCAGGGTCACCAATAAGCACTGCGGAACTTCCTAAGCCGTATTTATTGCTGATTGATTTCGACATCACTATTTATCCAACATCATTTCGATTTCGCTGATGAGAAAGTGACTGGCTACTTCTGAGCGTTGAATTTCGCAATATAAGATAAAAATCAGAATGAAATTTTCTATTAATATTCAAGTGAAGCAAAAAGCACTCAATCATCTATAAAATGATGATAATTTTTTTATATGTTAGCTGCGAGAATGAAATTGTTCTATATATTTTTATATTAACGTATGTTACATATTCCGATGCGTAGGTGACACTAAACAAAACAAAAAAATAAATAAAAAAGTGTCAGTAAAAATAAAATGTCAGAAAAAAATTCTCAGAAGAAAATATTCCAAGTAGCAGAAATAACCAAAAAATTTCTTGGAAGTTACTTGCGATAAAATTTTCTATTGATATGATTCACTGGAATGTTGTGTACATATCGCTATAAAAAGAATAGAAATTGTAAGGTATGGGAAACACAATCAATCGAGGAATCAATCAATAGAAGTATCAACCAATAAGCGGTCAATGGATAGAAGTATCAATAAAGAATCAATTAAAGTATCAATCGGAGTTTCAATAGAAGTATTAATCAATCAAAGTATCAATAACTAGAGGATTAATAGAAGTATCAATAGAATAATTAATCAATAGAGGAAGCACGATCAGAGGTCGCGGAGCAGAACAAGTGAAGTTCCGAAGCAAGCTGAGGTGCAGATTCTGCTAGAGGAATCACGATCCGAGGTAGTGCAGCATAACAAGTGAAGCCCTGAAACAAGTTGAGGTTTAGATTCGTGCTAGAAGAAGCAGAGGTGTTCAGAGTCAGCGCAGCACAATTGACAGGTGGTCAGAATTAGCGCAGCACAATTCACAGGTGGTTTGATCCTTGGATATTTGATCCTTTTTATTTATTTATAAATCTCATATGAGGCAGTAAGCTCTTTCTGTATGTGTGTGTGTATGTGACATGGAAGGATCAGGGCTTAAATAATATCCTAACGCCCACGCGGTGAGCTAGCCGGTTAAAAGTAACTGTCTTCGGCCGCCATTATACGGCCTTTGTATTTTATAAATAACCATGTCTCGGTAATCTTGTTCCTTTCTTTCGCTGCAGGTGCCACCGATCGGTTGCCGTATTATTATTATTTCATCATTATTTATTAATTATATCTATACTTATTATTTTTTTTTTTTAAATACATCACAATACATCACAAAAATACATCACAAGTAATCGCGTTTACGAATGTTTGAAGCGCTTTTTTGTAGTTTCGCCTATCTCCTTTTTTTCTTTGCTGCGTACGTTCATGTATTACACGTTTTTATGGTTCTTTCTCGTCATCATGGCGCTACAGCTTCCCTCTAAGCCTGGCTACTCGCATATGATGCGTTCAAAAATCTTAAGTAGCACCATAATTATTTTATTATTAATTATGAACACACATAATAATTCACACCCATCTGTTTTGTTTTCTATACGTTTGTTTCTTGTTGGTAACCCCGCATGGAACTAAACTTCTCTCGTACAAATTCTTTGATAAATATAAATAAATACAAAAAATGTTTTTCAAATTTTTATTACTATTGTTAATAACGATATTTTTTGTGAGCCTAGCATTAAGTATTGAATTTATATAACGTATTTTGCTAAACGAAAGACTAATTGGTGATGGGTAATATTTTTACCATCTTTGACATTGATATGTTTCTTTGCAACCAATGAACTAAGCAAAAAATCAGTTCTTTGGCCAAATAATCTTCACTATTGCAAGATATAGAACCGTAAAGTCCCTCCATTTAGTGCTTGTGTCTCCTATTTCCAATTTCGTTCAGACTATTTTTTTTTCTATCGGTATAACACCAAATAATGGTGCTAACCTGCTCATAATCCATATCAGCATCTCCTTCCAAAAAACGACTGCTTGCGACGACAAAGGAGGAACGATGCCGGCGTTTTGTCAGTGATAATGTGTCAGATCTTTGGGGACCTATAACGTTTATTTAGGCGGGAGTAACAGGCAGAGTCTGTTGGAAGTTCGTGTGTGTGGTAATGGAACACCGAAGTATTCTGACTGTGTCTGGCACTTGCTGAAGTGGATATAACCGAGGGTGGAGTCTGGAATTCCAACCACCGATGAGAACAGGAACATGCCCTACGTTGCAGACCTGGTAGATAGATGCGAGTACTGCAAGATTTAGTTCTCGAAGATCACCTGCATAGGACTCCATGACTTGCAAGATGTGTAAATGTATTTGGCAGGCTGTGCCGGGCTATGCCAGCTACCTCTTCAGTACGTGCATGTAGCTTGGCTCCTCCACTGTCCCCTTTAAAAGTGCACAAAGATCCTTGCTTGCCGAGGCAAGGCCCGTATCCGGGCAAATCGCTTCTTCCAATACAAGGTTAAGTTGTGGAGAGTGGTATAGTCCGGCAAGTTGAAGAGCGGTTATCCTGTCGTCTGCCAGATAGACACTACAGTTTCCGAGCGGCACGATTTTACGACGATATGCGGCTGTATCTGCAATGGGAGTACGCACAAGTATGTAATACGGGACTTCAGTGACTTCAAAGGATCTTTTGACAACATTTTGCGGCCAGAAATACTCAAAAAGTCAGTCGCAGTAGAATGTCAGGAGCTTGGGCTTTGGAGCGGCTAGGAGAAGATCTTATGATATCGTCAATATTTTGATGGAAATAGGGTGCTCACAAGGCTGTGTTGCCGATCCATTCACATGGTATCTGGTTACGGATAACGCATGACTGATGTGTTGATTTAACTGTTTCCACTAAGAAAACTTCGATAATGCTCCTGAAGGGCGCACTCAGTCGGGGCGTTCACTTTGAGTGCGGTACATGCAAAGTGCTCTCAAGAATATGACTATGGTCACTTTATGGCTTATTTTCAGAGACCTGAAACGATGATTCTGCGCCGTATACGGCTAAAGGAATTGGGTCTAAAGCGAGGTGCGCTACAGGTGGTATATCCATTTGTGTCAGACTGTGTTGAATGAGACCACGACCACTTGATCTAGAGGTTATCCGTAAAGAATTAATCTTCAGCCTACGGAGTGGCTTCCACCTGACAGACATGGCTTCGGTAAGAATACGAGGGGCCCCTCTGCGTACTTTGTTGCGTTCCAAATGGCAGGTGAGGTGGAATGTATGTGCGGAAGGGCGTGTGACATATGGCTTGGTTACTGATTTCACGACTGCTTGGAAGAACCCTTACTTCAACTTGGGTTGGGGCTTCGGGTTCCTTTTGATGGGACAGGCGAGCCTAAATCAATGGTTGTGTCACCATGGCGTGTCTGTAGAGAGTGTGTATCCTTTGTGTCAGAGGGAGGATGAGACCTGGTTTGCGCACTCTTTTGCCCGGTAGACGTGTGTGTCTCAAATTAGGGAGATTCTACGTGAATCTACTAATTGGAACTTTTTTGTATGGCTCACAAAATTAAAATCCATAAAAGAAAGCACACACTTAATACGTATCCTATATAAAAGAATATAGAAAACAATAAGTATCGAAATCCCTAACAGGTATTGTAAAAATTCAAAATTTCGAATAGTTCGAAGTTACTAAATAGCCCTGCACAGCACTGAAATGTTCAATTCTCGAGGGAAACTTCACGTCACATTTACAGAGGAAGAGAGTTTATGATTCCGCGATTGAGGGGCTTAATATTTATTCGGGGTTTAAAAAATTAAATTGAAAAGTAAATTACATATGCCGCGGCAATCCACAACACGACATAGTAGTTCTAATAGATAAAAAAAACTCCGTTGAAATCATAAGACTCAGACACATGTGCTTAGCACAGATGGATAGGTCGTACGGATCGCTATCACCACTTGTGGACTCATATGTAATCCGCTACATGGCTTTTTATTTACGATGGACTAAGTCCCATTCTATGAGCTTGAATGTATGACAGAATAATTTTATCAGTATAGTAGAATATGTGAATGATTTTGAAAGCACCAAATTGAGGATACCAATAAAGAGTAACGTCCCACACTTTGGCCTTTATGTCCTTTCTCCAACAGGTTATACCTTCTAATAGTAATTCATTTGAACAATTTGAGTCGAATCCCGTAAAATTGGGAGTTTATTTTAAGTATTAACTCCCATATTCTAGAATTTTTCGTTGAGTTTTCTCGGTTTTTTTTTCCTTCAGAGTTACATATACATATAGACCGTATACGATTGGTATGACATTATCTTCTTAAATAAAACAACGAATAACCAGGAATGATTACCAAAAGTAGTCTTTATTTTTTGCATCGTAGTTATATAAAGCAGAAGGATCATCGCAGTGTCAAACTAGGGGTAGTGATTTCAGGCAGTCCAAGTAGAGAAGTGCTCAGTTCGGTTGATAAATTTAACATTTTGAAAGTTGTACATCATATTTTTGACAAGAAGAGGATATATTAGATACATTCAGCGCATTTTTTTTCGCTCTCTTTACCAACGAAACTTATTTCTTGCTCCTGTAACTTGATGCTCCTAGTTTTAAATTTGGTTCGCTTGTGGTGTAAATATGGTGTAAGTATGGTGAAGTTTAATAGTTTTCCAAGAATGGTTGTGTTGTTGAGAGGTAAACGTTTCAAGTGTAAAAAGATTGTGCCCTTCTATTTCTAGGTGCCATTTGCTTCATAAGAAAAAGAGGTCTACGGGAATAATCTTCACAGACTAAACATTAAAAAGCCTTTACCTTAACTGCCTTTCACACGTTTTTTTTTTGAATATTTTATACCTTCCCATCATTCTTTGCCTTTTTCTCATCTGATTTTTTTCGTATGGGTGTACACCAATAGGAACGATTGACTTACGGAAGTCTCTTTAAATTAGACGAACCGAAAGCGGTGCTTTGTCTGTAGTCAATGGAATCATCAAAGTCCGACTGGAAAGACCAGATGTCACTTTGATGTAAGAAATTTCAAATTTACTCTCAACTTTGTTGACGAATATGTTAACAGTTATTTATTTTATATGATTTAAGTAGTTGGCTAATTTTATGTTTATTGAAAGAAATAGCTTTTACCCTTTAAAAATTAACGTAGGGGAACAACACAGCTGAAACATGTATCCCAGTTTTCAAGCTATCATAAATACTGGAAAACGACTGCGACCAAACAAAACGCTTTATAGAACCTTTTAAATTATCTGATATACATAAACTTAAAGAAAACTTCATATCTTTTATCAAGAGATATCATCAAAATTTAAATAGCTTCTTATTTGTAAGTGGGTCATTCAGTAACCCATTGACCTATTTTTTGGCGAAATGCGACTAAAATAACTCAAAAGATATAAATTGTATCCGCCGCAAGCAATAATAAAAGGTATGATATCACCTGGGACAATTTCCCTTTCCAACTTTGTGACAGAGGCGATAAATTCACCTATAAAACATCAGTACTCATTCTCTTGAACAAAAATGGAAGTTAACGATTGAAAATGTAAATAGTCTTTCTGTATAGCATTGTCCTTTGAGTACATCGTTTTCATCAGAAAAAGGAGTTGTGGAAATTGTGACAGGGTACGGAATGTGAGCAATAATTGTTATGGCTAGCCCGGTAAGAAAAGAGTATTTCTCACAACTTGATACTTTGTTTTTCATGGAAAAACAAATTATTATGGATTGGGTGGATTTAAATGAATTGGTGTGCGCATTAGCTTTCTAGTTTAATTAATTGTTAAAAAGAGGCATTTACTTTCTTTGAACTTATGTAAAGTATATAAATACATTTTGGTAATTTTCGCATTATTTTGTTAATGAGCTGGAAACAGTTTTTTTAGTATTCATGTAGGAGAAGTATCTTTTGTTAGTATTATTCAACGTTTAAAACTACTCCTTGCGATAAAACGATAGGAAATACGTTTTTCAAAAGCTCAAAGTGCTTTCGAGGTTGCGTTAATGTTGTTATATGTTCTTAAAAAATGTTGTGGTGGACACTGCGGTGGCCGAGAGACTACATAACATAAGTAACTATAAGCACAAAGTAATCGGTACTATATGAAGCGATGACACCGAATGAATTCCTCAATTGGGTAATTAATTTAGCTTATGAACGAACCCCATAAGTAAATGATTCGAAATTAATATTGCATTGTACATTGAAGGTTATTGGAAGACGTATTAAAGCATCAACAGTACTTCGCAAGTTTCGACAATGTGTATTAGGGCTTTAAATTTTTTGCAGTCTAATTTTTAACATTTGCCGCGTGTTTTTGGAACATTTCAATTGGTATTTTGAACACGTTGACTCCCAACTACGAGATATCTCGCAAATTGCATTCGTTTTTAAGACGCTAAATATGAGTAATCTTGTCCAGTTTTTACTTGCCATTTCCGTGCATCTACGGTTAAACCCGAAATTTATCAGTGCTAATATCGAAAGTTGGCTACTGGGAAAGGAACGAAAACTCAATGCTGGCTTGCGTGAACAGAAAATTTACTAAAATATATTTTTATTAGAATTTAAATGTATTAAAACACGAACAAAAATTTTTTTTGTGTTCTCCGAACAATTTGTTGGTCCTCGTCTCTCCCTGTATTTCGTCCACTGACGCGTTTCGGCGGTGCGTCACAAAGGAAGTGATGGGGAACGACGGAATGTTTCGAGTATAAACAAATAATTGCATTCCCTTCGGAACACTTCAGCGAACAACAACAAAAAAAAAACAAACGAACAAAAAAAATATTTAAAAAAAAATTATTTCAAATTCAAGAAATAAAGTAATATTTTATTGGTTTTGTAACTTCTTAAAACAACCCTCAAAAAACAAGGCTGGGTTCTCTTTACAGTCTGAACAGACTCTTTACATCTGAAATAACGCGATTCTCAGCCTTTTTTTGCTTGGTTACATATATGACATGTCTTTGTCAGACGCTGTTTTTCTCCAGTAAGTGGCAGACTTTCGAAATAATGAAGCTCCTGCAATTTCATTTTTTTTGCAACTGGTTGAATCTCTTCTCCAATCAACGTGACGACGAATTTTTCTCTGAACGTTATCTGTTTTATTTTAGAAAAAGTTACTTTTTAAAATTTTGTGACAATTTTGTACATATATCTCTATAATATGTTATGAAACCTTTTTGGGTCATCAAATAGTCTTTCTTAGAGATGAGGAGTACGAAAGTATTTGATCAGATCGGTCAATGCCAGACAATTCATTATTGTGATCTCGAATTATATTCGGTTTTATAGAAACCCTCCATTACGATTGGGCACTTCTACCATTTCAACAGCACGCATGTTAGCAATGGTAAGGACATCTCGTTTGTCTTTCCATTTGCATAGATTAAGAAAACTATTTCGCTGCCAAATACACTCCCCTTTTTCACTTTACGGTCATCTCTGGGGTTTCCTTTTCTGTTATTTCGTAGGGTTTCGTGTATACTTTATCGAGATAGTCCTGAAGTAAATGTAAAACAATGTCAGTAGTGTGACTTACATTATTGTCAGTTTCTTCGGATTTTCTGCTGTAAATCTTTATTTTCATTACAAGACCGTCAGACTCACATTGTTCATACAGTTCGATATCATATTTGTGTTTTTTATAACTTATATATTCGTCAACAAAAATATTTTTATCCGCATAATAATATTGAAATGATTTAGTATTGGGCTTATCTTTTATAATATGTCGACAGATGGGATTGAATTATAAACCAAATGAAAATAACGAAGTAACAACAGGAACAGTGGCGTAGCTACCTTGGGTGGCACCCGGTGCGGAAGTTGGTGGTGTCACCCCATCGAAAGTAAAAAGCAATAAATTTTATATGATAAAGGACATGGATCATTTATTATTTATAATATTGAAGAAATAACAAAAAACAATAATAACTAAGACAGAAAAGGAATTTTTATACAATTAAAATTTCTTCTTTCTAGCTTTGACAGATGAAGTTATTGCTGAGTTTGCAGCAATAACTTCATCGAAATTTATATTTTGTATTGCCTTGTGTTCGATGGCTAATATACCAGGATTGCTAAGCCGCGATTGGGTCATTGTTGCCCGCAAATAGTTTTTTATTAATTTTAATTTAGTGAAACTCCTCTCACATGAAGCTACGGACACGCAATCCGTCATGAACAATTTCAGTGCAATCATAAGATTTGGAAGAGATTCTGTAAAATCCCATTCTATAATAAACTTTAAAAAATCTAGAGACACCCAATCAGTAACCGTAACATTAGCGGCTTTTAAGTGTCTTCGCAGTCTTAGTATCCCTAAAAGTAATTCGGTTTTTGAGACCTCATCATAAAAATCAGTAAATTTAGATGTAGCTAATTTCAGTGCTTCAGTATTCGCCAAAAGCAAAGCATTAGTTTGTACGATCTCGAACAATGAAGCTACATCTTGAAGAGACTTCGATCTTGTTTGGAGTTCAACTCTGAATCGGTCAAGACATTCCAACATATCTTTTTGAAGTTCCTCTTTCAGTGTGAGTCCTGCGTCGCTGGCCATCTCACCAACCATCCGTTTTTTACGCCGAAGTCGTCTTTCTGTTGGAATATCGTAGTCTTCTGATTTTTTTGTTGCAATGTCTATTGCCTCTTCCACAATGTGATCACGTTTTTCTTCGATATAAAAACGAAGTGCCTCTATTTTTGTAGCAGTTTCGTCAACAGTCAATGCAATCTGTGCATCATTTGTTTCCCGAAGAACATCATATCAGAAGAAAAGATAACATAAAAAAGTGTAATTGCACACAGCAGGCATGAGGTTTTGTGCAGCACCTCTAGTGTCTACATTTTCTCGTCCATTACACAACTCCTCAATTGCGTCTACAAGTCCTTCAAAATTCTCTGCTAGTGCTTTTACTGCACGGTAACGAGCACTCCAACGCGTTGTTGAGAGTCTTTTAACAGATAATTTGCTGTGTTTCATAAGCACTTCCCAACGGCTAGTGGAGGCGGAAAAAAAAGAATAAATCGTCTCTACCGTTCCAAAAAATGTAACGCATGATACATTTTGGGCAAATGAATGTTGACCACAAAAATTAATCGAGTGATCAATACAACCAATAAAAATTGCTTTATTGTTTTTTGTTTTAATAATTGACTGTACTCCTCCGTGCACACCGCTTATAACAGCAGCATTGTCATAGCTTGGGAACGACACATCAAAATATCTAAATCGTCTGTCTTAAGCTTGTCAAGAATTTCATCGCTTAGGTCAGCAGCTTTTCTTCCTTGCAAAGGAAAAAATCGAAGGAATGCTTCTTTGACTTCCACTTTCCTATTTTCTATTTTCACATAACGTATCAGACATTTGGTCAATATGTGAAACGTCAGGTGCACTATCAAACATAATACCAAAATATTTCGCTGATTTAATTTCGTTGACAAGCTTAGTTTTCACATGGTTTGATAAAACATCAATGAATTCATTCTGTATATCTGGCGACAAATATGATACTTTTGAAGTTTTATCTTCCTCCAATTTCATCATGTGTTCTTTCAACACTACATCATACTTTGACAATTGATTTACTTGTTCCAAAAAATTGCCTTTATTTTTAGAGTCTAGTCCTGCATCATGTCCACGAAACGGCAAGTTTTGTTTAGCCAGAAATAAAGTTATATCCAGTAATCTAGTCAAAAGTTGCTTCCACTTCTGTTTTTCTGTATCCATCAATTGCAAAGCTGCATCATCTATTGTTTTATTCAATTTTAGTCTCATTTCTAAAGTTTTCCATTTCTCAAGATTTTCTAGATGTTCATTTGAACATTCGTGGTCAGCTACTTTCGGATTTAATTTCCACCGCTTTTGAAATCCAGTCGTAAATGTTCCCGCATTGTGATTATTGGTCATAGCAAATAAACGACAGCAGAAACAGTACAGGTTTTTAGAGGTGAGGAAATAAACCATCCATGACCGTAGGATTTTTTCACCATTAGGCATAATTTTATAAAACCAATCTTTTGAGAGATGACGAGCGTCACCTTTTATTTTGGTTCCATGTCTAGAAACAGTGGCAAATGGTCCTTCTTTGTTTTGGAAATATTCACTTCCTTTTTTTATTATTTCAATGCGAACATTATAAGGAACAGGAATACTCCATTCTGACACATCATTCAATTGAGGCAATGGTTCATTGGTAGCAATAATAGTACTGCTACTATTATTTTCGGCATCTTCTTCGTTTGTGTTAATTAATTCTGCACTGTCAATGTTGCTTCCTGAAGATGAGCTGATATTATCTAAAGCATCTCTTGCATTTGCATCAAGGTGAAAATCAGTTTCTTTTGATGAACTTGGGCTGTCATCAGTTTTTGTAACATACTTAAAAATTGATCCAGACATACTCTGAGCTACATCCAATCTAGCCTGTTTGGCTTTCCTTTGCTGAAACCCACTTTTTCTTTTGGATGTATGCACTCCCCGGGTCATTTTTCACTTAATGTTTGTTTCTTACACTAAAACAAAAACCCAGTTGTTATGGTCTATAATGTGAGAGTATTTTCTCATAAACTAGTTAAGCAAAATGAAACAAATTTACTAAAAACTTTATTAATAAAAAATGAAATTAATTAATTAGACTATTTAGTAAAATTATTCGAATAACAAGATTTGTAAATTACTAATTTCGCATTCAAATAAAGTTATTAGTAAATTCGGTTTCATTCGAATAACGAAATCATTCATAGTCGCGTACTTGTCGAAGTGTAAATTTCAATTTATTATTGTGCAAAACGTCCGATTTACAACATAAAATGATTTTAAAATATGAAAGTAGATCTAATCTTCTGACTTAAATTATAATAATATTAGTTTATAAGGAAATATATTACGTATGTTATAATCAGATAAAAATTCCGTTAAAAGTATAATGACGTATTAGCCCAGTGTAGCTAGCATGCTAATTTTATCCACGGTTTTATAGTAACACAAACGTCAAAAACGTATGGGAACTGACAGTTGTGTGACCACATAATCTGACGTACAAATTAGCATATTAGCCCCCCAGGTGGACTTTATAGTGCCAGTCCATACGTACTCACGCAAAAATGACTGATATGACATTAGCCATTTTTGCACAACCCTATAAGTTTCGTCCATGAATGAAATGAATGTAATTATATAATTATCTTACCTGTAAATTATTCGATATGAATCAATCAATCTTTTTCATCTTCACAAAACAGCATTTAAGTTTCTAAAATATTGTTTTTTTCTTTATATTATCTATCACTATAGAATAGTACACGTTTAACAATTCACGCCAACCAAACATAACACACTTCCTTCACGAAACAAATGAGAAATGTTGCAACTGAACTGAGACGTCAAAGATCGCTAGTATGGGACGGGGAATCCCCCACGACAGCGTCAGGCTCTTTTGCGGGAATCCCCGAATTATACATAGAGCTGAGCTAGTGCTAGTGGAGGAATCCCCGAAAAAGAAATTTTTGTGCTAGCGGTTTATTTATTTTTTGTTTGTACATTGTTCTTAAAGTTGAGAGACCGGGCGCCCCCGCCGCCCCCCTTTTGCTACGCCACTGAACTGGAATCACTTTCGACTCATATGCGCACGCCAAAAGTTTACGTTATACAGTTTGTTTGTGCTCCAGTAATGTTCAATTGATGGGAAAGAACAAGGTTCCATTCACAACTAAAGTCCAATAAAAACTTTCATCTCAGCAGCATTGACGTCTTGCAACTATGATAATCTGTTCGATCTTTTTATTCCGTTGCGATTTTCAATTTCTTGCGCAGCATATAAATAAGTTTGTTCCACCAGTATTACAAGACATTCATTCGAAAAAAAATTAGTCCGCCAGCGTTTGTATTGTAAGATTTGAATTTAACACCGACATTTTCTTGGAAAATAATTCATTCGGGATTTTGTTGAATTTCTGTCAAGAAATCATCGTTCGCATTTGATGTCGTTGCTTGGGAATCATCTTCAGATTCAGGATGAACTACAGGTAAGGAGAGGACTTCATCCTGATCAGCACTTGAATTCTCAGAAGGTTCATAATTGCTATCATCGTTACCATCCGCACCAACATCTCCTGAAATTCTGAATCAAGATTTGCGTTGTACGCAATTTCATTTTGAGTCATTTTGCGTTCTTTATCCATAATGGGTTTCTTGATAATTTAATTCTCACGATAATTAGAGTAACATTTAATATACACTCATAAAAGACGTAAATGTAATGCATTCGACAATTTCTGAGATACTACTGAGAAATATGGATACGTATCTAGAATTCAGCTTTAGATAAGCGACATGTCGAAGAAAAGAGATTTCTGTTACCAGAACCAACTACGAGATGATTTTTAAGATCTTCTTTTCGAAAAAAGATAGTTTTTGTTAATAGCTATGCACTAGAATTTGAGTTTTGAACAATATAATGTGACTAAATCAAATTTTCATTTTAGGCCTGATATCTGAAACTTGCCAAGGCAATCAATTTGTTAATTGCATTGCTATACTGGGGATTATCTACCATTTCTTATACGTTGACTGTTGACTTGTTAATGTTATATATAATGTTGACTTGATAATACTAACTTCACTTTTCACCGCATGTCACTTATTTACTTGACTCACTTACTTGCGGAGTGTACACTTGGTTTAATTTATTTTCTTTCGTTAGTATCGTGGACTGTGTGTTGCATCTTTTCTTGCACACTTCGGTCTGTTGCTCTTTTAAGGGGTTATACCTATGTGAATTTTTTTTTCAATTTATTTTTTATTGGCTAACAGTATGCTAACACATCCATAGAATTGAAATCAAAAGGGTCCAAATACTAATATACTTCAGAAAATTTTTGAGAATCAATTTTCTGAAGCAACTCCAATGCTCGAAAAACGTAAAATTTGCTCGCTTTATACTATATAGTAATTAATATACACTGTATAGGGCACGTTCCTTCGTAAACAACGCTAGGAGAGCTTCTGTTAACTCGATCGACTACACGCTGCATTTGAGGTTAAATTACTGTGTTTTGATTGATATTTTTACTGTTGTTTTGTATAAAAAAGTGTTGAAATGAGTAGTAAACTGTACAGTGGCCGTAAAGGCAGTAAAGCAAGTAGTTCATCGCAGAAGCGCAGCAAGATCAGCAACAGGCGTCCGCCTAATCGTCATTCGTTTGAGAACGATTCGGAGCACGTGAGCGCGTCATCAAAGAAATTAAAATTGAGCAATTTGAATAATGAAAGAGGTGTAAATAGTCATTTAAGCTACAGACTTATTAACTTTTTTAACTGTTTTTACCGCGCTGTCTGACGCAGTTTCATGTAAACAGTATCATGCTGAAGTGCGATTTTCGGAGGGAAGCATACGCCGACTTGGCTCAAAAATTATTGTTAGCTGCTCGAATTGCGGTGATGTCTCAATCAATAGCTGCCCAGTAATAAACATCGAGCTTATGAGATCAACACTCGCATAACTTTAGCCATGCGAATGTTAGGCATAGGGATCAATGGCATTAAAAAGTTCTGCGCGTTTATGGATCTCCCGAAGCTAGTCTTTCAAGTGACGTATTATAATATTATTTCAAATATTTCAATAGATACTGCACGTGTACGAGAACTCTGCATAAAAAAGCAGCTGCCGAGGAGAAGCAGAAATCTATGGAACACAATGAAGTTGATGGGCTCTCAGCTTCTGGCAACGGTTCATGGAGAATGCGAGGCTTTTCATCGCTATTCGGATTAGTGACTTTGATCGGCTGGTATACTGGCAAGGTACTAGATGTCTGTGTTTAATCTAAGTATTGCTAAGTGTGTGAGTACTGGAAGAAAAAAGAGGGTACCGCCGATTACGAGGAAGTATATGCCGCTTACAAGCCCAACTGCGATGCTAATCATCAAGAATCTGCCGGTAAGATGGAAGTCGATGCAGTAGTTGAAATATTTCGCCGCTCCGAAAAATTGCATAGTATTAAATACATCCATTATATTGGCGATGGAGATTCGAAAACATACAAAAGGTATTGTTGACGCAAAGTCCTATGGAGATTGTACAATTTAAAAAAAATACGAAAGGTCTCGGCGGTCGCGGTAAATTAACTGGTAAGCTTATCGATGAGCTCACTATTTGTTATGGACTTTTTTTTGCACTCCCGTAAAGTTGCCCTTTATATTGATGTATTATTTATAAAAAGCTTTTTTTCAAACTCCTAGAAAAAAAAATCCTGAAAAAAGGCTTGTTTTTTAGCCTTCACATAGGTATAACCCCTTAATGCTCGTTGACTGACAAGATCTCACCAAACAATCTTTTTGGCTAGTTTTTGATGCACAGCATCACTGCTCACATATAATGCCCGTTCATTCGTTATGAGACAAACGAAAACCATTAGCTTTACTTCATTTATGATAAGTGTTCTAGTGGCTCAAAATAATATCGTACGGAACATGTAACAATATAATATATCATTTTTTGAAAATTCTCGAATTTACTTTTTCTATCATTATCATACAATTTCGTACTAATTGGAAATTTTTTAAGTCCGTTTGGGTCATTTTGTACGTCTTCAAAAAGGAAAAAAAGCTTCATGCGCTAATTTAAACCTTTTGAAGCATTTAGAGGGTTTTGAGCTTAAAAAGCTCGAAAAATGTACTTTTTGTCTGAATGTAGAATTTATTATTAGTTCATATTTCGTTTTATTTTCTTGCTTCAGGAATAAAGGCGAATGTAGAGTATCGCATTCACAAGTTTTTTGCTTTTAACGAGCTAACTGATCTAATTGATATGAAAAAAACAGGAAAAGAAAAGAAAATTTATTTATAGTACGTTTCCAAAACCGTTCAAACATCTGGAATGTTTTAATGAGATATTAACAAAGACTTTAATTCATAAGACTATATTGACTTTTATATTTACTGATAATGGCGCTGAATAAATTTAAATTTAAAATTAAATAATCGAAATTGTCGTTGAACAAATGCATTGATACGGTTTTGCAAAAAAGACATCAAGTTTAATGAAACAAGTTCACGGGTCTTAATATTTAAAATAGTTGTGTCATGTGAGTGCGGTATTTCTTTGTGAATTCTGGACCGATAATAGATAATTCTTATGAAATAAATCGTCGTATAGTGTTTGTGATGCGACTTCTAGGCATCGGTATCAATGGACTAAATCTATTTTGTGACTTGATGGATCTCCTTCCAAAATTTCACAATAATACTTTCGTTGGATGCTTTCAAAATATAACTAAAGTTGCTGAAACCATTTATCAATGGAGTACACAAAAAGCCATAACCAAAGAAAAAGCAAAAAACAAGGAAAAAGATTCGGATGATTGCTTAACAGTTTCTATAGATGGCACATGGAAAAACGCGGCCACACTTTACGTTTCGGTGTTACAACTCTTGCGGGTAAATATAGTAAAAATATTAAAGATACAACCGTACAATCGACTTAATGTAAGAATTGTGAACTATGGGAAAAGAAAAATTTACTCATCCTGAAGAATACGAAGAATGATATGAAGAGCATGACGATTGCGATGCAAATCATGTTGGATCGGTTGGAAAAATAGAAGCTGACAGTGTAAAAGAAATGTTTGGCCGCTCGATCGATCAATACGGAGTGCAACACATGCGTTACATTGGCGACGGTGAGTGCCACATAAAAAGGCTTATAGGATTTAAATCCATACGATGATAGAAGTATAAAAAAATTAGAATATTATTTACTCGGAAAAAAGAATGGGAACGCAATGCTGGAATCTTAAAAAAACAAACTAAAGGATTAGGAGAAAGGAGTAAGAATACGAGGAAGTTGACTGATCACGTTATCAATAAATTGCAGTAATATTACGGATTAACAATCACCAGGCATGAAGATAATGTTGATGAAATGTACAAAGAAATTAGGCAACATTTTATCTTTATCGGATAAAAATCCAAACCATCAAAATTGCCCCGTAGGTGAGAATAGCTGGTGTTCCTATCTTCACGCGGAAGCTCAAGTACAAAGTTCAAGTACGATTATTTACTGCTTGATAAGGATGTTAATGAAACTTTGAGACCAATTTATACTGATTTGAGTTCAAGATAATTGCTAGAGCGATGCAAAGGAGGAAACAAACAAAACAATAACGAAAGTTATAATGGAAGACGATTGAGCTCGCTAATTTCCTAGAAATTTCAATATTTAATCATGATTTTAATAGTATTTTAAAAATGATGGAAGTAATGGGCGTGATTGTCGGCCCTATTTCGGAAGAATATGCAGTTTAAAGAAATGACAGCCGAATCAAGGATGCGGAGATACGTCACGCGGCATCCTCATACGAAGAAAAGCACGGAGACAAGCATTAGCCTCTCAGCAGGCATTTTTCGGGGAAGAAGAAGGTTTATTGTATGGATTAGCATTTTTTAAGGTAAATATAATTTTATCTAGCAAAAATCGATGGTTGAAACTTTAAACACGTTTTTCTACAAACGAAATTTTTCAAAATTGCTTACATCATAACTCAACGAGAAATTGGCCGATAGACTTCAAATTGAAACTAATTGTTTTTGAATATATATACTATACAATGAACTACAATCTTTTGATTGGTTGAAAATTATCAGTTTGTCAAACGCCACTTTTATTCAGAACTACGCCATTCTGTTAATTTTTGATATTTTTCAAAAATCGTAGATCATTGTATAGGAAATACCCTCAACCACAATAGCGTTTTTGATTTTTTTTTCAGCTACTCATTCGGCCGGAATTATGTCAGTAGTTGGGAAACTTTTTTTTGGCACAGCACGTAACTCCGTTATTTTTCAAAATTTTTGTAAAAAAAACTTAAAATATACCTTTTTATGTCCAAAAAACTTCAAAACATTCTATCGAGTACTTTCTTTTAAAAAAATTCCCGAAAATCGCCTAATTTTTTATGGGTTACACTGGTATAGTCCTTTAAAGATACTTTCTCGTTGTGCAAGAAAGATACTTTAATCTTTACGATATAAAGATCTTATAATCTTTGAAATGAAAAATCGATTTGAAGAAGACATATCTTGTTTTGTGGAGCATATAATATAAAATATAAAAATGTAAAATATCTTTGTTTTTTTTTTGTAATCTTCATTTATGATAAGATTCTCGCTCGAGGCGGGAACCATTGTCGATGATAGTTTAAGTTTGTTTGTTATGTACTTTCGCACTTCTGTCCAACTTTCTAGTTAATAGATGCAAGACTAAAAAAGTTTTTGCTGGAATAATATTGTCCCAAACGAAATATTATATCTGCATTTCTTTCTGTTGAAGGACAATGTTGTGAAAGCTTTGATATACTTGAATATTTTAGCTACGCTATAACCTTAGGATCCTTTATGTATAGTACGCGGGCATAATAAAAACGAAAACCTCCTTCCAATGTCCAAAATTTGTTTTGCTAATAAGTTTTACTTCCTCAACCTAAATTTCCATCAGCAAACAGTTTCGGTATAAACGATTAGAATACTTACCTAAATTTTCTTTGGCCCAATTTCATGTAGAAATGTTAATTAATAACACCTGTGTGTAACAGTCGTACATATATGCAATAAAACATGTCCAGATAGTCAGAAAATGCTCTACTTGCAATAGGTACAATCTTTTTGGGTTTAGCTAAATTATTCAAATATGCATATAGGTCACCAATAACAAGCAAACGAAAGATTCTAGAATGGTTTCGGGGTTAAGAGGATTTCACATTGGACATTTTCTGGGAGATAATTTAGATTTCGAATTGGAATTTCGGATAGGTTTTTGAAATTCATTTATAGTCTTTTAATCGCGTGTGCCAAATACTTGCGGACCACATGCATTAATTTATACATTTATATAATCAATATAAATAAATCAATAACTTAACAATAAATTTACTAAACATAATAAAAATTGTATTTAAAGGAAGGGCGCATGCTGCTGTTCATAAATAATTGAAAAAACTAAAGGAGGTTTGTGCCGAATGTATGCAGCCCACCTTCCTATCCAGGGATAGGAAGTCTCACTCGTCTTATTTTTTATCTTTCGCTAAGTAATACTAAGCAGTTTTCATTTGTTAGAAAATTACGCTCTGAGAGGTGCTTCCACTTTCTGAAGCAGTCTGAAACTGTAAAGAAGTTATGGAATTGTCTGTAGTTCAGTTTCCACCGTGTTATCCTAAACCATTTTACATCCTATGGTGACATAAGGGTATGATTTATTGTCAGTAGTAATCCTCTTAAGTGCATTTTCATCATCAGTAACCATTTTCAAATTCTCGTGCATAATTAGAAAGTAAAGATATTATAAATATAAATATTATAAATAGTAGGTTTTCGTATTCCCATATAACTTTGAGTTTGCTTACAAATCATCGACGATATCCTTAATTTTTTGTTTTGCTATGCTCATAGACACCTCACCGTAGGTGAGGTGATACTCACTATATTTATTGTTTCCGAACTAATCTTTTGTAGATGAAAGGAAAACTTGATGCAAATTCGTTGACCCATTGCTTCAGTCATATCGGTAACCGAAGGAGTTCGTGGTGAGTTAATGTTTATGTAGATATCAGGTAGATGACGTTCGGACGTTGCGGAGCGGACGTATAGAAAAAGGGTCGATACTTTTGGAACAAATCCTGCATAGTTTTAAATGCCCAATTCTTGCTATTGAAGGCATGAACTCGACTCGAAGCCAATTTCCAAGGATTCTGATTATCAGAGCTTTGAATTTAATTGGCTCATCAAGGGGGAGCTTACACAGCGGCGATGAAAAGTGGATATAAGATTGACAAATTCTAATTAAAGGCTACTTTCATATTAAATTTCAGTTATTTAAAGATCAGAAGATTAAAAGATCAATAACATTTTATCATAATACAAGAATAACACACATTATTACAGAAAAATTAAAACTCATTAGCTTTCATTGAAAATTATAAAAAATAAAACAATATATATTTATACATTTATCCAGTTTTGCACATTTTCAATCAAAGAAATTTTCAGAAACTTTTTAGTATTTTTTATACCTTATTTTTTATGACAATCTAAATACGAGTTGACATCCTTTCAAATAACTTCTGGATGTTATCATGTGGAATTTTTTTCCATTTTGCTTGCATTCGAGTTCCATCACATTTTTTGGAGGACTATCATATTGTCCCAGACTAGCTTTAAGAATCGCCCACAAATTTTCAATTGAATTTAAATCCGATTTTGCCGGTGGCCAATTCAATTTTAAGGATTGTTACTTGCCAAGCTAATTTTGCACAATTTTAGCGGTGCGCTTCGGGTCACCATTCTGTTTAAAAAACGATTACTTCAACGGGATAGGCGCATTGAAAAACGAGATCTGGTACGTTTGTCTTTAAAATATGAAGATAATATTCTTGCATTATCCCAACTTCTTTGGCTAATGGACTAAGATGCCACCATGTCAAGTAACCCCACACCATTAAACTTCCACCTCCATGTTTTAATGTTTGCTTTACTTGATGTTTCTGAAGGCCCATTTGCTCGATGACAATAATATTTTTTGCCATCTGATTGGAACCGATTAATTTCAATTTAATCTTATCAAATAATTCGTTTCCAACCTTCTACAGTCCAGTTTCTATGATTTCTGGCAAACTTTAGGCTTTATACATGCTATAAAGCCAAATTTTCCCAGTTAACCCAACTATTAACAGTTTTGTTCTTAAATTGCGCTAGCGTTTTCGGTGTCCTTTCTTCGCTGCAGACTTCACTCCTTATGGAATGCGAACGATGACATGCAAACGAAAACTCTAAAAACTAACTGTAAGCAAAATATTACAAACATGTGCAAAACATGATATAGTTGAAAGTGGGGTTCTATAGACGGCAACTGTGCTACCGTTTCTAAATGTTTCAATATTTTTGTTGAATCACATTGATAAACTGCAATTGCTAATAACTCTGAAGAATTTATTAAACAATTACTTGTAATGAGAAGTTTATAGGTGGTTCAATAGATTTCGAATATCATTTATCCAGTTTTGCTCGCTGCTTTAAGTCAATTATCTTGCTACGCTTTGAAGTTCAAGCCGACGCTCATAGTAAGGAGCGGTATCGAAAGCGTTCCATGCAATTAAATAGGGGAGGCGTTTCGCAAATTAAGACTGCAGAATACAATGGAAATAAAAGCCGAAATACAATAGCGCGAGACTGCGATACGAGAGCGCGGCGAGAGTCTCGGAGCAAATGTCAAGCAGTTTTCGTAACATGCATTTGTATGCGACATCTTACAATGATTGCGATACGTCGATGCGAGGCGGGAAATATTCGGAAAAACGAAAATTCCTCGCAACGAGATGCGTGACGTTTTTCAAATGCAATATGGCACTTAAATGAAATTTGAAATTCAAACGCCTTAATTACTTTTTAAGTACTTTTGTTATTATGAATGAATTTTGAATGAAAAATTCGTGTATCCTAGTTAAGGCTTTTATTTGATAAACGAAGGAACATTCCAAATTCAAAACTTTTAAAAAATCAAAAACAATTTCCAGGAAATTGAATTTAAAACGTCACCAATTTGACATTTGTCATATGAACATTAATGTTCCCCGCATCGCGTGCATTGTAAATTGAATGCGTTGCGTGACGACAAGGGAGAATCGCATCGCGCTCACGCATCGCTGTCACGCCGTATTGTATTTCGGTCTTAAACAGGGAGTACTGTTTATTGCGAGTGTGCTCACCGTTTTACTTGGGCTCGAAGAGCAATGTAACGCATGGAGAGCTGGAGAGCGTAGCTGATTGTCAACAAGGAGTAAGAAGGATACTACCTTGTGGCTAGCATTGTGGCTCAGAGAATTGGAAGCGATGTACTATAAATCACTCATCTTATCATTTACTTGGTGCCATCGTTGAGCGGGAAACATGGAGAAACTGACCTTTCTGAACTGCTCTGTGTCACAATACCATTCACCCCTGCTGAAAGAGAGTAACCCGAAGGAGCCGTTTGGCAAGACTTAACAGACTTAGTTCGAAGCAATTTGAAAGACAATTTCATCTTTAGTTCCCGGTGTGGCAGAGTTGATATTAAGTTAGCCATCCAATAGTCGTCTGCCTTTGGTAGTCCAACCTTCAGGGCATAAGCGGTCACTTTCTAAGAAAAAAATATATTATCTTTCCTCGGGCACCAAGGTATAGCTAGAATCTTCTAGAATATGGATCATTTTGTCGTCTTATAGAAACCAAGGGGACTCCTTAGCTATGTTAAGGCCGAAATACAATACCGCGAGACGACGATACGTGAGCGCGACGAGATTTTTGGTCGTTGTCACGCAATGCATTCAATTTACAATGCACGCGATGCGGGCAACCTCGTTGCGAGAAATTTTCGTTTTTCCGAATATTTCCCGCCTCGCATCGACGCATCGCAATCATTGTACGATGCCGCATACAAATGCATGTTACGAAAACTGCTTGACATTTGCTACGAAACTCTCGTCGCGTCCGATCGTCGTCTCGCGGTATTGTATTCGGCCTTTATTAGGCATTTCGGTTCTGTTACGTTAGTGAACCTCTGCCAAGTGAGGCGTTTGCTAGACAAATTTGAACAATATGGAAGAATTTTTTTTGTGTACATATTTTATACTTCCTTATTCTAACCTTGCCAAGTCCTTCGTTTGGTGTGATGATCTAGGAGATTGTGGTCTGATAACAGAAATATTTGTCTAAAAAGGAAAAATTATTTGAATATTTTGAACGGGGTTTTTTCAGATACTTTCGAATTTAATGCTTTTTCAGCAAGGAAGAATTAGTTGCGAAAATTATCACTGTCCGGGCAATCCAATAAAAGTTTGAAACCACCAAAGAATGGTGCGATATGATGGAAGGATCTGGTGGAATTTCCGACAGGTGGCGGAAGAACGAGAGGTTTGCATGGATTAACTTGAAGAGATTTTACATAAAAAGTTGACATGATAAAATTTGGATATCGCGTTGGATATCGCAAAGTGATCCAATGCTCGAAAAGCAATTACGATTGAAGGGTAGTTATGATTTTTTTGAGATTCTTCAGGCAGAGTTTGGTAAAATTTGTAACCGAGTAATAATATTTGATGAATTCAGTAATACGATTGAATAGGGAGAAATTTTATCAAAAAATTTGAATCAGAACATCTGGCATCGAAGGTTATAAACATGAAGATATATCATGTGATTACTTGCCAAAAGAGACTAATAATCGGTCAGAATGAGGCTAAATTACTGGAAAGGTTGCGAAATGACAAGCTGGAGCGTTCGATGCTGTTTTTGTATGTTTCTTTCTGTACTTCATCCTTGATTTACCTGCTAAGATTGTGGCGGTTTCCATTTAAATAATGACTTTACGGTTTGTATGGAGTTTAAACATAGTACACAATGTTCGATTTCCAACATAAAGTTTTCTGTATGTCTGCAGTCAATGGGACAAATTTTCCTCATTTCTTTAAAATGATTTCAATTTGGTTCAAAGTGTCGTTAAAATGAAATTCCAGCATTGGAAAACATTTTGCACTTGTATGAATTCCTGACTGTTCTAATACTTACAAAATAAAAGGAGCGTCTTTAATTACCACTGTTTCACCGTCCTTAGCTATGTAAGTAGTTTAGTCCTGAAGAAGATCGTAAGTCCCTCAAAAAATTATTTTGTTATTATTATTAATTATAAAAATTATTTTGATTTAAAATTTTTCGTTTTACGATTTCCATTTTTGAAAACACTGCAGGATGTCCATGCGTGGATCATATATAGATTTCCATTAGTTTAACTATTGGCATTTATGTACGATCTAGCATCGCAACTAGATCCTACCTATAAATAGTAATTTTATTATGCTATTAAATATATTTCATTAAAAATATTTGAATGATATTTTATGTTGTTGATATTTTTTTGGTTTCATGTAGAAGGCGGATACGAAATGTTCTTGAATAATGCATTCGATCCAATGTGAATTTCGTATTTGAATAGATATTTCTTCGAAATATGAGTATACGAACATAGAAGAAAGCATTTTTCTCTGTTTACATCATCATAATATCCTTTTTGAAATATTATTGATTTTCAGGTGTTTTCACTTATCAGTCATTGAAAGACACTCCTGGATGTAGACAATTTTCAAGTAAACATTTTCTACTACATGTCTTTGGAGAACAAGTTGATATTGTTTATGTCCTTGTACACTAAAGCCGTCACAAGCAACGTCATCATTGTGCAACGGATGAAATTGTCCTTTAGTTGTAGCTTGAATGAAATACACCATCTAACAATAAACCATTTTTGAGCGAGACTGCACGAAAGCTTCTTTTAGGAGGTACACTCCCCTAAAACTTCACGAAAAAGCTTGGATAAGGCTGTTCGAAGGACATTCGGTTCAGGCAATTGTGGTGAAACAGGACATCTCAGTCACTGCATTCATATCGACTAGACAGTTCGAAACCTTCAGCTTGAATGTTTGGTGCCGATTTATTTTTTTGAGTATTAACTCTTTGAATTTGATTTGGGTATGAAAAGTTCGGTATGGGGTCGGTCGGAATATTATAAAATCGAAGATTTTGGCAATTAAAGCATCAAAATCAAATAATTTTCATTAAATTAGATAGAATTTTCCTGCAAGTATGCACCCGTGTCTTGAATTCATGTTCAAATTGAATGGCGTGCTAAGTGTATCATTTTGTGAGCCGAGTTGTGATTCAACGTGGTTCTTAAATTTTTCAATGCTTTTAATTTTTTCCATTCTGAATGATTAATGCTAAACTCATCTGCATTCTTTGAAGTTAATTGCCAAATTCAGCAAATTTTTTCGAGCGACTTGCATTGGAGAAAATTGAACCAAACCGATAGTACTCATAGTGTACTGTCTTTGCCTATTATGCCTATTTGCCTAAAGCCTATTATGTTCAGCACATGATAATATTATGATACTAAATGTCTTGTCTTATTTCCAGTACCTTAAATACCTCTTACAACAATTCTGCAAAAACAGCTAATTCAACCCCAAATATAGTTAACGAGAAGGCTTGGAATTAAGTAAGGCAAGATAAAGAGTCGATCATTTAAAGTTTTTTAAGTTCAACCAATATTTTGGTTAATCTTTATGTTTGGAAAATGCAAATCTCAAATTCAATCTGTAAGCTTTATAATTGAAGGTGATCGTTCAGTCATCCTAATACATTTTGTACTATTGCTGTTCCTGTCCCTTTTTGGTGCAAATTAAATCTGTCTGATTACGCGCTTTCGAGTGCAACAGAAATGGATCCAGAGTGCTCGTGTAAAAGGGAAGCCATCTTTGTCTTTGCAAGCATTTTTTAGGGAATTTGTAGCTGCATGATGCCTGAAGAATTCAAGGCTTATGCTTGTAAGCAACAGTTGATGGAATTCAAAGCTGCCCTTAATATACATACCCTCATGCATGCTGGACAAACATGCTCTTTGTTGTTTTATTAATGCTATAGAGTTCATTTCCAAAACAATTTTTATAGCATAGTTATAGCGAGTACAAACAGCGAAAACATTGACAGGTGCCTTTCCTCAGACCAGAATGAAAATGAAGAACTAAATTTATGCAAGGCTATTTTTCCTCTGGTACCCCATGTTAAATTCGTATAACTTAACATTTGGTAATTAGATCGACATCCCAGCAGACAAAACGAATTGCCGTCAATACGAATTCGTATCGCCGTGTCGGAAAATGAGTTCCCCGGCGAATCCGCAAGCGATCCGAATTTGAATCGTCTACGAACAATATGTCACCTCGCAGACGAATCGCCGCGGCGTATCGCAAACGATTCGCCATGGCGTATCGCAAATAAATCGCCAAGGCGTATCGCCAACGGTTCGCCATGGCGATTTATTAGTGAACTGCCCCGGCGATGTGTTTATAATCCGACGTGGTGATTTGTTTTCGATGTGTCGCAGTACTTCAGATCGCTATTGAAATTATTCGAAATGGCGATACAAATTCACAACGTCGGCAATCGTTTTGTTTGCTGTATGTTCTGAAATAAAAGTTTTCCAGGTTATTTCCTGAAAGTTATCATTGCCTGTAAAAAAAGTGTTGGAGAGTTATGGATTATGGGTTATGGTCCGGCCAATCGAAGAGCGGGTATCTGGAAACTTGTCGAATAGGCAGTATGGCTTTAAAAAGGGACGCTGCACTGAGGATGCGTGGCTATATGTTGTTTCTACGGTGCGTGGTAGCAACAGTAAGTACGTGCTCGGAGTCTTTACAGACTTCAAGGGAGCGTTTGACCACCTTCTGTGGTCAAAAATCCTCGAAAAACTTGCTGCGGTTGAATGCAAGGAGCTTGGGCTATGGAGGAGCTATTTCTCCGACAGAAGCGTATATGTCTAAGATGTTTGTGATGTTGTAGAGTTGGATATGGAGAGGGGTTGTCCACAAGGCTCCGTCACAGGTCCATTTATATTGAATCTTGTGATGGATGACCTTCTGGTTAAACTTGAATGTATTTGTAAAGTGTGTGCATATGCCGATGATCTGCTCCTTCTTGTTGAGGGTGATAGTCGGTCTCAGCTGGAGGCTAAGGTCAGTCGGTATATGCAGATTGTCCAAGAGTGGAGTGAAGGTGTGGGGCTATCCGTTTCCACTGATAGTACCTCGATGATGCTCCTGAAAGGTGCACTTAGTCATAGGCGTCCTCCTTGGGTGCGATACAAGGAAAGTGCTCTCAAGTATGTGACTATGGTCAGATACTTGGGAATACTGATTGGTGAAAGGCTGCCATTCTGGCCTTATTTTCGAGACCTGAAGCGACGTCTTTCGTTATTTGCATCGGCGCTTAGACGTATATGTCGTAAGGAATGGGGTCTCAGGCGTGGTGCGATTCGAGGAACATACGAAAGTTTATTCGTTGGTTGTGCGACTTACGGGTCAGCGGTGTTCCTTGAATCCGCGATGAGTGCAACCGGCAGAAGACTCATTAGATCTTGTCAGCGTGTCCTGTTGTTATGTTGTACCCCAGTGTGTAGGACTGTGTCCACTGAAGCCATGCAAGTACTGATGGGGGCCCCGCCGCTTGATCTGGAGATTATCCATAAAGGTTTAATATTCAGACTGCGTAGGAGACTCACAGTTGATGAGCATGAATGGTTCAGAAGCATGGATCCTAAACATATGAGTGTGGCCTCTCTGCGAAGGTTGCTGGTCGAAGGAGGTCTCTCCAGCTGGCAGACGAGGTGGAATGAATACGGGTAGGGTCATGTAACGTGTGTATTGCTCCCTTATGTAACGACAGCATGGAAAAATCCGGACTTCGACTTTGGTCGGGCCCTAGGATCCTTGCTGACGGGACATGGGAGCCTGAATGCATGGCTGTTTAGGCGTGGATTGTCTGTTGAGAGTGTCTACCCTTTGTGTCAGTGTGAGGACGAGTGTTGGTGGCACGTGCTGCTTAGGTGTCCGGCATATGCCGACCTGCGCAGGGCGTGTGGTTTGCTGGGAATCACTTCCCCTGAAGATGCGGCTGGTTCCCTATTGGATGCAGTTATATTCTCTCAATTGGACCTCTTTACGAAGCTTGCTTTCAAAAGGCGAACGCAGATGCTTGCAATGCTGCTCAACGGTGACCCTGCAGGTGATTTATAATGTCTTCTAAATAGATATCCCACACTTCCTGATCCTTGCATGATGCCCCAACCTGTTTGCTACCTCGCAGGGGGGTCAGAATTATGGCAGAGTACCTGCGCTAATTTTTATCTTGGGAATGCCGCCCCCATGAACCTGAGGTGGGGTCACCATACCCGGACGCAGGGTCCGAAATGGCAGCAGTCCTCAGTCTAGAAGGCTGCGAAACCCGATCAGAGGTTTGATCTGAACCACGACAGGTAACTGTCAGCCCCCTACACGATGAGGAGCCTATCCTGGCTGAAACGTGGTGGTATGTGGTTTAATGTGGCTAGAGAGTAGAGTGAATTGAGTGTTCACCAGTTGCATCTCGGGTATCCTATATAGGGTTAGAAACTGGTACCTCATCTTGATGGGGGGCGTTGGTTGACGCATTAATTCAACCCCGTCTATGGAGACCGTGGAATTAAGCCATCAAGGCAGGTGTCCACGTAAAACCTCTCGACTTCATTGCCTGAAAAACCCATTAAATAAAAAAAATATTCAGAAAAATTAAAAAACTGACTTGAAAATTACCCAAAACCGATGAAATAAATTTTGCGGATTCAGTTTCTCCGTTTTGTAACTTTGCTTGAAACAACTTAAAAATCAATCGTAAGTAAATTTGGGAAAACAAATTTAGCATTGATTCTTTAAAATTAGTTTCATCATATTTAGGGTATTTAAAGGCGGTTTTGTTTTTAAAGTTAAGTCGCATATAAAGTCGGTTGTAGGATTTGAGTCTGGTAGAATATTTATGTTGTTAAATTTAAACGTAATATAATGTGATGTGATAAATGGGAGTGCTCTTTAAACTACGTGAGTCCCTTGGAACGTCTTAAATGCAGTACCCTAGAAATTTTAACACTTCATTCAGTGTTGAATTATTTACTTAATATTTTGCAGCTCACTCTGCCAATTCAGAAACAATATTATTTTTAATTCTACTATCGACATTACTTTGAACGGTAAAAATATAAGGTTAAGGGACTAAAATACATATTATTCAGTCCCCACAACTTATATTTTTTACAACCTATATATATATGAAACGTTATTGTACGTAATGTCGGCATAACTATGAACGAATGTCGAATCGGAAGGAGTTTAAGGAGTGGACCTGAAGTCAATCGTCAAATAATTCATAATATTTCAAGCTTCTTTTTGAACTGTTTTTCGCGGCATTGTCATCAATACGAACTGGCTTCCATGGGGGAATTGTATCTGAACTAAATAAGAAACATTTTTGATTTGAACACATTTTAGAGTAAAATAATTGATTACACGTAATTATTATCGTCTCGAGCTTTCATAAGTACTAGATTAGATTATTGTTTTTTAAAAAGGAATCTATAAGATTCTTGCAGACTCCACGATAACAAAATAGGAATACAAACAGGCTGTAAAGTAAGTCTTTTCTTCATGAGTGAAATAGAATAGTAGAACTAATTCTGTTTATATAATGTCACAGAAAATCTAAAAACTATCGAAACATGGAGAATACAATCAAGCATATGTAAAAAAATTCATGTCTTGCACGTCTTAATAAAAACAGGAGAAGGAAAACTGACGAGCCCTAAAAATCTGCAGTTTATCAATAAAATTGGGAGACATTAAAGATCGAATAATTGCAATATGCATAAACGCAAAACTCGCTGAAATTTGCAAAAAATCAAGCACAGCATATTTAGGAGTTCTTAAAAATTATTTACAATATTCTACTAGTTTGGTGACCTGCCTATCCGTCAGTACGCCTTCCTGTCTGTCGTTTCTCATGTTTTCTCAGTAACTGTTCCAATCTTGAAATACTGTAAACGAGTCAAAAGAGATGAGTTATTCGAAGTAGGATATAAATCAGTCGAGTATACAGCCCAACGTTTCAGTCAGAGGGACTTTGATGATATGTAGTCCACCAATGGAAAGCGCCAACTTGACGTCACTTTAAACGGTCTCCATTTTCTTGCGGTGCTGCCAATATTAGTGAATGTATGAGATCTCGATGATATACATGTCATACAACAAAACCAGCTTTAATGCTTATTATTAATTTATTCAGTATTCTAATCAGCATTACAGCTGTTCCTTTTGTTGTCCAATGTACAATTCAAAACATGCACCTACAGTACTTTACTGTAGGTTTACAGCACTTTACGATTGATATCAGCGGATATGGAAAGTTCATACATTTAACATGCAAAAATCGATAATATCGCATTTAATAAATATATTATTTAGAATTTACCTGGCGTTCCGACAGTTGGTACGGAATCCGTGAGTAGCGAAATGTTCATATCGGTATCACTGTTTCGAATCCACAAACTTTATTCTGTTTTTTTTAAACTCACCACATAATTAACAGATAACTCGCGCAGTCGGAAAACAAATCAACAAGCCGAAAGGGATAAACCTTGGTTGCGTATGAAACTAATCGAAAAGAATGTACAAATGATTACTTTTGATCGCGTAACTAACCTATTTTGAAAATGCTGCACAAGGTAATGCGTGATCGAGAAAATAATCGTAAATTTCGTGATGCAAATTAGTAATTTAAAACGAGAGTATGAGTCCGAAAATGGATAACCAAAAAAAACCAAGGGTTGCTGATGCTCATGTGGTCTCTGACTCAAACTCATAGAGCGATAAATATCAATTGGCATAGAGCCAACAACACCGGAAGGTAAATGTGTTTAAAGAAGATAGCAAAGGAAAACAATTAGTTGTGTTTCGAGGTACGTGTGCATCCGCCTGTTCTCCGCTCAAACCAAAAACGAATGCCGAAATCTACCGAAAATCAGCAGATGCAAACGCCCCCCACAAGTTGTGTGCGCAATGTCAGCCAAGTCAACTTCAGGAGAGGCATTTAAATCCTAAAAGGAGAATACAACCATCTCCTTCGTCGATCATATACGCTCCGTCTCAAAACTCATCGAGTCGAAATCTACGCAAGCGACAGTCAACATCACTCATGGAAACAGGAAAGATGAAAGATAAGAAAAGAATACTTTATGGCGCCAGCTGCAGATGCAAGCAATCGGCACGATATGTATCGAAGCGATGGTGTAGTGTGCCAACGGAGGAGCAAAGATTTTATTTACGAACTTCAAAAACGAAATCTTCCGCTGCCAAATATTGTCATCACGTGAACCGTACAACACTACATAACTTGGGCGCCATGTGATGTTTTTTCAAAAAATTAATAATTATATAATTAATAATGGAATAATACATTGGACCCCACTTTGGGCGCAGTGTGATGTATTTTCAAAAAAAAAAATAATAATAAATATATAATTAATAATAAAATAAATATCGGGGCCCACGCTGGGCGCCATGTTATGAGTTTTAAAAAAAAAATAAATATAATTAATAATAAAATAAATATTGGGGCAACCGATTGGTCGCACCTGCAGCGAAAGAAAGGAACATGGTTATATATATATTATTTGAGCCAATGTTGCCCAAAATCCAAGCGAATCAATGTTTTGGCGCGCTTAGAAGTTTGGCATTTCTAAAGCCACTTCATAGAAAATTTTAAAGATTGGTTTGCACTTTTCTACAAAACAAATCCAATGGCGATGAGGAGCATTTGTACCTATACCTTTAAAATGATTCATGTAGTTGTCCTTATATCCCAAATATTCATTCAACTCTTTAGTGAGGTGTATGGTCAAATAGATTGGACCATACTTTTTTGAAACTAACAAAATCACATTCATTCTGGTTGGATCGCGTTAGACCTGTAGTTTGTTTTAAGTATTACTGCTGTTTTGTGCTTGGGGTGTAGTGTTAAACTTTGTGGTATAATTCCCGTACCAGGAGGGATTAATAAAGGTAAACAGGCGAGAGAATTCGCACGTTGTAGCTGAAGGCTGCACTTTTTCTGCATTACTGTGTCTGGAAAAATTGGTACCTGCGGTGCCCATCGATTAGGTACAAATTAGAAGGATCTTCCTTTCCAATCAAGCAGAAGGTAAGGAGGCAGCTTCACTAAAGTTTGGAAGATAAAATCTTGCTCTGTTACAGTGGCTAAACGAGCCACAAGAGAGGAGGCTAGCTTGCCTCATAAGGATAGTAAGGCACAGGTTAGGTTGATCATAGCAACTAAATATTCAGAAATCAGAGGCACTGATGACTTGTTTACTCGCGGAACGCAAAATCATAGATAATGCCTGCCAGTTCTAGCTATTAGAATAGGTGCACTCATTTTAAAGAATTTATTAGATAGGATGCATTTGAGCATTTCACAGAACATTGCGTCTAAATTTTCAATTTGAGAGATGAACGTAACCTTAGAGAGTACTTTTAATTCAATGTTGGCCTAGAGGGCGGGGAGTTCGCTATCTTTTTCCGGTTAAAGATATATCGTAAGCATATTTTGGTTTCTCATTTCAGTCTCGTAAGTTACCTGATGATCGTATTGCGTACAAAACAAATATATATTGAATCCTGCCTGTCAGAAAAAAGGTGGTACAACGCATAGTACAAATAGCAGAACTTAAAGAAGGTGCAGTAATTGAATTCCAAAGGGGTGCAATCATGGCGACATAGTCACGATACGACGTTGATATCGGCTTATTATAAATAAACGGTCCCGAGGAAGCAAATCAAACTGATGAAGATGGGCATCAGATTGAGAAACTTAAAGTTGTTCTTGATTTTGATGACACGGTGAGATTTGTTAACCCTTAAGATCAACATATTCACGGATATCTGACAATCTGACAAAAGGGGGATGAGAGAGGTAGTACAAGACATCTTTGATTTCCTTAAGATGCTTACAGAAAACATTTATATCCTGTGATACAATGAAAAAGTGGAAAAGCCAACTTAAAAGAAAGCTCTAATCAAGAGTATTTTAGAGACCCATCAATTTGCTTCAAAGACAACGAGAATTGGCCAAATAGGGAATACTGAATACCCATGATTGACTACGTCAATCAAGACTTCAAACCCGCTAAGATATCTATCTAAATCCACGTATGGTCGCTTTGACCTGGTATGATATATTCAAGATAAGTTCATATAATTCACTGAAGCTAACCTGCACCTTGTTTTCGAATATAGATTTACCTTTCTAAGTCAATAAAATTACGATGAGAACCGAATTCTCTCATAAATATAAAATTTAATCTCGTTTCTATTCAATTGTTTCTGTCACTTACCAATTTCAGTCCAGTCTTCAGCAATCAATAACTCTTCAGTAGTCCTGCTCAAAATATTATTGAAAATCGTTATTAGTTCACGTCCTGCGACTTCATAAACAATGGACTTTATTTTAAATTATATCATAAATGGACGAACTTATACACCCCTTTGATTGCCACAAAACATCAATGGCCATTTAGTGATCGAGAGAGATGTTAAAGAAAAGGCGAAATTCGTACATGGCGCAAAGCACAAAATAGCATGAACACTCCTGAGTTGATTCTGGCTGAATGAAATGGAGGAAGAGATAGAAGGTTTATGTTTATATTGCGCTTTTATTTGAGCGTTTTGAGAGTGTTACAGTTTTACGACGAAATAATCAGAAAATGCTTATGACTACAATGAAAATTCTACTCATTTTGGTGGGTTTCTCTCAGAGCGAAAGTTTTCTTGAAGCGTTCTCACTGTTTTTTACCTACGCAATGGCAAAACTAACAACATGCGAGTACGTGTATGAGTGGATCAGTGAAGTACAGATATTATAGGAATACTTTTTGAGCTAAATAGAACAAATTTGGTATGAAATTAAGCACTCAAAAATAAAATAAACTTATAAAGGTTGCAAGATTCGTTAATAAGAAAATAAAATTATCTTGAATTAATTACTACTGGAAGGTTAGGAATAAATATCCAGTAAATTGGATAAAACATTCAACTTTGGGCTGACTGCTTTAACTAACTGCGATAATGTGAATGGAATCATAAGAAAATAATTTCACAGGCTCAACTACAATTTTCCCAATGTCTCCTGATAAAAGATGAAAAAATTTATTTTATTTGCCCAGCTTCCAAAAATTCAAATCTTAAATAAAACTTTTCAACGGCATAAATTCTTTCTTCAAACAATTATCCGTCATTGGAAAATGTACAAAAACCACAAAAATATTTTTGGTTAGGGTTCCTTGAAGAGAGATCCTTGAACCCTTGATTCACACCACTTATGTGTTTGTGTGGGTATGTGCGAGAAGAAGAGGGGACATCGATTGTCCCGCACCAGCAAATTAATAGTATTTTTATTGCCTATTGGAAATGTGTACATGCTGTTACAATAAAATAAAAAGTGAGCAACAGGGTCACATGTGAGCATCATAAACAGACTTTGATTTATCCTTGTTCTGTCGTCGACTTTTATGATTAACGAATATAAATTCCTAGCAGTAACAAGAGGCCACCGACACGAAATTGTATAGTTCTGGATACTTTCTGAGGTGTTTTTATGTGTTTTTCGATTCATGCCATTGTTCACCGCGTTTTCGTTTGTGGTTATTGAAAAGCTTCCTTGTATTTTGAAAAGTCAATGACACGATTTAAGTTATAGTTCAAATTCCTCCGATTATCATAAACATTTTTATGGAAGGAATTGAAAATAACAATTTACATAATAAATGATTCTGCCGTTTCCTTTGCCTAACTTTTTTGCTGAAACTGAAGCGTTTCATCCTTTCAGTGATACATTTGCAATGAAAATTAACGAAAACGATCTTTCGGGGGGATAATTTCTGTCATTGTATTTTTCACTGAAATCTATAGCGCAATCAAAGAGTAACTCAAAATGAATTAAGTGAACCTGCGAGGTATTCAGAATAATTCAGAGAAACGGATAAATTTAAAGGCAGATAGTAAGTTGACCTCAACGGTATAAACTAAAAGTGAAAAATATTTGTTTTGAGAAACATTTGTACTTATCACAGATTCATGCACTGATGCAAAGTATTTGAAACGACAACGTCAGATAAATCGAAGACAATCTAGGGATTTACTTAAGAAACAAGTGACTGTCCAGTTCATGAATTCCATATTAGCAATTCTGTTTAAATTATCGCATAGACCTAATAAATAACATTTGTCAATAGAAATATATGATACAATACGTTAATAGAATTATATGATTTAATAAAAATAGTAACTTAGTAACATCTGCGTGCACTGTAGAAACGGAAGCAATTTACAGAAGTTCATCGTGGCTAAGTTGTATTCAACACGTATGTATCGTTTCAACGAGATCGATTTTCCGGCACATTGCATGCTTCGGAAAAGTAAGAAAACTTAATTGAAATCATTCATATCCTTGTTAAATGTTCATGACGTTTCTTACGACAATCTCTCGTGACAAAGAATTGGAAGAATTTTAGGAGAATCAATAAGAAATGTTCGACGAAACTGTTGTACACATAAATAAGTCATTAATAACAACGTGTTGTTCTCTATGCTTTTACGAAAATGTGATACCTGAAACTTAACAACAATTCAAATTTATAAGAAATCTGTATGCACCTTATGAGGATAGCTTAACTTGCTTAACACTTTTCCGTTTTTATTTATTATTTTCCTGTATTCATGCACATCAAATCCCTTAATATACATAGCTGAAACTTCACAACGGAATTTCACGATGCTTAACGAAACTTTACGAAACGTTTCAAAACTTAACGAAACCAACATAACACAACATAACGAATTTTAACAAAACATAAGGAATCATAATGAAATACATCCAATTTAAATATAACTTAACGATCCGTAGCGTAATATAACGAAACTTAGCTTAAAAAACCGCAACTCAACGAATCTTATCGTGTGAGGAAAATTGTCGAAATTTAGTAGATCCAATCAAATTGTAACAATAATTAGCGAAGAATAGTGTAATTAACTGAACTAATCAAATTTAAACAATTAGTTGTTTTCAATTTATTGCAGTACACTTTTGGCACAATTTTCGTCACAGTGTAATTGCTGGTGTATTTAGTTTATGATAGGAAACGTTTCGTAGTGCACTTTTCATCTTAGAATTATTTTGGCTGTAAGGTATTTATTTAATTTTCTAATTTTTTAATTATCGCACAGTTTCCACAGCATGCTTTTCACAGTACAATTATTAGAAAGGCAATTTTAAAATGTTCTCAGGGATAATGTGTGTTGTATAACGGTTTTCAAATTGCAATTACTGAATAGTACAATTTTTTTGAGACAATTTCATGCGTACAATATTTATATCACAGTATTTGGCAGTTCAATTATCGATACAGTCTTTTGCAGCACATATTTCTCCTACCATTTCTCGCGATATAATTTTCAAGTACTATACTGGCACGTACTGCTATATTTTCGCAGTACAATTTTTAGATCAAAGTCATGACAATACAATTATTTATCAGGCCAATATTTCCACAGTATTAGTTTCGACACAATCCATTGGAATACAACATTTGTTCGTATAACAATGCAATATGGTTTTTCGCAATACAAATTTCCGGAATCTTTATTTGAAATTCTAATTTAAGGGATAATATCAGATTAAATCAAGTAAATGCTCAACGAAACTTGGCGGAAATAAATGAATCATAATACAATTTTTAGGAACTTAGTGTTAGATAACACATCTGAACGAATCTTTACGAATAACGACGAAGGTTAACGACTATTAAGTTTAAATAACTTAACGCGGTCTAGTGAATTTTAGTAAAACTTAACGAAACTTATTGAAAAATGACGACCGAAAGGATACTTAACGAAATTGAACGAGTTTGAAATTGAACGAGTTTTTTTTTTAAAAAACCTCGTTCAATTTTGTTAAGTATCCTTACGGTCGTCATTTTTAAATAAGTTTCGTTAAGTTTTACTGAAATTCACTAGACCGCGTTTAGTTTAAAAAAAAAAACTCGTTCAATTTCGTTAAATATTCTTTGTGGAAACTTGATAGAACTGATCAAATCAGAACGAATCTTAATAAAACTTGTTGTAACACTTTTTCATTTAACGAAACCTTGCGAAATTTAAACGAAACGTACTAAAAATCAAGGATATTTTGAGAAACAGAACCATTTTTCAGGAACTTTTCAATGCAATTTGCCGTAACTTAACAAATCTTTACGAAACGTTTTGAAAATAAACTCAACGGGATTTCATAAATTTCAATAAATTGATGAAATCAATGAGACTATGAAATTCAACGAAACATAACGAGACTTAAGGACATTTATCGAAACATTGCGGAAGTTATTGAATTCCAATGCAAATAACGAACGAAATTAACACAATCAAACTACACTTATCGATAATTAACTGAAAAACTGTAACGAACTTAGAAGGTTAGTAGGTTAATCGTTATTTCCATTTTCGATGTAAAACTATCTTCCCAGTTCATATCTTTAACTTAAAAACATTTCATTCATTGGCTGTCAAATGTTTGGCAGTCCACTTTTTTGTTGAAATATTTCTGAGGACAATTTTTGATACAATTTATTTCGCATCGCAATTCTCACAGTACCAATTTTTCGGAATAATATTGAAATAATCGTGCACAGTACGAATCAATAATTTTTTTGCCAGTGCAATTTTTGGTTCAATTACGCAGTATACCTTTCACAGTATATAATTTACAGTAAAATTTTTGCGCAGTATATTCAAGATTTTTTGCGGTACAATTTTTAAAAAGCAATTTTTGGTATCAGTTTTTGCAGTTCGGTTAATTGGTGCAACTTTTCGGTACCAAGTCCGGGAAGTACGATTTCTTCCACAATTATTTGTTATAATTTTCTTGGCTACGTGGTTTTGTAGGGACAACTCACTCATACGATTTGCTTCGCTATAAAATTTATGGTACAAATTTCAGAAGTACAATTTTTGGTACATTTTTGTCAAAGCACAATTTTGTGGAACGATTTACAAATCAAACCGAGTAACTACTTTACAAAACTCAACGAAACTATTAAGAACTTAACGAAATATACCGATTTCAAATAAAACTTTGTGCAATTTCAAACTTTTTTAACGAACTTGATTCAATTTAGCGGTAGTTAGTGAAACGAAACGAAACTTTGTGATACCTTATTGATTGTAACGAAACATTACGAAACTTTACGAACTTTAACTTTAATTCAAGGTTTTGTAACGAGACTGAACGAATCCTTACAGAATCGTAAAATGACTGGTTATGCCACGCAAGTTCCACAGTATTGAGTACCGAAGGTATGTATATACATATAACCAAGCCGTGGGGCTTATAATAAAGCGCCGAGCACAAATGACATTCTAGTTGTTCTCATAAAATATGATGGTAGTTGCGCTCAGAAAGAAATCGTAGAAGTAACCCAATTCATTTGGTATCAAGAGAAAATGCTTCGTGAATATATTTGATCAGATACTCCATGCTCCTTGCCAAAAAAAGGACAGGCAAAAATGCTAAAACTACAGAGGCATACGGCAGACAAAATACTGCGCATAATAAAAATAATAGAATAAGTGGTTTCAGAGCTGATCGATGACCAATTATCAATTATTTACCTGAGAAATGCTGAGTTCGGTGTTGACGTTAAAGAATTACTGCAACATCTTACCAAATTGATGAGGATTGTGGTTTACTTGAAACTTTTCCTTTTTGTCTTCTAGGTAAAATCGCCACTTTCAGTTATACACATTGATTTAAAGTATGAATTCTTTAACTTTAATATGATTTTATAACATTTTATATGTATTGTACGATTGGTTAGAATATGTTTGAAATAAACATGGTTTCTTTGAGTGTTTTCTATTCCAAATAGGATTTGTGACAGCCTAATAGCAATGTTGCTATTATAAGCGTACCTACGGTAAAATAAATATAGTACAGTCACTGGAAAGTTATCAGTTCAGGTCTTAAATAATGACTGAATGTAGTACAAAATTTTTCATGTCAATCATTTATATCCAGTAGCCTTCAAGCGAAAGGAATGCGATATTTTCAACTTCAATTTAGATTATTAGTCTGAGAGAAATCTATTTCTTATAAAACCAGAACTAGAATCTTAAGGACTGTAATGTTACAAGCATTAAAGTTTCCCTTTTATACTCCACAAATTAATGAACTCACCGATTTTAAATTAGGTAACGTTTGCCAGAAGCAGGACATCGGACATGGCATTAATATTTTTTATTAAAGCTACATGTCAACATTTCTTGAGATAACTCAGATAACTTACTTCAGATAATTTAGATAAGATGCAACCGTGCAACCGCCCCTACTTTGCATGCTATTTGATTCAAAGAGACCCAACCGGAGCAGATAAGAACCTTTAATTGTCGAATAAAGGTCCCTCCTGCGTTGCGATAATTGGTAGCAGGGTCAAAGTTATCCTATCATAATCAATACGTTATCAATCGTTATCATAAAATGACGAGTATTTTCAGATGTGAATAGAGTTGCAAAATATTCCCGCTACAAGATATGTTAAACCCTATATTTCACGTAATCCCATCAGCTATGCTCAATTGACCACTATATTACCGATACTTTAAAAAATTGTTGCTTATACGCAATTTTTTTCTCCTAAAAATAAAACAGCCATAAAACAGGCTGTTTTATTTAACAACGAACTTCTGGAATAGATTGCTGAAACCTAAGGGCTTGTTTCAAAACATTTGAGCGCTATTCAAATTATATAAGCCCCATCCATTGCATTTGTTACTAAGAATGGAAAATAAAATTGGATCAATGGCTATCCTGAAGCAAAATTTATTGAAATATTTACTCAACTTCTGACGACAATATTTGTGTGTCGCACTTTTCTTATAAAACATCCTTGAGGCTATTTCACGATTCCACAGAAACGATTTACGTACTTTGTTGCATAAAAATGTTTGAAAGATATGATGCGAGTGCTGGAAGGATCAGGACATAGACTATACAAAAATAAATCATAAGTAGAGAAATTCTGCGATGATTGTGATGGACCCTTGATTTCTTTAGTAGCCAATTTGTAGTTACTATTTTCCAAAGATTTGTTCTGTGATGTTCCTAGCTGCAGTTGTGGTCCACTATAAAATGACTGTAGAATATATATTGAGAAAAAGAATTAATGTGTGGTTTGACTTATGATTTGATTGGGGGTCATCTCATGTGACGCATGAGCTACAGCGCTCTGACTAAACCAGCCTCGAAGAAAATGGGCTCGCACTTCCTGCACGATTTCGGTGGCTATAACGATAACATACAAACGGCACTTTTATTTGTTAGCCTAAATACATGGAATGGACTGTCATCAAATGAAAATATGTACCAAATATAGAATTCCTGATAGACCATTGAAAAATTTAATATGGTACTTAGGTTTTTTTATAATTTTTTGGTATAAAAATGTCAAAATTAAAAAAAAATTTAAAAATAATAAAATTTTTGGATTGATAATACTCCATTATATGCGTTCACATGAGCTTAGTGTTCTCTACAAATTTCAAGTCATTCGATTGAGCCGCTTATGAGACGATGGAGAAAGTTTAAAAAACGCAATTTCGGATTAAAGGAAAAAGACCGGTCGAAACTATGAAAATCTCAATTTATCCTCAACGGGCGATGCTTGGACCATAGAATTTTCCCTCCCCTTTTTCTTGGAACTCTTTCAAAGCACATTGTTCAGCTCTTGTGTCGATCCGGGCTTGTCTTACGACATCACGTAAGCGCTGCTCAGAACGCGAAATTCGCTCTTCATCACGTTTCTTAACATAAGCATGTGCTTCGCGGCCAACGGGGCATCCCATAGTTGGCATTACTTTCAGTACACCTTCAAAACCTTTATTAAAGACAATGACGACCTTCCAGGAAATTCGACGACTTTCCGGCCAGAATGAAGATGCTTAAGAGCAAAAGTCCGAATCAATGGTTCCAAAGATTCGTTATTGTTTTATGTCTCGAAACAACGAAATTCGAACAACGAAACATCAATTCCTCTTTCAGTAAATCTTCAGAATCAGGTTTGATAACTGCTTGTACTTTATGAGTTTTATCGTGATGAAATAGGTCGAGATCACTCTAAGCTTCTGCTTTGCTCCATTAACACCAACTGTCTTTGCCTTCTGGACAAATTAGATGTTGAGGGTTCTTCTTCATCTGAAGAACGTTTGTGATAATACGTTGCCCAAACTTTTTATATCTTGAAACGTTTTTATAACTTAGTTATTTCTTGAATAACTTTGTCAATATGTTTACCTCCCGCGTTTCCACTGATTCCTTTATTTGTTTTATCATTTTTAACACCCCAAAGTCGTGTTCCCATCCTACGTGGGCCACACATTCTCTTTTTGTTACTAAAGTATCTCCACACGGCTCAGCATCTTGGATCCCCTTTAAAGATTTACTGTCACCATTGCCGATGTATGTTAGATACTTTCCGCCATATTTTTGGCACTTATTTCCATTTTAACGGACCTTCCCGAATGGTGTATGGTGCATTACGCTGCATGACCTTCATACCACATTTCCTATTTTAAAGGATCTGTTTTTATTTTCAGTTTTCCACTTATTACTTGCAACACAAAAAGAACTCATAACCGTCATCTAAAACTATTCAGGTGCATTTTCCAATCAATGTAGAAGCTGCCTTAGACAGAGGCAAAATTACTACACCCGTAAGACAGCTGCTAAAAGGAATGTCAATATACTGCACGATTTGTTTTTGACGGACGGAATGACACGCGAGACTCGATTCCGATCTCGCAAAAAAGTCGACTGAAAAATAAATAGGATCTTGGCCGATGTACCCAAGACACAAATCTCAATGCATGATAAAGTAAGCAAAATTATATGAACATTGTCAAACCAAGTATGATGGGGGAGTATATTTGACATATCGGAGGTATCAATCATATAGATTGTAATATAGACAGATACAAAATAAAAGTACGAAATGGCGAAGTCGCACGATTGACTACTTTTAACTGGCTGTTTACGTCCTGAGTGTGGGACTTCCCGGTGCGGTCCTGAACTACCCACTAAACACCTCCTCTGTGGACCTGAATACCTAACCTGAAACTGTTTGACATATTAATTTGGGTTAAGCTTCGTCTTTCTACGCCTAGCCTCACCCTCAGATCACGGGAGTAGAAATGCTAGAAATGCTAGAAAGGAGGGAAATGCTAGAAAGGAGGGAAATGCTAGAAAAGAGGTCCCTCTATCCCGACGCCTGCTAAAGCATGGTCATGGATCTCCAGTGTTATGTTTCCTCTAGAATTCTCCAATTTTGAACCCCTTGTACTGGGCACACGAAACCGAACGCCAACGATGTTCCAACGACGTCCTATCAACGTTGCGGCCTGTGTTCAATCCCACGAGCCCAGTACTGGCTGTCATGTCCAGAATCCATTTGTGCCGAGCATCTGATTGAGGAATACGTCATCCGATCCCCCTAGCGTTGAAGTAACCTAAGACGAGAGCATAGCCCTCTGTACTCAAAAATTGTAGTTCCTGAAAACCTAACTCAAACGAAACAATGCTATTGCCCCTGAGCTAGCATTTAGAAGCGAGCACTGTTCTAAACCCGGATGGCATTTGTACTGACCATGCAAGTGTTCAGGCTTTTTCAAAGATGTTGAACGATTCCTGCGCATACAGGCAAGATACCAATCTTCACCAGGGAGACTATCTCGAAACCTTGTTTGAAGGTCGTTACTCTTGATAAATTCTGATAAATTCGATATCCCAACGGAACGGCATTTGTGAAGGAGAAATCAGTAGTTAACAAGACGTCATCGTTTTCCTTCAATAAATTAGTTGAACGGATAGCGCTAATTTTATTCATATCACTTTTTCGACGTTGCATTCGATAGCTAAAACGGCAATACGCACATTATATACGGTCTGCGCTTCTCTGTACGTCTTGATCTCATTCCTCGCATCAAACACAGTTAATTCTATGCTCTCTAAGAACTCTTAGATTAAGTGCCCAATCATCAACTTAACGAGAATGTTAACTCCACACGTACATCATTTCCTAAAGAAGATGCTCGACATTGTTTTGTAACTGTAATGTTAACTGAGTGTTAATTTTAAAACCGAAAGATGCCGAAGATTTCGGAAAATGTATTTACTGTATATTTTTTTACATTTCTTGCATGAAAACGTATTTGATCTGCTAATTAAATGCTCTAATTGGTTAGTTAGCTTTTGTGTGAAAGTGTCGGTGGATAATTTCCAATTTCAAGGCAGGTTATATACCCTCCAACAAAATATGTAAAAGTAGTGCATTTTTCAGCTGTCAGTAGTGATATTTGAATGTAGTTCTCGTATTTTTGCCTATGATCCGATATTATATTGGAATGTTAAGTATATGTGTTTCTAATTGCGCGAAAAACTTTAAAATTACGATAGAATTTTTGGATATCATGTTACGGACGACACAAATGGCAGGAACGAATGGAGCCGAACATTTTAACAGCTGATGAGGGAAAAAAAAATAAGTTTGAAACTTCGACCGCTCACGCACGCTCATGCACACGGATTGTGCCTCGTTATAACTCATACCTTTATGGAAAATCGCGGGAACTCGCTTAAAGTCTTTCGAGTGTTGCCAATCCGCCAACAATTATGTTTATCGTAATCATCACTATGGCAGCTATGTCGTTTGTTTCCAGCTACCTCATGCTTCCATTTACCCAACTTGATCCGACTGTTTTTCCCAAAACGTTTTCCAATGTTTTGAAGTTTTCATTGCAATTTTTAAGATTATTAAATTGGCGCAGGTAATGGCAAAAATTATATTTTATTTTAACATGTGGTAAGAATTTGCTTGTAAATTTATAGAATTTTTTAGGCTCCAAAACGCTTAGTGGTGGAATACTTTATTTTTGTTCATCCGTTTTACGAATAGTCAAACAAATTTTTGAATATGTCCATTTATATTCGTATTTATAAATATATCCATCCATAATCATATGCTTTAAGAAAAGTACAACTGTTATCCTTTGCTGACTTACTGACTCCCATCACTTTAAGAAGAAATGAAAAACATATCAAAAAAGTTTCCTGGATCGTTCAGACGAATTGAATACTTAAGTGCTCAGTTGGGTATCATATAAACATCATATCCTTCAACATTAAATGACTAACAAAAGTAATCGCGGAGAAAATAGAATCCCGTAGCGTATTTAAGCAGTAAATAAATGCTTTATGGCAACGAAAATCGGAAAATTTATCAGGAAGTTTATATGCTTATGACGAAAAACTGCAGACTCTTAGCCGACATTTATATTCGAATAAAGTTATGGCTATGTTCATCAACAAAAGAATTATTTCACTGGTGGTAAGGTCATTCTTTGAGGGTAACCTTGGTGAATTCTTTTTCTTGAGTGGAAAATTTTTCTACAGCATTTTATTCAAAATATTATTAAACTATGAAAATGTTGCGAATGAATTATTGAACGTATTATTAAATTAAACTATATGAAAATCTAATATCAGTTTGTGTTTATATAATAGATAGTAGGCAATATGTAATTTATTATCTGTTAATCTTTTTATTTACCATTTCTCTCGTGATCGAATAAAAAGTAAATTTCCATGCTAATCCACAAGTTTCGTTGAAAAAACATTTTATGTCAATATTAGGAAGAAAATTGTTTTATTACTAACAACTACAAACGAATAAAGACTAGTGTTGCATATTGATTTGGATTAAGAGATCAGTAATTGTATCAGAAATTATTGCAATCTGCTCCTATAAAGTTTGGGGTATGGTTTGTTGCTTGTGACGAGTTAGTATCTTACTAACCCAAAAGCGTCTCCTTTGTGTTATGCCCGTCGGATCGAAGAGATGAACATGGAGTCTAATGAATCAAAAAATGCTTTGGCTACGGCGGCCAAGTATGCTAGGGAAGTTTCGACTCTCAGTTGCCTTATGACCAATACTTGCGTACCAATCTCGAGTCAAAGACGCTTCCTCATGAGTGCGATCGTGGAAGTATTCTTGTTCTGTCGAAATATTTAGGCTCATTCTAAGTAAGGAGTCTTATCGAGGGCATATCACACTAAAGTTACAGAGGTACAGGTGAAGAGTTTTGTGGATTGTGGCTGTGTACTGTACTCTCTCTGAGCTGGCAGCGCTGATTATCGTCAGGATGGTCCCCATAATATAACTTGCAGTAGAGACAGGACACGAAGACAAGTCTACTAACGAAGGGGGAAACTAGAAAGAAAAACATGTGGGCAAAAGGAAAGAAAAGGGTCCTAGCTTTGAAATTTGGGTACATGAATTGTGAGGCAAGTGAATGGCACATCTCACCAGCTACCGGAGTCCACATTTTTCAATAAAGCATGGTGAGAGTTATTGTACCTGACGCAATGCATGGAGATTTTCAGTCTTACTAGCGCAATATGAGGTAATCATTGTTTCCTGATTTTTTTTTGCCCGGAGACCACGAGTGATGCCTTCCACACCTCTTTTCCGTGCGAAAAATGGTCCAAACATCGTTTTCTCCGTTCAGAGGGAATATATTTGTCATGTCCAGAGAATATAGCGGTGAAGAAATCATTTGGTAGCACGTGATACGATTGGGTAAATTCTAGGAAAGATATACGTTTTGCTCAGAAATCTCTCGCCCTTCCATCCGTCCCTACTAAAAGAAACAGAAACTTTATCCGAAGTCATGTGAGAATGCCAGTTTCTGGCAGGTCTCACAATGTGACAGAGAACCTTAATATGTGGCCGGCTAGCCCAGTTTGTGTGTGACACTTGAGCTTGGTTACTGTGGATGTAAATAAGAAATCTTTTTTTTTTTGGTTTTTATTGCATTTTCTAATACATAAGTCTTATCAGATACAAATATAATGACTATAACATAATCAAAAAGTTACGATCTCTTGACCGCTTCCTTTGGCTCGACGCAGGCATTATCCTATCACACTATGCGTAAAATATTAGCTCATGTGCCGTCGACATCATAAAAAAAGGATAGGATTTCATACGAATTGGTCTAAATAGAAAACTACGAAAACAGTCTAACAAAGAAATCTTATGTCTATCTGAATGTTCTGTCCGATAGTGTCACTTGAAAATTCAATCTATATGCAACTGTTGGTTTGAGACATAAATGACTACCTCTCCTTATCATTGCATTTACACATATGAGCACTCCCGAAAAACGAAACAAAGATGTCTCATGTCATTCTTCAGTGAGATGCAATCGTGAAAACATTGGTACCAAGAATATACGCCACTGTTTTTGCCAAAAGATGGAAGAAATGCTACAGAAGCGTGTTGAAATTAAGTGGAAGTTTTTGGTGCAGATGCAGTTTGTGATAGAACGTGCCGAAGATTGTTTCAAAAATTTGGAACGAGTGATTTCGACCTTAGTGACAAGCTGCGTTCAGGACGTCCATTTTTGATGAAGGACGACATTATTAAGACTATGATAAATATGAGATAGGAGGTTCCTTTTTAACAACATCGGAGACTGCGAATAAGCTGAATTCAACTCAAAAAACCTTTGCCGACGAAAGTCGGAAGTTAGGATTGATCTAAAATGTCATCAGTTAGGTGACAAATATTTGATAATCGAGTCGCCATATGCATACATCCACTTTTTCAGTGCAAAAACGAACCTTTCTTGGATCGAATGATAACTCGTGATGCAAAACGGATTAGATACGAAAAATCATGAGGAAATGAGCATATTGAGAGCACAAATAGCCTTCTCCCTCCACTTCTAAGCCAAGCTTGAACCTAAAAAAAAAATGTAGTGTATGTGGTGGGATATCCAAAGATCTATAAATAACGAGGCGATGTAACATAATGAAAAGGTGAATTCCGAGAGATACGGTAAGCAAATGGATAATTTCAAGAAAGCGAAAAGAGAAAAGAGGCTGACGATGTTCAATACGAAGCACGTCATACGTCAGGCCGGGACACATGTGCGGAAATATATAACATAAAAATAACACAAAATAATCAAAGCTGTAAACATAAAATAGTTAAGTTCGCATGACTTAGTAACTTTGCCCCTAGTAGTGGCGTGACTTCTGAGTCATATTTTTGTATTTGTCGGCTGAACAATTTTATTTTAAAATATCGGGTCTTGTTTTTTGATACGTGTGTAGCTCAGTACATGATTTATTTATATTAATTTCGTAATCAGAAAAGCTTTCAGTACTGCGACACTTTACTGTGTTTTATCACTGGTTCATATTTTGTTCATTTGGGAAAAAAATCTTTCAACTGGTGCGTTACTACCAGGCAGACACATAACGTACTCAATAATTATGGAAAAGTTTGCTAAATGAAGGTTGTAAGTACGGAAGTGCTGTAGTAATTTGACCCAACGGTTTTCAGTAGATACATTCTCGGCATTCCAGCCAGAGATTTTTCCAGAGAGAATTGGAAACAAATGTAAACTCATCAAAGACTTTCGTATCTTGGCTGCTGCTAACAAGCCCTTGCGTGATCAGTAAATCTCAGTAATGCTGGTAAATGGTAAAAATCAGTAAATGCTGGTCAGCAGCAGCTTCACTTTCTTGTAATTTAACAAGGAGGTTACGGATGACGTGTAGAAGGAAAATCGTATTCTCTTTTAGTGCTAGGCTTTCTCGGAGACAAATAATTTCCTTGGCTGACTCTATGGTCGACACATTTTGCCTTTCGATTTTTGACACAGCTTCATGAAAGGTCGCTGCTTGTGCGTGCAAAAAACATAACCATAATTCTGAGCCGGAATTATTGAAAAAGTCTTAAAAATATTTGGGCATTCGTCGATACTCAGAAAATAGTTTTTCAAAGGCTGAAACAAACCACCTTGTTTTACTGTAGCCCAGCAGTTAGTGATAGTCTGTCTCAGTAGAATCACAAAACTCTTTCAAAGCTTCCACTCGAACACTATAAATATGAAAAATGAGTAATGCTCTTTTAAATCTTCGGTTACCATAGTTGATAGCACATTTATCACAATAGCTTGAGACTTTGTACGTGCATATTTAAATTTTTGCTCAAAACATGCTTGAATTAAAGGGGAAGAACAGTCATTTGAACGAAAATTGTGATCATGCTGTACGGTGTGAAACGCCCAAGTACCCTCAGCTGCAGCCATATCCTAATCCTTGGAAGTCGGCAAATCGGTTCTCTTAAAAAAACTAAGCATTTACGAGCTTGAAGCAGCAGCTTGATTGTCAAGCCTTTGTTTTTCTGATTTTAACCCTTTTAGTGCTGAGGTGATTGTCGCATATATTGCGTAATTGTTTCCCTTAAATGTAGATGGATTTTCGTTATTCTTTCTGTTATGTATAAATGGCATACCAAACTTCTCAATTAAAATACATTTTCTAGTATAACTGTATTTATTAATTTAATAAAAAAAAGGAAACAAACAAGAATATAAAAAAAATCATTGGCAAAAATGTTTCCCCGCCCAAACCCCATCGTCTCCCTTTTTACAGCGCACACAAACTAGCGAAGATCGAGTCACACCTTTTCCCCCTTTATTACTACACACCACGCAACGGCGAAGTATCGTCCCTGGTAACTATTCCAATCCAAAATTTTGTTTGGATATGGTTGGTGTTTCTGAAATATTTTTTGCCCCTAGCCACTCTTTCTCAATTGTTCCTTTTTTCTTTTTCGTGATTACGGGCCTTGTGTTCGCATTTGTAGAAATAAGTAAAACCCGGAGCTTTTTGGAATTTTTGTCCCTGAACGAACGTAGGAGGACATCTTTATTTGTGAAGTACTTTGGTACTCCAAAACGAACTCCAAAACATTTTTTTGAACCACGGTATACTTCTGGAGTTATTAGAACAATAAAAATATATTGTTGGTCTTTTGGTTATACCCATCTCCAATAGAACTGCAATAAAATTTCTAATTCTGTAACTGGCTTCCATTTCTTAACTCCTGATCTCGGTTTTATTTCTCTTCCCGAGCGTAAAAATTGTTGGGCGTATCGATTAGTTTCTTGTACTATAGTTTTGATGAGCAAGTAAGTGAAAAACAATTCAAAATATTCAATACGCTTTTCAATATCGGCAGGTAAATGTTTTGGTCCGGCGATTTCGAAAAAAGTATTAGATTTTTCGTTAGAAAAATCTATATCAGAAGGAAGTTGCACAAATGTATCGGTGTCGAGGTCATCCAAAAGAGGTGACTCATTCTCAGAAGATTCGTTACTTTCGCTATTTATACTCATTCTGCGATTTGCAGACATTGTAATTTCATCCTCACTGTCACTATTATCATCAAGAGTAACGTTTTCACTCGAAGTGTTTTCATCATCACAACTCGACAGTTTGAAAGTTAAAAAAAAAATTTTTTTAACATTATATTCACTTTAAAATAATTGATAATAACTCGTTGAAAACGTTATAATGTGCATGCGCGTGCTAAGACACGTCCGTACAGGTCAATATCTATAAATAGACTGTGCAATATTACTAGCGTCGCAATACCGACGCTCCGTGCTTTATGCACATTCATGTAGGGACGATATATCGACGGTTAGCACTGTAAGGGTTAAATGGTTTTCTATATCACTGGCACCACCATGTCCATCACTAAAATCAGTACGACACTTTTCACACGTAACGTCTGCGGTACCATCTTGTCTTTGTTTTATAAATGAATACTTCTGTTGCCAACTAATATTAAAAGAACACTTGCGTCTAGGCAATATTGTTGTTTTACAAATCACTGCGTTGCGTTGCGTACGATACTCGTTTGGTCCGACTTGAACTAAACTAAAACTAAACATTGCAGTCGTTGACGGAACTTCGGTAAGCGCGGGTGGAAGGGCTTTGTCATCATCTAGTTACGTAATTCGTAGGCACCTTCATACGCATCCTTTTTGTTTTTACCCTTTAATGGCATTGTCGGATGCCGACAAACAAGATACCTTTGTAGTTGCGCGCATTCATTAGCACCCTTTTTGATTTTATTGTTGTACGGCATTTCGCAGGATCTGGGCAGCAATTATGCAAACATAGATTTAAGATACAAAATTTTAGCAATTTAATAAAATGTCTGTTGTTTTATGTAAATATAGATTTAAGATACAAAATTACTATATAATAAAACGTCGCCAATATTTATATAGTTAAGAAAGGCGGCTAGCATATGTTTAGAAGTAAGATAGTATAAATAGGTAAGAATAGCCAGTAAGTTGTGCAGTTGGCAAATCGAGTTTGAAAATTAAAGAATACTAAACACAACCTATAAATTTTTTCCTTATAGGTTTTGTAACTATTTGCCTCCCCATGCGGGGCGAGAGGCCACGCATCTTGAGCGGAAAAAATAAATTTTAAACTATCGTTGGGTCTGCTTGCAAAACCGGGACTATGTTGGCTTCGCTGTGGACACCGGGACAGTCTGCTTGAAACCGGGACGAATGGTCACGTTAGTCATACTACATCATGATGATGCCATGCCATGTGCTGCTTTGGCAACTGGTCAGAAAATCGCAGAGCCCGGTTGGGAAGTTCTGTCACATACACCATATTGCCCCGACATAGGACCCTCAAATTATCATTTCTTCTCTGTTTGCAGAACTTTTTTCGGAAAAAAAAATTAATTTCAAACTAAGCCGATGTCTACAAAGCAGTGGTTGAGTTCTTCGTCTCTAAAAATAAATCTTTTTGAGAAGTTGCCATCACGCTGTCAAAATGTTATAGGAAACGATGAAAAAGTATACTCTACAATAAATACTATTAACTGTAAGAAAATGGTGTGATTTTCTTGCAATTCAAAAACAGACAGACCATTCCGGTAGACCTAATATAAAGAATCACATATAACCGTTCGCTGAGCCTGCGAACCAAAAGATTCGGAGAAACCGATAAAAAAGGGAGTCAGCTTATGAGATCTAAAAATTGCCAGGCCCTTGCAGCCGACATAAACCAGTGAAACTATACCCAACCGTATCAGATATCAGACGCAAGTACTGCAATGATGGTTTACTCATTCAACTGATAGCGAGAATCCTCAAAGAAATAAAAGCAGCATACGCGAGCCTGCTGAACCAAGAGATAAATGGGATCAAGCTGCTGATGATACCTGCACAATATTATAACATAAAAGAGGCATCAATGTTACGCGACTAATCTGTCACAACTGACATGAAACTACAGAAAAGCACCTAGCTTTAACTTTCGAATAATGCAAGGGAGGAAGATTCGGAGCTCACAAGATGTATTTTGAATTTGACACACTTTAATCTCTTACTCACGCCAAATCGGTGCAGGCTTAAAGTCCTGAAAAATGCTCCCTGACACACAAATCGGCGGGTTTTGTTGGCGCTATGTCGAGCATAAATTTCTAGGGGCAAGGAAAACCGAGAAAAGCCATCAAGATTTTTGTTACTTGGTTTGCTAAAACGTCTATGAGAGTATCCTCCCAGGAGACTAGGATTTCACTTCAACTGAGGAGTTCGTTTTTGAAATGGAATAACAGGACACTGATCAGCAGAATATAGCACTCAAAATTAGCGACCGTATCTTTCTACGTGTATAAATCTGATCTCAACTCAAATGGTGAATCTATTGAAAACTGTACGTTCAAAATACGCTGATGTACTTTTTAGGGGAATCTACGCCGATCACCTCAATGTCATTTTGAGAGGCCAAAGTCATAGATAGGTGAATTTCCATAACCTGTCCTAGCATAAATAGATACAGCGCTAACACTGATAAGCTTACGATCTAGCCGTATTTGGCCAGAGCAAGGATTGATTGATTGATTTATCTGGATTGGTAAATTTCCTCTCGTTTTTGCGTAAAACAAGACCACATTTTATAAAGCTTTTGTGTAATAACGTAATAAAAATATAAATCCACTTGTGTTTTTCTATTCCTGTGTCGAAGAAGTTGCCCGAGATAGTAAGTGCTGTCTCTCAGATATCTGGGATTCTGTGGTGGTTGAAAAACCATTTTGAAAAGAATGAATTCAGGAGTCACAAATAATAGAAATATGCAATTCGGAAATTTCACTTTTTATCAAATCAGATTCCCTCAGTATCTTTTTGTCAGATAGTGTTGAAGCACAGTTATATAGTATGTATGATAGTTATTTGATAGCCGGTCTGGTCTCTAAACAGAACCTGGAGTATCTCATCATAAGCGGACTAATCTGTAAATTCACATTTGTGTCTTAAATGCCTCAAGGACGCAGCAAGGAATTCTTTCAAAGAATACTAGAAATTTTCATTAAAGTAGTCAATTCAAAACGGAAACGAAGATATTTCTATGTGCATTGCAACTTTTCTCATGGAAAGTCTTTTGGTCTTGAAACTCAATTAATATCAAACGGAAGCCTTTCTCAATTAATGTTTCTTCTAATATTTCAGCTTTCATGATCCTTTTTATAAGTGATTGTTAAGCAAGTTTGAAATGGTCTTCCTTTATATAAACATTTCTAGCAAATAAACATAATATGGGTTTCAAATCAAATCTCCAATGTTTCTGATGGTTCATATTGCTAACATTATTTGTGAAAGACATTGATAGACGTGTATTCTAGACATAATTCATATTTACTATGTTTCGTGTGTCCGCCAGAATAAATAGAAGCAAATTGATTTCCTACTGTAGTATAGTCACGCGCTGTGATTCATGTTACTTTGTTGAAATAACAATTCTTCTTAAAGGAAACGTACTATGAGAATTATTCTTCTCAAAAATTTAGTTGGTATCTAAAAGATTTCAACGAATTTGAAACCCTAAAAGAAATTCTCGGGACGTTTTCTTTGAAATACTTCCGATCTATCTATCTAGAGACTTTACTTAGGATCTGAAGTCCACTGAAATGTGTAAGTCGAAGTAAAGGAACAGTGAAAATTAAAAAGAGAAATTCATTAATGCGCGCAAACTACTAATCAGTCAATACCTCAGAATCATTGGATAGGAGCGCCTCGTTTGGGGAGCATTCAATCCTTGGTGCTTATGCATGTTAGTTAGCTCTATTTGATTCTTGGATTTCGTTTCCGCATCAATTGACTATTAATTAAGTGGCCACAAACGTTTAGACAAGATGGAAAAATGGTCAGTAAAACGCGTTTAGAATCGCAACGTCCACAAAGAACATCAAATTTTACACAAGGCACGTGGATCAATAAGTAAGAATGCGACATTTAAAAATCATCAAAATTAAAAACCTAACGATTGTTAAATTTCGAAAAAAATCATTTCTTCCTGATAAATTTCAAATCGTTGGATTTCAAGGAAACGATGACTTCTGATAAGACACTTTCCCAAGAATACCATACCTAAGTTTAAGAACATCGCACACACTTGCAACCATATACTTTGCTAAACACAAAAATAGATTATCCTTTTTAAACACCATCCACGGCGGCATTAAACAAATATAACTTTGTGCAAAATGACTGGGTAGGGGCTGATTTCCACTCGAGAGATGATCAAAATTGCTTTTAAAGTCAGCGAGAAACTAAAAAAAATGAGAATGTATTGCTCGACAATTTGCGAGTTTTTATATTCACGACTGCAGCTGAACAATCCTGATTGTTTAAGTACAATCAAAACGTAAGCTAATGTAGTGACAACACTTTCGGTCAGCTTCTATTAGAAAGAGATAGCATAAGCACATACAGATTTACATTGTGATTTAACGAAGTAGAATATTCTTGTTTTGCGCGAAAAGGAGGGAAAAACTGCCAACTCAAAGGAAATTTCACTTATTTTATTTGATGACCGTTGGATTGGGAGTTTGTTCCAAACGTAATTGCAAGTAACAACAATATTCATTTAGCAAATTTGCTTACCCAAAAGTCAGTCTTCATGAATGTGTACACAGGTAGGTTTTTTGTGTCTTTTCCTTAATTCTTAACCTAGTTTGAATAATTTCCAGTCGAATCGATTTCCATTCTATCACAATCCTTTTTCTCTATGCATGCGCTGATGAAGTTGACTCCAATGATTATTATATAAGCCATAATAGAATTTGGTTCCCAAGTAGATAACAGAAATTTTTGAAGTCTCAATTCAGCCATGATTGTCTTGCTTTCCTACCTTCCCTTGAAGCTATTCGCCCATCTTTTAAATCAAATGCACTCAAATTGTAAGTAGGTCATTAAGAGAAAAATAAGTAAAGATAATTTATGTTTAAGATTGATTCTGTTACAGTCACTGGGCCATATAGGCTAAGAATTTATTAAAATTAATTTACCAATACTACAATGACCAGACAGATTTTTTACCACGAGAAAAAGTAACGAACTGTTCTCAACACAACTAGTGGGTGGCTTATTATTAACCCAAAAACTTCACAAAACTTACATATTCCTGAAAATGATTTAATGGATAATCTAATCGTCTAAAATATCTTCATTTATTTCTGAATGTCCCATGTCAACGATCAAGCTTGACATTTTGATATAAGGACTCATGAAATGAATAGTGTCATTAGTAAGCATCATGATTGAATCATAGCAAAATTTATTGTTAATAATTTGTTTTTCACTCGGCAAAATACTTTCTTAAACTTTCAGGATTCTGTTAAATATTTTCTTTAAAGATAGGGAAATGTAATGATAGAATGGATATCCTCTTTCTTGGCAAAATAACATGAAGATTTGAGTGCTAGTTTTTTATATTTTTATCTAAATATACCATGTATATGCGTAAGTTTATCCCAGTTTGAATAAGAGATGGAGCCAGCAAAAAATTGCGCAGCTTATTAATTTCAGCTATACGCCATTTGGACCACCTGGCATTTAGCTACAAACGGGCACAAGTTGAGTGCGCCAAAACAAGCGTGTTTGTTTTATCGTGTTGATCAATCATGTCGAATCTTGTGTCTGAAAACAAGAAAATGCAGCGCACATTGCTTTTCTTGTTTAACCAAAAGAAAAACGCTGTTGAAAGTGATCGTTTGCTGGTGCAAAGATATGATGACCCGCTCTATCAATTAGGACATGTGAGACTTGGTTTTGATAACTCAAAAGCCATAATTTTAATGTGAAAGACAGTGAGCGCTATGATACACCACAAACATGCGATGAAGGGTATTGTAGGAGTTATTGGATGATGAGCCAACTCAAACTTGACGGCAATTATCGGAATCATTAAATGCGTCACTGGAAATCATTAGCAGACTTTTACGGGAAAAAGATAATGTAAATAAACTCGGTAAATGGGTCGCATATGATTTTAATGAACGTTAAATGGAAAATCTGAAAGTTACTTGTGAAAAGTTGCTTTGGCGCCACGAAATGAAATCATTTTTGCATCGAATTGGGGTGGGTGACAAAAATGGATTTATTTTGGGAATCCGAACCGGAATAAAATTGTATGAAAACAACTTGTATACACACCTGGCAGAAAGTTTTTGCCATTGAATTGCCATCAGGCTTTTATAGTATTTAGGCGGGTGTTTTTTTAAAAAATATTCAATTTTACAGTCAAACTAACATAACTTAACTACGGTCCAATCTGAAGACAAAACAGTCAAGAGTAGAGAAAAAAAATCCATAAAGATCAAAATGAAAAACAAAGCCTACGAGAGTTGAAAGTACGAAAGACAAAAAGGAAGTGCAAGATCAGTACTCGATGTAGTAGCTATTATATATTTTTGGACACTACGGGCATGAAAATTGGATCAAACCTGTTCCGCGTTTGCTGCTAAGTCGAAAGTTGAAAGTCGACAAGAAACGCCTTGTGGCTGCGGAGAATTCTTCGTAAACTCCTTGTCGAAAAGGAGGACGTTAACTTTGACGGTCAAAAATGTAGTGCAAGTAGATTGCAGATTATTCTAATTCTCTCTATCTGTCTTAGTTTATGAAGCTTTAAACGATTTTTTTAAAATAACTGATTTTCAAGTTGACTGGATAATATAAGCAACCATATTTAAAACTGTCTTCTTTATGGAATAGCAAAGAGTTTTCTTGAAATGTTGGAAAATACAAGCAATATTTATTAACATTCTAGACGTATAGTAAGCGGCAACAAACAACCTTAATGGAAGAATACAAAAACTCTCGGACAGTAAGTCGACACTGCAGGCGCTTGACTCTAACCGCGTAGTTTCACAACTGGTGCAGCATTGTAGGCAGGCTCTAAAAACCGCAACAACCCGAGTAAATGTAAAACTGACATTTGTCCCTGGACACAGCGGTGTAGAGGGAAACGAAAGAGTGGATGAGCTAGCGAGAGCTGGATTAGCCGACCAAAATGCCACTAGAATAGACACAATTAAAGTGCCACTAGCAACGGTAAAAAGGGAACTAGACGAAATCCTCTGATAAGAGACAGATACGGAACGACTGCAAGATAAGCCGAGTTCTTTGGCCTCACCCTAATCAAATGAAGACAACACAACTCCTAGGAAAAAACCGAAATGGAGTTAGAACATTGGTGGCAGTATTAACGGGCCATAATCTTCTAGGTCAACACGCCAAACGAATGGGAATCCAAACGGATGACACCTGCCGAGCTTGCGGCGAGGAGGAAGAAAGTACAGAACATTTCCTTCTAGATTGCCCGAGTCTGGCCAACGAACGCCTTACTTGGGTGAAGTGTACTGGCTCAACAAAATTGGAACACTTGGCGACCACAGAACCAGGGGAACTCCTTGGCTTCTGTAGGACGACAGGATGGACCATTTGTAAACAATAGTACTACACATGGGGAGCTAAGGGCCGATTTCTGGCCTATGCTAATTTCAAGCAAGTGGACCCCAGTACAATAATAGTAACATTCTAGAAGTGTTTTTTTTGTGCATGTGCGGAGACAAGAAGCATTTCGAATCGCATGCGCATACCGAACGGTCTCCGGGGCGGCAGTGCTGGTAATCGCAGGGGTGATACCCATCACCCTCCTTGCGATAGAGCGCAGAAGTATTTACCTGCACAGAGCCGAAGATCGAAGAGAAGGGATCACCAAGGAAGAGAGACGTCGCTCTCTCAGCGATTGGCAACAGTCCTGGGAGCAAGAAACAACGGGAAAGTGGACTGCACGTCTGATCCCTGACCTGAGGCCGTGGTTCAGTCGAGTGCATGGTGAGACCGATTTCTACTTGACCCAGCTCTTAAGCGGGCACGGTTGTTTTCGGTCCTACCTGTACAAAATTGACAAAGCACGGTTTCCTAACTGTGTGTTTTGTGCAGGAGAATTGGATGACGCCTGTCACACATTCTTCTACTGCAAAAGGTGGAGCCAGCAGCGAGGGGTCCTACTCAGTGAAATCAGAGAGCTCTGTCCGGAAACTATCGTCGGAGTAATGCTGAAAACAGTTGACAATTAGAATCACGTGGCGCAATATGCTCGGGCAGTGCTTACATTAAAAAAAGCTTAATTGAAGCGCTGGGAGGCATCGGGGATAGATGGATCTCTTTTCTAGCACTTCCTTCCTCTCCCGTCCTTTCCGTTAGAGAAGAGATACCCATAATGCGACGGCGCCTCTAGGCGTAGGAACACGAGGCCTAGCCCAAAGTAATGTGTCAAACGGTTCCAAGCTAGGTTGTCAGGTTGACAGGGGAGGTGTTTAGTGGGTAGTCCAAAAGCATTTTGCGTCTGGGAGTCCCACACTCAGGGCGTAAACAGCCTTCACCTCCCTACCACAAAAAAAAATGCTAAGTTTTTTTAGTTTTGACAGATGTATAGTTTGGGAGTATTTTCTAGTAGAAAATATTTGACACTGAAGAAGAGAGCAACTTACTCCTGAAATATATATATGTCAAAATTAAAACAAAACATAGCATTTCGGAATGGGAAATTAACATATAAACGATAATTTGGAAATGCTAAACACAATAAAATAACACAGTATATTCTGCGATGTTCAACACAATTTCTACTCATTATGAAATGAAGTGTTTTGAGGAAAACCCATAGTCAGATTTCCTGCACTTGCATTACACAGATTGCAGATACCTGTAGCAATGTTTAAGGCTGTATCAAATACGTGCATGCCATAGGAGGAAGATTTAGGTTGAATCTTTACACTACTGCTACAAAGCTTGTCGCAAAAGCAGCGAGTCTATCTCTATACATCCGCTCCAGAACGTTCTCGCAGTGTCTTTCGGGTATCAGTATGAACTACAACATTACAAGAGCTCCTAGTCCCTCTTCCCCCGGTCCTACTTCCCCTAATCCTAGTTTGCACACAGCTTGACTATATACGTAGACTTTTTGGGGTTTGACGTTTTTTTTAATTATTAAAATTTCAGAATAAGCAATTCAACCGTTTCCCATTAAGTATAGCGAAGGATTTTAGAGGGAAGTGTATGACCAAAGCAAGAATAAAAGAGTGGTACAAACGGGAGTGGGTTGGTAAATCAAATGGAGATTGTCATTCGTCGGATGATAATAAATAATGACAGTGCGGCGATATGAATTTAGGCTTGATAATTTTGAGAAAATTCTATAGATGTATTATTTAGATGTAAAAATATATAGATGTATATAGCAGTAGTTGTGGATCCTGGTGATCACGAAAGTTACTTGAAGGAGACTTTTTGAACTTTGTTTTGAACATAAGACCAATTGAATACTGAATTAAAGTATTAAAATTAAAGTAATTTTAGTCTGAACTCAAATTTATATTTTTCGAAATTAATTTTTCGAAATTCCTAGATTGGTGCTATCCCTTAGAAAATTTGAACTTTAGGGTTCCCGAGGTTTTTTTCGATAATATGTTTTCATGGTATTTCAATGTTAAAGATTAAAGATGTCGTATGAATCTTGTTGAATCTTTCAATATTTTACTACAACAAAATTGAATCTCTTATTTATATTTATTTAATCCTTCCTGAGGATTCATTACTGACAACACATCTGGTCGGTTTTGTTTACTTAGGTGTGCTGTTAAGTACAGTAATGCAGTGTCTGCATTTTATGGTTTTGTTTTTTTTTTATTACATGGATGTAAGAGATGAATAGCACATGTTAAGCAGACTTGCATAGCGTTGTTTGAAGAATGTTTTAAACAAAGGAGTATACGGAGTTGTCCTGTATGCTAGTTTCAATTTTATATTCAATTCTCAGTTTAAGCTCGTTGAGTAAAGATTGGTCTCATTGTGCTGTTTTAAATTAATAAAAGATAATTTTAATAAAAGTAAAAACATAGCATTCCAATAAATCTCTTAAACGAGATCCTTCTATTGTATCAATCAACATGCTGAGATCAACATTTTCACTGACAAGCTTGATGAAAATACCAAAAGTTTTTTACGTTAGCTGTTGATCACTGTATGTCTGCTTTTTTGTATTTTTTAAAAAATTTGTCCTCCGACGATTTGCTTTAAATTGAATAAGAACATTAACAACGTTTTATATCTCATACGTTTTATAGCTCATACTATAGCTGACTTGCGTTAACAACTGCTGATGTTATATCGATATTATTCTACCAGTAACTCATCTGGAACGACTTCACGAAAGATTCCCTAAAATTTACAAATAAAAATTTCTGCATTACAATATCTACTACATTTTATTAGCATTAACTCTTCAATTTACGTATTAAGAATTCTTTAATATTTAATACGGTCTTTAACTGGTTTTATATAACATTTGTATAAGCTGATTCCATAACAGATAAAATCTATGGTGCTATATATTCCCACGTGAAGAAGGGTTTCAGTTTAGCCGCTTAGTCTAACATTACCAAAGGGCAGATTAATTCTTTATATGTCTTATACGGATCCTTTGTCGACCAAAATGCTGTTAACAGGCCATGAAATCATATAAATTTCTCAAATGCGTAGTAACAAATGAAGGTCCCTTTCTATTTATGCGTAGCTTATTTCCATGAATTTTGGTCTTTCTTCATAGAGATGAACGTTTTATTGCTGTAATATCTCTTGCATAGTCTGCAGAGTATTTGAGAGTGTCCTCATTTTTCTAGGGTGTTCTTTTTCCTTTCCTTTGCGTGCGTCTACATTATGTTTGATTGACGTGAACGTAATAAATGAAATTCATATGTTTGCTTAACGTGGTCTAGGTGAAAATCAAGGAAACATTCTTCAGACTTAAGTCATTTTGGAGCATGCATAAACAATGTGTGACTATAACTTCACCTAATTTGGAAGTACGCAAATGAGGTCAGAAAGCATTATCTTATCTTAACATAACTCCGAGTAAAATTAAATTATATTATTCATTAACCAGATTTTATCTAAATTTCATGGCAACATCTTTCGATAAAATTGAAATATTTTGAATTTTGAGTATTACTTATTTGTATCAGTATATGACAAACAAATATCATTCTTGCTTGGGAAACGGAAAAATAAACAAATTGACTATAGGAGCTGGACCGAGGGAAGCTAAACAAAAAAAGTCATTAGTTGATTATCTGTAAAAATAATACCATTAAACTTGAATTTCGAAAAAGAGCAGTGCGAGCATTTCATTGTGAAAATTTTATTGCGAGAAAAGTGTACTGCCCGAAAAATTCTACGAAAAACTTCCCGGAAAATCGCAGCAATATCTGACCAACAAAAAGAACAATACTACTGCGATAATTCCTTTCCCTGTATGCGTGTTTTGACCTTCTTTGTTATCGTCCTCATCATTAACGGGTTGGTTCCATATCATTTAAACGTCTGTAAGATATTTCCTTCTTTTCTTCTAAGCTAAAAATCTATCTTAATTAATTGCGTAAGATTTGAGGAGTTTAGAATTGTTCTCTGTTTGTGGGTTACTTTCCTATAAAATTCAATCTGCGTAAGCAGCCATCGGTTGTTGATGTCCAGGAATGCAAACTCTCCGTTTCTTCCCCTCTTGATCGTAAACTTAATGTTCTTATCTGCTCTGTGAAGACCTGTAAGAACTCTTCAGAACTCTGATTTTTATATACGCGAAAATGTCATGTACATGTTTAGGCCACACCCTTGAGACTTCATTCTTATCTCTAAGGCTTTGCTCCAGTCTGGTTATAATCATATCCCTGAGTGATGAGAGACGGTTTCCCATCATGGCTACGACTGCTCTTTTAATAGAGTAGATTGAAAGTTGAACGTTTTACGAACCAAAATAGGTTTTGTGAACATGAAGCAAATTCAAAATTTTTAAGATCTCATCGATGAAATTAGCCAGAGTAAAGAGTATTATTTTAAACCGAATAAAAGAAATCGAACTGAGATCCTATACGAATAACTGAAAAATAAACTTAAAACCAGATATAACGATCCACTGCCACGAGAAATTGAATTGCAGGAAAATTACATCAAACAATTTAAAAATTGCCCTGCTGAAAAAATTCAAGATTTTTCAAGATAGATAGATTTTATTGCGAAATAAGAACCAAAAATTGTTCTGCCAACAAAATTGTACCAAAAATATTACTGGAAAGACTTGTAGCAATTAGAAATTAAGTTTCCAATAAAATGTGTGGAAAATTTGTGCTTCCTGAAAAGTTGTACCAATTGTATAGCGAAATTTCGTCTCCGAAATTTTTTCTAGAAAATTTAACCTTTAAAATTTTTTTAAAGGTTAAAAAATTGAGTCCGCTAAACTGTCTCTTAAAAATTGACTCCGAAAACTTGACTCCGAGAAGTTGACTTTAAGATTTCGACTCGTAGGAAATGATTTCGGGAAATTGACGTCGAATTATTGACTACGAGAAATTCAGGCATAGGCTCCTAGAAACTGGCTATAAGAATTCTACTACGAAAATTTGCCTCCGATAATTTAACTTCGGATAAATTCAAAGTGAATTCAACCAATTCACTGTGGGAAATTGACTCCAAGAAACAGACTCTGAGCAATTGACTAGCAAAAATTGACGAGAAATCGATTCCAAGAAATTGAATCTGAAATATTGACACCGAAAGATTGACTCTGAAAAGTTGACCCCGAGTCGACTCATAGAAAATGATCCGGAGAACTTGACCTAGAGTTATTGACGCGCGCCTAGACGGGCTCCGGGCTATGTACTCCATATAAAATGACCTAAGGAAACCGATTGCGAAAAAATGACTCTGGAAATTGAGTCCAAGAAACTGACAACGAGAAATTCAGTCCTAGGAATCGAGTTTGAAAAATTAGCTCTTGTAGTATAGTTCCAGTAAAGTGACTCGAGACATTAACTCTGCGAAAATGACTTCGCTAAATTGACTTCAAGAAGACTCCAACTCAGACTCCTCCAAGAAACGAAGAAATTGAAACCGAGAAATTGGCTCAGGGATATCAGCCCCGAGAAATAGAATCCGAAGAGTTGACTTTGAGAAATTTGTCTTCGAGAAATTGTCTCCGCTTACTTGACTCCGACAAGTTCACTCCAAAAATATTGTTCCGAGAAAATTACGCCAAGAAATGAAATCGATGAGTTGACTCCGAAAAATCTACTATATGAGAAATTGACTCACAGAAACTGATTACGAAAAAATTGACTCCACCAAATCGATTCCTTGTATTTGATTCCTATAAATTACCTTTAAGAACTTGACTCCGAGAATCAAACACCAAAAAATGGTCTCCGAGAAATAACTGCGATGAATTAACGGTAATAATTTGATGATTTCTCGTAGCTGGAGTAGACGGAGTTTATTTCGGCGCCAATTTCTCAGAGGCGATTTCTCACAGCCGATTTCCTGGAGTCAAGTCCCCAGAGTCCTATTATTGGAACAATTTATCGTAGTTTTGACTCTGAATCAGTTTATCGCAGTCAGTTTCCCCATGAAGATTCCCCGAAGTCACGTGTTTAAAGTCAATTTCCTGTGGTTTTATTTTTGGACTCGATTCCTTGGAATAAATTTTTTCACAGGTTTTTTTTCCTTGGTTTAAATTTTCTCGGAGTTTATATTCCAGAGTCAATTTTCCAGAAATAATTTTACAGAGTTTCAGGAGAATCAATTTTTCAGAACCAGTTGCTTCGACAAGTTGAATCCGAAAATTTGGCTCTGAAAAATTGACTCCAAGACATTGACTCTGAGGAATTGACTCAGAGAAATCGACTCCGAGATATTAACTCTGAGAACTTCACTCCGAGGAACTTATCCTGGGAAATTGATTTTCATAAATTGACTTTGTGGAACGGACTCCGAGAAAGAGAAACTTCAAGAAATTCACTCCTAGGGTAAAGCCACCTCAAGAAATCGATTTTGAACTATTGATACCGAGTAGTTGACTCCGGGAATCCGGCTCCGAGAAATTCAATCCAAGTAAATGACAACGAGAAATATGACTTCAAACTATACGCTCAAAAAAATAATCTATGAGAAACTGACTCAGAGAATTTTATTCTGAGAAATTGGTTCCGGAAATTGATTCCGAGAACTTGATTCCAAGAAATTGGTTCTTAGAAATTGACTTCGAGAACTGGACTCCAAGAAATTGACTCCGAATGAAATGACGCCAAAAAATCGATTCCGAAAAGTTGACTCCGGGAGATTGATTCCGAGGAAATTACTCCGAAAAATCGACTCCGAAAATTGAAAATCAGTTCGAGAAATAGACACAGAGGAATTGACTCCGAGAGGCTCCGAGGAATGGACTTTAAGGAAGAAAGAATGTAAATGTAATTATAGCAGAAGAAAATGTACCAAGATAAAGTGAAAAATTCTACCGAAAAATTGTGCAAAATAATTTTACTGCGAAAAAAATTCATCCGTCATCATATAGTAACAGCAGGTTAAAGTGAAGTATTTAAATAACAATATATTTAGAAACATGAGTAGCTATGTATGTCTTTCCTTTAAATTATAGCTGGAATATGCTTTAATAGTTTAATTTTGTGACTAAATGGTAGAGTTTTAATTCTAATTTACGACTACAGACATGATTGCAATAAATTTTGCAGTTTTTCTACGTCATTAAAGCCATAAATAAAATAAGATCGGCCTGTTTAAGTTATCGTTTGATGCTAATCCATTAGCCTGGAAATTAAATAGTTCATCATGATATTATTAGGGTAAATGATATCTCATTTATTATTTGTGTAAGCATATTAGCATGTATATCATCATTTAAATAATAGCATATTTATTAGCATTTGTGCTAAATCGTTGCAGGATCCAAAGAGAAACTGCTTCTTCTTCGTTACCGGGTTGTAGGAATATGATACAAATTGCTACTTGAATGCCATTAACATAACCAATGATATATTTCCTCAATGCTTCCCAGATGCTGCCATACGAGGATTTAGGACCCAATTTTATCACGTATCCTATTCAACCCTTTAACAGTTCCGCTTACATTTTGCCATGAATAACGATGTGAGAAATATTTCTTTGGGATTTGCTTGATGATAAATGAAAATGTCGCGACACGATAAAAGTAATCTTATTTTCATAATCTTATCGTTCCGGGGAAAAGGTTGCAATACTGCACTCAATTGAAACACTTCATATGTGCGTGAACAAGGACATAAAAGTAGTCTATAAATATTTAAGGCTGGCTCATATTGAAATTGCAATTCACCATTAAATTTGATGGACTTGCATTCAATTCGTTGCTTACAAGGTATATATTTCATGAAGTAGAAAGCAAAGGAAATACCTTCATGCCATTATACGAGTATCCTCCAGCGGTGAATAAAAATATGTTTGTCAACCATATAAGAGGATAAAGCCAGTTTATGGCAGTAATGAAAAATGGTCAGATGTGGCTTCACACAGTGCTTTAACTGATTGAATAAATGTGCTCGAAGTCCAAGGTTCTGTGTGATATCAGATGCATGAAAATTTAAAATTCTGAATTCAGAAGATGAAAAGATTTTGACATTAAATCTAATGTATTCAACCCTCACGCAAAGGAATAAGTGCCGACAAAAATATGGTATGAGCTGAAAATGAGGATAAATCTGTTATTCGTTATCGGTCTGAGTGCAATGTCTCGTGTTAGGTTTATGATTAATTTATTAAATGGATGATATATAACCACGATAGGATAAGTCCTACGTTGCTGCCATCTTCTTCACATTCCCTGCATCTTCAATTTACAGAAAAAGTTAAATGCAAACAAAAGCGAATTTGCCCGGATCATCAATCGTCTTCAGTGCAAAGTACTTAGTTTTCTTTTCAAATGAAGTTAAAGCGTGCAAAAAGAGTTGACTTGCCACAAAGCGTTGCCGAGAATAAAGTTCATTGTAATATAGCCAATGACAAAGAAAATATCAATAAACTAGAATTCAACCATAATTAGCTTATAAGTGTCAGCTAGAAATCTAAGCACAGGGTTGAATTAATGGAAAAAGTTTGCATACTTGATAGCAATCGTTAACGTTCACACGTTAGATTCTCTATGGAAATCGGAGTCAAACGAAGACTCCGAGAAGTAAAGTTTTATAAAATAGTAAACGAACCATACCATTCATGTCAATTTTTTGCTAACAGAGTAAGTACCCAACACGCTGACACCACCCGACTGCTTCTCTCAGACAGAGATGGAAAAAGTACAAAAAGATTTACTGGATAATTCCATGGAAACTCCAGCAAAATCAAGAAAAATTGTGATTCAATGTTTTCAGATCCCCTTCAAATTTTAAACATGTTGAACACTCCCGCATATCTTCGGTAAAATCTGGTATGCAATATTTTACCGAAGATAGTCATCTTTCCAAAATTGAACGCTTGCAAATATTTCAACTTTTGCGGAAAAGTTTATCGGTGAAAACCCGAAAAATTACAAACACTCCCTCAATAGATTGATCTTTATTTCAGTCAAAAGGAAACAGTCCTACATATTTAAAGGGACATACAAGTTTTTGAAAAGTTTTGGATGGATGTCTGAATTTATGCTTGTCTTGGAAAGTCGACCCAAGAATTGTTAATTTTTCAAAAATTTTCAAACTTGTTTCACACTATAACTGCCATGTTTAATAACACAAACTATTCAAGCATCTCCCAATTTTTTTGTTTTATGTGGGAACCTTTCACACTTTGGGATACTTAACCTTTTCATTGAGTCACGATTATTCCTTATTTTTAGCAGAAATCGTATTTATTTCATAGGACAAAATTGAACGGAGGATCCAATGGAATTAAAATACGTACCGTTATTTTGTATAACAAAGGAAATGAGGACTGAAACCATCCGGGTAGTAGATTTCATCGAGGACAAAATTAGTTCACAATAGTATAAAGCAAAATAAATAATCAAATTTTCAGAACTCTTACCAACTGGATACCTTACTGACCATACTTTTAGAAAATGTTGTTCCTCTGTTACTTACAGTACTATTGCCTCGATAAAGCAATTTCTTGCCAACGCTGAAATGGGAAAATATCATGAGGCATATAATCTTTTCCATCCGAGTACCATTTTTGGCGTAGTCTCGTCGGTATCATCATTTTAGTACTTCTCATCATACCAAATACTCGTCATTTGTTACATGTGTTCGGACATCTTCACTGTACCACATATAAATTTCTTCAATATTGACGTTAGTTTAAGATATGAGAATAGCCTCAAAAAAGGATTTCATTCAGTTAAGTAGAAGTATTTTATTACATCTTTTCTTGATGGTTCAGTACTTACTAGGCACACCAAACTCTTAAGTATATATATATATATACTTTTTCCTGTAATAACATTTAAACTTAGGTGCAGATACTTGTATCTGCAATGATTGATTTCCTCCCAATTAAATCTTTCTTACACCTTCAGATTGCGTATTACATCGCATATTTCATAGACATAATAAAATAATTCTTCTCGTTCAAATCTTCGCTTTTCATTCAAAATATTGATACCGTCACAAAACAATAAAAATTTTGCGTTTAATGAGCATGATCAATGGATGTGGTAAATTTTGAAAAAAAATTTTCTACTCCTACATTGGAAACGCCGAAATTCTCATAAGCCAATAGAAAAGGTTTTCAATCGGGATGATTGGCAAATGCTTTGCATTATGTATGTAACTCCATTTCAGGATAGTTAAATTTTAAACCTCATCTACACTGAAGTGATCCTGTGTCGTACATCTTTTAGCTTGGTTTGCTTTAATACTTCTTCAATTTTCCAAAAAAGCTTTGTACGCTTTCGCGATTTTGCTCATCATTTCTGGAAAACCTTCATTTTGAGGCGAAATGTTACCAGAAACAGGCGTTTAGACAGTAAAAAACACAATCCAGCGGGATTCCAATCCAAATTTTCAGGCGCAACGGTAAGCAAACAGGTTGAAAAGAGGACATAAAACATCGGACAACATAGGACAACTAGCCATCATGACCTCTCCTTCATTTACGGCTTTGAATTTCTAAGCTCTCTGTCTTACAAAGCTCTCTTTATTTGCAATATTGGTTATCCGTATCTCTTTTTGGGTGCCCCTCCAGACTGTTAGCTTATTTTATTAGTTCAGAAGGTTCACAAGAAATAAAAAATTAAGACTTTAAAATGAGACTTTGAGATCATCAATGTGTAGTTCCTTGACATTAGAATGAGAAAATCTTGGTCCATTGAATATGTCCTGTTTATGTTTATTCCATAATAAATCTTGTTTGAAAATTTTATCACTTTCTCTGTTCTTGTTGTTCATTTCGAGAAATAAGCATCCTTACATAACAAAGAATGGAACAACATATGCACCGTTCATGTTTTTGAAATTAACTATTTATTTTACACAGTGTAAATATTATAGACATAAATAACGATATTATATTAAAAACCACGGGAAATCTTGAAAACTCCGGAAAAACAGAAGATTGAAGAATTAAAATTTTGACGTCATTTAGACATTTAGAAGCCTAGAAAATCAAACATTTTCAAATTAAAATTTTTAAAAAATTAAGGTATTTATTTTAACAGCAGCATTAAGCGTGAACAATGATGCAGAAAGGAAGCCGAACGGAAGGTTCACATAAGACTGAAAAAGAGGAGACTACGCAAAGATGAAGTTCTCTATCGAGAACTCATAGATTGAAATGTCGACGATTTTGTCGAAATTGTTGACAGTGTACCAATAGTAATCATAACATAGGAGTTCATGTCATACATGAGAAGTAAGTGTTTCAAATTTTTGTCTACATCCACTGTTATATATTTTCAAAAAAAAAAACAACCAAAAATGTGGTTTTAAAAAATAATAATAATAATTGGGCCCCATTTTTGGGCGCCCTGTTAGGTATTTGTGAAAGAACAAAAACAATTCAGTTAACAAAAATAAAGAAAAAGTAAATTTTGGGGAAACCGAAAGATAGCACTTGCAGCGATGAAAGAACAAGGTTAGAAAGACATGTGTTATTTGAAAATACAAAGGCCGCATAAGTGCGGCCGAAGAAAGATACTTTGAACCGACTAGCTCACCGCACGGGCGTGCGGCGGGGGTATAAGGACATTTTGAAAGCCCTGATCCTTGCATATCACACAAACACAGAGAAAAATCTTACAGCTTAGCAAATTAATCAAATTTTGTGTTAAAATACAAATGTAAACATGCAATACAAGTTAGTAAATATAGATAAATATAAAAAAAAAGTCACTTTACAAAAATCAGTCCTACTGAGTTGATTCTAACCACCTTTGCTGAATCTAACACGAGTTTTTATCTCAGCTTGATTTCGGAACTTGGCCTGAGCGTCTTTTTTCACGATATCCTTAACTTTGTATTCGCCAGAAACGTCTCGTTATAGCTAGTTGTTGACAACAAGGAAGTGAGTTCTATTGATTGAAAATTTGTGTTCTACGTGCCTTTACAAATTAAACACCAATATTACTGCCAAGCCAACATACTGATGATAATATTACAACAGAGGATTGAAATTACACGCCTGAAATTATCTTGTGGTTCTACAAAACCAAAGGATCTTGTGATGTTTGTCATCATCAGGATACTCCAAAATATTCAACGCTGAAAAGGACAAACCGATGGCCCATGGCCCTATTTTGTCGTATTTAGATTTATCTATCAATCTGATATCAGGATGTAACTCGTTTAGAATAGGTGAATCTTAATCATACCAAGGCGGCTTTTGCTTTCTTGGTACGAATGATCACAAAATAAAAAATAGGGCTAGCACTGATCCAAAAACCCTGGACACAATTAGAATCTTATCAGAGGCCTAAATACTCGCGATTCCATTGTAGTCTGTACAGAGGGGATACTCTGTACACTTTCAGAATACTTAACACGGGACTTAGCACCTCTGAAGACCTCTATTATGGTCAAGGGTAAGACCCCTGACATAGTTATTGCATCAGCCTATTTTCCAGGAGATGCGGAAAACATTCCACCACTGTATGTACAAAGGCTAGTAGCACACAATGAGAGAAAAAATATTGCACTTTTAATTGGATGCGATGCTAACGCCCATCATGTGCGTTGGGGAAGCCTTGACACTAATAAAAGAGGTAGTGAACTATACAAATGTAATTATCGATAACGTAAGGAGTACACCTACTTTTTTTCTAGAATACGCAAAGAGGTACTGCATATTACGGTCAGTACCACCAATTACCGATTGGAAATTGTACACCACCTGTTTGCGGGAAAATCTCCAGCATGTCTCAGTCAAAAGGACCCCCAAAAATAGTCTTTGAGGAAAGCTGTCCTGAACGCGATAATGGGGGACAAAGAACCCATGTGGTGAAGGACTAGCCAAACTTAGAGTGGAGGTGCGGAAACTCTACAATAACGCAGAACGTACCAACGATTGGGACGCAGACCATAGAATTCTAACACACTATTGGAAAGAAATTCGAAGGGCAAAACCTCACAGTTTCAGATATTTTTGCGAGAATGTTAACGAAACACCTATGGCAGTTCGACTACACAAAGCCATGGCTAAGCAGGGAAATAACTTTAACATAACACTAAGGAAAAGTGACGGCAGTTTCGCCAAAAATGAAACAGAGCGCAATCTGCTGCTCATAGAAACCCATTTCTCAGGAAGCTCCGTAATGAATGAAGGAATTGACGAGACGACAGCTCAGAGTGGAAGGAGGCTGCGACCATATGTACGGAAAAACGAATAATGTGCGCTTTAAACTCTTTCCAGCCCTTTAAATCACCGGAAGTAGATGGATTGTATCCAGCCCTTGTTCAGAAGGGACAGAATCTGCTTATATCACACCTGATACGCCTCGTTAGAAGGAGCCTGGCATTGGGATGCATACCAAAGCCATGAAGGCAGTCGAAAGCAGTATTTATACCCAAAGTGGGCCCAAAGAAATGATAACACTAATCCAAAGGCGTGCCGACCTATTAGTTTGACGTCGTTTATTTTCAAAACGATGCAGAAAATATTAGGACAACTCACCTAACAAAATATCTACTACATTCAAATCAACACGCATACAGGACGGGAAAATCATGTACGAGTTCACACACAGAATCAAAGAATCTTCAGAATATAATGCCGCCTGTACACTCTCGTCGAGGCACAGCGAGGCATGACGAGTGGGAGAGTGTACATGGTTCCCTCGCTTTGTCTCGTTATGTCTCGCCTCGCCTCGCCTCGACAGCTCTCCATTCCGAGTCGGTAAATTGTGCGAGAGCCCTCGCACGAGGGATGGTGAGGCACTCGCGCGAGAGTGTACAGGCGCCATAAAGAAGTAGCACTCGATGCATTTCTTGATATTGAAGGGGCCTTTGACAATACCAGCCACGATGTGGTAAAAAGGGTGCTGATGAAAAGGGAGGTTAATCCTACCCTTATTCACTGGCTGTCTCGAGCATTGGCAGGGCGAACCGTCGTATGTAAAGTGGGAGCAAGCAACCATCAACGTACGTCCGGATCATGGATGCCCACAAAGAGGTGTTCTTTCACTAATACTATGGACTCTTGTGATAGATGAAGTCTTTTAGAAGTCTGTTAGAAGCTTGGGTGATATGTCCCACGTGTGCGGATGATATCGTGATTCTAACCAGAGGAAAATACGAAGGGACACTGCGTGATATAATGCAGTACGAATTGTGAACAGATGGTGCCATGAGATTGGTCTAAGGCTTAACCCTGGTAAAACCACACTTGTGCCGTTCACAAGAAGAAGAAATATGGACCAACTCCGGACCATATATTTAAATGCGACAGAGATTGGGTATAAAAATGAAATCAAGTATCTCGGATTGCCATTGGACGGTAGACTCAGATGTAACGGACACATTAAGGCAGTATCTGCAAAGGCTGTTAGAGCTCTGATGGTGTGCAGGAACATGACAGGCAAGTCCTGGGGTAGCCCGGAAAACCTGCTAAGGATGTAAACCGTGATGGTGAGACCAATCATTACCTATGGGCCCACAAAATCCAAGAACGCAAGACAAGGCTTGCACTCGATCGAGTTCAGCGTTTAACATGTGTTTGTATCAGCGGAGTCATAAAGTCATGTCCCACGGCAGCTCTCCAGAAAATTTTAAACCAATCGCGACTTCATTTGGTGATACAAGCAGTAGCGACATCTACAATGACAAGAATCTTCCATGTAGGAAGAGAAAATGACCTCATAATTGGGCACAAGGACCGAGATAAACTAGCGAAGGTGTCCCCATTCATATTTGCACCGTCGGATTGCATGACGTTGGCATTCAGCTTTCACAACAATTTTTGTGTAGTGCTGAGTGACAAGAGAGAATGGAGCCTTGAATCCAATATGCACCTCTTAAGACGGAATGCAATCAGGTGGTATATGGATTGTTCCAAGAAATCAGAGGGAACAGAAATTTGAGTATATACCAGGCCAAATATTACCAACTGATGGGAAGTACGCCAAGTATCTTTCTGGCTGAGGTTTATGCCATCGCTGTAAGCGCACAGCTTAGCATAGACAGAGGATACAAAATCAAAACAATAGCTTTAATATCCGGTAGCCAAACAGCCTTAAAAGCACTAGAATCCCCGGTGATTACATCGAGAATGGTTCTAGATTGTTGCAATATACTCAACAAATTGAGTGCGGTCAATAAGGTTACCCTAGACTTCGTGCCAGGGCACGCAGATTTTGAGGGTAATAAGCTGGCGGACCAACTGGCGAAAAAAGGAGCATTGACAGCTTTCACCGGTCCTGAACTCATAAGCGCAACTGAAATGAAATTCATTCACAGGGCCCTAAAGGAGAATAGAGAATGCAATAAGCCCTGGAAACGTTCGAATTTCGAAGCTTTTCCTCGACGTTAAGGACGAGAAGAAGTTTCGAGCGTTCATTGCAATGAATAAAAGAATGCTAAGGGTCCTGACTGGGGTTTTCACGGCAAACTGCAAACTCGGAGGGCATCTCAAAAGGATGGGCTTGACAGCGAATGATGGGTGCAGATTTTGCAATCATGCGGAGGAGACACCAGTGCATCACCTGGCACACTGCGATGCACTGTCCCGCAGGAGGAGAGACAGTTTAGGAAGCTGCTTCCTTGTTGAGGAGGAATTGGGACCGAAGCAGATCATCGACTTCCTTAGAAAGACCGGTCTGCTTGATAGGATTGGCATACACCATCCCCGACAGTAAATGAATCAATCAATCAATCTGCTATCAATGCATTCAAAGGATGGATGTTCGCTAATCCAGGCTGGAAAATTTCGGTTGTCACTGCGAAACGACTTGGTAAAACAATTATGATAAACCAATGAAACTTAAGGAGTATATAATACAAGTTGTTTTAAGACTAGAAACTTATCAACTCACCATGAACATAACAATAACCACTACAAATTTGACAAAGATGATAGAAAACATGTCAGGAACAGAGGGCTGCAGTGTAATATATACAACATTTTTTTGTGTAGTGAACATCCCTCAAAATAAATAGTTTGATAATAGAATTTTTATGCTTAATAAAAGAATTGTAATAATTAACTCTTGACAAAATAAATTTCAGTGTTGGATATTTTTGCGAATTAAAGTTTTATTTCGTGACCATTTGTCTTAAATGAATTTATATACTGAAAAAGTTCCCTAAAAAGTTCTCACTCTAGGAGTTTCCAGTAATGGTCCTAAAGAATGTAAATGATTGGATAAATATTGGACAAGAAAATGGGAGTGGTCGTTAGGGAAAATTCCTAGCTAACATCATCGTTGAACTGAATAGAGCACGACCTCATATGGTAACTTTCTCGTCCAATCACTACTCATTTCTTGTATTTCCTTAGAGTATGATGTGAGAGTTTTGTTAATTCAATTTGATGCTAGTTTTTCAACTAATGGATTCGTCATTCCGTCTATTACTGACGATACTTAATGATACTATTCTACTGCAAAGAAAAGTCGACAAAGATGACTTTTCTCTTTTACAATGAACGTAAAGACTAACTTGTTCTAATTCCCAAGGATTTTTGTCATAATAAATATCAGTACAATACTGAACCCTTTCGTTTGTATAGGAAATGATTTATGAGATCGAAAGATGCGAAACGAGCGAAAATCTGTTCAATAAATCTAATTCAATTGTTAGAAGAAAATATTCGAGTCGTTATAAAAAATTTGTGGAATTTCATCGAAGAAAAAGAAGGACACAATTTATTACCAGTAAATGGTACTTAGTGAAACGTGCTTTGATTTTCTGACAATTTCGCCAAGCATGGATTTCAAGAGACGAAGAAAACGATTATTCTTTGGCAATTGGCTCGTTATCTGATTTTATATTTCAATCATCCCCGGGATGACAAGGGATTTTTATGGTTCGGATTGACGTTTGTTTGTAAGCTTTGAACTAGGCGTTGAACATATGAAGGGTGATTGAACTTTCCCGGGTTTTTTATTGTCGCAATGCTTTCATGTTAAGTCAATAGAGTGAAACTCCTTTGTTACGCGCTAATCTTTTTGGTGGTTTTCGGAAAGTGTGAAAAGTCAAGGATTACCTAACTTAAATATTTATAGCTGTTTGAACTCGCCGTATTTTCTTTCCCTCTTTTCCTGAAGTAAGGGTAATATTTATATTTATTTTATATACAATATTTATGACAAAAACCGAGAGAAAAAACATTGAACCGACGTGTCCTTTCTTAATCTCGACACATTTGAAGAGAGCTGATGAAATGAGCACAACATCCACTTTTAAAACTCCATGTAAATCTCCTTTTAACCTAAGTTCCTAGTACCACTATGGAACAGGACGGATCACTGCATTTCGCATAGTTCTTCCATAGAAATCCTTATTTTATTTGCTATTCTTGAAAAGTAGGTGACTCCCACATAACTTGAATACCATTTCTGTGAGTGCTTACATCTGTCTTTTGATTTTCTCCCCGCAAGCGACTCGAACTGCTTGTTGAACTTTTAATTAGATTTGATGCTACAGGTGGTTCGTTTCACTGTTACTTAACACGCGAAAGATATATTGTAATTATAGTCGGGAAAGTGTTTCAAACTTCCTTCGGAGCCATGGTGCAAGGGCCAATGTCTTGTAAAATCTTGAAATGTTTGCACAAGTTCTATATTTAGAATGTTGTAAATATTTTGAAAGTGTCACGTATTGAACAATGACAAAGTTTTGGTTCGTATAAATAGCTTGGAAAACAGACTAAGACTTTTTTTATGAATATTAGTCAAGCCAAACGGTCTTTGTCATTAGTTTGTATTCCTTGTCACAGCATAGGGGTTGTACTTTTGCACTTTTTGCAGTGAATAGAAAAATACTAATATCAAATAATGTGGTTAACTTCCGGAAGGCGGATCAGGAACTTTTTGCAAGTGACGAAGAATAGCTTACAGGGCCAGAATTCATAACAAGAAGAAGAAATTTGGGGGAAGGGCGTCAGTCAAATGACAGGTAGAGGCATAGAAAATAGAAAAAGGAGTTCCATCTTTTAATAAATGTGACAAGCTTGATTTTCAAGTCGGCAGAGAAAGTGTCTCGAACATATTTCCAAGGAATATTGTGCAACGGAGAGCTCTAAACAACAAAGGAATTCATACCACGTCTTAAAGAAACCAGTTTCTACCTGAATATACCAAGCAAGGCTGAAAAGAGACGGCATAAGAGACAAATTGATTGGGCAGCGGAAAAAATTTTTCCAGTATATTACTCCCGAGCGGTGAAATGAGTTGAAAAAAAATTTACTTCGGAAACAGTACGCTATCTTCAGTACAAAACAACTTCAGTTTTGAAATGCAAGGCTAGAGAAGAATGAAAAATGCACGCTGAAGCACCACAAAAAAATCAGTCGAATATAAGGTTGTTCGACGAATCTAACTTTAAAATAACTCATTGCAAAGCTCTATTTTTTTTCTCCTGAAGCGTCTTATCAATTCAGCAAAGGTTTTCTCATTTCTAATGCTTTTTGGAAAAGATGTGTGAAGAATCTGTGCAAAATAAAATAGGATGGTCATAAGAATCGCGCTATGAAGTATGAAATGTCAAGCGTAGTTGGGCAGTTTTGATACTTTACCATCCTAGCTAGGGTTAAGATATAAAGAAGTGGCTCATAGGGGACATTTTAAATTCTCATCAAAGTTAAATCTGGCTTAATTCATGGTGAACTATTTCCCTCTTATATATTGAAGGTACATAAATTGAAGATTATGTTAATATTTAATAGGTACAGCAAGCGATGTTACAATGTTTTTCGTTGATGATCGTGACCAACTAAAGGCTTTGGTTCGTAATAGAAACATAATTGATTTGTATTATATATAAATTAATAGATGGAAAATATTAAAAGATCAATGAGTGATGAAAGAATAATAGAATGGATAATAAATGAAGGAATTAGTACGTGACCTAACTTACTTAGACTTAGGTTATAACTTGCTGGGCTAGATTGATTTGAATCGCTACAAATTTGGTCTCAGCAAGCCTAATAAATCGGACTTCGATAGAGAGGTCTGGGTTAAGTCATTGACGGAACAAAGAAAAGGATGTTCTGAGAACCTCACTCACTAGTGTTGTAAAGATGTAAAGTTGTAAAGACGTTGTAAAGACGTTTTTGTAACTGAACTCCATGAGTTGTCAAAGACGACTGAGCAAATATATGAGTGATAAAAAAAACAAAAAAATGTTCAGGCAAAACCCAGAGAGTTAGACGTTTTTGTCCCTCATATTCGACGGTTTTCTTACTAATTGACCGTGCACCGTGATATCTCTGGTTGTGGGGAGAATCAGAAAACCCAAGCAATAAAATTTTTAGTGTTTGCTCAAGCTCTAGGTTTTTCCTTTTATCGACATTAATTTCCGAACAGCAAGAAAATGAACCTTGTTAGGGCCTAAAGTTGTTAAAGGATAGTTGAAAGAACGGTTGGAAGTAATTATTTCACTTGACAAGAAGGAACCAGTTTGCAAGCTACGCAATGGTTTTGATGAAAACGTCCTCCGAGTTTGAGAATTTCAGTAACTTGATGAGGGTTTTTTTTCAATTAGCTCCGGTTGAATCTAGTGAGTAATTGACCTTAGTCGCTATGGCGCAGGCAAGCGTTTTCGATCTTGTGTTTGTTACTTACTGTCCTTGACTTTGGTTAGTCTGCATGTGTTATGTTGTGAAGTTACTATAGTTAGCGAATGTATTAACGATATATGGTTTTTAAGTTGACTTAGTTTTTATACTTTCAAATCAGCTTCTGCAATAAATGCCCCAAAGTACTCAAGGAGCTTGTTATCCTTTTTGAGAGTTACATCTTGAAAATTTTAAAATCTGTGGAAGAAATTGTAATTTAACCCTGATCCTCTGTAATTTTCTGCAATAGTTTGAAAGCTGATCTTTTGTTTCTGTGTTGTTGCAAAGTGTGCATTTTTCTGAATTGCTTTTTTGCTAAGAATGAGCCTGAGTTTATTGACGGCTCCGTTGGTCATAGGTCTATTAATAGTCTAAATATGTTTTGGGGATATATTGCTGTTATGAAACCAAGGTTTATTGCTCTTGTTGAGGTGACGTGCCCATTTCCAGGTGCAAGGCCGTTATTGTTAGATTTTCCTCTTATTTTTGCCTGCCCTTGTTCTTTAAACTCTTCCTTAATTGGGATGATTATCTCATCTAGTTCAAAATGCGCTACAGTTGTTCTTGGACTCATGACACCTTCTTTATATCAAGGGTGATATCAAGTGGTTTGGTACCCATGTGTCCTGGTGTCCAAATAACCCTGAGGGCTATCTCTGTCAGCAGCACCTCCTCTCTTTGTTTGGGAGTTCAATGGCGGTATCGAACGCATAATAGTTTGATGTGCTGGAAGGTCGGCATTGTTTAAGGATTTTGGCTTTGATTCTATCCTTGGAATAAATATGCAAGTGCGTGTGCAAGTGTGATTATTCCATATTCTAACATTGGTTTGATCAGCAACTTGTGTAAGCTTAGACCTATAGAGAGTTCTTAGATATTTTCGGTTCCTAGATATTTGGAGGATTGCTAAATATTATTAATATTCAGGTGTGATTGTGTATCAATATGGTATCTACGTTTCTTTTGCGGTCAAAACTTATTGTGTGAATTTCATCCAGTTTCAATGGTTGCCAGAACTTTAGCTAATAAGGGAGAAGAGGTTGAGTTTATGTTGTGATTTATTTATGGAGTAGTTTTGATTTGCCCCTTCGGAAAGAATTAGAAAGTAATCTGAAAATTACAAAAGAGTTACGTTCACTTCTGAAATTGCATGGAGTGGTAAATATGTTGAATAGTTGCCGACTTAGAACATCTCCCATGCGGGAACATCTCCCTTTCGTGTTTGTTTGCTTAAGGTGGAATATTCAGTTCTTTCATGAGTTTATGTTTCACTGAATGCATATTTTTGAAATGTTGAGTTTAGATAAGAGATTGCTGAGAATTCGGAGGTCCCTTTCTCTAATGCTTAGTTATATCTAGATTCAATTTCATTTCTAATCATCGTATGGTAAGACCATCAATGAGAATCAAACCACCCAAAGTGTCAAGCAAACATATTCAAAATCACCACAATAAAACTTGCAGAAAAGGAACCATCGATACATCATTAAAAGACTTACTTTCTAAACTGGGCGAAGAGATGCTGAATATATCGGCTGTCAAAGACAGTTATGCCAAACTTCAGAACCAGTTCGCTGATATCAGAAATGAAAAAAGAATCGAACAGAAAGACATTTTTAGTGATTCAAAAGCACAGCTTATAAAGGAGACGAAAAGTATTTTCTCTGGTGAAAAGAAGACACAAAATATCAAAAGAATAACATACTCAAGCAAGAAAATCAGGGAAAATATTAGAAAAGAAAGGAAAATCAAGCGGCTTAAAGTACTAGAAAAAACATATTATTGCAACAGGAGGAACGAAGAAAGCCCTAAAAGAGCTACGTGAAAACAATCTGTAGATACCTAAACTGAAAAAGAACCAAACTAAAATAACAAATTTACATCAGCAACCTAACTACAGAATTTCATAAAAATCTCGACTCTAGAAAACACAAAAAGGTGGAATGAAATATGTGTTGATCTCCTAAACCAGAACTGAAACCAACTCCTGTACCTGAACCTGAAATTTTAGCAGCATAAGTTAGGAAAGCTATACTGAGTCAAAAGTCAGAGATATTGAAAGGCACTCTAGAAGAACTTTCTCCCATCCTGACAACAATTTTTAATGATGTATTAACATCAGGCATAATTCCAGACGAATGGCAAAAGTCGAATATCACCCTTATTCATAAAAAAAGTCCAAAAGGTTGATGTCCAATATATATAAATATATAATTTTCGAAGATTGTATTGGACCGGATAACAAGCAAACTGGACGAAAGCCAACCAAAGTAACAAGCTGGTTTTAGGAGACATTTTGCTACTATAGATCACATGCACACAGTCAAAAAAGTGCTCTAGAAAAATTCAATGAGTACAATAAGCCCCTGTATGTTGCTTTTATAGATTACACGAAGGCTTTCGACAGTATAAGTCACGAAACAATATGGAAAAGCTTAGAGGACAAAAGCATCTGTAATGTATATATAAATATTATTACAAACATATACAGCAAAAGTACAGCAAAAATTCAATTGGAATCTCTTGGCACACCCGTCAAGATCGAACGAGGAGTCCGACAGGGAGACCCACTGTCTCCTAAGCTTTTCTCCGCAGTATTGGAAAACATATTCCAAAAATTGGAGTGGGAAGGATTCGGTTTAAACATAAATGGAAAAAAACTAAGCCATCGAAGGTTTGCAGACGACATCATCCTACTGGATGAAAACCCACATAGTATGGGGAAAATGATGAAGAACTTAAATAAAGAAAGCATAAAAGTTGGACTTTTCATGAATGTGGAAAAAACTAAGTTGCTCACTAACTCTGAAACACACGAGATTCAATTAAAAGCACAACCTCTGGAATATGTAGACGAATACATATATTTGGGACAAATTATTTCACACAAAGATATGACAAGCAAAGAAATAACCAGAAGAATTGCCAACAACTGCAAAAAGTGTTGGTCATTGAAAGAAATAATGAAGTCCACTGAGATTAGCAATACAATAACAATAACAATACAATAACTTCAACACCTGCATACTACCTTGTATGACATATGGCTGCGAAACTTGGGCACTTACAAAACACCATAGAGGTATGCTAAAATACTGTCAAAGAGCATTGGAATGAAGCATGCTGGGAATGAAACGTCAGGACAGGCACAGAAATACGTTTATAAGACCCAAAACTAAAGTTGTTGATGTTCTTGAAAAAATAGACCAAATAAAATGGAGGTGGACCGGTCATATGATGCGGAGCAGGCACCAAAAATGGAGCAAAGACGTCCACAACTAGTATCCTAAAGACGGCGAAAGAAGTAGAGGCAGACAAAATGCATGATGGGAAGATGACATAAAATTAACAGCGGGGCCATACTGGAGAAAAGTAGCAAGGCATAGACACCAGTGGAAAATGTTAGAGTAAGCCTATGCCATGAGGCACACTGAGCTCAGAGACATACTATAACAACACGAAGTAAAACAAATAAAAAGCTCAGGATTAAGGGGCTATATACGAGGTTTATTCAAAAAATATCGCGAATTTTGAATTTTCGCGGGCTACGTATGTTCAACTTTTGATCTTTTGGTGACGTTATGTTGGTACTCATGATCGTCACTTATGTTGACAATTCCGGCCATTTTTAATATCCAGTCAGTTTTTGCCAGTACTCGGCAATGCGTGACAGTGCGTGCGAATAACGTATTCAGTAAATCTCGACGTTAAAAAAACAAACAAAACGTTCTTTTCCGAATATAAAACCTTTATTTCTCCGTCTCTTATGCTAGCGATACAACAACTGCCTGCTGTACGGTCGATAGCTCTTTTATTGATTCATTCTCATGATCAGCAATAAAGCTTGACCCAATTAAATTGGTATTATGCTTATTAAAGAGCGATCGGCCGTTCACATTATTTTCGCAATCTGCAATGTTGCGGTTTGCATTTTTATTTAACCTACTTACGCTAGGTGAATGAACATTAAATATGTTTTCATTTAACCTAGTTATTGTATTAGGTGAATGAACACCGGTCACATTTGTATATGTTACTCCTCCCCGGTTTAATTTAAGATTCTCCTGAATCTTTTTATCAAATTTTCTATCCAATATTTTCTTTCCAACATAAAATGCCATAATAATTATTGTACCTGATACAAATATGATACTAACATTGATACCATAAGAAATGACTTTATGTCGTTTTAATTCCTTTATTTCCTTGATATTTTCAAAACTATTTGAAACCAAATTATCGAACGTTAGTGATTTTGAGAAGTTTTGGTGCACTTTTGAATGTGGGTAAAAATATTTATCCTGTACTATGTTCTCTTTGTTATAAAAAGATTCTTCCAATATTGTGATTTGACAATTATAAAAGTTGATAAGATAGTTATTATTTAATGTAATGTTTCTATTGTCACAATTATGTTTTAATGTCAACTCTTTTGCATTTTTCACAAGGATGCTTTCTTCGCCTAAAATTTTTATTTGCGTTTTATTATTGTATATGAGCTTACAACTTCCATCTAATACACAATGTTTACAAGCTTTTAAATCTTTCATCATTACATGAGGTTTGTACGTATATGAATCATTGTTAATTTCTATAATAAATTCATCTTCACTATTTATCTCAAAGTTTTCATTATTTGGTACTGGAGTTAACAGTTTTAAATCTGTTTCAATATAATTTCTTGGAATCTTTATAGCAATGACAATGTATTTATTTTTATAATCTAATATTCCCATCCGTGTTAACTTAAGTTTATAAAAATCTATTCCATATTCTTCAATTTCTTCCATTGTTAAAATACTTGGATGTAGCAAATTATGTTTTGCTGATACAATGTTGTCTTGAATCTGATTTACTTTGTTCTCCAAAAATCTAAGTTTCATTACTTGTTCCAAAAATAATTGTTGATGTATAATTTGTTTCATTGTGCCTTCCAATCCTCTAAAAGCTTCTAATATTTTTCTTCTATCGTTATTTATAGTTATTTGCAGAGATCTGATGGATTCATTAAAGTGGTTGTTAATTCTAACTTGCTCATTGAGATTTTTGATTGCATTATGGTCGTTCTCTTCTATAACTTTTAAATGAGTCTCAATTTCTTCCCTATCCTCGTTATCCATCGTTCCGAAAAGCCATTTTTGTGCATTACCTACTATGTTTAATAATCCTCTTTTTTTTCTTTCAGAATAAGGCGTAATTGACTTTATTTTCGCTACAACCGTATCTATTTCCCTAGAAATTAGTTCCTTATGATCAATGTCTAAATGTTTTATATTAACTCTTATACTTAATACCGCATCTAAAATATCTCTTGGATTGATTAAATGTAAAATGGTATTTGTTTGATTAACAATCTGTACTCTTCGTAAATTGACTTTTGCATATCCACTCTGTTCATCAATTGAAATTGTTTGCAGAGATCCCTTCACCGTTGATATTGTTAAGACCACAAGGAAGAGAATTACCTGTAAATTTATATGGTCTCTTTATATTTGATACGTGTACATTCTTAAGCTTTTTAATTTTGTATCTGGTTTCGTCCTTATGCCTAACATGTTTATAATTCTTAATAGGTCCTACATCTCTGTTTTCTATATAATCTTCTCGTTCTTCATTGATTTTGCTTATCTTCCTTTCCTTGTTTTCTTTGACAGTTTTAATTAAAATTTTCACATCTACCTCTTCTTTAGCTTTCCTAGGCGTAGTTTTAATTGTTGAATGATATCTATTGTTATAGTTTCCTATAACTAATTGAATTTTCGCTTCTACTGATAAACTTTTATCTTCAATGCCTGTTACCTTTTCTAAAATAGTTGAATGCAATCTCTCTACATCTGCGTTCCCTGTATGGCTATTTGGTTTTGTCCAATGTATTTGAATATTACATTCCCGAAAATATTCTTTCAATTGTTCTGCAATGAATTCATTGTCAAGAATTATCTTTTTTGGTAAGCCAAATTTCGCAAAATGTTTTACTAAAATTGCTTTCTTTGCTCTCCAATTTTTGTCATTTATGGTATAAGCTACAGCAAATTTAGTAAGTTTGTCTTTATGGTTACAAATGCCCGTTTTGACAAATAAAAAATATCCAAATGTAGAATTTCATTTTTCTGTGTTGGAGTCTCAGTTATTCGGAACTTGATTTTGATTGGATTTCGATCATATTTGATTTCTTGACATTTTGTACAGTTATTTATCACTAATTGTATATGTTCTTGAAGTTTCGGAAAGTAAATTTTTGTTTTCAATGTATAGTACGTTTCATTTATTCCACTATGCATTGATTCCTTTGTATGGTAAATGGAAATCTGTTTATGCAATTCCTCTTCAGTTTCCACTTCCATAGCTCTTTTTGAGCATCTTATGAACTTTACCGTTGCATCATTTGAGAATAGCTCTACTATAACCTGCTGAACTCGATTATAATCATGATCTTCTACTTCTGAGAAAATCCCTGTTTTGCCTTTCTTAATAAATCTTATTAGTATGTCTTTAGTTTTATTTAGTTCTTCTAGTGGGTTCAAATATATAATTCTACGGCCATGTAATATTTCTATTTCCTTGCTAACACTATACGTTAATATCAGTTGTGTCTTAAATTTATTTACGATTTCCTCTTTAATCCCAATGTGGTCCAATTGCTGTTCATCTACATAATGTATTGTATCTGATAAGTCCATATTTGATTCATCATCATTACTTTCCACGATCTTAGGTGTATCTTCAAGTCTGCTAAGAAAATCTGCTACTTTATTCTCCTTTCCTTGAAGATATTCTATCTCAAAATTATACTCCTGCAATTTTAAAATCCACCTTTGATCACGTTGTGAAAATTCTTTGCCTTTATATTTACTAGTTAAATATTTAATGGGTGCATGGTCAGTAATAATTTTAAATTTCCTTCCATACAAATATGGTCGAAAATAATTTACTGCGTAAACGATAGCTAAAAATTCTTTGTCAGTAACGCTGTAATTTTTTTCATGTTTATTCAAAGTTCGTGACATGAAGCAAACTGGGTGTCCGTCTTGAGAAAGCACGGCTCCAATTGCAAAATTACTAGCGTCTGTTGTAAGTGTAAATGGTTTGTCATATTCTGGAAATTTCAATATTGGATGAGCAGTAATTAAAGCTTTTAAATTCTCAAACGCTGAAATATACTGAGGGTCATTTATGTTTATTTTTTCGTCCTTTTTCAAATATTTTATCATTGCATACGCTATTTTAGCGTAATCCCTAATAAATTTCCTGTAAAAGCCAGTCATTCCCAAAAATCCTTTAAGCTGTCTCTCAGTTTTTGGTAGACTAAGATTTTCAATATCTTTAATTTTATTAGGATTTGGTTTAATTCCATCTTTTGTTAATATATGCTGTGGTGGATATCTATATAACTTCGCATTTATTTGTTGGTCCGTTGTTGTTTTTATTTGGTGAACCACTGAGTTGGTGTTTGTTAAAGTATCTCCCTCTTTGAACATTAAACGCTGGTATTTACCCAGAAGTCTTTTAATCTCCATTTTTTCGACATCATTTAGATGATCCGTTTGAATGTCACCAACTTTACTTACATCTAGCACATTCACTTCACTTAACGACTGGACTAAAAATGGAAGATGTGTACCATTCGTAAGAATTATTTCCTGGTTCCGAATATCAATGACCTTAACATTTTTATTAATCCAATCCATTCCGATTAGAAAGTCGTATGGCTTATTTAAATTAATTTTTGTCCATCTGATTCGAGCATTATTAGGTTGCTTAAACTCTTTAGGACATTCAGTTTTCACTTGTTCCGTCTGATCCTTCACTATACCTTGAATTGTATTGATTCTAATGGGAGTTTCTTCTCTAATTACTCTATATAACACCGCAGGGACTTTGCTTGAATTAAGCAAGCTTATTGTGGACCCTGTGTCCATCATCGCAATATAGCTTTTGCACTGGAAAGTTAAGGATACAAATATTTTCTTTTCTTCCGAGGCTAGTTCGTAAAAAACTCGGAAGTTTCTACCTGATCTACATTTTCTTTACTAATGGAGTCGACCTCCATTGGTTCTTCATTTTTCCGACTAAATCGATTTTGCCCGGAATTCCTATAATTATTTTGGTTCCTACTCTGATTTGTTTGATTTGAACTAACCTGCCTGTACTGACCTGAATTCCTGTATCTAAATTGACCAGATTCCTGAGAATTGGATTGAATTTTCTTTTCATTCGAGGCACTTTTATTTTTTTCACTATTTTCACTTGGAACATTTGCTTCGGAATTTTTATAAAATTTCGGTTTATGGGAATATCTGTCAAGTTTTGAAATATTCAAATTATATTTATCCTGTCCAATATATTTACACAAAATTGTTCTTATATTAGCCAACGAGAATTCATTATAGATTTCTGCCGCCACTGCACCAGCCGTAATTTCTTTAATTTTCAAAATTAACGCACTTGTTAAACATACAAGAATTTGATCCCGATTATCGCAAAATGCCGCATACTCAGTTATTGAATCCACAATTTCTTGAATTTTAAGTAACAGATTATGAATGGTAAATACCTTAATACTGTTGATATCCCTTGTGATCTGAAGCTGATCCTTCACTGGTCGATAGTGAATCTTCAATTTCTCCTTACACTGCGTCCACGTTACTGGTGTATCAATTGCCAGGTAATTTTCTGCTTCTCCGCTGATTTTTTCGTTATAGATGATCTGGTAGACTTGGGGCGCTTGGTCGCCATATTCTTCCAATATTTGCTCCACAGTTGAAATGAATGAAGCCAATGTTCCTGGTTCTCCCTTGAATGGTTGAACGTACTTAATTCGCTTCTCCACAGCTGTCCTCCAACTTTTCCCTTGGTTCTGTCTTGCTAAAATTTCAGTTAGCACCACTAAGCACTGTTCGAGTTGCTGCTGCTGAGACATCGCGGTTCGATTTTTCGGCGTGAGTTATTTACTGTTTTATTTTATTTTGTACTAAGTTTGTTTCTCCGTACCGCGGTAAATTGCGCCTCACGATACTATGTTAACCACTTTTTTGTACGTTTAATTACTTTGATCCCGATTCGATCACTTTCCTTCAGCTATATGCTTTTAAAGGAACACCGACTGCGCCAATAACGTATTCAGTAAATCTCGACGTTAAAAAAAACAAACAAAACGTTCTTTTCCGAATATAAAACCTTTATTTCTCCGTCTCTTATGCTAGCGATACAACAACTGCCTGCTGTACGGTCGATAGCTCTTTTATTGATTCATTCTCATGATCAGCAATAAAGCTTGACCCAATTAAATTGGTATTATGCTTATTAAAGAGCGATCGGCCGTTCACATTATTTTCGCAATCTGCAATGTTGCGGTTTGCATTTTTATTTAACCTACTTACGCTAGGTGAATGAACATTAAATATGTTTTCATTTAACCTAGTTATTGTATTAGGTGAATGAACACCGGTCACATTTGTATATGTTACTTGCGTGTGCTTGGACATGATTTAGCTTGTCTTCGATTTTCGTCTATCCCAAAAAATGGATCAAAAGTTGTATTAAATTTTGTGTGAAGAACAACTTAGAGTGCGCGGATGCATTCAGAACGTTGACTGTTGCATACGGCGAAGCTACTTCGGACAAAAGCAACGTTTATCGGTCTTACAAAATGTTCTCAGAGGGACCGAAAAAAGCACGCCAAGTTCGGTCAAATGCCAAGGTTTTGCTGATAGTTTTCTTCGATTGAAGGGGCGTGATGCATTATGAGTTCTTGCCGCAGGGTAGTCAAGTAATGGGCAATTTGCGAGAAGCAATCCGCCAGAAACGCACGGATTTGTGGCAGAACGAAAATTGGCTTTTGCACCATGATAACGACCCTGCTCACACATCGTTACTTGCGCGCAAGGTTTTGGCCAAAAACAACACTCTAATAATGCTGCAGCCACCACATTCCACAGACTTGGCCCCCTGTGACTTTTTCTTGTTCCCGAAACTGAAGAAGCCCATGAAAGGATGACGCTACGCCACGAAGGAGGAGATAAAGACGGCATCGAAGGAGGAGCTGAACAAGATCACAAAAAATGATTTTTCAAAATGCTTCGAGGATTGGAGAAAACGCTATCACAAGTGTATAATGTCTGACGGGGATTACTTTGAAGGGGACAAAATATATATTCATGAATAAATAAATAATTCTTGAAAAAATCATGAAATTCGCGATACTTTTTGAACAAAGCTAGATTTTCTAATGCGTTGGATATGTCTAAGACGCAGGCTGTTTTGAAGGAGTTAGTGATTTTATTTTCTAATTCTTGAAGAAATGTGACTAAACATGATGTTGATGATTTGTTTTTGGTGTAAACGTAAGTATATGTTGGTAAAGGATTTGTCTCTTGTAAGTGTAAATCTATTCTGTTTCTGATTAATTTATGAATATTATTGGTGTCCACAGTGAGTAAGGATATGGGTTGAAATTTCTTTTTGGCATTATTATATTTTTGTTAAATTTTGGTTATAATGTAATTATAATGGTTATAATTTCGTTGACTGCATCATTTATTGCCTGTATTTTTTATCTAGGTGCATTGTGAAAAGTGCCCTGGCTATTTCATAGTTTAATTTTACTAATCCAGGGTCCGTAGATTTGTTATTCAGTATGATCTATAGTTTTTTTCTGGGCTGAAATCGGGTTGGTTAATCGTTTGTTTCTGTGGATTTATGTGTGAGATGTAGTCTAGGTGTTGTTTTTTTTCATATGAGGTCAAGGAAAGATTTTACTTAGTTTTTTTTCATGTCTTCGTCAATTTTTCGATTTCGTCCATTTTGGCGGTGCGCCATCTTTGGGGTATTATTACGTTCTCAATTGTCCTTATTTATTGGTCCGTCATTTAAGAAAACAGGTCCTGTGCAACTTGGCCGTAACTTTCATTCCAATAGAATGGAAGAATAACTACTTGTTTGATGTCTTGAATGTTTGTTAAGCCTACACTTTTATTGAAAACAAAAATGTTTATAGGAGTAAATTGAACTCTCTCTCCATTGCTATTGAAGCTGTCGATAATAATTGAAAACATGGAAACGTCTGAGTGACGGCTACACGGTGCGTCAATTCAGTTGAATTAATGTGCGCATTTTCTTTTAAATTTGCAGGAAAAATTTTGCGTTCAGCCTTGGTTTTAGTAATTATTTCATGATTTGTCAGTTTTCTGTTTTTAAGTATTTTTTGTTTGTATTTCGTCGACCTTTCGATTACAGATATTTTAAATTTACTTTAGTTTTGACGATTTTCAATTTGACACGACCACGTAATAAATACACTGTTGTAAAACTTTCCAATATGTTTGCTCAATGAAATCCAAATAGCGTCTCGCTAAGTGAGGAACATCCCTTTTCATAATCATTATTAAATGCAAGTCTTGACTCTCTCACTGTTCACACATGAATCTTGGCGAGATTTTGAAAGATGGGAACGTACACTGTAATATTGATAAATACAGTTGTGGGTTATTTTGTACTACGAGCGAAGTAATCTGCACTATTTTATTGCAACGTACAGAATGATAAAATATGAAAAATTTCGTTCCTTATCCGTTGGAGTTGTTTTTTGCTTTCGACTTGAAGTCTCATATAAAATGGCGAGCAACGCTTCAAGTAAACCGAATACCTCAGCAATAAATGATTCTTACGAGACCCTTGATCTTCGATTAGAAATTTCAGAACTGTTTTTAATGGTTAACTATTGGGCCGAGTCTAGAAAAGGTAATGCAAAGCTAAAACTTATATCTGCGCAGAACATGATTTTCAAATTTTTTTGAAAAGACTTTTATAGAATGTTTCCTAATTTGACTTTTGGGAAGTTTACAAGTTTGCAGAGCAAACGTACTTACTATGTCTGTGTACAAATTACCGCCCAGAAAAGAATATAATCATTATATAAGGCTTAGTTTGTTGCAGTTTATTCCTTAGTACATAAGACCCATCAATTGTAAGGGAAAACAGTTTGCATATACTTTACGTTATTTTATCCCTTAATTTAATTTGGGCCGTGTCATGGGCAATCAGGTTTACAGCATTTGTCATTATCTATACCATAAATAATGATGAGTGTAAACCTTAGTCTAAGGCTTACCCAACAAACAATATAATCACTTAACAAGGTGTCTCAAAAGAAATTTTATATTTACTGGATCGATTAAAAAAAAAGTAAGCCGTATATAGATAAAATGTTTATTAATTATTAAAATACACTTTTTGGGGATTTATTTCTCAAAAATAATATCGTCTAAATGTAGACCCTCACGTTCTCGGCACTCATTTAATCGAACAGTAAAATTACTTATGACGTTTCGGCAGGTGGACTCAGGGAAGGCTGCCATTTCGTGACGGGTTTTTTTCTTTCAAATGCGCCAGTGAAGTCGGTTTATTGGCGTAAACTTTAGATTTAAGATAACCCCATAGGAAAAAGTCCATAAGAGTTAAATCTGGACTGCGTGGAGGACAATTTCTGTCACCTCTCCGGGAGATCAATTTGCCTGAGAAAATTTCACGAACACGTGGCAGAGACATATTGGACGTGTGTGAAGTTGCTCCGTCCTGTTGGAACCATTTTCTTTGGTTATAGCTAGAAAAGTTTTGCAGTTCAGGTATGAAGAAGTTGTCTAACATCTCCACATAACGCTCTGAATTCACTGTAACTGCACGCCCTCTTTCGTCTTCAAAAAAGTAAGGGCTGATAATTCCTCGCGCCGATGTCGCAGCCCATACGGTCACTTTGGGCTGCAGGGGTTTGTGTAGGAATGTAGGGGTTTCTGATGTTTGCGTTTCGGATTCGTTGCACTCCAGTAGCGGCAGTTCTGCTTATTTACGTGGCCATTAAGATGAAAATGAGCTTCATCCAAAAACAAAATGTTGGTAAACGTTGAAAACCCCTAAATCACCTGATTTACGAAATTAAGCCTCTGACTGGCATCTTGATGCTTTAATTCTTCCACCAATTGAATTTTGTAGGTGTGCAGCTTTAGGTCTTTGTGCATAAAGTGTTGTAATGATGATCTATGCACATTTGAAGCACTTGCGCGCTTTCAAATTGAAAGGTTCGGGTCGTCACGAACAGACTGATTAACATTCTCCACATTTTCTACCGTTCTTGATGACCTTGGTTGCCCGGATTTTGATTTATCCAGCGTTGTACCAGTCTCTTCAAACTTTTTAACCCAATGTCGAATGAGAGGAATGCTTGGCGCATCATTTAAGTGGCGAAAACCTCGAATACTGCAGAATTTTCTACGCGCTACAGTTGCCGAATCGCCGTTTTTGTAAAACTCTCGCACGCACAACGCGCGGTCTGCTCCCGAGAAACGCTCCATAGAGACTGAATTCCCAAGAGCCAGGCTACCGATTGACATAACCCCCGCGCCCCTCGGATACGTTGCGTTCACGCAGTAAGCTAAATAAATAAAAAATTTCTTTTGAGACACCTTGTATAAGGCTTAGTTTGGTATAGTTATTTCCTTAGTGCATAAGACCTATCACCAGTCTGCAAACACTTTACCTTATTTTATCCCTGATGTTTATATGGGCCATGTCATGGGTATTAAGGTTAACAGCTTTTGCCATTATCTATACCTTATGATAAGGCATAAATAACGGTGAGGTTATACATAGCGTAGTATCAATTAAAATATTTTTTTCCTTTATTTATCTAAACTTGTTCCCTTCTTCAGCGTTCACTAAGCCTGTTTTTGAAATTTTCCCAAAATATATCTTCTCTACGTTTTATATTGGGTCTATAACTTAATTCGTGCGGTTTGCTAAGAGATGGCGTAACTTGTATAATATTACATCGTTCCAATATTCCGAACCTGCGTTGGAAAGCTACTGTCATTGTACGTCTTTTCAGAGTATGTCATTCACTTGAAGCGTTAACAAATATGTCGAGCTTTGTTCCTGCAAAAGTGTTTTTGCGGGGAGATCTTCTTCATTACTTTAATATGAAGAAAACTGCTTCCGAAAGTCATCGTATTTTGGTGGAAGTTTATGGTGAACATGCTCTAGCTGAGCGAACCTGCCAAAAGTGGTTTGCACGATTTAAAAGTGGTGATTTTAGCTTGGAAGACGATGAACGTCCTGGGCAGCCAAAAAAGTTTGAAGCTGAAGAACTTTAAGAATTACTCAATGAAGATTGTTGCCAAACATAAGAAGAGCTCGGAGAATCTTTGGGTGTCACTCAAGGAGCCATTTCAAAACGTTTATTAGCAGCTGGATGTATTCAAAAGCAAAGAAATTGGGTTCCACATAAACTCAAGCTGGGAGACGTCGAAAGGCGGTTTTGCATGTCCGAAATGCTGCTGGAACGCCACAAAAGGAAATCAATTTTGCATCGGATAGTTACTGGTGATGAAAAACGGATCCATTACGACAACCCCAAGCGCAAAAAATCATATGTGAAATCCGACCAACCAGCCAAATCAACGACAAAGCCGAATATCCATGGCGCGAAGGTAATGCTCTGTATTTGGTGGGATCAGAAGGGTGTGCTGTATTATAAGCTGCTAAAGCCGGGTGAAACCATCAATAGAGCACGCTACCAAACACAATAAATCCGTTTGAAGAGAGCAGTAGCCGAAAAACGTCCGGAATATGCGACCAGACACGAGGCAATAATTTTCCATCATGACAACGCTCGGCCCCATGTTGCTTTTCCGGTTAAGAACTATTTGGAAAACAGTGGATGGGAAGTTTTACCCCACCCACCTTATAGCCTAGACCTTGCCCCTTCTCACTACCATTTGTTCCGATCGACGCAGAACGCCCTCACTGGAATACGGTTCACATCAGAGCAGGATATCTAAAATTGGCTTGATTCATTCTTGGCTGCCAAGCCAGCGCGGTTCTTTTGGGATGGGGTCCACAAATTGCCATAAAGATGGGAAATGGTCATTGCTTCAGATGGGCAATACTTTGAATAATACCATTGTACATGTTTTTCTTAAATAAACGTTCAAATTTTGAAAAAAAAACCGCACGAATTAAGCTATAGACCCAATATCTTCTCTACTTTTTTACTATTCTACTATTTTGCTAGTCTATTATATGCAACAACCCAAGAACTTTATAAGAAACGCTATCCTTAAAATCTGGGCAAATTTTTTACAACCAAGCTCAGCATTTCTTTAAGTAGATTCGTCATAAGTCAGAATCAAGACAAATCCGATATGCACAACACAACAGCAAGTAATGCTCATATAGCTGCTTGTCAAAAATGTTCTGAAATATTACAATGCTTGTGTATAAAATTAATTGGTGGTTCTTCAAAACTTCTTGGTTTCCTGCTGAATTCCAAAGGGACTGACTTTACTAATTGTTACAGTTCCACTGAAAGCTTCACTTTTGCTTCCTTTGGAATATTCAAGTTTTTCGCTATTGTATCGTTCATAATTTCAGATATAGCTGTTTTCAATTAAATGTAGGAGATCATATGGGAATTGTGATATTAATTTTATACCATAAGTTTCCAGTAAATTTGGTTTTTCTCTATACTGTAAGCTATGGTGATCTATATCAGTACGACACAAAAAGCTTTCATCTGTCCTCCTACGGATGTTGAATATATCATTTTTCTATTTATCGACTAACTACTTGGTTACAAAATGGACATCCATGATAAGAATTATGCGACATCGTTGATATCATAAATGCCCCTGCAGGAGCATCACAAACAAATGCTCTTATAACCAATTTATATTTTAAATTTTTTATTTCAAGTCCATTTTCATCGATTTCCATCATATTCCTTTCCAAAAACTTTCAGGCTTCTCTACCCACTGTACTCCAAAAAATTTTGTCATATAAATATATATTAACCAATTGATTCGGTTAAGGATACATGATTCTTTCATGGCACGCTTAGTAAAAATTTCATATTTATTTTTGGGTTCATTACATATTTTCATAATAAATTTTAACAATTTTGGAATATTTCACCGTATTTATGACAAATAAAATATATAGAATTAAATTCAAAAGTCAAAAATATATACTTTAATAAATTTTTACAAATAAATGCTGCCATATGAGTTGTTACTAGATAAAAATTCGAGCAGATTTCAAGATTATCAAAATCTAATTGAAAAATTATAAGCGTTCTCTCTGAAGCGTACAACGTGTTGTTTTGTTTGTCAAAATCATTAAATGATTTAATTGCAGAACAAGTTTAAAAACAAGCACTTACAATAATAAATTTATGTTCGCTTTATATCCTACCAGCACCTTGAGTCTCTAGAATTGTAGAAATCATAAATCTGGGATTAGTCGAATTTTAGAGAAACGTCCTTACTTATCAAATGTGGTTTTAATTTGTCTTAGATGGTAGAAAAATAAAATCACCGTAAATTCATCGGAAAGAAGTATTAAAGTTTGAGTGTATTCTACGAGCTGAACTGAAAGATTCTTTTCACAGCGAAAGGGATTTGATGAGATTAACCTAATTACGTACACATTCTGAAATAGGTATAGAGTTCCGAAAACCTACTTAAATTCTGTGTCCTTCATGTTCTGTCGAAGGACTACGACTTGCCGAGCAAAATCCTCAAATTTTTTCGAGTCCTAATTATTTCAAGATTCTTGGAAATTCTTGAAACAGAGAAATAATTGTTGATACTTCGAATAATTGGTGTGCCTGTATTTCATATTACGTCTTCCTAAAGTGCTAATTACTGCTAGTCTTCAATGACATTTGCATCCTTTTATTGTAAAGGGTCACCAAAATAAACTTCCTTACTATTCAACAACATAATCCCAATCGTACCTACTGAACGCCTACATAATGGTTATTCTTTAGAGTTTTTTTCAATAAATATTTAAATATTTATATATAAAAATATATATAAATATTTATGAATCATTTATTGTTTGTCTTCAATTCCGATATACTTCACGGGCTTCCTTTGCTGGGAAACTGAGGAATTTCCAAGTAATTTGTGAATGATTGTTATTTGTTTCACCGTTTAAATCCTTCGGTACGTTTATATTATGCTCAAAATTGTCTATCTTCAGGGCCTTGAAAATATCCCGTGTTTCTCATATACCATTTGCGTTGGCCAACAATTGAAGAGGCCTTGAGGATTACTCAACTTTCCGAAGACAACGCGCTCAGGCATTCTGTACTCCAGTGAAATGTTGAGAAAGCGGATACTGAGAGGTTTTTTGACGGAAGCTTTCCCGGAGAGCGGAGGACCTAATATGAAAGATGTGGTGAACTCTACTATGACAATCATTACGTCCGCTTTAATGTCTTCCATGTTTTTACGAAGATCCAGGCATGGCAAGTCCTTATTATACTGGAGGTCACCTGCAATTACTAGAAAACAAAGGCAATTTCACAAACTACGAGAAAAAGGCCAAACGAGCTCGAACCTGGACTTATAAGTCAAGTAAAATTTCTTCGCAGACTCATCAACAGCATCATGCCCAGCCGTTGCCAAAATATGATGGACCATGTGACCATCATATTTTGGGCACGTCGTCCATAGGGCCCGGACTACAAAAACCTGATGCAGAAGCCCAAAGGTCGTCTCATTCATATGAGGCAGGAAAAACGGACGGAATTATACGGACTCTTTTCTCTATCCACTACGCCATCTTTCAGGTCGTGCACAGTGAAATACCAATTTAAACTCCACCTTTGACGGAGATGGAATTTGAAAGTAGTGGTGTCTATGAAGACAAGAAACGCTCCAGGTCCAGATGGGATTCTTGTTAAGAAGTTTCAGTTGGTCTTTTACTTCTTATGGGTGCTACCAGCCTGCTCGAAGGTGGCGAGGCTTGTTCTGGTTACAAAGGGGAAAAGGAGTCTCAAGGCGTTATACCGTCTACTGTGCTTGCTAGACACGGCCAGAAGCGTTTTCAAAATACTAAGCACAAGAAGACTCGCTGAAATGATTCGTGTGACGTGTGATCTATCACCACAGCAACATGGCTTTAGAGCAGGTTGCTCCACCATCGATGCAATCGGAGAAGTAGTAGCGCGGACGAACGGGTGGAAGCAAACAGCATTTACATACGAGGTGTTGTCCTTCTGGCTACTCTGAATGTCTGAAATGCATTTTACTGTGCTAGATGGGTAGATAGTCCGAATTCTGAGGGAGTATCTGAAGAAATGCAGCTCATTCTATGACTCTAAGAAAGGTAGTTGAAAGATGAAATTTACTTCATATGTCGTTCAGAGCTCCATCCTCAGCCCAGACTTGTGGGATATATCCTCTGATGGACTGCTATAGCTTTAACTGCCGTATGAGTCACGCTTGATATGCTATGCGCACGATTTCGCGGATTTCGAAGTCAAGCCAATCATGTGCAACTTAGACAAATGTGTAAATCTGGCGAGTAAGGGACTGAATGAACCCCCACGGTTTTAATCTGGCACTGAAAAATTCCGAAGTGGTTATCCTGAAAAAAAGGATCCTCAGAGTAAGGCTAATCAGTGTTGGGGAACTGCTGGTTGAATTGAAATCGGTAGTAAAGTGCCTGAACGTACTGAAAGACTTGGGGATGAGTTTTTCCCAAGAAATCAGTCCAACATCTGGCAAAGCTGCAGCGCGTGATACTGCAGTCATTCAATTAATAGCCAACAAAGGGGGCCCAACACATAAAAGAGACGACTCCTAATGAGCGCTGTGCATTCGGTTCTTCTCTGTGGGTCAGAACTATGGGGCGACTCTTAGCAAGGAGTTACACAGAAAACGGTTGGCAGAGATGCAGAGATAAGGAGCGTTAGAAATTGCATGTAAACATCGAACAATCGAGACAACGCTCTCTCAGAAAATGGGAACAATCCTGGGAGTGAAATTCAAAAGAAAAGTAGATTGCATGCCTTATCCCTGATACAAAGTCGGGGCTCAATTGATTGGATGATTCCTACTTGACCTTGCTCTAGAGTAGACGTTGATGTTTTAGGTCTTATCCACAGAAGATTGACAGGTTTGGGTCTCCTAACTGGATGATGGCTGTCACAAAACAATGACTCACTTCCGCGCAGTGGCAACCATCCATTTATTAAAGATCGTGCGTATAATGCGCGGTAACCAGATTGGTATTGTATCGCTCATCAGATCAGATCGAAAGTTTTTTTTTTGTTAAATTATTATATCAATCTTAACTTCCTTTGCATCAACTCTATGAATTCTGTACAAGTCATCCAACCGGGATTTTACAAGTTAACAGATTCTGTTAACAGATCGTAGTACACTGTCTTCTCTTGTAAGGCCCTTTTCAAAGAGAAGTTTTCTCTAAATTGTAGTTTCAGCGTATCTTAAAGGTTTAGTTTTTCTCCCGTATTCAAAGCCTTTCACATTAGAACAAAGTATTGGATGCAGCACGGTTTAATTTCTGAATCGAAAATATTTAGAGACGCGCATGAAAGTATCAGAACTAGGCTTAAGGCTTTGCGAGAAACTCTTTCACTTTTCGTTTCGAATTTTAATAAGCGTAGGACTTCTTTTGCCAATCCGCAAACCTTAATATGATCTTTTCTCCTTAACAAGTGCTTAACTGGTTGCTGGAGTTTTTAAGGTGGTATTTTCGTTCTTCACGGTAAAGGGTTCTGGTGTCCTCTGATATGTTGTTTATTTTTATTTAATTTTGTTATATTCCGATTAAAAAGTCAATGGCACTGACCAGTTCAGGTCCTCGAGATATTGCTTAGGCAATTCCTAATGTATTGCTTGGATAATTCCTAATGTAACGGGGACAGTTTGATTACTTCTCACTACTCCTCAATGACGGTGATAGGCTTTCAGATTTTTTGAATTAAAGTGGCATTGTCTATTTTTAATGGGGTTCCGATTTTTTCCGGCAGGACAACTTTTTTTATTATGATTGCAATGGCCTTCTTTTTGAAATGCAGACAAAGCATCTTTACATACAGTGCTAACCCTCTCGATTGGGTTCGCTCAAAAAGAGTAGAAAATACAAAAATTTTTTTTTATTTGTATTTATACAAAATAAAAGCGTGAAAAAGACAGGAGATTTTTGTGTTGCACAAAATTTAGGGAAATTATACCAATTCATAAAAACTCCACCTTTTCCGGTGAATATCGTTAGACTGAGAGTTTGTTCAAAGTGTTGGCGATATATGTACCTATACAACAACAGTTTGAAGAATCAAGACGATTTCCTGTCTGAGGGTGATGCAGTATTTACCCTCAGTTTCAAACTTAATCAACTCTTATCTTGTCTGCGTTCTATATGAGAATGAAAATGTGATTAAAATTTTTGATTGAAGACTAATTCTGCCTGTTATCACTGTTTTTGTTGAGTGAGAACATGTCTGGAATCATTTTGTGTGTTCCCATGTGTGTAGAAAATTTATTGAGAAAGGTACTTGAGTAGCAAACTTGTATTCTTCGTTCTTCTGATTCCTTTGAAATTCCTCGCAGCTTCCACAGTTTATTCATTTCGGCTGTTCTTTAATTTTTTTGTACTAGACGTCAAAAATTGAGACCCTCACATAAATCGCATCGTAAACTCACAAAAAATTCGACAGTTTGTCTAATATTGATGAGGACATCGTACTTCCACGTCGAAGACTTTCTGTCAGATAGTCTTAAAGTTAAAGGTTTCCTTTTTCGACTCTGGGAAGGTAATTGTTCTCTTAATAGTTCTATTTTCTGTGAATCCTGAATCTCTATGAATTATAATACAGTTATGATAATTTTTAACTTAATTTTTACTTCCAAATGAGTAACAAAAAACAAAAAAGTTGATTGAGTAACAAAATAAATTCATGATTTATTCGTAAGATGAAATATGTTCGAGAATATTCTGGCCTTAAAAGCAAAGTAATGTGAATCGTGCCACAATGAACACGGAGCTAAAAATTGATTGAATGTGAACTTGATTTTTTAGAATAAATTGGAGCAAACTTCTTACTCCAACCATAATATTCATGGCCATTGTTTGTGTTTGTACCTATGCCTTGCTCAAACCGATTTTTATTCAGATTATCCAGCATTCTTGATTAATCATCATGAGATTTGGTGTATTTAACAATAAAATCTGCCCTTGAAAACCATTTACCCTTAATATACACGAGTAAATAAAATTTCGGCTTTCTATTTGTCTTCTTACTGGCCTACTTTTCTCCACTTGTGTGGCCTAGAAAAATCAATTTCCGTTTAAAGCCAAGTTACGAACTTAGATGGTAAAACGATACAAATTCGTATCCGTTCGAAATTCCTTTTCATTATTGTGGTGTCGTTTTTCCAACATAAAATGCGATAGCTAGAAATGTCTGTAAAGTATTTGCATTGCAATGACACCATGGGTGAAAATATTTGAAATGCTAAACTCCTACTCTTATGTTATTTCAACACGAATCCGGATGAAGTGGAGTTTCTTGCCAAGTATTCAAAAGTATTATAGTTTGACAGCGAGTACCTAAAGCACTCAGCATTCTTATTTTATAGAGAGGCTCAAATTTAATCTCTTGGGTGAACTCACTCTTGTTGCTAAAATCCAGGTCAACTGGCAATGATTGAATTTTGCATCTGGGAAATTTATTTTCGCATTTTATGTACTAATGTGCTAAAATTTGTGAGGATCCTTTATTTAATGCAAATCCCTCACAAAAAAATACATCTCTTCATAAGGAATTTTTGTGTGTAAGAGATTGATATGTGTACATATCAGATAACTATTTCAAACGGAAATATTGTGTCTTTCTTGAAATTGGCCACGGAATTTGATGAAAATGAGAGTATGAGAATTTGATGCTGAAATTTTGAACGACTGAGAATGAGCTTAATATCTGTTTTTGAATTATCTAAAGTTTAAAAGCACAGAAATATTTTAGTTAAATACTTTCATTTGAGCAACGATACAGAAGAAGAACAAGTATAACCACAAACACTTAATGTTTAGAGAAGCTTACTTTTCGTGGTAACATTATTGAAATTTCGAATTCCAATCTTTTTCTATCTTTGCCATTTTGAATTATCCAACCCACTAATAAACCACAAGATATATAGTGATTTTCTTAGAGTCTAAGATTCAATTTTAAATTGAAATAATAGTGTGAACTAAGTGTATCATGTTCACTTTTTTAAGTCAAAGTAAAGCTAATGCTATTATACATTTAACATTGGTAAATGCCTACCCCTACCAGCAGTTACAAAGCAAGTTTCCTCAACGTGATTTTAGTAATTTTCGTCGTCGTCGTTGTAGCCCTACAGCCCATTTCGGGCCTTGGCTTCCCGTAGGTGTCGCCTCCAGTTGTCTCGGTCCATCGACCGCGTCCTCCAATTTCGGGATCCGAGTAGCGTGCTGCTATCTTCGTCTACAGAGTCGGACCAGCGCTTTCTTGGCTTTCCCACTGGCCTGCGTCACTCAGTTTTTCCGACAAATACCTTTCTAGGTATCCGACCTTCATTCATTCGCTGCACATGGCCAGCCCATTGTAGCTTCCGCAGTTTTATCACAGTGGAGACTTCTGGCTCGTCGAAGAGTTCGTACAACTCATGGTTGTACCTAATTCGCCATTGTCCTCCTTCCTGCGTTGCTCCCACGATTCGTCTTAGGACCCTCCTTTCGAAAGCGTTTAGTATGTTTGCGGAAGCTTGAGTGAGGGTCCATGTCTCACATGCGTAGTACAACACAGGTCTTACCACAGATTTGTATACTTGCAGCTTTGTTTTCCTATGTATGAAGCTGGCCTTCAGAATACCCAAAACTGAGTAGAACGCTTTATAGGCGAACTGAATTCTACGCTTTATTTCCGCCATTTCATTACCATCCTTCACTAGCTTGGAGCCAAGATATGTAAATTCGTCCACATTTTCCAGGTTGAATTTGTTGAGTGTTATGTTTTGCCGGTTGGGGGTGTATCTCCTGGTTTGTATCATAACTTTTGTTTTGGACTCGTTGATTTGCAGCCCCACCTGCTTCGCTTCTTGGTCTAGTTTGAGCAGGAGTTCCTTGGCAGATGAAAAGGATCTTGACAGGATATTGATGTCATCCGCATAGGCTACCAGTTGGCTCGATTTGTAGAGTAGTGTTCCTTTCGTATCCACAGGTAGTTTCCGTATGACGTATTCTAGAGCTAGGTTGAATAGCAGTGGAGCCAGCCCATCGCCCTGCTTCAATCCTACCTTTGTCTCAAAAGCATTAGTCAGCTGGTTGTTGATTCTGACTTGTGCTGTTGTTGATGCCATTGTCATTCTTGTCAGGCGGACTAGCTTCGCTGGGATTCCAAGCTGAAGCATTATTTGGTACAGTACTTCTCGATCAATACTGTCGTATGCTTGCTTAAAGTCCACGAAGATTTGGTGGACGTCGATGTTAAATTCCCAGCACTTTTCAAGGATCTGCCTAACTGTAAACAGTTGGTCAGTAGTTGATCGTCCGGCTCTAAAACCACCTTGATACTCCCCAATTATTTTTTCAGCATATGGTGTTAATCTACCTTCAAGTATTTTTGTGAGGATTTTGTAAGATGTACAGAGTAGTGATATACCTCTGTAATTTTCGCACTGTAGTTTGTCTCCTTTTTTGTAGATAGGGATGATGATGGATTGGCACCACTCTTACGGCATCTGCTCTTGATCCCAGACGTGTTGAATCAGCTTGTGGATAACTTTCTGTGCCGCAACACCGCCGTTCTTTATCAGTTCTGCTGGGATTTCATCAATGCCCGGCGCTTTACTGTTTTTCGGGCTTTTGATGGCATACTTGACTTCTTCCAGAGTTGGAGGGGCCAAAGGGGACGGTTCGGAGATGTTTGACGACTCTGCTGTTCTTGAGCCGTGTGTAGGATTAAGGAGCTCCGTGAAATAGGCAGCCCATCTTTCCTTGATCCTATCGTCATCAGCAATGATGTTACCGCTTTCATCTTTACAGAGTGGTGTCTTGGGCTGATATCCTCGTCTTAAGCTTAAGCACTACTTTGTAGGCGTTTCTCGATCTATTGCTCGCTAAATTTGCATCTATTGACCTTAATTGGTCATCAAAATATTTTCTTTTCTTATTTCTAATAATCTTATTGGCTACTCGTCGGAGATTCTCGTAAGTTTCCCTCTTCGTCCTGGTATTTCTGTTAACATATTCTTTATACGCCTGATTTTTCTTTTCTAACGCATTCTGGCATTCATCATCAAACCAGTCATTTCTTCTGTGCCGGGCTATATACCCAATCGACCGTTCTGCTGTGCTTTTAACTGCTCCTTTCACCTCCATCCATAGCTCGTTACTTGTGTTTTCAGACATATCTTGGAGTATAGGCGCTAGTTTGTTTACGAGGGAGTCACAAAATTTTTTAGCAATTGACTCCGTTTGGAGCTTTTCGATGTCAAACTTTTGTAGTGGGCTGGTTTTCGTATTAAATGCCTTTGACAGGCGACATCGAAACGTTGATTTGACCAGGTAGTGGTCCGAGTCGCAGTTTGCTCCACGGAATGTTCGGATGTCCATTATGCTAGATGCCCACCTCTGTTGAACGAGCACATGGTCGATTTGGTTGAAGGTGTTGCCATCTGGAGATGCCCAGGTTATTTTATGAATGCGTCGGTGTGGGAAGTACGTTGAACTAATAATCATATTTCTGCTACAAGCAAAGTCAATCAGGCGCTGGCCGTTGTCGTTACTGCTATCGTGAAGGCTGTGGCCTCCTGTAGTTCCCCGATGAATATGTTCATTGCCAATTTTTGCATTGGGATCACCTAGAATTATTTTGATGTCGTTTGTGGACAATGAGTCAAAGAGGCGTTCTAGGTGATTGTAGAAGGCGTCCTTCACTTCCTCATCCTTATCTTCTGTCGGGGCGTGGAGATTGATCAGCCATATCTTGAAGAATTTAGTTTTGATGCGGATCGCACACATTCTCTCGTTTATTGCTTTGAAGTCGATAACGTGTGACTTGAGTTCCCTATCCACAATAAATGCTACTCCGAATTCTCGGCTTCCTCCAGGCTTCCCACTTTTAAATAGTGTGTGCGATCTCATGTCCTGTATCTCAGTACCAGTCCATTTCGTTTCCTGGATTGCCAGCACATTTAGTTTGTATTCACTGTTGTAATAATGCTTTAACAGCGCCAGGTTTGTTGAGTGATCTGACATTCCAGGATCCAATTGCATAGTCCTTATTTCGTTTGCGGGGTCGTTTCCGTTGTTCCAATCCAATCCGAGGCTCTCTGACAGGTTCCAAAACAATATTCGATTTTACAGGGACCGGTTGTTAGCCCATCACCCAACCTTCGTTCCAAAGGCGTGGTTATTACATTCCTGTTATCACGCGCAGGAAGTCGCGCTCACCCTCTTGCATCAGTCTTCATAAGAAGTCCAGCGGTCACCAACGTGGAGGTTGCAAGTAGGATTCGGTAGCAGGGCTGTTGGAGTTGCCTATTTCATTTTCGGTTTTAGTGCATCCAATGGGGAACCAGTAAACCCAGTTCAGCGCTGGTATTATCGCTACCATTGACCGCATTAGTAATTTTACTTTCTCCAATGCCACTCATCTAATTTCGTCAATGACACGTCATTGATTTGTAAGTTGCCAAGAAATGAGCCAACTCGTTAACATCCCCGTAAAGAAAATAACTCAAAGGCGTCAAATACCATAATCTTATATTTGAAGCAAATATTTTTGATGTTGGTCCCGTTAAATTTTGGAAAGAACAATGCATTGAGCATGATGCGACAAAGTTAAACATTTACATTTTCTGCATTTCAAGAGATATACGGACCAACTATGTGATGAGCTTCTGGGGTATCTCACAAAGTCAATTTTTGCGGGCGATATGGAACTTCAAAACCTAATATTGGGCTGTTCTCAGTCACTCACTCAAATATACAGCATTTCTTCAAGTTGAAATATCCAGCCAACCACGAATAAGCTTTTTTTGTTTTGGTTAGGCAGGTGAAGGCAATTCACGCCCTGAGTGTCGGACTCCCAGTGGACCTACTGGACTACCGACTAAACACCTCCCCTGTCAACCGGAGGGCCTAGCCTGGAACCGTTTGACACATTACTTCGGGCTAGGCCGCCCAATTTTACGCCTTTTGGTGCCTTCGGGTTGCAGAGATTCCTTTTCCACTGGGATGAGAAAGAGGAGGAGGATTGCTAGAGAAGGATACTCTTCACCCTCAACGCCACCAGCCGATCAAGTATGCCTGTTTTCGTGACTAGAATTGCCCGAGCTTAATGTGTCACTTGATTCCATTTGTCATCTGATTTCAGCATCTCTTCGATTAGGCTATCTGGATGGAGCTCTATCACTTTTTCGGCAAGATGACCGCGCTCTTTGTCCGATCTCTGCATGAAAAGAAAGTATGACAGGCGTCATCCTTCACACCAATGCAGAATATGCAATCTGGAGACCATGACTTACCAATCTTGTGCAGGTAATCTGACAACAACCATGTCCGCTCAGTAGCTGGGGCAGGTAGAAGTCAGTCTCACCATGCGTTCGACTGAGCCACGATCTCAAGTCGTTGATGAGCCGCGCAGTCCATATTCCTTTCAGCTCACGTTCCCATGATTGTTGCCATTCGTCGAGAGTGCATCGTCTTTCATCACGAGCAACTTTTTCTTTATTACCCTTGTGCCTTCGGAGGTAGACTCTATTACGCTCTCTAGCAAGGAGAGCGATTGGTATCACCCCTGCAATTACCAACACCACAGACTCAGAGACTGTACGGTATGCTGATGCAATCCGCAGTGCTCCTCGTTTCTGCACCTGTGCCAGCTGTTTTCGGTTCAGTTCCTTGTTGAGAGCTTCACTCCATATGTATGCTCTGTAAAGAAGCGTAGATTGCACTACACTCATTAGCAGACGCCTTTTTGTTGGACTTGGTCCCCCATGATTGGCCATTAGTCGACTAATTGCCGAGACCCCTGATGCGGCCTTGTTTGTCGTTGCCTTAACATGCCCCGAGAAACTCAGTTTAGAGTCTTTCAGCAAGCCCAGATACATGACTGATAGTTTCGACTCTACTAATGCGTCCCCGACTCGGACCATTCTTACTCTGGGGATCCTCTTCTTGGTCAGGATGACCACTTCGTTTTCTCTTCGTTTCGTTTTCTCTACCGCTAGGTTAAACCCGTGAGTGGTCATCCAGCTCCCCACCCGGCGCATTAGTACATTCAGCCTTAATTGCGCTTGATCGAATGTGCACCCAGCCACTAGTGCCGCAACGTCATCTGCATAGCCGATCAGTCACGACTCTTCCGGCAGTTCAAGTCTGAGCAGTCCGTCGTAGGAGACGTTCCACAAATCCGGACCGAAGATGGAGCCTTGAGCCAGACCTGATGTGACTAGCATACTCCGACAACCTTGCACCGTGTTGTAGATCAAGCTGCGATCCTTCAGGTAGTTTCGGACTATCCGCATCAGATATTCTGGAACTTGGAAAGAGTTTTATAGAGCTTCCAGAGTATCCGTCCATCTAGCGGAGTTGAAAGCATTCTTTATGTCCAGCGTCACTAGAAGGACTACCCGACGGTTGGATCGACTGCGTGCCTCCGCGTGTTGGACCACACTTACAACGTCCGCAATTGCATCTATAGTGGAACGTCCCGTTCTGAAACCATACTGCCTTGGAGAAAGATCCCCAGTGGCGTGGATAACGTTAGCGAGTCTTCTCTTTATCAGTTTCTCGAGCACTTTCCCGGCCGTGTCTAGCATACATAATGCTCGGTATGCTGACGACGACTCGGGATTTCCCTTCCCCTTGCTGATCAGCACGAGCTTTGCCGTCTTTCAACGCTCAGGGAAAACGCCTTCCCGCAAGCAGGCAAGAATAAGCTTAATTGCTGATATAATCATTGTTTGCCCAGCCTTGAAACCTTCAATAAAAAGTTCAAACTTTTACAGGCAAAAATAAAACTGATAGACCTGACGATTTCGTGAATGTCACTTAATTGACAATTTTGACACATGAATGTATTCTTTATGAAAGATTTCACAGACATTTAACAAATGCAAGTTACATTTCAACAACATAATACACAAAATTCCATTTTCTTTTAATAAACTCCTTTTAATGAACTTGTTTTAAGTATTCCGAATTTCAACAAAACTAGGTTTGTCGAACATTTGTTTGATATTTCTTATGAAAATTACTATTGGCAAATTATGATTCATATAAGGCATGCACTCAGTAGTTTTGTAGTTCAGTTTCTTACAAAAACTTCACTAAAACTTCATTTTTTTTCGGAGTGGCAAATTAAAATAATACCTGCATTTATGCTGATTTTAAAGCTCATGTTTCTTGCGGCTTGTAGGATGATTCTTTTTGTTTCTTCTAACGTACATTGAACTGCTTTTTTCTGTTACATTTGATTCTAAGTAGGATATGCAAGCTGTTGAGACAATTTCAGTTTCTCTGTCGTTTTGGATTGGGAATTCGCATTTCAATCTCCTTTATTGACTGCAGAAGTCAATATACATCAGCGTTTGTAGATCTGGATTTTCAAGAGAACTGTGATCCAATTTGCGGAAATCCAATTGGCCACGCCATAGTATGGCCAAATTGCTTTGCGTGCATATTGCAATTACAGAAATTTGACGAGAAATGTTCCTCAGGAAATCAAAATTAGATGGGGTGCGCATCCTTCTAGTTATACAAATTCACAAGACCATTGAGCCGAAAATTCGCTTTGCATGAAAAGATGATTTCCCCCAAAAGCCACATAGGCTTTATATCGCTTCAATGTCTCGTCAGTCGCAAACGTTTGTTACAGTGTCTAAACGTTTGGTTAGACTGCCTAAATTTTTAAGCCGCTTGACGCTTATAGGCTTTCAAGTGAAGATCTTCGTGCATAACCCTGTACACTGTCATCTGAAAAACAGGAGTTTCTGCGAACGACACGAAACAAAATTGAGTCCCATTTGAGCTATAATTTGTTGGAAATGTTAACGCTTGTTGTAGCTGCGCTGTAAATGTTCACATAATGACCATAAACAGATGAGTAAACTGGCAAATAACAACTCACTATACACTTTAAGCTAAAAAGTCAGACCTTATTCTTCCTGCATGGAAACACGCAGTCAAAGCTGCCATTGAAAAAACCAACGGACAATCTTAACTGAAGACTTTACATACTCACAGATAAGGAATTGACTCTGAATGCATTTGTCATCCATCGCGTGATTTCATAAGAAGTGCAAGATTTTAATTGGTTACTCCAAACAGCGGCACATTGGAAGAGTCGTTTTCTACTACAGGAAACTGCAACACATGGCGTAAATTTTCAGAGACCCTAAATACTTGTTCGTATCAATGGTACCTTATTGTACAAATGTTATTTATATTAATATCAGTAACCCTACCTGGTGTTCGAAATTTTCACTGAATACAGAGATGAATACAGAGAAGAGCAGATGAATTAGCAAGAACAGAGGTGGTTCGAGAAGGCGAGAGCTTGATCAGCCCTGAAATCCCTGCAGGGTAGTCGGGGCTTGGATTTGAACAAAACAAGGAAGAAGTAACTTGTCGGGGGAAACAAATGACGGAGATAGAGCTATTGCAGCCTTTTGGGTTAACATACATAATACTTGTTACCAATCGTAACAAGTATTCATAAGGAACACTACCATATAGGTAAAAAAGTCATTTTTTGGATTTTTCTCTCTCAGAAACCAAAAACATATCGAAATTTGGTAAAAAAAATCTTCATGGTACGAGTATTTGATATCCTCTTTGAATTTTTGCGGCACTTTAAAAAATTTTGGCACAAATTTTGGCCAATTTTCAAGTCCATCGTACTTCATATATACATCTAAGTATAGGCTGTCATTACAAATACATATAGCGATATTGATGGCAAAGTCTGATACTTTTTTACCACCATGAACAGATTTTGGTGCCAGTGCCCATATCACTGAGTTGATTAATTCATTCCTATTTATAGTATAGCCACATTCACATGGTGTCAGTAGATCGTATTGCTGAGTTGTTCATAAATCGGTTAAATGACCTTATAATGAAGTATTATTAAGTGATGGTTTATAACTAGATGGTTTATACACTATTGGTAGCTTTCGCTGTTTGCTTTGCACACCAAGAATCTTGTCCTGCCGAACACCGATCATGTTATGGCTTAGCATCCATTGATATTTTGTGTTCCAGCGTAACCCATATTTCATTTCTCAGAAAGTTATTTGTATGAATCAAATCAGAATTTCTACGTACAGCTAATCCTTTTGATACTTTTTTCAAGTTACTCAGACGAGTACCCATGTGCTTTTGAACATGATCGATACAGTACTTCTTTTTAAATAATAACATTTTCTACGACTGAGCATTTGTGACACCATTGAAGGTTTTTGAGTCACCATCAGCAACATAGTTTGCATATCTTATGCCACGTAACTCTTCAGAACTCTGAAACATTTCAATGAACCCGTCAACCTCCATATTTCCGGCTGACCCTTCGTGTTAAGGAATTAGACGTGCAAGCTACACACCCTAAACAAATATCGTAAAAATTTATATCTTGGGTTTTTCTTAGCTCGAATCCCCGCATGTTTAGGGTTATCAAGGAACTGCCAAATGTTGGGTAATTTCCCAAACATATCGCGTGCAGATGACCACTCATCTGAGTTGACATGCACATTTTTTAGCTCGTCCTTTTTTTATTACTTCCTCCCTACCACAATTTCATTAACAACTAGGAATCCTTTGACTTTTTAAACAACTTATTTTTCCTTTTTTTTTGTGTCATATCTAGACCAGCCAGTCTTCCTTGACACCTAGCAGAGTGAAAATCAAAGTTTCTTAGTGAGTGATTCTACAGTTCTTGTGACAATCATCTTTCAGTTTTCTATTCTGTGGCCTGCTGGGACCGATTTTCTGTGATTATAAACTAAATAGACCAGCAAGTAATCATTCGACAATTAAGTAAGTTAGATCGCTCACTAAAATCATTCATAAACTTTCTTCTTGGCATCTTCTTCTTAATTCAACGACTCAGATAGTTACTCGATCAATTATTCCCATATTATTCCTTCTTAATTATTGTTTTCGACTCACAAATAATATCGCGAGCTGATAATTTTTTGTAATAATAAGATAGTTGTGAGAATTGAAGTTAATAAAAAGAAAAGGAATGTATTTTTAAGCACCTTAGTTTAAATTTTACTGTAATAATAAGATCCCTGAACAATCCACGTCCTTTATCCCAACACTTACTGATTCGCTGTACACTAACTCCATGGATTTCAATCCAATCAGCATAATCTTCAGTATCCGTTTGGTTTTTCTACAGGCCACAAGCCTGGCAAACTTTAGATTTTACGATATAATCGACTACTTTTCCGACATGTTATCCAGTTAGAATAATTACGCCGAATAAAGATGAAAACGCACATCTTCACCACGATCCATCGCTCAACACTGTAATGCTGTCTATTCGACCTTTTTCGATAGCTGTAGCTATTTTCTTCTTGTGCTGCTTTTGAGATACTTGTCTTACAAACAATATTAGCATCAGGATTAATATTATCATTTAGTTTATCCTAATAACTTTTGAAAACAGTACAAGCCAGTTCCATTATTCCACTTTTTTTAAATCACGTGTAGACCAACTCCCAGCATTTGCGATGCAAGTATAATACGCCGATTGATTTCTTAGCGGTAACCAACGTAGGGGGAACATAGCAGTTCTTTTTTATCACAATTTTTACAGGATATCACAAACTTGAATCCCAAGCCTCGTATCGAACTTTCAGTGAGTTCATGTTCGGAATTACAAACCTTACATGCAATATGGTTTGCAATCGTAGAAAAAAACGGAACTAAAATTTATTATATGATAGCTGAATGATGCGTCAACTTCTATGTCATATTTTATATACATTTATATCATCGGGCGCCTCCATATCATGGCAATCAATGGTTTCTACGGCGCGCTTTCGGCTTCTTGCCACTAGATTTTTTAACTCTTTTTTTATTATCCTATATCTGTTTATTTCCACTCATCGCGCAATTTGTTAAGCAAAATCTGGCTAGAAAAACAATATTAAACATCATATAAATAAACATCATAAAATAATAAAAGTCGATTGTGTAGAAAGGATGAAAAATACGTTCTTCAGCGTTCACTGCTAACGTTTAACTAACAGAGCACGTGCACAGTTTGATTTACGAGGCTAAGGTGAAAAGTTCTCGGCCTGACACAGAGATGGCGTTCCAATCAGGAAAAATTTATGTTTCCTGCCTTGGTGCATGTGTCATTAGTTCGTATGACAAGTTCCAACTTGTTCTTTCAAGTAGTTTGTTTACACGAATTTTTGTAGTAGACGTCTTGCGTGTTTTTCGTTAAAATGAATAAACTTTAATATCGTGCGGTCATAAAATTCTTCGTTTTGGATGGATTAGCTCCTAAGGAAATTCATCCGAAGTTGACAAAAGTTTACAGGGACTCTGATCCTTCCATGTCAACCGTTAAAAAGTGGGCAGCTGAATTTAATCGTGGTCGCACGTCCCTCGAAGATAACCCACGTGAAAGACGGCCAAAAACCGCAACCACACCGGTAACCATCGAAAACGTGCATGATATCGTGTTGGACGATAGGCGAGTGAAGGTTAATGAGATAGCTGAGGCTGTGGGGATATCGGAAGAAAGGGTGCGAAACATCTTGCACAAAGAATGAGGGATGCGACAGCTCTGCGCAAGATGGGTGCCGCATTTGCTGAATACCGATCAAAATTAAATGCGCAAACGATTATCGCAGCAATTTTTGGACCGATTCAATAGGGATCCGACCGATTTCGTACGGTGATTTGTCACCATGGATGAGACGTGGGTTCACCACTACACGCCAGAAACGGAGCAGCAGTCGAAGCAGTGGGTGGAAGCCGGTTGTTCAGGGCCAAAGAAAGCGAAGCCAATCGCATCTGCCGGAAAGGGTATGGCCAGCGTGTTTTGGGATGCGAAAGGGATCCTGTTAATTGATTATCTTGAAAAAGGGAGAACAATTTCAGGCGAATATTACTCCAACCTTCTTGATCAGCTGGATGCCAAAATTCGCGAGAAGAGGCCTGGCTTGAAGAAGAAAAAAATCATCTTTCTCCAGGACAACGCTCCTGCACACAAGAGTGCGTTGGTGATGGGAAAACTGCGAGATTTGGGGTACGATTTGCTCGACCATCCCCCCTATTCTCCTGATTTGGCACCCTCAGATTTCTATCTGTTCCCAAACTTGAAGAAATTTCTTTCTGGGAAGCGTTTCGCGTCCAATGAAGAAGTTGAGAGGGCCGTAGATGAATATTTTCACAGCCTTCAAGACTCTCACTTCCGGGAAGGAATACTGATGTTGGAGAAACGCTGGACCAAGCGTGTTGAAGTAAAGGGAGATTATGTAGAAAAATAAAATCATTTTTCAACTGAAAATTGCAGTCTTTCATTGTCAGGCCGAGAACTTTTCACCTTACCCTCGTATATTCGAAATTGCATCTATTGTCATCTTAAATACCTTCTAATAGTAAGAAAGAGATATATTTAGTACCTCTTGGTGTATATCAACCAACAAGGCGCGAGGACAGACGAGGTTTGCGCTCTGCAGAGAAGTGAGAGGCGCCGCGCTAATTTAAAATTTCAAACATTTAGAGAATTTGCTTCATGATTTCTATGATGATAAGGCATACAATAGAGCAAGAAACAAGAAATTTTGATTTTTTGATCATCAATGCTACAGTGGTGTTCCCCTTTAAACTGATTAGTTGTAATGTAAATTCTGCTGATTTGACTTCCGGGGAAAGACATGAATGTTTTTCATCAATCAACCGTCAATTTTTTCGTTTGTTTATCAATTCTTTTATAATATTTCATATTTGATAAAATAACAACCTAAACACTGAAGCCCAATAATACCACTGATGAAACAATCAGAAATCAGAAATCTCTTCACATAAGTATCTTTACTCGCTTTGAACAGATTAATTCTTCCTTGAGTCCTTGGAGATAAATTACCATTTCATTGCCAACACAATTATTCGTCCCCTGCTCAAAGAATTTTCTTGATAAAAATCTAATGACACTCATTCATCAACACACCATTAAGTTCGGCATCAAACATAATTCATACGAAATCACCTTTAATTTCCGTATAAATACATAATTACTTGCCCGCAGCTACAGGAAACTACAATTTTGCCTCAGCAGTCCTTCACTACGCCAAGGTTACTAGCCGGACAAATTGACCTGAAACAAGAGTACAATCTCTTATTTACGTTAGCCTTGACCGATAAAGCAGCTACCATTGAGTGCCGCCAGCCAACAGGCCCATTCAAGCCATCATCAAGAGGTTCTTTGGGGAGAGATTGTCGTTAGCCTAAATAGTATTTTTATAGTTCGCAAGCTGTCGAAGGAATTGCTTCGATTGCTCTCTCAAGGGGGAAACTCTCGAAAGGAGGCAGTATTACGTCAGTAATGCCATCACGCGATTATAAGGCTATTTATAAATATTGTTGCTATTTTTATACGGCGGTTTGTAAATAAAGGGCAATTTACGTTTACTCCACTCGGCGAGGTCGAATACCGGCACGTTGATATTCCACATATCCTTGCTGCCTTACGTGAGTTGTTTGTTTACTTTTAATTTCATCATATTTATTGAATTAAGTGCTTTCGTTGGAGATACTTCCTCTTTTGATATAGTCCTTACTTACCACAATACACAGGTCCGCAACACCAACGTAACATTCCTTTGTGATTTTGAAACAGATAGTTTTTGATTTTATTTTTGCTTTTGAAGTGCTTTGGAAAGAATCTCCACAGAAAGAAAATTTAGGAATCATTACCTAAAGAGGAGGAATGCATCATGAGGCAATATTTGGCACAGTTCCACTTTATTTCAAGCCGACATTTAGAATGCACCTTAAACCGAAACCTAAGAGTATCATTTCATTGAATGCATCATTTTCTGAATTCTTCCAGGTTATAATATAGTATAGCTGATTTCCGAAAAGGATGGTCCTATGCCATAGCATCAAAGTATCCTAAATTAATGGAATAAATATCACAGAAGCAAAAGACCATTTCTATACTATTGTTGAGCAGACTTATTCCATTTATGTTTTTAAAAATAGACCACGAATGAAGTATTGTCAAATCGACGAATGCACTGGGAGAGAATTCAAAATTTTCTTTAAAAATTTTCTCAAAATTTTTGTAATTTGTCAACCCTTCTTAACGTGTACCAAAAACAGTATTCGTTCTCGTATGGCGTAACAAAAACCCTACGTATGAGTGGAATTCAAAAATGAAAACCTTTTTTTTCATTCCTTACTAAAGGAAATCTTTGAAAATTGCTCATTATAATTAGAAAAATTGCAGAAGATATTTTTTAAGATCATTGTTAATGTGCTTGTTATACTTTTTGTAAAAACATAAATGTTTTTCGATTTTTGGAACAAGCAAAATGTTGCACCGTGGTAGTTATTCTGAATTTTCGAAACTACCACTCGAACCATTGTGAAATTGTTATTATATTTTAGCCACTTTTTCACTATTGTTAATCGGTAGCTACGCACTTGCCTGGACATATTCTTATCCCTATGCCCCTTGCAGCGTTGTCAGATTCTTAAAATGTTGGCGTTTCGTGATGGTGATGGTTCGTTCTATGGTGGTGTGAATACGCTTGCATATAAGTAGAGAGTATATGTCGACATATAAGGTCTACCGGAAAGATACATCAAGAAAGTGTTCGAATAGTACCACTGATGGCAACTTTTGCCATTTAAGTTTCGGATAGAGTCCCCCCAATGTTCGTGCCTCGCGTTCAGGTCTCCCCACCCAGTATTATAGAGTCATAGTAAGAACTTATCGAGAATCCTATCGAGAAATGTTTGTAGAGGATTTACAAGATTCCCTGGAATATAGACTGATCCAATGAGTGTTTTCCCACAATTCCTTTTGATCCTCCTCTTATTAACGGTGGCTAGCGTGGAAGAAGTTGCTGTGTGGTCAATGGTTATTTGACCGAAAAGTTATCGCTGTAGAGAAATCCGGTTCCTCTTTCCAATCATTCCTGAGAATTTGGTAATTCTAGACCTATTTCAGTACTGTTTCGTTTAGGAGTACGATACCTGGTTGCATTGATTTGTCAAATTGCAAATGAAGATTCTTTTTTCATGGGAGAGTAGGGAATTAATATTAAGGCAAATGGATATCAGCTGATTTCCCCTATGGATATTGCGATATAGCTCTATCAGCGTAATTTGAGCTTCCTAAGAAAATGCGATTTTCTTAGGAAGCTGCCTGGTGACATTCATAAAACCAACAAGGTTTCTTGTTGGAGGCGATATATTATATATATCTACATATATTGGGGGACGTCATGATGATTTGGGGTATGTTTGATGTTGCCGCATTTTTGGGGTGTTTTTGAGAGAGGCGAAAAGGGATTTTCACTTCGGACTGGTTGTTCTACACTAGAAGCGGACAACTTACGTTTTAAAAGAAATTTCCCCTACAGTGTTATGAACACTTCCAGCTCCTTGTTCATCAGCTCCACTTCAGTTCGGTCGAGTGTCGTTGTGGGATCTTGGCCTAATTTCCATTGATGTTGCAGCTTCGAGTTCCTTCTATGTGGCTTTCATTTGAGGAAGGGCTCTCCTCATTGTTGCCTTCCAACCATCTTCGCTTGGTTGGGGGCTCGCTTTTTACGTTTTTTGCCGGTCTCCTTCCTTTTACTTTCTTTCGTTGTTTTGGCTTTGTGGTGTTCACCAAAGTTATATAGTTTTGACAAAATTTGTACGAATATCAAAATGTTTTAAGTGCAAACAATTGAAAAAATCCACCAACAGGCTCCCTACTGAAGTGCAATTGTATGACTGATATGAGTAGAAGAGATACATGATGGGCCATATAATATTAAGAATTCGAATCTGCGATAGAAAAACTGATGTGTGTTATTTTAAAGCTATGATTTTTTTTAGATACATTGAACTTTTCAAGACAATATCAATGAAATAACTGCCACGGCTAGCCTTACAAAACCACATTCAATCAGTCCAATTTTTTGTACATTTTTGATCGTTTGGGCCTCCGTTTCGTCAATGGGAACCTCTATTCCGCGTTTGCAGTCATTTATCATCTCTGGATGGTCAGCGTTTTACTTGCTCTTTATTGCTCCCACAAAAAAGTCCAACAGAGTTAAATCGCAGCTTCGAGGTGGCCAACTGATATCAGCATTTCGACTGATTATGCGAGTTCCGAAAATAGTGCAAGGCAAAAGATCGATTGTTACGTCGTTGGTTGTGGTACACATTGCGCCGTCCTGACGAAACTAAATGTCATTGATGTCATCCTTTTCATCAATTTTGGGAAACAAAACATCCCTTAGCCTGGCGCGGTGTAGATCGCCATTCACTGTAACGACGTTTTCTCCGTCATTTCCGATGAAATGTGGCCAAAAATTGCCATCAGACCAAAAACTACACCAGGAAGTCGCTCTTTGTGGATGCATTATTCTCTTCTCCAATCCCTGGAGCCTCAGATATGACAACATTCTTTATTAATGTATTCCCCGATGTGGAAACGTGCATCATCCGAAAAGATGATTTTTCGGACTTCAGTCCGTTGAGCAAACTAAAAACTCATCGGACCGTCATGCGGCAACAGCTCTGGCACTAATTGAACTTTGTACGCATTCATACTCAGATCTTCATGCAAAATTCTTCTCAAATCGAATCCTGAGCAACAGCAGCGATCCAGTTCCATGAACTCGCTTTACAAATTTATGGACTACTGCTTTTTTTCACATTGGTTTATTCAAAGTTTTTTCATCAGTTTTCTACAGTTCAAGGAGAAGACTCAACATTTTGGAAATAAGTTTTTAATATTTCTCAACTTAGTTCAAATGAAAAGCGACACATTTCATAAATGCCGAGCATAAAACTAACTTTCTGTCACATCGGAAATGCGATGTCAATGTCATTTAACCTCAAAATAACGTACAGTTCCAATTTCGATCGTCATGCGCGAAAGCCATATGCTGCGGTTATGTTCTAGATAAAGTGTACATCCTCTGTTGAAAAGGTTTTGATTTGGATCCCAGATTTAACTGGGTATTCTAAAGGGTCGTCCGTAGCAAAGCGTTGAAGCTTTTGAGTTTGATTACCGTCTTGCTGGTGAGCTATTTCGAGCAAATCAGACCACACAACCGGTAGACTATAGGCTCTCTGTCACCTAATGGTGAATATCATGGGGTAACTCTAACAAAGTAAGTCCATCGGAATCACTTTTCCTCTGGGTCTCGGATTTTTTCGGCGCAAGAACAGTGTTTAAATGCTTTTCGGATAATGTTTAGGTACCGCAATAACTCCGAGTGGGTGGCGCAGCTTATCAAAAGGGTTGTGCCAATAGAGTTCCTTGCTGAAGAAAGGTGGACAATGATATATGATGTATTCGTACTTGGTGGTAGAGTATCAGTGCACTTGCATGTGATAGGTAGTGTTGAGGAAATTATCAAAGCCGAGCGTGATCCTGACCAAGTAAGATTCTTTTGACATGGTAACTCAAACATGTGTGATAAACCAAATGCTGTCAAGCAGTTGCTCAACAACAACATCAACCATCCAAGCAGGATTTTTTCCAGCCCATTGTAACTTGACGATCAATTCGTCAACTTGAAATATTATCAAACTGTTTGGATCATTGAAACAGTTTGATAATATTTCAACTCATATTACTTTCCTGTAATGTTTATTTTTATCTAAATTGCTGTTTTACGTAGGGCCTCAAATATTGTTCACTAAATCTTTTCATTCTAAACTAATTTTAATGTTATTTTTTTTAAGTAGGAAAAACCTTCGCTTGAAATCTATTCTATATGCGTGGGTACTAACGAAATAGTTAGACAAAAATAAACTACAAAAACTAAGGATTATTAAGGATCACTAAATTTTCGCATCATACGAAGCTATTGTCGTATAATTCTAAACTATTTGTTGTACTTTTAGCCCCACGCAAAAAGATTCATTACAGAACTCATCACAATATTCAGAAAATATTCATCCTTTTTAAATATTCAGTAGATTTAGGACGGAAAGCTTTAGGGTTACTTATAAGGAATGGTTCCGATATGCCATTTCATTTTATGACAAAAACTCTAAACCTACGTCGGTCTGGGGGATTAGTACGAGACTGACAAGGGTACTTATTTGGTAAAATTATTTTTAGCAAAAACATTCTCACCATGTTTAGTAATCTCAAGAATGCAAATGTTGTAAGGAAAAAATTAAGTCGTCCTATTTGGAATAATTTATCCTTTTAAACATTTTCTTGCATTCATACCTAAAAGTTTCCCTTGTGAACAAACAGTCAAAATTAGCAAAATCTTCTGTAAACTACGTATACGTTCTACTTGTCATCATTCATCTAGGCCACATTTCAAAATTTTAACAAACGATGACATGTATACGCACAATACCCTGAAGGATTATTGTATTCAGTCTAATTTGGCTGTGTCCCAAATTTTATCCATTCACCTTGACTATAATTCACCTGTCGGTAACGTTAAATAGTACCGAGGATATTTGGTGCGGAAATGTACAAATTGGATTGTCTCCGGAGTGAAATCAAATAAATGGCATGTGTTGAACTTTTTTGTGATTAGTTATGTCAACATGAATTAAGGTCAGTCAATCAATGTTGAGTTGGGTATTCAAATAGTTTTCGTATTTGTAGTACCGTGATGGAGTATGGTGGGTGAAAACTTATTTTGAACGATTTTTTTTGTAACTTTGGGATGAGTTTCCTTTAAAGAAACAACAGAAATTTTTTTGAAGGAGAATTTAAATATTATTCTCGAAAACACAGAAATATCCTGATATTTTGCATGTTTCTTCTTTTTCAATTTTATTTCAAAGAATAAGACCTTTCATTAGTATTTTTCGAGCCGTGATTAAAAAATAGGACGACAAATTTCTGACAATATTTTTCGTACGTCATCCGCTTAGTACTGATAAATGTGCAAAAATGCAGATAACAAAGAAGGGAACGGCCACGGGACCAGACACGATCTGAATTTTTACAATTGGTCAATAATCATTATGCTGATATACATTTTAACTTTCCAAATGTCTGCTTCGGTGAGTTCGAAAAGAAGCCAAGAGTTATATTGACTATTACCCAAGACACCAGAAACTTAGATCTGCCTTCCTTGTACCGCCTCTAATGCCTTTGGAGTGCGAGGCCACACATAGCAACGTAGAAAAAAACTACAAGGAGAATATTGACTTGAAGTCATCTTGAAGCGAACATCGGGGAAGCTATTTTGAGCAAAATATGTCCGCTTATGAGCTTAGAAGAATCACCCCTTGGTTTGAGGTTTCGTCAACGTGGATAAAGAGTCGATAAGCTTTGTGGGTTAAGTTCGGATACCGTATTGACTTTGAAAAGATGCTACGATTTATTGTAATAGAAGCACCTACAGAGCAACTATAGAGGACAGGAAAACTTTTACTAAATGTGGAAATGAATCTTCTACCTCTATGACTAGAAAAGCACCCATTGAATAGTCTTTTGTAGTCATAACTCTTTAAAATAAAATAGATTTTTAAATGAAATATTTAAATGAAACACCGAAAATCCAATTTCGAAAATCTTATTTCGAAAATTTAATTTCGAAAATCTAGTCTCGGAAAATTTGTTTTCCCCCCCTCAAAATTCGCTCCAGCTCCTGCAAATTAGCCCGCCCCAGGCAAATTCGCCCCACCCAGGTAAACTATCACCCTCCCGAAAGGTTCATAAAATTGAAAGGTTCCTAAAGCTGAATGTTGATATAGTTAGTATAAAAAGTTGAATAGTTCGTGAAGTTGGAAGTTGAAACGGTCGTGAAGATGATAGTTGAAGGGTTCGTAAAGTTGAAAGTTGACATATGTCATGACACAGTCGAAGAATGTGGCAGGCAGGTAGGGGCAGTCAGGCAGGGCAGGCACGCAGAACAGAATACACAATAAAGGATACAGAATACAGCATAAAAAATACAGAATACAGAATACCGAAATCTGAATAATCAGAAACTAAGGAAACTTAGGAAACTTAGGAAACTTCGGAAACGATATGAAACTGGACGGAAGTTAAAGATACTTACAGAAATCTAATGTCTGAAATTTAATTTCCAAAACCTTATGTCGAAAATTTAACTACGAAAATCTTAATTCCAAAATCTAAGTTCGAAAATTCAGCTTTGAAAATATAATGTCGAAAATCGAATTTCGAAAATCGAATTTCGAACATCTAATTTTAATATGCTAATTCCGAAAATCTAATTTCGAAAATCAAATTACGAAAACCTAATTTCGAAAAAGTAATTTCGAAAATGGGATTTCGAAAATCTTATTTCGGAATACTAGTTTCGAAAATCCAACTTTGAAAATCTAATTTCGAAAATCTATTCGAAAATCTGGTTTCGAAAAGCGAAATCCGAAATCCTTATTTCGAAAATCCAATTTCGAAAATCTAATTCCGAAAATTTCGAAAATCTTATTTCGAAAATCTAATTTCAAATAGCTAATTTCGAGAGTATAGTTTTGAAAATTTAGTGTCGAAAATCTGATTTCAAAAATTTCGAATAGCGAATACCGAAAACCTCATTTCGAAAATTTAAGTATGAAAATCTAACTTCGAAAATCTAATTTCGAAAAGATCCAATTTCGAAATTTGCGCAAAACTGATTCCGAAAATCTAATTTTGAAAATCTGATTCCTAAAATTTCGGAAATCTCATTTCGAAAATCTTATTTTGAAAATCTAGTTTCGAAAATCTTGTTGGAAATCTAGTTTTGAAAATCGAACTTCGAAAATCTAATTACGAAAATCTGGTTTCTAAAATCTGATTTCCAGAATCTAATTTCGGAAATCTCATTTCGAAAATTTAATTTCGAAGGTTTCGAGAATCAAATTTAGAAAATCTAGTTTCGAACTGCTAATTTCGAGAATCTAATTTCGAAACTCTAATTTGAAAGTTCGATTTCGAAAAAAGAATTCCGAAATCCTTATTTCGAAAGTCTTGTTTTGAGATACTAATTTCGAAAATCTAATTGAAAATTCTAATAATAATAATATTACTTCGAAATATTATTATCGAAAATATTTGATAATATTACTTCGAAAGTCTAAATTCGTAAATCTAATTTCAAAAATTTAATTTCGAAAGCCTTATTTCGAAATTCTGACTTCGAATGCTAATTATGGAAATCTTATTTCGAGAATCAAAAGTCAATCAATAAATCGAAAGTTGAAAGGCCCATAAAAGTGAAAAATTTGTAAACGTGAATTTTGAAAAGTTTGTAAAAGTGTTGAAAGAGTCGTAAAGCTGAAATTTGAAAGGATGGTAAAGTTGAAAGTTGCGGTTCGTTTCGTTATAAGTCGAAAAGTTCCTAAAGCTGAAAGACTAGTTAAATTGAAAGGTTCGTTAGGTTGAAAGTTGAAATGTTTGCAAATTTTAAAAGTTGCCAAATGTCATGACACATTCGAAGAATCTGGCAGGCAGGTGGGGCAGGCAGGCAGAACAGAAGGAACAGACAACAGGAGAGGAGAAATGCGTTTATAGGGCTCAATGAAGCAGTTTTTACGAATTTCGGATTAACTATGGCGTCACATAAGGGTCTATGTCGGATCCAACCCTATTCAATTTTTCACTGAAGAAATCGCTGAAATCGGTATTTCAAATCGAAAGGCTTAAGTTAGCTTTTGTGCCGACGACCTAAAAGTCTATCACTCCAAGCGTTTTAAGGTTATAACTCGCGGGCTAGTTTTATGACCTTAAAACTGCAACGTTACCTATCGGGTCTTCACGAGTTCTTAAAGCAATGAAGACTAGATATCAATGCAAGGAAGTCTGAGCTAATGTTCATCCGAGGATCTCTCTGATAATATTAACGCAATATCAGCCATCAAATCAGGAAAGTTATGACCAGACGCAGTGGAGGTTGAATCGACAAAACATGCAAGGTACTTGCGCATAGACCTCGACTCATTACTGCGTTTCGACTCAGTTGCATATTCAGCAATTTTCCACAGCAAAGCAAAGTAAAGGTGCTAGCGTGCAAGCAACTAATTCGCTCAATGCTGCTTTATGGAGTGCTGATCTGGACAAATGTCAACGCTTCGATGCGGAAAAGGCTGACAATTCTCGAATGACTACGAGCTGCAACAGGATTATATCAAAGATGGGTGAAGATACTTCAATAATGACCTTCATGTGGTCACAACGAAGCCACTGACCGATGGATCTATGAGGCTGATCTGTAAGGCGACGAATCGAGCATAACAATACCAGAATGAATCAATACGAGAAACAGCACGGAGATTTATACTTTCCTCAGGAAATCAGCAGCCACAATAGAGGACCGACATGACGATAGCGTCGAAAATCCATTAAGAAACAACTTCAAATGTAATTGAATGAATTATTTTAAATGCCTAAAATATTGTAAGCATCGAGTTCTGGGCATTATGGCTAAAGAGGCACAGCCCATAAATTAATTGTTATGTCAATCCTTTTTGGTATTTGGTTTTCTAATTGTTATATGTCAATGTTAAGTCATAATGAAATATACCTTTTAAAAGGCAAACACCAGGTGGCTGGCCAATTCCAGCGTATGAGCAACTACGAATACAAAATGCATTTCACTAGGAGAACGAAGGAATAAGGCCGACGCTGAACGTGCTTGATGGATTCAATCGGTTAAGAAAGCGTGAAGCTACTCAGATTCCAAGATTAGGGGATGCGATCCAACTACAGAAGAAATTGCGGGCGAAGCATTTTGAAGACCTGAAACTATGATACGCTGTGGAGCCTTGGTGAAAACGATTTTCGAAAGCACCAACAGAATATTCTCAAAGTAAAGCACAGTACGTGCATTAGAACGCATTATCCTTTCTTTTGCTTGTTAAAAAAAATTGGAGGCTTGATTGACTCTAGCATATAAGTTGAGTAAAGGGTATATTACATCCAACTTGGCAAGTACACAAACTGCTGCTTACTTACTTGAGTTTTAATATTCACTTATTCACTGCGATGGATTTAAATCTTCGAAATTCAACCTTAAAAATCTTTCAATGGTTATATCCATACTGAACCACAGGATGTGGCAAGTTTCCTTTTCTAGTTGAATTTTATTACAGCTGGTTATCAGCTTCCAATTCAATTTTAGCTGCAACTTAAAATTCCAAGCGTAGAACTAGTATCATAACGATGGCCAATAATGTCGTTCCATTTTATGAAAAGATCCTCCTATATAACTGTTGGTGCACTTCTTGCTTAAAGTTGTTAGTGTTGAAGAGCGTGCGGTAGGTCAAAAGTAAGTACGACTTTTATAGCATCCTTACTATGCGTTGTCCGTAGTTCTCCTACATTGCCTTGAATACAATAACATGTCTGATAAACGTTATGTTACTGCTAGAGAATAGCCGCAGAGGGAATGTAATTCTGATGTTCTAGGTTAATGGATGCAACATAGAACAATTGGACAGTATGAGAAATGGCGGCCAAGGCCAAGCTCACCATTTTTGGCTTTCACCAGACGTGTGCGTAATACTTTGGTGTGCGTAGACACTTACTCACACCCTAGAGGTAATGAATTTGAATGATCCGTTGTGTTTTATTGAAACAGAGAAAAGTTTCAGGCACAGATAATAGGTGGTGAGGGCTGAAACATTAAATCAGCGGAAAGCGTCAGCAAGTTTACGGCCAGGAACAGAAATTACGTTTTATTGTTTTTAAAAAAGTCAAATTCAATGAATGATTCGTCACAGTCCACAACCTCCTACTTTAAGTAAGTAAGCCAAGAATAGAATAATTAAATAGGTTTGCATTGTCAAGGCTAAGCTGTCGATGAAAACCCCGTGAAAATGTCATCACCGAATATTTTTGGATTTTTACGATTTCTTAGCATGGACTTTGTACGTACCCCATCGAAAATTTATAAATGAGAGATATAATCATCAAGTTCCGTGAAAACTTAGCTATTTCTCTTTCATTTAACTGTTTTCACGCTTTTGAACATTGTAACAACCGAACGAAGATAAGAGGAATTCGAGCTAAGGCGTTTATTTTCTTATCTCGGAATAATCTACCTTCAGAAATTGATTTGAACAAACCAAATAGCTTTTAACTCGGACGATTTCAGCGTCTACATTTTCTTCTGCTCCATGAATTTCCACCCACAGAAGCTGACGGGAGATAGTTGTTCCACAAGGTTTTCTTAGGCGATTAATTTCGAATCGACAAATATCCTGACATCTTCCCAGTAATTACTCTAGTGGAATTTAATTGCAATCGAATTTATTTGCCAGTAAGGTCGAGGTTAATGCTCTATGATCATTTCCTGATGGTGTTTCAAGGATACATTATGAGTAGCACGTGATAGGCTTTGAAATTTTCCCAAAGGGCATCGTCGCTCAATTTTTTTTCTTCAAGTCTGAGATGCTTAGGATTTGTTGTCAACGATGAAAGCATTTTCTCATAATATCTCAGAATAAAATTAGACATTAATGGGATTTTATGAAAATTTATGCTCTACTCAGTTCACAATTGGAAAACATCTCAATCAATTAATTCAAATTGAAAATTGATTTGAAAATTGTGATTTTCAAAGGATGATATTTTCTTATTAACTGCAATGTTGGTTTGAAAAGTCTGCAAACAAGTTATGGAACTGATGAAAGGTACAGGGTGGTAGGTAATAGGTTGATCTTTTAGCGAGTTCTTGAAGCCTTTAATTTAGGAAAGACTTTAACAGAGCACTTTAGTTGTATTGGAGAGTTGAAGTGTTTATTGTTCAGCCCTGACCCTCCCACAGTTGGGCTCACGCAACACATGTTTAAATAACGCGCAAATAAACAATGGTAATGTGTGTGGCGTCATTTACCATATAAACTCGAAGTTTCAATTGTTTTGAGTCTGCCAAAACGCGCCCGGACCTTGCGAAGCACCTCCGCTCTTGTTTGCACGAGGTTCAGTGGTCAGTATTTCAATATTTATTTATATTTATTTTTTGTGTCAGAGAAACTTGGTCAAAACTTCAGCGGAGAAATATGTATCAGACTAACGGCTGTACACCAATACTTGCTCTTGCTGGACACTTATACTTCCGAGTATAGACAAAGGAATTTGGAGGTTACGTTGTAAGTCAACAGGAATGCGTCTTTATTCGACTTGTTGCATTAGCGCAATATTGGCAAGGTTTTTTTTGTTAATTTCAGTTTTTGTGTAAATTTTGTCTGGTTCCGACTGTGTGAAATCTTTTCGCAGTCCAGGCATGTTGCGATATCAAACCCGGAGTACATCGCGCGCTATTGCTCCTCTACGGCCGGACATATCCGGTTGTCTGATATTTCGGATGGCAACGAAGAATATCGACCAGAGCAGGACGTATGTCACGGCGATGGGTCTCAGAAGATGATGATTAAAGGCAAAATATTATTGACGAAGAGGACTGTGAAAGTTCAGACGACAAGGATCTCGACCCTGTCCCCAAAAAGAAGCCGAAGGGAAGGCCACCGAGTAATGCAAGTTAAAAAAAATTACTATGTCAGGGTTTGGAAAAAAACGATTTGGCTGTAGTGATAGCTGAATATGAGGGGCAGGAATATTTCTCGCAAGGAACGTCAATAAGTTTTGTATATTTCTTCAGATTTTTTTTCCTACGAAGCCATTGACTTGATGATAGAGGCAAGTAATTGGTATTGTTGACAAAAAACTGGATCTAGTTTGAAACTAGACGAAAATGAGTCGCTGCAGTTTTCAGGGATCAGCATATAAATGAGTATTGTGAGTTTACCAGCTTTAACAGATTATTGGGCAAATAAAACGCATGTCACGACAATATATAGATTTTTCAAATAAGAAAAAAGAATAATAGTGTCATTGACCCAAATGGTGTAGATCGATTTATCAAAATACGCCCCTGTTCAATATTATCAATGCCAATTGCTTAAAATTCAGAGCTGAGGATGGTGTATAGTCAGTTGAAGAAACGATGGTTCCATAAAAAGGGAAAAAAGGGGGCAGCACAAAGCAATGCAACCCCAAAAAGCCTAACCGTTGGTGCAATAAAGCAATATCTATTGCGGATACTAATGGCCAAATAAACTCGATGTTGCTATATCAAGCTCCAGGCACATTAAACATATTTGAGGACACCGGTTTATAGTTGATTGACACTGAAAAAGCGTTCGGGTGTGGACCATCATGAGTGATGACATTATGGAAGTCCCTTGGGGAGACTGAAAATCTAACAATATTCTGTGAAAAATATTTCACCATCGTAAAATTACTTGTATATTTATTGGAGAAAATGAAGGTTCATACTGTGGTCACCCTTTGGAAAAATCGGTTTGGGCACTGGCCTCTCAAAGTTGACAAGGTTTTGAAAGCCGAAAAACGCGGGGCCTTCGACTTCCATTCTTTTGAAAATCTATTCATTATGGTAAAATCCCAAGATAGTAAACCGGTGTATCTCGGCTTTATGTTCTATGGTTTTGAACCTCAAAGCTCTGTATATCGTTACAATCCAGAACGAAATAGGAAAACTCAAATTCCGTGCTTAACAAACGTGAAATAGTACAATACACATTTGGGAAGCATTGATAAACATAACTGTATAGTGTCTTTGTATTGCCAAGGTTGCAAGTCCCAACGCTGGTTCTATCCTCTTTTTACTTAGCTAGTAGATATGTGCTTGACAAACGGGTGGATCATGCCTAGAAGGGAAAACATTCCAAAATCGTTATTGAAAGAATTCAAACTTTTGGTTTGTGACGGATTAATAAATATAGGGAGAGTCAGCCAGAGGAGACTTGTTGGTTGCCCAAGGTTATCAAATGAGAGCATTTCGGGAAATAATGATCGAAAGTCCAGTGCCAAATTCCAGCATCCCTAAGCTCAAAACCCAGCTTTGGGGTCAGAACCTGGGTTCTAGCTCATGACGGTCCGAAGTCCGTGTAAATAGGGAGGGAAGATGGTGTTGGTATCTGTTGTGCGATGAAGTTGATAGGAAGCTGAGTAAGGAAACTCACAGGTGGAATTGACGCTGAAAAAGACGTTGTCATTGTTTAGTCTCTGGTTGAGTGCTATTGTTGAGATTATGATATGAAGAAATGACGACTGACGGACTGTAGAACGCATTTAATGTTTTTAAACGTCTACGATGAGCTTTAAGTAACCGCTGTAATGAGGGAGGTGAGAGAATGAAGGAGGCAGTGGGAAGGGCTCTGATGAGATTAGTACCGAAGATGTCACCAATGGGAATTTGTCCCCCTCCTCACGGTTTTTCGATCGATTTTCGATCAATGCGTGGTTTAAGTTTTTCATTTGTTGACGATAGCGTTGTGGGTTAATGCTTTCGCCAGGCTTCAAGAGTTCACAATACGCAAAACCAAGCTGGTCCCATTAGGGACAGAGACTTCTTCTTGAAGTAATTTGGCCTTGGTGTTGCAGGACCAGTTTTTCCTGGTGAAAGCTAAGATTTTTTGCTTCGAGTTTTCAAAATAAATCCATTTTTCATTGTACCGAAGCAGCATTTCGAGATTTAGCAATTTTCTAGTTGACGTTCTTTTAAATTGTTGAGACCCATTTACCAAGTTTATTAATCTCACGCATTGCTCGTTAACGTCTGCTGATCGCTTACTGTGACACATTTAATGATTTTTCTGATTGTCGTTGCGTTTGAGTAGGATCACCATCCATTAACTCCTGCACTTCCTTGACATATTTTTGGTCTACCAGAGCACTCACTTTCTGTCGCATTGAATTACCACTTTTGAATTTTCGAAACGATATATCACACGTCCTAATTGATGGAGCGTTCAGAAATTTTAACGAGGACTTGGAACTGAGCCTTCTCATGGACAAGTGTTCATGCAATAGAAAGCCCACCCTTTTCTTTGATGTTCGTATAATGTCAAAAGGTCACTTTCCGCTAGTTTTGTGGATTTATTCGGTTCTACTACCTTATTTGGAAATACGGTTTGCATCATTGGTTTAAGAATTTAAAAGTCGAACAGACTTATTCAACTGAACTGCTACACCCAGCAATATCTCTTAATCCATCATCGAGGTCGCAACCTTAATGTACTCTTAGTACAATAAGTCACAAACTAATCAATAGAATATCATGAAATTTTAACAGCTGTCATTTGAAGCTTAGCACTAAATGAAAATCAGTTGAATGCGATAAATGAGCCACCTATGTGGGAGGCCCATAAGTTTGTGTTAGTTAAGTGGTAGGATAAGGCTTATGAATATTGTTGTGATATTCATTATTTAAATAAATTTTCAAATAAATTCAAATTCATTATTTGAATAAAATAAAATAAGTAGTTGTAAAGTAAGCAAAGAATGTGTCGTATCAAAATATGAAGATTATGTTAGCTTGTTTTGAAGAAATTGAGACCTGCATTATTCCATATTACGTCTTCACATGCGTGCGGAAGAAAGAGCCTGCCTGACATTTCCCAAAATAAAATTATAAAAGGTCTCGTTTCTGGTAGGGTAGTTCATCACGATTCTTTTTCTGATGGTGAAACTGTTGAATTTACCACTATCATTGAAACCTCTCATTTAAGAAGCATTCCATGTTTTTTGCTAAAAAGTTTAAAAACATTTTTTGAAAAGCAAATTCTAATTTAAATAAAATTGGCCAAATAACAAATTCTGCGAATATGTGATTTTTTTTTTTTTGTTTTTCTGTTTTATTTAATCAAATCTATAATTTTTGAGTTACTAAATTATGATCAGCACAAAAGAGTCTAAAATAATTCCTTCCATGTTAATTAAACGTATTCTTTCGGGAAAACTCATCCCCCGTCGCGATGTAAAGGTCAGACAAACACATTTATGAGTCTTTTCGTTCTTGGATGAACGAAAAGGGAAGGTGCAATTTGTTTTCATTCTACGAGCTACAGAGAATCGTTTCCCTTGGTATGTGGTATTGTCCTGCATATGAACTACCGTCATAAGGTTGCAAGCAAAAGCTTTATTCACAGCTGGGACGAGTTTGCATCATGCTTGTCCTTGTAAGGGGAAACTTGGCGAATTTAAGCTTTTGAATTTTCGAATATCCCCAGGATTTGATTTTTGTATCAACAGGTGTGTTTTGAATATGTTTGCATTAAGGCTATTCGAAGGTCACGGTTTATTTTCATTCAGCTGAATCGTCTGCTGGAATCGTGGATAAACACAAATCCTTGTATAACGAACACAATAACACTTTCGTGCAACATATGCATTCCGGAAATTCGTGGCTATTTAAAAATTGTGTTTTTTAATTGGATTGAAAAAGAAAATAAAGTTGAATGAAATTATCAGAAAACAATAGAGGTCGACAAAATGTATTGAAAATTTAGAAGGTTATCATTCAGAACTTTCTTATCAAATATGTAGATATTACTTCATTGCGAACGACATTTACAAATTCATTTCTCTCAAGTATTCTCAAATGATCGAAATTTATAGCGTAACTTCTTTCAAGGACCTCTCACAATTAGCATATTCAAATCGTTATTATAAATGCACGTTCATTGTATTCCTGTATTTGAGAGTTTTGAGCATAAATAGTACAATTTTAATATATTTTTCTATGTATACATATGTACGCGAGTAGTACGGCCTTTCTTCCGTCTACATGAATGAGAATTTCCTTCTTTTACTTTAGTTCTCCAACACTTATTCGAATACAAATCATGTTTTCTGATGGTTGGTTCAAAATTTTAATACCAGAAATTGCTTGCTTTTATGCACAAAGAAAAATAATTTATGAGTGGATATAAACATTCTGAATTTTGTGTCATAGCCCATACCGATATTCATCTCTGTGTTATCAACTTATTTAGTTCTATCAGCATGTCAAAATTTTTCATCAATTTAATAGCAAGTGTTGAAATGAGTTCCAGCTAGCAAAAAATATATCTATTGAATATGCGATGAGTGGCCTAAATGTATTGGTGTAAAAAATACATGGAGTTATTAAATTGTAAAACTTACTTATCCTTGTACTTATTATTAAAACTTACTTATAAAGATGCTACACAACTCCTGACCAAAGGAAAAATAAAAATCGGCTGGGTGGTGTGCAGAATTCGCCGCTGAGCCATCCCAGTACGATGCTACAGGTGCCTTGGATACGGGCACACCACTTCGAATTGCAAGGGCCCTGACCGTAGTATGCTTTGCTTTAAGTGTGGAGCGTCTGGGCATAAGATAAAAGAATGCGCTGAAACTTCGCGCTGTTCGTTATGTAATCACCATAACTCTCAACCGACAGAGCACCCTCACGTTGCAGGAACAGGCGCGTGCCCTATCTTTAGAGAGGTACTAGCAAAAGCAAAAGCAGCTCTGAGGTGATGATCAGGGCCCTTCAAATTAACTTGCACCGTAGCAGAGAAAAGAGGGCTGATCTGCTGCTGCTGAGCGAACAACATTAAAACAAGACCTCACCAGCCTGGTTCTCCGATGACTCGATACTGGACGCTGAATGAGTCAATGCCATTTTTTCAGACTAGACTGGACGCGCTGGAGGATGTTGTTCTGAATACTGATGGCAAAGTTATCGTAGCAGGAGACTTCAACGCGAGAGCCGTTGAGTGGGGCATGTCTCAAACCGATTCCAGAGGGCAACGCATTCTGCACATGTCGGCGAGGACCGGGTTGGTGGTATTGAATACCGGTAATGTACCTACCTTAAACAATTCCAGATGTGACTGCGAAGGAACAATCCAGATGTGACATTCGCCTCAGAGTCCGTCGCTTCGACGACGTTGAACTGGAGAGTACTCGAGGACAATTCAGCGAGTGACTACCAATACATCGCGTTGGAGATCGGCGATACCACTCCTCGCTCGTCTCAACGATCTTTCACTCCCGGGTGGAACATCAGAAAAATGGACGTGGAGACTTTCGCCGATCTGATTCTGAAAGGCGCAAGGACATCGGGGAGCCCTTTGGGGAGCGGAAGGGCTCCAGTCGAGGGAATGGTGGAGTCAACGATGAACCTCATCACTTCTGCCTGTAGCTTATCTATGCCTCGACGGAGGCCTCGACATGACAGGCCTGCTATACATTGGTGGTCGAAAGATATCGCAGACAAACGAGGCGAGTGTCACAGACTTCGACGGGCAGCTCAGCGCTCGAGACGCGTAGAGGAAGCATCCAATAGGACGGCAGCATACAGGTCAGCGAGGAAAGAACTCCGAAGACTCATCAATGAGAGGAAAGCACGCTGCTGGCGAGAACTTGTGGACGACGTGAACAGGGATCCATGCGGGCTCGGCTACAAGGTAGTGTGGCGCAAGCTCGGTACCTTATGGAAGCCGTGTTTACTTGAAGCAGACAAGATGGACGGCATAGTGCAGGCGCCTTACCCAACTCATCCTGTCCGTGTTGATGCTGCCCACGATGTTGATTCAGTGGAATGTTCATTGTTCACAAAAGATGAGCTGGAGGATACGGTGCTTTCTATGAAAGCTCGAAAGGCACCAGGACCAGACGGCATTCCAATTGAGGTGCTACAAATCGTCTTCCACGTTTGTCCTGATTTGCTACTTAATGTGTTCAACGCTTGCCTGAGAGAAGGTGTATTTCCATCCCGCTGGAAGGTGGTGAGGCTCGTATTGATCAGCAAGGGGAAAGGGGACCCCGGGATGTCTTCTACATACCGTCCGCTTTGTTTGCTGGACACAGCGGGGAAAGTGTTCGAAAAGCTCGTTAAGGGAAGACTGACTGACGCAATTCGTGCTGCAGGGGACCTTTCTCCTCGGCAGTATGGCTTTAGAGCAGGGCGATTCACTTCCGATACCATCATGGAAGTGGTGAATGCAGTCCATCGAGCCGAAGCGCACAAAACTGAAAAACGAGTTGTCTTGCTAGTGACGCTTGACGTCAGAAATGACTTCAACTCCGCCAGATGGTCGGATATTCTTGGCACATTGCAAAATTTTTTCCCATTGCCACGATATCTGATGCGGATTTTGAGGAATCACTTAAAGGACCACAGTCTGCTCTATGACACGCAAGATGGGCGGCGAAGTATGGATATAACGTCTGGTGTAGCGCAAGGCTCCATACTCGGACCAGACTTGTGGAACGCCTCATACGATGGACTATTGAGGCTTGAGCTGCCAGATGAGTCGCGCTTAGTCGGCTATGCAGATGATATAGCAGCACTGGTCGCCGGACGCACAGTCGAACATGCGGAGCGCAGACTGGGAATGCTAATGCGTCAAGTGAGGGAATGGATGACCACCCGTGGGTTCTGTTTGGCACTGGAGAAAACCGAGGTGGTCATTCTCACGAAGAAAACAATTTCCACGGTAAATCCTTCGCAGATCGGAGATGCGACTGTTAAGTCTAAAGTTGCAATAAAATATTTGGGACCATTGATCGATTCCAAAATGAGCTTTTCGAAACAGATCAGGGCAACGGCGAAAAAGGCCGCGATAGGCGTCGCAGCTCTGTCGGCTAATGTGCAACATCGGTGGGCCCACACCGAGCAAACGCCGACTTCTCATGAGTGCTGTACAGTCAGTGCTACTGTACGGCTCTGAGGTTTGGGCCGGAGCTCTCAGTAAGGAGCTGTATCGGAAGCACTTGGCCCAGGTACAGAGACGAGGAGCTTTGCGGGTTGCGTCTGCATACCGCACTGTCTCTGAGTCGGCGGTGCTGGTAATCGCAGGAGTGATACCATCGTCCTCCTTGCTAGGGAGAGACGGAGAATTTATGATCGAAAAGTGGAGGGCTCAAGATATGCTGTCAACCGAGAGGAGAGGCAGCGCACAATACTCGAGTGGCAACAGTTCTGGGATGGCGACTCTAGTGGCCGCTGGACTGCCCGTCTTATAAGGGACGTGAGATCGTGGCTAAATCGAAGGCACGGTCAGACTGATTATTACCTTACCCAGCTTTTTAGCGGGAATGGGTATTTTCAGTCTTACTTGCACAAGATTGGTAAATCACGGTCCCCAGGCTGCATTTTCTACACCGGGGAAAGGGACGACGCATGTCACATCTTCTTCAACTGTAGAAGTAAACAGGATGCGGCAGGAATTGTGGGAGGTGATGGGAGAGCTTTCTCCAGACAATCTGGTCGGAGAAATGCCGAACAGTTTCGACAAATGGACCTGTGTGGCACATTCCTCTCGGGCAATACTTACTGCCAAAAAATGTACAATGGATAACCTTGGGTGCGGGGTCTAGGGGGGTCTCCTTTCCAGCAGTCCTCCTCTATACTGCCCCCTCCCGCTGGAGGGAGATTTCTCCACACTGACGGCGCCCTAGGGCGAAGTAAAAAGAGGCCTAGCCCAAAGTAATGTGTCAAACGGTTGCAGGCTAGGGTCTCTTGACAGGGGGTGTTTAGTGCGTAGTCTGGTAGCATGCGCTGCTAGGAGTCTCACACTCCGGGCGTAAATTGCCTTGTTAATTGGCTCAACGTTATTGCTAGAAAGAAAAATATGTTGTTGTGTGAGTAGCATGGCAACGCCTTTTTCTACACCGTCATGCAAACCTTAATATCGAAAAGTGCATTTTTTTGTGCTATTCGTTACTATAAATTTTGACTGTAAACTGAAACTTTGTTAAAATCCGGGCTTGATACCAGCGTTGCAGAAAGGAAGATGCTATGGAAAAGGGATCAAGATAAATATTGCAGTCACTTTGACATTTCACTCATGAGTACGAGCAAAACGTAAACAATGCGCTAGGTATTCACTTTCAAGACTCAGAAAATTTATTTTTCTTTTGCGATAAACATTCCATTCCCTTCCCTTTTTTATGTAATATATTTGCAGAAACGTCCTGCGAGTATGGCCGGAAAAACTAGTGATATTTCAAGAGCTCATGGTTAGTTAAACTAGAACTACAATACAACCTTGCTATGAGTTACCCTGCTTTGGTCTTGTGTGTTTGTGAGCGAGTGACAACTTCAGGCTTGTTATTATGAACGACACTGATTTAAGGAGATACAGATTTTCATTGTCGCGCATTCAATATGCGTGAGAGCGGAATATTTCAAACAATTCATTGTTATATCATATGTTGGTATGAAAACTATCAAGACCATGAATTCTTTGTTCGAAGCGAGTGTTTTTTTTTAGTATTTCATACCAACTGAGAACATGTTTGGTTGCAATATTTCTTGAAAGGATGATTGCCAGAAGGTGAAAGCCCATCTTATGTCCATGGCCTTATTTGTATTTTATTAGACGTTAAAAATTAAGTCCACAATAGAAAACATTAACAGTTGTAAGAAAATTATTCTTAAGAAGATAAATAAAAAATAAGATATCTAAATGAAAAAAAAAATAAAAATAAAAAAAAATGAAACGCTTTAATAACAAAGAGATTCCATGTAAATAAATTGTATGAGTATAACCTTTGTACAATATACACGAGATTTGTTTATAAAGTTCTTATAAACGTTTTCCTTCAAAGTTTATACATAATAATGCAATTTAGTTCCTAAATAACCCCGAAGCACAGCGTAGCTACATACAGCAGTAACACTATCGGGCAAGTTCACTTAGACAGAGATAGATAAAGCAAAATCTCAGTCATATTTGGGTTGGGTTTGGAAGAAGTATGCTTGTTTCAAGCATACGAAGCGAAGCGTTGTTTATACTAAGGTTTAGTTTGAAGTCCTAACTCCTTGAAGTCCTTTTGAAGTTTGAAGTTAGAAAGAGTACCTGTGAGATTTTAATAAAGTGTGCATAAGCCTTGGTTTTATTTGATTTTCAGCAATTTCACATACCAGTTCTGTATCGCAGTTGTTGCCAAAGGCATTGACCGTATCAATCACAATGAGACCTATTGATATTCTGCAGGTGAATGTTGTTCTGATGGGCATCTTGGTTTAATAATCATCTTTTAATATTTAAAATATAGAAATATAGAAAAATAAAGAAAGCGTTTAGGAACATAATTAATGAAAGTTTAAAGGGTTCGGACGATTGTGGTAGAAAGCCTTATTGACTTGCATAAATACTCTGGAAGCATAAAAAACAAAAGAACATGAAACTAAAATGTCGCGCTTAGGATATTTGAGGAGTCAATGAAAATCTGAAATCAAAAACATACACTTCAACTGTAGTAATTCGAATTGTTGTTTCTGCAAACGTTTCGTTTTGAAAGGGTTTTTTTTATTTGGTAGGGTTCATTTGGCAAAAAGTTCCCGAAATCTTTAAAGCCAAAAAATCAATTATTTGCTATAAAATTTTGAAAATCTAACGTGGCTAAAATTAATCCAACTCTAGAGGTTACATGACATTGAGAAACAGTCGATAACATAACATTCTTCCACGTAGATGAAATTTGAGAAACTCCTATTGAATGTGAAACTATAGTTCGAAATAAATGGAAATATAAAAATTTATTTGTAAACAGGACGCTTAAAGCGAAATGAAATATTTTCAAAACACTAACATTGGACTGCTTCTGAGCACTTTGTACTGCCATCTGCCATTGAATTGATAAAGTAGGGCATGTGGATATCCTGCGAACAAAATCACAAAAGTTTTTTGGAAATATTGACAAAGAACGTATGTACGAAGAGTGGAAAAGACAATTACAGTTAACTGATCTTATATACTTACAACACAGCCATGCGATCATTTAGAGGCAAAGGAAAGGACCTCCTTCAACAGACAGAAATACAACGGAAATTCATGAATGATTCTTAAAAACTATTAGCAATATGTGGTTTGCTGTGTGTTTTAGTTTTTGTGGAGTATGGCGCTAAAGTAGTTTTCTATTAGTGTAAGTATAAGTATATTCTAAACTCGCTTTTTTCCATAAAAATTTTTTCCATAGATATGCGGCTAAATATGACGTCGCTTACGCCTCGACGACAATAGTTTTTGGATGTTTTCCATGTGATAGTGATATCACCTTACGAAAGCACATAAATTGTATGTGACCGATGTTCCACCGCAAATAAAACCCTAAGCATATAACCGAGTAAGAGACCACTAATCTCCGAAAATAATAAATTAAACTATAAACGTATGGTCCCTTCTCGCTCTTTTTTCGACAGGACGCCCAGTATCATCTTGCTTCTAAAATCAACGTCTAAAATGTTCTATATTTCAGGCTCCAAGCATTTCATCTTTTATTCCAGGAACTTTCATGTGTATTTGACCTCTACAGAAAGAGATCGAAGAAGCCGATGCTGTACAGGATGGGGAAATTTTGAATTTATCCTCGTTATCCATTGCTGACATAATCTTGCTACTCGAATTTAAGTCTGTTGTATTCGATAGAAAGTATACCCGTCGTAATATACTTAGTAGTTAAGACTAGTTAACATCTAAATAACTTACCTTTTAAATACTTTCAACAATGCTCCATGTGCTTTTCTCACACGATTCATTATCTCAATTTCTATAAGACCCTACCAGACATTGTTTTTTCTACAATTTTCTGATACAAACTCTTGACCATTCAGGTGATTTAATTGCCAAAGTTGTTCTCTAAACCTAGAATCAGTATCGTTACATAAGCATGTTGTCACGGCTCCAACTGATTCAGTGTTCCGATGCACCAAATAACTTAACAATTTTCTATTATATTTTTATGCGGTACAGAGGGAAAAACTGCAAAATGATTTCGATTCTCGTAATTATTATCAACGCGCTTAGAGGACCCATGTTGCTTCAAAGTACGAGGAACCGTGCTATTCGATCTGCCCTTGTCAGTGTGCTTGAGGTTTTCTGACACTGAAAACATCCTCTTTTCAGCAGTTTGCGTTTGTTCATCATCATAAACATTTTAAGGACTTTGACCACCAATGTCTGAGCGCAACATCTTCAAAATTGTGCAGCATGTCGCACAGTAATTCAAAATGCTTCAGAGATTATTTCACGGATTATTTTCAGTTCCTTAATTTTCGTGGTCTTTCCACATAATGTTTATGCCATTTAGATGCTTCAAACTGTCAAGTCCTTTCTACAGTTGGGAGCATCTTATGCTACAATCTCATGAAATAAAAAACTTTCTACAGTTGTCGCAAAAATTTTTCCTAGCATATGATGTACTTTTGCAACGTCCTAACCAAAAGTCATTACATGGTTTTTGTTTGTATTTTTCACCACTGAGTTTATTTTCAACCAACAAATGCAAGAATGCACGCATTGACCTGGGGGGAGGTCCATACTTAAAAGCAACAACTTACACCATGCATATACACACATTTTATTAAATAAACAAGTTGGAACGACCATCGACTTAACTATGGTCTTGCTATGGATACAAACTACAAAGTAACCCTAGTAAAATAAAACTCACAAAAAAGCATTCCTTTGAAAGAAATCATGAATTTCAAATCCCAGGACTAACCATTGGGAATTTGTGACATCGCGAGCATAAGAGGTATAATATAGCCCTCTAGGAATCTCCACAAACGCTCTTCCTGAACCCATATTGCCTATCACTATAAGGCTTAAGGAATACTTCTAAAATCTTGACCCATCTCTCTGATCTACAGTCTCCCAAACAGTTGGAAGGCAGCTAATTCTGCGAAATACGTAAGGTATCCCGTTCATTATTAAGTTACTTTACCTACATGAACCCATTAGCACGTTGTTTCTTGCTCAGGAAATATGAAATAAGGCCTTATTCAACCTTACAAGCGGCCTTAAGAGCCTCGTTAGTCACACAATACCATTCAGGCATCCGCTGATATCGGCCCCACGGCATCTTCCTAGGTTGTGTTACACATTCACCTTCAGGGAAGAATTGTTAGAGTAAGGCCTTAACATAATCGGAACATGTAGAATTTTCGGACGAATATACTTAGTACCTCCAGTTGGATCCATCCAGGAAGTAAGCCGCAATGACTGGCAACCTAGTCACTATCAAAATTTCTTCATGAGTTTATCATATAATGAGTGTACCAATTTTCACTGATGAACGAAATCAGTCCTGCTTAAAACACCTGCTGCTATGGCGTAGTTCACACTGCTTCAAAGCTAACTCAACTGCCTGCAACCTCATGAATCTACAGGATATCAGGTGAGAAAATCTCCATACATAAAACAAATGTTCATATATATTTCAGCACACGTTAAGGCGTCAAGACAGTGACAAATTTTCAACTATTTTCGGAAGTAAAGTTTAAAATCTGAGTTTCTATCAATCTATCCACACGCAACTTATAATGTGAGGTATTTTTGCAACAACGATGCCAGTACTCATCCCTTAAATTGAAACGTTTCTCTAATAATACTTGAAGCAAGGAATGAAGTTAATTATATTTGTTATATCTATTTTACTACGACCCTTTTTCTTCCAACCGTTTGAGATTTAGAAGTAAGTACAAAAAAACAAGAACACTAAAAATTGTTCAAAGTATGCATTACATACGTCGTTATGTACTGCAAAAGGCTGACATCACGAGTTCAGCACGAAATGGAGCCTGCATTAGGGCCAATGGCACCAAGCAGATGGATCAACGTTTGTACCCACCCCAACAACATCTGAAAATAACCAGAAACGTCCGATAGAACTCGATAATCTATGATAATCAGAAAACATACTGAGTAAAAAGATCCTTTCAGAGGTGCATCTTTCCGTAGGTGAAGACACGAAGTTCCTCAGTGGCTTCATACATCGGCAGACATTTAACTTTTCTAACATTGTCTAATGGAGTAGCCCCAGATCTAGCTTTGGAATAAGAGTTTGTATCCCTACACTAGGATATAAAATTATTACCGTCTTCACACTTATAAACTCGTAGCTTATTTGTAACAGCTGTTATCCTTGAACAATCCAATTGAATTATTGTTTGGAGCACCATGCTAGTCTCAAGCTCAGCCTAAACATTGGCTTGGAATACATCGCAATAGCGGTATGCAATGAGTACGAGGTTTGTTCAAAAAGTATCGCGAATTTCATGATTTTTTCAAGAATTATTTATTTATTCATGAATATCGATTTTGTCCCCTTCAAAGTAATCTCCGTCAGACATTATACGCTTGTGATAACGTTTTTTTCAATCCTCGAAGCATTTTGCAAAATCATTTTTTGTGATCTTGTTCAGCTCCTCCTTCGATGTCGTCTTTATCTCCTCAATCGTGGCGTAGCGTCGTCCTTTCATGGGCCTCTTCAATTTTGGTAAGAAGAAAAAGTCATAGCGGGCCAGGTCTGGGGAATACGGTGGCTGCGGCATTATTAGAGTGTTGTTTTAGCCAAAAATTCGCGCACAAGTAACGATGTATGAGCAAGGGCGTTAATATGGTGGAAAAGCCAATTTTCGTTCTTCCACAAATCTGTGCGTTTCTGGCGGATTGCTTCTCGCAAATTGCGCATTAATAGAAGGTAATATTCCTTATTGAAGGTTCTACGCTGCGGCAAGAACTAATAACGTACCACGTCCCTGCAATCGAAGAAAACTGTCAACAAAACCTTCACATTCGACCGAACCGGGGGTGCTTTTATCGGTGCCTCCGAGAGCATTTTGTACGACCGGTAAACGTTGCTTTTGACAAAGCAGCTTCCCCGTATGCAACAGTCAACATTCTGAATGCCTCCGCGCACTTTAAGTTGTTCGTCACACAAAATTTAATACAAGTTCTTTAATCCATTTTTTGGGATAGACGAAAATCGAAGACAAGCTAAAACACGTCCACGCACAATAAATGTCAAAAACTTACTGGACATTCAAAATGGCCGGAATTGTCAACATAAGTGAGAGTCATGAGTACCAACATAACGTCACCAAAAGATCAAAAGTTGAACATACGTAGCCCGCGAAAATTCAAAATCCGCGATACTTTTTCAACAAACCTCGTATGTCCAGAGTGCGAACAATATCTAATAAATTTCTCCAAGGCCCTACAAAAAACGTTTTGGTAGCACCTTAAGCATGCAACTACCGTGTTCTGCTCTTAATACTGTAAACAAGCAATTTGACATACATTTCGTCACATGAAAACAGTTTCCTCATTTTCTCCCAAATCCTTTCAGGGGAAGTATCATGATGTAACTCATAACAAGAATAATTTTGTAATATATGTTGACTGTTAGCATAGTTTAAGCATAAAAGTTTTAACAATACGAATAAATTTCCAACCTAACATATTTGACGCCAGTTCCTCGCAAGTAATGATGTTTGCAATGTTTTCATTGACTCACATAGAATATTACACATGAAAAAAAAATTCTCCCATAAAGCAAAGCTCAGTAAGCGATCATTACCTATCCATTTGTTCACATCGTTTAGTTTCAAAGCTCTCTGTCTACTAAAGCTCACCTTATGTCAATTTTTGAAGTTATTGGTGAATCAATTTATCCATTTTCACTTAGAACTTATAAGTGATTTATACCCCTGCTAGCTAACTAAGCGAAGACTCTTGGGTGCGGAAGTTCTGATCAATTTGTCGAATACCTCGAAAGTGAATTTACAAAGAAGCTCTTTCCACCTTTCTTTGTAAATTCACTTTCGAGGTATTCGACAAATTAATCAGAACTTCCGCACCCAAGAGTCTTCGCTTAGTTAGCTAGCAGGGGTATAAATCACTTATAAGTTCTAAGTGAAAAGGGATAAATTGATTCACCAATAACTTCAAAAATTGATAAAAAGCTTACCAAAGGCAAATTGGAACATAGGACAAGTTCAAGCTGAGAGCGAAAATGATAAAACATAATTATAACCAGACGACATTCACCCAGCTGGTAGTGCCAATCGATGCGTCCCGGCCTGTGAGTTGGCACCTGACGAGAAGCGGCAGGGACGCGTGTTCGAAACCAGCTTGAGCTCTTTCCACCTTTCTTTGTAAATTCACCTTATGTGTTGCATTGAGTATTCATATTGCTTATTCATGTACTTGTTATTAGATGCGCTACAGACAGAATCAACAATTATCACACTCGGTTGAACATTTCGAGCAAATCTTAAGCCCACTCTCAAATTCCAAATCAAAGAACTAGGATGTTATCATGAATGTTTTTTTCCAATTTTTTGTTGAAAATCATGATCTCTGATGCTCGTAATATCTCTTAACTGAGTTAGCTCTGTTGTTGACCGCTTTCTAAGCTATCCCCTTTTATGAAATCACCAAGGTCTTGTACCGAAAATTGACTGTTCATTTGAAACCGAAAATATGACCAAGACATAGCTTAAATATATGTAGCAGCAACATTTCGAGCAAACCCTTGAGCTGATGTATTTGAGAGAGATAAGTATAATTATAATTAGATTCGGAAATTTCCGATTATTTTTGTGTAAAATAATATAACTCGTTTCATAGCTTTTACATATTAATACGACCTTGAATAAAATCGTCTTATTTCTATCTCCCTCTGAGAGAAGTTAGACGAGAGTGTTAGCGCTATATCTACTTACGCTACGGTATCACTATGCTAAATAAAAAAAACTAAATTTGTAAGTTTGCAATGCGAAAACTATAAAATAGGATCATTAACTATAAAATAGGGAGCTTTGAACAAATCACCTTTCACTTATGAATATGAAATTATTCCTAACCCCTAAAATTTACTCAATAAACGAAATCCATGGTTAAAGGCTACTCTTTTGAAAATATCTTTCAATCTATTTATAACCCAAATGATTTCATGAACAAGTTGGTTATTAATTGATGATTAATGACACGGAAAGAGTACAAGGATCAGAAGAGCGAGATTCTCGTCTTGTTCTCAAATTTTCAGGAGCAATTTAAGGTAAGACATTTGGAATTGAGTTGTTTAAACGAATGCTAAATCTGCATTTACCTACAAAAGCGTTTGAAATCCGAAATGGCAAGACATTCTATCCATCAATTTTATGCGTCCTTCAGCAGTATTGTATACGTTTTGCCCACCTTTCATTTCTTGAGCAAACATACTTGCCGCTAACAAATTGCCCATTAGAAAGAAATGTTGCTAAGAAGCGCCGTAGGTGGTTGCTTTGCCGATATAAGCGATAACAGGTAGTTTAATCGTTAGCATCAATTCTACTCGTAACAACTTATCACAGATTTAACACTTTATTCTCCTTGGGAAATGGAAGACATTAAGCAGAACACTTTACATGTATGTTGTAGCCACAGAATGCGCATGAGAATTGATTGCAATACATTGCTCCTGCCATTGCGTACTCCTCACCTTTCCGCATTCCATGTCACAGCGTCGTTAAACATTCTCCAGAAATGGCGGAGTGTGTTGAAAAGAACTTAGCGAACGTAAATTGGACACTTGTAATAAATGGGATTTCATCCTTGTTGATAAGCTCACGTGTTTTCTCTGGGAATTTTTTAAAGCACGTTCTATCGGATTATCTTAGCGATGAAAAAGTAGGGACTCAGTCCATAAGTTTACGTAAGCAACCTTATCTTGAATTACCCGGAATGAGTGCTCATATTCCTGGGGCACGTTTGACCCAGATATCCTTTTCGATTTGAACTTCATAAGTGACAAAGGATGGATTAAGGATTATTTCTAGTGTTTTCTATGAATTTTTAATGCTGGTATGGGGTTCGTTTCAGAATATTCGTTATCTTAAAGATATATAATGCAAAATATCCCGAGGCATAGGAAAAATATTTCAAAGTCGGAGTATTATAATGAAATAACACAAAGCGTTTTGAATGTGCTTGGTAATAGCCGTGATATGGAAAATAATGCCTGAACATTTACTAATATTTAGAGCCAACGTCATTTTTTGCAATTGTAAAGATGTTTCTTCCATTGCATGATGATCGAAATGATGACTCAGTACCATTGAAGAGAAACAAAAATCTGATATGCGCTGTAGGTTGACTCCTCATGTTGATAATCTTGGTTCATTTTGATCCTGGAAATACATACGAGATTTGTGACATGTCTAAGATCGAATCCTTGACGCAGACAATAAAAAGTTTGCTACGATTCAACTATAATTTTTTGGGCAAGATAAAATTCACCAGGCTGATAACTGCAAAGCAATGTTCAACGATACCTACGTCTCACAGGATGACTATATCAACTTTGCTTCAGTAGGAGCGTTAATACTTGTTAATGTATAATGAAAAAAAAATTATTGTTGTCGGATTTTGAACATGAATATAAAATTTAATTTTGAAACCGATTGCATGGGGTAGTCAGCTGTGCTCAGTCACATAAATCTTGAAAAATGGGTAAAAAATATCCTGATAACCTATTTAATTTAAAATAGCGATCCTTCCTTTTTCGGATAGCCCTTCAAACTTGAAAAGCATAAAGTCTATTATATTCAACTTTCTTTGCCACCATACACTTCTATGGTTGCCGCGAGAGTGTAGTTGTTTGAATCCTGCAACATTCTGAAAAAAAAGATTGAAAAACAAGTAAGAGTCGATCTCGATTGGGTACGTTTCGATTGTCAAGCAAATGCAAACTTTAATAACGATAATAACACTCATGGGCTTGCTTTCTATTTGTTTCCAAGATTTCTTGTGTAGTTGAATTATATGCATTTTAAGGTCAAGGGTATTCATGGACTAGAGGATCAAGAGCAATAAATTTTTTGGATAATTACACTTAAAATTTACCCCTTGAGCGGGTGTTGAATTATGTGGAAAGAAAGGAGAAGCCATGCCAATGTCGGACAATATACAAATGTTCTTGCGAAAAGTGAAAAATGGCCTGCGGATATTCTACTTAAAGGGCCAGTTGCCTCAAATATATGCATCAAAACGAGGCAATAGAAGGTCTTGACTGTACGCGTGGAAGAGAATGGTTAATTGCTGACCAATGGTATTGACGATAAGGCAGCCAATCTCTTAGCAAAGAAAATGAGCATTTTAAGATGCAGGTGCGGGAGAATAAACGTACCTAGACTGAAGGAAGTGGAAACAGACATTAAAGTTACATCGGATCCAAGTCAAGTTATAGCTTCTGGGACTTTAACTAAAATGCCTGCATTTTACACGACGATTATAATAGGACCTGTCTCCTTCAAAGCCACTGTTAAGCAGACTTTTTCACCCACAGTGAAGCCTATTCTACCTGTGAACGCTGTCAAGGAATGCGTCTTTTCTTTAACAGGCCTACCTTATTCGTGACCTATGTTAGGTAGCATATCTCTTCAGTGATGCCAATGGCGATAGAGTCCGCTCACGCATTGTTGTTGCCAGGAGGGATTGTGATGGAATTTACTTCCACGGCTATCACCAGGCAGGCAACCATACCGTAGGAGTCACCACGATAACTTTGACTCCTTCAGCGTCAACAAGCTGCAGCTTGCGTGACTAACCAGGATATAGGAGCGGTTCTTGTAGCAAAAAAGAAGCAGATCAAGCCCCTTTGGAAAATCAAGATTTTAGTCAGATGACTCCTAGAAAAAGAACAGGTTGACCCGAAAAAACGAACGAGTGTGCCAAGGTGGCTCCGGATGCTGTATTGACATTGTCGGCGACAGATTGAAAAAATGACTTCTGACAATGAGAATCTTATCAGAAGTTACCACTTCTTAGCAGAATCGCTATGGGGCGGGTCCTATGGTAACGGAAAAAATATAATTACATACGCCTTTCAAAATATTTGACAGGAAACCTTGTAACCTTGAAAACCTGCGGCATAGTCAAGCGAAAATCTGCGCCATAGTTATTGCATCAGATAACTTTCCTGCAGATGCTAGGCACAGTTTGCCTCTGAAAATATAAAGTCTGGTAGCATACTTTGATAGGAAAAATATATCACTATTGATGGCATGTACGCTTTGGGTGAGCGTTAATAGGATTCAAAGCGTAAGAGAACTTTTTGAGTGGATATTGGAATTAAACATGATTGTTTATCAACAAAATACGTATGGGGATGCCAGTAATTATAATATTGTCGGCGTGCATCCTTTAATTTAAATATGTTAACAACGTGATTCAATCTTCATGTCGGGTCACATGATTTCGAGATATGACCAGCAGTGAATTAGGCCATCATCTTTATAAACCCATGAAGGACTAACTCGGCATTGCTAACCATCAGATTATAAGAAAATCATCAGCATGGCTTTATTAAGATAAATTCCAAAAACTCTCTTGAACATTGACCTGTATATGAATTCAAAAAGACTTTTGTGGCTACCTATGGTCAACGCCGTCCCAAACGCATCATAAAGAAGGACAAATAATCTGTGTCGTAAGAAGAGGAGCTAGACGAACCTACAGTGTAGGCTCGGAAAACAATTAAGTCAAGCGTAGCAATGGTTGGGATGAATATCAAAATAAGTTTGAGACAAGAATTTCAAGTACTTTTTGATATTTTTGTTCGAAGAGCGAAACACCGCCGTTCTAGACCATTTTGGGAGAATGTTGAAGGAACAAATGCTGCTGCGGCATTACATACAGCTAAGTGGGGCTACAAATTTTGCATTACGTCAAAGAAAAATTATGGAAGTCTCGTTAAAGCTGAGAAAAGGCACATTTAAAAACGCTCAGAAACCCATTTCCTAGTAAACGTCATAACGAATTAAGATATTGCCGAAATGGCTCAAAAAGGACTTAATAAAGCTCAGCTTGGTAGGAGGTAGTGGGCATCTGTACGGAGATGCTAATGAGGTGAGCTCATTAAACTCATTCTAGTCATTCGAGCCGCTGGGGGTAGGTAGAGATGACATCCTAAAGATGCCATCATCTTTCGAAAGTAGATAGCATCTTTAGAAAGAACCAGGCATTGGGCAGTATGTTGAATCCACAGAGGCATGCAAAAACAGGATACATACTCAAAGTGGATACGAAAGATCAAACTTTTCCAATGGCATACAAGCCCATTGACATTCCGTCGATTTTTTGGGAAATTGGTATAAAAAAGGGCAGACAACTACGTAAGGACAAATCACCTACAGAAAAAGTATATCTCGTACATACGCACACACGGTGGGGAAATCCAAAGATTCGGGCTTGTTCATGTTGACTAAACAAAATCAAAGAATATTTGGAATATAAGGAAGGAGAAACAGATGTTTTTCTAAAATTGGAGGGCGTTTGATAGTCAATGCAGTGATGGGAGCACTGGTTAGAAGATAACTAATCCCACCCACACTTCCTGTTTACTCAAATTAGATATTTAGCAGAATCAGTAGCAATCCATGTACGACACCCTCGATCTTTAGAGGTCCATAACTAGTAAGAACATCATGTGCAATGAAAACTCGAAATTTCAATCTTTTTGAGGACATTTCTTCTAAATGTAGAAGTGAAAATGATAAAATGGTTACTAGAAATCTTAAAGTTACAAACCTCGATGAATCAGGGGAGTCGATATGTGGAGGCTTCGCTATATATGAAAAGGAGGTTAATTGAGTTTAGTCGACAGTGAGAAACTGGCAAAGTTTTTGAATCGGGTAACGCCACAGTTTCTACAGTTTCAACTTTGCAAACTTTCAATTGAACATCTTTGGGAATTGAGTTTTTGCAGTTTCACTTAGATTACTGAAATAGTTAAGCAGTGCACTTCTTAACTTTAGCTGAAACGTCTACTGAAAACATATTTTGCGAAACTACTTCTTGCAAGATTTTTTCACCATATTCATTTTTCTTGTCGTATTGAACTTTAGTTAACGAAACTATATGAATTCGGTGGATAAACCCGGCAAAAGTTATTAAAACGTAAACGAAGAGCTTCATTTATTTTGTGTTCGTTCAAGCCTTCAGCTTTAATTTTTCCTCCATCTACAGTACCACACATTTATGGACCAGTCATACCTCGCACACCTGAGAAAATTAATGGGCACTAGTATTAATAAATATTGGTGAGTCTAAAAAGTATTGGGTCGTTTTTTGTCATTTTTCTTTTATTTAAAATGGATTTTATTTAAGTACGTATTGTCAATTATCATCTATGACCTTTTGCCATTTTTTGGGTAGAGCCATTATTCCATCTGTGTGGAACTTCTGTGGTTTATCGGCGAAAAACTTGGCCGAGTGATTTTCAGAGTCCCTTTTTGAAGTGAATTTCTTTTCAATACGGAAGTTTTACAGAGACCGAAACAAATCATAGTCTGATGGTACAAGGTCTGGACTATACGGTGGATGCATCAAAACTTCTCAGCCAAGCTTTGTCAATTTTTGCAGGGTCATCAAAGATGTGTGTGGTCTGGCATTATAATGATGGAACACAACGCCCTTTCTGTTGATCGATTCTGGCCTGTTTTTTGGAATTGCTTATCGCACTCTAAGCCGTGTTCTAGCACGTCATGATGAACAATTCCCTTACAATCCCATCATACACACAGCATAACCTTATTTGTTGTCAATACTGGTTTTGAAGTCATTTCTGCTGACCTTTCTTTGACCATGATCTTTTTCGAATGACATTTTCGTATCTTACCCATTTTTCATCGCCCGTAATGATTTGCTTCAAAAATGGCTCGATTTCGTTGCGTTTTATTAGCATTTTGCAAATGGAAATTGGGCCGATCAATTTTATTTTTGTTAATTTTTGCGGCACCCAAACGTCGAGCTTCTTTTTGTATCAAGACTTACGCTATTGGTTCAAAACTGTTTGGTGATGGATATTCACTTTCTTCGCAATGTCATGGCCGCTTATTTGTCGGTCTTCTTCAATTTTTTGTAAGATTTCATCGACTTTTTCAGTGATTGGTCGACCTGAGCGAGATGCATCGTTGACATCAAAATTTCCCAAACAAAAGCGAGCGAATCGTCTCCTGGCTGTGCCTTTTTATAATGTATCTTGACCGTAGACACCACAAATTTTTCACGACCCTGTGATGAATTCTCACCTGAATCGTAGTGATCTTGTAAAATACAACGAATTTTATCAGAAATTACACTCATTTTCAAATGAATACAACTTTTGGCATGAATGACGAAGTACAAAATTGTCCACATGAAAATTGTAGACTGGGATATCACCTTTCAAACGCATGTCAGTATGACATAATCTGATTAGTATTGCCCGATATATGACAACGAACACAATCTAGTGACAAAAAGCTCAATACTTTTTAGACTATCCAACAAATATAAACAAGTAGGTTTGTTTTCTAATATTCCTCCTTATAAAGGACTTTACATGAATAATGTACTAATGAGTCTTATTCTCTTAACACCGGAAGGTCATAATAGAAACCAATCACTAACACTTGGTTTCGACGAATTACAAGCTTTTCAATGTATTTTTGTATATCCTGTAAATGAGTGAAACGACAGGAAAACGAATAGACACCACTTCATTTGTTCAAGCTGACACAATTTCAAATTGGTCACCGACACCAACAAGCAAGTTTCATTTGCGTGAACTAATATTTGAACGAAAATTCCATTAATTGCTTTGTAACGATATCTCCTTGTTAATAAATCTTCTTTACGACCATTTGTCCTTGCTCACGGGCACCATTCTGCCATCAGTTTTCTCAAGCATTACGGATTGCCACTCCCCAAAGATTCTTCTTCATTCACGCGAACATCTAATCTTTGAAGAATAATGACAAGAAAATTTACCTAATGCCCTGTGAATGAGCTCATTATAGAGTGCCACTTACTGCATCTGATGTCATACTACAAATCAAATAAATTGCCTCTCAATTTATTTCGCCGAATTTTTTTTGCGAGAAAATTAACAAAGAACTCAAGGAGGACTCGTATAACATATTAAGAAAACAATTTTTTTGTCATTTGACCCTGGACTAAGAAAAAATCAAAGTAACGCTAGACGAGTTTACTAATGATAATTTTACATACACCCTGGCAAATACAACGGCAAGGATGGCAGGCTTAGATGCAGAACAAAGTCAATTGTTATGTTGTCTTTCACTTGAAAAATTATTTTTTGTTTTTTGTACATTACTTAAGCAGCAGGACTTAACCACATCAACTAACAGAGCATAATGGCAACATAACAGCAAAAACATGTACAAGGATTAGACCTCAATTGTGTCCAAGTTACTTGAACATTTGTAATTTGCTTGAATTGTTTGTGGAAATAAACCTAAGACTGGAATCAAAAAATATAGAAGGAAAGTGATATCCTTTTTGCGCTTGACAGAATAACAACGTCATCTGTCAGATTATTTTGTTTCAAAACCATTGCTAAAGCCATTAATAGTTTGAATTGACGAGTGAACTTATAAATAATTACAATTATTTCGTTTTTTTTTGTTGACTAATCAGGCAAATACCAGATAAGGTTCATATGGGGGATTGCATTTTTTTGGATTTCGGATGTATACTAATGCAGCAGCTGCGCAGATTAGCACCTCAAAGAGAAGCTTTTCGATGCATGACTCAGTATTTACGAAGTCCTTCAATTTAGTTGTTAAATACTGGACAAACTTTTGGTTCAAACCTTCACCGTAGAATAGCGCTAATATTTCAAACCATAGCGCAAGTGGGTTCTGCGCCAACACTTCAAAGAAAAGCCCGATCTTACGGTAGCGTCCCAAAATGAGTGGAATTTTATTTAGATTGGTAGATTTCCGATATTTTTATCGTAAAGATAATCCCTCTCACAGGTTCTGTCTGAAATCACAATACCAATATAAATCTACTTGTGGTTCTTCTGTCAGTGTCTGATAGAAGCCATGAAAGAGTATTAGCGCTTCATTTAGTTACGCTATGCTCTAAGTATGCACGATAAGAGAGTAAGGTCAATCATTATGGTCAATAAGGTAAGGTAATGTCAATCAAATGTGCCTAGCGATTGACAACGGAAAAGGCGGTATTCTGCAACAACAAGACAGGACTGTGCCACGCGAACCCTAGAAAGTTAATACATTGCTGTTGAATCTACCGCGCTAACTATCATATGAGGTACTACCCCAAAGTTTCCTCTTGCTCCTATCACTCCAATGATCACCAAAACAGAGGATGCGGATATTTTTCCGAAAAAGCAATGGATTGTTTTTAATCTTGTATTGCAAATATACTCACTGGATGGCAATAAATTCACGATAATTTGGCATTAAACTTCAACACAATATTTATTTTAATAAATAGAGTAATGGAAGTTATTTGACTAAATTTGTGTGTGTAGCATATTTTGTGCGAAAATTTCGTAGTCTTTTTGTTCCGGGGTCAACCGCTGTATATCGCACGGTGTGATACTCGCGACCACTACTCCTTATAAGTACTACCACATATGTATTTTCACTACAATGTGTACTGCCATATTTTGGCCGTAGTGCTGCTGTAGTAAGATCCTTACAATATCCTCCCCGAGGTAACTGTTTGCAACAGTCGTAGGTCTACTTAGCGTTTGATTGAGTTGCGAATTTGACATTTTTTTCGTATGAATACGTCCGAATTGGTTTGGTTTCGTATCTTCATTTGTTGAAGTTTTTGCATACCTTTCGATATATGCTGGCTTAATCCTATCGCTTGAAACTATACCTTTGCGTTTATATTGATTCGAAAAACGTGATCCGGTAACCTTTCTTCAATTTCAAAAGTGTCATTGTATGGCTGCTAGCACGGCACTTTTGTGGAATCAACACGACCGAATACATGGCTGCGTGTGTCCAAATCCTTCAATGTGAATGCTTTCGGATGGCTGTGGTGGATTATAGGACTTGGTTGGATTTGCCTCATAGGTAGTTTACATTTTCTTGCTAATATTGTAGGATCCAATGGAGATTCGACCAGATCATCGAAAAAAACCACCAGGGATTCACAGCGATGTTCCATAAACAAGCTCGGCAGCCATTAACTCGATATCGCGTTTAAAACTAGCCTTTAATCCTAATAGAACAAGAGGAAGGACTTCGATCCATTACATGTTTTGACGGCACATGATGGATGCTCTTAAAAATTCATGCCATTCAACAGCATCAAGTTGACAGGCTATTATCCTCTATGAAATCAATGAATCATAAGGTCGTTTGTTATCGTTCCAGCATACTTTTTCGTTTCGGATTGGAATTGACTAAGGAACGTTTTCACATGACCGTCAACTTTACTCTTTTGGCATGCCAAGCAACTTCGTGCCCATACTTGAATGTCTTTATTCATTCTAGGCCACACGTATTATCACTGATGACATGCTTTGTCACTCTTTTGCATATCTTTTTGTTAATATTAACAAAAATATTTACAACCTGTCTACAATTGGGTCTTACAATATATTCTTCAAAATGACGTTTTTTTTTGAGGTCATAAAAGGATCTGCTTACTTAGGAAAGGTTCTCCGTTGGTTTTGAACCCTTTGTTCTTGCTTGGATGCAATGTGCATCTGCACGGTCTGTGTTCATTCTCACTATTTTCAATCCCCATGGATTTTATTTTTGTACGAGGCACGTCCAGAAATTGAGTGTACTCAATTGCATTGTCGTGCAGCAGGCAGACTCCCTTCGTTAGCATGCTCCCCGTGAGGCAGAAATTCATTCAAAATTATGCCTTTATGGTCCCAAAACATGGATGCCATGATTTTTTGGCTGAAATTATGGTTTTGAAATTCTTGGCGGAGGGTGACAAGGTGTGACGCCATTGTTGAGACTGCCTCTTAGTTTCAGGCGTGTAGTGGGCAACCCAAGTTTCGTCTCCAGTAACAATAGAGTAGAGAAAATCATCACCTTCAAGTTCGTAGCGTTCCAAAAACTATTTGGAGCTCTACACTCGATTAAACTTGTGCTGTTCTGTCAGCTGTTTTGGGACAATTTCCGATATCCGAGAGTTCCTGTGATTGTTGCGTGTATCAGGGATCTGGAGATATGCGGAAACATCGCAGAAAGTTCATCTAACGTCAATCTGCGATTATCACGGACTGCAATCTCGATTTTTTCCAAAAGTTCGTCAGTCACAATTGAAGGTCTTCCGCTCTTCTGATCGTCATGCACGGAAGTACGGCCATTTTCAAGCTCGCAAAACCCTTGTACACACTCGTTCGATTCATAGCTTTATTCCCGTAAACAGTTTTCACCTCATTATAAGTTTCAACCGGAGCTTTTCCCTTCGCAACGAGGTAGCGAATGACGGCGCGAATTTCGCACTTGGCAGGAGATACGATCGACATTATTCGCGAGAGATGCTACTGCGTCAAGAGTTTTCCACACACTAACCTCGGATTGGTCTCGTTTTGAAGGGGAGGGGTCAGGCTACGCGGCAGTGTTGCCAACATGTCGAAAAAGTATTCCCTAAAACTGTGAGTGTACCAGTACACTTACTTTCTGGACGTGCCTCGTATTTCTCGCTTTCTGGACTCAGGTGTTTGCGTAAGAGAGAATAATGTGCCTAGCTGTGAACATGACATCATTCGCATACATGATTAGGGTTCGATCTGCTGTGGTCCGTCAATGTCAAAGGTCGAAAAATGCGAGTAGGTTTATCAAGATATCATGCAGAAACAAGTGAAAGAAGTTAGGTCCCTAGATTGAGCCCTGCGGAACACAAAATATTGGGGGTATTGGATAAGATCTATGTTGTTTCTTTCATAATTCAATCATAATTCCTTTTTTGCTATAGTTCTCGGGTTACGGTGTTGCAAAACAGTATGACAGCTATTGTTTATGTTTCTCATTCTTGAATATAAATTGGAATTTGAGAATAACTAAGCTTCAGGAAGCCTTGAAGTGGTTGAGAATAATAGTATTAAGCCCAGTATGTATTTCTAGTATTTAGACCAGTTTGGACAGAAGAGTGATTGCACGAAGTAGGTGAATATCATCATCTCGAATTTTTTTTTTTCTGTTGAAATGTGTAACTGTTGAGAAGATATAGCATGTTATACCGTCAGTTCTTTTATAAAAAATTTACGAACTTGTTTGTACAGAGAAAAGATTCCGTTTGAGAAATTTATGAGATACGGTCCTTGGTATCCGAACTTTTTATGCTTCACCTCATTTCTAGGTTGAATTTCAGCGTTAGGTGACTTGCACTCTCGATATAGAGACAAAATTCCTCAAGTGGGCCACTAATAAATCAGTACTCTGAGTATTTATAAATATTATATATGTCTTGTTAGGATTAAAAAAAATAAAAAGTACGTATTTTTTTATTTTTTAAAATTTTAATTTTTTGAAAAGTTATTAATAATCAATTTTTTTTGCAATTTTTCACGTAAAAATTTTTTTCTTCCGATTGGTTCGATGAATCTTTATAATTTTTGGTCAGTACTTTGAGAAATAATAGTCCTTCCTAAATATATTTTAAAATTTTTTTTTTTTTCATGTAATGTTGTTCAATAAATTGATGACAGTTGTAAACAATTGACAATTATTAATGCTTCTCAATTAATTACAACAATAAAGAAAATATATTTAGATTCCTCGTTCGATTTCGAAAAAATGAGTAAAAAAAAAAGGTAGAAACTTGCATTAGGTGAAAGACTACGTTCATTTGTTTATATCGTTATTCAACGCGCTGTGAAGCAACTCCTACGCGAAGCGTCTCAATTGACACAAAACAATTGCATGACATTTATGGAAAACATACATTTATATTTTCACCCGTTAAGTGTGTCCTTGTATCGTGTTCAATACATTATTATTTTACAATTTTTTTCACTTTTTTTAATATCTCTAGTTTAATTTATAAACTATATAAATTTATAAAATATATAAACATATCATATATTGAAAAAATAGTCGATAGATCAGTTTAAAATGCCAAGAGCAAATTCTTGTTGTAATCCTTTAAAAAAAAAGGGCATAACTGTGTTTACAAAAACGTTGTTCTAGTAACACATAAATGGAATTCAAAATTTGAAAATTTAGTAGCTTTTTATATTTGTCAGTCTTGTAAAAGTCAAGTAAACAGACAGTCTAACATTACTCCACAACCGCAAGTCTCTAACAATAGTGTAAGGAAAAGAATCTCTTCGATTTTTCAAACACATAGTGACAGTGATAATGAAGTCGATTTTTATGAAGATTCTTATATGAATAGGTAGGTAGGTATATTTTCATGTAGCTTTTCGAATAATGTAACGAAAAAAAAAATTTTGGTTTCAAAAGAAATATTTACTTAAAAAAAAAAATTATTGACTGAAACCAATCAATTATTTTATTTTTTAAAATATTACTAGTTATAATTTTAATCGAATTATTATGAATCATTTTAAGGATTCGAACTATATATTGATTATAACAGGATTTTGAATTATCACCCGTTAAAAAGCTACGACAACATATTGACCTTAAACAGAAATCCAACAGATACGTTCCTATGGATGAAAATTGGACTAAAGATTTAAGGAGTGCAATTGCAAATGAAACTACTCGTTCTGGTAAAATTAGTCTTTTAACCACAGCACCTTTATGTTGGAGCATTCGTCAAATGAAAAAAGAACTAAATGTGTCTCGCCGAATGGCATCAAGAGCTAAGAAATTACATGCAAGTTCAGGATATGGAACTTGTCCTCAACCAAAACGTGGTCGGTGTTTGAATGACTCAACTGTTAAAAAAATTAAAGATTTTTATTTGTCTGATGAAGTTAGTAGAGTGATGCCGGGTGCAAAAGATTACATATCAGTTGTAGAAAATAATCAGAGAATACAGAAACAAAAAAGACTACTTTTAAATAATCTAGGCACTTTACATGAACAATTTGAAGAACAAAATCCAGAAATTAAAATGTCACTATCAACATTTCGTAAACAAAGACCGCAAGAATGTATATTATCCGGTCAAAAAGGGACGCACAATGTTTGCGTTTGTAAGATTCACCAAAATATGAGGTTAAAATTCGAAGGGATGAAAAAACAATTTATTCAAAAAGGTGAAAGTTTCAATTATACGTATCGAGATGCATTAAAAGATATTCTCTGTGAAAGTCCAACATCAGACTGCTATTTCAATGATTGTAAGAAATGTCCTGGTACGAGTATAGTTGTTGATAAGTTGCAGATTTTATTACAGGACTCTAAAATTTCAGAAATAACTTTTAATCAGTGGACGAGCACAGATAGATGCGAGCTCTTATCTAAATTACAATCTAAAGAAGAATTTTTAGTACTTTTGAAAAATGATTTTCCTGATTTGGCGAAGCATGATTTTTTGGCAACATCTCAAACAGCTTATTTTCGAAAAATGAAAAATTCAATGGAGGACGGGGAAATGATCGTAACTTTAGATTTTGCTGAAAATTATACTTGTCAAGTTCAGAATGCGGTTCAATCACAACACTGGGCTAATGTTCAAGTGACTTTGCACCCCTATGTAATTTATTTCAAAAAAGACAATGTCATAAATCATGAAAATTATGTAATAATTTCTGAACATCTTCAACACGATGCTAATTCAGTATATTTATTTAACTCTAAACTGATAAATCATTTAAAAGAAAATATTGATTTGAAAGGTATAAAAAAAATTTATTATTTTTCTGACGGTGCTGGGTCCCAGTATAAAAATAAATTTAATTTTATTAATTTAATAAATCATAAAAAAGATTTTGGTATAACAGCTGAATGGAATTTTTTTGCCACTTTGCACGGTAAAGGGGCTTGCGATGGAATCGGAGGGACGGTAAAAAGACATGCATATCGATCGAGTTTACAGTGTACAGGTGACAAAAACATAACTTCGCCAAAACTTATGTATGAGTGGGCAACAAAATTTTTCAAAAATATTAATTTTGACTTCTGTTCAGAAGAAGATCATAAATTAAATGAAGAATTTCTAAAGCCTCGATATGAGAAGATTAAAACATTAAAATGCACTCGTCAGTATCATTGTTTTATCCCAATAAATGGAAATAAACTATTATGTAGAAAATTTTCAGAATCCAGAAAATCTGTCACTGAAAGCATAACGAAAACTACATTAATACGTAAGAGTAACTGAAGATTAATTTCAATGTAAACCTAATTTAAACCGATGTTATAAACAATTTATAAATAATATATAATAAAACAATGAAATAATTATTACAATACTAAGATCCTGTCTACCTGTAATCCCTTTTTTATATACTTTACTTCACGAATAGCATTCAAGTCGCACCGCGTCAGAGTTGTTTCACAGCGCATTGAATAACGATATAAACAAATGAACGTAGTCTTTCACCTAATGCAAGTTTCTACCTTTTTTTTTTACTCATTTTTTCGAAATCGAACGAGGAATCTAAATATATTTTCTTTATTGTTGTAATTAATTGAGAAGCATTAATAATTGTCAATTGTTTACAACTGTCATCAATTTATTGAACAACATTACATGAAAAAAAAAAAAATTTTAAAATATATTTAGGAAGGACTATTATTTCTCAAAGTACTGACCAAAAATTATAAAGATTCATCGAACCAATCGGAAGAAAAAAATTTTTACGTGAAAAATTGCAAAAAAAATTGATTATTAATAACTTTTCAAAAAATTAAAATTTTAAAAAATAAAAAAATACGTACTTTTTATTTTTTTTAATCCTAACAAGACATATATAATATTTATAAATACTCAGAGTACTGATTTATTAGTGGCCCACTTGAGGAATTTTGTCTCATAATCAACCTTAAAAAATTTCGTTTAAGGGCGGTTTATCTTCAATAGGGAAAAAACATTGTAATTCTCTCGCTAATAACATAATGGACCCTTAATCTTTTTTAATAGTTATCACTCATTTCAAGCCTTATCCTCAATTTAGTTACACTTCAAATCAACAAACTCTTAGTTGATCTTGTTCTACTTTTTGTAAATTTTGTTTTTTTTTGAGTTGCAGTAACATTTTTCTGTTTTTCTTCATTGGGTCCCGTGTTTCTGATCCGTGATTTTAAATTAATGAGTAGGCAATCAATGTATGAACAATTGATTTTATGCTTAAAAAACATTGTTGCATTAGTCCGATATTAATTTTATTGTTCTACAAATAAACGTTCAGGTCTTTTGAATGAACTTCCATCCCTTACTTGCATTTTAGTTTCAACTGTGTGTTCGGAAGAAAAACTTGAAACAGGTATAACCAACTTTCATCCATGGTTAAAATGTATTTACATCGTATCCTCCATAAATTCTCTCGCGTACTCTATGAACCCTGGACAGAATCAGCTGTCATGGAATTGCGTCTCCCCCATCTTGTGCAGATGAGACAAATAATACACATGGCAATTGAGCAACTGAGTAAGGTAGGAATCAGATTCATCGTGTCCTTGATTGAGCCATGGTTGCAAACTTCATCGCGAGTCACGTCATTCACCTACGCTGCCTCTCATTACCCAGTTCGTTTGCCACAAAGTGAGAACCAGTTGCTCCTGTCCGCTTGTGAAAGCCTTCCTTTTCTATTTATCCCCCTAAAGAAATATCTTCCTATGATCTTAATCCAGGAGAGTGAAAGGTATTACCTCCGCAACAACCATTTTCACTGATTCTCAGATGGTGCGGGATGCCGATGCGATTCTTAAGGGTCCTCGTCTGTGTACCTCCTTTTCCAGTATGTTTGCTTGTTGGAGTTGTCAGCGGAGAGTTCAGGTTTGTTTGAAAGTATGGCTTTGTGACTTTGACACCTGATTGTCTTTAATAGGTGTCTTTTACTAGAGGATGGTCCGCCTATGTTGGCCATGAGGTGTTTCCTTGCTGACACTCTCGCTGCAGCCTTGTGTGCCACCGGAATGGTTCGCACCAGAAAATTCAACCTAGAAGCGTTTAAGCAGGAATATATTATTGCATTCTTCGATTTAATAGTGATCTCTCTTACTTTTAGATGAGTAAATCTGGGGATTGATTTTTGGAACCTTGATTTGATTTTAGAAAGACTCCTGATATCACGTTCATCATTCGTCATCCTTCCTGTGTTCATAGACCACCCAGTGGTCTTTCACATAATCCTTCAATATCCAAATCCATTTTGATGCAAACTAGCTAGAAATAATATTGACAAAAGAGTTTGTAGTAAAATCTCATTGTTTACAACACATATAAGAAAACATTGCTGAGGTGATTTGGGGGCGACGATACATGTGTTTCCTGACATATATTTAGTCTGATTTGTGCACAATTCTGTAAATGTGTTTCAATCAATCGGAATTGTATGAGCTTATTTCGAAATTTACAAAAACATCATCTTTCGAATCAAGCAAATTAAATTTATTCTCAGTTTTCAATAGAATCGCTGACCCAAATCAGTTATATCAACTGCCACGAAAAGTCCTTCAGATATCAATATACGTATCCCAACAGATCTTCTGTGTTATTAGATGTATATTTCAAATGCATTGAAGAAAATTCGTTTCTGAATCTTGTCTCGGAAAGGATTCCTACAAGCGACCTTGTGCTTTATAAAGGAAAAAACATAGTACACGTATTTATATCGAAACACATCCGACAATGTATCTTGTATCGATCCACATTGAAACCAATGACGAGAAGAAAAATATATGAAAAGCTTTCTATTGAGAATGAGTGCTCCTCCTTAATATTCTTTACGTTTTAAAAAGTTCGAACGAGGTGCAAACATCTTCTTCGGGTGAGACTTAAATGTAAGAAGTCACGTAGCAGGAGGGAAATTCGAATGAATTTGCTTGCGGAAGCTTCTTGGGAATTTTTCTTTAAATTGAGAAGTGTTTTCATGAAATTCATGGAAGAAGGAAGGAAGAATGACATTAATCAGAACGATATCAAGGATGGAGCGTAACAAGGCCCAAATATAATAAATTTTAAGAGATAATCAATTCATTGAAACGATGTGGAAAATTTTGGAAAGGCTTTTTTTATCATGGGAAATACGAGACGCACAGAAGCACTTATTACTCCCACCACGTATACATGAGATGATAACAGACTTGAGGGCGGTATGATATGGTATAATTGGCAAGTGTGTCTAATATTAACATTTGAGTCCTTGTTCATTTCTGACGTTTCGAAAAAAAACGACTGCTTTATATGTAAATCCAATTTGACTTCAATTGCTTACGCATGTTGAGGTAGAGTAAGTGAATATTGGTGAATGTTTAAAGTAAGTTTGGAACTTTTACAATTGTTCCTTTCCTTCTATAAACTTTGATAAAATTGAAAACCGTATGAAGAAAACAAAGCCAGCTATGGCAAATTTTGACTTCGATGTGAAGGATCCCTCTGTTAAAGATGATTATACAAAGAAATCTATCTGTTGGTGTAATTATTGAAAGCATTGTGGCGATTGTTTTACCTCTAGTGCTTGTGACGGGCTACATGTTTTGTCATGAGAAGATCCAAAAGTAAGAAGTTAATCTGGAATTATCGCGTTTCCGAATTGAACTGATTAAACATTGGAGAACAAACTTACGAAGCAGAGAAACTTACTGCAGAAAAATAAAGATTTGTTTAGGACCTGAGGAAATTGCACTGTTTTTATCGTGGAAGGAAGGTGAAAAGTAATTACATTTAAAGTGCATCTAGAGCATTCTAGCTAAAAATTTAGCTATCTATCTGAAAACTAAGTTTCTAACATTTTGGTATCTTATTAAGGAGCCTGTTGAACAGGGACCATTCCGATCCCCTTTGCAACAAGACCTCAAAAATATACTTTTTGCTTGTTGGAAAGGCCCGAACGTAATGTGCTTGCATAGTAAGAACCGAACATGACTCCAGTTAAAATATCTGAAAGGTTTTCATCACTGAAAATTTTACGCTATATTTCACCCATCTCTTACATGAAAACAGGTGCAGAGGGAATCCACGTACACAATATACACAATTTAAGGGTTATGACTTACTAATTTCACTCAGACAAGACTGCCCGAGTCGATTTCACCCCGTAGCGTAACCATAGTAGTAACCAGTACGAACACTGTTCGTCTTCGCATCTTCCAAATTTGTTGATACTGCCCAAGGTACAAAGAGATTCACTGGTCAAATCGTGCAATATTGACAATTCGTTGTCAGTATAAGCACTTTCAAGTTGATTACGTATGGTTTCACCATGTTTTCCATTATGGTTTACATTCCTAAACAATCGGTGAGGTATGCTTTGGATCGTTGTCATGCTGCAAAATGAAATCACTTCCCATGCTCAAAGCAGGTACATATTCACTTGAGAAAATCCTACCAATCCATTGTGCTTTCAATGAACTTTCCTACTCCTGGCGCCGCCGTGCATTCCCGCACCATCCCACTACCACCATCGTGTTTAAAAGTTGGGACTAGATTTTCAATGTTGAGTTCCTCGTTTGATTTGCGCCAGACTTTTACTCTTCCATCCGAGCGAAACATATTAAATTTACTTTCGCCCATAAAATTACTCGGATCCAATTGTGGTCATCTTAATCTTCATATAGTTTCGCAAACTCAAATTAATTTTAGCGATTGAATATTGAAATAAGTGGCTTACGACCGTGGAAAGTGTTCTCTCGTAGAACGTTTCTAATCATTTCTATACTCACTTTTATATCAAATTCTCTTCTTACCTCGTCCGCTGTTTTTGGTGCGCTGTTTATTGTATTTTGCTTAATTTTTCGCACTATTGACAGCTGAGCAGTAGCGTTTAAAATTGTTCGAGGTGCAGAACGGGGCTTACTGTTTAGTGAATCGGTTTCTCGGTTTCTTTCGCCCATCGATTTTCCTTCACAATACAGTTTAAGTTTTCCTATACAAAACAGTAATCTTGAACTCCGCGTGGCAAAACTAATTTCTGTTCCCGTTGTCGTTTATATAATCTTCTGCACGGGATCAAATCTGCACGAGGCTTTAAATACAGTAATTGTATACTAAGAAGAATGTTGAAACTTTTTTCAAGTTAAAGCACATCTACTACTGCATAAGTTTGTATATGGCGATGCCATTTAATCGTAGAGAGACGTTTTTGGTGTATAAATTCCGAATAATTGACCAAGATGCTTACTTAATAAGAAAGAATGGTGAAATCTTTACACTCCTTGCTGATGTATGTACTTAAAGTGTTGTTGAAAGCATATGTGCCACAATTGTATTAGACTAAAAGAAAGGTTTCCCGAGTGTCCCGTTAACATATAATCCATACGGAGTACAGTAAACGGCTCAGATGCTACTGAAAGGTCTGTTGAAAAAAGGACTGCCTGGCCAGGGCCACTAAGTTTCACCCAGCTCAGACGTGACTGAGGTAACGATTAGCAAGTGGAACTGAGCGGTTCGACTAGTAGCTCATCTCTAGACATTTGACAAGGCTTTCTGTCTTAAGTGACAAGTAGTGATTATTATTGACAACTTCGAAGATGACACAACTGTCACAGCGTAAGTATAAAAATTGATATTACTGCTAGTTGGCTTCTTACAAACAGAATAGACAAAGGGTAATAAATTTAGGGTAAAGACGCAAAATCTGTCAGAGGGTTATGGTTTTGTTTTTCTTGTTTTACGCACCACTTACAGAAAAATTATAATAACAAATAATTTTTTTTCTGGAATACCGTTAGATTCGGAATTGTTGAATTAGTAGGAAGTGCTGCTTAGTAGCAAACCTGTAAAATTGGCGCTGTATTTAAGTTTGAACCCTTGAAGGATAATAACTTCAAAACGAAACGAAGAATAATAACGTCAAAACGAAACTGAATAACTAGGAGCTATAAGGACCATTTAAATCCACAGATTCGTCGCTGATGTCATGATCATTTCGGTGATGAATGCTTATAGACCTGTTTGATTTGATTGCAAAAGTAAAATTGGCTTGAAGTTACGCACAGGGTTCTAGGGAGCAAGGTACGCCTTTGATTGAAGGCTACACTGAAAACACTATTTGAGCTATAAATCTTCTGACAATATGCGGAGCTGAGTTCGCAAACATTTCAGTAAATATTTTCACAGAGTTGGAAATTTTCGTGTCCGCTTTTGATCTTATTAATTTTTTCTGCATTCTCTTCCTTTCTGTACAATAGAGAGGCTTTGCTTCCATTCTAGACCAAATTAGTGCTGGTTAGGTAATAAGAACAATATTCTGAAATAAAAATACGGGGCGTTTTTTAAGATGTATAGACTTCCATTTAAAGGTATAGAACGACTATGAATCAAGTTCATTGTTCTGATGGGCGATAGAGACGGCTATAAAATTAACAGAGATTTCTCGAACGTAACGGTTTTTTATTTGGAAATAAATCTGCACAATTTACGGATTTTTTCAACTTATTCACGATGAAATGCCAAACCAAACTAACCCTAAAACGCATGACAGATTTCACACCATACAAAGCATTAAAAATTAATTGAAGAAATAAGCCTCCGGTTGGATGATTAGCTCGAAAATGAGTTTGTTCTCCCGAGTGAGGCCACAGTGGCGAGACTATCACCAGAGATTCGACTCAAGTTCGTGGTATGACCAGCACTGATGTCTGTTTTGCGCAAAAGATCCCAAATGGTGATGTCATGGAGACGTTACAATTGAACGGTTCCGAAATTCGGGCTGATATTCTAAGTAAGGAGCAAATTCTAAATTGGTTCGGCTGATTTTGACTGGAGTGGTATCGACTGCGGTTCTTGTTTAAAAACGAATGCATCTACCCCAAATTAAGGCAAGGTTGTCGAATACTCATCTATTTGGTGCCTTATTGACATGGTTAACCTGGGGAATTGATGAGTTTTCCAGTCACCGCTGCTCAGAAGACAAGGCTATTTTTCATAAAATTTATACAATATACGATTTTTACTTTACTTACTTATTCTGTCTTGAGCTCGCGGATAACATCTCTGCACTGGTGAAGGTTCCGTAAGTACCTTGCTAAAATTATAGGCACGCACCCGCAAGATAGTTTAGTAGGAAAGATGTAAAAATCAATGGCAAAATGGAAGTGTAAGCCTCAAAAAGCGAACGCGGCATTCTTAACAAGGTACAGTAAATCTGATATTTTGTCATCAAAGAGAAAAGAGATGTCGCATGCCCAATAACCTGTATCCCCTCAATAATTTTTATCCACTGTGAAAAACGATGCACGAGGTCTGTTCAAAAAGTACCCGGAATTTTCGTTTTCTTCAAAAACATATTTATTTATTCATCTACATCAATGTGGTCCCCTTATATAAAACACTTATGCCAGCTATAATACTCCCCAGATATAATACCCTTATGCCAGCGTTTTTTCCTCGTTTCCTGTTTTCTTCGAAGCACTTTTGATACTTTTTGGTATGTCCTTGAGCACTCTCAGCGATTCGGACTTTATTTCTTCAATCGAGGAAAAATGCCGTCCTTTCATGGGTCTCTTCAACTTTGGGAACAGGAAAAAGTCACACGGAGCCATATCTGGTGAATATGGAGGTTGGGGCATGACTACGGTATTGTTTTTGGCCAAAAAATTACGAACAAGCAACGACGAGTGAGCAGGTGCGTTATCGTGATCCAAAAGCCATGAATTCTTTTTCCATAAGTCAGGGCGTTTTTTTCAGACTGCGTCACGCAAACGTCGCATAACATCAACGTTATACTCCTTATTAACCGTACGACCTTGTGGTAAGAACTCTTGATGCACTATGCCATTATAATCGAAGAAAACAGTAAGTAAAACCTTGACATTTGATCGAACTTGACGTGCTTTTTTCGCTTTTGGTGACGATGAATGCTTCCAGGTGGACGATTGTGCTTTGGTTCCGACATCATAACCGTACACCCATGTTTCATCACCAGTTATGACCCTTTCAAGCAAACTTGGATCGTTGTTGACGTCATTTAACAGCTCCTGAGCGATGTTCATGCGATTGTTTTTTTGGTCAAAATTCAGCAGTTTTGGAATGAATTTTATTGCCACTCGTTTCATGCCTATAACTTTTGAAAAAATGTTATGACATGAGCCAATTGATATGCCAACTTCATCAGCAACTTCTCTAATTATTATTCGGCGATCATTAAAACCATTTTTTCCACTTTTTCCACATTTTCATCGATTATTGACGTGCTGGGTCGACCGGAGCGTTCGTCATCTTCAACGTCTTCGCGGCCATCTTGGAAACGCTTATACCACTCGTAAACACTTGTTTTTTTCATAGTAGACTCACCATAGGCTTTTTGTAACATTTCACACACTTTGTTACACTTTATTTCATTTTAGACGCAAAATTTAATACAAATTCTTTGACTCTTCAATTCTTCCATTGTTTAAACAAGCAAAAATCGCCGAGCTCATAAAAACACGTCGAACCTTAGCGACTACCACAGACAAAGTAAACAGTGAATATGGCTGAAAATTTTATCATACTTTAGGGGCATGTATACCAACACAATAAATGTGAATTTGACAATCGGACTCTCCAGACCCGCGAAATTTAAAAATTCCGGGTACTTTTTGAACAGACCTCGTATAGCTCAAAATGATAGGACAAACAATTCCTAGCTACAATTCCAAGGGCAGGGAACATATTTAGTAAGGGTACCAAGAGTATTGTGTTGCTAGGAGTTTGACATTCAGGTAGTAAGTAGTATTATTGTTGTTATTATAATAAGTTTTGTGTGGTTCCTGTTTCTCTTGTAAACATAATCTGTAAGAAGGATGTAACCGTAATTTTATGGTCTGACTCTTAGTGCAACGCGTAGATCATTTAAAGGTTTTTCACTGAATTACTGTTCTTGTGAGGTTTTAAGTTAAATTAAGTTAAATTTTTTATAAGAAGAAATTGAGTAATTATTTTGCATTTCTAAGAAATTTGAATATTTAAAAAAGTTTCAAAAAGGCTAATGTCCATGGTCGAATCATATTTTAAAAGATTTTCGTTGTTGTTGCTATATTATGTCTGCATTATGTATAGCTTATCTTGAGCACTTATCCCAGTTTGCTTGAAATGCTTCAAGGATGCAGGTGTTATGAGTTGGATTACTTGAGTAGATAACTTTTTTAGGATATATTACAATCATGCACTGGATACAAAATTGTAATTTGAAACTCAAAATCGATTTGTATCTTCTTCCAGTGGCATATCCTTGTGGCGTTTGTAGGATTTTCGACAAGAGCAAAGTAATTAGGTTTAAAATGCTGACGAATCTCTTTCTCGCAATAGACTGCCAATTTCCAAAATAATCCTGGCACAAATGCCACCACCCACAAAAACAGCTAAATATAAACTCTAACATGCTATCAATCGACATGATTGAACTCCCACGTTATTTATTACCTAACGCCTGTTCGAACTTCTTCACTATGAGCTTATTTAACTTTTTAACCTGGCGCAGCATTTTCAAAATACAGTTTGGAAAATTTGCATGAAAAACTCGAACAGCAAGCGTTCGGCAAACCTCATGCGATGTTCGAGAGAGGATTCTAGTCGGGTTTTGATGACATCGGTTTTGTAGGCAAGCTAATACGACAGGCAATAAATTATATTGGCTGTTCGATTACATCCTATGCTTCCATGGGAATGATATATTGGGCTTAGCTTTGGGTGACTTCGCTATACGAAATTAAATAAACCGGAACTTCCAAAATGCCTGTCGATATTATTGTAGATCTGGCCGCATAAGGTTCGTCGTCCTCATTTCGATAAACTGATAAATGGAAAAACTTAAGTGCTTGACATTCACTTCTTTCGCTTGACAGGCGGAAATTAATATGAAAACACATCTTGGACGGAAATCGAACTATTTTTTCCCAAATGCTGATAGTAGGAAGTTGGCAATGGTGTCATTATGTAGAACCTTTTTGATTTTACTTACTCATCTGGCGATGGTGATAAAGGAGACTTTCCTCATTAATTCAACGTTTCCTTAACGGGTACAATTTAGCCAAATGCAAATAAATGTCGAAATATATGCTCGAATAACATTGAATGATCATTGGAAAAGTTTGTTCTGGATGACCAAGTAAGTATATAATAAGAATTTTATTGACTGCTATCTTGGCAGGATGCTATGAAAAGTTAAACTCGATTAAAGGCAAAACGGAAAGATTATCTTAACCTATCTGCAGATATGGTAAACATGAGAAAATAAAAGCAAATTTCGCTTCAAAAATGAAAATTCCTTTGATGGTGGTGCATCCGTAATACCGTAATAGAAAAAGGACATTTTGTTCAACTTCACAAGCTCAGGTTTAAAAATCAGTTCCACATAAATAAACTTACTACCCCTTACTGCCCCTCCTTTTTTGGTTCTAATAACATTTTCGTTAACTATCAGCCAATGAAAGAGAAGTAGAGAGTTGCTACCGAATTTCATCAAGTTACTGAATTTGACCATTTATGTTGGGTAATAATTGGTTGAACTTCCTGATACAAATGAACACCAATCCAGTACAATAAAATAAGATAGGTGAATGACAATATTCAAGATAATCGTAAGCATGAAAGCAAGAATTGGATATCATATCACTAGGTTTGAATGGATTTTTTGTGTTGACAAAGCCTTTATTTGACAGAAATTAGTACTCATCTTTTTTCTATCTCCTTTGCCCATCAATCACATGGCAGGGTTTTTGCTTCTAGTTCTTACAATATGCCATTTCTGCTTTATTTTTTAATATGAGCCTAGACGAGTTGGAGTATTAGCTGCTGAGTGTTCATCTGGCTTAGCTCAAATATATCAGTTACTGCTTTGTATCTTGTTGCTTCGAGTTCTTCTCATGTTCTCTTGGTGAAATGATAATCACGAAAAAGTGGCCCTCTTCAGTTTCTCCTTACCTAGTTGGCCGCAGTATTACGTAATCACTGCATAGTGGTAACATTCTTGCGAGCAACCAGAAGAAAGAGATAGAGCAAGTGAAACCGAGCAATTTATAGGTGCATACGTAAATCATTGTATTTTTTAATACAAATACATCGTAATGAGTAATGAGCTTGTTGTAATGAGATGATTAAGTTGTTATTGTAATGAAAGTGTAATAAACGAATAATGAATATGAAATGAGAAAATATTTATTAATGTATGTTAACATTGAACATTGAACACAATGATTGAGTTGATGGTATTAATCGGAGTCATTTCCTCTTTTCGTACGCTCGTTTATTTCCTGAAGCACGTTTAAGTCTCGGGATCAAATAGGTTGATACTCTCTCTATCTTTGCAGAGGTACCCCAATGACTTAAAACTATAAAGAATTTCTTTGGATTTGGAAAATACAAGATATCAGGCTTTTAATCATTCACTTCCTATTTGAATGTTTGATAACGTCAAAATATTATTCTATTCTATACTATTGAAACTTCCTTTTTATTCCTGAAAATTCCTTTTTATTCTTGAAAATTTTTTGAAACTTAATTTCGAACGAATGTTATTTCTTCATTCAATATACTAGAAATACTCACCATTACTAACTTATACACCAAACATTAAAAAACCTTAAAGAGAAACTGAAAACAACAAAAATTACAACAACAAAAGCAGACAAGGGAAACACAATAGTACTAATCAGCAAGGAAGAATATATTGCAAAAACAGAAAAACTTGTAGATGAAATTAAGCGCAGGAACATTAGAAAATATTCTACTCGACGAATGCCAAGCAAAAAACAAGCAGTCAATGAAGAAGGCAACGAAAATAACAGACCCTAAAATTGCGCACACGCTAACAAGAATAAATCCTTCGGCACCACCACTCATTTAGTTACCAAAGCTACAGAAACCAAACACTTCAATGAGACCTATAAGTAAGTAAAAGTCAGTTCGAGGACATAAACTATCCATCAACTTAGCAATACTGTGAAGAAATAACACAGAACCCCCAAACGAATTAGTGATATCTAACACCAGAAAACTGATTAACAAATTAGCACCATAAAACGAGCAAAAAACACTGACCTGGTATCATTCGATATCAAAAATCTGTACCCGTCAACACCAGTAATAGAAACAACGAATATATTGCAAGGAAAACTACTTAACAAAAAGAAGGATAAAGACGTTTATGCACTGCTCGCAAACATCCTCAAAACAGCATTACAAAAAAAAACTACTCACGGTTCAACAACAATATCAATAGACAAACAAACGGACTAGGAATGGGAAGTCCAAAATCAACCATCCTCATGGAAACCTTCATGCAAAACGTAGAATGGGAGTGGAATGGGAATTGGGAGTTTTTATTTTTTATGATTTTATGCAATATATTTGGAGTAGAATACAACGAAAAGAATACAACGAAAAAATTCTGGAATACCTCAGAAAGAAACACGAAAATCAAAATTTTACAATGTAGACAGGAAAAGAGAGACAAATAAATTACCTTGACGTAACAATAAAGAACAGAATAACGTCAAACGAATCCGAATACTAGATATAAAGCCAACCTCCAGCTATAGACAGAATGATACACAACTCGTCCAACCATCCACAAAAGCATAAAAACGCAGCAATAAGGCAATTAATAACAAGACTGGAGCGGACACCCCTAACAGACCAAGCCTACAGCAGAATCAAACACGATTTACACGATAGGAGAAAACATTGGTTACAAGAATGACCTGGTGAACAAAATAAGAAGGAACTTCAAAATACCCAAAAAGCACAGGAAAGAAAAGAAAAGTCGCAAGAAAGCTTGGACAACATTAACATACGCGGGAAAATTGAGATAAAAAATTCGCGAAGTTATTCAATAAATACAAGAAAAACATAGTCTACAAAACAAAGAGCAATTTGGGACGAATACTACGTACAAAAACAAACAAAGAAGACCCGCTGAACAAATAGGGCTTATATGAATTAATCCGAGCATGCCAACATAGCTCCATTGTTAAATCCGGACATAAAATAAGGACAAGATTCCGCGAACAAAAGGGTACGAAAAAGCGAACGCAACAACTTAGACCAAAACCGAAAACCACGAAGAGACGCTGCTTGACGAGACGGGAGACAAAGGGCTCTTGCTCCTTCTTGTGGAGGGCGAATGAATGAAACCTGGACCAAATGGATTGTGCCTAATGAGTGATCTGATAGTGCGGCTCATTTGAAAACATGATAACATTTGTGGCTACTGAATGGAGCTTCCTAACAAGTTTGGGTCTTACAAGCCTGCAAAATCCTTTGTTCGTTTACTGCTTTCCTTTTCTGGGGATCATCACTGATACCTGCTGATACAATAGATGCAAAAGATAAGCAAAGCCATCATTTACATTTTGGAGAAACAATAGGCGAACTATCATCTCAGATCATCAGCAAATGTGTAACTCATTGTACTTGGCCGATGAAAATGATTCCAGACTACTTGACAACCCAGACAAGAGGGAGTGAATCTCTTTCTATATCATACGTTCCTGCTGAAATCGGTATCCTGATCCGCTGAAGGTTCTTCAGTCTTTGATTGGCAAGACTAAAAAAGGCTACTATGACAACAATATAGCAAATAGATCGTAACTAGGTTTTTGTTGTGATAGGAAAGATGTCAATTTGCTTGCCCAGTTAACGCCTGTCTCTGGGTGACCAGCACATATGGTGCAAGTGGCCTTAATCCTCACATAAAAACCTCCTCTCTTTTCCACCGTTCTAGGGTTGGTATCGGTATAATAGGCAAGCTTTGTGACACTTGGAGTTAACTGTTTAGGACATAAATCGCTCTCCTCGCCCTGTTGCAAAAAATAATATACGGATTTCGATACTTCTACAATAATAACTACAAGTCCTTCTACTGCTATATGTTAAAATTGTTTGTAACCAAAAAGAATTTTTCATTGAAAACGTCGCGTCTTATGGTGCTTTAAACTTATTTGGTTAAGAATGATAGCATACCATACTATAGGCTCAACGTAGGCTCGCCTACAATCCTGTAAATAAATAATGGAACTCGTTTTAGTGGGATTTCAAGATAGCTAGCACTAACGTGTCAATATCATAAAGAAGAGTGGGAGTGTCATATTTTCTTGGAAGCCCTGCAATTTCTTGACAGATTACAATCGTATTGTCCACTTCTGTGACGCATGCATGGATTGTCTTAAGTATATAATAAAATTTGCTTCACCTTGAACCAATAAATTTTCATAAATTACTAGTCTGTTCGAGTCTCGTGAACGTCATAAAAATTCCATAACTCTTTTATTACCAAAGTCCAACTTGACATAAATTTTTGTGAATATGCAAAGCGAATTCGGAAACAAGAATTGGGTGACTCATTGATTCTATCAGCACATGTTACATAATGAAAGCGTAAAATCAAGAGAGATTTCATGATTTTTAAGGATCTTCTGTTATTAGAATTTTTTTTAAAGATCCAATATTACCAGAGTAATCAGAATACTTCCTACACGAAAGCAGTTGCTAGTATGATAAATGTGTTAGTTATTCAATAATTTTGTGACTTCACATGTAACCTACTACAATTCCAACCAAGAATATTCCAAAAAACGCACGAATCGTAATACTCTATATAAATATCGTGGAGTTTCCAAGAGATGGAATTGAAAAATTCGTTTTCGGACACGTCATGACATTTAATCAATATATGGTATCCATTTTTAATGATAAATTAATAAATAATAATGATTATTATGTATATATATATAAAGTTTCTCTCACATCCTTTCTTTTGAAGAGAGTATCTTGATAATTCATTATTATACTTAACATGATTGTTATTATTATTTTCAATTTAATAATATTTTCAATATTATTTTATAGCCCAACGTTCAAGAAATCGAGACCAGTCACATTCCCGAACGTTGTCATCGGCTAGAAAACACCTCCGTAGGTTGATTAACAAGAGCAAGGCTCGGTGCTGGCAAAACCTCGTTGAGGACATCGACAGGGACCCGTCAGGGCTGGGTCACGAGCTTGTCGTGCGGAAACTAGGAGCCGCAAGGAGGCCATGTGTGGAAAAAAAGTGAAAAAAAATGGACGAGATTGTTCGAGCGCTTTTCCCTATGCATCCTGTTTCTTCCGATGATGCAGATGGCGAATGTCCTGGAAAATGCCCACTTTTAGTGCTATCGACCTGTATGATGCGGTGAAAGCTTGAGAAAAGCTTGAGAAAGCTTGAAAAGAGTCACGCCTGATTTGCTACGCAGGCGACGTAGCAGTGCTCATAGAGGTATAAGATAATAGAGAGGCTATTCCCGTGTATGTGACTGTCCGTGAGCGTCCAAAGAATTGGATTTAGCTAATTTTCCCCTTTCGTAGCTGCTTCGCCTTCGGCAATTTTCGGAACTTCCATATTTCAAATGCAAAATGTATTACAGCTTAAATGGTGAGAAATTTTCTATTTTCTAAAAGCCCGCCCAATTATCTCTTTGCGAAACAACTTAAACATATTACCTACAAGTTTCTTTAGCCCTCAAATGGGAAATCTACCATTTAATTATTTATAAACCCTAAAACTAAGTTGTAAAGGATGATACTTTTTCTCGTGAAATTTAAAGATAAATATCTAAACTTTGTCGAGGTTTTCCCCACATAAATTGGTGGCAATAGAATCTTATTCATATTTTGTGGGAGAATGAAACATTCTCGCCATGCAAAACATATATTTTTATTGATAAAACTTAATTTGAAATCAATGTTTAATTTTAATACGATGCGAATTGTCGGATACATTCGTAATTTCAATTTGACACTGAGCTGAATATACAGTTAGATAAATAATTCTACTTGAAGGTATTTTTTCTAATATTTTTATGAAATTGAATTACCGGCGGCTGAGTATATTCTAAATTACGAGAAATTTTACTCCTCAAAATGCTTATTCATTGAATACCTACAATAACCCAGTTTGATAGAAATTTCTTTGTGAACTCTTTTTTGATTTAATGTTGGTAGAATAATGTACATGCACCCTCAATTCGTCGAAGCCATTTCTCCTATTTCATTGTCTATGAATGAATGCCATTGCCTATGAATTGTCAAAACAAGACTAATAATCTGTGTTTTGATTCATTTTCGGAGTGATTTACGGGCGAATTTTGTAAGTTACTTGTGTCAGACGAATTTTTCAACGATAAAAATTTTAGATAATTAATTAATTTTTAACTTTTGCGTTGATTAGGTCAAGATAGATGCCTTTTTCAATAATAATGTAGAAATAATTGGTTTGTCGGTCAATAAGATTGTTTACAAAGGCGTGGCTTAATCTTCGGCTCGAGCTTTTGACACTCACCTGCATTTTTTGTGCGTTAAACTTTCGCGAACCCATTGGTATTTGTAAATTTTTGCAAATGTTTGTAAAAAGGGGCTTAACGTTTGACGCAAAAGTGGCTTATCATCCTCTCTATATCTAATAACTCTATGGCAGTAATAGTCACCGGACGTACTGTTGAAGAGGCGCAACTCAAACTGGGTGCCGGATGGGAAAATTCGAGGTCGTCATGCTGAGCAAGAAGCGGATGCCTTTTGTTGTTCCTGTTCGGGTGGGAGAAACGATCATCGAGTCGAAAGAATCAATCAAATACCTTGGCTTGATGACTGACTCGAAGATGAGCTTCCTCGAGCAGGTTCGAGTGTCAGCGGATATGGCTTCTGCGGGAGTATCGGCTTTCAGTCACCTTATGGCCAACATGCGGCCATTGCACTCCAAAGTCTGAGCTGATGCTCTTAGTAAAGAATCGCAACGAGAACGTCTGGCTTACACACGTTCTTTGCGTGTGTAAGATGGACAAAACTCCGTTCGCATCTCTCGGAGAAAATAGGCGTGCTCTCTCCAGAAGACGTAACGGGAAAAATGATGCAATCAAAAGACAATTGGAACTGTGTGTCGAATTACGTAAGGACTGGGATCGCTTGGCGCTTGGCACATATGGGTGACGCTCTTCTTGTCCAAGTTAACAGCATTTCCAGTTTGGTTTTTAAAAGGAATTTAATGGAATACGCCACTGAAATATAACTATAGATACCACACAATGAAGGATTTTTTATAAATTTATATTTCGGATAACATATTGTATTATACTATGTCGCATGGTGTTCGTTAAAAACACATTTGTGGTTTTAACGTGGTTTGTGGTTTAACACTTTTTGGCGATTTTGGGCAACTTGATCAATAGGTCGCAGTTTTTTTTACATTTTTTGTTGCTTCTTGACGCTTGACTGTTTGCCTATTCTTTTGATAGCACAGGGCGCACATCCCTCTTATGGGCCTGCCCTGCTGATTCTTTCGAATCTTTAAATGGTGGGGCACGTTATTTGGTTGTTCCTTGTTGTTCCACGTTCCTTTATTTATATTTCTTATTGGTAGCTCTCTGGTATACAATTTCAAAGTCAAAGTCAAAAGCGCTTTATTTAATATTCTTCGTTATAAATTTTGCAGGAATAAAAACCTGATTCTAAACAATAAAAATACGAAAAAACTGAAGGGCGCAAATGGCTCTCTAAATTTAAATATTATCATTTATTAATGAAAAGAAAAACAAAAAAATATCAAATGCAATTAAATTAAATCTGGTATATGATGTGAGCATTAACGATGCTTGCTCCCAAAAGTAAACGTAGTGCAAATTTCCGATACCATTTGATACTTTTCCGCATCGTTGTGGCATATGACACTATCTGGTGGCTTCTATCGATTTCTGTTTTTCCATTATTATATGCCAGTACCGCCAAAAGTTTCTGCTTCGGAGGACGGCCGCGACGGCAATTTTTCTCTGTATATCTATTAGTCTCTGTGACTAATAGACATATTACTTTTTCGTCTAAAAATAGCGAAAACACTTTGCTTGCGCTAATATCAGACGGCAAATCCAGCAAATGCCCACCTTTCACGGTGAAAAGAAATGAGTGTTGCCTATTAGTGAATAAGTTCCACTGGATATTGTCCAATGAATCATCAGTAGTAGAGTTCAGTTCCTCTTCTTCGTTTATAGCGAGTTCTTCCAACATATCGTCGAGATCTTCACTCGGATTTGATTCCTCAGTCGGATTTTGAGCTCGATGTAATTTTCTTCGTCACTTTTCTTCTAAAACTCACTACTTTGTCGTCACTACTCTCTTCACTTTCAATCATATTTTTACGCCATCCAATTAACATTTTGAAGATGTAATAGCGTAGACCAAAGGCCTTCTTCAGCCTCTAAGGGTTCGGCCCGAGAAATCTCCAATCTCACCAAGTGGTTGACAGATGACTGCGACTTCCTGAGCGCTGGAAAAGCGCTCTCATGACTTTCTCTAACATTTTAAACCCTCCAGCGACGATTCCGTTCTCGATGTTCCGCTAAATCGGCTAATTAATTTGATACGTGATTCGGTGGCTAGTTTGTTCGATGCGACATTCTTGTATGTTTATTGTAATAGATCACTCGTTGTTATTTACCTTGACGTACAGTTTACATATCGAAGGCTTGAAAATATTAGGTCACCAACAACGCGCGTGCCTACTCAAGTTGCTTATCTTTTTGGCGTTCCGGCAGTTGGATTTGGGCCCAACGAAAACGTCAACCGAATCACGCTGGGCTACTAACGTGTTAAGGCCATTCTTTTGAGTTTAAATATAACTGGAGCGTCCGCTCACTCTCTTCGCTCTGCGTCTTCTCCTTGTACTCCTAGAAACAAGTATCATCCCTTGATCAGTGAGCTCTTTTTGCTGGCAAATATGCTATGTGCTCAAAGGTGTTTGCCGTTTTAAGAATCTATGACTTGATGGTACAAATCCATTGTACTTTGCTTATATGGACGACTTGAACGCGTCTTTGATAGTTGTCGATTATTTCGAATAGTTACTCATTATAACAGTTCAAAAACAATGGAAAGAAACGTATTAATCTAGTTTTCATCCTCAACATTGGTAATGTTGGGAATCGCTTTTGAAAAAAAAAATTTGAAAAAAATTAGTGGCAAGATCACTTGATTACTAAACATTGGTAAGCAAATACTTCGGAACTTTATTTCTCTCAGGGTAGGGAATTTTCACGACTAGTGAAAATGCGCTATTTCCTTCCACATTCTGCTTTAGGCTCTTGGTTTCTTCTCTTTTCACTGTAATCCAGGTGTATCCATTTACAACTGATATTTTCCTTCACTTCAACATTAACAGACCATCATCCTTCACCATCAGACCTTCAGCGAACTGTGTGATGGTTTGGAGGATTACTCTCTCAAGTAACTTCCCCACATTAGACAAGAGAGATATTGGGCAGGTGTCGACTACGTCTGTGCTATTGGATTGCTTCGGAATAGCAAATAATTTGGCGCATTTCCATTGCTGTGGGAAGTAGCAAATGTTAATGCAGTTATTTAGAAGGATTGCGAGGAGAATAAAATACGTGTGGGTTTTTCTAGGAAAAATATGAAATTCCATCAGCCCCAGAGCATGGAATTTCATCTATGAGGCGCCTGGCAGGCGCTTCCGGACAGTTATTTTATTAATTTGGGGGAACATACAAGCACCTGGTCTAATGTTTGCTAGCGTCTGTTAAAATCTCTCATTGGCAAAGTCAGATGTTCTTCTCGAAATGATTCTACTAAGGGACATTATTAAAAGGTGTACCCTCTGATACTTCCAGTTAACCATTTTCAGGTTGCGATGGTATATCTTTCAAAGCAATTTCCTGAGGGAGCTACGTCTACGATGTAGCTTCAGGATGTCTTCTGGTAAGTTCCTGTAAAGATAATTTCAGCAGGAGTTTTCTATGGATATCTTTGGAATTACCGTATCAAGGGTTGAATTCAAACAAGCAATGCCTTCTTCGATCTCGTAAGGTGAGGGTTTTCTCGGTCTGTTGATCGAAATTTCCTCAATCCTTCTACTCAGGTCAGATCATTAACAGCTTCCCAGTCTATGCGCTTGTATGGAATATAGAGCTGTGGGTCTGCTACCTCCAGGTTTACACCCTTTTACACTCTTAAAACGAGTTCTACCAAAAGATGGTCAGATTCAGAAGAACTCCACATTCAAAATTGCTCCAGCTGTGAGAGATATTCAACAGATTAGCAGACACAATGAAGAAATCGAACGTTGACGAACTTCTTCGGAAGGTGGGCTCTTTCGGCGTGATCAAAATAAGATCCATATTTGCTTGTTCCCAGTTTAACAGAGCCGTCTATTATCCGTCTAATATCTATTAGATACGATATTACCCCAGGAAGGATGTCTTGCGTTCAAATCATCTCCTATCGCAAAGAAAACGAACTTTTCCCACAAAGAAAGGACTGTTTCCATGTCTTCAATGAGGTCCCCTCCCGAATCTCCGTGTTTCACGTATATTCCAATAAATGCAAATGTATACGCCTCCCGGGAACGAGTTCAATATCATGAGGTCTGCGCATTTTGGACTCAGAAGACAGGTTTCGAGTTTTGAAATGTTCCTTGAAAGCGATAGCTACTCCAAGGATTCCATCTGGGTCGTCATCCCTTATGACTTTATATTTCCCCAAGTGGACTTTGTGTTGACTTTTCAGTCTTGTTCCGAGATGAACAAGAAATCTGGTCTTTGAATGTCCAAGAATTCTTGGACAAAGTTCCTTTTGAAATGTGGACCTAGTAAGCAAATGTTGACGATGGAGAGCTTAATGGAGCTCATCGGGACAACAGAAATTAGAAGGCGAAGTCCAAGTAAGCCGCCTTTTTCTCACTCAGATTAGTGAGTTTTTTGTATTGTGGAATGAATGAGTCCACTTTGCGGATGAGAGTTACTAAATTCACACAAAAGATTGCATCTTTTCCCTCTTCCTTTTAAATGGGGCAGTCCTTTAATTGGTGGTGTTTGTCGCACTTGACGCACCGGGATTTCATTCCACAGTTCGAGACAACATGGCCAAATCTTTGGCAGTTAAAGCACTGCGATGTGTTTGATTTCGATAAACGCTCCCAATCCACCTTTTGGTCAATTCATAGCCTCTTGAAGTCGAAGTCAGGCTTAAATTGAATAAGGAAGAACAAAAGAGTTTTCTTTTCCTTCCTTGACGTCACTGTTGAGAACCTTTTGGCTCCCAAAACATCTTCCACTAGGATGGCTTCGAGTTCTTCCTTGACAGCATTGTCTGCGTAGGAAGTGTGCACACCCTTTAGCAACAGGGTCAGCTTTTTCTCAGTTGGGAGTGTATAGGTGTAGCATGCCACCTTGTCCCATTTTAAGAATTTTTTGTTTATTTTTTATTTTATTATAATTTTTTGTTTCATTTTTTATGGTCGTCTATGGTTTTAGGATGTAATGAAATTCGTGTAGAACTGTTGACAGTTACATGCTCACATGCTCGATGAATTCCCTCCCTAAAAGGCTTAATATTAAGCTTATAGCACTCTTTTGGTGGTACCCTCTCTTTCCTAGTGGCAGCAATGTTGGTCGGGTTTTCTGTAGCTCCAATATCTATTCTACGCACAGGGGCGGGTGGGACTTCAGCTTTAATGATACTTCCCGAAGCTTTCGAGACCGTAGCCTGCAGCTGAGGGAATCTCCTTTCGCTTAAGTTTACTGAGCGTTTTGTGGTTGGCTCCAGGGTTGGAGACACAATTAGCCTTTTCCGACCACCCTCATCCCGAGCCACTTCCATTGACACTTTCTGATCGGAATCACTGTCACAATCTATCAAAGCGTTGTCCTTCTGTAGTGGTAAACCCATCTACAGGTAGATCTTTTGCAGGAACTTGCGATTGGGGTTTTCAACTTGTTATAATGTCTAGCAGGAACTCTTCCTTAATATTTCCCCCACATTTCCGGCAAAACCTCTTCAGGTTTTTCTTAGCTTTCCGGCTGAAAGCAGCCTTTGTCGCGGAGAGCTACCCCATCGCTTCTGCGTCATCCATTCCCGCTATTTCCTAGACAGAGCTTGGATGCGGGGTTAAATTAAAAGGGCCACTTCCAGGGAATTTAATTAATAGCTTCTTATATTCTAATTATATTATTATATGTTTCAGCAACTTCCCGGCCTCAGCAAGAAATTAAGGACTTAGGCCTCAGTTCGCCCACTCTCCTAATAATTCTTAAACTACTTATATAACCTAACTATAATAAAAGTTTGTTCAAAAAAATAAAACTTAAAGGTTTATAAATTTTTATTTGACATTGATAGCAACAATTACAGCAAGAAAACGGAACATCACACCGAAGATGGCGTACCGCCAAAATGCATCTGTAGACGAAACAAAGGATGTGACGGGGACCGAATGAATGTTCCGAGGACAAAAAGTATACGCCACGAAATTTAAGAAGCCTTACAAATGTTTGCACATATACTAATAAATAATATTATTAAATACAAATAAAAGTATTTACATAAATCTCACTAATGAACTTTCTGTAACAGTTATTAGTAAGTCCCTAAAACACAAAAGTTAGTGTCAGTCACACTCGCACAAGAGAATTATTCCGTTGTGGGTTGTGCATGTATGCCAACCCACGCACACGCCTTTTGTGACAAAAATCGCGTTCATGTGTGTTCGAACGCATAATACGTATTATATATTTGTTGTTCACGTTTTTGCATTATCACTAACTGGTTTGACTGTTTTTTATAAACTTTGTTTTGATTTGACTCAAGCGCTAATCGACTTGAATGTCCTCCTATTCACAATCAATTTCAGCACAGATTTAACTGCATGAGTTGTCCAGCAACTACGGACGTTTCAAAACGCTTGCTGGCGTCATCAGGACTGTCGATTTGTCTGTTGGGTCAAGAGTTCCTCTAATTAGTCTAATGAGATCGTTGAAGGCCAAAATACAATAGTGCGAGACTGCGATACGAGAGCGCGACGAGAGTCTTGGAGCAAATGTCAAGCAGTTTTCGTAACATGCATTTGTATGCGACATCGTACAATGATTGCGATGCGTCGATGCGAGGCGGGAAATATTTGGAAAAACGAAAATTCCTGGCAACGAGATGCGTGACGTTTGTCAAATTCAAAATGGCGCTTAAATGAAATTTGAAATTCAAACGCCTTAATTACTTTTTAAGTACATTGGTTATTATGAATGAATTTTGAATGAAAATTTCGTGCATCCTAGATAAGGCTTTTATTTACTAAACGAAGGAACATTCCAAATTCAAAAATCAAAAACATACTTCCAGCAAATTTCATTCAAAATTTCACCAATTTGACATTTGTCATATGAACATTAATGTTCCCTGCATCGCGTGCATTGTAAATTGAATGCGTTGCGTGACGACGAGGGAGAATCGCATCGCGCTCACGTATCGCCGTCACGCAGTATTGTATCTGGGCCTTGAAATGCCGGCGGAATAGTTCGGCAGTACAAAGTTTGATAAATATCACAGTGTCTGACTTGGGTCCTCCGCGGTAGAACAGAGTAGTTATTTTATTTATGTACATACATATGCAACCATTTCGGGCGTTTTAAAAGAACTGCAACTTTGCGTTTGTTGAATTTCATTATTAAAATTTATGAAGGCATCAAAAATCTAAGTTATAAAAAATAAAAACTGATTTTTCAAGAACAATTTTTATGACACTAATTTCACATCTCATTACTATAAAACTGCTTTATAGTTGTGAAACGTGTAAACATTTTACTCTTTATTGCAATAGAAAAATTAAAGGGTTGTAAACTTTTACCAATGTAAGTCGAATCATTATTTCGTTCGTTATTGGTTAATTGTTTCAAACACAAACCGTGATGTATCTTTTTAGAAAAACCGAACGTATAGTTCTTAGAAAATAACAACTAACTTGTCCACTTTCATGTTGCGAATTCACCCTCGTTTTCCTGAGAAATATATTAATATTTTGCAATACAATAGGAGACAAAAGAAGTTTAAATCTCACTAAATACTATCATTATGAAAAAATGAAACTTCCTAAAGCACAAATCACCCCTGAATACATAACTCAAATTGTTATTCAGCAACGAAACAAATTTCATTCCTGTGGCGAAAATCTAGTCTTCCTGATTTACTATTTCACTTACTATCGCCCCTAAAATTTTACTTTCGTATAGTCGTAACCTATAAAGGTACAGTAGGTTGGAGCGTAGAATGGGGGAAAAGAAAATAGGTCAAGGGCAAGGAAATGTCTGTAGCTTATACACAGAGTCGGTCACGTTAGAAGGAATTCCTTCTCCCATTTACTTAGTCTCCCCTTCTTATAAAGTTTGTAGTAACTTCTCATGAACGAAAAGGGATTCGAAAGGCTCAACACGCCTTAGTCGTATTTTTAGAGCTCTAAGGAGTGTACCTTTTAATTAAAATTGCGGTCTAAATTCCATTTTCGTAGGGATAGAAGAAAGATGAAAGCAGTCGGAAGTTACTCGTTCTTCGTTATTCACTGGAGGGATACCTTCAGGCTCAATTGAAATGAGAAAGAGGTGGACTTAGGTTGAAATGAATAAATTTGTGAATGATGAAACAATAATCGTGAGAAAGACCAATATAAAAAATGTTGGTTTATTGAAACGGTAAGAGTTTGCCTGGCATTTTGAATTTTTCAAAATGGTCCATGTCCGCTGAGAAATGTATTCTACAAATAAGAAATTACGTCCTTTTCGAATCTGTGGCCACACAATGGAACAAAAATCACAACGAAAGTTTTAGCCTGTAAATAATGTTAACACATTCTTTGCATATTGTATTAATAACATTTAGAAGACACTCAAATTTAAATATCAAGAGCCATATTCTTCGCAACATCCGTTGAATTGATGATTTCAAATAAGCGGCGGCTAAAATGTTTCCTGAAATCGATCCAGACACACAATACTAGAAGGATATATTTAAATCACCTCAAAATACTCTAAATCATCGAGGCTCCCACTTGAAGAGAGAGAGAGCCAGTGAAAACCTTTTTCCTACTCCGAGGGAACGGAGTACCTTTCGGGTTATGTTTATAGTGATAAAAAATGAGACGCAGTCAATGTACTATAACAAGTTAGCCAATTGATTCAATTTATCCTTTTCAGAATTCTTTACGACCTTTTTAGAAGTGGGTTGTAGTTGTTATGTCATCAACCAAAAAAATATTTCTAACAAAAGATTCGATTTGCAAAGATGTAAAGTGTTCCACTCAATAGCCATAAAAATGAAATGGAAATGAATTGATTGTAAATGTTGGTAAATATTTTATGGTATCCAGTTGGAATACAATAAAGAGTAAATAAATTGGAAATCTGAGATTGTTCATGATATAAGGCAATTTGACACTAAATTGATACTTGTGTTGATTTGAGTCAATCTTTTTGAGTTTCTTAAAATTTCATAAGAAGTTCGAGAGAAAAAATATTTTTTTATAAGGGTTCTGCCCACATCAATTATTCGGCAAATTATTGATTGTATTTGATTACCGATGAAATGTATTCATTCAAATATTCACGTACTCTATGTGTTAATCCAAGAAACATCAAAAGATTTATTCTACAGTAACAAATAAAAACTCTTAGTTTGTTCTTTTTGTGCTCCAGGGAAACTCCAATAAGTACAAAGAATCCTGATGAAGTCAGCACTTCATATTCTACTTCTGGGAATCACAACGGAGTCGACGTCATGTCTTAAGTCACGGACAAAGTGGAAAGCGCTTTATTCAATACTAATCGGTATAAATTTTCAAAGGATGTAAAAGAAGCTCTTAACAATAAAAATACGAAAACTCAATGGCCCAAATAACTCCAAAATTTATACAGGGTCAATTAAAAGCATATAATCAAAAAAGTTCGAATTCGGAGGATATTTTATCTTCATATCGAGGACCCGTCTTTATGTGTGATATATAATTGGTAGGTCGTGAGGATCAAGAACATATTGCTTCATGTCCAGATACACGATTGCTTCTGAAGGAACGTAACCAGTAACAAGGTAAGTTTACAATATATCCATCTGTAGCCTGGAACCCCAGTGAAATCCAGGTGTCTTCACTCACAGTTATAGATATTGCGATATGATTCCGATGCAGTTTCGAAACGAAGGTATCGACTCTCGTCACTTTACCAGTTTTATAAATAATTTTTTTATTCGATATTTAGTGTTTCCAATCGGTCTTAGACTTTCTGTATAAACCAGTGCAAGGACGAAAATATTTTCTTTTCAAAAACCTCAATCTTAACATTGTACTAGCACATTGGTTGTACCAGATCTGACATCCATATGTCACAACTCGTCCAGCCAGGGTCTTATAATGGATAACTTTAACCTATTGATCAATATATCTAGAATAAAGATGTCGTCGAAGGGGCATGACTACTTTTTTGCTTTACTGACATGATCAGTAATGTACAAATACGGATCGGCATAAACACAGAGGTACCGAGAACAGGATTTATGTACAACCCATTCTAAACTCCTCTCACCAGCCATAGAATGTTAGCCAGGCCCCACAGCGTTCTCCGAAATAAAATTGTTTCGCACTTCAGCGCATTGATTTTCATTCGCCAATTGTTGGTGTAGAGCTGCACATCATTAAAAAAAATTTGAAATTGGTCTGAACTACATATTGCAGCTATTCGCTCTGCCATAAAGATTATCAGATCATCAGTGAACGTTTCCAATGATCACGTTAGCGTGACGTTAATTTCAAAGCCATTCAATAGCTTGCAAATGAATGTTGACAAGAGTAGTGGCGCAGTAATTGTTTCCTGCTGTAGACCTTGAAGTCCCGCATTGTCTTCGGATTTCTAGCAAATACAACTAATGATTTCCCGTACAACACATTCTACAAGCATAACGGTACGGTATCTGAGGAGCCTGTTCCGAAGGAGCCACAACATAGCGAAGGCTATCGAAGTAATTTCAGAAAGACACGCTCTCAATTCTCTATCATTCAGTTTCCACTAGATGTGTAAGGTAACTTTCGTTATAACATGTATGGTCGGATTCCTGGCACGAAAACCAAATTGACAATGCGGTATCAATTCATATTTCTGAATGAGGGTGTTAAATACTATATTTGCTTGCTGATGTTCGGCAGAAAACTGATTGGGCAATCGCTATTAGGGTGCGAAGATTCTTTTCCTTTCCTTATCCAAGATCGGAAATGCCTTAGCGTTTTTCCACTCATTCTGGAAATATGAATTGTTCAACATGTTGTAGGAGAATTCGCAATAATTCCCAATAGTAACCACAGGCAAATGTCGGAGAACCATATTCGGAATACCATCAATACTATATGGTTTTATTATATATAATAAAACCAAATATAAGCAGAAGTCTTCATGACTTATAAAATAATCAAAAAGATTCAAGCTTGGTATGAGGTCAGATGCAAATGTTTCATTAAAATGAAGAATTTATTCGGTGTTCAGGCTGATTTGAAGTCGGAAACTTTTGCTACAATGACCTCTGAAAATATTTAATTCCCTCTTTCAGAATCGATCCCTCCGCTCGTGTTTTCTAGCGGAATAAGCTATTTGCTTTCTTGAAAACATCATCTGGGTCCTGTGGGTCAGTCCCTGCCAGTTTTTCCGCCCATTGATTGCTGATCTTACTCCTGAAGTATGAATGTTCCGGACATTCTTCATAAACAATAACAACAAAGCCAACGAGGAATGGTTGAAATCCATAAATAGCCGATAAATATTGTCGAAGTGTGTTAGAATAAGGCTCTTCAATGTTTTCTTTCTTCCATATTTTTTCGATATTTAATCTTGGGTACTGGTTGCTTAATTGTTTCCAACGGTAGCTTCTCAAACTTCGACAAATAGAGATCTTTTTCATCGTCAGTAAGATTCCTGTCGTGAGGAATCATTGAGCAAGCGTTGCGATCATCAGACGGAAGACATTTTTTCTGGTCATCTCGGTCAACATTTTTTTGAAACCGATAATTTTCATGTTGAACTCGAATGTGGAAGACATCGTCCCTGTGATGATTGGTTTCTATTGTGATGGCGTAATGGTCGCTACCGTAAGGAATCACCCGCAATTTCAATTGTGGGCTATTAATGCTCCATTCAAGTCTTGCATCAGCAATGCACAGGTCCAAATATGAATTGTTCCTGAAGTTTGTTGGGAACTCCGACCCAGATGGATTGCACTTGTATCCAATTTGGTTCTATGTTATTCATGATGTCAAATAAACACCTTTCAATTGTATTCTTTGAAGCCAGGACTATTGTCCAATGGAACACGATGGAACCTCCCCCATCACACTTTTACTCTATCGTTTCTTACGGATTCAAAATCTTTGAATGTCATAGAGTGACATGAATTAAGGTGGGTTTTAGTGGGAAGCATGATATCAAGGTTTTGTTTAGCAACGAATTCAAGGAGACAGTCAGGTTGATGTAGAGTAACAATGCAGTTGACATTGATCGAGATGAGACGAAGCCTATCAATGTAAATATGACTGGAGGACAATTTATTTTGAGAAAGACCTAAGCGTTGAAAAACAAAGTTGATTTTTGAATCTTGCTTATCGACTCTCTACACTGAAAAACAAAGTTGATTTTGAAATCATGTTTATCGTTTATTCCCGGTGAAAAATTTAGTTGCTGGGAAATTTTACGGAGCAGCTATTTATTTCCAGGGCCTGTATGGGCGCGTACAAATGATTCTCCGGACTTGATGAAGTTTAGAGTAATGACAATGCTTGTGTTTTCTTTCATATAAATTTTACTTTTGCATCTTGAAATCGGCAGTATCTTCGATATAATGTCGGATGACCGAAAATACCGCGGTTAACAAAATATAATGTTTCTTTAGGCTCCGTCTGAGCTGATTTGCACTAAGAGGGGTGGAGAATGCATGAACATCTTTAAATTTTCATTCAACGATAGTTCATATCGCAGTTGACAGACAAATGATCAAATGTTTGACACCGGTAACACTAGTTGACTTCTCTTTTTTGGCTGCATTCTCGCTTCATCGGTTTTAAGTTCTGGTACCTTATTTGTTGAAGGACCCTTGGACCACTTTTCTTTTAAATTTGTACATGGAAAAGTGGTAAACTCTTCCTTTGTACGGTCGATCTTCTTAAGGTGCTGAAGGAAGCTCGTAGAGCACCTGAAGAAAATTGACCGCATCCTACCCGCATTCCAAACCCCTCAACAAAAAGGTCTGATTTTTTTACATTTTGGGATACAGGTAATGTATGGAACCTCTCCAGAATGCAGCTTTTTCGTTAACCCTTTCGATTTCGAAATTGCTTCGTTAATTTTCGGCTGGCAATAGCCAAACCATATCACTTCTCCTTTGTCTGAATACATTGATTGCCGGAACTTTTTTTGCATGGTTGGAGGCTTTTTCAAAGGAACCAGCAGAACTGGGATTTGATTCTAATCCTTATTTTTATTTATCAAATGTAAAATTAATATTATCTTTAATAAAAACACCTTCAATTCTTTGTTCAACTTCCATTTCCTCTTGGAGTCCATCTAGCTCTGCGTAATTGTTTTGACTATCGTTTGTGTCTCTAGCACTTTTGACTGTTTTTGGAGAGTTTGTATTTTAGTTTTATTCACCTTTGTCTGCTTTTTTATTTGCTTTTGCGATTACGGGTCTTGAGTCTTCATCCCTTTCAATAATAGATCTTCATAGGACCTTAGACGTAATTTATGATGCTCTTTTCGAAATCTTCCTGATCCTGATCCTGATCCTGACGATCCTTTGGAAGAAGTGATCACCTCCCGGCATCGATTATTTTCTCCTTTTGTTGACGACATTAAAAGTTAGGAGAACAGCGACCTCTTTAATGAGTAAATTGTAAAATCATCGCTTTATTGAATGCAAACTAAGAAGATCATGGAGTGGAGATCATTTGCAAAAGAGGGAATAGAATTGGTCAAAGAATAGAACCCAGTTGACACCAGATAAGAGATCGAATTAATGCACTAGAGACTTTCACATCGATAGAACAAGTAAACTTTCATTCACGACAATAATGATCTCGCAATACCAAGAGCTACGAATTTCAGACACAATAGATGGGAATTGACAGAGTCAAATGCCTTGGACAAATCTATGAAGAAGACATCGACGTTAATCTGCCTGTGCAAAACCTTGGCAATGGCTAACGTAACACTATTAATATAATTAAGATGGAACGACTTTTGAGGACACCACGTCAATAAAAAGTCAGTTGTCAACAAGATATTTCAATAGTTTTGGGAAACAGAAAATCAAGGACTAGGACTATAATTAGATACATCAGAAGTAAAACAATTTTCAATGGAATAGGAACAATAATAGTTTGTTTCCTATTAGAGGCAAATACTGAGGTGGAAGAGAAAGTACAATGACACGAACAGGGGGGATGCTGGAAAATTTGTAGAAGTAGAAAATTTATGAAAGAAGTAACGGAGGCTATGATTGTTTCAACATCGCAAGCATCAATATACAAGAGGCAGAGAGGAACAGCATTTTTGATGTAAATTTGGAGCTAAAATACTTTGTATTGAAGAAGAGAATGCGGGTAATATTTGTGAGGAAACTCGTTTTTTAAAAACAAATGTAAAAATTCAGAAATATACTCGGGAATAGAAACTACATAGTGTACGAGTTAACTGAGCCAGTACTAGTTTAAATTAATTAATTAAAGCTGAGCTCTTTGACGTTACCCTTATCAAATAAGGACAAAACAACTCCTAGGGAAAAACAGAAATGGCGTTATAACATTGGTGGCAGTATTAACGGGCCATAGTCTTCTAGGACAACACGCTAAACGAATAGGAATCCGAACGGATGACACTTGCCGAGCTTGCGGCGAGGTGGAAAAAAGTACAACACAATTCCTCCTAGATTGCCCGAGTCTGGCCAACAAACGCCTTACTTGGCTGAGATGTACTGGCGCAACAGAATTGGAACACTTGGCGACCACAGAGCTGGGAGAACTCCTTGGCTTCTGTAGGACAACAGGATGGACCATCTGTAAACAATAGTACTACACATGGGGAGCTAAGGGCCGAGTTCTGGCCGATGCTAAATTCCAACAAGTGGACCCCAGTACAATAATAATAATAATCATAAAAATAATAATAATAATAATTCAGCAATGTTTGTTGTCATCTCTATTTGAATTTTCACTGAAGCTATTGAAGTTTTTATGTTTATGAACTGGATTAATTTTCGTGGAGAATTCTGCATAAGGTTTTCAAGTAAGTGTAGCGATCGTAGACTTACTTAAAGTCCCTAAAATTTTAATACTAATAAAACCAAATTTTACTTCCTAATATTTGCCAGGGTTTGCTTAACAAATCAAGTTTCGTACAATGCTGACGTTCTTGGTCGAGAGCAACTTTGGTATTCGCCTCTCAAGTTGGTTCTCCAATTGACAGGTGAAATTTTCTCTTCACTTTTGTCAAGACTTTGGATGCCGTACAAATACGAGATTCTGCAGCATGACTTGTTTCCATTTTCGTAAATCGTGTGGATACTACTTTTCCGTCTACCCATTGGGATTTTCTAATCCTTATGTAATGGTTAGGTTAGAATCTTTTGACTCTCGACTCATCTCATAAATTGATTATTTCCACACACCGGTTTATTGGGAATAACTTTCTTAGCTAAAATTTCATTTAAAACATCTTGAGAATGACTTCGCGAAGTAGCATTAAATTTGCCATATCAACCGCACATCATTTTCATGAATCGAGTGTTCAATTTTAAGCAATCTTCTTTTGAGACACATTTCGCTTTGTTTCTTTATGTTGTTCATTCAAAAATTCTTGGCGTTCTTTGTCATTGGTTCATCTTAATGTTCCATTTTCAACTCTTTAATGTCATCCCCAATGTTATATAGCAGTTGTCAAAGTTTCATTCATAATATGAGGGATGTCTTACCGTTTAAACGAACGAAGGATGGAAACAGCTTTCGCCAAGCAGAAATCAACTGGCACTGGGGGACTTCCGACCACGACTTCTGAATGATACGAATAGCTTCCAGGATGTTCATTTATTCCGAAACGTTTTTAAAGTAATTTTTTAGAAGAATTCGCATGCTTCAAAACACCGACGAAATAGCGCGCTGGTGTATAATTTCTTGAAACATGCAATAACCTTCTGATCATCGGCTGAATCAGCGAAGTCGTATTCGAAGGTAGAACCTTAACTGTCAGCCAAGGGAAGTTTGTTAGGAAATTATCTTCAAGGTCTTTTGGGTGTCCAGATGCATTGTCCAATAGCATGGTCCATGCCTTCTGAATCGATCTTCACATTACTGGTAATCGTCTCTTCATTATTGATTTTATTTTAATTTTTTCTAAACTTTTTTCTAGGGTTTTTCCAGTGGTAAAAAGGAAGTAGTTGAAGTTTTATGTCAGCACTAGCGTTATCTCCCAAAAATAAAGTCAAACGGTTTTTAATGGATTTAGGCCCAGGAAAACTTTTCTCTCTTGATGTGATGCGCATGAATTTTGGCATACGCTTCCAAAAGAAACCAGTTTCATTACAATTCAATATTGGTTGTGATACGCTTTTGTTTCCGTGATTTTTGAAATTGGAGGCAGTACATCTCAGCTTCTTCTTTACTTCCACTAGCAGACTAGCCATGCATTATTACATATTTGATGCCAAATCTCTTTTTAAACTTTATAAACTGGCTAGTGGAAGCCTTTAATTCTTACTCCTTGGATGACGAACCTGCACTTTGATCTTCCAATTTCTCTACCATTCTCTTGAATGATAGCCACATTGGTTGTTTAAACAATATGAATGCAACCTCACTATTTGTTCATTTTTTGGCACTTCTTTGCTTCGCAGATGCCATTTTCGTTACTCCTTTAGCTGCTTGAGCCTTCTTGATAATACCTCTTGAAGCTAAGATTGTGCAGACTGTAGACCTGTTCAAGTCATACTATGTCGCAACATCAACCATCCTCTGTCCATCCTCTACTTTGGCTATAATCTCTTGCTTGGGTTTTACGTTGCACAGTTTTCGAAACTCCGAAAATTTTGCTATCCATAATAATTGACAGTTTTTTATATAAGGTTTCAGTATGCACATATGAAGATTTAGAGGAACAGAAACCAACCAGCCAACACAATTGACAAAGTTAGGGCACACACTGGCTACGCTGCGGTATGTGACAACACCTAAGTGAAACTGTTCACACGTTAGGACCACATGTTTGGTATTAACCACATTATGATCTGAGAGCCAAGAAGTGTTCGTTATAATTAATTTAGTACGTTATTCGAATATCTGTTTGTTGTCCGAACATAAAAATCTTTCTTGAAAGTTTTCGCTGTCCAATATGTTCGCAGTCTTTACTGCTTGGTAACCGATCACCCACTGTTCATTGAATTTAGTTGCTGCATTCTGCGGATTTATTTTTGGTGTAATAAATTTCATAGGTGCAAGCTTATATGACCATATTTTTCTGAAATGGGTAAATCTTTCTTTGCGGTTCTAAATTTCGAAAAAGCCCATTTTTTTATATGCGGTTCTTTTCAATTAACATTTATATATATCGTCGAGCTTTTGTTGTTTTAAATGGAGCTTCGTCCCTATGAAGGATGTTCCGCACCTTTGAACCGTCTAGTTATATGAAAGGTTGTATCTCTTCGTGGAAAAGGCCATCACCAAAAAAGACTAATGTAATGAGAGAGAAGTTTTTACGCGAAATAAGAAGAAGTCGATCTAATATGAACTGGATCAGTAAAAGATTCTGCTTAGGGAAAAAATTTAACAGATAAAAACAGAATCGTGGCTGAAAAGGATAAGAATGAGAGGATTGAGTGAGGGTAAGCTAAGTGCTTTCGAGTCACTTTAATATAACGTGCATTAAACAAATTTCAGGGCAAAATAGAGACGAGCTAGTAACAGTGGTGGTGGCACTTACTAAGCAAAATCTTTTTGGAACATGTCAAAGGAATAAGACAAAAGTTTGAAATCAGTCAAGCTTTTGATTACAAATAGAAAAATTCTGATAACTTCCGTCGAAATTATTCTACCTTGCAGTGTCTGGACAACATTTTTTCTCCATTTGCCTTTTGGAAATAAGAATATATCGAAAGAACAACATAGAACGGGAAAGAAGTCATTCTTCAAATCTATTTGCGCTGGTTTCAAGTTGCGCTTCCTTCCTTTCATCGGCTTAGGGGTAATATAGCATCATTATTGATACTACAGCAACAGTCCTAAAATATCTCATATGCCCTGTCGAAATACTGGTTTTAGGTGTATTCACTTCAGCATTCCATTGCATACTTTAAGGACACTCCTTTCTTATCACCTACGATTTTTTATCTTTTTAACCCTCTCAAAAATTTAAAATGTAAACCAATCTCATTGTTGAATATGTATTGCTTGAAGTATCTTTCAACGTTTTCTGTTCTTGTTTCACTTGTTTTCCACATACCACTTGATTTAAAATTAAAATTGCATTCTCTCTCAAAAAAGCATATCCTGCATTCATACCAGAAAAACTTTTCCATCCGGAACGAGTGTATGAGAAAAATGTAACAGGCATCATACTATACGAACAATAAATGTATTCTTTAAACAGGCTGTGACAATTAACCCGGATTGAATGTACTTATCAAGGCCTAACCGTCAGCCATATCTTGTGTATATTTTATGATGAAACTCGATAGTGCAGAATCAAAATAAAGCTGCACAAGCAACGATGCATTAAAGTATAAAGAGAACAGATCCATGAACTCAGATGACCCAGTTTACGCGACAATATGCACATTCAAGCTTCCGGGTTATTGAAGTCCTTTGCCGCAATATCGTGCCCTCTCACATTTCCGTCTACGCGAATGGAAAAATGTATGCTTTGAATTCCACTGGCATGCAATATGGTCAAGTGTTGCTTTTAGTCCTTGCAAGTTATATGCCAATAAGAGGAGTACAATAAACTTGAGATGGTTCAGAGTTATTGACATAGTTAAGTATTTCTAACGAAATGAGGATAGAAATATGAATTGTGCCCTCCGGAGAAAAATAAACATGAAATAGAATTTATGTAAATATACTATAATTTTATTATAAAGGGTGTCTTCTTTAAGACGCATAGACTTTAGAAATGAAATAAAATACGCATAAATTGTTTGCATTGGCACTAAATGAGATTCTAAGGGAATATGATTCTTACCATTTCTCACTATTAAAAGCGCGGAGAAAGTACACATCAAAAATCCAATTTTCGACTACTTTAAACAATATTTAGGCCGATACTTCGCTCTACAGCTGCTACGGTTTTTTCGAAACGGTTGTAAGACGTCTGTATGGATCCGCATTATCTGTGAGAGTAAACGTGGAGCGAAAACTATCCCTGGATAATTGAATTAAATATTCTGATGAACGATCATATTGGCCATAAAATTAACGGAATGCGTGATAAGTTTCCGGAACAGAACCGTCATTTTTTGTGGAATAAATTTGTACAATTGGCAGACGTTGTTCAGGTGTCAACTCTTTGGACAAAGAATCGTATGGACAAACAACGGAATCCCAAACAGGTATTCGTTGGGTAAACTGAAGGGTGGAGACCAGTGGGGAAACCAAGGAACCGCTGGTCTGACTCTGTTTATGAACGCAGTTCATCGCTGTTCGGATTTCAAAATTGAAGGAGGCGGTCGATTGACCGAGACAATAGGATGGGCTTGTTAAAGAAATCGAAGGCCCGGAGGGATTGTAGTACTAAGAAGAACAAGAAGAATTAAATATTGAAAAAAGTCATAATAATAATCGATAATTTCGAAAATGCCGTAAAAATGATGAGTGTTGCTCATTTTTTGGAGAAGGATTGTAAGTGGAATTTAAGGAGTAACTTCTTTTGCAAACATATAGTTCGTGATAGATTAAAAAGGATATCTGCTTCTGACGAAAAACATGAAAAGTCTTATTCTAAACAAATAGTCATCAATTCCACACGATTTCAATGAATGTCAAATGGATAATCGCAAAGTCACAAGTGAAATGCTGCTTCGGCGCCACGGAAGAAACATCATTTTTGATTGAGACCAAGGCCAAACCGCTTTGGCATGTAGACCATTCTCTGTGTTTCGTGGGATCAGAGTAGTATTGTCTATAATGAACACTTCGAGACTGGCGAAACCTTTCATACACATCTCTATCATCAACAAATGATAAATTTAAACCACACACTAATCAAAAAAAGACATGACATGATTTTGTTACACAACAACGCACCGCCGAATACAGCAAAACCGACAATGGGACATCCTTCTAGACGAGCCGTATTCTCTAACTTGGCACCATCTGACTGTCACAATAGGGTACACGCTCGCAGAGCAGAACTTCAGTAATTTTGTGGAAGTTGGAAAGTGGTTCGACGAATGGCTAGCCACAAAAGGCAAGACGTTTTTTTTTTGGCATAGTATCCATAAATTACCTGAAAAATGACCGAAATGTAAAGGAGCTTATTGCCTGCACTTTGAATAAAAAAAAAGAAGTTTTTCCCTAGAAAATTACGTGTTTTTACTACAAAAAAAACGGTTAATACCTATGCATACACCTGATATATGGTGTTTTAGATATCCTAAACCCCAGGTTTAAACAAGAAGTTGAACCATTTCTATATCACAATACATTTTGCTATGAATCGTTAGGAATTTCCAAATTTAAAGTTAACATTCATTGGTGCCATAGTTAAACTATTGAAAGTGGTACCAGCTAACTTGTTTCACACATTGATTTCAATAGAATTCAAAGGAGTATCACATCAACTATTATTTCACAAAAATCCTAATAATTATGCAGGCAACGTGAACATTGAAAGGCTAAATGAAACCATTGCAAAAAAAATATAGAGAAATAGCAACTCAGACTTGTACGGACTTTATAAGCTGTTTACCATCAAAGAAGGTAAACACATTGTACGTTCAACATTTAGTATAAATTGTGGTGACTCTAACTAAGACCAATGCTATGAAAAAATCCAAAAAAGCAAAATCAATGAAAGCCAATAAGAATAGAGATGGATACGGAAAAAGGATAAATTGTTTACTATATATTCATAAATAGCATTCAAGGACCATCTCGTATGCAATAACTAAGTTCGTAACAGAAATATAAGTATAATTGGCTCTGATCGTGCACAAGAAGGCTCTTATATTAAATAAATAGTCATAAGTAATATTCGAAACGATTCCTTAATTTAAAAAATTTTATTTTTAATTTAGTTATCTACAAAGGTATGAGAGGCTTAATAAGAAATTGGATCCCTGTAAGAATGGGATACTCATTTAGAATTTAGAATCAATGCGAATAATTCATGATAAACATTTTGTAACTCCACACTTAGACTTGATCACCAAGTCCTTGAGAAATTTGTGGAACCAGCCTGAAATATTCCCATTCTGATATTATTTCCTTTTCTTGTTTCCAATCACTTAAAAATTGCATTCAAAATTGATTCTTTCTAAAATTCTAAATCGAAATGTTCGCTAGAAAACTGATTTGGTGACTATGAGGGTCGGGGTCTAGGTAATGCAGTTGATTTATTCCATTTTCTGACATCCAAATCATTGTGAATGCTGAGTTATGGCATTATTATTTTGTTTGCACTTCGGTTACTGCTTATATTAGCATTATATTGGCGGAATCAACCGTATTGGTATCGCCAATATAAATATATATGAAAAGTATTGAGCTCGAAATCAAAAGTTGAGAAATTTTTCGCTTAAGGGACTTTATCAAAACACTTGAAAACATTCATTTCAACAAATATATAAACGCTGCTTCTTTAGAAGTATAGAACTTTAAGGTGGCAACGCTTTTTAATGCTATGGATCGTGTGACAGCCGTCATGCGTTTTAAAATCAGACCGTTTCTGCTTCACGTATACATCTACAGATAAGACGCCTCCATCTAGACGTCATACAGTGCGTAATGAAGAAACCATAGCGGTTGGAGAGCGTAGGGCCGATGGAGAATTTAGAGAGTCCATTGGACATCGTGATTAACATTGACAATTGTACCCGTCTACAGAATGGATGATTTTATGGAATAATCTTGGTTTTATGCAATAATCTTTAATATACATTTAACTCTCCGAAACTTTACTTAATTTTCCGAAATTAGATTTCGAGATGAGTTTTTCGAAATCAGCTTTCGGAATAAGTTTTTCGAAATTAGTTTTTTGAAATAAGTTTTTTCGAACTTAGCTTTTCAAACTTAGTTTCTCTAAATGCGTTTTTCGGAGTTAGTTTTTCGAAATTTGTTTTCGGAATAAATTTTCCAAATCAGTTTTTTGGAATAAGTTTTTCGAAAATAGTTTTTCGAACTTCTTTGTCGAACGTCTCTCGTAGTTTTTCGAAATGAGTGTTTCAAACTTCGTTTTTCGAAATTTGTGTTCCGAACGTAGTTTGTCGAAATTAGTTTTTCGAAATTATTTTTTCGAAATAACTTAGCCTGAAGATTAGATATCGAGCTTAGGTTTTCGTTACTACTTTTTGAGATGCGTTTTTCGAAATTAATTTTTTGAAGTTATTTTTTCTAAATATGTTTTTCAAATTTCGTTTTCGGAATTAGTTTTTCGAAATAAGTTTTCAGAATCTGTTTATGAAATTGGTTTTTGGAAAAAAGTTTCTCAAACTTAGTTTTTCGATATTAATTTTTTCGAAATTAGATTTCGAACTTAGTTTTTCGCAAGTAGCTTTCAATATTAGTTTTGTAAAATTAGTTTTCTTAATAAATGTTTCGAAATAACTTTTTCGAACTAGGGTACTCGAAATTAGTTTTTTGAAATTAGTTTTCGAAATTAAGTTTTCGAAATTAGTTTTTCAAAATTTATTTGTCGAAATTAGTTTTGCGTTAAATTTAGTTATTTTCTCTTGAGTTTCATTATCAGAATGTCTGTATTTTGGGGTATCGCAACCAACAACCGCAGACGGGAAAAAAGTTACGAGAAAAAGTTCGTCTGGTAAAATGCTGCAAAAATGACATCAAAGTCTACTGTGTGTTATGGGTGTGGCATTCGACGTAATGATTGTATGGAAAAAGTGAAATAAATTGGCTGACTCTTTTCCGTTACAGGTCAGCAGACATCTACAGCATCGGAAGTGTGAAAAAGGCAGAGATTCGTGGTGTGACTGGTAAAGAGAAACATAGCTACACCATACTTCCAAGAGACGTTTAACAAGCAATGATGTATGAGTATTTGATCGGAATGAAAATTTTGGGGGGATGCCTTGGAGGTTTTACATAAAACAATAGTGAAAGTGTGCTCAAACTTACATGGAAGGTTTCTTCACAAACGTTGAGTGGTACCTTTAATCTCATTGACATTGCTGCTCATATTGCAGCATTAATATTCAATGAAGGTAGTTTGGCTTTGCTTACCGTCATGTGTAGTCCGGGTATCGCTACTGGTTCAAGTTCTCATGAATAAGCATAAGAAGTGGAGAACAAAAGGATAAATCGAGCTGAAATAAAAACAACGTTCAAAGCGAAACAGATCGGGTAAGCCGCAATTTAACAAAACATCGGGAGGGGTTTTTACCTTACGCTTTTCAAAAATAACTTTTTTCGACGATTATTCTCCATAGAACGAAACAAAGAAATCATTTTGAAATTTTTCAAAGATATTTAATTAGTTTAAGTTTAGATACACGATTAAAAAACAAATCATGAAGTTGATGGCAGACGAGATGATAGTATATAATCCAAGTATACATCAAAGCAGATCTTTCAAAACGAGTGGTGAGCCGAGAACTGAAATCGCTGGAGAGTTGAATAATGCACAAGTTTTATAATTTTATTTCGCTCTAAAACCGTTCGCAAAGTCTTTTTGATTGTATTGAGAACCGAAACCAGTAAAATTTTTTTTTTGATTTTTCATTATTTTTTCATAATGAATTTATTATTATCATGGCCACAAGTTTCACGGTCCAGTCGTTATTTTCAACATTTTATTAACTTAAATCAACAAACTGAAGAATGAATAAGTTCACATATATTGAATATTATTTAAATGAACATTTCTACAAAAACTTTCACTAGTTCGTAGAAAAAGTATATTTTTCAGGAAAAAATTCGAATTGAATGTAGTACATATCCATTCATAACGCTGAAGGAAAATTTCTTAAGGAAAAGGTAGAAGCATTTATACTTTGCCAATCTTGCACACCAAGTACTGAACTCACTATAAGTACTCACTATTGTAACACGCTATTTTGGAATTACAAAAATACGTGCTAAGACCAAATTTTGAAGATTTAGATACAGGGATAGATTTTTTCTTTTGAGTACCCTCAAAAGTTGTGCATCTGAAATACAATATATGAAATCTGATACGTCATACGATTTTGCAGGCTATTTTTACAAATGATTGAGTTTAATTATTGCCTATTATCCTACACGAGTCTTAAAATACCATGTCCTAGATATTCGACCTTGCCAGCATTTATCATCATCGCATTTGGCTATAAAATTCAAATGAAATCTAAAATTGAAATCAAATTGAGATTTATATATAACTAGTGCTTTGATCGCAATTATAGCCAAATCAATAATCTCTTCATTCAATTGTCAATTGAGAAATCATATAAAAAGCGTCCTCGAAGCGTGCGATTCTGCTGTAATTCTTATAACTTACTCGTGCCAACCTCAGCACTGAATCTCTGTTGCTGGTGGTACGAATTCCAACAAAAGTTTATTTTTATTGTCGATACATTTTGAATTGATACCCACTTGTCGAAGTTATATAAATTTTTCTATAATGTGGGCTTTTTTTTCTTAAGAGGTTCTTAAGACATAACTGTTTTAAATTTCTTTCGCTTATAAGAAAAATAAGAAGATTTTGGCAAAATCTCCATTTCTCTTAAAATTGACTTCCGCTTGTAAGTTTTCCTTTAAGGGAGTCTTCGATGAGTCGTCTTTATGGGTTACTCAAGTAATTTGGTTTTTGGCCCAAATATTAAGTAGTTCGAATTAGTAGCAATCGAATGAAAGTCAATAAAAACTAGATTTCTCTGACTGCTCTGACATAATAATTTCACGAATGCTTTAAAGTTCTTCCGCAAAACTCAAGTTGTAGTGAATCTTTACAAAAATGTTTTTTCTTCCATAAGACGCAGAAGAGATTCGATTGAACATTATTAGTTGAATAGTTACATTCGAGCTAGTGAAGTAGAAGGAGCCCTTATTGTTGCTGCAACTAGCTCTAAAATAAAGTGTTGCAGATGACAGTCCTGAATTCGAACGAGACCAGGAACGAATGCACTAAGTAAAAAATAGATGCGAGTATTATCAAAGCAACGAAAGTAGATAAGGGAAACCTTTTTCTTGGCAAGCACTCCAGCTCCGGTCGGGCCTCCAGTTCCTGCAGCAAGCGTGACTGACCTTCTCGGTCCATTGGGCACATTCCGGACATCTATGAACTCGATGAAAATCGATCGATGATATCCGTTCTTCGTCCACAAGCTTCACGTGGCTGTAAAGTCAGAGTGTTTCACATGAGTACCTACCGGGGGAAAGCCTTACTTCACGGTCTCAGCCTTACTTCACGGTCTTCAGCCTTACTTTACGCAGTGCGTCATTTGTGCGCCAATAAAAACCCTTTAGCCAATTCTTTCGCTAACATTTCGTAAATTTGTTGAGCAGCTCGTGAAGTTGAAAGGTTTGTAAAGTTGAGAGGTTTGTAAACCTGAAATTCGAAAGGTTCGTACAATTGAACGTTGAAAGGCTCGTAAAATCGAAAGAATCATAAAATTGAATGTTGAAAGGATCGTGAAGTTGAAATTTGAAATGATTATAAAGTTGAAAAGATTGAAAGTCGAAAAGTTCGTAAATTAAATTGAATGGTTCGTAAAGTTCAAAAATGAAACGTTCGTAAAGTTGAAAATTAAAAGCTGAAAGGTTCATAATGCTGAAAGTTAAATATTTTGGTAAAGTTTAAAATTGTTAAATGTCTTGACACAATCGAAAATGTGGCAGAACAGAATACACCATACGGAATGCAGAATACAGAATGTGGAATACACAATACAAAGTTCATAAAACAGAATACAAAATACAAACGACCGATTACAGAATAGAGGAAACAAACACAGAATACACAATGCAGAATATAAAAAACAAAATACAGAATACAGAAAACAAAGGAAACTTAGGAAACTCAGGAAACTTCGTAAACAAAGAAATTTAAGAAACTTAAAGAAACTGAACGGACACTAACTAAACTTAACAAAATTTAATGAGGCAACGAAACTTTACCAAACTTAATGAAACTTAACGAAATCTAATTTCAAAAATCTAATTTCGAATATCGAGCTCTGAAAATCTTATTACGAAAATCTAGTTTCGAAATTCTAATTTCGAAATTCTTATTTCGAAAAGCTAATTTCGGAAATAATCATAAAATTGAAAGAATCCTAAGGTTGAAACGTTCGTAAAGTTGAAATGTTTAACACCCTGAAATTTGAAAGGTTCGTCAAGACGAAATTTGAAGGATTCGTGCAGTTGAATGAATGATTTTCCAAATTATATTTTCGAAATAAGAGTTTCGACCTTAGATTTTCGAAATTAGATTTTCGAAATTAAATTTTCGAAATCAGATTTTGGAAATTCGATTTTCAGAAATAGATCTTCGAAATTAGCCTAGGTTTCCTGTATTCTCGAGTCTGTATTCTGTGTTCTGTATTCTGAATTAAGTATGCTGTATTCTGCATACTGTATTCTAAACATTTCAACTTTACGAACCTTTCAACCTTAGGATTCTTTCAATTTTATGATTCTTTCCGAAATTAGCTTTTCGAAATAAGAATTTCGAAATTAGAATTTCGAAACTAGATTTTCGAAATAAGATTTTCAGAATTTGATATTTGAAATTAGATTTCGTTAAGTTTCATTAAGTTTGGTTAAGTTCCGTGGTCTCGTTAAATTTGGTTAAAAGAAAATCTAATTTCGAAAATCTAGTTTCGAAACTCTGATTTCGAAATTCTTATTTGGAAAAGCAAAAGAAAATCTAATTTCGAAAATCTAGTTTCGAAACTCTGATTTCGAAATTCTTATTTGGAAAAGCAAATATCGGAAATAATCATAAAATTGAAAGAATCCTAAGGTTGAAAGGTTCGTAAAGTTTAAATGTTTAACACCCTGAAATTTGAAAGGTTCGTCAAGCCTAAATTTTAAGGATTCGTGCAGTTGAATGAAACATAATGTTGAATGTTGAAAGAATTGTTAAGTTGAAATTTGAATTTGAAATTTTGTTAGTTGATAGGTGCGTATCGTTGAAAATCAAAAAAATCGGAAAGTTCGAAAGTTAGACAACCTGAATGGTTTGTTATGCTGAAAGTTGAACAGTCCGTAGAGATAAAGGTTGAAACGTTCGTAAAGATGATCAATGAAGGATTCGTAAATTTGAAAGTAAAAATGTTTGTAAAATTTTAAATTTGTTTTAAAAACAGAATATAAAATCCAGAATACAGTATGCAGAATACAGCATACTTACTTCAGAATACAGAATACAGACTCCAGAATACAGAAAAGCTACGAAACATAGCCAACTGAGAAACTCAAGATATTTGACGAAACTTAACGAGACTTAACCAAACTTTACGGACATTTGCGAGACTCAATCAAACTTAACGATACTTAGCGGAAACTAATTTCAAAGATCTGTTTTCGTCAATCAAATTTCTAAATCTGATTTCGAAAATATAATTTCGAAAATCTACTTACGAAAACCTAATTCAGAAATGCTAATTTCGAAAATCTTATTTCGAAAATCTAAGTTCGCAAATCTTATTTCTAAAATCTACTTTGGAAATTCTATTTTCGAAAATCTAATCTGGAAATTCTAATTTCGAAAATCTAATTTCGAAAATTTAATTTCAAAATGCTCATTTCGAAAATCTTATTTCGAAGATCTGATTTCGAAAATCGAATTTCAAAAATCGAATTTCGAAACTCAAGCAAACTTAACGATACTTAGCGAAAACTAATTTCGAAGATCTATTTTCGAAAATTGAATTTCCAAATCTGATTTCGAAAATTTAATATCAAAAACCTACTTTCGAAAATATAATTTAGAAATGCTTATTTCGAAAATCTAATTTCGAAATTCTAATTTCAAAAATCTAATCTGGAAATTCTAATTTCGAAAATCTAGTTTCGAAAATCGGATATCGAAAATCTAATATCGAATATATAATTTCAAAAATCTAATTTCGAAAATCTAATTTCGAAAATCGAATTCGAAAATCTAATTTCGAAAATCAAATGTCTTCTCTCCCAAATGTCACCTCCAATTACATATCCCCCCCTCCCCTCCTCCCCCTATTAAAGCCGCGTCCCTAGCAAATTAGCACCGAACCCCGCCTTGGATTGAATCGTGAATGTTCGAAGGATTGAATTGGAATTTTTTGACAATGATAATGATACTTAGGCGAAAACAAAATCGTCTTGCGATTCAAGGCATGCATCGATTTATTCAGCAAACTAAGCTTCAGCAACTAAGATTCAGCAAAAATATCGTAGAAAAGTGTGTTATTCCGTAGGAGATATGCGAGAAAGTGGGCAAAGGTCGGTAATTTCAGTAGTGTTCTAAAGGAAAACTGAAATTCGGCTGAAAATTAACCAGGGTTTGAGACGCGAACATTGACGAAACCGGTGCCTACGTTATACGTGTCGAGGTGAACTGTTCAACTGTTCATCATTTGGTCCTCCAACTGGTATTGGCAAGCGTTTGGCCAAAATCGATTGAATTTCCGCTGAATTCTCAGAAATATCAGATTTTCTGACTATAATGACCATTGTGAATGACTACGTAAGTTAGGGATATTCACTATCCTCAACACATATAGAGATATGATTTGTATTGATATTCATTAGATATGATTTGGAAAAGGATAAATGGATTAATACCATAAAATAACCTTTTCCTTCTCTAGTCTTTCCCGTGATGGCCTTTATGATGCTATCTTAAGAGATGTGAAAAGCTTAGAATATTTAAATATGTTTAAAACTAGACATTTAAACAAAATAATACAATGTGTTAAAATCACTGGCAATATTTCCTACATTTGCAGTGAATATGTTTGTGAGAAGAATATATTACAAGTTTTTGATTTTGGTCAGTCTGTTTCTGATCACAAGAAAGAAATGTTTTCTTTTAAATAAAAAGTTTTAAGAATTGTAATGTGTTTTTTCTTTTTTTCTAAAATCCATGAATTTGTGTCAAGATCTTTTCTAACGGAAGATTCGTGGATTCTACTTCATACAGTACCCAAGCGACAGAAAAGAATGTGCCTGTAATACAGACTGCAGAATTTGACATAAAAGTCATGGGAGCTAGAAGGGTGAACAGTCACGGAAAAGCCTTTATTACTTTTTTCAGCAAGAAGTGTTTGTTTTATATTCTCGATAATATTTTCGACTATTCTAGGGAAAAAGTCTCCCTGTTCTTGTGCAATGCCCTACTTATCGCCAGCCAGAGAAGAAATGGAAGTTATTTTTAGGCAAAGTGGCGACAAGGCGCATACTGTCTTGAATACTTACCAGCATTTTTCTAATGTGTGAAATGATTGGCATGGAAATTCCCCTGATTTGAATCCCATAGAACATGTGTGGTCCAATTAAAAGGAGAGTGTATTTAGTGTCCGTAACCATAAAATGGGCAGCAGCTGATTTCACTTGACTGATTGACCACCTAAATAAATTATGATAAAGTTTCAGAAAACGACTTGTAGAGGGTATAGAAAACGAAGAAGTACTAGTTATTTATTATATTGCCTAATGTATGAAGCTTATAACTAAATTGTAGTATTAAACGTAAACTATATCTAAATTATAATTCTAATTATAAGTATATAATTATAAAAGTAATACTATGGTCAGAAACGTTTGCACCATCCTGCAGTATATCAGGTCCAGGAAATTCTCTCAATGTGCCATTGTGATATTTGAACATAAGGTTTGGGCTTTTGATTTTGCTTTTGCGAAAGTTCAATTGAGTTGTTTAATTTATAATTTTTTCTTTAAAGTTTTTATTATGATATTTCCTTAATTTAGCTTTAGTCACAACATAAGTACAAAGTTCGTGACTTTCTTTGATCTTCCTATTTCGATTCTTTGCTAATTAAATACAAGGAAATAAGGTTTACTTTAAAACGTCGATAACCTCTCTTGTAAATGAATGTGAAAATTTGCCGTGAGGTTTATTTCATGTAACCACACGTTAATTGCGAAATTCATGGCCAGCAAAGCTTCATGTGAGTGCTACCAAATCTGTAGAATCCACCTCAAATTCTATTGTAAATTTTTTTTAGTTTTTTGGTCCTACTCAAGTACTCTGAAAAATTAATATTTATGGCATTGTGACCGTGTTCAAGCGCATAAGTCGAAAAACGTTTACTCACGACGTATCTCCAAGGATTTTAGTTATAGATCTTTAGAATTTTTCTATTCTATCTGTCTACATATATTTATAACTAAATCTCCTTGCTCTTGCCATTTCCAGCATTTAGTTGTCCTCATATTCTCTCTGTCTATGTCTGAAATATTCTCTTTGTCAAAAATGTGTTGTTGTATCGAAAAAGTAGAGCAGTGAGCACATGAAAATTTTATTATGTTGCCAGTCAATCATTTTTTAAATATTCATCAGCTGGTGCTTAAATTTCCAAACTTTTACTATCGATTCGGCTTTCAGATATGCCAGAATACTTTCCTTATTTATCCGAAGTTCATCGCTAAAGGACTTCTTAATTAGTAATGAGTAAATACGAATGAAGGCAAACAAAAACACGAAGATAAAAGGATATATTGGCTTAATATTCTTCGATACATTATGCTGAAGGCAGGGTTCAGTCCTAACCTGATTCAAGTGGAATCGATCTACTACTTCATGTTTAATTATACGGAGACTATGCGAGGACGTCTAACAACAATGAACAACTGTTGCAATGCAGATATCGTAGACAGCATGTTGAATATCCTTCATTACGAGAAAATCGGGTGTTCTGTAAAAATCTGGATAATGATTAGGACAGTACTCATGAGTAACATTTCATTTCGGTGTTCAGCAGATATTTGTCAAACCTCTCTATTATTGTACTATGCTTCCTGTTCACTCGTTTTCAGGCAACGAACAAAATTCCAAAAATTGTAATTTATCTAGTAGTATGAGATAAATTTCCGAATTTCTCAATTGTCTCCACATCATTGCCTTTTGGCCCTGTTAGGGTCATATGTACGTACATATCCTCCAATTGTTTCAATTGCTCCTGCAAATGCTCATACTTATCTCATTCCAAAATGATATTTGAAAATTCCTAAACAGCCAAGATCGCCTGTGAATTGCTCCTTGACATCTAATTCCGGTGAAATGAAATTGGGCAGATGCTAATTTAATTCAAGGAATATTAATCCCCGTTGTAAGTTCCTTTACAGAACATTAGATTAATTTTCCCCATAATTCTTGAAAGATTAGATAACTAATGTAAGCAGCAAGGACGAAACAGCGGAGTTATATTTTGTACATTAAGGTTAGCTGAAGAAAGCACTTGGGAAGCGTAACATCTGCTAAGTGGGCATTAGAATGATTTATGTGCGTGTAGATTTTATTATAAAGAACTTAACAATCCTTAATTTCTCATTTTTGAGATACCCGGCGAGCTTTGTTTATTTCGATAATTTAATACGCTACTTTCGAGTATATTTCGTCAATTAATGAGGATTATTTCATGCTGAAATATAATCAACATTTGTGCCCTGGTCATTTAGTGATGAAAAATGTTATCGTCCTTATGGTTCCGTAGTGGAAATACTAATTAATTCCAATTACTTGAAACGAGCATAATTTGATTTCATAAAATTGTACTTTATATTACAATTTTGTAAATTCTAGTTTTAATTTGCATATGTTGCAGTTTTATGAAGGTGCATCTATTCACGTTTGAGATGGTGGATCAGATTGAACGTCCGCAAGTATCGCAAACAAATTATGGAAACTTTTTCTCAAGTGTTTTACCAGTAAGCTTAACTTCTATGTTCACAGTCATAATAATATTGTTGGTTAATATTGATGAATACTTATATTTTTCCCATTAAACGTACGTGGTTGAATTCAAACACACTAATATACATGTGAGAATTAAAATCAAGTAATCTGAAACTTGGAGCTCATTGCTCATTGCAATTTATGCGATTAAATCAGTACGAACTGATTAACTGGTTGAAATTGTTGGCGAAGAACGTGAGACAATGTTGCGAGCTACTATGACTCGCAACTGCAACTAACTTCAAACCGTAATGGAAACAATAATAACGGTACTCTTTCTTCTCATTAACCAGTGGAAAATAGAAGTGTGTAATGATAGTATCATTGGAAACAAGCCAATTAGTATGTTCCAGTTTCTCGTCAGAAAATGACTGATTTTCATAAGTAAATAATTCAAAATAGACAAACAATCATGGATTGGAGACAACGAGAATAATCTCGAATGGACGACTTCGATGCTTTTCAATTGCTGTGGCGGGTATTGTTAGCAGAATAGGAACTAGGCGTAGTGTTGGTCTGTCAGGTGAATGATTTAGGCACGGTTTATTCACAGATGAATAAGTTTGAGCCACTGGATAGACCGTATCGCACATAATTGTGATCTTATAATAAAGATCGAAATTATCTATCGAAGAGATGACTGGAAGTTGAGAATTTGACTGTGAATGTCTTAAAGCGAATGAATTCAACTTATTTCCTTATTATAGTCAGGGTTAGGTTTCACAAGAATATAAAAGATCGCGAACCTAAAACACGCTACATTGGTATCGAAAGTAAGATAATTTCTCAACTAAGATAATTTCTCAATAATTAACAAATAAATGTACACCGTAAGAAGAATAGACTCAAAAAATGAATGAAAAATCGATTTTGTAAATGATGAAAGGTTAATGAAAATTGGAACATATGATAACGTTTCTTGCTATCCAATTATCTGAGATCTACTGGAATCACTATCGACCGAAGTCCTTTGTTTGTTTGATCAGTAGTAATTACAGCAGTTTTATAATTATTATTTTCTTACCAGTATCAGCCGGCGCCATCACAATATTATTAACAGACCGAAACTTAAATACGTCGTTTTTTAAAGAGCTATTGCTGAAAGTGTCGTGAAAGAAGAGGGAAATCCCTAGCCAGGTAAGGTTAATTGGATGCCTAGCTGCAGCTCTACATGTCAAAGGAGCGGACCCGGTGGAGTTTTCCTGTACAGAAATGAATGAGTCTCCTCTCGCAGAGAAAATGGCGTTTCAGATGCGGAGATAAAAGAGGCTGAAAAAAGTAATAATCGGGATGGACAAGACTTGAGCAACAACCTGTAGGCTTATGATCGAATCTGGAAAAGACTCAACCGATCTCAATTCACACTTAGAATCGAAACGAAACTCTCGAACTACAAAGTAAAGGCTTCGAAAAAAGGTTGGATGATATAACAATTATAAACCGCCAACAACACTGTTAAAACACTACCGGAGAGAATGTAATAAGCGAAGAAACTTCAACAGCTCCAACAGTGATCCTAAGCATATTTCAATCAATCGGAGTGAGCAACAGGTTAATAATTTGCGCTAAGAAACCTAGCCTAGAAGATTATTCAAACTCCATCCTCTAAATTGCAGTTGAGCTCCACAGTAACAATGTTTGCATTTTACACGCGAGATCAAAAGGGCTACCTGAAGCAAGTATGTAGGTCAAAACTTTGAAATCACAACTGAAAACCAGGCGAAACTCTCAAGGAGTATGTAGCATAGAATATCGAGAGGTTGGCGTTATTGGCGTACCCAGTCTACAACATAGAATACTAAGAATAATTTAACGGCTGATTATTTGTCCGTTGTATGTGAGAGGACTTCTAGGACTAGATAAGTTGGAAATGGTTCGATGTAGCTCGGAAAAGGGTATGCTGGAAAACGATCTACAATTCTGCCTGACTAAAAGTGTCATTTGCAATAGGGCGAGGCTTCGTGGGATGGCTACAAACGAATGAGGAATGAGATTTATAATTCTTGGAGCTGAGATGAACAAGTTCATCTCCAAAGAAACTGTATACAGAGGAAGAAACTGCATCTTTGTCCAGCGTGTCTCGCTGAAAGGATTTCTAATCTAACGTGGGAGTTAGTTTCCATACAATGGAATCGCGACCTTTTCGATTCATAGGTCTACTAGGTGGATCAATGGCTTCTGTACAACGTAGCCAAATCAACACAGGAAGGTTTGGATGAAGCACCGAAAGCAACATCAGAAGATCACCTTTTTGTAAACAGGACCCTCAAAATAATAAGAATTATTTTTTTTCCTGCACGTTTGAGGAGAAACTGGTGCTTCCTACGACGTTATAAAATGTACGATGAGCATGCGATCTTATAACTTATTATCTTATCTCTTATCTACTGTTGACATGACAGTATCGCTTCCTCAGTCTGAATCTGCTAATTGGCAAGCCAACTCTATAAATGCGTGGAAATATTTTACTGTCTAAACCTGGAAGCACATATTGCCGTCATACTGATCCTGTTCGAATAGATAACTCGATATGACTTCCTTCGTCATAATCGTTCATATCTAGAGCCGGAATTTTTAATCTGAAGTATTTGGCTAAACGTGTGAGCTGCTAGGAATATGGACAACGAGGATTGTACCTTTTCGTACCAAGTCAGATGAGATGCTTGAGACATTTAAGGACACGTTCTATATTATGTGAAAATCAAAATCACTTGAACAAAAACATCTCTTTATTTTTATAATATACAAAGCTGCTGAGGATGCATTGACTGGGGGAAGCTTCGAAAAAAGTCTCCATTGCAAGGACTATACGTCTCCCAGAGAAGATGAAAATTGGCACTTTTTATTCACCGGTAAGTGCAAAATTTCAAAAATGTGCAAGAACAAATGGGAGAAATTTTAAAAGTATTGAAATAAATATTCAATTAAATTGAAAATACAAATTTGGTTTTTTCTTTAAGATGAACGCCATTGAAAAAGATGTCATCTTGGAGAAAGTATCTTCGAGTCTGGACTTTTGATCAATGAACATTAACGTTGAGTTATAGGAGAAAACGACGGATTTTGATTTTCGGATTTCGAATATTCGTTATAAACGTATGAACGGGACTTTTGAAGTATTTTCCAGAAGGAAAAAAGGCTGAGTCAGGAAAGTCAATGACTCGTTAAATGAATATTTTTACAGCTTCTGATGTCCAGTCGGTTTATTAAAAGCGCTCATTTTTTTAGGTGACAGACTGGTGAGATACGTAAAGAGTAACTAAATGCATTTTTCATAAGAACTATCATATTTGTGAATATGTTGAAATGAATAATAAGCAAATAAATAAAAAGTTTTACGAAGATGAAATTTATGACATATCATAAATTTTTATTGATTTCACAACATTTAAACCAAAAAGGAAGTTAAATTAACTAAAGGAAATTGTAGGCATTATCAATGATCCATCAAAACTTTCAAAGCCGAATAAATTACAACTGCTTAGTAGTAAAACCAAGTTTTATGATAAATTTACAAGAAAAACAGAGAGATAATGATACAGACTTAAAGTCTTTTAACAATTAATTGTTCAATTAAATTGTTGAATATTTAAATTGTTGTCATACATACTGTTGCCCTTTACCTGGTGCGCGACCTGTTTGCTCTTCGCAAATATTAGCAATAGTGAACAAAACACACCCGAATAATTTAAAATTAGGTGCTTAAAATTTTATTCTTCAAATTTCAAACACTCTACAATTATTTCACTTTTATGAGTTCACCTTTACATTAATTAATCACTTTTCTAATTACTTGTACTTGCTTCGTAATTACTTTACCGCACTATTTTTAACGCGCACTGTCGCTCGCTGCTTCACTTTATTCACAATACTCTCTTCGCCGCTTGCCGTAGTCGATTTTATACAATTACAGGGTGGGCCATCTAGCGTTTTAAATTTGAACTATCTGTATTTCGACATCGGAAACACCAAATACCATTCGGAAAGTGACTGATATTCAGTAAAAAGTATAAAATTTACGAAATGGGTCACTATTCCCTAGAAGAAAACTGGGAAATATTGAAAACTTTTTTCCAAAGTGGTGAGTCTTCAACCCAAACTGTGAGAAATTTGGCTAAAAAATAGACAGACAAAAAGTGCCATCAGTTCAATTTGTTCAACAATTTGTCAAGCGTGTGCGTGAAAATGGCTCGTTGGTGGATAAACCAAAACTTCAACCTTCAATTCCCGCGCGTTCAACCGAAAATATTGCGACTGTGGCTGAAAGTGTTAGTGAGAATCCATCCACCTCATCTCGCCGTCGATCGCAAGAATTGAACATTCCACGAACAACTTTGCGACGAATTTTGCAACAAGACCTCGCTATGAAGACATATAAAGTTCAATTGGTGCAGCAACTGAAGCCAATTGACCATCCGAGCCGTATACAGTTCTCAGATTGGGCGGGAGATCGTTTGACCGAGGATGGTCAATTTTACCGAAAAATTATCTTTTCGGACGAGGCTCATTTCCACCTCGGTGGTTACGTTAACAAGCAGAATTGTCGCATTTTGGGCACAGAAAACCCACACGTAATTGTCGAGAAGCCAATGCACCCAGCACGAGTCACTGTATGGTGCGGATTTTGGTCTGGGGGAATCAGCGGCTCATTTTTCTTCGAAAATGAAGAAGGAGCCGCCGTAACCATCAATGGTGAGCGATATCGCGCAATGTTATCCATTTTTTTCTTCAAGCGAATTGAATAGGAAGGCTTGGACAACATTTAATTCCAGTAGGACGGAGCTATGTGCCACACAGAAAACGCTACACTCAATCTTTTGCGCCTTATCTTCGAAAATCGCATAATCAGCACAAGAAGTGATGTGAAATGGCCTCCCAGACGCTGCGATTTAACGCCGTTGGACTATTTTCTTTGGAGAGTTAAAGGTAAATGTTACGCCAACCATCCAAAACAATTCAAGATCTAAAGTACGAGATTCACGCTGCTGTTGCTGCCATAAGGCCTGAAATGTACTCCAAAATTGGGTGGATTGGATGAGCTACTGTAAACTTAGCCCTCGTGGTCATTTGTCCGAAATCGTTCTACACAAATAAGTTTCATAAAATAACCTTTCAAATAAATGTTCAACCTTTGAAAAATTTCAAGCCGTTTTTTTTATTGATTTTTTTAATTTAAAATTTTATATGGCCCTGTACCAACCACCCTGTACCAATCAACCCAGAATCTTCCATGCGGATTGTTCTCGTGTTTACGCGCTGAGTCACTTGCACCCGGATTTGTTGTAGTCAATGCACGCGACATGTTTACGTTTATGCTTTCGAGAATTATCGATGTATTGGTAGTCGTAAACTTGTTTACGACTTTTCTCTTAAGACAACTTCAGTTGTGCGTAAGCTTTTCCGGACATGTAACAATACCTACATGGTGGGCCATTTAAGATTTCGAATTGAAGTGGCTATAAGAAAACAAATGAAAAACTATAGTTTTAACTAGCCTCCAAAAAATGAAAGTTATGAGAGAATTAGAAAGATTTCACCATTCAATTAAGAAATGGAAGTCACAATCATCCAAATGAGAGCCACGGCTAGCCTTTGAATACCTCATTCAATCAATTCAATTTATCAGTAAAACTTTGATTTTCAGCTTCAAGGTGGCCAATGGACATCAGTATTTTCACTGATTGTACGATTTTCGAAAACAGGGAGTAAAATTTTGATTCTTACGTTGGCTGTGTGACACGTTGCGTCGTCCTGTTGAAACCAACTGTTGTCTATGTCATCCTCATGAATTTTGATCACCGGTAGCGGGGCGGTAGCGATCATCATTCACTGTAACGATGTTTCCTTGCTCATTTGGAAAAATGGCCCAATAATGCCGCCCGACTAAAGCGCGCACCAGAAAATCAATCGTTGTGGATGCATGGTTTCTCCACAATGACATGTAGATTTTCTGAGCCCCACATATGGCAATTTTGCTTATTAACGAAACCTCCGAAAACATCGGATGGTCATGCAGCTTCAGTTATCGCATTAATTGAACTTTGTATTGAAAGTCTGAATCTTGAGAACTATGACGGGTTGATGTTGATGGTTGTTCACGCTCACTCTGAGCATAACAAATGATATTTTCAGTTGAGCTTACTGGTCGAGTACTATGTACTCAAACAGTAAGCTCAACGTACTATGTACTATGAGTAGTGAACTCGTTTCACAAATTGATCCACAAGTTGCGTTTTTGGCACATCTTTTTTGTCAAATTTTTTGCTTAAATTTTTTACAGTTTGAATTGACGACTCAGCACTTTGGAGATAAATTTCCAAATTCTTTATGTCACATCAAAAATGTCATCGAACTTTCCAACCTCAAAATAACCCATAGATCCAATCCAAACGTTAGATGACCCATCCTGTACTCCATTTTATAGACTTCGGAAGTGGTATAAATCATATTATGAAAACTTTTTGTACAACAAGTCCTTCTTTTCTCCACAAACCTCCTTTTCTGAATGAGTTAATTAAATATTTTGCAACACAAATTAGGTGGTAAGTCCTTCCCGGATAATATTCATGTTGGATATCATAAGTAGTGTAGCATTAAAATATTTACTTAGAGCATAAACCTTTAATTGGTGCAGCTGATAGGTTGCCTTAAAATGTATTTAATCTATTTAATCTATAAACAATGTTTAAAGTTCGTTTCAAGTCACGTAAGTAGGGTTCAATACTCGCTCTTCACATCAAGATCCTTGAAAATTTTGGGAACCACATCCGCAATCAGTTTTGAATATTCATACCATCTTGAATGTAATCCTTGTCCACAAGGTAATTAGGCATGGTAAACACAACCGCAATAACTTAATCCAAATTGATTTGAGCAGATTATTACCGTGATACGGGGTCTCCTTAATGCTTAAATGAATTGCTTCAATTTATTTCACCGGAAAAGTGAAAATAATCCTTGAACCCCGAGAGAGATCCCTGAATACGTTGTAGATTATAGTAGAGTTGTGTTTATATTCATACATTTTATGAATGTGTAAACATTGTTCATCTCAACTATATGCCAGCCATTAGGACGATAATAGGTCGAGTAATGACATAAAAAATGTTTCGTCCTGTGAACTGTGAAATCTTGTGTTCCTGACAGAGGATCAAGCTTGAGAAATTTCTCTTTTTGCTTACTTTCATATTAATTCAATCACCGCAATCTGCTTCAAGCACTTTCCCAAGGGTTTCATCCGAGTGATTTCATCAGGACTTGTGGTTTCCTACGCATAGACTTGAATGTGTTGCTTTGTTGAGTAATGGATAGAACTTGGGTAAAATTTTCTTGCGAAATCACGCCCAGCGTGACAAGTATTCCAATGGAAAGCTATTTAAATTAAAATTTTTCTCCATATCGGAAAAAAAGTCTCGCTCTTCCTCTGCAAGATATCGATTTATACTTTGCTCCTGGCGGAGCTGTTCGTTTAAATGTTGGTCGGAAGATTTGGAAATCAATAATTTAATATGAAGCCTTCGAGGCCCTACATATTGTTAAGGAATTCATCAGAAAGCGTTTAATGTCTGCTTTGAAGTTGTTTGAAACCTTACAATAAACATGAGTGTAAATGAAACATCAATAAATTAAACTTAGTTGTAATGTACAAAAAGTATCGTATAAAATATGTTCCTTCAACACCCAGGAGGTGTCATTCTGTTCCTTTTTCCTTAAAAATTAAAGCATTAAAGATTCATAGAAACTTGATAAAAAAATTAATTTGCTTGATGTCCTTATAAACGATCGATGATGCCATAAACTTTAAATTCTTTTTATTTATATAATTTGTGTGTTGATGATCTTCAACAAATTTAATGATAGTATACGAAATAAGTGGCAATTTCGTCTGATTCCGAACTACTTTCTCCATTTTAAACCTAACCATATTATGTTGCAAGGCATTTATTGCACTCCACTTGCCCTTTGAAATATTCGTTTGGATAAAAGAAAATTAAATTAAACAAAAAGCGCCATATTTTGATTATGAAGTGCCCTATAGGCATAAGATACGTACAGAGACCTTGCAAAATATGATTGTTCATAGAATGAAGTTAAATATGCCCTAGTCATCGATCAGCATAGCGATAGAGAAAGGAGAAAAACAATTAGACGTAAAAGGACAAAGGAATGTAACAAACTGAAGAAAACAAGGAAAAGTATCCTCGCAATAACGGACATTTGTAGTGACCCGCACTACCAAATTATTTTCAGAGAAAATTACTGATACATTCACAACTAGTACCGCGTTCTCATTTTTGGATATCTTTTTTGCAGAGGAAAGGTTTATATTCTGCTTGTAAAACAAAATGTCTTGGAACCAATTTTTTTTTTAATGTTTTGTGTTTTATGCCTATTTGTTGGGCAGTTTCCTTGGGAACAACTATTTAAGGTACTAATTCAAGACGAAAATCAAAAAAAAAAATGATATTTGGAGATTTTTTCTCGTCACTTTTATTGCATATTAAAATTTAACATAGTTTTAATCGTTAGCAGTGCAAGAAGTTATTTTTTATGTTTACAAATGTTTGCAAATTAATAGAGGGCGTCAGATTCAAGCTCATGATGGACAGATAATCCCCAGATCGGCGAATCTCAAAAGAAAAATTCCAATGAGGCTTTAAAGATGAAAGTTTCGCACAGCGTCGTTCAAAAAAATAAAATGGCGGCTAAATGTTAAAAAAATATTAAATAGAAAAAAAATTACGGACAATGTTAAAAAAATTATAGCGACTTTTTGAAAAAAAGTCGGTTTTTCCCTATCCAAAATTGTTTCCTCCGTTATTCGAAAAGTGTGTGGTGGGTTGCTAAAACAGGGTGGTCTAATCAATGAATGCCCACACATTTCATGAAAATCGGTCATACCAGTCCTGTGATTACCTGTCCGCCATGTAGACAAATGAAATTTTGAGCAGAAACCCGCTTAAAGGTTTTTTTTAGCTTTTTTTAACTGAGTTTTATTTCATGAGAAACATTTTGCCTTCAATTTTCTGCTTACCGTCAACAAAGTAATATAATAAAGCCTGATATACTTGTATCATATCAAAAGTGTTCCCGTCTCAAAAAATGCTTGCTATTACATTTGATTGGCTTTCTCGCTGTCATAACGGCCTACCCTTATAGGTTTCTGCGTGGGCTCTTCAGCCATCAAGATCCTCTACGTCCTTATGCAGCTCATATTCGTGGGCTGCCATGGAAATTTGCAGCTCCTGATCTTTATATATTTCAAAAGAAGTGATCGTTGAATATTGTAATCGTTAGATATAGATAAAGGAATTCGTACAGCACCTTCCATAAAATCCTTGCTAACGAGTGTACGTTTGTTTGGGCAAAGATCACTGCTGTAACACTCATTGTTGCTTTGCGTGTATTTTTCCAGGCATCGAGTAAGCAAATCCTCGCTGGTTAATTTTTCAAACACTAAATTGATATACTCAAGTATTCTTGGATTTAATGCTGAATTATCTTTGATCTCTTTGTTTTTACATTAAGCCTTCACGTGCTTGCACCTGTCTGATTTGCAAAAAGGTTGTAGTAGAACTTCGTTGGTCGAGATGAAGTGGTTAAGCACGGCCCATATTTCCCATTCCATTTTATCTAAATTATCAGAATATCACCAATCGATATTGCCAAATTTTAATTAACTGAAATTTTCTTCATGACATTTTCTATCAACTTTTCGAGATTTGCAAGTTTTAGCATTGATGCATCATTTTTTTCATTTTTTGCGTGTTGTTTTACGTTTTAAGTTGCTTCAATCGTTTCTGCTTCTTCCTCCTCAAATTTTTTTATCCTCGTCAGCCCTTTTTAATCTTGCGCATCTATGTCGACGTTTTTTGACATCTCCGAGACTCGGAAACATGCATTTACCTACGCAGAGTACGCAGCCATCGTGAAAAAGTGATTCAATTGTTTTTTGCATCGGAAAAAATGCCGGAATTCTTCGAATCTCCATTACCAATAAAAAACAAATGTTTGGCACTGTGCAGTTGATCAGAGTTTTGGATACCTTTGGGTACCTTCTTTATAATCAGTTGTCACCAGTTTTCATCAGTCACAGTTTATAATACCTTGTACCTCAATGCCATCGAAACTTCCTTCATACTTTGCCGAACATTTTCCACTGTGTTCGGTCTCGTACCAGGTTTTTAATTCGATGGGACTCGACTCGTCGATTTACGCCCTGAGTGTCGGACTCTAAGTTGCACACAGCAACTGAACTACCGACTAAACACCACCCCTGTCACACCGAGAACCTAGCCTGAAACTGTTTGTCACATTACTTCGGACGAGGCCTACTATTAAAGGTCGCCTAGTGGTGCCTTCGGATTAGAGAGATTCCTCCCTCAGCAGGGATGGATAGAAAGAAGAGGGATTACTGAGATCGTGAGCTCTCTGCCCCGACAAACGATCGACGATGTCTTTCTTCATAGTGAGAATCGCCCGAGCGTAGTGCAACACACGGTTTCATTTGTCTTTAGACACCAGTATCTTTTCCACCAGGGTATCTGGAGAGATCTCCCCTATTCTCTCTCGGAGATGTAAACGTTGTCTCACCCACCGTTTGCGTGCGAAGAAGGTGTGGCAAGCATTATCCGCAATCCCTGGGCAAAACAGGCAGTGAAGAGACCGTGACTTTCCTATTTTGTGCAGGTTAGACTGAAAACACCCGTGTCCGCTGAGAAGCTGTGTCAGGTAGTAATCAGTCTCGCCATGCGTCCGGTTGAGCCACGGCTCCAGTTCCCTCATTAAGCGCACGGTCCACCAGCCCCGTGTTTTATTTACCCACCCTGCCTGCCACACAGCGAGAGTCCTTCTTCTCTCCTCGCGTGAAGCAGCCTCTCTACCTTCTTCTCCCCTACGTAGGTACAGTCTCCTCCATTCTTTCGCAAGGAGCACAATAGGTGTCGTACCCGCGATTACCAGCACTGCTGGCTCTCATCCCTGCAGAGACAGTGCGGTATGCAGATGCAACCCACAGAGCGCCTCGTCTTTGCACTTGCCTCAGTCGCTTCCGGTACGACTACTTACTGAGAGTTTTAGCCCAAACCTCGGGGCCGTATAGCAGCACCGACTCCACTGCGCTCATCATTAGGCGTATCCTGGTCGCGACGGGTCCCCCAATGTTGGCCATTAGACGGCTGAGCACCGATACTCCATCTGCGGCCTTGTCCACTGACACTCTGATTTGATCGAAGAAGCTCATCTTCGAGTCAATCATCATGCCATCGTATTTGATCGTCTTTTTGGACTCGATGGTCTCTTCGCCAATGGGGATGGGTGTAACTCTAGGGATCTGCTTTTTGGTCAGAATGACGACCTCGGGTTTTCAAGTGCTAAGCTGAACCCACGGTCTGTGATCCACTCGCTCAATCGACGCATTATCATACCTAGTCTGAATTGCGCTTGCTCGACAGTGCGTCCGGCGACTAATTCCGCTACGTAGGCAGAATCTGGGTCAAACATGGAACCTTGCGCCACCCCGGATGTTACCTCTATTCTTCGCCAACCCGCCAATGTGCCAGAGACGAGCTTGCGGTCTTTGAGGTAGTCCCTCTATATACGCATTACATACCTCGGCACTCTGAAAGATTCCAGAGTACTGAGAATATCTATCCACCAAGCGGAATTGAAGGCGTTTTTACGTCAACCGTCACGAGTAAAAGTATGTGCTTTGAGTATTGATTGTGGGCTTCTGCCCGCTGGACCACGCTCCTCACTTCTATAATCGCGCCAATCGTGGATCGCCCAGCCCTGAAGCCGTATTGCTGACGAGACAGATCCCCTGCGGCTCGGATGGCCTCTCCGAGTCTCTCTCTCTCTCTGATGAGCTTCTCGAGCACTTTCCCAGCGGCGTTCAGCATACATAAAGACCGATATACAGATGAAAAATTTGATGCTTGATCCGTTACAACACAAAAAAATTCAAATTAATGATGACCACACCGAACAGCCGCATAATGCAAACACTACGATGATTTATATCATATCCAGTGTTTATAAAATCCTTCTAATTAATCTATCTTATACCACACTCACATATGATATTGATTTTGAAACTAAGTCCACGAATATCTGTTCTATTGAGCTTGACGTCGTTGTTACATGTTTTACATGCTTAACATGCTCGACAGTACGGTGAAAAACGTCGAAAATAAGAGGATAGAATAGCTTGAATTATCTTCAATTGCAATTGATTATATCTTCGGTATAAGTTGATAAAGTTTTTTGCATCATGAATCATTTTGTAGCATTGTTTGTTTGCTTCGAATTCACGCTGCATTTTACGTTTTGTGACATTCTGCCGACCCAAACATACTTATTGACGCTCAAAGAGACACTGAGGATATATGAGAGAGTCTACGATTTTATATGAGAATAAAATCAGTATTCTATAGAGAAGGAAATACACATAAAAAACGTCATTCGGCTGGCAACTGCGAGAACAATTTAAAGAAAATAAGTGGTTTGCTCGCTTTTAACAGTCGCAGAGTACACAATGCTTTGACTTTCACTAAAATATTTTATGAGGTCAGTTTACTAAGGAATAGTATAATCCAAGTTTTGAAAATTCTAATCGGGACAAGGAAAAGAATATCATGATTACTATTTTACTCTAGGGGAATGCCAAAAACAAAACTTAACTTTGACTATTTGCTATACAAAAATAAAAATATGTATAAAAAGACGTGGTAGAGTTTAGGTAAAAGAGGAGGGTGAGTGTGATTTGGTAAATAATATAAAATTATAATAAAAGTAAAAATATGTATAAAAGGACGTGGTAGAGTTTAGGTAAAAGAGGAGGGTGGGTAGAGTGGATCCTGTTGGAGTCACGAGCTGAATTTCAGTGTAGATTTCTACCGTTGGGGTCTAAGAGGTCGCCACTATCGTCTAACATGGCAATGACAACCTTATCGGTGATTGTCATAGAAATAATGGAAGCTGAATATTGATGCATCTCGTTTTGAGGAAGTGTTTTATGAAGAAATGGTCAATAAGAGGAGTTGCTGCCTGATTGTAGAGCTCTTCATTGTTGAGGAAGTGGTTGGAGTCTTCAATGGAGTCTGAAAACTTTGACACAGTGGTGGGAAATCGAGCGCTCTCTAACGCGGTGGTGTTTCGTTTGAGCTGGAGGTAGATTAAAGAAAGAAGATAGCGCGAATGAGTGGAAGGTAACAATTTTGATATTTGAGTTGAGGCGCGAACTCCTGCGCATAAGAGGGAAGTTTTGAATGCTTTACATGAATTTGGGTAGAAAGTGCAGAATATTGTGCTATCCCGGATGAATTCAAAAAACCACGACACCGAGTGTCATCAATTTGAATTGGCGATGTTCGTTTGGTAAGGAACGAGTTGATAAACTTACAAAAGTTTGAATAAACGAGGAAAGAGATGACAAGCTCTGTTGATTAGTTTATATGTTGGTTGAGGAAAAACTGTACCTTATTATTATTATTATTGAATTAATTATTATTGATTGAAGAATTAGTGGCATTTGAAGGAGAAATCCTGCTCTTTAATATATTATTTTTGTTTCAAATTTGCAAACCTGCTGCATACCAATAAATACATGAAATGACTAAAAATGTTTCCTGAAAAATGAGTGAGATAATTATATTTGCCTGAGAGAAGCTTAAATCATATTCACACGACTGACAAATTCCGAACCTATTAAACGAAAATGAGTGAAACTCTATTTTAATTGGTGCAATTTCTTTCATTTTTGCGTAAAATGAGAAAACTTCATCAATGCATTTGAGTTTCAAATAACTCCGCGTATAAATCTACTAATGCATTTTCTATCTCTGTCTGAGAGGAGGCGCTCAGGAGTGTTATTGCTGCATGCACTTATACTATGCCTTGGCTTTAGAAACCAATTTTGTAAACGAAACCGATTAAATGTATGAGATTTTTTCATAGTTTTTCCACATTTTTTAGATGAACAAAATGCCGCTATAGTCCTTTCAGTAAGAGTGATCAGTAGATTTACTTTCACATTACTTTATTGCACATAGGTGCTGTAATTTAAACTAGCATGTATGCAATCAGGCGTTGTTAGTTTTTGACTGTTATTTTTGTAAAATATAGAAATTGAAAAAACCCGAAAATATGACAGTTTATAAAATTGTCAATGATACAATAAATTGATTCATACCGAATGATATGTGTAGGGTAAGGTGGGGTAAAAAAGCCAGTGGGTAAAAGAACCATTTGGATCTCATTTTTTAACAAATTAAAATATTGCCCATCTATCGATATCGATATATCCGTCGGTAAGACGCATCTTTGTAGTTTGTTTCGGTGTCGCATATGTGCCCTAACCTTTTTTACAGCGATATTAAGTTTTTGACAGAAGCGCGTGCGACATTTGACGAGACTTCCAAATTGTAAAAAACAATGAAATTTGACGTTGGGAAATTAAGGTGAGTATTTTCCATAAGCAGGGATTCGTGACGAACGAAAATATGTGAAGTGTTTTCCAATATATTTTTTTTTTTTTTGAAAAAGTTATGACTTTTATTGAAAAAAAAAACGACGTGGGGAAAAAGTACCAAGCAGTTTGTGTGTAAAAGAACCACTTGTGAAAATGAAGACAACTTAACGATAATCCTTTTTTTAGCGAAATGCCCCGTACGTACAAGAGTAAAAATGAAAAACCAGATGCGGCCCACATAAAAAATGCCCTGGAAGAAATAAAAAATGGCGCCAAGGTCAATAAGATGGCAGAAAAGTACAACATCTCTCGTGGATTGTTGAGGTGCCGAATGAGAAAAAAAGAGGAGTATAGGATTTGGCATCACAATCAGGTATTCTAAATTCATTATTGATAATAGCATATAGATATTACAACAATCAATTATTATTGTTGAAAATAATAATAGTAAAATTATTATTACCTATTATAGATAAATAATAAAATAAAAGTGAAAAAAATATAGGAAATTATATGGAAAAAGGATAAATGATACAGTGGAATTAATTTTGAAACATTTATAAATACTAATAAAACACTGTTTTCACGGTTTTCGTGCGACTGGAATTTGCCCGTTAAACGAAAACATATTCACTGAAATTGACTTTTTGCCTTCTGAAATCACGAATCGTGAAGAGGAAAACATTCGACCCACGACCCCTGGAAATTCTTGCGAGGAGGAAGAAGACAACTCTACCATTGACGAGACCATTGAAGCTGTAGTTACTGTGGAAAATATTCGCCCTTTTGCAAAGGCTCCCCCACGAAAGCCAACAAACAGAGGACGGAAACGCCGTAAATCCGCAATTTTAACGGACGAAGATGAAATGAAGGCGCTGCGCGTACAACAATAAACAGCTGCAGAAAAAAAGGCAAAACAAGTATCAGCGTCAGCGGCAAGAGCAGAAACAAGAATTTTGAAAAATGTTGCAGCCCAAAAAGAAAAGACAGAGCCAGAAAAGAACCTACCCCGCCACTCCAAACGGGGTCGCCCCAAAAAAGTGTACGTCGAAAAAAGTGACGAGGAAAGCGACTTCAATTGAAGCAAATATTGTTCATTTTACCTTTTACTTAAAGATTTGTAGTTTTTTAACAATAAAACATATTCAACAATCATTTGTTGACAATTTTTCATACCGTATTTAGTTTTAAAACAGTGATTCTTTTACCCACAACATGGGGTAAAAAAGCCAGATAACAAATTTTCTTTAAACAATTGTATCTTACCGAGAAGTGAAGTTACATAACAATATATCATCACATATTGTTGCTAAGGGAACAAACTTTCAATATTGGGTTGGGATTTACGAATATTACTAAAAACGCATAATCTAGAGCACCTCAAAGGAAAAGTGGCTTTTTTACCCCACCTTACCCTACTGAGAAGTATGATATAATCAAAGTAAATATGCTCATCGATAGCATTTTCTAATAAGCAGTAACCGAATAATGACGAAAGAACATCTTTTGAATTCAGGACTTTAAATTTTGTACAAGCCCTAAAACCTAAAATATTATTCGTATATGTTATTTAAAATTGTTTTCCACCTCAACTGCAGTTTCCAAATTTTAGTTAAATCAATCAATCAGCCAATTTACAGATGAGTTTCACATGAAAAAAATTTGGTAATTTAACAACAAGAAACATAAAATCAAATAATTCGCGAAGGAAAGGATAAACTCGAGGTAAAGGAGCATATTTGTTATAGTTTATGAGTTATACTATTGCCAAATTTTTATTTACGAAAAAAGATTCTATTTGCTTTTAAAAAAATTAATATGTCCCGGTCATTATTTTTGAATTAACATAAGCTTAAAACCATTATCCTGTCGTATGTTTTTCTTCTATTAAATATGCCAAAACATTCTTCTCATGCATTTTACGCAAATCTTTCAACTTCAGCTTTCAGCTTCAGCGTCTGAATCCATCAATCTGCAAGACAACATTAATGCGTTTCCCACTTACCAGCATTCAGGATCTGAAAAAAGAAAATAATTTACAATGTTAGATAATTTGACCTGATTTCGAGCAAAGCCAGCTTTACGGCACGTTTATCGGATACATATATCACCAAAGGAAGTCAACAACAAGCTGCCGAAAATAGTTTTCTTGTGAATAAGTTTAGGCTATTTATAGCGTCTAATAGCAAAGTTCTTACACTGTTAACATTATTTGCTCACACTGCTTTACGAAAATGTATTCGATGGTACTTCAAGTTCGCAAATGCCTCTCGCAGACGATATCCCCAGATTCCCTTAGATTAATTTACACCTTACCACATAACCTATATATAAACATGCTTATACATATTTAGTCTATATCAAGGATGTGGTAGGTGCTTCCTGTTACGTTGTTGCATCTATACTTGTAAAAGATTGGTTTGAGCAATTAGAACGTATGCCGCTAATCAGAAATGAGTAAATAGGATGTGAGGGATATTTATAATTGAACGGAAGGAAATCCAGGCAGTGAGAATCCGGCTGTTAATCTAACATTATTTGAGTCCTTTGTACACAACAGCTCTACAACCAACCGTTTAAACAGTTAAGCGTTTCTGATTGCTTATTAATACTGTGGTAACATATGTACAAGCAAGCATAGTACCGAAGTATTATGCCTAAAAAATTTAACGTAAATTTGCTTTATTGAGCGATGTAAAACGATTTTAAGGATTATTATTATCATAAAAACTACTATTATATTTATTCACTGCCAAGGATACTACCTAATCCTGACGGGGACTTGATGAGGTGGCCAGTTATCCACATGCGTCACTGAGTCACCAAAAGTACCTTACCAAAAAAAATGAGGGAAGCCCCGTCAAAAATCCACCTAGAGATGGTGTAGTAGTGATCCCGACGTGTAAGAGAGGAGCATGGCGGCTTTTCACCAGTAATCAGACTGGGCACAAGACACCAGCGTATTATTCAGTGGTGGAATCCTTTTTCACTTTTTTCACATCAACATTTACAAGTTATGCAAGCATATTTGCCCGCAACCCAAAACTGCTGTGGATACCTCCCCAGATGAAGTCGAAGTTGAAATCGACTCTGCAACCTTCATTGTTGTTGCCTAGACTTTGAGTCCTAAACATTTCTCCTCTTCCGGCTACTCGAGAACGGTGATGAAACGTCAGGTCCTGGAACTGTCAATCATTCTCCAGACCCTGCCAGTACTCATACATCAGACTCTATCAGGAGCGGAAACAATGATTCTCAGTGAAGTGAGGAGCAGCGGCTAATCCAAAATACAAATGTGGACCAGGAATCACGGGAATGGAGAAAAGTGGTTCTATTCAGAGGCCCCAGTTGAAGGGAGGAGATTGACGCTGACTTCTAATAGGAACGCTTTGTAAAGCAACAGAAGCGTGTGAGAGCTGTATAAGTGAACATACTCAGGCCTGAAAAATGATGCCTAAATCCTTGCTTGACATGTCCTCGTTTAATCTTGTCACGATAAATGCTGTGATCATTAATCGATCTTTGGTTTTTAACTTTCTCTCTTACGGTTGAACTCTGATATGACAGCATCTTGCTGCGTGAAAACGTACGTCAATGTTTTCAATTCTTTTCAGTTCAGTTCTTCAGTTCACGTTTTATAGTTGAAGCTGATTGAATTTGATTGAAAACTTTTTGAAAAATAAGGCCCGATTACTTGAAATTTTGCCTGGCGTGCAAATGCGCCAAGATGAATTATGTTGAAAACGTACTTTTCTCCTGTTGCAGATAAGTTCTCATGCAAGACGGCTAGGATGCTTTTAAGAACTTCTGGAAGACTCCGATGATGAATGTGATTGTGGCAGTAAATTTATGGTGATTTAAGCAGTACTTTTAGCCGTTTATGGTGTGGGTATGAGTTGCGCCTGGCAATTTATTAATTGATTGGCAAATGTCAATCCATCAAGCCGAATTACAAAACTTTCTAAGAAGGTACGACTAATTGTCTGGGCTTCCTAGTCTGGGCTTCCTAGTCTGAGATCGGATGATTTTGGGCCATCAAGAACGCACGTTAGTCAATATCACAGTTCTCTGCACATATCAGTACGATGTTGCCAAAGTACGTGCTTAAAACATGAGTTGCTAAGCGAGTTTGAAACAAATTTCTGGGTAGCTGAGTTAAGTTTTGTTAAGCTGAGGTAAGTTTCGTTAAGCTTCGTTGAGTTTCGTTAAGTTTATTTGAGTTTCGGTAAGTTTTAATTTTAAGTAATATTCCTGTTTCCTAAGCTTCTTCAGTATTCTGTATTCTGTGCCTGCCTACAACATTCTTCGCTTGTGTCATGAAATTATTCAACTTTTAAGCTTTACGAACATTCCAATTTTCCACTTTACGAACCTTTCAACTTTATGACTTTTACTAAATTTTTTTTTCCGGAGACGGTGATAATTTACCAGGTGGAGGGGGGGGGGAGCTGATTTGGAGCAGAGGAAATTTCCACGTGGGGATATTTTTCGAAACCATATATCAAGATTAGTTTTCGAAATTAGTTTTTCGAAATTAGTTTTTTGAAATAAGTTTTTCGAAATTATTTATTCGAAATTAGTTTCCAAAATTGGTTTTTTAAATTAGCTTTTGGAAAAAAGTTTTCCGAAACTAGGTTTTCAAAATTAGTTTTTCGATACAAGTTTTGCGAAATTAGTTTTTCGAAACTAGTTTTTCGAAATTATTTTTTCGAAATTAGTTTTTCGTAACCAGTTTTCCGAAATCAGTTTTTTGAAACTATTAAATTATTTTTCAAAATTCGTTTTTCAAAAGTCTATATTCGGGATTAATTTTTCGAAATTAGTTTTTCAAAATAAGTTTCTCGAAATTAGCTTTTCGAAAAAAGTTTTTCAGAAATAATTTTTCGAAGATAGTTTTCCGAAGATTAGTTTTTCGAAATTTGTTTTCAAGCATTGCTAACAATGCACTTGCCTCAAGATTTTGACTGTCGTTAAACGATACGCCATTTAGCCCAAATTGAACAGCGTTTCCGTCTGCGTAGCCGCACGAAATTGATTAATTGAGTCGTGATGTTGAATTTTACCAGAGACTATGCCCTGGAAAAGGAAGGTTGTGCACCGAAGCAAATGCAAACTTTTTGAAGCCTGGAGTGCAACCATAGCGGATGTCTCCCAGTTGATGTTCATGCATGTGTGTAATATCATTCTACGAGAAATGGAAACTCAAGACGAGGAACTACACAAGGAACCCAAAGGCACTGCAGCAATAACACAAAAACTATATTTCTGAAGCGAACTTAAGATTACTTTAGAAACTAATAAAGAACGTGCACTTATCTCAACAATAATGATTTTTCGGAATGTTTTCAAGACGTGAAAGCTTTAGTGCCAAAAGTGAAAAGCTAGTGTATTCAATTCAGGAGATGATACAACCATTGGGAGATCAAGATATAAAGAGATAAAGCCTGCACATCCTTCGAAGACAAATATTGCGGTCACTGAAAAGTCTTTCGAAACCCATGAAAATGTTCAGAGCCTCCTCGGAAAACACCGTTATGAAGAAATCTATCGTCTGAAATTTTTCTATCAGAACATTCAGCACAATTTTTCTTGGTTGCCAGACTTTTGAAACACAGTTTGTTGTTAAGCCTACCCTCCGTACTAAGAGATTACAAGAGTTCACGAGATGACGGTGACGAGATGACGGTCACGGTGTTTTGTCAAAAATTTCTCACCAATTTGATCTAAACAAAAAATATTTAACAAATTTCAAATGTGGCTTTCGTTTTCCATTCACCGGAAGTTTGAAATATGTATGAATTTACAACACATGTTTTCATCTCCCAGAAATGACTTTTCTTCATCATATCGAGAATTTTCTAAAAAAACAGTATGTTGCAGCATATTGGTCAGCCCGATTTACCTCGCGCATATGGTTTGTATAATCAATAACAATTTTAAGTTTTGTATCCTGACCAATTCACCACAACGTTCTTTTCTATCAATCGATATTAAATGCACTTCATTACAAGTAATTTTATGCGAGGACTACTTTATGCTTGTAAGCCTTTTCTGTAAGCCACTGTTTTCCTGTCTTTTGCAAAGTTCGGTTTTTTATTACCATTGGCAAATATTTTCGTTTTGGGTTTATTGTCCGGGTAAGGAAACAATTTATTATTAGAAGTTCTTCAGCAAGGGCTATAATACCTCTCGGTGTACATGTAGTAAATTTTAGCACTAGGAATATTGTCCAATAGTTTTTTATAAAGGTCTAAAGGAATCCTGCTACTATCCGGCAGATCAGGTCTTATGTGGTGTTCAGCAGTAAACCCACTGTAGTAAGGCAAATGCGAAAAAACATTATCGGTTCTTGAGTCGATCAGAACGTAGAATCAATTGCACATTTAATGGGAAATGCTGGATTACATCAGGTGTATGCATAAGTTTTTTTCCAGTTTTTAAGTTTGACACATATGCAATTTCGATTGTCTGACATTTAGTTTCAAACATACACAAATTGAGTCCACCAAAACTTGCGTGTTTGTTTTGTCTTGTTGATCAATCATGACAAATTTTACAGCTGAATAAAAACAATTGCGGCACGCATTGCTTTTCTTGTTTAACCAAAATAAAACGGCTATTGAAAACCATTGTTTGCTGATGGAAGCATATGGTGGACACACTCCATCAATTAGGACATATGTGACACCGTTTCGGCAATTCAAAGGTCGTAATTTCAATGTGAAGGACCGTGAGCTTTCTGGTAAACCACAAAATGCGAAGAGAAGGAACTGCAGTAGTTATTGGATGGTGATCTAACTCAAACTCAACGGAAATCAACAGAAGCATTAAATGTGTCACAGGAAATGATCAGCAGACGTTTACGTGCAATGCGTAAGGTAAATAAACTCATTAAATGGATTCCACAAGATTTGAATTATCGTCAAACTGAAAATAAAAGGTAAAAGGTATTCGTTTTTGCATCGGTTTTTGACGAGTGGCGAAAAATGGATTGATTTTGTAAACGAAAGCGGAAAATCGTAGCTTTCACATGACGAAGCCGGTCTCTCAAAACGCAGGCCAAATCGCTTCCGCGAGAAGACCATTTTCTGTTTCAATGAAACTGCTTGGATGGGGTATTCTACTCCACCCGCCATACTTCCAAGACGTGGCGCCATCTGACTTTCATCTCTCCGCAATAATGGGGCACGCGCTTCCAGAATAGCCCGTCAGCTATTTTGAAGAAGTTCGAAAGTAGTTCAATGAATAGTTTGCCGCAAAGGATAAGCAGTTTTTCTGGCATGGTTTCCATAAATTAGTTGAAAGATTGGGGAAATATGCAGCAGCGGATGACCAATATTTTGAATAAAATAGATTTTTTCTCCTGGAAAAAACCGGGAAAGAAATTATAAAACATATTTTTACTTTGATTTTCATAATAATCATCAACGCAAATCGACTGATAAGGTATAAGGTGTTCGGAAAATTTCAAATTGATGTATTGTGATGATGTATTTTAAATCTGGATCCTTATACAGGTATTTCGCCTACAGGTGCATTTTAATTTAAATGAAGCATCCAGAATATAATGGTAATCTGTCTCGTGTAAAACTGTCTGAATAGGTAGATTTTTACTGGTAAATTAAGCAGATGAATATTCCTAGAGATTTGCAATCGACATGGTTCCCATATTCAAAATCATTCCAATTAAGGCCAAAAATTCTTTCCGATTACGGTTTCTCAATGTATTCCATATTGATCTCCTTTGCAATTGCTTTCCTCGCAGCTCTGACTTTAGAATAATAATGTGTCACTTTGACTATGTATCAATCAATAGATCCCTAAAGTATAATAAAAAACACTGAATTGTTCTTTGATATTGTTCAAAATTTGTAGACTGGCAATTCGCTGTGGAATATCGAAATCCATAGGATATGGAATATTTTCCACTTCTGAAATATTTATCCATATGTCATGATCAGTTGAATGAGCTATGTCCTTGATATTTCCTCTTGTATCACTTCCAGACTCCTCAATATTACTTTCAATTCTAGGAATAGAATTCATAGCCAGACACTCTCAGCCGTTATCTGAGATGAACGTTGGTTTTAGCGCGCTATCGACGTAGAAAGAAAGGTAAGAGGGCGTGTAGTAGTGTTTCTTGTGTCGCTCGTTGTGTACGACAGTATGCCTTTGAATATTACATAGAAATAACGTGTTTAGTATATTTTTGCGCTTGCATCGACATGGACAAAATGGCTACGAAAAGTTGTAAACGAGACGCCGACTCGTTTTCATATATTTGCGGTGAATTTATTAAAATGATTTATTAAAGTGACTACAATCTGCTCTCTCAGCCAACTTCTCTCTCAATGCAGCCATCAACCGCTGAGTTTATCGGTATCCGTACATTCATCGGATGTAGAATATACGAGGGGCAAGTAAAAAATAAGGTTCCCACATTTTTTTCAGGTGTAAGACATTTTTTATTGCAATAAATAAGTATACCATCTGAATGCTTGTACTGTAAACTATTTTTCTACATAGTCACCAGATTTTTCTACGCATTTTTCCTGACGAGTTATCCACTTCCGAAAACCTGCTTCGAAGAACTCCGCCGCTAGGCTGCCGATGAACTTGGTGACCACTTCCTTTACCTCTTCAACTGTACCGAAGCGTTGTCCACCTAAGTGTTGCTTCAATTTTGGAAACAAGTGGAAGTCGCTGGGAGCCAGATCAGGGCTGTAGGGGGCATGATCAAGCAATTTCCAGCCGAATTTGTCCAATAGTGAGGTGGTCTGTCGAGAGACATGCGGGCGCGCGTTGTCGTGGTGCAGCCTAACGCCCTTGGTGAGTCTTCCTCTCCGGCGATTTTGGATGGCTCTTTTGAGTTTCGTCAACGTCTCGCAGTACTTGTCCGAATTTATTGTGGTCCCTTTAGGCATAAACTCGGTAAGCAAGACGCCTTTTCGGTCCCAAAACACCGTAACCAACACTTTTCCTGCGGATAGCGTCTGCTTAAACTTCTTCGGCCTTGGCGATCCGCCAAGTGATAACTTGTGATAACCAAGTTTTTCAGTCAAAATGTTGTCGATGATTTTTTCACAAACCTCAGGAACCTGGTCAGCCAGCTCTCGAAGCGTTACTCTCCGATCCATGAAGAGAAGGCGCTCAATCTTCGCCACGACTTCGTCGGACACCGATGGTCTCCCGCTCCTTTGCTTGTCGTGGACATCTGTGCGTCCTTCGGAGAACTCCCTGCACCATTTGCGGACGTGTTGGATGCTGATGCAAGCTTTCCCATAAACTTCTTCCAACTGTCTATGAATTTCAATAGGTTGAAGCTTCTTCGCGTTTAAAAATCTAATCACTGTACGGATTTCACACGTGGCGGTGACGGCGATAGCGGGCTCCATCGCGGATGGCTGTCAGGCCGGCACTGAACGCCGCAGAGAGTTCTACCAAGACGGGATCTAGAGTGGAAAACCCAGCGCACACGGCGGTGTTGCCGGATTTTGCCTAGCATCTCACGCGGGGAGTTTACAGCGTTGGGAACCTTATTTTTTACTTGCCCCTCGTATCTGAAGATGCATATTTGACATTCTGATTTGGGTGAATTTTAAGATAAGATATTTGGTAGAACAAGGATAACGCTTCCATTAAAATAGAATGGAATTGGAGAGACGTTACCAAGACCAGTATACTGAGAGAATGATGGGAGACTATATTTGGGGTTAATAAGAGAAACTTTTATTGAACATGACAGGAAAAGTAAAACTGTTCATTTGGAAACATTTCCAGCATATTTTAAATCTTCTATTGTAAGAAAAATCATAAATGGATGTTCGGTTTCTTTTCATAAATCATCTCTATGTCAGTTTTCTATGTATTTTCATCGATTTTTATTTTCCCATTTTAACTCATAACAGCAAATTCAGAACATTTTTTTGTTCTTCAAAATAAATTATGTATAACCCGTGCTGTAGATCAGTATCATCGGCTATTATTGAGAGCTGTTAATCCGCAAGCTTCGATCTTCATTCGTCCTTGGTATGGTATGAATTGAAAATTATCATTGCCTCCGTAGTGGAGCCCTCGAGATTGAAGACGAGTGCAAATGTTTAAGAAATTACGATGTGTAGAGATTTTTCCCAATTTTTCGTTTGCATGAACAGTGGAAAAAGTCAGAGATCAAATAAATTTTAACACCTTCACAATAATGGCAAAGATGTGAATCAGCTATGGAGTGTTGAATAAACGTTAAAAATATTGTACAGCCAAACGTTAGAACTCGCGTATAGGAGAAAATTCCCAATAATGTCATAGCAAAAATGTTCCAAAGATATACATGGCACTTTATCTTACATATTGTATTAAAATTTTGGTATGGTTCTTTTTTCAACGCAAAGAAGATAGTGTATTCAACAACGAAGGGATAACGTTCAACCAAGAAAGTCCTTTTTCGCAAACTAGGTGAGAATCAACAAGTTCAATTTAAATTCGTATCCATTTAAAAAAATTTCAGTTTGTTCCAGAAATTTCAACTATATATGATGGTACGAATCGAATCGCAAGAAATGTTTGAAAATTCAGAAAATGTAGATATTTATGAGCGTATTTGCAAATGAATGTACTAACTGATGAAACAAACTAGCACGCATCGAATATTTAAGTAGAGCTCAGTCACCATTTATCGCTCTCAATACATTACTACTATCAATATTCTAAGGAATTAAATAATTATCTTCAAGCTTTTTGATTTTACGATTTTTTCCTCATATCTGCACATTTGGCGGGAAACACTCATTCCATACACTTACATACCCATTTTGTCAACTTTCCTGCAAAATCAATCATATTTACTACTCCTTATGCATTACAATTTGATGACAAGCCCAAAAAAGAAAAAAAGAAAATCGATTACCCTACTCTACCCAAGTTAGATTGCGTCGTTCACATCTCTCGTAAGGTGAGGGAAAGTCAGATAAATTTTCATTGTCAAAGAAGATTTCCTCTCGTCAGTAAAAGTATCTTAAATGAACTGCCGTAAAAGAGAGACGATCCTATTAAAGTCATTGGTGAAAATGCTGAACGTTGCAAGGACACCAAAATATTTCCGAATGAATTTTATTTTATACCTCAACCCAGCAGGAGAATACTGCCCTATATGGCGCTGTTTATTCCAGAATCCTGTATCAAAGCTGAATGTTATACGTTCAACGTCATGAGCACAATTTCAAAGAAGACGGTAGGATACTAGCAAGAAACTCAAGGGGTGATTGTCAGGAAAGGACCAACTTGGGTGAATTGTAGCAATCATGTTAGAGTTTGATGATTCACTGTTTGAAAAAATGTTCAACACAATGTAGGAGTCTCTTCTTGAAGGAACTACGCTATGCATGTTCATTTTCTGGCAGCAATTTTAAGCTTGCACAAAAAACGGAAAATTTTTAAATTTTCTTAACTTTCAGCTTGCTTTAAAGCAGTGGAACAGTGAACGTAGGAGATTTATCATTGAATAGCGGTCATTCATAGAGAGCTTTCATTTTGAAGTGTCTGGGAGAACATGTCAATACAAAATTTCTTCTTAGAAGAACTCAGCTCTTTAGAATGTAAAGAAGAATGTAGGGAATGTTTGTAAAATACAAGTCTAAGTGTATTAAAGGTATTACATACGTTTATAAATTTCAAAAAATGGATTTATTTAACAACTTTTTTCCATAATCGTAAGCTTATTACTGTCTTTTGCAAAAATTTTCTAAAGATCCAATGTTATGGTAGAGAATGTCACTGTCCAACAATGGTTTCAGCTTCAGGTTCGGCTTCAGGATATCAGTTCTTTGATATGGCAAAATAAACTTGGGAACGTTCATACAGTATCATTATTGTGTTACGTATGATGTAACAGCTGTCGGGCAATCAATGATAAGTTTGGTTTGCTATTTCATCAGGAATAGGTTGACGCCTGAGCAACGTCTGCAAATTGTATCGATTTACTTTTACTTTACTTTTACTACACATCGCGCATTGCGTCAATTTTATGGTCGACATGATTATCCATCGAAACAATTTATTTAATTTTTATTCGACCAAAGTCCATTCGATATCTTAAATATGGAAGATTTTACGGAAGGATCTTGGCTTGCGGTTCCAAACACCATTATGTCTGAAGAAAGTCATTGTTGGGTCTGCTTTAAGGGCTGGTGGAATCACACGACCATATTTCTCAAAAATTGCTTCTCGGAATAATACTACAGTCTATAGTGACCGCTGGAGAGTAATGGTTTTCGCGTCCCGGAATCGACTTGCCATAATTCAGCAGACTGGTTTCCACAGGACGTCCGTGCAGCACAGATCATGTGCAAGATCATGTGATGTGACATGTGACAGCAAATCAGTCACCTACGCCGCCATTTATGAGACGCTTGATCATATGGAAGAAAACATTCGCCGCCTTGCTGGTGAGATATGGCTCCAATTATTTGATAAGTAGGAATTTGGATATCTCGTTTGTATGTCCTTCCCACCAGTCGTGATGCTTACATGCCCGAAATAAAAATGGCAGATAATTGAATTTGCAATGAAATTAATTCCATGGTGATGAAAATAATTTCTCTAAAAAGTTCTTTACCTCTAAAAAATAATTAATTCTTCGAGAGTGTAGTTTAGTACATACCATTTAGAGACAATATTGATAGTACCGCACCCAAAGCCTTAAAAGGTTCCTCTATGGAACGCAATATATGCCCGGCGCCAAAAAACCTGCGAACTCAAAATTGTCCATGATATTGTAAAAATTATAGTATTAGCTTGGACAGACCAAAAAAAAAACAAAAAACATTTAAAATAGAAAGAAATTTTCGGCAAATACGAAATTCACAGACATTTTTCGGAAGATAATTTTTTAAAATTTTTATCCTTATTTCTACTTTCTGAATGAAGCAAGCTCCTAGAAGAATGTGCCAATACGGTGAATATATTGATTTTAAAAATATATATTACAATAGGAAAAACATTTTAAATGTAAAATGTAAATACTTTTGAAAATGGAATGAAATATGTTGTAACTTCGATAATATTGCCATCTCGTAGATTTCTTTGTTATTGAAAACACCTTCAACAGCCAATCAAAGGATCAAAGACAGCGGAGAATTGAATAACTTCATAGATTGATCATGCCTGTAACGTTCTTTCGTTTGTTGTTGTTTGTACACTGTAGAGTGAGTCCTACACGTCATATTTTACATAGTACCCTAAGCAGACTTCCTTAATATGACAAGCTACTTAGGAGCAGGACGACATCCACTGATTTCTGCTTAGGATTGAACATTATGAATTATATCTATTGTATCATGATTCCATTTTTTATTATATTTTGGAAAAAACATATACATCGAATCGTTTCGCTGCTTACTTCATTCAATTCCTTGATGTTTATAACGCGGAAAACTTTTACTCAATGCTTAATGCAATGAAATAATAAGTGCTTTATTTCCGGGAATTTTCATCCGAGAATAAAAGAAAGCGACAGAAATAGGATTGGGAATATGTCATCAAAAGGCCCACATTTTTTCATTTCCTGAGATAAAACCTTAAATTTACCAACGACCGCAGATGTTTCAAAGATTTCATTTGAAACTAAGTTCTGAGAACTTCAGAACAACTTGAAAGACTAAAATAATCGGCAAAGTTCTAGGTAAACACTAAGATTAGTACTTTGAATGTACCTTTCTTCGTTTCAATACTCATTTCTGTACGTGGGACGATGTAATTTCAATAATGAAAACTGTTCTGACGAGCCGGGAACGTTCAAAATGAGGATGAAATGTTCTTCGTTGATTTCGTTTGACTATATTCCAGACATAATCATCCTATTGTAAAGTTGTTTTGAAGAAAAACAAATATTTTCGTGATTGGTTTCACTTATTTAAAGTAGATTATAATCACCGATAGCGTCAATCAACGATACTTTCCAAAAAGGTGTTTGTATAATGTTTTTTTCTTTAGCAGCAACAAGATAATTCGATTCCCTCAAACTACCATATCATAAATACTGGGAAGCACTAACACTCTTGGGAAAATCAAGAAGAAAGCGATACAGATTTGTCGCGTAGTAAAGCGAACACATGCAAGGTAGTGAGCATGATGACTAAACATCGAAGGCGAGTGGAAAGATGCAATAAATGGCTTGCTGAAAATAAATGTATTGCAAACAGGAAGTTTCCAATGTAATTGTTGATGAAAATCATTGGGTATGAATACATATATTAACGAACTAATCATGCAACCCTCACCGTACCTTCACGAACTTCACGAATTCATTCAGATTTGATAACAAACATCGAAATCTTGTATATTTATTCGAAGCCTTAAAGCTTCCCAGGAGTTACTCAAAGATACTTACAATAACCGCTTGGCTCGGCCTTGGCTTTAAATTTTGAAATACAAGTAGGAATAAAAGGCCTTCATCGTCATTATCTAGCAGTCATTCCACAGTTCTTTACTCGCTTTTGACGATATCCGATATGAAATCCATCGCAGTGTGTCACGGTGCTAAATACTGTTTCAACACAATTTTTCCCATATCAACGCTAAGCTCTATCGCACAAGGCTCTTATCATTTTTAGTAGATCGAATTTTATTTTTCAGACCGAATCTTTTACTTTTGAATTATAAAAGCATATTCGACATCAGCCATCCCCACAAAACACCTTCATACCATTTTTCATTCTGATATTCAAGGGGGTTTTTAAAGTCATTCATCGCTGAGCCTTTTCGGAGTTTCCCGCCACACTACGATTCCTCCATCGTCTATAATCTTCAATTTTGACCCATCTGTAAAATCAATGTATCTCACACCACCTGAGTCTTGTTAACTTGGTCCTTTGCCCGTTTCAAGCATTTGTGTCTAACTCTTAATGGAAGATCTGGTTTAACGTACGTCAATCAGCTGTTCCGAGCATTTTTTACATAAATTTTGATAAAATGTCCTTTTTTTACCAGATTGTTCCTCATGTTCGGTGAAGCCTTTAATTACTTTCGAATGCTTTTCAAAATGAGAAGGCGATCTTCTAGAGGCGTATTTTTTTGCCGTCTTAAGCATTTCTTCCGTATAGTCGTGTCCTTTCTCGAAACTTTTTAAATATCATGCCACTGTGTGCTGGAGAATATTAAGCCTATAATTTAATTCACGAGTGTTAAGATTTCTCCGCGACAAAATTAAAACATTGCTGTGAAATTTTGTACTAAGCTATCTCATTCTTTATTCAAATTGGTCTTCCTTTCTGATCACGCTATTTGCACCAAGTGAAAGAATATCATTCCCAAATGTTTTACGACAGTGCGAGACAGTACTCATATCCTTTGTAATTATCGAGTTCCACGGAAATTTTCATCCCTATTGAATTAAAATAAAATGTATACTTATTATAAAAATTGATGGAACTTAGCATAAGTCTCAACGGAACCATTTTTCTAGGACTGTATGTTGCGTTAAATGCAACATGAGAACTACGTCTTACTACACATCTCAAATATTGATATGTGGGCCATGTAAGTGACATGTAACAGTCAGTACAGTGCTCAAATCGATTGTTCAATAGCTAATTGAAACTACATTGAATCTGAATTACAAAAAAGTTATCAACTAATATTCCTGCGATGTTAGTTCAAAGGATCAGTCAAATTAGCTTAAAAAGCAGCGGATGCCTTGAATGTTTTGGAGATATACTTCGTCAATGAAGAATTTAAGAAGTAACTTTAAGATTTAACTATATTTTTAACAACCAAACATCTCTAAGCTATAGATTACACGGTCAATATGTCAATAAGATGCAGGACCATCGTAGTTTTCATTCATTCCATTTGTAATTATTTCAAATAAACCTTTTTTAAAGTCCTTTGATTTCATTGAATACGTATATTCAACGCGCGGAATCAATCAAAGCCTGGTTTTGAGTCTGCGTTGGAAAAATACACTGTTTCCAACCGGAGCCATAAATCATTTAAATTTTCTGTTAAGACCAGCCCCATCGATCCAAATCGCTCAAAAGTTCTTAAGGACGTAGCCGCTATGGCTCCAACTTGCATCAAGATTCCTTGTTCTCTTCTCGGAAATTTTTTTCCGTTTTCTAGATAATCTGCATACATAGGAAGAATATGCTCTCTGGAATATTTCCCAATCACGGACATCTTACCGCAAGTTGTGACGTTACCAGCTACTCTGACTTTAAGACAAAGTCTTTTTTTCGGTTTCCAAAAAAAACCGAAATTAATCCACGACTCGTTCGTGACCAAAGCGCTTATTCGGAGAAGACGTCTAAACATAGAGACCTGGTGGTTTAAAATCGTTGCCAAAATCCTAACCGATCTTTGATGTGTTCGGTTTTCACAATGGCCTATTTTGTTGTGAATATGCTCTGCCCCCTCAGTGAGTTGATCCATCTGTCGATGTTCTCCACAACTTGTTGAAACTTTCTCAGGACATATCAAATTCCTGGGTTAAGAATGAAGTACCTATACCTGGTTTATTTTCGCATATTTTTCGTACCTTCATATTCATTTTAGAAGTAAGCATTAATTGTGCATTACTGTTCACTTTATCTTCTACGTTGAGCTTTTTTGATAAAGTTTTCAATAATTACAATCCAGGCACAAGATCTGCCTGCTATCAAAAAAATTAAAACAAAGAGGAACATCGCATTGCTAACTTTTAATTTGACTTTGGACAGATTTAGCCTTGTCATTGTCTTCCAGCTTATTTAATGATTTAATTACGTTAATTTATTTTAATGTTTCACTGGCTTCTGCTAGAGGTACATCCAGTAAACAACTTTCAGATAAATTTTTAATTGCCAAAATACCTATATGTTAATTTTCCGAAAAATCCAGAAACTTTTGAACCATGCTGTATATTCACCGCGTAAATGGTATTTAATCATAAATAAACATTGAATATTTCCATTTTTTATCTTATTTTCCTTTAATTTCTTTATACTTTATAAACTACACATTTACCCAGTTCAAAATAAACTTGCTGTCACAACGACATACAAATACTTGTGAGATACAAATACCCCACGAGCTTTGTAAGATAGAGAACTTGAAGGATAAACGATGCACGTGAGCTGAGCGATGTGATGTCCAGCTTCCTGAGCTTTAATGTATGTAAGAGTTATTTTTTCGTGGTGAGAGTATATGTGATCATTGTGTCTGAGTGAAAATTTAAAACGATTTTGAGGCTCACCTTTTTCTTTACAATCCATGTCAGAACAGCTGTGCTTCCCTACAATTGCATCTAGCAATTTCTAGAAAATGGCATAAAATACCATTAGATTGGTAGGTCAATAGACTGTCAGTGTTTTTTTGAAATTACGCTATGCATTTAAACATTAATACTGCAGTGGTAATACTCTCGGGTAGCTGATCTCAGACAGGGATAGAAAAATAACCAACGGATTTATGTGTGCATTGCGTTTTTAGGTATAAGATTTGGAATTAGTAATCATGTTCCACGCAAAAATGAGAGAGAATCTACCAGTTCATTTATAATTATAATTGTTTTAAGCGAGTAACGTCAGATCGTGAGTTAGTTCGAAGTGTTAGTGTTATATGTATTTACACTATTGCGAAGGCTGGTAGATCTTCTCTACTAAATTGTAAATTTGCATACCCTTTTTGCCCGTACTATGTCCTGCATTGATTCAACGGTCCGATTGCCGATCTTAATCTTGGACCGGTTCTGGTTAATTTCATGACACTTTAAAAATTATTACATTCTAAACTCTTTCGTCTTTTCTTCTTTTCCTTCTACTTTAAAGGTTTTTCTAATTTTTCATGTGAAAACTCAATTGACTCTGATAAGCTTCAAAGAAAGTCAGACATAACGTGCCCGAATTACAAATAATCCAAAACCCTTACCTCAGCATATCACTACACATCCCGAAACCTGATCATATTATAAACATCCTGTCATAATAAATATCCAATTACGCTAACTTGCATGATGACTCATTCTACATAAAGAATCAATCATTGCTGATATCATCATTTAGTAATATCAAATATCAATTCAAGAAGTATAAATCATAGAAACAAAGAGAATGCTTGATCAGCATTCTTATCTTATATAAAGAGCCCCTCATAGAGATTAAGTTTAGTTGAGTGTACAACACCGTTTGAGTGTTATAACTTTGAGTTGCAGTATCAAGTTGAATGTACAATATCAAAGTTGAAGTTCAAATGTAAAGTCGAAAAGTTAAGTGTATAAAGTATAATAAAAGTGTTAAAATAAAAAGTGTAGTTTTTTTTTATAATTGTTGTTATAAAAAACATAACTCCCGCAGTTTTCAAAAATTATAACTTAACCTAGATCCTGATTGTAATAGCTGAACGTTTGACACAATCCTTTTTGGAATGTAAGTTTGTAAGGAAGGAATAGGCTGTTGAGTTTTTAGATGCCTTCTTTAATATATTTTTACTTATTGCTATTGGAATTATTTTATTCTCAAATACATATTTGTACACATTTAACTCAAAGGCTATGAGGAATTAGCCTGAAATGAAAAATATTGTTTAAAAAATTCATTCCTCAGCTAATTCTAATTTTTAAAGTGAGACCGCAAAATATCAGCAAAACAAAACTCGGTCTCCTCATTGCCCGATTCATTCACTAAACACCAACGAATCAGATCTTTAATAACAACGAGGATAGTAGGGTGAAATGCTCATCAAAAGAGCTGTATAACGTCAATTTAATGGGTTAAAAAGAGTTGCTATAATTTGTATTATCCTACGGCTACATCTTTTAGTGCGTGATTTGACCATAATTTTATTGCTGCAGGTCAATGAGCTAACCCTTACCGGAAATTAATCGTTGTAGCCAGCAGTTAAATTCTTTATTCTGTTTTCTTTATGGTGGTACCGGGAGCATCCTATTAATTTACTCCTGGTTGATAAGATTTAAAACGGCACCTGGGAATAAGGTAATTTGCATCATGAAAATCAACTTGGCTTCCACAAAAATGTTATTTCAGTCCGAATAGGATACGACATAAATTTCAGGTAAGCATATGAGGATTTATTTCGCAAATTTACAAACATTTTCGTTATTTTTATGTAGTGGATCTAAATAAAAGAGCATGCTTTTATATAGAATCCTAATCATGACAGACGTTTGAGCGTGGAGGAATTCGTTTGTTTTTTCGAGCCAGAAGAAAATAAATTGATTCCTACAAACAGTCAAGGTCACTTTCAACTCCGTAAAATAAACTTGCTTACAGATTTTTGCTTAAGGTATTTTTGCGATATACTTGAATCGAATTTATTCGCGTTCTGTGGTAGAATTCATATTTTGTGTTTATATTGCCAACGAATTTTTCTATCAGATGCTTGAGAAGTGAAATCACGCCTTCTCAACCAAAAAAAAACATACTAACTCGTGTATGTCCATAGGATATCTCGATTCAAAGTAAATTTCTGAGTAAAGGTCCAATTTTCGACTACTCTAACCAATAATTGGGGCCGTACCTTGCCAAAAACACAGAGAATGTTGTCTTCCAAATGGTCAAGTATCTCAAGCTTGTCGGCGTAGACGAGTAATTACACAACAAGACTACACTACAAGACATTGTCCAGCCATATTATATCACAATATCTTACAGGGGAGTACACATGTCCAAAGCTAAAAATTATGCGGTCATCAAATGCTTCGCTCCTGAGCTGCTTTGATTTCTTCATCACGCGCTGTAAGACTTCTGGATGCGTATTATCAGTGATGCATATTATTTTTAGAAAAATTATTTAGACCTCTTAAAATTGACGGAGTGTGTGATGAGTTTCTCGAATTAAATCGCCACGATTTAGAGACCGTGTTCTGTCGTCAACCTGTTTATGATACAATGGCGACTCAAACTAACAATCAAAAGCACGATAGCTGTCACATAGAATTAAAAAGTGTTGCCAATTTAAAGCTGTGTCATTCTAAAACAAATACCTATGTGTCAAGTAAATAGTGGTTTCGGAAGCGATAGAAATAATTTTACTTCATTTTGACTATTAAATTCTTTAAACAAAGCCATGTTTTTTTAAGCTAACCTAGTAACTTTATTGTGCATCCTCATACTGTTTTTTGTTCATCATACTTGCACTGCTTCTATTGTAATTTCAAATTTATCCTAGTTCTTACCTGTTCAATAAGGTCCTACATCTTTTTTTCGCTCCTACTTGGGCCACCGGGCGTTACGTTTTTTATGCCGAGAAAGCGTTTTGGCTGTATGCTGTAAAATTCAGCTTGTTCTGAGATTCATGCGGCAATGTGCATCATTTTATAGTTTATTGTAATATATATTTTATATTTTATTTATGCAATTTTCGTGTTTAAGCCTAAGTTGGTACGGAGGGAAAATGGTGATTACTTGTTAATGAACGTTATTGTGTTTGGGTCTCTTCGGGTTTGTGGCTGTATCATTGCCAGCTTCGTCACTTTTGCTTTTCCTTTTTTTGTCGTTTTTTCTTTTTCACTGATATTTTCCGATAAAGATTGTGCTGAGGACTGCGAATATTGTGCGGAAATTGGTCACTAGTCTTTCATTTATTATTTTTCCTTGTGTTTTTTTCTTTGTTAGTTGATTTTTATTTTTCCTAAGGTATCTAGTCTTGGTCCTTTCTTTTGTTGGTATTGGGTTTGTGTGTTTGTTGCTGTAGCTGGGGTGTGTAGTGGGATTTTTGTTGTTGTTGTATTTAAACGAACGCAGTTGTTCTTTCTATCTATCTAATAGTTTCCGTGTTGTCTTTCCTGTTTATACCATGTCACCATGAAACCCCCTTCCAATTATTCTTTTTAAAATTCCTTTCAGATGTTTGTAATTCTACATTGGCGCTTCTATGCCATGTTTGTTTTTTTTTTCTTCATTCAAGTGAATAATAAATCTCATATATTTCTGAATATGTATTAGCGAACCTCTGTTCTTTCATTTTTGTCTTCGGTTTTAGCGTCTTATATTATTTTAACTTTATATCTCTCCATCTTTGATGAGGATTTGCTCGATCAGTCTTCTTTCTCCAATATTTCTCGCGTAATCTTTGTTGTTTAGCACTATCGTTATCAGTTCATGTATCATGTAATGGTACGCTGCCATCTTATTTTGGTAGGTGTGTTTCAATAAATATCAAAATGGTCCTTTCGGTGCTGTTTTATATTCATACATATTACGCATTTTATTCCGTTCTTTTCCTCATCAATATTATATACAAAAACGTTGTTTTGTGTCTAAGTTCAATTTTTACATTAAAGTTAGTCTGCGGGTGTAACTAATTAATGAGGTCCAGTTCATCCAGTATCCTGGATCTCTATATAAATGCAAGGATGACGCTAGGATCACCCGAAGTCTATGTGACGTGTAATTTAACATTCGTTTTGCAAAGTCTGTCATGAGTATTTTCACAAGTTGTAGCGATAGTGGATTGCTCCCTTCCCGGGTTGTTTGGTAATGGCGTCCTCGAACTCCGACGAAATTTCGTCGATGCATAGTTCCTCCAGTTTCGATTTACATTTAACGCGTGCTTGTCTCCCATAGGAATGGATACATATTTTCCTTAGCCAACACTTAAATTGGTGTAATGCTTTCTAATGGATTCAACCTTCAACTGGTGTCAGGTGAGGTGGTGTAAATTTGACGTCGCCAAAATATTAAATAAGTTTTTCTCAGAAAGCGCTTGCAGTGAGCGCTTGCGCTCGCGTCTTATTAGTTGCCTAAATGTCAGTTTCGTGGCGACCGCAGAACAAATCGGAAACTGCAATTATGATTTGCAACGATACGTGGTACTTGAAGTCATAGTGGGTTTGTGTTTTCAAAGACTTTTAACAGTTATTTTTGTTCAAACTGAACGTGAACTATCCAGATTTTGAGTGTTTTGTTTTGGATCAATTAGAAAATGAGAAAAGTGATATAAGTGATGTAGAGGGTCAACATTTGGATGAAAATGTTTGTATACAGTCAGATCACGATACAGTAAAGGACATTTCAGACAGGATTTCAGATTTCGATGAACAATCTAACGAGGAGCCATGAGGCAAGCCTACTATTTAGGGAAAAATTTGGAGGTAGGGGGCAAGAAAAGTGGTGTAAAGATCCTCAAACAACCAACTCGAAGACTTCCGACCATAACATTCGACCAGCAAACCTGATTGCAACACTGAAGAGGATCTCCAGAATATTCTGTTGACAGAAGAAATTCTGAAAATAACCGTCAAAAACCCTAATGGAAAGTTGCAAGAACTATACAGATCAGAGTCGGAAGATATTGACATGACAGAAATTACATGTCTGATTTTTACTGCCATATTCAAAAGCAACGAGGAAGTTTTTTCTTCCTTGTTTCCGAAAAAAAGGAGGGGAAGAGAAATAGTTAGATGTATTTTCCGAGAAATTGGTTACTAATACTACTAACAGCATTGCAATTTGACAATCCTGACATCAGAAAAGATGGAAGGAAGATGGTTCCCGCTGCTGCTATATTATTGTATGATAAAGCATATCATACATGACATTATCTCGCTGCTGCTGTATCATTGTATGTTATTATTATTGTTGTTAATTATTTTATCAAACTCTCAAAAATGTTTCACTCCAGGCTCTAATATGTGCATTGAATATGCAAATGCTCGTAAAGTGCCTTTGCCGTACCAAGTTTTTAATGCATTTGCCAAGAAAACCAAGAAAATATGGGTTGAAGCTCATATTAAAAAACACCAATGGGCAAGGACTGACAAATGTTGAGAAGAAATTATCACAACCGATAAAAAATGTTAAATGACTCAATCAAACCGTGTAACAAAAAGTGTTATACGGCAGACATAACCCATTTACCATTCAAACCTCAATGTGACAGTAAGTAAAATGGTCACATCAATTGAAGCAGTCAAATTTATAAGAGAAAACAAACGTCACATATCTTGGCACTATCAATAACGCAAAAACTGAAACTTGTTACGTATTTCGATGTGCAGCCGACATTACGCAAACAAACAAAAATATATATATGTAAATAAATAACTTAAGAAATTAAAATAAAAATATTTCAAGTTAGATTTAGTAAAATAATATTAGTATAATAAATAAAATTAGTAAATAATATTAGTAAAATAATAATTAGTTATTAAAAACAAAAACAAAAAAAAGTCCCAGAAAAAAAAAATTCCAAGTAACCAAAAAAAAATAACCCAAAAAAAATCTTGGAAGTTATTTTTACGATCGATACGATTCGATTAGCCGATAGCCGATGATACCAGTTGCAACCAGTAGAGGACACTCAACCAGTCTCAACCAGTTGCAGCCACTAGAGGACATTCTGCCGAGGACCACCAACCAGTAGAGGCCAATCAACCAGTGGATGACACTCAACCACAGAGGACATTCTGTCAAGGAACACCAACCACCAACCAGTAGAGGCCAATCTGCCATTGGATGACACTCAACCACAGAGGACATTCTGCCAAGGACCACTAACCGCCAACCAGTGGAGGCCAATCTGCCAGTGGATGACACTCAACCACAGAGGACATTCTGCCAGTGGATGACACTCAACCACAGAGAACATTCTGCCAAGGAACACCAATCAGTCGAGGACATTCAACCATAGAAGACACTCAATCAGTTGAAGACACACAACCAGTAGAGGAGGAGGTGTTCACAGTCAGCGCAGCACCATTGAGCGCAGCACCATTGAGCGCAGCACAATTCACAGGTTGTTTGATTTTTAATAATTTTTATTTAATATAATATGAGGGACTAAGCTCTTTGCCTGTGTGTGTGTGTCTGTGAGTTGCATGGAAGAATCAGGGCTTAAATAAAGTCCTAACCCCCCACGCCCACGTGGTGAACTAGTCGGTGGAAAATTAACTTTCTTCGGCCGCCATTATGCGGCCTTTGTATTTTCAACTAACCTTATAATCTTGTTCCTTTCTTTCGCTGCAGGTGCGACCTATCGGTTGCCAAATTATTATTTTATTATTAATTATATATACATATATTTTATTATTAATTTCCTTTGAAAATACATAACAAACTCCACCTCAATTTAAACATCCGAGATCTAGACCAGTTAAACAAACTTTTTATGGCTTTACAAAGGATATCACTATGATATCCATTGTACCAAAATGCAACAGAGCAGTTGTTCTTGTATCATCGATGCATCATGACCGTCGTAATAATCAAGAACGTGAAAAACCAGAAATAAAATAATATAATATTACAACTCCACTAAAAATGGTGTAGATGGTCTTGACAAAATGTGCAGCAACTACTCCTGTATTCGGAGGACGAAAAGAAGGCCACTCGTTGTTTTTTACCATATTGGTATTTGTGCTGTGGACTCTTATCTACTCTTCAAAACTTTGAAATTCTGAAACTCTGAAAAAAGTATGAGTCAAAATAAGATACAAAAGTACTATCTTAAATAAAATCATATAAATTTTTCATACGTATACATTCTTGGGTACAGCTTGCCTTCAAAAAAATTTGTGTGGTCTGTTCCCGGATTTGATCACTTAATATTTTTGAGTTCCAAACCAGAAAGTAAATATATTTTTATTTATTTCATGTTCCATTGATACGAAAAAGTTATTGATTATACGCTTTAAACACGAAAAACTAGAATTTGAGTTTTTTCAGTACGAAACAAGATTAGAAAGAAGTAATAAGAGAATAATTGAATATAGGGAACTAAAAAGAAGAGTAATAAGAGAAGATAAGAAAGATTTCAAAGACTTTTATTTTAATAAAATAAAAAAGTCAAAAAAGCTCCTCCATAACTGGAAAAATATATTCTAGTTTTTTAATTCACAAGATAAAAAATTAAGCTCGGAGATAACGTACTTTTTTCCACGCATATTTCTATTAAAAGTGTCAATGTACGTCAAATAGGACGTCAAATAGGACGTCAAAATGACGTCAGCTCTCCAATACTAAGATTATATTCACCTCATCAGTTGAAGGTTAGCCAGCTCTAAGTGCAAAAGTTCAGGAGCTCACCAAACCAGTATTTGAAAAATTTACCAACGACGAATTACTTTCACGTTGCTTGGAGAGAAATACGAAAAAAAAAACAAATTTTATAACAAACCTCTGCAGGTAATCGTTCCAAAGCATACGTTCGTAGGGAAAGAAGTGGTCGAAATGGCTGTCAAAATAAGATTGTTAATTTTCACTGAAGGACGTTTGACACTTTCAAAAATCATAGAACTGATGGTTGCCCTCCATGAAACTGCTCTGGCAATTACGCATTGAGTAAAGAGGAAGAAAAATTATGGCTGACTGAAATAGCCAGCAAGGTGGCAACGAAGGAAGGGCGTTTCGATGAAAATGCCTAATTTCAAGTACAACAGGCATTTGGCGAAATCAGTTTTACCAACTGGCAGACAGTTAATCTCCGTATTTACTCGTTCAATAACGTATTTACTCAATCAAATAAATCTTGAAGCATTTTATTTGTTTAAGATACAATTTGATGAAAGAAATGAAAAAAAAAATGTTAGCATCAAAAAACTATCCGAAAATACTTCCATATTTCTTTCTTTCTTTTTTAAAATTTTTCAAATATCCTGGTCGATTCTAATGTGAAACAAATTCCTTTTCAAAACGTAGTTTGTTGTTTGTTTTTGATTTCAGACTCGTGTATTTTTTGTGTATTTTTTAGGGGTCGGTTTGGGCGCCCTCCATAAGGATTGCATGGTTTGAAAAATAATTTTTTTTTAACTTGACGAAAGGTGTTAAATACCACAGAGAAAGTTTGACTACCTTATCTGATAAATAAAGTGCAAAAAGAATATTGAAAATGTGTCTTTTTTGAGCTCCTATTAGATAATAGTACGTGAGATGTGTTCAGGGCTTTCTAGCGATGAGTATGTAGTAGGTAACCCTTGCGAACATCAGCCCTCACTCGGGTATCGTCCTGTGATTGCGTTCGATGCAACGTTCTTTGTTTCTTTACTTGTGCAAATCAGTTTTTTTTGTAGCTCCATGCTAGTGAAAGGATGATGATAAGATTCCGGGATGTATTCCCCGTTTCACCTTTCTCTCCCCTTCAATCTTGAAATTTTGTGACAAACCCTAAAGTCTGAAGCTTAGTTTTCATCACTTCATATATTAACATATTGAATGAGATACACATAGAAAATACTCAACATTATCATTTCGGAATTAATGGATACATTTGCGAAATGATTTTCCTTAGATGGGCTATTTGTTTGTCTGGTGAATATTTTAGTACTTCCTAATCTTATACTCTAAATGTTAAAATATTCCTGCGTTTGTTTATATTCTCTGTGACCGTGACCTGCTTTTATTTTGATGTGCGCCTTATCTTGCTCTACGGTTTCGTGAATGAACATTATTTCCTTGTTTACATCCTTTCCGCACCTACTAGCTTTTGTAAATACAACTTCGTGTTATCGTTGTTACCAACATTTACGACTAAACTCCCACTGTAATGCATGATAATGTTTCAATAAAAGGACGAGTTTGAAATGAATCAACGTTCGCTCCTATTGCGTGACAAATAATCGGTTTTAAATGATTCATTTGTGTTGATACGTATTGGAGAGACGATGGTAGGGGATGTTAATGGACATTTTTAGAAAAAGCATCTCATGAGAATGACTGCTGATAATATATACTTTATATGCGTACTATAAACAAACCAAAATAATATAAGTACTAAAACCTGCTTTTTATTGAAAAAGATACCCCTTTTTATTTGACTGAAAGTCGTGATTTCCAGCTATCATGATAGGAATGGTGTTACGGTCTAGAAAAACATATAATAGCATATATGATCAAGAAAATACTTGGTATTTTTAGGAATAATTAGGCAAAGGGTGGAATTTATACTTCTACCGTTCGCATGAATAAAGAAAGAAAATTGGTACAGATATTGTTGCTCAATTGTAAATATATTTTCTAACTTTTAAATACTTCGAGCATATTGTTTACTAATTCAAGTTTAGCACAAGTACATACAGCATTAACACTTTAAACAAATTTTTGATCTAATGGCATTCAACCAAAATAAGTGGAATTTATTTGAATTGATGAATATTCCCTTATTTTTATTTATACGGTAAACAAAAATACCCAAAAGATTTTAAATTGCAATATCCACATAAATCTACTCTACTAATCGTTTTTCCGTCTCAATCTCGGAGGAATCGCCGGAAAGTGTTGACGGTCGCTGTATCTACGCTAAACTGACGACCAGATGTATGTGCAAGCAGAGAGAAGACGTTTGGACGACTTCTCTTAGATAGAGTTATGAAAGGCATAACTAGATTGACAAAACGCTCTTACTTCGTTCTTCTTCTTGAGTCTTAAGTTCTTTTAAATTAAATTCTTCGTTTTTTGGTTCGATACAATTACATCGGTTGTTGTGGGAAGATTTAGCGCTGGGTAGTATTACGTTGACAGTTTTGTGGAAATGTGAATTTTGGGTATTCGGCTGCCAAATAGTTGATGCGTGCTAACGAGCAAGAGAAAGTTACTATAGAGAGATAGTGTTACTATAAGCCTATAAATTTCAGCTCTGAGTCTTAAATTTAATTCTTAATGACATTATATGCTTAAAAAGGTAGAAATAACAAGATAAAAGGGAAAAGTATTCAATTAAAAAAGCGTTGACAATTGTATAAAAAAATCAACATGGACGCACTTTGATTGGATGGCATAAAAAGCCTCATAACCAGTTATGAGATGTGATAGCTGATGAACAGGGATGAAGGCAACTATGCTGAATATTCAGTATTAATTACCTTAATATACTAGAGCCAATAACGTATATTTTATCTTTAAAATATCCCCATTGGATGAAGTCTATTAAAGATAAATAAGGACCCAAAGGAATGGTTTTTTCACATTTGCGTTAGACCAAGAAACATAATTTATGAAAAGCAAGCCTTTATTCGAAGTAAAACAGGTGTCTTCATCTTGGTGGATTCCAGTGTTGTAATTGTAACCTGATGATTCAGAAGCCACTTTACCGTATAAAATTTAAGGCAATAGTTCAGCCATTGTCTTCCAACCAAGAATGTCAATGACATCCGTCTTTGCGATTTACATCAATAAAGCAACCTTATTTGTATGAAGTGGGTTTTGGTAAATAGGAAGAGGTTTCCTTAAAAGCGAGTGCCATCAATTTGGCCTGTCCGCGAAATAATTTCCGTGAAACTGAGTTCTGTCTAATAAAATAAAGTTATAGAAGTTCACGAAGGTTTTGATAATTTTATTTGCATAATTTGAGCTAAGTCAAAAGTCACCGCCTTAAATTCCTGCGTTAATTCAAATATATGTGCATTCAATACTATATTTAGATGCAACATTTACAATCTGCAATGTAGACTTAGGTACATCTAGTGTAAAAGCAGCTTTACTAGTCAATATTTTTTTATTTGAACGCAAATATTTGCAAACTTGCTCCATGGTTTGTCGATGTGTACTCTTTTGCAACCTTCAGGTTGAAGTCCGACGCTGATTCTCAAAAATTTTTAAACTCTAAATAAATATGAGATTTTCAAAAAAAACATTTTCAAAAGACCTGTCTGTGAAAAAAATTGAATTACTTCTCGTCCGCAAAAGAAGACGCTGGCTATGTGCGGTGGAAATCGTTCACGGAGATCTAGCAAAGTTAAGGATAAGACTAATGGGCATTGCATCCTTACTGGAGGTCTTGCGTCCGCACGGTCTAAAGGTAGTTCCTAGGGTCCTCTTCGATCATAAGAAGACTTCTCGTACAAAGATTTCTCAAAAACTTTTGGAGAATTGTTCTCAAGTCACATGTCCTCAAAATTATTTAGACAACATGTATAATTCAGAAAACATGATAATGAATAACAACGAATACAACGCTGAGTCTAACAGGTGGATGGCACAAGAAGGCTTCTTTTTCCTCCTTCTATCCAAAACGCGCGAATGAGTAAATCGATGCTGATCACCTCTATCAACTCCAAGGTATTATACATTAGAAATTTCGGGCTAATCAAAATCAAGACCTTAGATGGCTACAAAGCAGATCAAAATTCAAAGAGATCGTGAAGTTCTGACGAGTTCAAAATAACAAATCCTCGCGGTGGCATTCGTTTTTCTATTCTTCCATGTCAAACGCGATATGACTGCACTGCCCACGCTCAAACCTGAAGGTTACCTATCTTTTCAATCCCAAGGATTAAGGACCAACATTCCGGGACATTAGAAATGACCCAAAGGCTATGACTCGATGCTTAAAGAGATCGCCATCAGCACTTTCCAAAACGCATTCCGCGAGTGGGAGGAATCATGGCTTCGATTTTCAAGCAGCCTGAATTCTAAAAAGATGAAGCAAGAAGGGTTGTAATTTTGAACTTTGCGAGAATTTTTTCCAGAAAAAAGAAAAACGTTCTTTTCTGAATTCATTTACCAGGTAGCCACAAAAGTTCGTCGGGTATTGCTATGCGACACATTCCAATGTCCAGGGAGCCACGACCATTTGTCGAAAGAGGTCGTATTTATGGTTTCCTGAAAGTTCATCCAGTAGTGCTTTGTTTACATTAGTAGACGAATTCATCTAGTCGACAGAATTGACGTTTGGTAGCAGTGAAGATGTCGATGTCAAACGCGGTTATTAGGGCCTGTTTACTGTATGAGTTTAAATTGGGCATAAATGCTGCAGAAGTGGTCAGAAAAATTTGTAGTGCATTTGGGCAGAATACTGTGTCAGAGCGTACTGCACGAATCTGGTACAAAATGTTCAGACGTGTTGATACGACCTTAGAAGATCAGCCTCGCTCCGATCGGCCATCTTCATTTGATGAGGCGCAATTAAAAGAGGCTTCTGAAATGGACTCAAGTTTAACATGCCAGGAGTTCAAGATATCCAATGAAACCATCCGTCGACACCTGCGTCAACTTAGAAAAACGTGGTGGCTCAGCAATTGGGTTCCCCATCAACTGACCGCCGCAAACAAACAGCAGATGCTCATCACTGCTCTATCGTCACAAGAAGGAACTTTTTCTCGACCGCATTGTTACGTGTGATAGAAATTGGGTTCTTCATGATAACAGGAAGTGAACGTACTTCCTCACCTGACCGCCAAACCCAATCTTCACCAAAGGAAGGTCATGTTGAGCGTATGGTGAACCACGGCCAGTGTCGATCACTTAAAGTTCCTCCCGAGTGGCCAAACCATCAATAAAGATGTGTACTCCGCCCAGCTACAAAGGGTTGCAGCGGCACTTGCAAAAACACAACTGTCTTTGGTGAGCAGGAAAGGTGTTCTGTTCCATCAGGACAACGCCAGGCCGCATACAGCAAAGACGACTGTGGAAGTGATCAACTCGCTTGGATGGGAAATTCTTCCACATTCAACTTACTCCCGTGACATCGCTCCATCGGACTACCAATTGTTCCGAGCCATAGACAGCCATATACGAAATCGGCAGTTCCAAACTAGAAAGGATGTCGAAAACGAGATAAAGTTGTTTTTTGCGTCAAAGAATGTGAACATGTATAAAAGTGGAATTTACTGTTACTGAAGTTACTGAAGCAAATGGTGACAACTTCTCCGAATAAAAATGTATGATTTGAAATTGGCGAGCTTTTTCTTTTGACAGATAAAAACCGAAAGAACTTTTGCTGTTGCCTGGTAACTCTACCATGGGACAAAATCTACTTTTGAGAAAAGTGACAAAGGGAAAGCTCACAATTTTCTTGTTTATATGTGGGTCGAGAATATAAACATCTCGTGATTACGTAGGCCGTAAAGAAAGACAATGTAAGTCGGATTAGTCTACATTTTCATGATAATGCTTGTTAATATCTAAACGATGTGAACTTTTCTAATCAACTGATGAGTGCTAACATTAGCTTAGGTTATAATAGAATATTTTATATTCACTGTCGATTCCTGATGCTGAATTGTTTTTTAGGCAATATTGAGTCCAACTTTTCCAAATTAATGCTTTCGAAAAACCGCCCGCCGAAAAACCGAAAAGGTAAAAATAATTTACCTTTTCAACCTACTATTTATTGGATGTGCGCAAAAGCCTTCTTTAGTTTTTCCATATGTTTTTTCTTGGAACGCTATATCTGTAACCCTTGATCTCATTTGGGCAGCAGGAAGCATTTCAGAAATCGCATCATTGCGACTATAGATCGAAATATCAGTTGCAGTTGTATTTTTAGAGCCATACTAGGAAGTGATTACATGACCATTGCAGGATTATTGGAGAGGCTTTACGTCCACAGAAAATCAATAGAGTTACAAGCTGAGGGTATCTCAAAAACTTTCTCAAAAACCAAGGAAGATAGGATAACTGACTGTGTTCCTCATCTTGTTCGTCAACCTAATGAAGGATTTGTTATACCTATGGTTACTGGAGATAAAAAAATGGCCCTGTACACTAACGTGATACGTCGCTAAAGAGTTCAGCATCTAAACCGGGCATATATTCAAGAAAGGTTATATTGCCTTTTTGGAAGGAAGCTCATAAAGCCGTTCGTTGGAGGCTTCTAGAACGAAATAAAACGTTATGTACAGTAACTGGAGTGGCTTCAACAATCAATGCATTATAAACGTCCTGAATAACTCACCTTTCACCAGGGCAATGCAAGACCGCACTTAGTTACGCTGCAGCGAAAAATAAGAAAGATTGGCTGATAACACTCACCATTTTTCCCCCGATCTTGCTCTTATAGACTATCACTTGTTTTGGTCAACTACCTGCAGGGAAGGAAATGCATCACTGAAGAATATGTCCATATAGGAGCAGCAAATTATTTCGAGTGCAAGTTTCCTCAAAATTTAATCAAATTCACTTTCTTTAAAATTCAGCGTTGAACCTTAAAGGAGGAACCAATGGCAGGATGTTGAATACTGTTATTACCTACAAACTAAAGCAGTTCTCATATAAGCTAGCTCTAAGTGCAGTTGTTCAGGAAAATGTTAAAACGCGTTTTGAATAATTAAAGGACAATCAATTACTTACACAATGCTTTGGAAACAATACTCAACACAACGACGAGTGTTGCAATGAAACTCTTTGAGTCTGTTTAGCAAATGTTACAATCAAATAGCCAAACATTCGCTTGCAGATAACTAAGTAGTCAAACTTGGGTTGCTACTTCTTTTGCAATGTCCAACTTAGGACGTTGAAGTATCCTGAAAATTATGGATCGAACGGGTTGCCTATTGAAGAGCCTTTCCATCAATGGAGGCATATTTGGGACGATTTCAAAAGCATATACTGCAGCGTTTAAGGAAACACAGTTTGATATCAAAAACAGCAACAGGAAAACCAGCAAGGTTCAATAGACTTGAAAATCCTTCGATCTGGCCTAGTGAATTCTGTTTGACTAATTTTAAGTAATTAAATTGAATTGATTTTTAGTATACTCCAAAAAACTTTAAACACATTTTTTACCCAAAAGTTTTTAAATATTGAACAGTCAACGTCCAGATTGATCGAACAAATTTACATAAACTTGGTCTCAATTTATTTCTTTGAGTGCTTTCATAGGCAATCCTCCTGAAAATTCCAAAAAAAATGATTTAATTATTCGCGCTTAAGCCGAATCTATTGTTTGTAGCTACCTGCAACGAGTTACCTTGACAACAAGTTATGATTGCCATTATTTAGACCAGGCTTCACTTATTCCTTTACCAAAATGTTGTATGGTACATGCTACGTTAAAGCTTCTTTTTACCTCTGAAATGGAGAGACAAAATGATATATTCGTCATGTAATCCTTTGAGAGTTTGAGCAAGGCAAAAGTGCAAGGCAACAGCTGAAAAACATATCCAGTGTGTAGGACGAAAGATTAATGAATGATCGGGCGGTTAGAAATTGGTTTGTAAATTTCCGTTCTGGAGAAACGTCCTTAAAAGAAGAACCGATGGCAGGACCACCTCCGGCAACTCTTTCAAGGTAATATTGAAGCAATGTCCATGCTAATCAAAAGGAGTAATAACAGAAGGAAGCGGTTAATTATCGGCACCTGGAGGGATTAGGGGTAGTCTGCATGTCAAGAACATAAGGCAAAGAATGGGGCAAGAAGGATCTCTACCATAAACGGATGCACATATCCATTGGAAAATGATTTTATTGTGTTGAAGGTGGGATTGACAAGAATAATTCACTATGTGTTTTTGAACTTAAATGTAACCACGTGGATTGATACGTTCAGCAATTGCGAGCAGTGCAAGAGAAACCCTATGAAAAGCGTCCTGCCCTCGTCAATCGCAAAAACTCATTGATACAGCAAGGCAACAATATTTTTATTACATCCATCTTATTCTCTGGTTTTTGTCCCGATAGACCGCCGCCTTTTTGTTCCTTCCAAACTTTTTGAATGGAAAAAACCTTCAATTCTGAAGAGTTAGTCAGGCAAGCTAGCGAAAACTTCTACTAGTCATTACCGACCAAATTTAACAAGGAAAAATCGATAAAATTTCCTGGCAACTTGGGAGAAGGTTGAAGATTATAGTATTGAACACTTAAGGGAGGGAAGACTCTCCAGACAACCGTTTTTTCAACATTTTTTTACAAAAACAGCGAACAGATATTGCATTCAATGATAGATAGATATTGCATTCAACCATATATGAAAGAGGATGTTCAAATGTGTACACCGGTATTTTTCTAAGAAAATAAAAACAAAATGGCGGCAAAAAATTGATTTTCGCTTGGGAAGGCCCAGCCACTGGTAGTCAATTGAAATCAATCACAAAATGTTTTTCAGTAAAAGGTGCTATTTCGCTTTGTTTATACCTATTTTTGATAAAAATTGGGGAAAAGTGAAAAAATCACCCTAGTTTCTTTAAAAACAAACTGTTTAAAAACGGAAACATTTTGTTAGTTATAATCAATGCAAACTTTTAGGTATATGCAAAGACCAATACGTTAAAAAATATTTGTGCGAAATTTTAAGTTGAAAGCAATATTACTTTATAAGTAATGTTGTTCTGAAACGCGGAAAAAGCATATTTGAAAAAACAAAGTAGACGCTTAACGTATGATGCGAGGACCTTTAGGCAAACCTATTTCAAAAAAATTATAATTACAGTTGTACTCTGTCCTATTTATATAACCCCTGATTCTTCTTTAGTTGAATCGAACTAATCAGAAGACATAGGCCGCAAAGAACACGCACTTACTAACTTTGGAGTAATCTTGACACTCATCTCTTCTATGACTTTCAAGGGACGTTTTAAACTTCTGTTGAATTTTAAACAATAAAAATATATTCTTTCATTAAGGTTGGTTCACTAAGTGCCCGTGTTTGACGGCAGGGGCCGTTCACGAGGGAAGATAGTGTTTATAGCGACAGCAATTTCAAACAAAGTGACAGCTCATTGAGTTCGCCACTTCTCCACATGATCGACAGCGCGTTGCTATCGTATATAAGCGACTATAAAAAAATTTGAGACTTTATGGCAGGTCAGTTTGGATTTAACACCTATTCGTTGTAGCAGATGGTAAAAGAGAAGTATCCTTCGGTAATTTGCTTTTTATTTTTGAAGGGAAAAACTACGAGGAGATAAAAGCAAAGTTAGATGCTGTTTTCGCCATCTATGACAGCTAAATATTGGTTCAACGAACCACCTTTAATCAGGTGCAACAAGGACGCACGGCAGACATAGTTATGAAATCATTACAAAAAAGTCAATGACATGATACTCACTGATTGATGAACGAAAGTACGCGAAGTGGTAGAGGCGGTAGGTTTGTCAACTGGAACGGCAATTAATTTTTTGCATGATCAGTTGGCGATGAAAAAATTTTCAGCCCGATGGGTGCTGCCATTGTTTAGCGTGGAAAACAAGCGGATGCGTCTGTTAACTTTGAAGCCGTGTTTGGATCGATTTAAGCAGGACTCAAAGGAGTTTTTGCGTCGAGTTGCCGCTGTTGATAAAACCTGGATTCATAATTGCGCACCAAAACACAATTGCAGCTATGAAAACAATGGATATCTCCCGGTGAATTTGATCTCTAGAAGGCGAAATCGGTCCCATCGGCCGGAAACATCATGGCGACGATTTTTTAGAAGAAAATCATGGATTTATATTTCGTTTCGATTCATGGATTTTTTAACAAAAAGAAGAAAGATCACTGGACAATGCTGAAGTGAGTTATTGGACCGTGTCGACAACGACATTTCGACTTTATGATACACGACCACATTTGGCTAAAAAGAAAGTGTTGTTTCACCATGATAATGCACCAGCGAATTCATCCGGAGTTGTCGCCGTCAAACTGATTGTCACGAATTGCCGCAGCGACCCCGTATTCACCCGATCTGGCTTGGCTCCCTGTAACTTTTAACTGATCCTTAATATGAAGACATGGCTCGTGGGAAAAAATTAATCTCAAACGGGAAAGTCATCGCCAATACAAAGGCATATTTTGGAGCATATGTTTTTAAGAGAAATCCAATTTTTTGAAGGGATTAAAAAATGGCAGGAATGTTGGGTGAAGCGTATCTTTCTAAAGGAGGACTATATAGAAAACAAAAAAAAACAATTTAATGAAAAAAATGTACCTTCATTTTTATCACGGGTACTTATTGAAACGGCCTCGTTTAGGCCTGAAGTTACATTTGACTCGATCATTTTTTCAATTGGCAATAAGGAAAAATATTGTGTGAGTGTGCAGACACCACCTTTTTAAGGGCGCTAGTACATTAATTGCAGTGTTCAGTTACAATGAAGATCCCATTTTTTTACTACTATACAAAATTTTTCAACTAAATCATTAGTTAAAATGAAGCCATCGCATTTGAACAATTATTCAACTTAATTAAAACTAAATGGAAACATAATGGAAAAAATACATTTTCTCGGGATCTGTTGAATGATCCACGTAGCATATTACGTTCGGCGTTGTGTTGGTGACATAAAGGCATAAAAATAAATAAACAATCAAAAAGGTAAATAACTAAAATAAATAAATAAAATAATAATAAAAGGGACTAAGCGCTATTGGATGGGGATTGTTTATTATGATCGTGTGATGTTTTGGTTAAATTTTAAGGTGTAAATTTGTACTCATAATAATAATTTGTACATATATAATAATATAGAACAAAGACTAGAATTAAAATGATATTTGCAATTATATTAAGGTATTAACCAACATCTCAATATAAATAAGTTAGAAAACAAGTCTCAGAAAAAAAGCCCCTACTAAAAAAAGTCCCCTACCGAATTTCGGGGATCTCTATCTGGAAAGAAATTTTCCATTGTTATACTTCGGGTGTTGGTAGTGAACCACCCCCTATATGAAGGTGAAGTTTATTGCATCAACGAATCAAGTTGGAGAAGGGAGTTAATTGAATTTCAGTCGTTGCCTTTTGACATTTGATTGATTTGAATTTTGATAAGTCAAATGCAGCAATGTTATTTTGTATATATAAGTGTTATTTTATAGAGAGAAGAATAAAAAAATAAACAGGGAAATAAAATATTGAAGTAGAGAAAAACACAAAAAAATTAAATTAAATACATTGAAGTAAAGAAAAATAATAAAAGTGAAATTAAATATTATCAAGTAAAGAAATAAAAACGGTGACATAGAATATACTGAAGTAGAGAGAAAGTAAGTGAAATTAATTTTATTAAATACACTGGAAAACAGCATGTCTTTTGCATGAGATTTTTTTCATGAATCTGAATAATTTTTCCACGCTGATTTCAAAAATATATGCCGTTTTTATGTAGCAGCTCTAGTTTTGGAGTTACGAAGCGACAGGGTTTTTTATTGAAAATGCACATAGTTTAAGTTTAAAAAATTTATTAAATATATTTATTTTGAATAAAATTTCCTTTTTTGGATTTTCTAGAGTGAGATGTATTATGAGTAGTATTTTGAATCCTCATACAATAATCAGCCATCATATGTTCATTCCAGTACCCCTGATACCTCTCCTCCATAGTGCGAATATCCTGGTGAAAGCGCTCTTCTTGTTCCTCGCTCAGGTCACTGAGATTTTCAGGAAAATAGTCTAGATGGCTGTGAAGGTAGTGAAGTTTAATACTCATGTTGCATCCAAGCCGCTGGAAGTGTGTCAGCAATCGTTCAACGTGCTGAATGTAGCCGTCAGACTTCCTATTGCCCAAAAAATTTCTCATTACCCAAACAAACTATTCCCATGCACATTTCTCGACAGCTGTCATATGGTTGATGAAATTTTTATCATCTATCAACTTCCTGATTTGTGGGCCATCGAAAATACCACCTTTGATTTTCTCACTACTCAATTTTGGAAACACTTTTTCAATGTATTTGAAACATTCGCCATCTTTTTTAAGAGCTTTTACGAACTGTTTTATCAACCCCAGTTTTATATGCAAAGGAGGCAATATAATTCGGTCTCTGGATACTAGTGGAGCATTAATTACATTTTGCTTACCGGGAATCAAAGCCTCCCTGGAAGGCCAATCTCTTTTTGTCCAGTGCTCAGCTTTAGCTCGGCTGTCCCATAAGCATAGGAAACAGGGATATTTTGAGTAACCACTCTGTTGGCCATGGGGAAAATTTACCATTTTCAAACCAACACATACAACCCAGTTATATTCCTTGTTCTTGATTTTGTCGAAAACTAAAGATATTGTAGGATATTCTTCTTTAACCTTTGTAGAATGAGCAATAGGTAAGGAACCAAGTTTGTTACGATTATGTAAAAATACACATTTCAAACTTCGTTTTGACGAATCAATGAACAACCGCCACTGATTTGGATTATACTCTTTTAATCCCATTGCAGTAATTAGGCCCTGAATATCAAAACAGCCTAAAGAGACAAAAACACAAAATTATCTTTTTTAGTAAAGAAAGGAAGTAAATCCTTTTCCCTGTTACGGTAGTGCGCTATCTTCGTTTCTCTGGTCAACAAATTTCTTTCTTTCAATCGGGAAGCTAAAATTTCTGATGCCGGTTTAGACAGTCCACGGTCCCTGATCAAGTCATTTAGATCATCTTGATTTAGTGGTCGGGGACTACCGTAGCTATCAAAATCACTGTCGCTACCACTGCCGTCGTTTTCGGTTTGTCCGCTACACTGGTCTGGATTTTCCGAAAATGTACATGGCTGCTGTGATGTTGATGTGTCACTAATACTCAAGACTGGTCTTATGGCAGATTTTAGGTTTGGATATATCCACTTAGAGCAATTTTTGTGGTTTATTCCTATGATTTTCGTTACACAGAAATAACAGTCGTCATGATGGTTGGATGGTTCACGCCAAATAAAAGGAGCTTTTTACTTAAAATTGGGTCTTTTTTTGTTTGCCCACAGTCACAAAGATTCAACACAACTTTTGCATACCAAACTTGGCATCCAAGGTTTAGCGTTTGACGGCAACGGAAACCCAAAGTAGTCGAAGTATGCCTTTTTCGCAAATTCCAACACATTTAAACGAAATTTTTGGAACATATATTCTCAAATAACACAAAAATAATCAGGATTATTTAAACACGTCCTTCTTGAGGAAGACATAATAAAATTTATAAAGGAACTAGTTAAGTTACACCGCTATTGATAGAAACTACCGACTACTTATGTAAATTCAAGACGGTACCTGCATTTCACTAACTTGAGCTGCTACAAAAAATCTGATGGTGGATTTGAAATCAGCGCACCCAAATTAGTAAACAACAGTAGAAAAACTTCATGCAACAAAACAAACAGTTTGACTTTGTTTTTCTGTGATATTATTAGTATTAAGAAGAACAAATGAAAAAGTGGAAATTGAGTTTCCAATACAAGAAGAAGAAAAAACTTATCCTTAGACAAAGGGAGATTGCATCGTAGACAACCGAGTAGCGCGACGTGGATGGAAAAATACATGCACCGGTAAAATGCAGACGTCTATGGAAAAGTCATCATCAATCAAGTCGGAACACTAGAAGACGTTTGACGAGCAAAATTGCAATTACATGGGCCGTAGGAGTTGTCTCATCTCAGTGTTTTTGTGTCCCTTGCACTGTATAACAAGGATGTGAAACTTACAAAGTAGAAAAAATGGAAATTTTTTTATATTCTTTATATTTGTTTGTAGTTTTTGTTTTACTATTTGATATAAAAACATGAAAGAACAAGTTTCTTTTATCTGTGTGTGTGAACAAATATCCTGAAGTGGTCTGGGCTTTCAGAATGTCCCCCACGCTCACGCGGTGAGCTAGTCGTAATTAACTTTCTTCGGCCGCCATTATGCCACCTTTATATTTTCAAAACTAACTTAATATATCCTTGCTACATGTGCGGCGTATCGTATTTATTTAGTGTTTATTTTGTTCACTACATTTATTTTGGTTCTGTTATTTTGAAAATACGCAACATGGCACCCAACGTTTATTTTTTTAATTATTATTTTGAAAATACTCAACAAGTGATTAACTGTCTGTTTCATAATGCTCATTTTTCTTAAGAAAACATTAAAAATGAATGGGGTAAAAAATAGGCTAGACAACTCCAAACTATTTATTTATTTAGCTATATTCTATTTTACAAGCTATTTATCCATTTAGTTAAAATAAATTCACGCCCTGTCACTCGCAGTTCCTTACCAATAATTAATCTCAGACATGATGAAGTTATAAATACTAGAAGCTCATCAAAAGTCCATTTATAAGGCAACAATGGACTATATTTATTGCATTTTGAGCACAAAACCATTTATGCCTTCACGAAACTCGTGAAAATCGTTTAAAATCATGACTTGGAAAATTATACAATAGCATACAATAAAGTCCTTGGTTTCAATGTATTTTGAGTGGGCTTGTGAATAAGGGCAGAAGTGCACATTTTCACATTACTATTTCACGGTACATTTAGTAGAAATTTAGTCCTGGCAAAAAAATTTAATAAATCATTTGTAATGCTTAAGACGTTCACTTCATACTCAACTGCTTACATTTTCGAAAGGTAATTTGCAAAGGTGACGAGAGAACAAATATGAACGCATCTTAGCAATACATTTTGCGAAGTCCTTCCTAACAAACATTAGCACTGGAAAGGCTAAACTGAGTGTGAGCTACTCCTCTATTACACGCAGATTTCGACTTACCCAGTCTACTTTTGGTATTTAAGCGCCAATGATTCTGATTAAATACTTCTTTTTGGAAAAAGGAAGAAAACACTCCATTCAATGTTTAAGGATTCTCACACAAATAAGCATTTATAAGAACTGACTGGTTGGGAAAGAAACCAATAGAATACATATATATATGTTTACAGGAAAAAATGATAAATGGATAGTTCAGTAAGGATTGTTCGAGTACGATGGATACTACCTATATACGGATGAATAATTTTTTGTAAGGTTAAATCTAATGTGACTAGCACTCAAATTGTTATGGCTGACTTACCTTCTAGTTGAAAAGTAAGTAGGAGGCTCCATTTGCTGGTTGACCCTTTTCATATTGGCTCTGCCCGTAGCATTTTGCTAGATTTCTTGTTTAAAGGTTTTTTTTGTATATATTTGTAAGTTGATTTCCGTAGACTTTAAGAGAGAAAAATCATGAAATTTAGAAAAAATTGAATAAACGTTCTTTCAATTCTGGAAAAAAGGTTAGCTAATTGGTTTTCTCGGGTCCTTCGATGGCAAAATGAGGTGTGCCTGTCACTTGTTGGCTTAAAAGCGAAGGTGTGCGCGGATAAGTTCATGCTCATCATCTTATGCATAGGCAATATCATGAAAACTGATGAAAATGGTTTTCTACTTTTTATTTTTGGTTATTTTCCGTTTTTCCTTGTGTATTTTTTGGTCCATATTAACTTAATTAACGAGTGATTTGCTTTTAGATTTTCACATGAATCATTTTTTTCAAATCATTTAGTATAAAAGACGTGTGTCATATTGGTATCGTTATCATATTTCGACATTTAACCTAACTTGAGCTATCTTGAGGGATATAAGTTGGCTCCTTGGTTAATTTTTTAATTTCTAATATTTAGATTTTGTCGGAAATTACCAGCAATATGCTTGCATTCAAAACTAGTCTAATTATTATAGAAGAGAATTATTATTGCTATTATTTTTATTACTTAGTTTGACTTGGGGAGGGGATTTATCTCCTTAGCAGTACGGCTTCAGAGTTGGCCGATCCCCGATCAATCCACAATCCACAATAGCAGAGGTAGTGAATGTGATCCAGCGGGCAGAAGCCCACAGTCACCACTTTGGCTCCATTTGGCACCACTTTAGCTCCCTTCTACTAGATGACATATTCTTGGTGCTCTGGAATATTTTAGGGTGCCGAAGTATCTGCCGCAGAAATTGAAGGATAGCTTAAAGATCGGAAGCTCGTCTATGACGCATTAGGAAGTCTGCGAAGAATAGATGTGACATCTTGGGTGGCGTAAGGTTCCGTGCTTGGCCCGGCTTATGGCTTTTGGCTTTTGAGGTTGCAGTTACCGAAGGAGTCGCGTTCGATTTGTTACGTAGATGGTGTTAAGAATCAGTACATGTAAGCGAAAATGAACTATTATCACGTAATAAACATTATTTGGACACATGTTCAAACCAGTAATGTACATACGTAAGATGTATTTTTCGTGGGGTTATAACTTGTATTTTCCCACATTCACCTATTTTAGCATATAAGATCTTTCATAGTCCACGACGCATTCACTTCTTTTTTTTTGTTTTATTATACATATACATATACATATTATACATTGTGAAATTGTGGTTGTTTCAATTAATTTATTGAAAGATTCAGTGAGCGTCTTGATGATTTATCAAGTCTCTAGTGAAATAAAATCGTAAGAGTGTTACGCTAGAATTTCACCAACGCGTATAATAACATTTTACAGATGGCATAGTAGTATTAGTCGCAGGACGTACAGTCGAACAGCCACAAATCAAATTGGCTGCGATCTTGTGCCGAGTGAACGAGTGGATGACAGGCCGTGGTTATAGCCTAGCGCTGAAAAAAACCGAGGTCGTCATTCTGACCAAGAAGCAGATCCCTTGTGATGTTCCCCTTCGGGAGCGAGAAACGATTATCGAGTCAAGGCTTAATGATTGACTCGAAGATGAGCTTCTTCGAACAGGTTTGAGCGTCAGCAAAAAAGGCGTCTGTGGGAGTATTGGCTCTCAGTCATCTTATGGCCAACACGAGGGGATCAACGTCGAGTAAAAACTGTCTCCTAATGAGACCAATGGAATCATTGCTCTTGTACGGCTCTGAAGTCAGGAATAAACGTGAAAATAGAAAACGTAACGGGAAAGATGATGAAATCAAAAAACAATTGGAACTGCATGTCGCATTACGTACAGATAGTCCTTCTGATAAAGAAGAGCATCATGGATGGCTTGGTGCCGCAGGGAGAAGGAGGATCCCTCTGACGTCAATTCTCTCCCATCCCATCCATCTGTGCAGACAGAGGGATTTCCCTTAACCTGAAGGCGCTGCAAGGTGATGATTTATAGTCCGAAGTAATGTGACAAATAGTACCAAGCTAGGTTCTCGGTGTGACAGCAGAGTTTTTTTCATACGTAGTGAAGAAATGTGGTGGACAATATACCGGTCCTTTTCCTCGATTAGAGAACCAATATTAGAAATTATTTTGCCATAAAAGATGCGAAATTTCCGCTCAATATTTTGGCAGTGCAAAAAACTCTTGCATATGACATAATCAAGTGAATGATCAAAAGCCACACAGTTTCCGAGATTGCACTTAAAAGATTGCACTTCCTACGGTTGCAATGCATATAAGACTGAAAAAGTACAAATTTTACAGTCATTACATACCGTGCTGAATAAATCACAAACAATTGTTTGAAAAATTCAAACAATTATGCAAAAACACTGAAACACTTTAATTTTTGCTTAAAGCACAAATGCGTACCAGGACTTCATTTTCATGATGACATGAAATTTTCCGAACCACCACGGCGGAATGGTTACCTCCATGTTGTTGTATTCGCTATTGTGTTCAGAAAAAAAGATCAATGAACTCCTTTAAATGTTACAATGGAGTTCATAATCAGCTCCTGAAGGGAAAACTGTTTGTTTCTTCTTTATTTTTTATCTGTGAAGTGCGCTTAATAGAAGGAGTGCTTAATAGAAATTAATGTGACTGTAAAAAGTAAAACCACTGGCAAATAACCATGATATTTTTCTATAGCAAACAATGTATCCTTTACGTTCTTATATGAAAAACTGAATTTCTATCGGTGCGTCCATTCTAAAAATGCTGTTGAAACGACCTATAAATCAGCTCTTATATGATACATGGTCCAATTATTGCGCCATGTATTGCGCCATGTAAACATTAGATAGGGCACCTGTTAAAAAGGGTCGTGACTTGCTAATTGGGCTCCGAACGATGTTCGTTGTCTCATGTAATTAGAAAATGAGGTATCTCCATCTTTCCACCTGTGTTGAGATTTCAAATAAATTTCATAGGAATCAGCTTGTTGATATTTGAATCAACGATCTTTTTCAACTCTTTGGTTCCAATACAGGTGAAATCGATAAAGTGAAATGCATAGGATCCATTCCGAATTAACGTACGTGTAACCTTAAGTAGCGAAATAGGCGAGCCAGTTCAGAAGGACTTTTGCACTTCATCATATTTGACAGGAGCGGAGTCATACGAACGAACAGAAGTGGAAGAAAATACCAAATTTCATATGTTTTCATCAGTAATTCAATAGAGAACAGACTACTAGAAAGTATGAATGAAAATAAATGAGGGGTAGTGATTTCTTTGCATGTCAAATTGAAAAACAAAGTGCATAACGTCATTATGAATGCGGAATTTTATCATAAAACTTTTTATTAGATACTTTCTGACAAGATCATCATAGACAATTTTTTCCTTTCATCTCATAAAAATGATTTACTTTGCTATTACCTCAAAAACTGAATCAGAAATTTCCATACAACTAAAAGTTAGACATGGAATTTCATAACAGTCAAGATCTAGTGCAAGAGCTGACTTGCATATAAAGTTAACCAAGTTGGCCATCCCACTTCGACTAAATTCCTCCTGTGAATATAAAATTGAATAACGTGTAAAAACCACTCGTCTCGACTATCCTTGCAACTACATAGCGAAAAGATAAGTTTCAATTCAGTATATGAAATATGTTGAATTTTATTGGGATGGGGTTAAGACGTCTCCTAGAGATTTTCTAGCAACTTCGCTATTTTCGAACGTATCCCTTTTGCCTGCTGCTTGTATTCCTATTTGTATGCGGGACTTTTTCTCTCGAATTGCCACATGAAAGTTTTTGCTTTACGAGTTCTAAGGCTAGAACTTTGAGCAACAATCGTTGAGCAAGGAATCAGGGTCGACTTAAAAGGGATGTGGTGGTGGCAGTGGTAAAGATGGTTTATATTACGGTAATATTAGAGGAGTTTTGCAAATACTTTCAAATTTATTGGCTCATTTGTGTTCTACAGAAATTTCGTCACGTAGAAATGCTATATATGGGCCAAAATTTACTAGCATTTGTACGTTTTTGGGTTTGCCTTGTTGTAAAATTACTTTAAAGGGAAGAAAATATTTGTAATAAAATGCTTGATGCCAAGAGGAAGTACAAGTACTGATGTAAAATTGACTATTGTTTTGTGATTTTTCTGCTATCGAATTTCCTGTATTTGGATGACACACACATCTGTTAAAAGAAATAATATATTTTTTCGGGAAGGAGACGGTTATGAAAGTGAAATCCGATAGAGTTTTTGTTTGAATTGAACCAACTAATAGGAGAAAAAGTTTCGACAAGTAAAGACAACTCAAATAGTTTCAAAGGACTTTCGAAAATTAATATAAATTGCCTCTATCAGGAAATACCTTGGAACTCCTATATACATGATTTGTTTGGAATTTATGCTCCCTGATAAAAGTCATGTAAATGTTAAAAAATGATTTCATTACCAAGGAGGCTTTGGATCTTAACATGCTGGGGAGTAAAAGAAGCATTGCAGTTTATAGCCTGCTGAATCCCGCCCAAGATACAAAGCGTATAGGTGAAAATGTTTTTAGTATTGGTGTTAACATTACTAAATGTTATTCAGTAATCTTGAGTTGAACGACGCAGTCCAGCTTAGCCACTCAATTGTTTCTTTATTTACAATTATTTCTACTTCTAGACAAATGGTAGACTGAAGACGGTGACAAAATTTCGTGTGGCTTGTATTCTTCTATCATCTTTCACTCTTATCTATTTGCTATCAGCAAACAAGGACTCTTTGCACCCGTGTCCATCACATTCGTTACAACTTCTTATCATAGCGTAAGGACAAAGCAGCAATATGAAGAAACAGAGAGAGGACAAACGAAAAATGCAAAACTAGTTATATGTTGGGGTTTTTTTAGCTGTATGAGTCGATGGTTGTTGCCTGTGGCTAGATTGTTCAGAATGTCAAACGGTGTTGACATTTCTGTTCAGTAATTTTTGGCAATTCATTGTGAATCGTTTAATGCCAGAACAATGCCTACGAATTGGGAAAATTTTCTTTGAAAAAAAAATCTGGTCGCGAAGTTCTTCGAGCACTTTACGGTCAACATAAAAGAACAAGTGCGCAAGCAATTCGTGCAGTTATTGATCTTTTTCGCACTAATTTAACTCTTCTCGATTCGAAACCATCAACAAGACAAAGAAATGTGCGTTCCGAAGGGAACATTGCTGCTGTAGCGCAAGGTGTTGAAGAATACGCCGAAATGTCGTTACGTCGCTATTCTCATGTTTTTGGCTTTTGTACTTCGAACACGTGGAAAATTTAATCTAAAGAACTTGGCTTGTGCAAGAATTAAAGCCAAATAACAATCATTTACGTCACTGATTGGGCGAATGTGAAACTGGCCGAAGATGAGCTTGTTAACCGAAGAATTGTGTTTAGTGATGATACTCATTTACAGTTAAAGGGCTTCGTCAATAAGAAAAATTGCCATATAGGGAGTGAAGACAATCCTCAAGCCTTTAACAAATTACCATTGCATCCATTCGTGCAGTTTACACATTGACGGCATCATTGGTCCTTATTTCTTTCGAAATGAGGAAGGAGCTGTTGTTACAGTGAATGTCGAGCGCTATCGAGCCATGCTGACTGATTTTTTCTTTCGAACAGTTAATAATCTAAACATTGAAATTTGGTTCTAACAAAACGAAGCATCTTGCCATACAGTGCGCTTACTCATTAATTTTAAGGAAAATCGTTTATTGATTACTTTTTATTGTCTATGTTGAGTCATTGGTTTATGCCGACAAACTTGCAAACCTTGAAGCATCGGAAGCCAATATTTAAGTTAACATTGAAGGCATACCATCAGATTTATTTTAAAAATTACTGGAAAATTGGACTGATCGAATGAATTATGTAACCCGTAGCCATGACGGACTTATGCCGGAAATCATGTTTGAAAAATAAAGGTCTACCAACCAGATTATAACAATTAAAAATTTATTCCAACTATGCTTCTGTTTTGTATTATCATTTAAATTTTTCAAGCTCTTTGAAAAAGTACCCTATACTTGTCTTGTATCAAGTATATATTTCTAGTTACATATATTGTAATTTTTATCCGAAAGCTATGGAATAATAAGACAAAATTTATAATCATACAAATAAAATTCCATCTTTTACTTAAACTTACTTTAAACTTACAATGAATTTATTTGGTGGCACGACAGCCGATAAAACTGCGCTTATGCGACACCCCCTAAGACCCGAAAATCTAAAAATTCTCGTGGACTGGGCCAGGAAACGGAATCTTGATCCATATCCAATATCACGCCTATTTTTGCCAGACTCCATTGTGGTGTACATGAGTTTTCAGTTCCTTTGGTAGTTGATAACTACAATTATTATTTCAGCACCATAAAAAATTCAAGACAATTCCTCCATTCCATTCTAAAGCATTCCCCATGTAGACTGTTACTAATAGTAAAGTACGCCTTTCGTCGTTATTGTAAGGTTTCGGTATTCGAAGTGCATTCTCTACTTTTGTGATGGCAACGATAGTAAATTGTTCAGCCGTAAAAGCGCATTGCTGACGGGATAGATCACCTGCTCTCTGTGATGAGCTCATCGAGTCCTTTCATAACTGCGTTTAGCAAACAGCAGAAGGAAGGTCTTGGTGCTCTTTTATCTTGCTGATCAGCGTAGGGCCCTGGTCCGTTATCCATTATTTTGGAGCACCCTCTCATGTAAGCAGGCGATGGATACGCTTAGCAGTATGTCAGTGTAAAATAAATGGTGCAGTACATCGAAATTTCATTTTTCCATAGTCTGCTTTTAGAAAGAACCATTGGTGGTTAGGCCCAAAATGTCATAAGTTATACCAACTCTATAAAAAGTCTTCAATGTGCTTGGGCATCATCTCTAGATGAAAAGGATACAAACGATTGTCCTGACTTATTAGGGAATAGAGCGTCAAAGATCGTATGTCTGATAAACGTCGGCATTTTTCGACCTATGTAGTATGAGGTCATCTTGTTACCCTATCGTATCGGAATTTTTTTCGTTCAAGTAAGGATTAAGTCATTCTTCTTTTTGCACGTCAGAATTTATCTCTACTTGACTCTTTGATTTGTCACTCTTTCGAGCAAGAATGTTTTTCAGAGCTAAGGATCCTCATCGTTTGCCAGTTAGTCGTGAGCTATTAATGTCATATTTGCTTTAATCGGAGTAGCTCTCAGTTAAAAAAAGATATCGGAATTTTTGAGCAGTACTGATTCCGCTAACACTTGTTTATTTAACCAAGTATGTTGACTGGGAGGATGGTACGATGGGAAAGATGAATTTAAGATGTCCGTGAATGACTCTTTCTCCTCAAATTTCGTTCCGGACCGCGCCTAGTGAGCGGCGCCAACTCATCACTTCATTATTCAGTTAAGTATGTATATCTGTTATGTTGCATATAAACAGTGTTTTTTAAGATAAAGAACTTTGAAATAAAACAAAATATGGATAAATTGTTTTGAATTCCATTTTCCAAATTAGTTTCATCATGAAGACTATTCATTTTTGAATTTTCGGAACATAAAGTATTTGTTCATGGCTGTGTTGTGGTCGCCATTGAATGCAGTGTTTTTGCCTGCACCATTATCGAAGAAATTTGGACCGCTGATTCCACCCGCCCATAAAGCACACCAACCAATGACTTTTTCCGAATGTAACGGTTTTCATGTAACCGCCGTTGGTTGCCTTATTAACTAGGCTGTAATGCCATGACACTTTCGAAGATAGTGGCAGTTATACATGAACAGAATACCTAGGAAACTAAACAACACTTAACGAAAAACTAATTTAGAAAAATTTATTCCGAGAAACTAAATTCGAAAAACAAATTTCGAAAAACCCATTTCGATAAACTTATTTCGAAAAACTAATTTCGGAAAACCAATTTCGAAGAACTAATTTTGAAAAACCGATTTCGAAAAAATCCATATCGGAAAACTAGTTTCGAAGAAGCAATTTCGAAAAAGAAACTTTGGAAAACAAATTTCGAAAAACTAATTTCGAAAACTTACTTTGGAAAACTAATTTCAAAAACCAATTTCGAAAAACTTATTTGGAAAAACTAATTTCGAAGCACCAATTTCGAAGAAATAATTTCAAAAACCGATTTCGAAATGCCCATTTCAGAAAACTAAAAGCGAAGAAGCAATTTTGATAAAGTAATTTTGGAAAACAAAAATCTCGAAAAACTTTTTTCGGAAAACTAATTTCGAAAAACCAATTTCGAAAAAACTTATCTGGAAAAACTTATTTCGAAAAACTACTTTCGAAAAACTAATTTCGAAAAACTCATTTCGGAAACCCAATTTCGAAGAACTAATTTCGACAAACTGATTTCAAAAAATTAATTTCGATAGTTTGATTTCGAAAAACTAATTTCGAAGCGCAAATTTCAAAAATCTATTTCGAGAAACTAATTTCGGCAAAGTGAAATTAATATTTTTAAACTAATTACGAAAAACTAATTTCGAAGACTAATTTTAAAAAACTTGTTCCGAAAAACTGATTATAAAAAAAAATCTAAATAAAAAAATATTAGAAAGTTGCATTTTTTAAGCCCGCAAACCAAGATTGTTTCATAAAATCTTGCATTATGCAAATGGGTACAGGTGTAAAAGTTAATCACGATATCGAATGGACTCACTAAGTTCTTCATCGACACAACGCTCTCCAACCGCTATTACTAACCGAATAAACTGTTGTGATGGATGATTATTGCGGCCATAAAATTGACAGAGTACGCGATGAATTTCTCGAACAGAACCGGTTTTTACGATATTAATGTGTACAATTTGCAGATATTGCTCAAGCATCGACCTATTTATGATAAGGAAGTAAACCAAACTGATTTTAAAACATATAACAGCTGTCACACGATCCGTAGCATTAAAAATGGTTGCCACCTGAAAGCTATATACTTCTTAAAAACATCTTTTGTACCCTTACGTTGAAATGAATGTTTTGATAAAGTCAGTTAAGCGGAAAATTTTCCAACTTTTGATTTTGAATTCAATGCTATTCATTGTTCAGTTAGCAGAAGTGCTTTCGGACGTTCTTTGAGATTTTTTATTGTTTTGAATTTTCATTCTTTGCTTTGTTTTGATGAGTTTCTTCCTAGAAAATCAAATAGCATGCAAATAAACGAAATGAAGGCATGAAGAAATGGGAAAAAAATCTTAAAAAAGATACTTCGAATTGAAAAGCTTAAAAAGACACTTCGATTTGAACTAGAAACATGATCTTTGTCCTCGCATATTTAAGGTTATCTTGAGTCAAATAATATTTTGTACAAACGACTCCTAAGAACTTAATTATAGGAATCTCAGTATTATGGTGTTAGGTGACTATCAAGCTGACTTTGGTATCTGAAAGTTTATATGAGACCCTTGAATAAAGGATAATAAATTTGCAGAATATATCTGCAAATATATGTCAATTCGGATTACTTGAAAATAATTAAATGAAGCAATTAAATTCTAAATTAAACTATAATACGTGCTACAGAGTCATAATTACTGCTTATACCTTTCATTTTCTTCTCGCTTAATGAAAGGCTAAGTTCAGTAATTCAATCTATATGCTAAAACTATTCATTTTGAAATTCAAATTTACATTAATGGCAGTCCATATTTTCCAGAAGGGGGAAAGGGAACGGTGAATGAAAGGGTTGATCTTAGGAAAATTGTTAGGTCAAAGTAGCCCAAGTGACCATATATATAATCATGTACGCACATTTATGAATATAAAATAATCTAACCGTTATCACCCTACATTTCAAGTATTATTTCCACAAAAAGGACTATTGCCCTGATCATAGAACAACATTTAAACTAAGTCAACTTGAGACAGCAATGACAAATATCTCATGTTATGAAAAATAATGTATTAAGAAATGGTCCGAAGTGAAGCTACAAAAAAGGAATCTGCACCGCAAAAGAAAATGTAAATTTTTCTTTTGCTACTCAAACTATATTGGAACCATTTACTTTTTGCAATACCACAAAAAATTATTTTTCTACTTTAGAAGTGCTCATTTTACAGGAATATCCTTTTCATCGAATTCTGCTCTCAGTCTAGTTATTAAATTAAAGCCAACGCTAACAAAAACTTTTCTCATTTATTACATAAATGGGTTCAGTGCTTTGAACTTAACAACAAAATAACCAAAATTGCCTAGAAAGCGTTTTTCCTTCGCGTTTACGATGTGTTTTAAACAAAAGCAAAAGGAGTAGAGTCACTATCCATTCATATGAGTATATGATCGGGAGTGGAATGTTTTGTGAAAAATTGAACAACGAACATAAATTATTGGTATTGGTTTTTGCTTTGTATTCACTTGGTGTTGTTTGAACGTTTATGTCCTTTTTTTCACAAAAGTTAAAATTGTGTATTGTACCAGTATATGAACACATGTCAGTATTTAGCTCGTTTCGAGATTGTGAATGAATGATTAATATATATGCCTGGATATCCTTGCAGAGTGTGTAAACTGAATTCTATAAACCTTTGAAAAGGTTATTGAAATGAAAATGTTATTTTTAAATATTCAAAGGATCGACGATTATCGTAGTTCCTGCTGAAGAATTATGTCAGTATCATTAGGGGTGACCCGCAAGCAATTAATGAAAACAACAGAAAATTGGGGTGAATGCCTTGTCTTTAGTCTTGAATCTCATGTCTTTACATAGATGTTTAAATCGTATCACCTGAGTGCCATTTTTCGAAACTATTCAGTTTCGTTGCGTCTCACACTGTCAATGAGGACCATGAGGATTTTCCATTGATCAGTTCTATCTTTGTCCTGCTCATAATTTCGGATGGTGCCGTCTCTGTTTAATGCCCAGAACGGTCGGTACGCGTGCTGGTTCGGAGAACTGTCAGTACAACTTTACTACTCCCTACTCCCTTCTTCTCGCTGCTCCAGGGAATTCCACATAAAATGCGTAAAGCTGAAAGACCTGAATTTCGTTTATTTGCAGAAGCTGTTGTAGGCCGCATTGTCTTCGTCTGAATACAATTAAAACGAAAACATTTCTTTAACAAAGAGCTTTTAAATATGTATGCATTGCGATTTTCGTTATTTTCGTTGGATTTCCATAATTCGTGTAATCCATAATTCTTCTTGATTATAATCCCATAATTCTAGCTTGATGTGCAAGGGCATGGGAATGTTGCCCGTTATCCCGATACATGGGGCCCCTGAAATGACGTATCAATTATATGTATATGAACAAAAAGATTGATGTGGTGAAGCCGCGTTCTAATGTGCAGCTCCCTCTAACAATACGGCTGCGGATAAGTTGCCAGGGTTTTTTAAAGTCGCGGAACATTTGGAAATTAAAAATTACGAATGGCCAATCCATGAAGGCAAACATGTTCCATATATTGCTGAGGGTACCGCATTTGAAAATAATTGACAGAAAACTGCGAGAAGACAACGGCTACGAAGTCTTTCATAAAGCGCTTTGTTTGGACAAAACCGCAGGTCCTGAATTCTCTTCATGCTAAAGTTTTCCTAGTTTAAGATAGCAGAGAAAAATTAAAAAACAATCGCATCTGAGGTGCAAAGGACCGGAATCGTGATCCCCAACGTCATGTTCCAGGTTGTCACCAAAGACGCGCATCAGGCACTCTTTCAAGCAGTAACGACAATCCTCAGTAAACTACCAACAATTGCTTCTACGATATGTTTCATTTTTCGTTGGTTATTTTGTAATAAATTTAATCATCTACTGCGTGACAATCTACACTTTAATTTGGGGGCATTCAAATCGGTTGGACGTCTTCTCTTTTGTTTTCATTTAAATTGTGCTTCACTGGCACTTGAACAGATTGGATGTTTGTGATACTCCCAATTCTGTAGCACATTTTGAATCTTGATTCAAAAGACACCAAAGAACGATGATCTTATGCTCTTAATAAAATGTAGCGTTTTACTTTCTCCTCTCTAGTTGCTATCCTAAGATTTGCGATATGCCTTCTCATTCCTTACTCTTGTTCTTCTTCTTAGCACTGCAGCCCCTCTTGAGCCTTCGCTTCCTGCAACAAGCGCCTCTAACTATATCAGTCCATTGACCGCGTCCTCCGAATTTAAAACCCGAGCAAATATGAACTCTATTCTTTGATTGATTGATTGATTTACTGTCCGCGATGGTGCACGTTAACCCTAACAAGTTTTTTGTGCTCTCGCTTCCAGTGTTCCTAGAGCGCCTCAAGCAGATCCATCTTAACCCTATTCCTTACTCTTATTAGGCCGGAATTTGGTGGCTGGCATCATTACTTGAACCTAGAGGAAAGATGCTGCTACCACAATCAATTAGTCGCTTCCTTATTCTGCACAAAATATATAGTTTTTTCCCTCCGACGATGTAAGATAAGATTTTAATTACCGCTTCAAAGATTCTATTCTGCATGGCAATAAATCCTATCAAACCTGATGATATCACCATCTGTTTGATATTTAATAATATCGGCTTGCATACCAATTGGATTTTTTTGGGCGGCCAGGAGTTTTCACTTTTTAGTTTTGGAATAGTTTTTTCAATGAAGCCATTAGTGCCACAACGACCGTTCACAATCTTTAACGCTTAAACGGCTACTTCTGCACCGCCAGGGCGAACAAAGGTCTTTTGTCGATCACGTCTTCAAGTTCGAAAAGATGACAGATTTTGCTTTTTCGGAGTAAGGAGCTTCAATTTTCAATTACGGTCTTAATGTTTCAAGGAAAATGCTTAACTAATGATACGCATGGTAACTTGCCCCTTTTTTTCCTGGGAAAAGCTCATAGTAGCGCTAGACGTATGCATGTGTCTGAGCTGGGTTTCGCACATCTGCTCAATGGACCCCAACCTGATACTTACTCAAACTGATGACACCTTTTGATTTTTATTTTCTGGAAACGGAGAGTTAAAAGGAGATTTCAGACATTTTCACCGAATGTGGCTGAAACAATAGAAAAGTTTGTTATTCAAGTTAAAAAATAATCTTTTTAATTTCATTTTTGAGAACGACAGATAAATTTAGAATCCTGCATGTGTGATTTCCCGAGATATCCGGCTTGGTTATTGAAATCAATCTTTCAGGTTTCTTCACATATTTGATAGCAAGGATACTACCCAACTTGAATACATTGTCCATAAAAACATATTAACAAATATGACTAATTTTCAAAAAAAGGAAGTTAAGGTATTTCTTAAGTTAGTCTTATCCTGCGGTCAGATTTCTAAGAAGCTAATTTCAATAGAAATTATAAAAAAATTTATCAGCTAAGTTATCTTACATAATAATGTACGATGCCGGACCCATCGGATAATTTGTTCGTTAGGAGTTCTAAGCACAAAATCAATTTTTATTGAAAGCAAAGTAATTTTTTTTTCATTTTAACTAATATGAATTCAAAGTAAAGATTTTTATCATCTTGATGACTTGGGGTCAACTTTGGGAAAAGCTTCGATCAACATCAGGTCTTAGCCCTGCATTATGGTTATTTTTGGCACGGTGCAGTCCCATCGTGTCGTCGAATAGAGCCTTATACTTAGGACCAAAAGGCCTCCCGGCTCCAGGTTACAAAGAGTTACAGTTTTATTGGGCTAGTACATCTCGGCTAGTACAAGTGGGGATTTTTGCCGGTTTGAACTATCTAGAATGCTGATTCCGCAGTCTTTCGAGCCAATCTATTTCTTTATCATAGATTTTGCTGACTTCCATTGCTAGTGCTACCTTGTTTATATTTATTTTAGTTGTAATTATTTGGCTGTTCCAGCTTTTGCTAACTCTTTGGCTTTGTTTCCTCCAAATCGCTGTTTCCAAGGATCCATGTTAATTTTACGTTTTTTCGGATTGTTGAGGCTTTAAGGTATTAATGCCATGTTCCAGTTGAGTTTCGTATGTGTTTTAAGGATTTTTTTTTCAAATGAAAATAAAGACCAAAATCGATTGTAGCATTTCATTGTTATACGATTTTTTTTCAGAAATTTATTGGCATTACAAACAGTAAAAACGATTTTAATTTAATTTCAGGTAGTGGAATTATTTTTATTTTGATCAACAAAGTTGACGCCTTCAATTTCACGAATGTTTACTTTAAATAAAATAAAATTTTATGACAAAGGAACAAAGTGTGGAGCTTTTGAAGAAAAAAAAACGAAAACATGATTCACATTTTCATGACATCATATTTTTTCGTATCAAATCTGGTTCAAACAGAAAATATTCGTCAAAAATAAATGATTCTAGTTTCAGACAGAGCCATTGCTGTGAAGGATAACGTATCGAAACTCCACCCAAATCGATTGACTATTTTTTTCTAAATTATCTAAATCTGCGCCGCACATAGAGATGCTGATTCAAAAAACGGGTTTAAATTTAGATTTTTAATTTTCGAATGAAAAAGTATTTAGACCTTTTTAACAATGCAGAGCAAAATTGACAAATTCTTAGAAAAATGTGATGCTCTCAGACTCACCATAAATCCAGACAAAATTCAAAATATATTTTTTGGCAAAAGCAATAACCCTGAAAGTACCCTACAAATACTTAACATCAATACACCCTGGATGAATAACATTAGATACCTAGGTAAACTTATAAATAAATCTAGAAATTTTAAAGACATTAATAATTATTACAACACATATAAAAATAAAACCAGCTTAATAAAACGACTATGCAGACCCATGAACACCTTCAGTCCCAAAACTGCCCTAAACATCTACAGGACACTAATTAGACCCAAAATAGAATACGCGATAACAACCATAGCCCATGCCCCGGAGTACGTTTATAGAAACATCGAAAAAATCAAAGCCAAGATACTAAAACAGTGCCTAGGTCTACCTCCTAGCACCCCTAATAGCTACGCGTTCGACATGGCCAAGGAATTGAACACCCGAGAGAGAGTAGATTATCTTACGGCAAAAGAACTTGGCAAATTAATGCACTTGAATCTAATAGACACAACACTAATAAACATAGAATCACCATCACTAAATAGCTATAATTACATAGCCAACAAATTCCCTCAAATCACCACAAATTTCAGACCAATCAAAAGAACCAAGCTACCCCCTAATACTAAAATCTTTTGGGACCCAGAAGACACACCTTTCGCTAACTACAAAAACATTAGATATTCAGACCTAAATGACATCTTCAACACATTCATAAGTAAAATAAGGAAAACAAACAACAAAATAATTATCACAGACGCCGCCAAAAATCGTTTTGGAACAGGCATCGCCTATACAGAAATATTACACGGTACAGGAAACTCATACAGTCTCAATAACTCCATCTCTGTCCTAAATGCTGAAATCACTGCCATTCACACAGCCCTATTGGAAACAAACTTCCTCCCAAACTCTAGGTGTACAGTCTTCACTGACTCCAAAAATGCTCTTACAAACCTAAATTTCAATAAAAAAAACAAAAGAATAATTCAGGATATATGGGAACAAATCAATAAACACAATGAGGTCTTTTTCACTTTTATATGGGCTCCAGGGCACAAGGACATAGAGCTACTCCAAAAAACTGACTCACATGCCAAAGAAGGCATACTAAAAACAAATCCCCTACACACCTACAAGGACCTGGATGATATCCTTAATGAAATACATGAAATAATATATGACAAGTGGTTAGATAATACAGACAAGCTACTAAAAAATTTCAAACCTAGCCCATGGAGCAAAGCCCCGCATCTAAGACACCTCACCAAACCCTGGTTCCACAACAAAAATATAAACCCCATTGTTATAAAATCAATAAATAGATCTATGGTAAGCCGTACATACAACAGGGAAAGACTATTTAAGATTAAAAAAGCGCCCTCGGAGGAATGCCATCACTGCAATGAGACAGATACACCGATCCACAAAACTTTCAGATGCACCAGATATGAAGCTTTCAGAGCCAATTTCAATTTCTTTACTAAATATAAATTATTTATGCAAAAACTAAATTTATTATGCAAAAACGATGAGTTTTTGCTAGAACAACTATGCAGCTTCCTTGATTCCACAAATATCATCCTTTAAATACAAAGTCCGTATAAACCTAGGAAACTCCTAATTAACCACTCCCACTTTTACCTAATTTCCTACCCCCCGTGTTTCAACGGGTAAAATATCACAATAAATAAGCGAATACGCTGGCCAGTGCCTAGAGAGCCAGGTCCAATTTTTGGTTTTTCGGCTCTGCCGAAAACGGAAGGAAAAAAAAAATTAAAAAATATACTCACATTCATCGGTGATGCCTGGCCCATACAATTATCCTTTCTCCTCTTTGTATACGCTATTTTTTTTCAACTATTTTTTTATTTCAGCCCTGCGATTTAGCGTGGCAGTTTTTGAAGCATCGAAAGTCACTTCTCCGCGTTGCCAAGCCGTTACTTTTTGTACTCTTGTTCGTACTCCATTGATTTGGGACACATTTTCACGCCAGTTTTTCGATTATTTTTAAAACATGCATATATTCTTCATTAAATATCCTGACAGCTGAAGTTGCCATCTGCAACGTCTGTAAACATTTTTTTCGGGTACATCATTCTGTACGCAGCGGTTAAGACTATCATCGTTATTTTTCGTATTTTTTCAAGGTATCGATCGAGGAGACTAGGTGTGGATACTTCCGCATAAATCCGTAACAAAAGCTACTTTGTTACCAATTGTTATATCTTCAGTAAATGCCTCACTTTATGATTGATTTTCATGCCGTTTGTACTAAACTATAATTGTAAATTCTAAACTAAAACTTAGAAGACAAAATAAACGAAATTTTCATCGAAAGTCACTTCAAAATCATTTGAATTTTCAGTTTTCTCGCCGAAGCTATAACGAATTCATTATTTTTTTCAGAGATATGTCAATTAACTTGAAAATCCCTTATTTTATGTCTGAAGCTTTATCACTGACTACTACTTTTAGATTGTTTTTTATCCATTTTTCGATTTGAATCGAGATTCATTCACCAAATGACAAGGTTTCACTAATGAATTTGTTTGACATGCCCATGTCATAGCGTAAGCACAAACAGCGCTCACACTCCGAACAAACGACCGATCTAACGGTATTTGAAAAATTCTGGAGAATTGCATTGGTGTTCGTAAAAATGTTTATTTTTCTCTATTTTGTCTATCTGTTTACATTGTACTTGTAAACAAAACGAGCAAAAAATTAATATTTTTACTAACACTCATACAATTCTGCAAAATCCGTTAGATTGGTCGATGGTCGGAGTGTTATCGCTGTTTGTTCTTACGCTATGCCCATGTGCTTCAAAAACTAGTTTAACCACGTTTTCTGATACAGTTCATTTTGTTGTCACATACTGGGTACCTTTAACTGGGTTTACCTTTATTACCCTATTGCCTCTGTTGTGCGAAAAGTTCCGCTCAATTGGGTAGATATAATTTCGTGTATTACCTTTATTTACTCATTGGATGAGTAAATAATTGATATTAATGATTTCCTTGTTGCTTTTCCAAGCGATTAGTTGCGCATTCTTATCGCATCCAATGAATGCAATGAACACAGTAGATGTTATCATATTTCACTCTAGGGTCGAAGTTATCTGCTCATTGTCTACTTCATGGAAGTCCTTTGTATGGTGCAGAATAAAGTGCGGAAGAATACTTAAACTAATTTCCATATAATTTATGTTAGTGTCTACCAATCTATTTGATACTTACCCGTTGAAACCCTTAGATGAGGCATATGCGAAACCGCACTAAAATAATGCTTTTTTTGTGACATAACGCACGATGACATCTTTCTGCCGCGTCGATTTTCTGATTGTAGCACGCGTCATTCAATCCCTCTAGCGTTGAAGTCAACTTCGATGAAACAGCGTCCTCCAAAGCATTGAGCCTAAGTTGAAAGAACGAAAATGATTCATTCGGAGTTAGGTACGCACTAAAGAGTGTAATTATTGGACAACATGCCCAAACGAAACCAAATCCTCGCATCCGGCCCTGCAATTTGAAGCGAGCACTGTTCCCAATCCAGATAGTCGCTATACTGGATTCGTAAGGATACCATGTTGGTGAGCTTTCAGTGTGATCTAGCTCGTACAGTAGCATCCAGTCAGCTTACCTGTCCCTCGAAAACTGTTCGAGCAGATCTGGGGTGAGTATGCTTCGATACAAATTTATTTAAACGATGGGAACCATTGCCGAAGCGCTTAATCCTTAGTTAGGGTTTCTGCGAAGACTCGATGCTCCCCTGTACCTGAGATATGTTTCAAATCAGCTGTTCACGGGTCTTACTCCTGACGTAGAACAAAGTTTACCTCTTCTGTGCACTGCTTCTTATTATGCTCTGTCTTGCTACTATTGTAGTACAAAGAACTTCTATCAGTTCCATTACATGCCTGTGTGGCAAACCGATAGCCAAAGCACTTGAAAGGCCGGAAAGGAATTACTATTCGCCCTGCCTTCCTTAAAAGGAAGACAGTTGACCTGTGAGCTCAACTATAGCCATGCGTTGACTTTAATGATTTGGTTTGGTATGCCTGACTTTTGTTCGCTTTGCACTGGGAAATCACGTTTTAAGGCATCCTCTAGTTTGGGCTGAGCCGTAACGCAGTCAATGTCTCCAAGTTTCGGCTGCATTGTCTCTGAGGGCAATTTTGACTGCGTCTTGGATTGTGTCTTTATTATTTACATCTAGTCCTAACTCAACAAGAAGATCACCAGACTGAGATGGACGTATAGCTTTAATTGCTGTTTGGATGTCTTCCGGTTTTACCGCTCCCTTCGTTGCTCGTAAGATATTCATATAAGATCTACCGTCGATCGGTTTAAGCCAGCAGCCAGCAGCAGCCCAATGGGTAATCGACGCTTCTTAATTTGTTTCTTGGATTTCATGCGATGATTCTTCGCATTTAACTGTGGCCTGTACGTGTGAACATTTATCGCTTTTCACGTGCTTTCTGGATAGCTTTGGATAGTGCCGTCTGAAACTCCTCCTCTATCGCACTTTCATCGGTCGCCGCCATGTCATTGTCCTTTCATCGTTTGTCGCGATCCCCTTGATCGGGCTACAAGGAAACCTTTTGCTGGCAATAGGAATCGGGACGACAAATGCGCTTTCGAAGGGATTAACATGTTGCTCTTCCTCTGCCTTAAGGCCCCTGTGTCTATAATGACCTATTCGGGTAAGTAGGTCTTCCAATTCCAGGGCTCTGTTTTTAACCTCTTTGTAAAGGGTTGCTTGGGAACCACATGTGGCAATACCGCGTTTCGTAACCCTCTCATCTTTACGGTGGAGCCTGCACAATCCAAGGTAATCGGAGTGCTCGGTATCTGCAGTATAGGGATTCCTTTAGCTGCGTCACGTAATTCAGTGACGTTCGAGAAGGTAGCAACAACCATAGGTTTCTCAATTGTTTCGTTTTTCTCTACATTGTGTTTGCCTCTCTCAGGTCACAAGAGTATCTGCTCTTCTTTTGTTTGTTGTCCAATATGTGCATGGTTCCCCTACTGTGGCTGAATATAGTAAGAATCTGCGGTTGTATCAGATTGTCTAGTTTCCGTTCTTCCATTTTTTGAATGTTTCTGTTCCGTCGACAGGATGTTGTTGGCTGTCGGCGGGTGTATGAAAAACGTTTCCCCAATTTTATTTTTCCGTTGTTTTTTTTCGGGAAAATCATTTCTTCTTATTACACTTGTTTTATCGAATTCCTGCCCTATTCCCTCGAAATTGTTGGTTAATAGTTCTGGCTAAGTGGTGCTAGATACCCTCAAGCCAGTTGTCCCGTCTACGGAAATTTCTCTGGAAACCGAATTTTATTCTATATTTTGTTCCTAATTACTTCTTTGCTTCGCTTCTTACCCTTTGCATATCAGCTGAATCCAAAATGCCTGCGAAATATCGCATTCAGCAAGCTTCTGGGCTTATTGGAGTCACAGAGCCTCTTTTGCACATCAACGTGGAAAACAACAAGGAGTTAAAGTGAAGAAAAATAACCATTAAACAAACTAAAAATTTAAAATTGTATTTTAAATTTTTTGGAAGAAGCGGAAAAAAATATTAATAAGATTGAATTTAACAAATATATTTTGAGTGCTTATCCTTCGTTCAAATTAAACAGCTTTTCGTTTTACAGAAAGCTGGAATGCTGATGAGAAAACGTTTGTGAAATATAGATGAAGGTAATTAAAGTGGAAATTCGACGGCTCCGAAATTTCTCCTCGGTATTTCACTCTAGACATAGCTCAAGGTCACCTGGTGACATAAATTTCATGGGACCAAACATACAATACTACAACAGGTGACATCATCAACAAATTCTGCTCCTTAAGGATATGTCAACACAATTTGATGAAGACTATATGGAACAAACTTTGAAAATGACGGGAAAATCATGAATAACTTTATGTACGTTTGAATCACGTAGGCCATCATTTGGAGGATACATGTACTGTTTTGTACATTTGTGCCCAACTCACTTCGAAACAGGATGGGAGTTTCATTGATGTGGCAACTTTTACATTAAGTTTAGGATATAGTAGCAAATCCATGTAACAGCTTGTAAAACACATCGCATTTGATTGACGTTGAACATAAACTTTGAAGTTATAACGTTACTACTGATAAGGAAGATCTATTCGCATTTGCAGAATGCCAACCATTTCACGTACGTTATATATGTCGTGATATTGCTCCCCTACTTCAGAAAACGGGAATTGGGTCATAAAGTATCATTCTATTCTCTTCCTGGTTGGATAGGGAGTTTGTACTATTTATTAACCTTATGACAGTGTAAACTAAGTGCGTAAAGTAAATATATTCTTATCTAAATCAGGAGTTCCGTTTGAAATTATTAGTTTATGTGGGTTCATAAAAACCTTTGTTAAAATAACCTTTTGTATTGTACGAGTGTCATATGTTAATATAATTTTGCGAGTATCATATGTTCTGGGGATATACAGTTGAAACTCTGTCAAAACTTAGGCACAATTCCAAAAATTCTTAAAGGACCTCGTATTAATTTGTGACAGAAATTCTTTGAAAGTGTCAATAATAACTTTCTTTATCAACGACTAATTCGAAGTTTCAATAATAATTGACAAGACAAAGGGACCTTCCAAAACTTGTCAAAATAAAAAATATCACAATCCTGAAAATGATTTCGTCAGCATTGTTTTGCAGAGTAAATCCTCGTTATTTGAGCAGTAAAAAAAACGATTCAGGAAACTAATCACAGACGTTTCATGGTTGAAGGGGTTTCAGGAAACTACTTTCCTAAACAAAAAACAACTTATTGTTTGTTTGTTTGTGTGCTTATTAATTATTTAGTTCCGATCCAAATTAAAAACCACATGTTAGTGTTAGTATATATATAATGCTTCGAAAAACCATCCGAAGAATGTTTGTAGAGTGTAGATTTTTGTCAAATCGGAATAAATTTAAGCGGTTTGGGCTTGACTAATGTCGTTTTACGAAGAAGGAAAGGATAAATTGAAAAAGCATTACCAATGTTAGTGAAAAATGGTGAAAGTAATTTTGCATAGATTGAAATTGATTCAATCTTGCGAAAAAATATTTTTTAAGGAAAATGCACAGGACAGTATTTGGTTCAGACTCAGGCCGTAAAAATGTATCTAAAATTCAAGGACGTAATCATTGATAATATTAAATCAAAATGAGAGACATGGTGAGTGATGCAAACATGCAAATATTGTTTCTTATAGATAAAAAAGGTAAAACCTTAGCCAAATGTCGACGAGAAGTATGTTAACATCCAATACAATTACTGAAGTAGAAAATTTTGTAGATAAATAAATAAAATCAAACTTTTTTCCCGAATAAACACCGAATAAAATAGACAACACTAGGATTGTGAGCATTTTTCTTAGCCTGTCTCTACAGACACCCGCCAAATTGGAGTTTATAGATTGACACATTTTTATAATTACAGACGTTCTTTTTTAAATTCTGCTTACATGAAAGGGAATGCAATGCGTCCGCTCGGAATAGATCGTGAGTAAAGGCGAAATTATGTTGCCAGCATTCGTCAGAATTTACAAATCCCTCTTATCCTATCTAACTATGGTCACCTTTCAACAGGCGACAGAGACCACTTTAATACATAATGAAAATTGTATGAAATGCAATGAAAACTTAATGAAAACTTTATTTTTTTGTGCAGAGATTGCTAGCAGTCTTACGTTGTATCGTAAATCGTGCATCCTGCTTAACATAATAAGCAGTTGTCTTATATATTAATCCCTCAAAACAGGATCGTTGGCACTATTGAGACTACTAGACTACACTAGACTACTTACTATGCATGCTAATTCATCCAAATAATGCAAAATGGAAATAAAAAAATGTTTTTTTCTTTTCTTGGTATTCTGCTCCATCAATTTGACTTGTCGATTTCTTTCCTTTTCTTCCTGTAAAATTTGAAGACGATTTTTTTTGGAATGTTAGTATAAACCTTGGATTCTTACTTCTAATTTCCTTTTTCCGACGTCATTTCTTCAAAGTCTTCCTTGGGTATGGTCAAAATGATGCCAATATAAGCCTAGCGGCCAATGGAACTAGCGTTTCAATGTGGTGAAACAATGAAGGATGGAGTCTTATACACAGATTCAGCAATATCCATTTGGTTTTCTAAAAGGTCTACCTCTGATTTGTCTCTGTCAAGGATTTCATCAATAACTTCATATATTTCAATCCTTTCTACCTCCACCACATCTACTGACTGTCTGTCTATTTTTTGGATACGTTTTTAAATTTTTCTTGGAGTCTCTAAATGAAATTTCGATTTGTACAAAATCATCGTATCCAAATGTAAGTCTATGCAAATGCAAGCCACTAGTGCTACTTTTGAGTATTAAAAATCCAAGAAGCAAATTCAAAACATCAGCAATATTATATAAAGGTAAAGTCACTAATATTTCAAATATGCCAACCATTCAAGGCTCTTTTCAGTTGTCCTTTCATAGGACCAAAAACACTGGCAAAAAAGTCCGGCGGTTGTAATTTGTGTGATATGTGGGGGGAAAACGGAAGATAGATAAATCCTATTGTCACGATAATAGTTAACAATAGAAATACGTGACGTGATAAGTGGTCATCACGAATAATAAAAATCTGATTATCTTTAGAAGTTTGGCGTCGAATATGTGGAAGAGCTGCAATGAATAATTCGGTTGTCATTCAGCCGCTCCTGTGTGTAAAACAAACTGCCTTTAGGCGTAGCATTTAAAAATCCTTCTTCAAAATTGACACGAGGAAACACATAAACAGGATGGGGCTGTTACAATTCCACTAAATGTCACTAGTTCTTCTCGTTCAGCAGGATAGGAAATATGTTCGATTTGCATCCGCGTTGTTTTTTAGAAAAACGTTGGTAGAACTGTGGTAATGCTTGTGTTGGTAGAACTGTGGATAATACGCTCGTAGTTACTTCAGATATGGAGGTCCTAATGTTCTCGTCATCTATACCTCGTTACAAGATATCACAGAAGATTACTTAAACACTTTTATATATGACGTTTTTCTTATTGATCTTAAAATACCAATGGGTAAATTGTGAGGCGTGAGGCTGTGATTTTGATTGAAATGGTTACGTTCCTGGATTGGAAGGTGGGTTTCAGAGATTTTGCGACTGGAATCACTCTATCGATTAATGTTCGATTAAAATAATGCTCGTGAATCTATAAGCCCTTTTTATCGTTCTGCTCCACATCCCTGGCAGTGGTTTCCTACAAATTTGCTTCAAATATGTCCATTACAAGGAGTATCTACTAAAAAGCGTTAACAATTCGAAGGCGCATTACAAAAAGGGCAAGCTTCGCAAGATAGAGAGCTTACAAATCAAATGGCGTTGGTGGGTTGAACAGAGACCACGAAGGCTATGTTTCTCAGCCAAAAAGTGTAGAGAATAGTTTTCCTAGTCTAATAGTGAATGTGAAGCAATGTATATGAAAACAAGGTTGAAAAAATGTTTATTTAGCACCGCTTGAAAGTTACGTCTTAACATTCCATCCCAACATGTTTTGCATACAAATACTAATAAATCCGGAAAATTGGAGTCGAATACCGTCTGATTTTAAGTTTGTTTGATAAGGCTCATTAGTGCTTGCGCGATGACCCGGAGCTATATCAGAATTAAGGAAATAATATATAAAAGATTGTTCATCTTCGGTTGCATATATGTTGGAATGGCAAGGAATTCAATTTTCATCAAGAGTCCTGAGCCTTGTGATCCTTTCAATAACAATTCAATAACTATCAATAACTATTGATAACTATCAATATCGTTTCAATAGTAATTGATACTATCAATAATTATTCTCACTAAAATCAATTCTGCAAGACTTATTCTGGAGATGATAACTCTTGTAGAAAAAACATAAGTGAGGGTCCCTATAATGAGGTCGAATCAAGGAAATTACTAGAAAAACAATATTCTTTTCCAAGAGGGAAGTGCATGGTGTTCAGGGAAGCGAAATTGCGATGACGGGCCATCAACTATTTCGACCTTTCGGATTTGGGACGCCGTGGTTTTTCGTTAATCAATTTTTATATCACAGCGTAGTCCAGTTGGGTGTTAAAAAACCCAGTATTTTTTCAAGGACCAATACGGGTACTGATTATTGACGCGTGATCGTGTATCTATTTTTCTGTGTGATCCTTAAAGTGTGTGGTCCGCTTCTGTGTGATCCGCTAGTTCCAGGCCCACCTTCCTGAAGGAATAGACTTTGCCTGCCAAAAGACATCAGCTTGGTGGGCTTCACGTCCAAAGTCAGTGTCACGTTAATTCATCAAAAATGTGGCACTAACATGATTCAAAATTTCGAATTCCAAATTAGAATGAGATTTTCGTCTGGGGTGTGGCTTGAGAAACATCTTTTTGTTGATGACGAAAAATGCTCAACAAAATCAAGTCAGAAACTCAAAATATACAATTCTAAGAAACCTGTCAAGAATAGTGTTTAAAAATTTAGGTGTTGAATTGTTTCAGCGATTTCAGTTGCAAGACAAAGGGCGAAACAGGTTTTCAATACAAAAATGATTCGAAATAGTTGGATTTAGGAAACTAGTTAAAATGTTTCCAGGCAACCAAAATTACGGATTGAACTATTTCACATTTCAAGGACAAGACAAGACAATGAGTCTCAGAACTATTAGATCGTATATCCGGTTGTCGTTCCAATAGAAAGATTTTCTAGATTCTAGAAGTTTTTTTGTAGATCATTTTATGCATTTTTACTTACAACTTGTAAGAGATTTATGCCCTTGCTAAGCTAACTCGGCGAAGACTCATGGGTGCGGAAGTTTTAATCAAATTTGTCGAATACCTCATAAGTGAATTTAAATTTGGGAAGAAAGGTGAAAAGAGCTCAAGCAGGTTTCAATGAGAGAACGATGGTCAAAAAACGGAGCTAGTCTCTTGAATATGTGGATAATGTTGAAGCAATTCTACAATCATCAGTCGCCTTCAAAGATAAAAAGGAGTCTCTCTTGCTTCGAATATTTTTGGCTAATCTAAGGCACAGGTATGACAAAATTCACAAACGCTGTGTGACAATTGATCAATTCTTTTAGGAAAATATAACCATCAACGGACTTGAATTAGGATATTAGTTCGAAGCATAGTGGTTGCACTTGCTAGATAGTACCATATGGAATATCCTTGCATCGCATTCTGCAAATCTTAAGCCTGGAGGTATGTTCAGGTACTATGAGTAGTTACTAAGTCCCCAACCATGTAGATGTGTCAGCTCATCGAACCAGCCTTTTTGGGTATTACTATGATGGCTACAGGAGCATAAGGGTAGCGTTATCTCTTACAGTGTCGGAAATAGCAGGATTCTGTATGTACCAGTGTAAATGCTGAAGATCCCGAATTTATATTTGTATCGCATTATGTATCATCACTGTTTACATCTTGCAATATCCTGTGCCTGGCTTTTGAAGAGAAATTGAAACAAGGAGGCAAAACAAAGAACATGCCAGACGCAAATCCTACATCAGATGATTTTTGAGACATATTTACTATGGTTTTGTGCAAAGAAGTAACAATCGAACAATCGAAACACATATGCTGGGATGATAATGCAAATGGACCAGCACAATACTCCTTGCGATAGTTGTCAATAAGGAAGTTGGGCGTTGGACGACAAGAGGGTCGCAGATAGTAATGTTTTAAAAAACACGATACTGCGTTATGCTAAAAAACACAAAACGCCTGCTTCAAAGAGCTGCATACTTCTTAAGGAAGTATTTTAAAATAGCATAGCCCTGTGGCGGACCCATTTTTACCATTTTCCTGGAATTTGAATAAAAATAAAATTAAATAACAAAAAAATTAACCTTTATTTACTGAATTTAACTACAAAAAAAGAAGAAATTTGAGTATTTCTGTGAACTTAAATTATGAATTGTCCAGAAATATTAAATTAGTACTTTAGTAGGGAGTACGCTTTTTGATTTCAGAAAAAATTGCTAATCATTATTTATGAAACAACTACAGAATTAAAAAGTGTTCATGAGTCGTAAGCAGTTATCGTTTCAGCATTTACAATATTGTAAAAAATTATTATGTAACAGTGTTGATGAGCGAATCGGAAATAAAGAAAGAAAATTGTCTTGGAAAATGTTAAATAAATGAAACGAGAGCTAGATTATGAAATGAAATATTAACCATAAAATTTAATGACATATTAAACATATGAAATGTGTTTTACAGACGTAATATCAAGGGAGAGTTACAAGGAAATCTCCCTATGTTAGTAAGGTGTATAAAATAAAGGAGAGGTATTTTGCAAGAAAACATGAAACAAAAATATCGAAGATTATTTGAAAAATATAATATAAAGGCTTGGGACTGTATACGATTTCCACATGTAATAAAAAGTTCATAGATAATATGAAGCGAAATGGAGTGTCTCAGTATCCATTCCCAAGAACAATCTACCTCAAAGCGTTGCAGTTCGTTATAATCAGTATAAGGATAACGATTCAAAACAAATAGATCATGATTCCCTCTCATTTATAACTGGCACAAGGTAGAAATGTCCACCCAAACTCCCGAACTGAACGTAATAGGGCACCTTTGAGATTATTAGAAACAAAACTTCATAAACCATCAAAGCTGAAAAAACTTGAGGAGATCATATACCAAAGGAGGAAACAATGTTGATATTAGGCTACAAACAATGCCACCACCCTTACATCAGATGTAAAGGATTCTGCACAAAAAAATCTTAAGCCATCTTAAGGCTTCGATCTTAAAACTATCGTCTAACGTGTCCTGATTTGGTTCGCAGTCAAATGCGAATTGATCAATATTTTTACCGTACATTTTTGTACAGTAGTACAAAATATCTCAGCATTTGGCTTGCTAATGAAGAAAGCATTTAGTTAGATGAACAGCGTCGTTAGTCTACATCTAATTTCACGTGCGGCAGTAGCTACCAGAGTGGTGAATGAGGATGTTATCAGAACGTGCTCAATGAATTTTCGTCTACAAAAGTCAGAGTGAAATGATCATGTAAACAAATCGCTCAAAGAGATTAATACTTCATGTAAAATCGACTTGTTGTAAGCGAGATATGGTAACATCATTATTTCAGGAAAGAATCTTCATTATTTCACTAAATAAATACTCTCAATAATGATAAGAAGTATCAGCAGAAGCGTATAAGAAAAATTTGTCGAAAATGGAATTGAACAGACCCATTGGAAACTACTACTTGTTGTGGTTCTATCGAGATCATCTATCGAATTCATTTGAATTCACTGAGTCCATTTTCATTGAAAAACAAAAACATTAAAATCAAAATTGCCTTAAATGTTTTCATTCAATTTAAATTTTTAATTATTCAGATCCACATTATTTACTCATAATAAGTAATATTTGAGTTCCTTCCACATTTATTGAGGGTATTTAGATATTTATTGCACAGCGTTAAGTTCAGGCAAGGGCATTACATAATTTTGAAATAATACAAGAGCTATCACCAAACAATAGAACAAAATAGCTAAAAATTCAAATATGGTTTGTAGCTGTGACGCATCACATGTCTACATAAATTCGCTGATGTTTTATTGCTTGATGCTTGGTAAAAGTCTTATTTTCCTTTTAATATTTCCGAGGAAACAATTTTACAAGCTCTTGGAAAGCAATCCCACTGGAAATTGAAGCTTCGCGGTATTTGAGGATGTTATTTGGCAAATAACGTGAGCCTCATTCATTTTAAATGGTAATAGCGTTTGGCTTCAGAGAAATAAGAAATGTGAATTATGATGAAAGCTGATAATTCAATAGCTAAAATTCTTAGGGTCAGCCAAGTGAAACCATCAGGAAACCTGATATATGATAGTTACCAACGGAAATTGCTTCAACAGTTCATGACTTTTAAGTAGACATAATACACTTTCTTCGCATCCTGGCAATATGGTATGGCTTCGTAGCCACCATTTTTATGACTTGAAAGAGATTTCTTTTGAAGTCTGTAGAGTTCACATGAAATTTTTTCCGTTGTTTAAAGTTTTTACATCCTTGTTCTCGTCATGTGAAATAAGCTTTTTAAAAGGTGTTGTAATATTGAATTTCTTTAAAAAATCTTCTACCAAAGGCTTTAAAATATTTTCGATTCCAATATCTTTCGTGTTTTTGTTTAAATGAAAATTCGGTATGGGAGAAAAGTAATGTTAGTATCATAAGGTTAAACGAAAAAAGGCTCCCCTGCTTCGAGTTTCGGTCGATTTTGAAATTTCTTTTTTATATGCATTGAAAATTCTTCAAAAGGGGGGATTGATGTTGACTTGTTGGGACTGACAGTTATCCATTACTACCCTTCAATATTGCCAGGAATGTAGTACGCGATAACATTCCACACTTCCAGAACAGTGGCATCCTGCAAACATTCAATGCTACCAGTACTGCGATATTTTCAATTTACCTTCTAGATTTTGTGTAGTTACAGGAATCGTGTGTTATCATTACAGATGTTCTATTGATTTATACATCAATATAATTATTTTAAGGTTGATTTATACAACCAACAATTGATTTACTGCTTAAATGAAACATTTTAAATCAAATTTTAAATTAAAAAAATTAACGAGGAAAAAAAATTAAAAAATTTTATATCACTTCAACGAAAATATATGAAAAAAAAAAGTTGCGTAGATTAATTTAAATAAAATGCCACACGGGAGAGTTGGGAGCTTCAATTTGGGAACTCAGAAATCCGTCCGTTTTGAGTGTTGGCTGAGAAAACATCGTTCCTGAAGTCTGTATCTTTCTATCTGTCAATCATGAATCGATTGTTTTTGGGCGCGGAACGCGCGTATGCAATGAATGTATTTTTCAAAAAAGGAAGCGGAAACTCAATTCGAAGTAAAGTTGCCAATGTAAAACCTCTTGGATAGGGTTCGCTCATACCCATGCTTACATATAGGTACTTAGAACCGGAATGACCCTTGAAATGAAGGAATCAATAGCATCTTCTTGAGTTTGAAAAGATTAGATGTAAAATTCGTTTCCGGAAAATTTGTGGCAACGAGTCGTCATTGTAAAATTTTACGCGAAGAAAAAGAAGTGTCCACCAGGAGAAAACCGCTGGTGTACGTGGCGTAAAGCTGAAGCGTCGGATACTTCGTCTTTATAGAAGCACAAGGCTCCTCTTAGTGACACTGTTCTGAAGGCCATCGAGCCAATTTACAAAGACTTATCGTCGGACGGTTTGCTCGAAAGATGCTTGGGTGCTCATACTCAAAACAGTAATGAGTCTATTAATAATATTATTTGGATGCGTGCACCTAAACATCTTCATTACGACGCAGATGTGGTCAATATTGCCACGGAATTAGCAGTGATTATTTTCAATGAAGGTGAGGAATCATTGTTAATTGCAATGGATCTCATGGGTTTCCATGGGTCCATGGAAACCCATGAGGGTAATGGAGCTCATGGGGACTCCTCTCCTCAGTGAGCTCGCTAGCCGAAACGACGCAACTCAATTTTTGTTTTGTTTTTGCGAATGAATTAATTTGACGGTGGGTTATTGCTCATCCCGCGAGCTGTTCTCCACGAAAGAAATATTATTATTATTAATGTCGAATTATATGTTATATGTAATATTTTATGATTAAAATTATTAATCGTATTAGATGCCGCAGAGTCAACTAATCCCTTGAAGAACCTCCCCAAAATTTCCACCGTTAAATGGAGTCGACTGTCGTGTTTCTCTTTTCAAAAATAAATTCCAACGTCCGACGAGCCGGGGCTGAGATTTTTTCCTCTTTTTTATCCCATCCATCGAGGAGTGCAAGAACACCGTCCGACGAGCTGGGGTTGAGATCTTTTCCTCTTTTTTTATCCCACCCGTCGAGGAGTGCAACCACACTCCGACGAGCCATTTTAGGTCCCATTATCCTAGGTATAAGTAAGGAGTAGCTTGTTATTAAAATTAATAATTAATATTCAATGAATTAAATAATTTAAATATTAAATAATTTTTAATCCAGCAACTTAATTAAGACTCTAGGTGAGAACAGCTCGTGACATTGGGCATGCGGCAGATTCATCGCAAGAGACGCGTTTACAGCGAGGTGGTGGCAAAGCATCCACCAGAGGTTGCAAGTGTCCGGATTCCCAGGCCAGCCCATCTCGTCTAAGGGCTGGGGGCCGTTTATTGGGGTAGAGGAGTAGCGCCCATGCCCGTCTCCGACAGGGCTTCCGGGACCCAAATAGCCCCACCTCGGAGGTGGACTCCTTTAAGCCCTCTTGTCGGGCGATTGAACATATTGCGAGGGGAAATAATAATTCACGGGAATAGGCAAAGATCGAGCGCGTGGAGAGGCAGGCAAAAAAGCAGCAAAAAAGGCCCGGATTGAGCAGCGGTTGATAGAGATATATCAATAGAGATATTATAAACACATTTTTGTAAACAAAACATTACAATACATTACAACATTACAAAACTTTAAACGCCTTTTTGTCGGAAACTCGTTTTTAGAAATAGCTGACATTCTCCTGACAACTGTAATTAACATCTCGACCTGAAATTTGGAGAGCATACTCAGAAAATATGTCTTCACGGAATGATGGATCCTATTATTTGTCTTTTTATGCGAAAAAAAACGCGAACACTCCATTTTTTTTTTCAATTGCCGCCATTTTCCGAAGTTTGTACAAAACGAAAAACCCAGCCGCCATTCCATGACAAAAGGGGCACAGATTGTTATTATGTTTCAATTTGTCTTTCAAATCAACAAAGTAGGGGCAGTGATGTCAGCCATTTACCTTCCGCGATTTAAGGACCTTTTTCCGCGGAGCTGCAACGGCCACCATTTTGGGTTTTTTTCAAAACAAAAATTTTTTTCAATGTTCTGCATATCATGAATGAAAGCGAAAACAAAATCGCACTCAAAAAGCTTTAATCATTTCCTTCAAAAAAATAAAATGTCTCCCATAAGCGATGGGAGTAGTACACCGCTAGCACAAAGTAGCAAGATCACGCTCGGGCAATTTCTGACAAAAAGGGAGAGGGCGAATGCAAATAAAATTGTATTTGTATTACGTTCTTACTCAAAAGTTTATAGAGTTACTTTCTTGCTTAGCAAACGAATGAGAGACAATTTACCAATACAATAAAAATTCTACTATCTTACTTCTCGCTGATTTATGCTTGTGCTATGGCACTAATGATGGTATAACTTAAGTGTGTTCAATAATCTTTTTGAGTTTTGTGAAACAATATTCGTTATTAGGGAAACTACAATTTAGGAGACCAGCAAATCACTTCCCATTAGAATTAAGTTATAATTATGTAGAGAAGTCCACTCATTTAGCAAATATTCTGGCAATTTCTTTGCCTTAAACCGCGAGTTCTGTTACAGTAGTATTTTTTAATAAGTTTATTTGGGGGAAAAATTTAGTTCACGTGTGAAATAAACATCTAATTTGAAAACTTAAAAAAAACTCTCTTCCAAACCTCTCTTTCAAGAAACCTTAACTTGCGTCAATCGCGAACGTATCTTTGAATCGCTACTAACCTCAAATTCCGAGAAGTTTTCGGCAGGATGAGTTCAGATGAAATTCAGTAACATTACTTTCATACATGGTTCACAGCAACAAAACTACAAACGATTTCAATTCACGTGTGGCCTGATTCAAACTAGCTTATTGATGTTGCCAACTACCCTCAAAACCCATAAACTTCCGTCCCCTAAATCCTTGAAGCAATAAATCTCGCACATTCCACTGGCGAAGTATTTATTTTCGCTGGCAAATGCTCGCATCAAGTAGAAATGGAACCATTTAGGACTCAAAAATAAATAATCCAAAAACTAGCATTTGAATTTGTTCCATTTCCACGTGATGGAAATTTATGATTTCCATTGTGTATTACTTTTTCGTCCATCATTTGAATTATTTTAACGAAATAATTTTCATCATTTAAATTAATAACAGCTATCTAAAATGGCATGTAAATTTTTTGCTCGCATTGATTTATGTGTGCAGGACATCAATTTGTCCTCGATTTATGAGGGTAATCTAATTCTATCGCTCAAATTTATGCATTTCATTTTGTTTTTTTGGAGTTGTTTCACTCCAAGGCGCACCATGTGTAGTGAGGCATATCTTGCCTGAATTGTATTATAAATGTTTTATCATAATCTGCGCTTAGGGATTATTAATGTGACTTGGGTATGCTTTTAACTGGATTCAATATAAAAATTGTACACATAAAATCCATCTGACTGAAAGTCATTGTCGGGTTCTTATGGATGCCTTACTTACTGATGCAGACTATACTTTTGTTCTCTTTTTCAGTAGTTTTGGAAGATTGAGGACATTTTGTTAAAAAACAGACAACGCATCGCATCGCTGTTGATGAAGTCAATTTTTCACAATTCATAAATTGTGTTATGTTTGTGGAAGCGCGTTTTTTTCGCTGGGCCATTACCCTATAGTTTGTGTTAGTAAAAGTTCAGATAAATAACATTGTTCCACTTCTTCAGTATTTTATCTCAGCGGGCGAAGAGAAGTTGTTTTGAACGATTTATGGATTTATCATTTGCGGATAATCTTTTGAGCGACACCCAACCCCATTTAAAATATAATTTTACGAGTTTCTTCCAACTTTAAGGTCATATATTACTCGTGCTCGGTTGGGAGGTAGTATTTCGCAAAGGATTCAAAGACGAAGTTGAATTTCTTGTAACGCTTCTTAAGTGTCGCCACAAGGAGCTCTACAGAACATTTTATGAGGGGCGAGAAATCATGCATGGACAGAATCTATCTAATGAAACATTCTACCGGGGTGCCTAGAAGGTTGTATCTTTAGTTTTCATAAGCATGATAGTATGTTTTACTTGTAATATAATGTACCACGTTAAGCTGCGTCCTTTATCTATGTTACTGTGTAGCTCTAGTGCCAAAACAAGCATATAAAATCAAAATTGATTGCATTTTCAGTACTTGTTACATATGACTCAGTGCTAAGATAAAGCTGAAAGAAATCGAGGATAGTCATCGTATTGATTCGAATCATGCGAACATGAAATGCTTCCCTATCAGACTGGAAGTGCTGTTTAAGGTTAAATGCAAGAAAGGTTGCGCCTGGAACATATTGGCAGGAAATATTTCAGCAGTCCTTTCGATACCAGAAGTAGTTGAAATTTAAAATCATTCCGCCCATTATTCCTCCTCCGAACGTTGTAAAATAAATCATCGCAGGCAACCGTAATCACTACCAGACTGTTCTTCGTTGATCGCATGTTCTAATGATCGCATGATCGCGCAGCATGTTCTTCGGTGATCAGGTTTTCTTGATCCTGCAATCCATAATTACTTTACTCTGAAATTTCATGAATGAGGACTGATAATGAACGTGGAAATCATCCCACTAAGCAGAGCTTAACACCAGCTAAGTATACATAGTAAAATGCATTACACATGAGCATCAACCGAAGACCGTATTATGAAAAGAAAAGAGCGGCCGTATCAGCTCTGTAGTGAATTATTGTGAGAATAAAAAATTTAAGAGGATATTATTACGTACCTATCCGTGCCTTCATCTGTGTGTCTTCTCTTAAGCAAGTTTCGCTTACAAATATAAAAATGTCTGAAAACTCCGAGTAGGATTTCGAATTTTGTCAATGTTCAACATATAGCCCAATTGGACCGATTTATTTGTCAATGGTATGCATATGGTCCAAACTAGTAAAGCGGAAGCAATCCAGTCTAGTAGGAAACTGAATGGTAAAAGATAATAGGTTGACAAAGCCTTCAACATTTTCGATAGAACTTGTGAGTACTGTAATAAATTCTGAACACACATAAAAATGGCTTTTGTGTCTGATTTCTCCTCCAGTTTTTCGAACATTCTAGCTTTGCTGCATATAGACGAAAACAAGCGTGGAAAGCAACCCGATAAGATCTTTTGAGAATTTTCAGACGTAGTCTCAAAGACAAACATACGCAAATAAAAAGAACACATTCGACAGACGGGTTGTAAGACGCATTATACGAGAGCATTTCAATAAGTACCGTGTTTCACGACAGAGGGCGTTCCTTAGGGAAGTTGGTATTATCATCGTGTGCTGCCATCTATCAAACAAAGATACAAGAACTTTAAGACTGATTAAAAGGTTAGTTGAGATTTAACAGCCCTGCGTGTAAGACGTGTTTCGTGCTTTCGCTTAGATGGAAAAAGATCAGTATCTTTTGCTAATTCACTTTTTGTTTTTGATGGGAAAATATGCGCGGAAATAAAAGCAAAAATAGATGCTGTTTATGAGGACACTTCGCCATCTATATTCAACGAAATTAAACGAGGGCGAATATCTGTTCATGATGAGGAGCGACCAGGAGGCTCGGCAGACGTAGTTACCGAGGAAATCATTCAAAAAGTCGACGACATGATTCTCGCTGATCGACGAGCTAAGATGCAGTGGCTGTATGTGTGTTGACAGCTAACTTGGTAAATTGGCGATGAAAAGATTTTCAGCCCAATAGGTGCCGCGATTGCTCACGGTGGACATCAAGCGGATGCGGCTGTTAACTTCGAAGCAGTGTTTGGAGCAATTTAAGCGAGATCTGAAGGTATTTTTGATTTGATTTCTCGTCGTTGATATAAACTGGATTCATAATTACACACCAGAATGTAAGCAACAATCAAAACAATGGATTTCTCGCGGTAAATCTGCTCCAAAGAAGGCGAAGAAGGTGTCACCGGCCAGAAAGATCATGGCAACCATTTTTTGGAATGCAAACGGCGTCATCCTCATGGATTTCGTAGAAAATGTAAGAGCGGTCACTGGAGAAAGGAGAAAAAAATTAAAGGAGATACGACCGCATTTGGCACAAAAAAAAGGTGCTGTTTCACGATCGTAACGCAGCAGCACATTCATCCGGAGTTCGAGCTGGCAAACTGCATGAATTGCATTACGAATTGCTGCTGCACCCTCCGTATTCACTCAATCTGACTCCTTGTTCCCAAACATGCAGAAAAAACTCGCGAAAAATATTACCTCAAACGAGTGTCATCGCAGAGACGGAGGCGTATGTTTGAGAGTTCAACAAATTCAATTTTTTTAGGGGTTAAAAAGATCGCAAGAATGTTGGGAGATGTTAATCTTTCTAATTGCATAATAAGAAACCATTTTTTCCAAAAAATGTTGTCTTTATTTCTGACTCAGGTACTTATTCAACCACCCTCGTAAGAGCAAAGGAAATCAATGACAAATTGATACAACTATAAGCACCCGTCAGTTAGCTTTTCAAAACTGTGAGGGCTGTAATCGACTGTTAATACGTAGCCACAATGAATGGATGGATCTGATTCAGAGAAGTATTCTTCCTTTTGGTAAGGTGAACTCCTATTAATCTGACGAAACTAGGCGTTGGACGTTTAGTAAAAATATTTTAAAGATAGAATATAAGAAGAAATGAGCATAATTGGAGGCAAACATTAGTCTGTTGGCAGTTTCAGGCGTTTTACTGTCCTTGAACAGCTATAACAACAAAATACATCCCTTTTTTAACCAGCTGGATGCAGCAAGTGCAAAAGAATTGAACTTTTAAAAACTCTACCCCTCACTTTACACCCTTTTAAAGGGTTTCTTTTATACCAAAGGTGCTATAAGCAAGCTAGAAACAGGGGGAAAATAATTTTGTATTGTAATAACAGATTATGACCGTATCTATAACTAAGGAGAAGGTTTCGATTGTTCCTTTTTTGCTCTTGCTAGTGCCACTTGGGTCGTGTTGATTCGATTTTCATTTCCTCACATTTATTTCCAAAAACTCACATTAAGTTGATGTTTGCTTCGGTTGTCGCGTTTTTGAAGACCTCATTCTGGTCCTTCACTTGTCGTCGAACTACACGACTGCTGTACCGAAATAGCGAAATGAAGAAACAGAGAAACAGGGAGAATAAGTAATAGTTGGTATGTGTTTGTATTAAGCTTTTATCAAAGCGTTTTGAGAGCGTTATTTTGGATAAACCAGCAATGAGAAAAATTTAATTATCCTGTTTTTTGACGCGTATATTACAAACGATATTTGTTGATAAAAGAAATAGTAAACTATGTGTTATGCAAAGTCGTTTGACTATAATGATGGAGGGATGGCAATATAGCCCGACGGGGTTGGCCTCACGCAGTCGCTAGACACCTAGTAAAAAGACAAGATCTTAAATCTAAGTTTGAAATAAGAAACGTTTGAGCTAGCTAGATACTCTCATATTGAGTATCCTTGCGAGATATTCCTCAAAGCTCAACTTTGGAGGCATCAGAGGTACTACAGGTAGCTGTTTAAGGCCATATTATTGGGTTACAGCACGTCGGGGACTATCGCAATAATCAGCGGTGTGCGGGTGGCATTGTTTTTTATACTGTCAGGAACATCGAAAGAAAAACCTTTTACCACCATAACACCCTCGCCCATTACGCGGTTATTGTGACGTGCGAAAATTGATCAATTGAAGAGCAAAATGTTGTCGCGGGCTGCATTTATGCCAGGTTTGACTTCAAGAAAATATTAGCATGTTCGTGATTTCAAAAAAAAAAACAATGGTTAGTGGCAAACAAAAAATTTGATCCACGAGGAGGCTATCAACGATAATCCTGGGCATTTTAAGGACATGATGAACTGAACCTTTGAAAAAATAGTTTCACAAAAATACTTTCATTGATTGAACTTGATGGAAGTTCGAGTAAAAAAAAATTACAGAAAATCTGGTTATCTTTGATGCGCCTCTGAAGTAGTTTGCGAGGACTCATAAGGCATGCACCACGATCGTTTTCTTTGAATTGAATTTGCTTTGAAATTGTTGTACACAATGAACTTTTCGTCTCTAATAATGATTCCTTTTAAAAACGCATCGATTTTAAGCAAATAATTGCTTACATTGAAAAATTAAATTATCGTTTATTGCTTAAATATTGCGCCGATGTGCTTTTTCCGATGAATTACTTTCAAATCGTGCGGAACCCAAAAATCCAGCTTTTTTAAAACATCATCGACACGTTTTAAATGCTTCTCTGGCTGTATGTGAAACATTAAACTTCTCTGCAACCTCCCATGTAGTAACGTAACCATCCTCTTCGATGATGGATTTGATTTAAACTGAGCGACCTGAATGTTAATCATCATTCAGAGAAAAACTTCGGAACGACATTGTTCCAACAGATTCCGGTACTGGTTTTCTGTAAGAGTTTCATTACCACACAGTTCGTGTAACTTTTTAGCGGCTTGCTCTGCGTTCTTTCCTTTGTGAAACTATTAAACCAAAAAAAGGCGATAATGTTCGTTTTTACACTCCATATAAAAAAAATACTTTTAAACCCCATTGGCTCTCGCAAAGTTTCTCGATTGCGGACAAAATCGTCGCTTTCCAAGCATTCTTCAAATTCTTCAAGCATTCTTCTTTATCGATTAAACTTATGGTTATCGACCGATACTTTTCCAACGAGTTTATTGTGTCATGATATTTTCGTGGTAAACCGAATCAAATAATACTTGAATTTGCAGTTTCCCAAATAATTTCAATTTCAATGAAGCATATACGAATAGGTTGCCACTAAAGTTTTCATGTTTTGCATTGGCTCACCGATATGTTTTAGATTACCACATCTAGTAGGATTCCATGGAGTTGTTGATTTGTCATTGAATAAGAGATAATTCCATCCAATAAGACAATCACATTTCACGTACCAAGCACAATTAAAAGCTCGCGATTTGTTATTATTCTCCAGAATGATTAAACTTTTCATATTTGGCCATGTTCGTCTTTTCACAATAAATAATTAACTTTCTAACGATAAGGAAACGAGTTTAGAAGGACTCTATCTTCCTTATTTTTAACTTTCACCTGGAGATCCTGTTCCTCCATGTTATACTTTAGTTTTCCCACTTCACTGGCAATTGTACGTTTTTGAAAGATTAGCACTTAATGAAAAATATCCGAAAATTTGTAAAAAGTCTTCTTTTTGGATATTTGTCGTACCGTCCTATCAATTTAATCATTAAAATAAAATAAATGGTACAATGTTAATCCTTGTGTGATTTTATATCCCCCATTGATTCCCATTGACAGAAGAGACACAAATGTCTTCAACACAATTTTCCTGAAATTTTCTGAGGTTGGGCTTGCCCATCAGAGCCATGACGAAAACGTATGAAACACAATCGAAATTTCTACTTTTCTTTCGCACAAAAAGCAAAATTTGCCCACCCAGGGACCGAGCGGCACATCGGATGTGTTAAGGCCGAAATACAATACTGCGTGAGCGCGATGCGATTCTCCCTCGTCGTCGCGCAACGCATTCAATTTACAATGTACGCTATGCGGGGAACATTAATGTTCATATGACTAATGTCAAATGGTGACGTTTTAAACAAAACTGTTTATGATTTTTGAAAATTTTTGAATTTGGAATGTTCCTACAATTAGCAAATAAAAGCCTTAACTAGGATGCACGAAATTTTCATTCAAAATACATTCATAATAACCAAAGTCCTTAAAAAGTAATTAAGGCGTTTGAATTTCAAATTCCATTTAAGCGCCATATTCCATTTGACAAACGTGTGGCAACTCGAAACTTCCCGACGCATTTTTCGCGTCGGAAACAAAAGTTAATGCCGCGACAAGTCTTCACTTGCCAACCAAAAACACGGCAAACTTACTAAAATTTCCTTAAGCCGTTCTTCTTGCTTCTCACAAAGGCTTAAACCGCGAATATTTTATTCATATCATCATCTTCTTATCCCGGCATTGCCAGAAGCCATAAGCTAAAGTTTATTTAACCCTCCGTCCATGTCGTGTTTTTTGGCACCTTCGGTCCATGTCGTGGGTCGTTTTTGCCCGTCGCGCTACTACACTCTCAATTATTTATGGAAAAATCTGAAAAAATTCCTGGTTAATCTTTAGACTCTACTTTTGAAGCCTGCAAAGGAAACTTTCCACTTTTTCCATATTTTATATTTTTTTTTATTGAATTCATAGCTTTGTAGTTAACTTTTCTGTGAAATATTTCGATTAGCAGATCGGATAACATTGATATGAAAAAAAAACATTGAAACATAATAATCAGAAAACTGATTATCTTTGTATTTTATAAAATGAAGGAAATCTTCAAAAACGGATTCAAAACTCAAATCGTATTGTATGCATGATTCGTTTGCGAGGCCTACAAAGCTAACAAATATTTCAACTTTATACTCATTTTAATACAGTGCACGTAGGCTAAGTAAGCAATTATGTATTTGCCGGCTTCAGTTATAGATGTCTCTCACTCAATACCGGCTCGTCAGGGTGGGCGAGGCCCCAACATATTCTAGAAAAAATCAAATATGCAAATTTCAATATATTTATCTTCATAAGATGCTCTTGAAAAAAATTACAATACTTCGAAGTTTAGTTTGAACATTCAATTAAAAATTTGATCTCATCACACTTTTCGATTATTTTCCCATTCAGATTGTCATTCATTCATCATTGCACACAAATAAAAGCTAAACATTTGCCTTTAATCGCATTACAACGCATACAAATACACACCAAAGTTAAATTCTTTCATTAACTGGCACTGGGCGAGTAGAGGATGGACTCGCGGACACGTTAGCCAAAGCAGTGTCCGTAGTGTAAACAAAACTTAAGGCCGAAATACCATAGTGCGAGACTGCGATACGAGAGCGCGACGAGAGTCTCGGAGCAAATGTCAAGCAGTTTTCGTAAAGTGCATTTGTATGAGACATTGTACAATGATTGCAATGCGTCGATGCGAGGCGGGAAATATTCGGAAAAACGAAAATTTCTCGCAACGATGTGCGTGACGTTTTTGGGATTAAAACACTAGTATATGTTGAATCCCTTTATTTTAACCCTCCGTCCATGTCGTGGGTCTTTTTCGTCCGGGCGAAAATTTCTACCTGAAATTTCTCGGACACCGGCGACGGTGGCGCCATTTGAGTGTTACTGAAAAAAAGTTTAGGTTTGAGGGTCTGTGACCGCGCGGGCCCAGGTGTGGCAGTCAGTTATACGCGAAACGCCAAGCAGTGCAAATATCAGAAGGGACGTTTTCGAACCACGACATGGATGACGTAAGTAAAAATGACAATTTTTTTTTTTGTTTTTTTCATCAAATATGCATATTTTTGCATTATAAACCGTAAAAAAAATCCTAACTTATATATTTAATTTTAGGAGAGTACTACAGGAGTTAGAAGAGCGGAGGAGGTTTATTCACTCCGAAATCGTGAGCCAATCGATTATTTTAGTGGTGAAGCATCGGACGACGAAATTGATAATGTCCTAGACGAGGAGGAGTGCAGTAGTGTCGGTTCTTGTGAAGAGTATAGCAGTGTCGACGATAGTGACAATAATGATTCCGATGAAGCGGAGCCCGAGCAAGAAGATTCCATCAATGAACAGAGAAGTGGACGGAAATATCTTTACGGCAAAGACAAGACAAAGTGGTCAAAGAAGCCACCGCAAACCCGAGGTCGACGATCTGAACCTTTGGTAATGCACTTCGCTACTCCAAAAGCTGGAGCAATGAATGTAACCACTCCTTTGGAGTCATGGAATCTTTTTTTACGGACTCCATTATGGATATAATCGTTAAATATTCCAATGAAGAGCGAGAGAGGAAATTGCCAACAATGTCCGAGGATTCGCGCGCTAGATATGCGTTTCGTCCTGTAGATGTGATTGAGATACGAGCGTTCATCGGCCTTTTGTTTTACGCCGGTGTTTTGGCACAGAGGAAATCTTTACTCGCTGAAATTTGGTCGACGGAGTATGCTATGAATTTGTTCGTGTCAACAATGAGCGCGCAACGATTCGAATTTATTTCAACAATTCTACGTTTCGACGATCGCAGCACTCGCGTCGAGAGACGTGAAGCAGATGCTCTAGCGCCAATTCGGGAAATATGGGACTTGTTTATCGAGCAATGCAAAATTAATTATAGTCCTTCAAATACTGTAACCATCGATGAGCAATTATTGGGCTTTCGAGGAAAGTTTTCGGCGAGAGTGTACATAAAATCGAAGCCAGCGCGTTACGGTTTGAAAATAGTGTGTATGAACGACGCGAAAACATTCTATATGATAAATGCCCTTTCTTATACGGGTAAAGTAACGTGTAATCGCGGCGAAAAAGTTTGCGAATGTTATCTTCGAGCTTTATCGGAGCCTATCTGGCATACTGGTCGTACCATCACTTTTGATAATTGGTTTACCACCATTACAGCCTGTAATTTGATGAAAAATGAGCGAGGCTTAGACGTCGTCGGAACCATAAGAAAAAATAAACGCGAGATTCCAGTTTCATTTGTGAGGCCAGTAGCGATCGGTACTTCCCGTTACGCGTACGACCTTGGTAAAAAACTAACACTAGTTTCTTTTACTCCAAAAAGAAACAAAGTCGTTCTTTTGGTCTCGAGTCTTCATAGAAGAGGCGTTGCAGGTACATCGGGAAAACCAGAAATTATTGAATTTTATAATAGCACAAAGGGTGGTGTCGATACATTCGATACATTAAAATGATATCGAGCTATACCGTAGCGCGAATAACGAACCGATGGCCCATGAGACTATTTTTCGGCATGGTCGATCAATCGGGTATCAACGCGTTAGTCATTTATAATTTAATTCAGCGAAACGAGAAGCTAACACGAATGAATTTCCTCAAAAAATTATCTTTACAATTAGTTCGACCGCATATGGAACGTCGATGCAAAATTCCAAATATTCCGAGATCTCTAAGACAGAGCATTCATCATATTTTAGGTAATGACGAATCCAGCGTCGAATATCCGAATAAAATAGAAAAACGACGACGATGTTCCTTGTGTACGAGTAAAGATGATAAAAAAACCGAGTACGAGTAAAGATGATAAAAAGAAAAAAAAAAATCTTCACATTTTTTTTATCAAATATCAAAAAAAATGTGAAGATTTTTTTTTTTTTTCATTTAAATCCAGCGTGAGTAGAAATCATCGAAAAAAGGTTTCACTAGCGGTTATTAAAAGTAAAAAGGTTCCTCTTTGAGAAAAAAAAATATTGGGAAATTGTAGCATTGAACCAGATACCCTATTCATCAACGGGAACATAGACGTATTTTTGGGAGGCTAGAACGAGGTATCGAAGAGAAAAACGCTCAATGTTGAGGGATTTTTTTTTTATTTATTTATATTACGAAGTTGAAAATAACATTGAAAAATGAAGCGACAAAATGTTTCTTCATTTACATGCAATGTGAACATAGGTTGATTCGGTGGTTTTCGCATTTGGGGACGCCGCATCGACCACAACATTGGTTTGTTTTTTTATCATCTTTACTCGTACACAAGGAACATCGTCGTCGTTTTTCTATTTTATTCGGATATTCGACGCTGGATTCGTCATTACCTAAAATATGATGAATGCTCTGTCTTAGAGATCTCGGAATATTTGGAATTTTGCATCGACGTTCCATATGCGGTCGAACTAATTGTAAAGATAATTTTTTGAGGAAATTCATTCGTGTTAGCTTCTCGTTTCGCTGAATTAAATTATAAATGACTAACGCGTTGATACCCGATTGATCGACCATGCCGAAAAATAGTCTCATGGGCCATCGGTTCGTTATTCGCGCTACGGTATAGCTCGATATCATTTTAATGTATCGAATGTATCGACACCACCCTTTGTGCTATTATAAAATTCAATAATTTCTGGTTTTCCCGATGTACCTGCAACGCCTCTTCTATGAAGACTCGAGACCAAAAGAACGACTTTGTTTCTTTTTGGAGTAAAAGAAACTAGTGTTAGTTTTTTACCAAGGTCGTACGCGTAACGGGAAGTACCGATCGCTACTGGCCTCACAAATGAAACTGGAATCTCGCGTTTATTTTTTCTTATGGTTCCGACGACGTCTAAGCCTCGCTCATTTTTCATCAAATTACAGGCTGTAATGGTGGTAAACCAATTATCAAAAGTGATGGTACGACCAGTATGCCAGATAGGCTCCGATAAAGCTCGAAGATAACATTCGCAAACTTTTTCGCCGCGATTACACGTTACTTTACCCGTATAAGAAAGGGCATTTATCATATAGAATGTTTTCGCGTCGTTCATACACACTATTTTCAAACCGTAACGCGCTGGCTTCGATTTTATGTACACTCTCGCCGAAAACTTTCCTCGAAAGCCCAATAATTGCTCATCGATGGTTACAGTATTTGAAGGACTATAATTAATTTTGCATTGCTCGATAAACAAGTCCCATATTTCCCGAATTGGCGCTAGAGCATCTGCTTCACGTCTCTCGACGCGAGTGCTGCGATCGTCGAAACGTAGAATTGTTGAAATAAATTCGAATCGTTGCGCGCTCATTGTTGACACGAACAAATTCATAGCATACTCCGTCGACCAAATTTCAGCGAGTAAAGATTTCCTCTGTGCCAAAACACCGGCGTAAAACAAAAGGCCGATGAACGCTCGTATCTCAATCACATCTACAGGACGAAACGCATATCTAGCGCGCGAATCCTCGGACATTGTTGGCAATTTCCTCTCTCGCTCTTCATTGGAATATTTAACGATTATATCCATAATGGAGTCCGTAAAAAAAGATTCCATGACTCCAAAGGAGTGGTTACATTCATTGCTCCAGCTTTTGGAGTAGCGAAGTGCATTACCAAAGGTTCAGATCGTCGACCTCGGGTTTGCGGTGGCTTCTTTGACCACTTTGTCTTGTCTTTGCCGTAAAGATATTTCCGTCCACTTCTCTGTTCATTGATGGAATCTTCTTGCTCGGGCTCCGCTTCATCGGAATCATTATTGTCACTATCGTCGACACTGCTATACTCTTCACAAGAACCGACACTACTGCACTCCTCCTCGTCTAGGACATTATCAATTTCGTCGTCCGATGCTTCACCACTAAAATAATCGATTGGCTCACGATTTCGGAGTGAATAAACCTCCTCCGCTCTTCTAACTCCTGTAGTACTCTCCTAAAATTAAATATATAAGTTAGGATTTTTTTTACGGTTTATAATGCAAAAATATGCATATTTGATGAAAAAAAAAAAAAAAAAATTGTCATTTTTACTTACGTCATCCATGTCGTGGTTCGAAAACGTCCCTTCTGATATTTGCACTGCTTGGCGTTTCGCGTATAACTGACTGCCACACCTGGGCCCGCGCGGTCACAGACCCTCAAACCTAAACTTTTTTTCAGTAACACTCAAATGGCGCCACCGTCGCCGGTGTCCGAGAAATTTCAGGTAGAAATTTTCGCCCGGACGAAAAAGACCCACGACATGGACGGAGGGTTAAAATAAAGGGATTCAACATATACTAGTGTTTTAATCCCAAAAACGTCACGCACATCGTTGCGAGAAATTTTCGTTTTTCCGAATATTTCCCGCCTCGCATCGACGCATTGCAATCATTGTACAATGTCTCATACAAATGCACTTTACGAAAACTGCTTGACATTTGCTCCGAGACTCTCGTCGCGCTCTCGTATCGCAGTCTCGCACTATGGTATTTCGGCCTTAAGTTTTGTTTACACTACGGACACTGCTTTGGCTAACGTGTCCGCGAGTCCATCCTCTACTCGCCCAGTGCCAGTTAATGAAAGAATTTAACTTTGGTGTGTATTTGTATGCGTTGTAATGCGATTAAAGGCAAATGTTTAGCTTTTATTTGTGTGCAATGATGAATGAATGACAATCTGAATGGGAAAATAATCGAAAAGTGTGATGAGATCAAATTTTTAATTGAATGTTCAAACTAAACTTCGAAGTATTGTAATTTTTTTCAAGAGCATCTTATGAAGATAAATATATTGAAATTTGCATATTTGATTTTTTCTAGAATATGTTGGGGCCTCGCCCACCCTGACGAGCCGGTATTGAGTGAGAGACATCTATAACTGAAGCCGGCAAATACATAATTGCTTACTTAGCCTACGTGCACTGTATTAAAATGAGTATAAAGTTGAAATATTTGTTAGCTTTGTAGGCCTCGCAAACGAATCATGCATACAATACGATTTGAGTTTTGAATCCGTTTTTGAAGATTTCCTTCATTTTATAAAATACAAAGATAATCAGTTTTCTGATTATTATGTTTCAATGTTTTTTTTTCATATCAATGTTATCCGATCTGCTAATCGAAATATTTCACAGAAAAGTTAACTACAAAGCTATGAATTCAATAAAAAAAAATATAAAATATGGAAAAAGTGGAAAGTTTCCTTTGCAGGCTTCAAAAGTAGAGTCTAAAGATTAACCAGGAATTTTTTCAGATTTTTCCATAAATAATTGAGAGTGTAGTAGCGCGACGGGCAAAAACGACCCACGACATGGACCGAAGGTGCCAAAAAACACGACATGGACGGAGGGTTAAATAAACTTTAGCTTATGGCTTCTGGCAATGCCGGGATAAGAAGATGATGATATGAATAAAATATTCGCGGTTTAAGCCTTTGTGAGAAGCAAGAAGAACGGCTTAAGGAAATTTTAGTAAGTTTGCCGTGTTTTTGGTTGGCAAGTGAAGACTTGTCGCGGCATTAACTTTTGTTTCCGACGCGAAAAATGCGTCGGGAAGTTTCGAGTTGCCACACGTTTGTCAAATGGAATATGGCGCTTAAATGGAATTTGAAATTCAAACGCCTTAATTACTTTTTAAGGACTTTGGTTATTATGAATGTATTTTGAATGAAAATTTCGTGCATCCTAGTTAAGGCTTTTATTTGCTAATTGTAGGAACATTCCAAATTCAAAAATTTTCAAAAATCATAAACAGTTTTGTTTAAAACGTCACCATTTGACATTAGTCATATGAACATTAATGTTCCCCGCATAGCGTACATTGTAAATTGAATGCGTTGCGCGACGACGAGGGAGAATCGCATCGCGCTCACGCAGTATTGTATTTCGGCCTTAACACATCCGATGTGCCGCTCGGTCCCTGGGTGGGCAAATTTTGCTTTTTGTGCGAAAGAAAAGTAGAAATTTCGATTGTGTTTCATACGTTTTCGTCATGGCTCTGATGGGCAAGCCCAACCTCAGAAAATTTCAGGAAAATTGTGTTGAAGACATTTGTGTCTCTTCTGTCAATGGGAATCAATGGGGGATATAAAATCACACAAGGATTAACATTGTACCATTTATTTTATTTTAATGATTAAATTGATAGGACGGTACGACAAATATCCAAAAAGAAGACTTTTTACAAATTTTCGGATATTTTTCATTAAGTGCTAATCTTTCAAAAACGTACAATTGCCAGTGAAGTGGGAAAACTAAAGTATAACATGGAGGAACAGGATCTCCAGGTGAAAGTTAAAAATAAGGAAGATAGAGTCCTTCTAAACTCGTTTCCTTATCGTTAGAAAGTTAATTATTTATTGTGAAAAGACGAACATGGCCAAATATGAAAAGTTTAATCATTCTGGAGAATAATAACAAATCGCGAGCTTTTAATTGTGCTTGGTACGTGAAATGTGATTGTCTTATTGGATGGAATTATCTCTTATTCAATGACAAATCAACAACTCCATGGAATCCTACTAGATGTGGTAATCTAAAACATATCGGTGAGCCAATGCAAAACATGAAAACTTTAGTGGCAACCTATTCGTATATGCTTCATTGAAATTGAAATTATTTGGGAAACTGCAAATTCAAGTATTATTTGATTCGGTTTACCACGAAAATATCATGACACAATAAACTCGTTGGAAAAGTATCGGTCGATAACCATAAGTTTAATCGATAAAGAAGAATGCTTGAAGAATTTGAAGAATGCTTGGAAAGCGACGATTTTGTCCGCAATCGAGAAACTTTGCGAGAGCCAATGGGGTTTAAAAGTATTTTTTTTATATGGAGTGTAAAAACGAACATTATCGCCTTTTTTTGGTTTAATAGTTTCACAAAGGAAAGAACGCAGAGCAAGCCGCTAAAAAGTTACACGAACTGTGTGGTAATGAAACTCTTACAGAAAACCAGTACCGGAATCTGTTGGAACAATGTCGTTCCGAAGTTTTTCTCTGAATGATGATTAACATTCAGGTCGCTCAGTTTAAATCAAATCCATCATCGAAGAGGATGGTTACGTTACTACATGGGAGGTTGCAGAGAAGTTTAATGTTTCACATACAGCCAGAGAAGCATTTAAAACGTGTCGATGATGTTTTAAAAAAGCTGGATTTTTGGGTTCCGCACGATTTGAAAGTAATTCATCGGAAAAAGCACATCGGCGCAATATTTAAGCAATAAACGATAATTTAATTTTTCAATGTAAGCAATTATTTGCTTAAAATCGATGCGTTTTTAAAAGGAATCATTATTAGAGACGAAAAGTTCATTGTGTACAACAATTTCAAAGCAAATTCAATTCAAAGAAAACGATCGTGGTGCATGCCTTATGAGTCCTCGCAAACTACTTCAGAGGCGCATCAAAGATAACCAGATTTTCTGTAATTTTTTTTTACTCGAACTTCCATCAAGTTCAATCAATGAAAGTATTTTTGTGAAACTATTTTTTCAAAGGTTCAGTTCATCATGTCCTTAAAATGCCCAGGATTATCGTTGATAGCCTCCTCGTGGATCAAATTTTTTGTTTGCCACTAACCATTGTTTTTTTTTTTTGAAATCACGAACATGCTAATATTTTCTTGAAGTCAAACCTGGCATAAATGCAGCCCGCGACAACATTTTGCTCTTCAATTGATCAATTTTCGCACGTCACAATAACCGCGTAATGGGCGAGGGTGTTATGGTGGTAAAAGGTTTTTCTTTCGATGTTCCTGACAGTATAAAAAACAATGCCACCCGCACACCGCTGATTATTGCGATAGTCCCCGACGTGCTGTAACCCAATAATATGGCCTTAAACAGCTACCTGTAGTACCTCTGATGCCTCCAAAGTTGAGCTTTGAGGAATATCTCGCAAGGATACTCAATATGAGAGTATCTAGCTAGCTCAAACGTTTCTTATTTCAAACTTAGATTTAAGATCTTGTCTTTTTACTAGGTGTCTAGCGACTGCGTGAGGCCAACCCCGTCGGGCTATATTGCCATCCCTCCATCATTATAGTCAAACGACTTTGCATAACACATAGTTTACTATTTCTTTTATCAACAAATATCGTTTGTAATATACGCGTCAAAAAACAGGATAATTAAATTTTTCTCATTGCTGGTTTATCCAAAATAACGCTCTCAAAACGCTTTGATAAAAGCTTAATACAAACACATACCAACTATTACTTATTCTCCCTGTTTCTCTGTTTCTTCATTTCGCTATTTCGGTACAGCAGTCGTGTAGTTCGACGACAAGTGAAGGACCAGAATGAGGTCTTCAAAAACGCGACAACCGAAGCAAACATCAACTTAATGTGAGTTTTTGGAAATAAATGTGAGGAAATGAAAATCGAATTAACACGACCCAAGTGGCACTAGCAAGAGCAAAAAAGGAACAATCGAAACCTTCTCCTTAGTTATAGATACGGTCATAATCTGTTATTACAATACAAAATTATTTTCCCCCTGTTTCTAGCTTGCTTATAGCACCTTTGGTATAAAAGAAACCCTTTAAAAGGGTGTAAAGTGAGGGGTAGAGTTTTTAAAAGTTCAATTCTTTTGCACTTGCTGCATCCAGCTGGTTAAAAAAGGGATGTATTTTGTTGTTAAAACAAAAGGCCGATGAACGCTCGTATCTCAATCACATCTACAGGACGAAACGCATATCTAGCGCGCGAATCCTCGGACATTGTTGGCAATTTCCTCTCTCGCTCTTCATTGGAATATTTAACGATTATATCCATAATGGAGTCCGTAAAAAAAGATTCCATGACTCCAAAGGAGTGGTTACATTCATTGCTCCAGCTTTTGGAGTAGCGAAGTGCATTACCAAAGGTTCAGATCGTCGACCTCGGGTTTGCGGTGGCTTCTTTGACCACTTTGTCTTGTCTTTGCCGTAAAGATATTTCCGTCCACTTCTCTGTTCATTGATGGAATCTTCTTGCTCGGGCTCCGCTTCATCGGAATCATTATTGTCACTATCGTCGACACTGCTATACTCTTCACAAGAACCGACACTACTGCACTCCTCCTCGTCTAGGACATTATCAATTTCGTCGTCCGATGCTTCACCACTAAAATAATCGATTGGCTCACGATTTCGGAGTGAATAAACCTCCTCCGCTCTTCTAACTCCTGTAGTACTCTCCTAAAATTAAATATATAAGTTAGGATTTTTTTTACGGTTTATAATGCAAAAATATGCATATTTGATGAAAAAAACAAAAAAAAAAATTGTCATTTTTACTTACGTCATCCATGTCGTGGTTCGAAAACGTCCCTTCTGATATTTGCACTGCTTGGCGTTTCGCGTATAACTGACTGCCACACCTGGGCCCGCGCGGTCACAGACCCTCAAACCTAAACTTTTTTTCAGTAACACTCAAATGGCGCCACCGTCGCCGGTGTCCGAGAAATTTCAGGTAGAAATTTTCGCCCGGACGAAAAAGACCCACGACATGGACGGAGGGTTAAAATAAAGGGATTCAACATATACTAGTGTTTTAATCCCAAAAACGTCACGCACATCGTTGCGAGAAATTTTCGTTTTTCCGAATATTTCCCGCCTCGCATCGACGCATTGCAATCATTGTACAATGTCTCATACAAATGCACTTTACGAAAACTGCTTGACATTTGCTCCGAGACTCTCGTCGCGCTCTCGTATCGCAGTCTCGCACTATGGTATTTCGGCCTTAAGTTTTGTTTACACTACGGACACTGCTTTGGCTAACGTGTCCGCGAGTCCATCCTCTACTCGCCCAGTGCCAGTTAATGAAAGAATTTAACTTTGGTGTGTATTTGTATGCGTTGTAATGCGATTAAAGGCAAATGTTTAGCTTTTATTTGTGTGCAATGATGAATGAATGACAATCTGAATGGGAAAATAATCGAAAAGTGTGATGAGATCAAATTTTTAATTGAATGTTCAAACTAAACTTCGAAGTATTGTAATTTTTTTCAAGAGCATCTTATGAAGATAAATATATTGAAATTTGCATATTTGATTTTTTCTAGAATATGTTGGGGCCTCGCCCACCCTGACGAGCCGGTATTGAGTGAGAGACATCTATAACTGAAGCCGGCAAATACATAATTGCTTACTTAGCCTACGTGCACTGTATTAAAATGAGTATAAAGTTGAAATATTTGTTAGCTTTGTAGGCCTCGCAAACGAATCATGCATACAATACGATTTGAGTTTTGAATCCGTTTTTGAAGATTTCCTTCATTTTATAAAATACAAAGATAATCAGTTTTCTGATTATTATGTTTCAATGTTTTTTTTTTTCATATCAATGTTATCCGATCTGCTAATCGAAATATTTCACAGAAAAGTTAACTACAAAGCTATGAATTCACAAATTCTTTTCGTTTCATGGGATCCTTATAAGTCACATAATCTTTGATTGTGTTGAATGCCAATGATCATCTACTCTATGTGTAATGTCCTCATTATGTCCTCAAATATTAGTTGCTTAAAATCCTTTCTACATTGGATGGAAATTACGGGCCGCTTGCAACCAGAATTATACGAAGTAATATTTTCACTTGCTCTAAGCATATGATCCTCCATAGGATTTTGACTATTCAAAAGCAAATTCCCGAAATTTATCGCAACAACAAAAAGGTTTATGACATAAAGCTATTTTCCCAACATTCCTTATGTGTAATGAAATTTCGACCAAGAATTTACATAACTAAATGTTCTTCTACGGCTTAAATTATCAACTTTCCAATAGAAAATAATAATTTTAATTTTCGAAATTATTCAGATTTCATGCGAATGTATTCGTTCTTTCTGAATTTTAAACGTTTCATTTGCTACTCACAAAAGTGCTATGTTTATCAATTCAGATGACTAAGAATTGTTTTCAATTATTTCACATATGTATATTATCGATAAAATTTCCAGATGATATTACATTATCCGCCATAAATATATACAATTGTTCATGGCTATAGTTATATATGCATAGCTATGTACTATAAGTGAAGATTTGTGCACACTTACATACTTCGGCACATGTTCGGGTAGAAAAATTATCCACACATTGAAACAAAGACGTGTAACAACGAACTTTTGCATATGAAATCCTTATTTTTATGGATATAAATTTTGAGTAAACAAAAGAGATGCTGATAAGTAAATGGAATTCGAATAAAACCTCGTACACCCAGTCTATATATTTTGGCAGCGTTCAGCACGTGCCATGGTATCATGTTAGTCGTTTCAAATGTGAAAACTTTATAGAACTATAAATTTAAAAGGACTACACGTTCAATGGAATTTCACATTCATTCGTTCAACCATGTGTAGATTTAGTACGGAATTTAAGTTGGTTGTTAAAGTTGGACTATTTGAACAATCTTCGGACTGTCCTACAAGCTCAAGAATTTAAAATAATTTGTTTCGATAAAGCCACATTTGCTCGAGGCGAGTTTAAATTATGGACTTAGACTGGCAATTTCGCAAGCGAAATAAGTAGTCTTGATCTGGTTTCAGGGAAGCCATAGGTTAAACATAATGACACTAGAGAAATATTTTACGAAAGGAGCATTTGTAAGAAAAAATCGGGCACATTTATTAGTTACCCTTTGCACACTGAAAATAAATAGTTTATGTCATGATTGTAATGTAGGTCCACCTCTCCAATCTTTTGAAAGTTCAGTAGGAGAAAAAATTATGTTTATGCATGAATATCATCAAAATTCATGATAACATAAGAATAATAGCATAATGTAAAAACAATGAAATAATAAATACAGGAAGAGAATAAGGGGAAGAGAATAAGGGGAAGAGAATAAAGACATCGCTCATGTACATTGTACCGCAAGCGAGAATTGTGCAAGTCAAGTCAATGACGACCAAAACCACAACAAATACGTGGATCATTCAGAAAGGAGAAAAAAGCGATCATGTAAATGCATTGCGATACCGCATAACAACAATGCAATGCGAAAATTGAGAACGATCTACCAAGAATGTATGAGAACGTTCCGGATTAGCTGGATGAGAGTATATAAGTAACTACAGCAAGCGGAGACGAGGAGTAATTGATGAAAAAGTGAAAAGCGGCAGGGCGCGTCGGAAAAGTGCCGAATTAAATAGTGTTACAGTGGAAGTAAATTGTATGCGATTGGAAGTGATCTATTTAAGTGAAAGTTAGAAGATTGAATATAACCGTGCAAAGAATAACCGTACAAAGGAAATAAAGTGTTAGATTGACAGCTAGTTGAATTCAGGGAAGTGTAGTTCTTCTGTTGAAATGTGTTCAAATAAGATTAAAAGACCGTTTTAATTAACCTAAAATTTGTGTTTTTCATTTGTAAGAAACTCTGAGTTTACTAATTTCAAGGCCGTGCACCTGGATAAGCGCAACAATATTATTGAGTTCAAGAAACGGGCTCAAGAAAATTTGAAATCTAAACCTTCAAAAAGGAGTGGCTTAAAATCAAAAATGTAAATTTTAAAAAATTGTTTAATTATGAGATTGTTTTTGATCCCGAAAAGCTTGGTGAAGTTATCACAAAATTTATACAGAAAAAAACCTCTGAGAAAATTTTCGTTGTTTCTAAAGTTAAAGACACAGTAACTTATCAAGCCAAGAATATCGAGCTTATAATAAGGAAGTACCTATTGATAAATTAAAAGTTGTGGATATTGCAAAAGTGAAAGAATAAATACTGGCAGAATTTACAGATGTTATGATGAAATCACGAAACCAATAAAAATGAAAAAAATTATTTTATTACAATTATGTACAAATCAACCGGAAATGCGATGCTTTTTGAGAGGTTTCTATCTCTCAAAAAGTTTATTTATTATCTTTAATTTAAATATAATGTTAAATTTTATGTACCCAAAATAAAAATTTATATGGGGTTTTCTTTGAAGAAAGTGAATTTACAATCCAAAATTTCGAAAAGGGCATATCTGACGAATTTAAAATATTTAAAATATAAGTTACAATAAAGTTAGCATCTCAATATTTCTGTAACTTGGATCTCCAGAATATAACTCAACAATAATTTTCTAGAAATGCAATATACTTCTGTAATTCTGTAATTCAATTTTAAAATAAATTTATAAATTTATAAATTTGTTTCCTCAAATGTTTAAATGTTCAGACATGTGCCCATTTTGAAATTGCATATTCAATTTAATAAAAAATCCAATATTTGTTAAAGTGTAGAATGGAGGTAGGTCGTACGTAGAACTTTAAAAAAGACAAATTTATGTAGATGTATTAATTTTATTGTTTTCGCTTATTTACATTGAAAACTTAGAATTGAGTGTTCCGAATTCTTGCTCATTTCACTTATATGTAAGTTGGTAGTTATGTACGCATGAGCTTTAGCTTTTAACTTTACAGTAGGCGCCACGGTGTCAATATTAACCACTTAGTACATCGATTCTTTAATATTTATTTATCTGAATTAATTTTCTATACGCTCCTTTTAGTACCTTTCGAGAGGCATGCGTCAGTCTACCATTTTGAAAAAGCAACCAGTGAGCGCGCGGTGTTTCGCCGCAGCCGACATATAAGGTACGCATGGGTTGATTTTAAGGCACTAGCAACTGCTTGTGTCTTTTTATTTTTATTAGCCTACATTAAGTTTTTTGTTTTATATTATCGTGACACCGTATTGATCTCTTAGTAAAGAACACGCAGAATGGTGTCTGCTTTTAGAAAAAAGCGACGAAAATGTTCTTTCTGAAAGTCGAGACAGTTAAGATTACAGTGAGCATGAAAGTGATCCATTGCAAGAGGGAGAAGACATACTGACACTCTCAGCTAATGCGACATCTTGCCAAAAGGATAGAGTACCTCATCCTCGTATTAAAATTAAAATTCGTCAGTAGATAGATGATTGGAATTTGTATTATATAAAAAAAAATTCGCAAAACACAAATCTACCCATTGGCAAGTATTTGCACACCCACAGGACGCTAAAACATGGTCGCATACACATTACACATTTACCAGGCCCAATTCATGAAAGTAAAAATGTGCTGATAATACAGAGTTTTGGTATATTTTTTACTTAAAATTTTCTACAAACATACAAACACCACATATAGGAATTCAGAAATCAAACAGAATGTCACAGAAATTATAAAACAAAAGGTATTACAGAAGTTTCAAAGCGGATACCTTCAGACTAAACGCATTTGAGCTACAGATGCCACTGGTTCCGATATATTTTTGGCACACGCCATTTCCTTTTGAGATGCTACAGCTTTGATAATAAACCTCCGCGAGATGAAATAAGATAAAGAGGCAAACTCGTGGCATCCCGGAAAATATTTGAAGAATTGAACACGAATATAAAGAAATGTTTTTCACCGGAAGACCGTGTCAACAAAGATGAAAAATTGCAGAAAAACACGAGGACGTGTTGATAAACCATTGGTTTACCAGTTTTTCCCTCATGGAAAAGTTACTAAACGTTACTCAACTTAGAAACCGCGACAAGGAATAAGCCAACGATGCCACGCTTTTTTAAATTTACTACAGGAAGAAAGATAAACAGTTTAGCTTTCGCATGTCAACTTGATTTCATTCTAGTATGGTATGTGCCAAAAAATGGGAAATTTGTACTTTTGGCTTCCCGAATGCAGCATGATGTAAAAATTGACGAATCGACTGGTGACGCTGAAAACACGAGATGGCGATCTATGTGGCACATAATCAGTGTCACGCATCATTAAAAGGAGGCTTACGTATCTATTCTTTAGTCTTTTGAATATCGCAGACATAAATTCGTATGTAATTTCAAAATCCAACAAATAATTATTGTGGCAACATTGAGTCACCAAGTAAACTCTTGTTTATAGGAACATGTCATGTCACTTGCTATGTTACTCATCTGTAAGGTCCAGATCTTATATTGCGAACATGTATCCAGGTATAATAAGGCAAATTATGTTTTGACTTGGTGGGGGTAATGAACTGAGAATCTGAGTCGCTTATAAGCTGAGAGCCTATGGTCTAAACTAAAACACATATTTTTTTCAACTCAAATGGTAGTTCTGCCGACAAACTTGGACCCATCTTTTTCCGTGTGGTCGTTGAAAATGACGTCACAATAGTTAAGTTTTGAATATTTTTTACGAAAATTTCATGAAAAATTTAATTTTTTGAAAAATAAATATTATATGAAAAATAAATCGTTGGAAATTGACCGTTTTTTCCCAAGGAAACCGATGTAACTCCTTATGGAACGAGATGTTAGTGCTAGAGATATTATTTGTTAATCGAGAACCAACAGCTAGTTTGCATCAGTAGCATGGACGAGTCCCTAGAAAAAAATTATTTGTAAGTAATCCCAACATACATCAACGAATGGAGTTTGCCAGAAATATGGTTAGAGAAGATTTTTCATTCTGGGAAAAAGTTCTACTTACAGATAAAAGTAAAATTAACGTTTTCCGATGAGATAGACAATCATATGTCTGGCATAAAGCTAATGAGGGGAACGAGTACACCACCTTTCTTCCTACGATATATCACGTATTAGTTCAACAATGGTATGGGGTGCAAAATCCGCGTCTGGGTCGAGTAACTGGTGTATAATCAAGGGTAATATGGACGAAGTAAACGATTCAAATTTCGTAAAGAGAGCGCTAGAACACTTGCTATAGAAGAAGATTTCAATTTTTAACCAGGATAACGTCCCGAAGCACATAGGTCATGTTGTGCGAAGTTAATTGCTCTACCATTGTACTCATGTGATTCGAACCCCACTGCAGTCGTCTTATTTGAATTCTATCGAGCACTGTTACGGGTTAATTTGATTTCACCCCCTCCCGAGACTTCCGCGGCACCATCACCACGCTAAACGGATGAATCGGGTACCCCGAAGTTGGAAAAAGATAAGAAGCGCCACCACGATTCGAGCCACGACGCTGGAAGTAGTGTGAGTAAGAAATATACATATTAATATAAGATTAGATTGTAATTAGTTAAGGTAGTGTTAAGGTAGCAGCAGTAGCAGATTTGAAAGAACGTACCAGTTAGCAGCAGCCTCAACAAATAATCTTCGACTCATGCTTATGAATCATATGCATCACGAACAACAACGAAGGCTTCAACAGCAGGTTCAACTGCAACTGCAATTGCGGCAGAAGTTTATCCAAAAGAACGGACAAATCCAACGGAGTTGGCGGATGAATCAAATGAACGGTTGCGTCACTTCAAATGAGGTGGAGTTAGCGAACAGAAACTAGCCGAACTAACGAAAGTAGAAGGTCTTCGTCCTGGTATTTTTCAAACATTGGGATTCGTCAACACAAAAAAAGAAAAGACGTTTCACTTCGAATAAAAGCTATACGTGAAGCTTTCGAAGAATTTGGAGTCCTGATTAACAAAAAGAAAGGAGCAATCGATAACAGCGATTTGTAAATATGGGAAACTGTCACCGTCGGGGCGAAGGGCGGATAAGGTAGTTCGCGACGAAAGAAATTGCGGCGACTTCCGGCGAATCTACATGCACAGCGGTTGCAAGTGAAGCGGCGAAAAAAAAGGTTATCGTCATAGGAGTGGAATGTTTGTTTGGCGATTAGGGATCGAGGAAATATAAGGGGGAAGGTAGATAGCGGTCGACCTCTTTTTTTTGGTGCGGAAGAACGTCTAGGAATACGAGACGCGGGTGAAGAATTTGAAGAAAATTATTATAATATGTAAAATAACAATATTTCCTTAGTGAAGAGTTGAGACACAAAGAAAATTAGTAAGACAAAATTAAACAAGGGAAAAAGTGAAGAATAGAACTAAGTGAATAGAACAAGAAGTGGATAGTGATACCAGGTCGTAAAGAGTAACAAAGGTGAAGTGATGACTTAAGTTAAAGGAAAAAAAAACAGCTTAAGACAAAGTGAAAGCGAATGAAGTGCCAAAAGGGACTAAAGAAAAAAAGGAAAAGACTAAAAATTATAGTGTGCACGTCGCGGAGTGACAAATAAAAAGAAACATAAAGGGGGCCCGTAGCGTAAGTTAGGATAAGTAGTAGTTGTAAGCTCGTCCAAGTGTTGCTTTTCACCAGCGAAAGAAAAAGGATTTTGACTAATTAAAATATTTTTTCGGATGACTGCATCTTTTTTTTCTGTTTACCGTGGCATTAGTTTTCTCTCTATTTCGTTGTTTGTTCTTTTCTTTTTCTCCTCCAGGTGGAAAGTGGCGGCGAGGAGTGGTGCGCTTGAGAGGTAGAGAGCGCGCGTTCAATTGGTCGGTGGTTCCACGGAGGAGGCTTCGTGGGGTATTTGGTGTTTATTTTGTTTTCCTCTATCTATGTTTCGTGGAGTGACGATTCCCCCTTTTCTTTGAGTTGTTTTGGGGTTTTCAGAGGTGCGACATGGCGAGCCGCATTCTCGCTTGGCGGTTCCTTGAGGCTTATCAGGGTAAGCGAGCGGCGCCCACGCCCGTATTCGGCGAGCTTCCGGAGCCTCAACCGGGGGAGCGACAACCCAGGGCAGGCGAAACCCTGGCTAACAGTTTACTTTTGTAACAACACGTGTGGAGTTACTTGAAGACCAAATTACAAATATCTTTCTATTTGTAATAAAATACAGTTGGTAAGATCCTATAAAGAAAAGTAAAACAAAATTCTGACGGAGTCTGGTGAAATTTGGCAGTCTTTGGCGAAATTTGGAGTCAATGCCAAATTGCATGAAAACTGCCATATAACAAAACGGGCCTCGAATTGAATATTAAAACTCAATTAATTCATTTTCTAACATTAAACTTTTTAAATTGTGTTCCATTATAACTTTAGGGTTGAAGTCTTACCTGTGCAAAAATTTTTTTAAAGAATTTAAAGAATTTTGTAACAAATTCATTTTACAAAGTATTGTCCATCGCTAACCACTACATTTTCCTATCTTTCTGGTAATATAGGATTTCCTCATTGGAAGAACGACTCATCTTTTGAGGTTATCTACGAATCGATCCAAATTTGGAGTTCTTCAAAAGAGCGGAAGGGTTTTTCCTCCAGAGCATACGTTATCAACGAAAATAAAAAATAAAAGGAAGGGGCATAACCGGGCTATACGGGGGTTGAAGAACTTCTCATTTAAGCGTTGTGAGGTATGTTTTGAATGGCCTTGCAACATATGGTCGACCATTGTCATGCTGAAGAATAACTTTATCGTGGCTTTGCTCGTATTGCGGTCGTTTTTATTTCAATACTTGGTTTAAACGCATCAATTGCAGTCGGTAAAGTTGCCCTGTGATGGTTTCACCTGGTTTTTACAGCTCATCATACACGACATTCAATTTTTCCCATCAAAAACAGAGATGACCTTGCCATCGTGAATATTCGGGTTTGGCGGCGAATTTGGCGTATGGCCGGATGGCCCGTATAATTTTTTGCGCTTGGGGTTATCATTATGAACCCATGTCTTATCACGAGTTATAATATGATGCAAATGTCCCATTCTTTTCTGCCATTGGAGCAGCAGTTGATTCGCTTCCAATGTTTTTGCCACCAATTTGGCATCCACAAACTTTTCTGGTCGTTCTTCGCGCTCTTTGTCATCGGTATGAAAATCACCACTACTTAAATGCCGAAACCACTACTCACAAGTAGAATTCGATGGAGCATGATCTCTATAGGGTTCGTGCAGCACACAACGACTTTGACCTGCAGATTTTATCAAATGAATACATCCCGCAAATTATGTTTTGTTGATACAAAAGCTGACATATTCGGAGTACAGAAAAACGATGTTGATTAAACTTCAGAGGAATGACACATACTGAAAAAGAAAGCCTAATGATGAGGCTTCAAAATGAATGTAGTTGCAATATTGTCCGATTCGATTTAATGTCAGTGACGCCATCTCTTGAAAAAATTTTATGTTTTAATGTGAATTTTCTCAAAAGATGTTTGTTGATAAAAAATATATATAAATTATACGACTTCAAATAAAAATCAATGCTTTTAACAGATTTGTCGTTAATATTTTATTCTGGTCTATATCCATACTGTTCCATTAAACTTCGAGCCTCTATATGATCAGTCCACAGGACGCTATATTATAACCAAAGCTGATCATCAATGGTCACCCAAACCATATGATTGGCCTGCTTTGGACTGTTAACTGTATTAGCGTATGCCAACACTTCACCGATTACCAATGAGTTCCAGGAGAAATCGCTTTTCTCGGCAAAACGGTGCTGGAAACATATCGTGTAATTATATTGATTTTCACGTTTGATTTTACCAAAATACAGGAGGTCATACGCCCGAATTTATTTTTCATACGTGAAATCGGAGGATAAATTGAACGTGGACGTTTATTTTGCTTACGTTTTTTATTAAAATAAATAACCTCATTTTTAAACCCTTTTTAAAACGAATCTATAAATAAAGTTCAGAATAGGAGCAAAAGACTATTTCCACTTACCTTCACAATCCACTGACTTTTTAAATATAGAGCAATTTTAATAAAAGCATCTACTGCTGGTTGTTATCTACTTTTCTTATCATATTAAATAATGCGCGCAATTCCTGGGAACCTAACAAAGTACTCATAAAATTTCATTATCCCCAATGGGAACCATCAATTTGCTGACATTGTTTACTAATCTACCAACATCTTAGCGCAAGCATCTTCTCCCGTCATTGCTACTATGAAATCTCATTAATTCCCTACCAGCAGCTGGAAGTCAGCTGTAAATTATTAAAAAACTGCTTCCTACCTTATTTCCTTAGGTTTCGCGTGTTTTAGCTCCAATAAAACAAAGAATAAAGCAAAAGAGAAAATTAGAGTAAATTTGCTTCGTTTTGTCATTTATCCTCATAACTCAACACAAAGAAATAGTACAATCTCCCTTTTCCCAAGATCCTGATTCAGGCATTTCACCCTACCCCAGAAAACAACGCGTGAAATCACCCAGATATTTTTTTTGTTCAAGCTTGAGCCGTCATATACCCGTATTAGATTTGCGACCGCAATTTTAATTAACAGCAACATTATCAAAATCCCCGAAAATATAACAAGGAAACGTATTTATATATAGGGTTCTGCATCCCTTTTTCTTCAACAGGAGTTTTATAAATATACTTTGCAGAAAACGCACAGTAATGCCAAGTAAGTGGCGAAGTTTGTTATGACGTGAACAACTGCTAGGGAACCCGAAGATTTTCGTATCCTTGACCCATATTTCGTCCTTTTTCTTTTCTTCCCTTTGCCAAAACTTTGCAGACTGCTATCACGGAAATAAATCCAAGTATCGCAGTAAGAAGAAGCGAAAGACTTTATGAAGTTTTACAGGTACTGGTTTGTATTACTAAGCGTTGAATGGGCGCTTCCAGCGAACAAAAATACACAGGAGCAACTTGCGCTCGTAACAGTTTTTATAGCTCAAGGAAACAATTGTCCATTGAAATTCTGGAGACAAATAGCCACAGGTTGTCGGTAACCTGATTGCCATTTAAATTTTTCATCAGGTTGGTCTTTGCCTACATTGAAATAAATATTCACGTGAAAATTGTTGGTCGCTTTTCCGCCCAAGCATATACGGTTGTACTAAAGCATTTCCAAGAATACACATTACATAATTTATTTTCGAGCATTTTTCCCGTCCTGAACGTAGTCGAGATGACAAATATGACGCCCAAAATCAAATGATTCCAGTGGAGTATGCAATAAAATTAATTGCATAACACAATGAAAGTTATATTGCAGGATGAAAATTCGATAACGTTGTTTGCAATTTTCAGCGCCAATCAGTTCATAAAAACCCATTCAGCTTCCTTACTCGCATGTGACTTTAATTAACACATCTTTTCAGCTTTTTAATGAGTTATGAATATGTAAAATGTACGTTATGCTCAGCAAAACCTTGCAACCTTTCTAGAAAATTCCTGTATGATAAGGGATACAAAATTTTCTTAGAAGAAATCTGAGCTGTCTTCGCGAGTCATAAAATTGATTAAAACGTTTCTCCAATGCTAGTCTGTTTGCATACACACCTTAGTCTAAGTTGACTGTTGTTGCTATGTGTTCACCATTCCTGGAAAATTCCTTTCAGCAGAAGAGTTACTTACCTGATTTTATATTATAGTGCTTCGTTGTCAAGGCAAGGGAGCGCGTGCTGTATCAAATGATGAAATCTTAAACTTAAAAACGCGCATGCAAATGAACTCCATACCCAAAGGATTTCCAATCAACTCAATGAAAAGTCAATTTGCTTTGGTCACTAATTCAAATATATGTAAGACATTTCTTTAAAGCTGCATTATGGTCTTATATCACACTCCTTGATTCCTGTATTTGTATTCTCCCTGAGATTTATTACTTTTATGAATACCTAAACATGTTCCAACTCCCTTTGGCTCACATTCAAAGGACACGAAACTGCCCCCTAATAATTTTCAGTGGCACTCAAAAAATATGTAAAGTTGATTATATTCAGTCAATATGGTTGAACCTTGATTTATTTTCAACTTGTTCATTAAATCATTATCACATATAGCAACAGAAGCGACCACTTGTAAGTAATGACAATAAAGTCATATTTAGAATGCCTGGTAGCTACCAACGTGTGATATGAACAAGGAAATTTTATTCATTCACTTAACCAAGTCATAGATAAAGATGAATTGAAATAAAAGTAGGTCATGGCAAAAGTGTGCGTAAATGTGTGATAATGATGAATATCTCTACATTTTGGGGACATACCGCATAATTATGGCTGAATACGTATGGTCCTACTTAAATAAGGACATGAAGCAAAACTTTTGTTTGGTTAGTAATTCCTCTGAGTGTATGTTACTTCAATTCTAGAAATTTAATAACATCTAAGGAGTCAATTGTTTATTTTACTTCAATTGAATTCGTGATTGGCTTGGTTGATACATCGAAACGACCCAGCTAATATTAATAAATATTGATTTTTCCCGTGTAAAGACGAACATTTTCAGATAATGAAGATAATACAGATATTGGTAATCGCGAATATAATAATATGTTTTTATTTTATTATTTTTAAAATAATATAAAATGTGTTATATAAAATAATATGTTAAAATAAATAAACCCTTTTAAATAATTCAGATTTTTACTAAAAAATACTTTCACGATAAGTTAACGTTATCAGTAAATTTATCGTAGAAGTATTATATAGTAGGGGAGAGTGGGGCTAAGCCGGCCCTATTTTTACATTGTCAATTTTAAGAAACAAACACAAGTTTTCATGGAAAATGATTATTATTCTGTAAAGAGCAAATCTATATGTTAGTGTTTTAGAGGAAGTGTTTTTAAAAACGATTCAAAGTTTTGGTAATAATGATCGGAAAATGCACCTTTGTAAGCGGGGCTAATCCGGCCCAGGCGGGGTCAATCTGGCCTCCCGGGGAGCTAAGCCGGCCATCAAAATTTTGTAATTGGGAAGGTATGTAATTGAAATAAATTCCTTCATAAATATTACAAGATTATTTTAGAAAAAAGTACAAGTAATTTATTTATCGATTTCTGTCAAAAAACATTTTTTTTTAACATTTTAGTTATCGGAATCAGAGGAACATTTGTATTCCGGCGTTGTAACCTTTTTTCATGTACTTCTGCTTTGTACGCTTGGTTATTTCGGAATTTCAGGAACTTCCTCTCTTTTTTGGAGCATCAGTTGCTTTTTTCTTGACCAGCGATATGGTTTGTGCCTGTTCTTCTCTCATTTCCTGCAGAACTGGAGTGTCGGTTAAAATAGCAGAAGTTCTGCGTTTTCGTCCCCTATTCGATGTTTTTCTAGGCCCAGCTTTTGGATACGGACGAAGAGTTTCCAAAATTTGCATCAAGTTTTTGTTTGATGTTTCGGGTGTACGTTTGGTTATTGCACAAAATGAAGAGCTCGTCCCAGCAGCAGGTGACGATGTCTGAGCTGCTGGAGACGCTTCCTTGTTTTTTTCATTTGGCTTCGCTTGTTTCATAGATGGTGGCGTGCAAGGTTCGGGTGCCAGTTCATCGATGTTTTCATGGGGTTCCGGATTTGGAGTCACGATTCCTGGCACAGTTGTTGGATCGTCGCGGTCTGTGATCTTGCTTGGCAAAAATTTACTGTCCTTGAAAATGTTAGGATTATACGGCGATATTCCTGTACATTTGAACCTAGAAATGTAATTTTGGTAGGTCACGGCGAGTGGAAATGCTTTTCCATAAATCGTCATTGACTTTCCAGGGTTTGAGTTCATCCATTCGTCGCACTGTGAATTTATAGCTGTTTTCAAAGGCCCAAAAACAGTACGATCAAGAGGCGAGCTGTGCGGTGGGAGAGTGAGGAGAACACTCCCATTTTCTTTCATCCAGTGATTCAACGGACAAAGAGAGTTGTGATTTTCCAAAATCAGCAAATGTGGGGATTCGGGAGAAGGACGGACATTTTTTTTCAAAAATTGTAAAAATTCAAGAAAGTGTTCTGCATCCATCCATCCAATGGGGTTCGCTGTGCCTTCGGAGCCAACTGGTCCACCATTCAAAAAATGAGAACGAAAATTTTTCCAAGGAAAAATGAAAAAAGGAGGCATAGATTGACCTGCCGCTGACACAACCAGAGCTATAGTTACAAGCATACCACGTTCAGCCGAAGTAACACGACCAATTTGTTTTGTGCCACGTTGGGCAATGACCCGGTCTGGTACCTGGACCGTTGTGACACCACTTTCATCCATATTCCAAAGTCTCCCAGGTGGAATTGTGGAACGCTGTATCACCTTTTTCAGATTATCGAAGAAATTGCAAACATTTACTCTGTTGAAGCTTGATACCCTTGCAAGACTTGTAGCTTCTGGCTTGCTGAGTGAAAAAGTGGGATTCCGTTTCATAAAACCACAGAACCAATCTTTCCCCGCTTTTCTATTTTCGGTCCACGACTTCGGTACAGGCAGCTCTATCCGTTCAGAGAATTCGAAAGCCAAATGACGTAGATCGACGGTCGATAGTCCAAAGTATAAGTTGCAGCTCTGTTTGAGATACTCATGCAACATCTTTTCTTGCTCTTCGTTGAATACCTTGAAAAAGAAATGCGATTTTCCTACATTTTTCATTCGTTTAATGTTTCATAATCATTCAAAAGTTTGCCAAGTTGTCGAAAATGTTTAACATTTTTTATATGGTAACGAAATTCATAAATGCTATGAAAATATTCAAAAAATTTTTCAGTATTTAAAAACGTTCAAATTAAACTTTTTAAAATTCTCTAAATTTTTCGGAGTTTTTCATATTTTCAGAAGTTCATATGTCATTTTTGTACGATAAGCAAAAATTTGTATTTTCTACTGCGACATACTGAAATATAATTTTTTTGTCCGGTTTTTCATTATCACAGACCTGGCTTATATAATTGTAATTACTTACAGTTGCATGACCACGGTAACATTCGTTTGCGATGTTATTTTGCGCATCCTCTTCAGTTGTTAGTTTCAACCAAGCCTGAAGTGTTGAGCGTGTAACATTGTACACCTTTGCTGCCGTTCCCACTGTCATGCCATCTCTTTTAACAGCGAGAACCGAAGTCTTCATCGCCGTTTTGTCCACACTTGGTTTTTTGCGTGTATAATTACGCTCCATTTTTCTAGTAACATGCAAAAAACGGCACTTCAAATATCAAGTAGATGCTATTTTAGTAACTTAAACCGGAGACCGGATTCAGACTGCGTATATTACAACTGAAAATCCTATACTCAGTGTGGCCGGATTAGCCCCGCCATTACAGGGCCACTTCAACGACACGCGACGATTTTTTTTGTTATTGAAAAAAAAAAATAGAAAAACATGCGTAAACAAAATGAGCTTCGTTGGTTATTGTTACTGGATCTCTAATTAACAACAATAACTCACCTGCTCTATTCACGAACTTCAATTACAGTTTTTATAAAAGAAAGTTGAACAGCAAAATCTTCGTCCGATGTCACACGTGCGCTGTCAATTCTACGATTGACGTTCTAAAATTTTCCACGACCACATCAATCACTTGACCTTTTGTCTATAACGCGTGGTCCTTAGGACCGGTTTATCTGCAGGAAAACGATTATTCATCGTGGATATTTTCTTTTCTTTTTAAGTGGGCCGGTTTAGCCCCACTCTCCCCTACATAATCAGCTACAGAATTTATTAAATTCAGATCGACAGAATTGCTCCTTTCTTTATGACCGGCCGCCATCTCCACAGCGTTTCTCCGTTGTTAATTTACTATAACTAAGTTTAACGTAATTTAAATAAAAAGAGAATTAACCCAAATCAAGAAACAACTACAAAAAAATAAATGAAAAATCCTTTTCCAGCCTAACTTGCGGGGTTACAAAAAAGTTTCCTTTCTAGGTGGGTCTCCCTCATATCCTTTTTATAACCTTCAATCAATTCTCTATTCTTCGAGGTTGCCTTCATTTGTATTTCACCACCTCAGATCAAATAGTTTCAATTATTTAATTCTTATATTCGCACTATAATAGCCAAATCGTCTCTTCATATTTCATCATTCGTCAAAAAGTGCCTAAGAACATGCTTAGAGATGTAAGCTATGATGTTCTCCTCAAAAAAATTTTCCTAATTGATTTTTCACCAAAAATCTACACAAGTCATAACCAAACATCTCAATCAAATTTTCCTTCGACGTTTGATCGTTCTGAAAAATATTTTCGTAATCTTTGAAGGACTAATTATCTTTCATTCTTGACGATTCGCCAAAACCCTAATCAAGTTCCCAACTGTCAAGCAGCTCCAATTAAACTTCCTTGTACGGTTGAGCCAAAGGAGCATCAGTTCTCAAAAAAAGACATAACCGTTTCCTGAATTTTAATTTTATATGCGAGTATTTCATCCATAACATTTTCGATTTCTGTTCCTCCGCTGCGGCCCTTCACTCGACCGACAATCGCTGAACCTTTGTATAAACCACTCTTGGCGAGTCCTTTATGGACCAAATAATTTACAATCCGTACTAGATCTCACCACACTTTAAATGATCACATCATGATCACAAGTTGCAAGTTAAAACCGTCGTTTGTTTGGTAATTTGTGTTAGGCTTTGGATTTTGGTGATTTGAAGTCATATCAGGAGAATCGACGTCTTTGAAGTAGAAAAAGTTAAGAAATGGGTTAAAACACGTCCTTCTTATTTCTTTGATATTTAATTATAAAAACATTCAGCATTTGGTTTCACAGCTATTGATTATGTTTGGAATTTTTTTATTATTTTATTATTCAAATTTATTCTCGGGACTTTAATCTTTGCTTTAAATAATTTTCGATTCACTGACCAGTCAATTTATTCACATCGAAGAGAAAGCAAACAAGTGAAAACAAGTCGCGAACTGAAAGAGAAGAAATAATATCAGTCAACAATTTATATTGCAACAATCATACATAAAATATATATGACAGCAGTCTTAGGTGTGTGACACATTTGGAGGATGCATTGCATATTTGACATTTCATTAGAAACTGGGGCTCAGTTAAATGCATGGTGAGACTGATTCCCAATATCAGGAGGTATATGTAGGCTGTGGACACTAGACCAGCCAGAGCGATTTAGTAATTGGTTCCCGACTAGGTTTTCAAGTTGACAAGCGATGTATTTAGTTAGTGCAAAAACAGTGCAGAAATATAAAGAAATAAAATCCCAATCTTCTTATATGGAGACCATGGTGATTTCACATGACAGACATGCAAACTAGCTAAGGACAAAGACTATAACTTATAAATACACAGGATCGATAACGCTGGCCAGTGCTAGAGCTGCCAGGGCCAATTAATCACTGGTATAAACCGGTGCAAATTAAAAAAAAAACAGTGCTTACCTGGATGTCCAACACTCACGTTATAAGTAGCCTTCATTTCCCTACTACAAAAAAACTTCAGTATATGGCTGAACTTATTCTTGGGTTTTCCCGATTCTCAAATTTTCAATACTCAATTTTTCAAAAAACATAAAATTCTCTCAATTTCAAAATGTTTGTTTTGCCTCAGAAATGATGACTTAACTTTGTCACTCACGAGTGTAAGTTTTTTTTGGAATTTTTGTGTTGGTTCACACCCAGAAATCAATTTTTCATTTGATGCAAAAGAAATGTATTGTGTCCGACTAAAACATAAACTCTTCATTCACCTTTAACTTTGAAGTTTATCGTGGGCTTCCAACAACGTCTTTCTAGCTCTGGGTTAACCTCAGCGTACGCCCTATATGTGTTCCTACATTTGTCCCAGCAATCGAGAACATCCCTAACACCCATTCGAGGTGCTCCATTTTATGTGAAAAAAACTTTTCATTTTGATTCCTCTTGGGATTGTTGCATTTGTTTGGCTTCCTGCAAGGTACTCCATCGTTGCTTCCTTCTTTTTTTTATTGATTGATAAATCGAGTAACCGCAGATTTATACTGGTTATAATATCCTAACTTTCTTTGTTGCATACCCATCTCACTGTCGTTCAACATTTTTTTTAGACACATAGCATGAGTTTTGCCATAGGTTCGTTTGATTTCCTTAAGATGTTTGTAGAGTCATCTCAAGTTGGGCTATGTTATAAAATGAGACAAAAGGGCCCGGTCGGGTCCAAACTTTCATTTTAAGACTTTGTTTCTAATGTTCCTGTACTCGATATTCTTCATCAATCCACTTTCTGATTGAGTAAAGGCATTTCCAGTTTACAACGTAAGTCTTTCGTCGCGTCTACGGCAATACGAGATTATCCTGAACTATAAATACATGATCTTCGTGTCATTCCGTGATATTCAGATGTGTTTATGATTCATTTGCACACTTCCAGATGAATTGAACATGTTCCAGTCTACAAATTACCAGCTGAACGTTCAATTCTCCTCAAAACTGGCTTTTGTCAATCGACGTGGATTTTCAAAGAATAAAAAAATCAGCCTGTCGGAGTATCATACATTTTGACAACTTTCTTAACCAAAAATTGTTGAGCGTTTCGTAAAATCAATCAATCATTCCATCTGACAGCTGATTAAGAGAGGACGATGATATTCGATCAAAATACTTGCTGAAAATAAGTCAGACGGAGGGTATGTTGATTTCATTATGTGGACCCAGGAAAGTTTCCGCAATTTTGACAGAAAATATTCCGAGCAGCACTGCAACGTCATAAAATTGCAGCTACTTGTATTTACTTTTGTGACAGAACCGCAGGTTGTGCATTAACAACATCCTAAGAATTTTCTCGACTGCGTTGCTATTAAGATCTTTCTCTTTTCTCAACTTCGACCTGTCCCATGAATAAAGGTCTTCGCTTTGAATTTCTTCTTCTTCAAAAAAAAAAAAACGATTTGATCCACTCCGCTTTACCTAGATTCGCTCCAGGGTCCCGTTTTTAATATTCTTCGAGTTCTATTCTTTCCATGTTACATCTTTCCAAGGTTAGCATCTAAGTATCTCTCGCAATATGAACAGCAGTGCAGTCATCAGATACGTGGGCATCTCAGATTTTCTGCAGCGAACAACTCTCCTCGTCTATAATAAAAAGTACTCAAATGTCCATGATTGGTCTTTTTCATATATTCTTCATCAATGGCTGAAGTTAGCTCGAGTGGAACGACGCGGCTGAAACGTGCTTAACGTTTCTGCAATTGTATAACAGCAAAGAAGAGGCATCTGTCTCGAAGCTTTCACTATAGTTGTTGGTTGCCATACAAGGCAACTGGATAACTGATCTCTTCAGTCACAAAATTAGCGAAGCCTGGAGCTGTTTATCACGAACCTTTGGAGGTTGGCCTCTGTAATTTATGCAGACGGCAACATAGGAAAAGATATCCATTTTCGGCGAAAAAATTGGGAATGGCGGGCATTGACGTATTACAACACACACTTTGACAAACAGACGCAGAGAGGCGATAGGACGGGTATACGAACTCAAGTCATCCGTGACATTTTGATCAAGGAGACGACTCTAGTTGCTTTCGGCCCTAGAGTTCCTATTTATTCTGGATCACTTGATTTAATGTCAGATATAACCAATAGTAACTAGTCCGATTATATCGTCTAAATAGCCAGGTGGTCACAACTTCTCCGGTAAACGCAATCTCAAAAGCTTGCACTGTAAAACAGTTTACATGATGGGGCCAAAAGTTGAACCTTATGTCACCCCTAATGTTACCCTATTCTGCGCTGACTCCCAATTGAATCTTAAAGTTTAAAATCAATCTAACAATCTCTCAATATATAAATGATATGCTCTAGCAATCTGAAAGATTCCAGAGATAAGGATATGTTTAGCTTCTAAGCGTAATAGGATGCGTTCCCCATTGTTCGCCACAACCGGAGCCATATGACTTGAGTTGTGATTATTCAATTTTTAGTGCAGATTGAGGATCATAAAGTCCTGTTACAATAAAGCTGCGACAATATTTTCAGTGTTACTCGGAGAGCTTTGCTTGATCTCCCTCTGGTGTTCGGCATTTTCAACCCCCCGTTGGAGAGAGTAGCTCCGGGATCCCTTTTTTCTTCAATAATCAGTGAAAGTATCACTTTCTATCATCATTTTGTGAAAACATGCTCCTATAGGCAAGAGCCAAATATGGTAAGCAGCATCTGACAGATATGATACATTGAATGAATCAAAGCATTGGAAAATCCTAGGAGACCAACTTTCCGAGACTGGAATCAACACAAAAAGAACGAAATGTACAAGGGGAAATACTGTACAGTTAACCTCGTCCAGTCTCTACGGCACAAGTCTAAGGCGTTCAACCGGCTTTAAGCTCCGGCCTGATTGACTTAGAGCCCAAAGCCTATGGGTCCTTCTTAACGTCATCAATGAATTATTGCCAACTTCGAGCTTTGCGAATCGGAATTTGCTAACTAACCGTATACCAGTGTTCACAAATGAAGCAGATCCTAATCCCTTGAATAGAAAATGTTAATTTGAACTCAAGGCAAAATGCGTTTTTATTCTCCGAATATTCTATCGAATTATATAATACATTTCACAAAAATAAATTTTGAATTAACAAAAAATATTAGTAAGAATTCTCATTTTGAGTTCTCAGATCAGTTCTCAAACTGATCAAACAGAAAAGATGCTTCGTTTTAATTTTGTAAATGTTTTTTTTTTTTATTTACGAAATCGATTTTCGACCATCATCGCTCGGTCGAAAGCATCCTTTCTTTTTGATCAGCAAAACATATGAATCAGTTTTTCTAGTAATAAAAACCTTTCGCTAAAGGTAAAGTTGAATCTAACCATATTAAATTCATTAAGCACGCATCGAAATGACGGTCTCTGATTTTCCCTCGGTAAACGTCCTTACATTCGTAGGTATAATCGTCATTATCGGGTAGCTAATCCACTAACTTTGCTAATCCTCATTACGTCATTGAAGCTCATTCCTTGTCCCTAAACGTAACGCCTTTCATATTATGTTTGCAAAGTCAATTTATCGGATTATAGCTACATCATGTATTCGTTTTTGGTCTCATCAGCAAGGAGCTGGCAGTATACTTCCCATTGTTGTGAACGTGGTTAGAGTGGTAAGTTGATCCCTAACAGAGCGAATTAGGCAGCGTAAGTTTCCCCTGGGAATATGCCTAAGTGAAGTAATTGCCGATAGTTGATTCATTGATGTGAGATAGAAAAAGTCAACAATGCTAAAACGTGACATTGCCAGACTAAAAAGCCATCCATCGTCAATTCAGCCCAGTGACCTATTTTTGTATCAGACAGGAGCCGAATTCAGGACTTTATAGGGCAAAGGTGCGGCTTTTCGGTACAAATTTAATGGCGCATGAGAACTGCGTATGTTGTCAGCAACATACGCAGTTACAAATACATTACATTTGTACATTTAAACAATATCGCGTTTCGATGAAAATTTAAATATCCATATCATTGCTCCTTATATCCTTATAAATTCTTCCGGGCTACAACTCCTATTTATTCATTTCCAGGTAAAGATGTTCCCAAACTGCGAGTGCCAATTCATGATTAAAGAAAAATGATGTTTTCGTAGGGCTAAATTTGTCTTCAGCCTTTCCTCACGTAGGACACAATAGCAATCTGCGTAGCAGACTGCTTTTGCCGATTTATCCCTGTTCTTATTTTCCATTTCGTAGTGAATTATGCTCTTAAGATTCCAAGCACAAAGGGATAACGAAAGGGAAATAACTGTATCCTACAGGAATTGAGCTTAGATAACAGATGTATTGTTGGGACCATCTCCATATAGATATAAATTGATAAGGACAATGAAGAAGATAAATGATTGTAAAATTATTTGTTCTATGTATGGATTCGATTGGGTCGTCCTTTTTCTCTAACAAAGGCGTTTCCCGAATATACTTCTACGTATGAATAATTTTGATGCTTGTTTGCTGCAAGCATGTGTTAATGGTTAACGATGATTAGAATGATTGGCTATCTAATTTCTGGCAATGATTTATAGTATCATAAAACTTTCCTGAAAGGCTCCGGACTGTTTATTTTGATGAAGTAGAAGTAGGTCAACCATTTCGTTTCATTATGGCAGACAACAAGAAGCAATTGAATGCTGCTAGTGGGGAATATTTTAATTTTATGAACAGACACTTGCGCTAATGCCTTTCAATTGGTCTTACTAATTACTTCATTAATGGTCACCGGCCGTCCTGGAAACTTTATTAGCTGCGAAATTGATTGACGGAAATTAATTTTATTTCGTATCAAATGGATGCTAGGGTTCTCAAATATGAAGCAAGGACTTACTAAAGTTCTACTAATTTTCAGTTGTGGAACTGTCATTCAAATAATCGTTCTTTTATCCTGATGTTGACCATTGCATAATCTATAGATCCTCCTTCTTTTATGGGGATGGTAGCGTCATCAAGACTAATGGAATCATTATAAAAAAGACATATGCCACATGTTTATTGCTGATGATTGTTACTGCTGGTCGATTACTTTTAAAAGAATAGCGAAGTGAATACGCATCATTTGCAAAAACATTCACCACCATATAATTTATTTGCCTGTTATATTAACGTATGTTAGCTTGCCTGGCTGAATCCTTTCTGTGACAACAATTCCGTGAGCAAGGAAATTTAACCAAATGAACTCATACGTTTACGGATTCAGCTGCAATTACAGCATGTTCGGGAATAAATAATAATCATATCTAATAATTCATTAAACGCATTTTTATGTTCAAATGATGGCAAATTTTACGTTCGATACATAAACAGTCTGTAGAAGATGAGCCGCTAGATATATAAAGCCAAGTTTCTGCTAAAGGAAAGGTTTATACCCTGTCTTTAGTTAAAAATTGAAATAAAACCATTCATATCATTGAAATATCTTTATCCTTCTGGATGTTTGAATTGCAGTGACAATCACAATACCGCATGATCCTTGAAGACTTATTTCATTATATTAATTGAATTCGAGGCATTCTCTCCTAGTCACACTTGGGATTGGACAACAAAATGCTGTGAAACGCAATAAATCGTTTTTCGATATCAATGAGTTGCAAGAGAACATTGCCGGCCTATAAGGCAAATATTTCACCAGTAGCCGAGTATACTATCACTGGAGCATTGGAGTCAAGCGCATTTTCACTGTATCTCTGTAGAATACTATCTAGAGTACTGCTACTTCTACTGCGGCTACTACTACTGCTACTACTACTACATCTACTACTACTACTACTACTTCTGCTACCAATTGTACAATACACAACACTCCTTAGTCATATAAATATTTAGGAAACTGAAAATCTCATGTCGCTTACTAATAAGCATCCTCATCGAGCTCTCCTTGGGTCTTCAACCGGTACACTTCTTAACAGAGGACGTCTAAATAGTCGAGCCTATAAGAAACAAGAAGAAAACTAGCTGTCAAGCTTTTCATGACAATTTCGCCACTAAAAGTTTCTCCCAAGAATTAACTACAGTCGAAAGATGAAACCGAAAAATTATAGAAATATAGAAAAAAAAGAGACGAATGATATCAAGAAGCCAAAAGAGGACAAAACAGTTAAAACTCCGATAACGAAATACCAACCCCATGAACTCTAGTGCGAAATTTAAATCATGATTAGGAGGAATAATCAATATCAGTGAAGTACCCGGAATGCTTGTTCTTAGACTACGAACGAAAGCCAACCGGATGACAAACGATTTCGAGACTGTATTCATCACTTTCGAAATGAACAATGGGAAAGTTTCCTGTAGAGCCTCAAACCCGATGAGGATTCTTTCGAAAGGATATCCAAATACTACCGCATACGAAATAAGGTAGTTGTACCAGTCCGGACGGTATAAAAAATTACAAATTCGAAAAAGCCGTTGATTCGGAAGCTTGCGTGTTCCCCAGCTTGTGGGAAGACGTATGACGTCTGCCTCACGTTCTTTACGTATACCAGATAGACAAGACTCCGTTCGCACCTCTCGGGGAAAATAGGCGTGCTCTCCCCAGAAAATGTAACGGGAAAAATGATGCAATCAATAGACAATTGGAACTGTGTGTCGCATTACGTACGGACAGTACTTCTTATAAAGAAGGGCATGATGGATCGCTTGGTGATGGAGAGAGGATCTCTGTAACAGCAATTCTCTTCCTTCCTATCCATCCGTGCAGAAAGAGGTATTTTCCTTAACCTGAAGCCAACGCTAAGCGATTATTAATGAGGCCTAGTCCAAAGTAATGTGAGAAACAGTTCCAGGTTAGGTTCTCGGCGTGACAGGAGAGGTGTTTATTTTCACTCAGAGCTATTTACATAACCTTCACCTCAAAAAAAAACAAAAGAACATAACTCTCAAAATCAGTAATCTTGGAAGATGACGTAGCTACAAAAGGTTATGAATGGCCACTTTAAATAAATGAAATCTCAAGATCCGAGTTTTCACCTTAAAATAAACATAAACATAAGATAAACATTTTTCTAGCTGCTTTTACAACTCCTGACTGTGAAGTTTGAAGACGGCGTTGTTCAAACTTCAAAGGTGAAGTGAAACTTGATGTTGTAGACACTTTGAATGGTGATGTTGATATATCTTTATTTTGGCTTCGAGTTTGTACAGGTTTGCTGTTATAATGCATATTTAGTTTCATTGTCACTTGAACAGATGTATCTTCAGCAGTAATTGGAAGTTTCTTTGTCTGCAGTCCTTGGTAATTCTGAAAAGACAAACATCCAACATTATATGTTCAATTTAAATACTTTTACTGATGATATTTGTGAACTTTTTGTGACTTATCATTGTCTTTTTGTAAATTTTCAACACAGGTTTCAGTTTTTTGCCTTTTTAAGAACAGGTCTAGAGAAGATCCACCATCACATAACCGTCTTTTGCGATCCTCTTAACAATGACATTTTTTGGCACTCATTTTCACTCAATTTTTTTGGCACTTTTGGTAGATGAAGCTACTAAAAGTATCTATCAAAAAGTAATACTAAGTTTGACCAGACAGACATAAAGACAGCTTGGAAAACAAAATTAAAAATAAGGTACTATCTAGTATATAATAAAATTTAATAATACTCACAATAAAGTGATGTTCACACATAAAAACATTTGTTTACACCAAAATACTGTTTGCGTTTCTTCGCGCCAATCGTAACCTCATTTTACGTTTTTTGGGATCTGTTATAATAGAAACAAAAATTTTTTTTGGAGTTTTTAAAGACGTATTTGTGCACTGTGGTACTACATACCTTTTATACGCCATACTTTCCAATAAATATACTGAAAATTGGTTATTTATCACGCAGTGCGTCTTCGGATGTATTCAGCGTGGATTTGGTTACTAGCTAGTGACGTCATACGCGTCACGTGGCCGCCGCCATTACAGAGACGTCGTTTTAGCCGCGATTTTTAAAATTTAAATTATAACATTGATTTTTCTTAAATAAATAAAATATTAAATAAATAAATAAATAAATATATTTTGCAGAAAAAAATTTTTTTATACGTTTATTATGTACTAGAGAATCATTTGAAACTATTTCCAAAATTTGTCAAATACCGTATTCTAATGCAGCTTCTTCCAGCACGATATGAGTATAATATGAGTTATTGATTTAGATTGTTCTAATGAACATCCAAGTAGCCACGCGGTGTCCTTTTTAATAAAAACAGTGATGCCCTTCTTTCTCCAGTAATCTGAATGCAATTACGATCTCTGTGAGTCCTTGTTCAATTTATTAGTTCCTTTCATATATTTCTCTTTATTTGATTGTTTGTGATATGCAAAGTTTATGAAAAAGAAATGAACCCACATTTTTAGGATGAATACTTACTTGACCTCAATGAAATGATATTTCATATTCGGGAACATTGATTTGAACGATTTTGAACACTTTCATATCTCAATCCAATTTACTTAAACATAGAAACTGACGGTAAAAATGATTTCACCTGACAAGAAGAATGAAATAATTATGTCATCAGAGCAACTTTGAATAATAACACCTGCTTGACACCATTGTTTTAATTAGAATACTAAATAATGACCGTGTATCCAATTCGCAAATATGGTGTCCATATAACGAACATATGTTTCACATTAAGACTTATTCATACATGGAGAATGTTACACCCAAATTATTGTTTATAACCTCAACATCAACAGACGGAAATTAAATTAACATTTAAGAAATGTTTCATATATAATGTGCACGCATAATACGACCTCAAAAACAGTTCATGTGAATTGTATGTCCTGTACAAACACGTGCATTTCAGCTGGAAGGAGCTTTTGTTGAAAATTTGCGTTTGTTGTGATACTGAAACCTTGCAATCTTAAACGCCATCAGTATTTTAACATCTTTTGTTGACTATAAGGTCATTGCTAACATAAGTGTCCTTACTTTTATTAGGGCAGTAGCGTTGATAGTCATTCTTTGGAGGTAAATTGTCCTCTACATGCTCTGAGAAGCACATCAGTCATCATCAGTTATGAGTTGTTGGGAATGATTTCATTTGTATGTGTTTTATATGTTTCGTGGAGAAGATGGGGGTCAGTTTTTAACAGAGAACAAACTGTCATTCCTTCAATCTTTCATGTAAAATTTTTAATGCTTATCACAATTCTAAGATTCAATGCTCTGCTAAATTCTCTCATCAAAAACCTTAACCCTATTTATCCAAATTCCGTCTCAACTAAGCTTTTCATAAATAAAGTCAAACAACAAAATGATTAGCGTCGTCCTATTCCTTCTATATACGTTAAGGCTAGTTCCTGACAACCTTTTACATCAAATTTTAACGTGAATTGTACATGACTTATTTTTTATGGCCCGATAATTGCTTTGGACACGCATTGCTATGACACAGCACTATCATAACATCCTTTTGGTCAAGTTTTCTTTGTTGACTTTGTTATTAGAGCTCTGACCATAATATGTTGTCATAGAATAGACGGACAATTTTGGCTAGTGACCACTTCTCAAATGCCCACTTGATGACTATTTGAATAAATTTATTGGGTGACTCCTAGCAGCAAATGGTTCTCGGTCAAGGCTACCTAAGTTAGGTACATAGTAGCCTTGAAATAATTCCATCCTAGTGAGCAATATGCTCTGACTATAAGCTGTAACTTTTAAAGCAAATTTACTGAGTGAATAGCTTTTGAATAGCGATTCGAATAGAATAACTCTTTACACTAAATAAGGACATGATTAATGATTTTATTTGAGGGGAATTGTCAATGAAATTTATCACTTGAAAAGAATCAACGGAGTCGTGAATTAAAACTTTGAGATAAATTCAGATAAGAAACAATCATGATTTTAGGGGAATGTTCTATTGAAACTAAACGTATCATACACAAACTGAGTATTTACGACGCCTACCAAATGTTGACTTTTTATCCTATAGCAGCCCTTTTTTCGTGCACATAAAACACACCATTGGTATGTGACCTATAAACGCAAGGATATCCCTTCCTATTTTGTCTAGATATTCAATCTCAACCATTCAGTCTATTGCTGACTATGCAAAACGGCCGTTTATCAATTCACTGACCTATATTTTGTTCAGACCAAAATAATAATCAGGTTACAGGACATTCCGAATTCGTGTTCGATAAAACGTTTATAGAGCTGCAGTAAATTTGCCGTCACAGTCTAAATCCGATTCGATATGAATCAGCAGTCCAAAGTCTGTTTTTTGTCGGGCAATCCGAACTAGCAAACTACATTTGTCCCGGGAGTAAAATAACCCTAAACCGTAAGAAAGTCAATCATATAAATTCCTTAAGACTTTACATACTTTCTCAACCGAATGAACTTGATACGAAATATGTTTGTTTTGTGCATGGAACATCCAATTTACATATACGTCTTTGTGAATTGGAAAAAACTGAAAATGTAAACGAGTCAAATTATTTGGATTTATCTGATTTATCTCTCAGTTACATGAGATCTCCCAACAGGAACATATCGTGTATGACGCATGTCAAAATTGATAGTTTTGTAATATTTCGTCGGGCCGTTATATGCAGGTTTCCAATACATTTCTTGTGGGATTTAACTTTGCAAATTAATTTCGTTTCTAATGTCGAAGTCTGTGTAAGCTAAATTAGTTTCAGTGTATATTATTGGGAGTGTCGGTTAATAATGTCGATTTTTCGGCTTAAGTAAGCACTTATTGCAATAAATAAATGAATCAGCACTTTAACCAATATATTGCCCATCGTTAGCTATAGCTTTCTCCCATCTTCTCGAAAGTTTGTTGATTTCAAATTTGAAGAAGTTCTCATCTCTCGAGGCAATCCATTCATCGACCCATTTTCGCACTTCTTCAGCATTTCGAAAGCTTACGTCGGCCAAGCTGATCTGCATCGATCGGAACAACTGATAGTCAGAAGGAGCAAGGTCTCGAGAGTACGGAGGGTGATCAAGGTGTTCCCAACCGAGCCTTTCTATTTTTTCATTTACGATATTTGCCCGATGAGGTCTGACATTGTTATCGTTGAGCAGAACTTTGTGGTGTTTTCGAGCTACCAATGGTCGTTTTTCGTTCAGTACGTGTGCCAAATTGGTCAGTTAGCGTCAGTAGCGATCAGCCATGACTGTTTCATTTAGTTTTAGTAGCTCATAATACACCACACCCATCTGGTTCCAGCAAATACAAAGAATAAGCATTTGGCAATGAATATCACGTTTTGGTTTTTCTTTACGTTTAGGGTTATCGTCATAAACCAATTTTGTATCACCAGTAACAACTCCTTTTTATTTTTTATTTTTTGTACAGTTTTGTGCAGTTCAGATTTTCGTTCAGTTGATGTGCGCCCATTTTCCAAGTTTTCGAATCTTTCCCATTGCATGTAAACGTTCAGAAATGGTTGATCGGGCGAAAATCAACCCCAAAGCAAGTTCTTGTTGCGTTCGGCACGAATTTTCATCCAATCATGCTTGCAATTCGTCATTTCCACATTTTTTTGGCTGGCCTTGCCATTTTTTGTCTTCCATGTCAAAATCACCACTTCGGAAGCGTGAGGATCATCGTTAACAAGTTTTTTGAGTTGGGGTATGTTCACCGTAAGTTCCTACTAACAATCAATAACTTTCAGCGTTTATGTTCAAATGAAAAAAGATTATTAAACTTCCCCGCAAAACAACGTTTTCAGTTACAAAATTAGTCATTTTCGATGCAAAAAAACTTTATTGTTTACGCTATTTTGTTCAGTGACTAAGTGAGAATTTCATTTAAGCGCCGTTAAGCATCTGACAAACGTCAACGCACCTCGTTGTGAGGAATTTTCGATTTTCCGAATATCTCTCGCCTCGCATCGACGCATTGCAATCATTGTACGATGTCGTATACAAACGCATGTTACGAAAACGGGTTGACATTTGCTGTGAGACTCTCGTTGCGCTCTCGTAATGAATCTGATAATGAATCATCAGATTATGCCAATAGGATTTTAAGACGCAGAGCTTGGGAAGAGTTAGCCTTAATATTTTCCGATCAAGATGACTTCGAAGAAAAAAAGAATGAAATTGGTGAGTAACTATATTCACTTATTTGCAGCAAACTTGAAAATTAAATCATTTTGTCCTGCCATGACAGTTGACCTTCTGTCATAAAATAATCAGAGAATGTATCACTAGCATTTGGAGACCTTATGCTTGGTCGAACTGTAGAAGTACTCAGTCCCTCTAGGGTTGTTTTGAATAATGTGTCTTCATATTTATCGGACGTTTTTGTGAAGAACACAACAAGCTTTTATTATGTTTTGGGCAAATGTTCTTCCATAGTTGGGCATAGTTCTTCCATATAACGTCTACAGTTTTCTGATTAATTCGCGTGAAAAATTCGTTGTGTATTTGCCTTTTCTGTCTGTATTCGCCTATTCCGATTCGCGGCGTATTCATCCTTTCTGCACATAGCCTTGGTGCGCCGCAGGTATAACGGAGGAGCTGCTCGTCTGTTTTCAGTCCGTCGTTTTCATCCATTCATCTCACTCTCTAAGGGCAACTAATTAGAAATTTTTTAAGTCGGTAAGAGCTTGTTCAATCACGAGGTTTATTCTAATGTTTTATGTGTCCGATGTAAAATTTAATTTAATTAAATAATTTTAATTAATAATTTCGAACGTTTTTAAGAGCTCAGATTGCGAACGGTATTCGCAGGAAAAATAGGCCTGGGAAAAGGAAGCAGTCATTTAATTCCAATAATCCCAATAGACAAGCATGACGATTCATACGTTGGACACTAGTACGTACGTAGGTCAACGAAAAGTTGACGATTAAGAGCAGGTGTAAAAGAAAGACACCCTTGAATATTCGGTCATAGACTTGTGAGTGTTTCTTCAACACTCTCGTGTTTTCTGCGGTGTTCTGACAATTTTAGAAGTCAAGGTAAAGGTAAACTGTGTAAGGGAAAAGCAGGTTTTAAACAATGCTACAAATTTCGTCCGTTTTCAGTTTTTCTTTATTAGGTGTATAAATATGAAATGCGGATTTTACTAACAGATGGCATAACCATTACATATGGTTTATGTCGGGGATAACAAATATGGCTTTTTGGAGGGTAAACATCTGTCAACAAATTCCAGTATGTCCTAAGTTTTGATTGTACAAACAACATAGTTTTTTTTTCACTTCAAACATGTCGAATTACATGCCAGAAAAAGAGGTTTTGCGGGGAAGTCTAATAACCTTCTTTCATTTGAAGAAAACGGCAGCAGAAACTTATCGATTGTTAGTGGAAGCATATAATGAACATGCCCCAAGCCAAGAAACTTGTGAACGATGGTTTAAAAGATTTTAAAGTGGCGATTTCGATGTCAGCAACAAAGACCGTGGAAAACCACCAAACAAATACGAAGATACAGATTTGCAAGCATTATAGGATGAAGACAACACACAAACTGGAAAACAGTTGGCAGAAGCGTTGAAAGCTACTCAGGCAGCCATTTCACAACGTTTAAAAGCCATGGGAAAGATCCAAAAGGCTGAAAAATGGGTGCCGTATCAATTGAAAGAAAGAGACATCGAAAGCCGAAAAACCATTTGTGATATTTTGCTTGCCAGACAGAAGAGAAAAAATTTTTTGCATCGGATTGTTACTGGCAATCGAAAGTGGATTTATTTTGACAATCTCAAGCGGAAAAAATCATGGGTAGACCCAGGCCAGCCATCAACATCACAACCAGTTCGAAATATTCATGGAAAGAAGACTTTGCTGTGTATTTGGTGGGATAGTAAGGGACCTTTGTATTACGAACTGCTGAAACCTGGTGAGGCTGTTACTGGCAAACGTTATCGACAGCAACTGATCAAATTGAACCGCGCACATAAGGAAAAATGACCAGAATTTCACCAAAGACATGATAAAGTCATTTTTCAACATGACAATGCTCGGCCGCATGTTGCAATACCTGTCCAGAACTACTTGGGAAACATTAATTGGGAAGTTCTGCCCCACCCGCCGTATTTCGCAGACTTGGCTCCTTCTGACTGCTACTTGTTTCGATCGATGCAGCACGGACTTTCGGAACAGCACTTCCATAAAAATTGGCTTGATGAGTGATTAGCCTCAAACAACGGGAAGTGGTACTGGGACGGAATCCATCAATTGACAGAAAGATGGGAAAAAGTTGTAGCTAACGACGGCCAATACTTTGATTATTGAGTTCTGTTACTCAAATAAATGCATATTTCAAGCAGAAAAAATCCGCATTTCATATTTATACACTTATGACATTTGATTGGGTTTCGAAATCGACATATTATGAATCCCATTCTGATTATGCTGTCCGCAGTAGCTTGGGATAACTTGCTTGAATGCAAATTTTTTTGATAGTAAAATGAGTGTGACTCAGATCTCTAACCGAAAATTGAAACCACTTCATTAAATTCACTGTCAACAGCTTCCGCTGCATGAAATCAAAAGCAAACAAAATTTTATTAATGATCGCACTAAAATACATATATCTATAAATCAAATATTCCATACAACCCATAATCATAGTATGAGTCCGTAGATAAAACATAGAAGAACACTAGAAATCATTTTATTCACCTTGGATAAAAAATAGGTCAACGAATACGAATCAGTCAAAAATGACAAATGAACTGTGGCAGCTGATACTACACTTTATCATGTTACCAGTATCTTGGGACGACAGCATCTTGGAGCAAATCAACATTGTAGCATAACGGATAACATAAATTCAAGAATGTTTTCTATCTTGAAAGGAGGGGGAATGCCTGTGAAGACCGACATCTATTTATGGAACTGAGGGTTATAAGTGTACGGCTTTTATACCCTAACATTTTCAACTTCCTCTCGTTTGAGAGCAATTCTACATTGCTGACCCAGTTACATACTCACAAAAATCCTTTGACCTTGAGAAATTTGCAGTCTTACAATAGGAGGAGACAATTTCGAGGAGCAATGAGTGAAAAAATGATGAAATCAAATTTATTGTTTTGAATTATGATGGGATTTCAACCAGATCGACTTCACGTGTTCTCATTTTAATGCCTGTGACTTTGATTCCGGAAGATAAAAGGACTTTTCCCCATAAACTGTACAGTATATATAGAAAGCTGGAAGTATTACCGATGCCATTAAGGATACAATTCCAACACAAATCTCATAATGCACATATCTGTCACTGATTGATCTTAGAATTGTATCAGTCACCATAAAATACGAACGAAATGCGTACAGTAAATAGGCTGTGACAATTAACCCCGATCCTTGGATAATCTACTTATCAAGTCCCGACCACTTTCATATCTTCTGCATCTTTTGTAATGAAACTCGATAACATGCAGTCAACCCGAGGCACCAATAACGCATACCATCACGATGATACTATACCCATGAACTCATATGACCCAGATTGCATTGAGCTTCCGGGACACTATAACACTTTATGTCAATAAAATTCTCACACCTACTACGTCTGCAAGCTAGTGCAAACAGTGCCATCGTACCCTTTGGAGCCTTGAAAGTTGTCGCTTGCACTCGAGAATATACATTGTTGGCACTAGACACATGCGAAAGGACATTATCTGTACATGCAAACGAACTGGATTACATGTAGTGAAACTTTGATTTAAGCTTGGTAATGATGTTTCAAATAATCCTTCTATGTGACTTACGAGGATTCCTAATGACATGTTATTAATCAACTGTTTAAGTTTTTGATTATCCTTTTCAGATTCATGATTTATGTTTAGGTTTTGATTAACGCGGTGACAGGTGAAGATGCATTAAAAGCGTTCTTACGGAAGGGAAATAAACCTGGTAAATTTTAAGCATGTTCACATTAACCGGATCCTAATCAGGACACAAAAACATAATTAAACCCTTTTACACAAAAAAGTGACCCTATGAATTCAAAGTAAGTACTTTGTAACCAGAGGAAAGAATATAGAAGAGGTTTGAGGTCCTTTGATATTCATCAAATTTTCTTCAATAAGGACAGGAATAACACGGAACAGAACTTTTTTGCAAGAACATTGAGTGAGCATGGGTTTGCGTTTGGACAAGCGTTAATGTACGTTCTGCTGAACGATCAACAGATCGTTAACAAGTAACAACTTGAATCAGATTCCTTGTGATGCAAAAAAATAGAAGCAAGGAACATCGAAATTAGTGAGACCAAATAAATTATAGTCTTCAAGTGGCGTTGTTGAAATGTGAACCTTGATTGGGGACGTTTTGCTGATAATCTTTTGCATTTGCAACAATGAATTGTACTAAAATAGAGAATTATGCAAAAAGCAATCAATACTCTTCAATAAGAAAAAGAATACATAAGATTTGATCTGAACGTCTCACCGTTCCATTTAAAAGGAGAAATCCACATTTAACATCAAGGGAAAGTCCTAACCAGCCAAAATTTTATCATCAAGTTGAAAAACTCAAAAAAACTCCTTCGATAAGGTGATATCCAGGTAGTTTAATGTATGCTTCTATGTGGGAAGCAAGTCAAAGTTATGACTAGATTTCTGCTACATGCAAAGTTAATCAGGAACTGGCCGTTGTTATTTGTTTCATCGTTGAGCCTATATCCTCCCGTCGTTCCTCGATGGGACAGCATAAGTGCCAATTTTAACATTAAAATTAACCAGAGTTATTTTTCTGTCGTTTGGAGGCAATGAGTCGACTAATCTTTCCAAGTGATTGCAGAACGTTTCCTTTGTTTCTACGTCCCTATTTCGGTGGTGGCGTGTACAGTGGCGTAGCAAAAGGGGGACGGCGGGGGCGGGCCGCACCGGGTGTCACCTTTTTTGGGGTGACACCCACCCGGTCTTTCAACTTTAAGAACAATGTACAAACAAAAAATAAATAAGCCGGACTTATTTCTATGGACGAAACTTACAGGGTTATGCAAAAATGCCTAATGTCATATCAGTCATTTTTGCGTGAGTACGTATGGACTGGCACTATAAAGTCAACCTGGGGGGCTAGCATGCTAATTTTTACGTCGGATTATGTGGTCACACAACTGTCAGTTCCCATACGTTTTTGACGTTTGTGTTACTATAAAACCGTGGATAAAATTAGCATGCTAGCTACACTGGGCTAATACGTCATTATACTTTTAACGGAATTTTTATCTGATTATAACATACATAATATATTTCCTTATAAACTAATATTATTATAATTTAAGTCAGGAGATTTTATCTACTTTCATATTTTAATATCATTTTATGTTGTAAATCGCACGTTTTGCACAATAATAAATTGAAATTTACACTTCGACAAGTACGCGACTATGAATGATTTCGTTATTCGAATGAAACTGAATTTACTAAAAACTTTATTTGAATGCGAAATTAGTAATTTACAAATCTTGTTATTCGAATAATTTTACTAAGTAGTCTAATTAATTAATTTCAATTTTTTTTAATAAAGTTTTTAGTAAATTTGTTTCATTTTGCTTAACTAGTTTATGAGAAAATACTCTCACATTATCGAGCATAACAACTGGGTTTTGTTTTAGTGTAAGAAACAAACATTAAGTGAAAAATGACCCGAGGAGTGCATACATCCAAAAGAAAAAGTGGATTTCAGCAAAGGAAAGCCAAACAGGCTAGATTGGATGTAGCTCAGAGTATGTCTGGATCAATTTTTAAGTATGTTACAAAAACTGTTGACAGCCCAAGTTCATCAAAAGAAACTGATTTTCACCTTGATGCAGATGCAAGAGATGATTTAGATAATATCAGCTCATCTTCAGAAAGCAACATTGACAGTACAGAATTAATTAACACAAACGAAGAAGATGTTGAAAATAATAGTAGCAGTACTATTATTGCTACCAATGAACCATTGCCTCAATTGAATGATGTGTCAGAATGGAGTATTCCTGTTCCTTACAATGTTCGCATTGAAATAATAAAAAAAGGAAGTGAATATTTCCAAAACAAAGAAGGACCATTTGCCATTGTTTCTAGACACCGAACCAAAATAAAAGGTGACGCTCGTCATCTCTCAAAAGATTGGTTTTATAAAATTTTGCCTAATGGTCAAAAAATCCTACGGTCATGGATAGTTTATTCCCTCACCTCTAAAAACCTGTACTGTTTCTGCTGTCGTTTATTTGCTATGGCCAATAATAACAATGCGGGAACATTTACGACTGGATTTCAAAAGTGGTGGAAATTAAATCCGAAAGTAGCTGACCACGAATGTTCAAATGAACATCTAGAAAATCTTGAGAAATGCAAAACTTTAGAAATGAAACTAAAATTGAATAAAACAATAGATGATGCAGCTTTGCAATTGATGGATACAGAAAAACAGAAGTGGAAGCATCTTTTGACTAGATTACTGGATATAACTTTTTTTCTGGCTAAACAAAACTTGGCGTTTCGGGGACATGATGAAGGACAAGACTAAAAATAAAGGCATTTTTTTGGAATTAGTGAATCTATTGTCAAAGTATGATGTAGTGTTGAAAGAACACATGATGAAATTGGAGGAAGATAAAACTTCAAAAGTATCATATTTGTCGCCAGATATATAGAATGAATTCATTAATGTTCTATCAAACCATGTGAAAACTAAGCTTGTCAACGAAATTAAATCAACGAAATATTTTGGTATTATGTTTGATAGCACACCTGACATTTCACATATTGACCAAATGTCTGAAGTGATACGTTATGTGAAAATAGAAAATAGGAAAGTGGAAGTCAAAGAAGCATTCCTTCGATTTTTTGCGATGAAATTCTTGACAAGCTTAAGACAGACGATTTAGATATTATGATGTGTCGTTCCCAAGGCTATGACAATGCTGCTGTTATGAGCGGTGTGCACGGAGGAGTACAGTCCATTATTAAAACAAAAAACAATAAAGCAATTTTTATTGGTTGTATTGATCACTCGATTAATTTGTGTGGTCAAAATTCATTTGCCCAAAATGTATCATGCGTTACATTTTTTGGAACGGTAGAGCCGATTTATTCTTTTTTTTCCGCTTCCACTAGCCGTTGGGAAGTGCTTATGAAACACAGCAAATTATCTGTTAAAAGACTCTCAACAACGCGTTGGAGTGCTCATTACCGTGCAGTAAAAGCACTAACAGAGAATTTTGAAGGACTTGTACACGCAATTGAGGAGTTGTGTGATGGACGAGAAAATGTAGACACCAGAGGTGCTGCACAAAACCTCATGCCTGCTGTGTGTAATTACACTTTTTTATGTTATCTTTTCTTCTGGAATGATGTTCTTCGGGAAACAAATGATGCACAGATTGCATTGCAAAGTAAAGGCTTGACTGTTGACGAAACTGCTACAAAAATAGAGGCACTGCGTTTTTATATCGAAGAAAAACGTGATCACATTGTGGAAGAGGCAATAGACATTGCAACAAAAAAATCAGAAGACTACGATATTCCAATAGAAAGACGACTTCGGCGTAAAAAACGGATGGTTGGTGAGATGGCCAGCGATGCAAGACTCACACTGAAAGAGGAACTTCAAAACGATATGTTGGAATGTCTTGACCGATTCAGAGTTGAACTCCAAACAAGATCGAAGTCTCTTCAAGATGTAGCTTCATTGTTCGAGATCGTACAAACTAATGCTTTGCTTTTGGCGAATACTGAAGAACTGAAATTAGCTACATCTAAATTTACTGATTTTTATGATGAGGTCTCAGAAAACGAATTACTTTTGGGGATACCAAGACTGCGAAGACACTTAAAAGCCGCTAATGTTACGGTTACTGATTGGGTGTCTTTAGATTTTTAAAGTTTATTGTAGAAGGGGATTTTACAGAATGTCTTCCAAATCTTATGATTGCACTGAAATTGTTCATGACGGTTTGCGTGTCCGTAGCTTTATTTGAGAGAAGTTTCAGTAAATTAAAATTAATAAAAAACTATTTGCGGGCAACAATGACCCAATCGCGGTTTAGCAATCTTGGTGTATTAGCCATCGAACACGAGGCAATAAAAAAAATATAAATTTCGATGAAGTTATTGCTGAATTTGTGGCTGTCAAAGCTAGAAAGAAGAAATTTTAATTGTATAACAATTCCTTTTCTGTCTTAGTTATTATTGTGTTTTGTTATTTCTTCAATATTATAAATAATAAATGATCCATGTCCTTTATCATATAAAATTTATTGCTTTTTACTTTCGATGGGGTGACACCACCAACTTCCGCACCGGGTGCCACCCAAGGTAGCTACGCTACTGGGCGTGTACGTTTATCAGCCAAATCATTTTATAAGGATCGCAACCACCGATCATTAACTGCCTTAAAGTTAATAACATGTGATTTGAACATGGCCTATCCACAATGAAGGCCACTCCAAACTCTTGTTTTCAAAGCGGACTTCTCACTTTTGAATATTGCTTGCGATCTCGCATCTTGAAAATCACCTTCTGGAATTCCAGGAGTAATTTATTTAATTTATATTGGCTGGCCTGTTTTAAAACGTCCTTAACAGTGCCAATGCCATAGTCCTTAACCAACCCAATGCCATAGTCCTTTTTTCGGTTGCGAGGTTGTAGTCGTAGGTCCAATTCATCCTGAGGCTCAGCTATAGGTTTGAAAATTTTTAGAGGGGTTTCACAGGGACGGGGAGTTAACCCGTAGCCCAACCTCAACCCAAGTGGCATGTTTATTACTTTGATTCCGGTATCAGGCGGGGAATGCTCGTCCCTACCTTCTAACGTCAAAGCGAAGAAGTGTAGTTAGGATTGCTTGCATATAAGGTTTAGTAGTGCCTATCATTGGGGAACTAGCCAACCCAATATGCGAGCATAGGCCTATTTGCTACCATTTATGCGTGGGGCTTGGGATGAAGAACCAAAGAAGCTGAGGGTTTGGGAAGCAAGGGTATCCATCCTCCTTCCTCAACGAGATTGGGACCGTCTATGTTGGAGTCCAGCTTTTCAGATGACGAAAATGTTGGATTGTGTTCTAGTTCACCAACTGAGACTTATCCCAAATAAGACTTTTTCACACTTTCGTATTAAAGTTGCTTAATCAGTCGTTGTAATTTTTATAATTTTTTGAATTGTCGAATTTTAGATTTTCGTTATTTCTAAAAATTATTATAAGCTGCATGATGTCTTTCAAGTATCAATAACGTTTAAGTTTACTTCCGAACCGCACTTGATGTATGTAGTCGTCAATCACAAGGAGTTTTCTAAGGATAGAAATAATGTTTGGGTTCTTCTATATATAACTTGACGTGTGTTTGAAATGTTTTTTTTTTTTCATTTCGCGTTTTTAATTTTGCATCTTACATTATACTCCGAACCAAGGCTAACAAAAAAACAACAAACTCACATCCAAGACTACTGAACTGCTGGAAATCTTTGTAATAAACACGAGAATACTCAATCAAAAACATGTACTAAGAATAAATGTATTTGAATGATTGGTATAATAACGATAATGTAATCGAAAAAATAATGATAATGGGCAAAAAACAAAATTAGATCAGGTGATCACATTCGACAAAATAATCATAGTCTTCCCTTCAATTTTTTTGAAAAAGATAACTGAATTCGACAGTAGAGTCTTGATTCCACGCCACACTCAAAATTAACAACTCCACCTTGCAAAATCAAACCAAATCATCCATTCGCAATGATCCATTTTGACCTTCTGCCTGTCTCCCTACACTAAATTTAAAAATTTTTAAGATTGAATAAGACGTGTGGGAACAGTGACAGAACCTTTATACTGAGCTTATCATGGGTTTCATGTAGCTTGAAAGGCATACCCCAGAGACTAACAAATACCAGGCTTAATGGGTAAGCTTCCATCTAGCAAACATCTCGGATGTTTCCTCGTTGCTTCTCCCAAAAAAATTAAGGGGAAGTCAGTCATACCGGCAACTACGCTATTCTTCATGCTCCAGAAATAAATATTTGAACAAATTCAAACGTGATGCGGGGAACGTGAATGCGAGGGAAGTGGAAAAGTACCCAGCGTTCTAAAAATTTACCCTCCTCAACAAAAGCTCATCAGGATATTTTACCTCAGTGAACTCAAAGACCTGATGTCATGACAAATCAGAAAGTGTCATGATGTTTGACTCACGGAGTCAAGGACCTCTCATTTTACAGGAAACTTTATGCAGACGCGAAAGCCACACCTTAAGACGAGCTAACGAACATCTGAACAGAAGGATGGGCTCCGTTTTTGAAAATCAAACCCCTCAAATGATTCCACCGCGAGCAACCCCACCTTTCTTTGATAAGAAAAGTTGCAATTCATTTTATCGTCAATAGCTCCGGCATTGTTTGCCTGGCCTTCACAATTAGGTGTTACAACAATGAAATCATGATCCGGCTCCGGAAATGCAGTGAACATATACATTAAAACGGCCGGTGATGCAAGAGAAATTTTCAACAAGTTTTTGAGTGTCAACAAAATCAAACGGAGCAAATTAACTCCCTCATTCTCTTACTAAGCCATAAGGCCTACTGTAAAATGACATTCATCCGTCAGTTTGCTCTACTTAATGATCAACGCTCGGAATTCTGCCCTTATTCTCTACCTGTCATCAAACTCGCTTCTCAAAAAATTCAGACGAGCCTAAATTAATGACCAACAACAAGTCGTACGAATTTTAATATGCTCATCCAACGTCACATAATCGCATGTACGCAACAACCACATTTTCTCACATCCTCATACAGCATTATTTACTAAACTAACTTGAACACTTTTATTAAGGTATCCTACCCCTTAGTAGCGTTGGTCACAGGATAAGTGGATACAGTGCTGAAGCCTGGAACAAACTTTCAATCGAACGGTAATAAGTGAGACTAAATTTTGATTGCTGACTCTCGTCTCATTTTAGCATGAAAAAGGTGACCTCGCTTTCACATAACATTGTAATGCAACTATAAATTCTCTTTTGCTGTTTCTATCTCTGTCTAAGAGAAGTATCCCGAGAGTGTTAGCGCTGTTTGTAGCTACGCGGTGCCTTGGTTATCAAAGCTCACATAATACGATTTTGTCATTGGTGGATGGATCTGCAAGGAAGGAACAATCAAAATCACTGGTAGACTGGTGTGTTTGGATTGGAAAGCCGGTTGCCTCGCAAGCATCGTCTTAAAAAAACACCACTTGACAAGTTCCACTCGATGTGGAATTTAGAAACGAGATTGATCCTACATGGCCATCTCTTTTGTTGACGTTAGTCCATTTGTTCGTTTTGTTTCTGCATTATTCTGAACCCACTCGATCCTATCAAATACTATCCTATCGAGTAGTTCATTGAATTTCCTCTTTGATTTGTTTTTGAATGTTTTTCCAGGAGGAAACTTCAGTGGCCCGGCTCTGGCTTTATTTTTTCTTTTTAATCATTCCTTGCCGAAAAAAACTGCATCACCACTCAAGAATTTCAAGGAAAAGAAACACAACTCTGGAAGCAAACAAAGAACAAGTTGAAATTTCCAAAAAATAAAAAGCAGTTTTAAATTATATCAAACTAATTTTGTTTTTGAAAAAAATCCAATCTTGAGCCACAAAACGCGAAGGGCCTGGAGATACTCACTAACTCATGAGGAATTCCGCATTAAGATTTTGGACAAATGTACTGAGGTCAGAGGACATGGGCTGTTTACAATTTGGAGAAGGTATTTTGGAGGTGTTTAAAAAATGTCAATCTAATCAATGACGAGGAAGTTACAGATCTTACAGATTTAATAAAAAACGAGATACGGGGACTAAATAAATCCTTTTATATGCCGATAAGACTGCATCTGATCCTTTTGAATATTTCTGGGACCACTTTCCCACATTAGCTAGAAAACTTTCGGCTTCACCAATCTTAATTTCAAGCTCACGCAGGACATATAAAGGATCTTATTCACTAAACGTATGTATATTAATAATGTTTAGAACCAAAGTCGTTACTTATGTTTGGAACTCCTACATATTGCCCAGGCACTCAAAAAAATTGTATGCCGGGATGAGCTCTTTGAAATAAAAGGTTTTGGCTGGCCATACTTAACATGAACTATATTTACCGAGGAGAACTTACCAAACTATGAATAATAATTTTATTACAAAAATGTACTTATGCCTCCCACCAAAAGGGGATGAACAAATGATCTTCCAATTAATCATTAAACTTGCATGCAACCGAAATCTTCAAAAATATCATATCCATCCGGGATGAAAAATTGCTTCAATACTTTTCTATAACATTTCCTACTTTCACCGAATCTTGCTCAATCTAAACAGTATTTGACAAACAATCTAAACAATTTATTATTCTACGTAAATAAGAAACAAACAATTATTGCAAAAAGATTATTTTGACCACGGACCAATTAAAAGCTTCCTTTGGGCCAGTCCTAGAATAGAATTGTAAAATATATATTCAAGCGCTTTCTAGGAGCCAACATTCCATGATCCTAGTGATTGAAACTTAATTCCATGATTGAAAAATACTTAACAGCTTCATGGAAGAAAATAATTTTCAAGATTCAACGAAGGCAATGGACGCGAGACTGGGGCCGTAATTTTATTTGAATTTAGTAAACGCCTAGAATCTCAGTGGGAGCCCAAGTTAATTTAGGAGCGCTAAAATGAAACAGAAGGATACCCGCGATATTCGCATAAATTATTTTAGGATCCTATTTTAAAGACTTACATCGCCTAGAGAAGTTTTATTTTAAATACGTTTCGTGGCATTGTCATCAAGCAAATTCCATTATGCAGCAACAAAAACCAACACAAAAAGGGAGTCCGTAAATTAATTCAGCGTTTAATTAACTTTTTTTTTATTTCAGAATTGTGATTTTCATGTGCGACGCATTTCACAGTCGTTGTCTAGTAACTTCGTTTCTAGGACACTCGCAAATAAAGACAATAATTTATGCGTATTTGAGTATTTGCAAGAATGGGACACATTTTCCCCACCAATCAATTCATTTAAACTGATTAAGTACGTTTTCTTGGGGTATTCGTTTATTATTTTACGATAGTAAAGACTTCTTGCTGCAAAAATTGGATTAGGACATTTTCGAATTTTTGCAAGCCTAAATGACTAAAAAAATTGAATTTATGGTAGTCAATATACAGAAATTGGGCAAACGAATTTTGAATTCGTTAAAGACAAACAGCTTGCATCTAACGTCCTCCAATGCACAATGATCATTACTCCATATCAAGTCAGCTTCGATAAAGTAAACCAAAAGTGTGCTAGCTATTCAGTTCCTAGAGAAAATATAAGATACTCACGCATTATTCCTTTAGTGATTTGTACCACTGCAAAAGCAGGTATCTACTGTAGTGGTCATAGAAATGTCACCACTTGAAAATAATGGAGGATCTCCTCAAACCAATGTTGTTCTTACCATCTGATAATTTTCAAATGTTTTGCTTAGGAAAAACGCATGTTATGAGCCATAAAAAATGGTTAAAACGTATGTTAAAAGTAAATAAATTTCATAAAACGATAAATAAAATTGTTATTTCAATAAGGAATAGAAGAGAATATCGTTTTTTTACATGCTGACATGAATTTATTTGGAAAAATTATCAAAAAAATTAAAAATATGTTTATTAACATTTCAATGCAAACTAGTATTTTGTCGAACAGCCATTCGCCCTGATAACAGAGGTGATTCTGTTTGGCATGTGTTGAGTCAATAAAATTTCTTATGATTTCGTCACTAATCTCCTCATTCCAAATTTTTACGATTGCCTTTTTCAGCTCATCATTTTGTAATGTTATCGTTGCATGTTGCATGATCATCCATAAATTTTCTATAGGGCTTAAATCAGGACGATTACCTCGCCATGACAGCGAGGAGATCTGCTTCAACTGCTTTATGTTACTCTGCTTTATCGATCCAAAAACTGCTTTATCGATCCAAAAGCACTATGGTTTAAGAAATGAAAGATAAAGTATCTTGCAACTAATATTTTTTTTAAATAAATAAATAATTAACTTGCTGATTTGGCTCTATAGCATGGAGTAGAATCATCTTGAAAAATGGACCCTCCGCGGTTTGTGAAATGGGAATTGATTGAAGAAATCAAACTCTCTTACAATTTTTTGTTTTTATTTTTTACATTCACCGTCCCATCCGTGAAGTGTATTTAGCCAATATCAAAAGAGGAAAAACACCAGAAAACCATCAGACTTGTCGGATGTTTCACTGTATATAAAGTACAGGATTCGTCAAATCTTTCATTTGACGGACGTCTTACATATGGTGCACCATCAGAACTGAAGAGTCATTCGAGTCATTAGAGGTCCAATTTCGAATATTCTGTGCCCAGTTTTGGCGAGATTGTTTGGTTTTTTTCTTAGAAATGTTCTTTGGCAAGTTTTCTTGCCCATAAACTTTTTTCACTCAATCTTCTGTCAACTGTGCCTCGACTCAGTTGCTATCTGCTAGATGTCAAGATATATTTTAGCCGTTTTGAAGCCATTTTGCAAGGATTATCTCATCATCATGCGGCCTAAATGCTTATCTGTCTTCCTTTTTTTTTTCAAGTTCCTTTCTTTCACTCTGTACATCTCTGCAAATAATCCCTATTTTAAGTATTCTGATCACAGTGGATTGGTTGCACCTCATCGCGAACTCACGCGAAGAAAGTCCCGCTTCAGCAAACGTGACTATTTTAATTTTTTTCTCATTAGACATTTGTTTGAAACTGAGCCTATTGGACATAATCATATGAAATACGTGCTCAATACTCAATACTTTGGACGGAACTATGACTTAGTGGTTCGATCTTTCTCTAATACAAGTAGGTAAACAAATACAATCCCACTATTTGTTCATACATTTAGGATCAAAAAGTTAACAATTATAGGTGATGCAATTTCCGTAACCACGACTGTAATTTGAACAAAGAAAACTTTGAAAACAAAGAAGGTGAACGGATGCAATGTAACAAATGCACTAATTCTTACCTTTCAAAGGAGTTGAAGAGGATACTTTCTTGGGACCGAATGAAGAGTCAAAAATAGGGACACAGTGACGATAGGGTTCTTATAACAAGAATAAATAGCCTATATTCTCGCCCCAAGGCTTGTGTGTCCTCAACATATATATCAATTTAAACTAAGTCCTTCCTCGATATCCAAACTTTCCCGAGACGGCTTAGTTTGAACACAGCGTATATTTATTTACATAGACTTTTTCGTGAATGACAGATTTGATTTATTGCTAAAAATGACAGAAGAATTAGTTTGAATTGGAATGACTAGGTTTGAAACGGTTGGTGGTCGCACGTCAATTAGAAGTGGTTGTGGCTTTGGCCGACCTTCAAATAGAGCCTATCAAGATCATCAGACAACGTTGATCGAGTGCAACTTGCGATCAAAAGAGAATGTCGGTTGACTATGTGCGAACTAAAAAGTAACCTTGAAATACCAAAAACTATTATTCGGAGAATTCGACTCAATAATATGGGAACGAATCACGTGGGCGCAAAATTCATTTTAAAATCGATCAGAAAATCCAGAAAATAATTTCTTATGACGAAAATATCCCCAAAAAAAGCTGGTTTGAGCTGGTTATAAATTATCAGTATATGGCTATAATCCAAAAAAATTGCAGCAATCCCCACAGGTGAAGTATTTTGAATTGCTATTCACGTAAATGTAGTAAATTTCGCTCAATCCAAAAGGAATTCGATGAAATCAATAGTAGTCACTTTCAAAATTGAAACGTACTTTAAATTTGACAATTGGATACAATATTTATTACAAGTTTTGATAAAAGTATATGTAATCAAGAGAGGATCCAGAGAAGGTCACGAGATGCGTTTTCTCCGGTGATCAATAGAATCCTATTTTAAAACTCATTTACAATTTTTCATTCGAGCTACATAGAATTAAGTGAAGTGATGGTGAGGAAGACTTTTAAGTTCCTGTGAGTGGCATTCTTGTGATTGGTGAATATTTTATTATTATGGATATTGTAGAAAATAGCTGGAGTACATTAAAAAGGTATAAGTAAGGATATGGGTAAGCTTAAAGGGCAAAGCTTGCAATCGCTGTAAATGATAGGGTCCGCCAGTGGTTAAGGATTAAGAACCATCAAAACTAGCTAAACTTGTATTTTGGGTATTTAGAAATCAAGGTAAAATTACTACACATTGGCACAGACATGAAAATCCCTAATATAGGTTAAAAAGCCCTACCATAAGTTTATTCTTGGCCCATTGATTACACGCAACTAATAATTTTCAAAAAGGACAAATGTCTTTACGGATGTTAGATATTCGAATCTTGCTCAGCAAATTCCAACGTTTTCACAGGTATTGCCAAGCCAAACAATCACGTTGAGGTTAGTCAGAGACTTTGAAGGTTTTCTTTGATTATGAAGATGTTGGGCAATCAGAATATTTTCCGAAAAGTCAAAACTAAGTCGTTTTTTGTTTTCGTAATAACTACAAAGGCGTACTAAGTACTATAAGTACATAAGCAAAACAAAAATTTTGGAAAAGGGGTAATTTATTTCTCAACAAAGTCTCCTTTCAACATCTTAAGTCCATCTGAAAAATAAATCTGGAGAAATCGGTGGATATGGTAGTAGTGCACAATGTGACCAATTCGCCCACGTCGACGGCGGAAGTTTGTTATCAAGTTGTTAGCAAGGTGGAGGAGCACTCTTACTTCGCAAAATGAGGCTCTGACCATTCCACCCTTCTCGAGGTAATTGATACAGATCACACCTTCTGAATCCCAGAAAATGATAGTCAGTACGTTTTCAGCTGATAGGAAAGCCTTCGCCTTCTCCAAAGCACGTTTGCTGTATGAAGTTCACTGTTTGGACCATTCTTTGGCCTCTGTTATGTACCAATGGACCCATGATTCGTCGACTGCCACAAAATGACACATAAATTACTGCGGGTTGCGGACGTGCGAACATGTTGAAAGTCATTAAACAAATTTTTTAAGGGTTGAAATCATAGGACCAGCGTTACTGTACATATAACTCAAGCCCTCTTTGATTTAGCTGCATGATCTCCCTTCCAAAAACTAGGATCTTTCTCTATTTTTCTAAATTCCGTAGACAAGCCCGCTTCCACACGCGGTCAAAACAAATTTACGAGTCCGATTTGTCTGAAATTTTGACAGTAGTCGTCTAAGAGAATTTCCCTTGCGATAGCGGAGAGACCGTGCGATAAGCCTAAGTAAATGCCAGACCACCCTCGTATATAATCAAAGCAAGAGAAAATCTATTCTTTAAATTCAAATATGTTATTAAAATATGTTCGCTAATCAGACGAACGCTTACGTTTAATGGGGTGTCAAAAAACGTTAGGTGCCCAGGGTTAATAGACATCAATTGTAGATGATATATGATAAACTTGACAATTTACTTTGAACCGCTGATCTAATGGTGTGTAACCAAAATAAGAGAAAGAAAAAATGGCACTTTTTTGTGTAAAACAAGAATACCTTAAAGTTGCTGATGCGTGAAAATTTAATCCTTGTGCTCTATCTTTCTCCGCCTGAACAAACCCAGATTAGTAGAGTTAGAGCTAGAGCGAAGTAGATTAGAGCTGTATCTGTTTACGCTAAGGTAATACGTTGAAACATTATTACATTCATTACATTACATGAACGTTAGCGAACCCTGTTTTCATTTTTTTCCCCAAAAGTCAATGAGAAATAAAAAATTATTAGCTGCAGCAGGATAGCTCTTCACTTCACACAACAAAGCGGAACAATCGACTTCTGGCAAACCAAGTTTGCAAACAACATTTTTTTCATGGATTGGTCTAGTCAATTGGCTTCTAAGATAATGCAATTCGCAATTTCGAAATGATTTTGGAAATTTGGGATTATTATTGTAATATCGAGGACGTAAACACATTTAGACTTACTTTTTAAGATTGTAAAACAACTGACTTTTCCGACTTTCACCGATGAAAAAAAAAACCCGAATCCAGATGTCGAAGGAGAGAGTAGCAAAAAGAAAAATCCCAAGCCCCGAAAAAACCCAAACCCGTCAGGTAAAGGGAAAAATGTTGAAGAGTCGGGGAAAAGAGAGTTTTCCTCCTTCGACATCGACAAGGGAAGAGTCAGTCGAAGACGCCACCTTGGCGACATCAATACGTGTATTGAAACTCTTTGTGATCAATATTGAAACTTTGTATTTTCGTGTAATAAAGTTTTTATTCTTAATTTCAACACATCGGTTGTTTATTTAGCACTAGTTCCTTATCTTACATTTTGGGGGCTCAACCAGGATATAACCTAGTGCATATATCGTGACAGCCGCGAGTTGTGAAGTGAAAAAGAAAATTACGCGTTTCAAAAACTAAATTTGACTGTGCTAGTGATTAAAAGCGGATTAGTTAAAAAGTGAAGTGAGTTTGCACTCGGGGAAGGAATAAGACGAAACGCGGACTATAAGCCGAGTGAGCAAGCACATTCTAAAATGACTGATCCTGCCGAAATCCTGGCCAACCTGGAGAGCTTCAAGGTGGACGAACTTCGAGCTCATCTGGAGGAATTGGGTCTTGCAATAGCCGGAACTAAGCCAATTCTCCGGGAACGTTTGAGGACGGCTTTGCGAGAAGATGACTCTCCGCACGCCGGGCAGCAGAATACGAGTGCAGAAGTTGAAGAGGTTTCAGATCTTCAGAAAAAATATACTGGTAAGCATGCCAGTAAAGTGACAAAAAGTAACATTCATGACGAGGACGATGACAAGGATACAAGCAGTGAAGAAGAAACAGAGGATACCTATGAAAATCCTGACGAAGCAGTTCCAAAAACGAGAGGAACACGTCAGAATGACAGACCACTTCTCTCCTTCCGCGATGTTGAAGAATCCTTGGAAAAGTTTAGCGGAGACGACCAACTTAGCATCAAGCAGTGGCTGCAGGAATTTGAGGAAATGGCCGAGCTTTGCGAATGGTCTGATGCTCAGAAAGTTGCCTATGCCAAACGTTTGTTAACAGGTTCAGCCAAGCTATTCATCCGCTATATGCAATGTGTCAAGACATGGAAACAATTGAAAAAGGCTCTAAAAGACGAATTCGGCAAAGTAATTGACAGCCACATGGTCCATCGGATGCTGACGCTACGAAAAAAGAAGAATGACGAAAGCTATCAAGAATATATCTACAAGATGTTGGAAATATCAGGCCGAACAGACATGGATGTCAAAACTGTAATCAAGTATATCATTGAAGGAGTTCCTGATGATCCATGTAATAAGGCAATGCTGTACGGGGCCAAATCCATACGGCAGTTAAAAGAACGATTCACTCAATACGAAGACATGAAGAACGAAGCCATGAGGAGTAAAGTGAAATACGGTGATCGGAAAGATGATAAGTTCAAAAGTAATAAAAACGAAAAAGGCAATAAGTCCAGAAATAGTGGTACTAAAGACAAAAGGTGTTTCAACTGCGGTTCGAAGGATCATATCGGATCAAGCTGCCCAGACAAGGAGAAAGGATACAAATGCTTCAAGTGCAACAACTACGGCCACATAGCTGCGAAATGTCCTAATACAACTAAGGAGACCAACATAGTATCTAATCCAAGTAACCAGAAACATATAAAACAGGTAGTAATTAAGAATATTGAATTCGATGCATTAATCGACACAGGTAGCGATTTAACCTTAATAAGAACCGATGAGTATGTAAGAATAGGATCACCTAAGTTAGCAAACAATTGTCTTAAATTCGATGGTGTTGGGTCCGTAGGTAATGAGACTTTCGGTGAATTTATATCCGAAGTCGTCATCGACGGCGAAGCATATAATATTAAATTTCATGTTGTACCAGGTACGATTTTAAAAAGATGTATGATCATAAGTACAGATTTTTTGAATCAGGTTAACTTAAATATTAAAGCAGGAAAAATTAAAATCTCAAAAGTTGATAATGAAAATACTACTGAGTTTATATGCCCAGAGATATTTCATATTGATGTAACCAACGACTTGCCCAACATTGACTTATCGCATCTTAAGAACGACCAACTCCGTGACGAAGTATTAGGGTCTATTAATAGTTACAATCCAGAGAAATCGCGTGAAGTCGGTATCAAGATGAAAATAATTCTCAAAGATGAAATCCCTGTCTATTCCCGTCCACGACGACTGTCACCTATTGAACGCCAAGAAGTCGACGCAATTGTAAACTCATGGATCGAAGAGGGAATCGCTCGTCCATCAAGTTCCGAGTATGCCAGTCCCATAGTCCTCGTAAAAAAGAAAAACGGTCAAACGCGAGTCTGTGTTGACTATCGGGCACTGAATAAGAAAATAATAAAAGACAGATATCCATTGCCATTAATAGAGGATCAATTAGATCTCTTACAAGACGCGACAATATTTACTACCCTTGATCTCAAGAATGGGTTCTTCCATGTAGAAATAGACGACGAAAGCAGTAAATATACATCCTTTATTACCCCGAATGGTCAATATGAATTTTTGAAAGTTCCTTTCGGCCTTTGTAATTCACCGTCTGTTTTTCAGAAGTTTATTAATGCCATTTTCCGGGAATTAATAGCCAAACGAATAGTTTTAACTTATATGGACGATATAATAATACTTGCCAAAGACTATAATACAGCAATTGAAAATTTAAAGAACGTCTTGATCGTTGCTGGCCAGTTCGGCCTTATTATCAACTGGGAAAAATGTCAGTTCTTGCAGAATAGAATCGAGTATTTGGGTCATGTAGTAGAAAAAGGGACAGTAAAACCATCTAGCAACAAAGTTAAGGCCGTTGTAAACTTTCCTCAGCCTAAAAATGCTAAAGATATTCAAAGTTTTTTGGGCCTTACTGGATACTTCAGAAAATTTATATACAGATACGCGTTTATAGCTCGCCCTTTATCTAATCTATTGAAAGCAAATGTAAAATTCCAATTCGGTCACGAAGAAAATGAAGCATTCCAAAATTTAAAAGCTGCTTTATGTAAAAACCCTGTCCTTAAACTTTATTGTCCAAAAAATGAGACGCAACTGCATACTGACGCATCAAGACAAGGCTACGGTGCCATTTTGATGCAAAAGGACGCGAATGATGATAAATTTCACCCAGTTTATTACGCCAGTGGAAAAACAAACGAAGCCGAAGAAAAATACTCGAGTTACGAGTTGGAAGTTCTTGCGATCGTAAAGTCCTTAAAAAAGTTCAGAGTATACTTATTAGGCATCCAGTTTACAATTATCACCGATTGTCAAGCATTTTCAATGACGATGCGGAAAAAAGATTTATGTGTACGAGTCGCCCGATGGGCACTTCTGCTAGAAGAATTTCAATACACAATCATACATAGACCAGGGAAACAGATGGGCCACGTAGATGCGCTAAGTAGGAATCCTTTGCCGAGTGTGATGCTATTGAATGAGTGTGACGATACAATAATTGTAAAACTTAAACATGCACAGAATAAAGACAAGCAAATAAAGCGAATTATTCAATCAATCCAGAATGACAAACCTGATGAACAATATGTAATGAAAAACGACTTATTATTTAAAATTGTTAAAGATGAACCATTAATTGTAATCCCTGATTGTATGCAAATGCAGATAATCCGGCGTGCCCACGAACGTGGCCACTTCGGAATAAATAAGACCGAAGCACTAATTCTTAAAGATTATTGGTTTAAAAACATGCGTGAAAAAGTTGAACGAGTGATTAGTAACTGTGTGGAATGCATATTGAGTGAAAGAAAGTACGGCAAACAAGAAGGATTTCTTAATCCAATCAATAAGGGCAGAACACCATTAGACACCTATCATATCGATCACCTAGGCCCAATACCATCAACTAAGAAACTTTATAAACATATATTTGTAGTAATTGATTCATTTACAAAATTTGTATGGTTGTATGCGACACGATCCACCGATACGGCTGAAGTTATCGATAGACTGAAGAAACAAGCATCAGTATTTGGCAACCCACGCAGGATAATCTCGGATCGCGGTACGGCATTTACATCAAACATATTCACCAACTACTGTAAAGAAGAGAATATCGAACATGTCAAGATCACCACAGGAGTGCCAAGGGGTAATGGGCAAGTAGAACGCGTCAACCGAACCGTCATTCCTCTAATAACAAAGCTTGCAGCACCAAAAGCAGGTGAATGGTACAAATATCTTCAAGTCACCCAGCAATATCTCAACGCAACACCTCATCGTACCACGGGAACAACACCCTTTCATCTGTTATTCGGAACTCACATGCGTATCAAAAATAATCCAGAAGTACGTGAAATAATTGAAAGCGAGTGGGTTAAGATGTTTGAAGAGCAACGCAACGAACTGAGGATGATAGCGAAAGAAAAAATCGGTAATATACAGAAGGAAACCAAGAAACGCTACGATTCTAAAAGAAAAAAGGCCCACAGTTACAATGAAAATGACCTGGTCGCAATAAAACGGACACAGCTTGGACCTGGTCAAAATCTTCTACCCAAGTATCTGGGACCATACCGCATCACTAAAGTCCTGAGAAACGATAGATATCTGGTCGAACGGGTTGGAAATCATGAAGGTCCTTGCGAAACATCTTCTTCTGCAGACCATCTGAAATTATGGCCTAATGATGATGGCGAAGGAAGCTTTCCAGATCTGAACGACGAACATCTGGGGTCAGATGTCTAGCAGGATGGCCGAATGTAATATCGAGGACGTAAACACATTTAGACTTACTTTTTAAGATTGTAAAACAACTGGCTTTTCCCACTTTCACCGATGAAAAAAAAACCCGAATCCAGATGTCGAGTAGAGTAGAAAAGAAAAATAGAGTATTTTTTTTTTTTTTTAATTTTTTAAGAGTAGCAAAAAGAAAAATCCCAAGCCCGGAAAAAAATCAAACCCGTCAGGTAAGGGAAAAATGTTGAAGAGTCGGGGAAAAGAGAGTTTTCCTCCTTCGACATCGACAAGGGAAGAGTCAGTCGAAGACGCCACCTTGGCGACATCAATACGTGTATTGAAACTCTTTGTGATCAATATTGAAACTTTGTATTTTCGTGTAATAAACTTTTTATTCTTATTTTCAACACATCGGTTGTTTATTTAGCACTAGTTCCTTATCTTACATTATAGTCATTTTAAGTTCATTTATTGTTTTAGATTTTTCGAATGAAGCAAAAATTTTCGAAGCATTGGAAGAGAACTTTCGGCGTGCTCTTGATGAAATAAAACCAGGGTACGAAATTATCAAAAATTAAGTTAACACAGCTAACTGTTACAAGCAGTCTTTGTATGTCTGATAGCAGTCTTTGGGTTGATAATGGCCGGCCATGGAGGCTATTTATACAAATTCTCTTTCAAATGTGCAATGGCGTTTAATTTACCCTCATCAACAAATAAATCAAAAAGTCCAAAAAGTTTTTAAATTTTTTTTCTTCAAAAAAAACTTTTAGAATTGATAAAGTTTACCAAAGGCGATTTGGAAAATAGGACAAGTTCAAGCTGAGAGCAACAAATCATAACACGTAAAAATAGCCAGACGACATCCTCCTAGCTGGTGGTGCCAATCGATGCATCCCAGCCTGTGAGTTGGCACCTAATGAGAAGCGGCAGGGACGCGTGTTCGAAACCAACATGAGCTCTTTCTACCTTTCTTTGTAAATATTAAAAATTCACTTTCGAGGTATTCGACAAATTTTATCAGAACTTCCGCACCCATGAGCCTTCGATGAGTTAGCTAGCAAGGGTATAAATCACTTAAAGGTTCTAAGTGAAAATGGATAAATTGATCTACTAAAAACTTCTAGATTTTTTTCAAATGTAAAGCAGTCAAACACTTACAAGGAGAACGAGCTGAAGATGGCTGTATACAGCTGAAACGCGTCCTCGAAACCAATCAAGCAATGCTCGGCGGACCCAAGCAATACAGAACTTAAAAGGTACTTTTTATATGGAACTTTATATTGAATTGAATAAGATTTTATACCATCTTCAGGAGTCAAAAGAATCCAATGTGGTCATATTTTCATGACAAATAGAACCAAATATGAATAACTAAGTTTTTTTCTTCTAGAAATTCAAGCTTCTGGTCTTTTACATATAAGATGAGCTTGTTTGGTCTTTACCATATAAGGCTATACTTTGTATATTAAAGCACTCTATAAATTCTGTACTACACTATACTACCCTATACTATGCTACAAGTTATCAAATCAAGTATGATGCTATTTGGTTGAATATTGTGTTGTGGTTTGTTATAATTCATTTGAACATGACAAAATTAGTAATTAATCGTCTCATATTTGCTCAAAATTTGTTGCAAAAACAGCTTCAGCTTAGATAAATTTTTTTAAGTCTTGTTGTCTTAGCATATCGGTATTTATCGTAGATACCAATGTTCTATAATGATTTATTACCTGATTTCCAATTCCCAGTTTTCTCCATTGCAGTCAATGTGATTCCTTGCATGTGGATTCCTGTTTAGAATTACATACAAAGAACATTTCGCAGACCGATCTACTAAGGACTTACCGTGAAAATTACTCTACTCGAGAAGGAAGCGTGCAAGAGTACTTCATCTTGTGAAAGATAAGTTGTATCTATTTCAGAACCTTTCACTGGAAGCATTCAGTAAACTAAACAAGGTTTACGTACGAATGTATGAAAACCCATTCCCCACGAGTAGTAAACCTCTTTTCTAGCCATTTGTGGGCCCATCAAGGATGATTACTTAGCAGGAAAAACATTATCCAGCCTAGTTACAAACAAATCAATCAATGTCAGGTTAAGTAAAAGATTCTTTCACGGAAACCATCTTCGCAAAAACAAAACTATACATTGAAAGATTACTTCCAGAAATGAAACAAAAGTGTTATTTTTGTGACATTAACAGTCGCTACGATTTCCCAATTTCTATCTTGATTGATTGCTTGATTGTTGGCAATAATTACATTTATATTATCACTGTCTACAAAATGCATACAAGGAATTGTGTAAAACATACGCATGAAAATCATATCTAGGAAAAAATATGTTCATTTTTCTGAAAAAAGTTGTCATTGGCGCAGCCATTAGAAGGTGTATTAGAGATTTAATGCAAGGACAATGACGAGATATTAAGTTGCATGGGGACTATAACATAAGATAACAAAATAAATTCAACGATCCTGATGATGATTTTGATTGATTATAGCTGGATCTGATTTAGGATATAAAACAAAAAAGCCTCCCGAACTTCCCGAATAATCTCGAACTTGAGCTTTAGTGTCTTTGAATTTTCCACCTATGAAGTCGCAGTGTCCTTTTTACTATTTCTGTTCGTTGGTGCATAAATAGAGAAACTGGACTCAAGGGTTCGTTTTCTACTGGGAAACACTTTATAGACTGAGAGTAGAAAATTCTTTTTCAAAAGGAGTACTTTATTGTCGAAAAATAATATGCATACGAATCGACCGGTCAAAATCACGTTTGAAGAGTACACAAAATAAGCAAAAGCAGTGATGAGAGGATTAAATAAAAGCAACGTAAGTTCATCGCTTGCCAAACGTGTTTGCAAAGGATACGAAATAGAGTGGGCACAGAATGTTGTCTCTAGCAGAAAACAGACAAAACAGGAAAAACAGAAAACAGGAAAACATTCTTCGAAATTCGAAATTATTGAAAATAATAGAAATCATATCAGGCACAAGGAAGTGAAGTGGCCAGCTTGTTTCAAAGCACTGCAGGAGGAAGTTAATCGGATAGTTGTGGATGAAATAAAGATACCAAAGGTTATGCAGGAGGTGGCAAAAGGTCTTTCGGGAAAATTATTGAAATGCGTCGCAATACACAAACAAGACAAACTACGAAAATCAGATTGAGATGCTTAAAGGAAAAAACAAGAGAGTGACAAAAACAATTATTTTGAAAAGCTTGGTGTTGCTTGGGTCCGCCGAGCCTTGCTTTTTCGATGTCAAGGATGCGCGTGTGAAATAGATTTAAAATGCAGACATTTTTGTATGAAACAGAGAACAACGTTTGAACTAGTCCTTGATTCCAGCATGACGTCAATGTCAAAAGAACTTTTTATATTGAACGTTGTCGTCTTGAGTTAGTTGGAGCAGCGTTGTCTGTCCCAGGCATTGAAGCACATGAGGATTTAATCAAAATTTTTGTCGATATAATATGTTTAACAAAAGCAAGAATGACCGCCATTTACATCCACCGAAACATGGAGAAACTTGAGCTGCTACATAACCCTCGGAGCTCCTTTTTATAGGTACAAAATGCCAATACGCAAGCTGATGGGACATGGTTGAGGCACTAAACATCAACCAAATGACAGTTTGGAGTCAGAAACATTATACAAAATACACTTGAGGTTTGAGTAAAACATGAGTTAACGCAAACATCGATCAAGTTGCCATTGGTGAAGCACTATTGAAATGTAACAAAATCAAACTTTTTGTAGCAAATTATTACGGGTAACGAAATATGGCACCAATACAAGAACGCAGAGGATCATATTTCACCTTTCGTTTGGGTTTTTATTTCTATTTCTCTGTATTGTCGTAACATATTTTCATTCATCATATTTGACCTTTCCTATGCGTTTTTTATTTCTATTCCTTTCCTTTTAACCGCTTAAACGAAGTTATCCAACAGAAAAAGAAATGTACTCCAGCTTGGCAAAGTTAAAATAAACAATTCTTTTATAGCCCGGAAAATTTGATGAAACTAATTCGGTAATCTAATCTAATAAATAAAATAATCAAAAATCGCTCAGAACCGAAGTTTTTCTCCAATATATACATGCTCATCCGACTACATAGTTACTGGTCAAATGGGAAAAGGCAAACCGAAAAACCAAAAATCTTTTTGGATCACCCCATATCCTCCCAATTTTTTCGGAACCCACTGTCAACCTCACGGAAAGTGGATTTGTCAAATCCAGCATATTTCATTGATGTAATTCAATGGTGAATTATATACGTTCCTGTTATGAATTGCAAGGCGAGTTGTATTTCAAAATAATTCGAAGAAGCTGTAGAATTTTTTAAAGTATCGACTTTTGACATGATAACAAACACAAATGAATTTTGTTAATTGCCATGCAATCGGTTTTGTTGGCATAGGCGGCCATACGACCACGACTGTCGCAGAGGAATTCCAAACCAGAGGTTTAATTTTCGACTACTCTAAACATTGATTGGGGCCGAATTTTGTCTTCCAAATCATCAAGCGTGTCAGGTTTAGTCAGTGTAGACGAAGGATTTGCCGTATTCCAGCAAGAAATACTCTTGCGGTATTATTGTCACTTCACCTGTACATAACGAGAAATTACACACTCATCAATCGCTTCGTTCAACAAGTCGATGGTTGCACGTGCTATATGGCATGTCGTGCCATCCTTTTAAAACCAGAAGTCCCCTGCATTACGACAAGTCGATTTCCGAACGCGAAAGTCATTGATCATAGCTCTTTAGTGGTCACCATTGACTGTGACTGTGTTCTCCCCTTCAGCATTCTTGAAGACATAATGATTGCATCTACCCATATAGAGAATCAAACAGTGTTTCTCACCAAATGTAACGGTGTGTTGAAAACTGCCAGTGGTTGCTCATCACTCTAAATGCGGCAGTTTTGTTTATACGGTACGACGCTCAAATATTGTTATGATTTCTTCATTTCGTACTGTACAACGTCTGAATGAATCCAGGAAATATGGCGTGGAAACGATTGCTAATCAAATTAATTGTTCTGATGAACGATTATGTCGCTCATTAAATGGACGGTGTGCGCAAAAATTTTCTGAATCAGAACCGTTTTTTTTTTAAATAAATCTGCACAATATGCTGACGTTGCTCAGGTGTCAAGCTAATAATGATAAAATGGCAGACCAAACTACTTAAAGCGAATGACAGCTGTCACATCAACGTAGGATTGAAAAGTTTTGCCAACTAAATGTTCCATATCTAAATAAAACACCCTTCACAATAAGGGACAAACAATGCAAAACCATGGGCTAATACTTTTGCAACCACGTGCATGCAGTTTTGACCGGTTGGGCATTTTTTCGGCATTACTTGGCAACTTTGATTGCTCTCCAAATACGTAGATTACATCGATGGATTACCACTTACACACAAATATCTCTCAACAAAAGATAGAATAAGCCACTTCGTGGTCTATTCAGGGAAATTTTTAAACCTCCACAGGTAAACCACAACCAAAGTGATGCAAAAAACAGTTGACATCGCGTAACAATTTTTATTATGGCACTTATATAAGTTTGAGAAGATGTTTACGCTATTAAAGCGTTAAAAGTCTCTTAAAGTTAGAGGGATTTCATTGCTTAAATACTCGTTACGTTTCTTACTTCTCACTTAAAGAGAAGTTTTTGGAACATTATACATCAGCAAGGCCTTAAAAACAGAAGTCTTCCTGCCGCTGTTAGGTACATCGCTAACCTTATGCTCCATTAGCCATCATAATGCACCTAGGAGGGTCGTCATCCCAATCCATACAAAAGAGGGCTTACCAGCTTCCCGTAATATCTGAATGTAGCTCCAGAGTTGACGTTTGCCGAAAGTGTTGCTTGAAAAATATGGTAGCGTCTAACAAGCTCAGCCGCTATGTTGTTTCAATTTAAGATCCTGGTTCTAATAAGCGTCTACAGACCGAGGGCGCATGGCGGCTCGTTGGATACACTAGAATTGTAACTTAAACCAAGCATTAGGGTATAAGTTTCTTTCAAACAAATCTGCATGTGATTAGTGTTGCATAAGAGCAATGTGGCAACTTAGTACTCAACACTTTAATAATTTCAATTATTACTTAAGCTTTTCTCAATTTTTTTAAAAATGCGTGTATATCCTACCGTTTTATTAAAATAAAATTATTGTATTAAAAATATTTTCTCACACAGTAAAGGAAACTATACACTAAACTATTTTAAGATATCACAAAACAATCGGTATTACTGCAGACTTTAGGACTCAAAATATTTTTCTGAATAAATTGTGTGCAATGTGAATTCAAATCTAATATTGCCTCGATTGCACCAATGGAAGAATTTTTTTCAAATATAAAGAGTTCAATCAACTTGTCATCATTGATTCTGTCGGACATTTCAAAAGGAGAATCTTGAAAATTAATTTGGCAGATGGATATTTTTCATACCATTGAAGAATTTCCCAGACTTTTATCATTGACGACACTCCATCGCAATGCTTTGGCGCTAAATGCCATCTTTTTCATAGAGGTGGCTAGACACTTCTCTTAAATAATCCACTACACTCCCAAACCCAACTCCCAATCGATGAATTTTTAGTTTCTGATGATTCTTGCTCTATGCAGATGTTCACGACCGGCAGTGTCCTGCCAAGCGTTCCACTATACTATAGAACTCGCTATTTATGTGGAGAAGTAAAACTGTCAATTGATTGTACAATTCCGCATTATTGTCTCGATGTATTACCTCCAATACAATGGGCGTCATTTATCTAAATATATAGACGTAGACGCATATTTAATTAAATCCCATATTTGGTTTCGGTTCATATAAAAAGGAAGTTGCGAATATAATAACAAAGTATGGATCCAGTGTTGTTATTGCGTTGTGTATAAAATGAATAGCATATAGTGTGAAAAAAACTGAATACTAACTAATGCAGGTAAATTGTCATAAGCAAGCAGCAAAAACTTAACCTAACAAAAAAATTATTACCAAACTCGAATATATCAATTCCTTTTGAATCTCCCCTACCATTGTCAAGCTGCGGCGACCCCCGGATAACCATTAAAAAATTCAATGCCTCCCTACCGTTGCTTGCTCGGTGGGTTGATAAAGTACAATTTTAAAGAACTGTAGTCCGGAGCAAACAGGATATTCGTAGAATAACGCCCTTGTATTACTAACTCAAATACAGAAGCTTTACTACTTCGTTTGTTTTTCTTACAAAACAAGCAGGAATCAATCGTGTGGAAAAATAAAACGTGGTAGAGCGCGACTGTTTATATTGGTGTAGGTTAAAGGAAAATTTGTAATACACGTTTTAGAGCCAATCAGAAATAATACATTTTGCCTTTGTTAAGTATCAGGATTATATTCTGACCCTTCGGACATTAAAGTCAAGAAAATCTAGCAAGACATCATCAACAAACATTTTCTAAAGTGTTCTTTATTACCATTGTTTTCTGTTATATTTTAATTTTTCGGTTAATATTCAACAGTTTTTGTTTTTAGTTCATTTACAAAACAGGAGGTAAAATTTTTCGCTAATTCTTTCCTAGATAATCCACCAAAATGGGTATTAAGTTCGAATACAGAAAGCAACATCACAATGATTCTATCCCATGTAGAGTTTCTCAGAAGAATTGTCACTGTAGCTGCCTTGAAGACACCAAACAATTGGTGAATCCTTCGAATCGAGCAAGTGTTGAAATCAATGGCGTTTCACATTCCAGTCCGACGCCTTGAATGACGAACCTACCCATTCACCTTTACAGTCGGTTTCACAACTAAATATATTTCACAGATGGAAAAGTGCACTATGTGCGCTTGCTGTGTCCTTGCACGCAAGACCTTCGTCGTCATCAATAGTCAAATGGAAAAGCGGAGAAAATATTCGAAGCTCCAGCAAAAATTTTGAGCGAATATGGACGAAAGCTCGGATGGAGCTTGACGCAGGAGCAATATCCCCGTGCCAAAGGCCAAAATAAACAGCTGGTTCATGAATGGGCTTACTTCCGAGCTGTTCGAAGGCCAAAGGATTCAACAGAATCCTAGGAAGAATTCCATTCAACTAGTCAGTTTGTCCAATAAACTCGTCCTGATTGGATGTGTTCCATCTAGCTCGTGATAAAGAACAAAGTTGTGCATAGTGATCAGCTATCGAAGCTGAGCAAAATTGAATACGGTCGTCCGAAAGTGTAATGAGTGATTGTTTACTCTAGTGTTTGATAGCGAAGTACGCAAAGAATTCATTTCTCTCTTTGGATAAAGTATAAACGCAGCTTTTCTGTTTGGTGTTAATTTGTAAAATTTTCAATATGATTCGATTAAAGTCAGTTGTCGAATTTCTGCTTACGAAAAATTGTAGAAAATACTAAAACGCTTATTTGCCACTTCATTGAAGTGATCATCTTTCAAATCAGATTATGAACAAGTTCAACAAACGCGCGAGATAAGTGGATTTCACTATTCCCTTTGAAATTATGACTGAAATTTCCAAGAAGCCACAGCTCCTGGAGCAAATTAATCACTAGAGTGTGGTTATCACCAATCCATGGCGGAAGTAGATTATTATTGGATTATATAACACCACACTGAAAATTTATTGGTGAGTAATTAGCACAGTAATTTGAATTTCCTCTTATTCAGTCCCATGTGAAAGGATGTGAGAAGATGTATAATTAAGCTTTGGTTTTACCATCTCATTAGTTGTGATTAGTAGTATCGAAGCCAACTCGGCACTGATTAATGTGTATGAGTTATTGCTGCAATCAACTACAGCACTTTCGAGGACGATGAGAAAGTATGCTGCGAACGAAATCATGTTGATTTATTTCAATTTATTTTAATTGATAAAATATACTTTTGGTTATTGTTTGAAATTATTTATGATGTGATGCTAAGACAATGTTTGGTGGCTGTTAGGGCATTAGTTTGTGTTGAAAGAAACGACAAATGAGCATCGATTAAATTGAAGACGTCCAAAACAAGTTTTTCTTGACGTTCTTTCGTCAACAATTTAGGGAAAGGATTAGACTATTTCCTTAAAAGAGGAATATTTTAAAGTGAAGCTGTTAGCATTGAGTTCAGTTTGGTGCAACAAATATTTCGTTTTTAAATTTTTTAATTGAAGATGAGGATAACTTCTGCAAATGCTGTCAGTGCTATGATTTTATGCTTGATAATCCCAAATCATTCCTGGAAGTCAGCGGCTAACAAAAATGACTACTGACTGAAATTATTACGCATATTCTTTCAGAGATGCTCTTTATTTATATAACTCAACTTTTTGATCTATTCTCGACAAATATTATCAAATTTGTGCATCGTTTATAAGATTTATAGATTCTTTCGCGATTTTCATATTTGGTGTATGTAGGTACAGCAACGCTCATATTCTAATACATTCTCACGCATACAAAGGGTGTTTTTAAAAAGAGCTTTAGAACTTCAAATACTAATACTAGACAGACATATTCTTGGTTTTATTGTTGTTTGATACACATATTGACAATTTCATGACATTTATTATTTAGTATGATTTCCGGCACATGTCCGCCGCGGCTAAGAGCAGTATAGTCCATTCGATTAGTCGAATTTTTCATAATATTTTCCAATTAATCTTGCCGTATGGCGTCGATGGTGGCTTAAATATTAGCTACCAATTGCTGCTGGTTTGGGGGAAAGGTCAATAAGTTGAAAACGGCGATGAATCGACATTTCCGCGTCTTCTTAACACTTTGCGATACAACAGCGATATTCTCTTTGGTACGCACATATATTTGTCTTGATGATGGTTTTGAATTGAAAAGACTAAAGTGAGAAGGAAAACAATCAAAAATTGCACGAATTGCTTGCTCACTAGGCCGATAATGTAGACCGTAAAAGATACGAAGTGCTTTATGAACTTTGCTAACAGATTTATTGCGGTTCGAAGTGAATTTCCACAACTTGAAACTGTTATTCTGGCGTTAAACGATTCTAGATGAATTGACAAACCTTACTGAACAAAAATGTCAACACAGTTTGACATCCTCAAATGTCAAACTATAAACACCAACCATCAAGACTTCTCATGCAACTAAAATAATATCGTTCAGAGATCGTTCGTTAGTAGGTAATATAATTTGGTTTTGATTTTTGGTTTCGTTTAGTTTGTATTTTGTATTGTTTATTTCTATTAGCATGTGCGTTGAAATGAAAAAGCTGGAAAAATATCTTGTTTTTGTAGTGATCAAACTTTTTTAAATGTAGTTGATTTAAATGGACACCCAGTATACAAATTTCTTGGATGCTGTAACAATAACTGCTTCCCTACTTTTCAATCAAGCCAAACTTCATGTGTTTAACACTGTGCACAAATTGTATTTATTATTTTGATCACTGAAATTATTCTTATGAAATATTCTTAAAATATTCTCAAGATCAAGTTAAAATATTCTCAAGATCTATTTTTCCAGTTATTAGTGAACTATCAATTGTATTTATTATTGTTTTAGGAATTTTTTTCCCATAAAAAGAGAATAACTAAGGAAATAGACATCGTCGATGCCCTTCTGGCCGATTATTGTTCAGAGAAAAATTTTGATGCAGAAGACATCGATGAAGATTTAAACTTATATGACGCAGAAATTGAGGGAAGACGTACGTCTAGAAGGAAATATACCGGGAAAAACTGAGCAAGAAGTTTTCGTAGACGAATCCATCCACGAGGAAAAATACCAAGAAGATGAGTATGTTGAAGGCATGCTTGATTCAAAATCGTCAAAAAGTTGTGAATCAAAGTGTTAAAAAAATTCCAAAATGGCGAATTGAAAAAAATTAAGCATTTCCACATTGGGCAAATCTTCCATCCTGTCGTAGTCAATGAGGAGGAGGAAGATGTCCCAGTTTCAGTTCGAAAAATTTGGTAACAAAGCAGTATGTTAACCTTTTTTTTCGATTTGGATATAATTAAGAGAATGAGGGGTAAATGGGGTAATGAAAATTTTTACTTTACACTTTAAGCAAGTGTTTTCTTTCGACTAAGCGAAAGCTTAAATGGGAAAACTCATTCATTTTTTATAGATATTTCATGACTACTCACTTATTGAAAATATTGAGAGATAAATGCTGGATTGAAGCGGAACTATTTTGGCCAACAGGGTTCTCAAAAAACAAATGGGAGATCTCACGAGAGATGCTTTGATGAACAGATTTCATTGATCGTATGCTCGAACCAACAAATGGACTGTGAAGGTTTTTTTCCATTTTTTTAATAATATATCATTCGATGAGTGACTAAGAGATGAACAACTCTAAATAATCACTTTTTTTCTAAATAATAACGATATGATCTTACCTCATTATTAGAAGCGTTTATAATGCGATTCTTAATCCTTTCGTAAGCTAATACTCATACATTGTATAGTATGATACAAAATAAAAACAATTCAATGAGTTTTTGTAAATATAAATCGATACAATACTATAACTAACATTAAATCTTGCTAGAGTCGACTTTGAAGACAAAGTTGTTAAATAATTTACTTAATAGTATTCGAAATTGTTTATAAGCGTAACCCAAATCATTGTCTAATTTATTCCATTAAGGAATGATATGTAAAAACTGATATCATATCCTTTTACCAAATTATGAATCTATCAAATTGATTGAACTTGTTCTTTATTATAATCAAAGATGTTTATTATACTTAAAGGTGTTCACGTTAGTATATCTAAACTAAATCGAAATCGTTAGAAGGGTCAGAAAAATTGCAGTCACACACTTTTCAAAAATTAGTGAATCCATAACGTGTCAATGCAACGTATATCGCATTAGCTAATTAGCTTTTACGCAACTTATTCCCCTTAGGAACATTCAAAAATTCTATAAATGTAAACGAACAACAATATAAAGTAAATATTCTCGACATCCCTGATTGCGCCATATCCTGGTGTTAATTTTGGAAAGTTATAATGAAAAAGGTCAACCGTTGCGAAAAGATTTTACATTCACGAAAAGTTTCAATTAATTTTTTCCGGAACAACAAATATTTCATTTTTAAGGTAGCCCCTAGATGGTTCGAAATAAATTTTAAATTGCCTTCGCTCGCAAATAAAAGTAATTAAATTTTGGAATTAATTTTAATCCCCGAATAATGACGATGTAATAATGATAAGTACGTACATCAATATGAAATATTGGTTAATTGAAAATTAAATAACGTTGGTATGATTGTATGAACATACTTTACTCCTAAAATCCTGTCATAGGGGTCGAATAATAAATATAGCTAAACGTATACAACGATTGAATAATTGGGTAGCTCTAACAAGTGCAATTGGTAACATTCGTTTGGAAAGTGGAGATACTTATGAAATTTTGTGAATAACAATAAATTATATCCTATTTATTCAAATTATCATTGAATTAAGTTCTTGTATAAGACATTATACAGCTTAAAATATGGAAATGTTGTGACATCATTAAAGAAATTCTTAGACCCATTTCGAAAAAGTGAATTTCACTCATACCAAACTTTCTGGCGTCTTCAACAGTCATTATATTATGAAGATTAAATTCAGACAAGGAATTTCGCCTACATGCTGAAATTTCGATCTAATTAATTTTCCTAATGACCGCTTGCGGATGCTTCGGACGCTTGATTCCTTGAGCTTCTACGAACGCTTCAGAATATTCCAGTGACACTTGCCACGAGTATCTTCTACAGCAAATACTATGAACATAGAATTCATTTATTATCCTGTGAATATGCTAATTATCATTGCTTTCCATTCACTTTATCTCATAAGCTGATGCAAATCAATTTGATGGATATTTAATTAATATTTCCGAATATGCGAAAAAAGGCGAAAATGTAGCAACAGTTTTTAGAACTGATAAATTAATACCGAATTTTCATTAATTATAAGATTTATACCTGTTACAGGTATAATACTACCACAAGACGAAAGGACTTCATATTAATTTGAATATTCTTTGAGTCACACTTCTTTATATAAAGTTATAGTTAGATGTCCATTCATTTCGTTTATCATACTTCTCGGGAAATCTTAGTAATATTTCCATTTTCCCATTTATAACTGAAATACTACTTAGGATGCAGTATCCTAAAGTAGGTTTTTCTGTTGCTCCTTTTAACGAAATTTCTGTGAAAATCATGAGAGTAAAAGATTCGCGAAGAATTCCAGTTTACTGGAGCCCACTGGAAAATTTTCAAAGAAAGCTTCATTGAGTAAGTTTTCCTCCTGTTCGTGAATGAAGCGTTCAAACTCAATTTGATAATTTCTAAAACAAATTCACCTTTTTGTCAAAATTTGTAGTAAGTTAGTCCGGAACGACTCTCGTATTCACGTCATCCCACTGAATGATTTTCAGAGGGAAGTCGATAAAATGAATTTTCCCTTACTTTATTGTATAAAAAGTAATTTGAATGAATTTCTAGAAATTCGTTTTTTTAGAGTTTAGTTTATTTTTGTAAAAATCTTTTTTTCACGTATTTCAAATAAGAAAATTTATGGCAAAGATAGAGAAACAGGATCTGAAAAGCTGGGGTCAATAGTATCACGTCAGCTATTCGATCAAAAGTTTGGATTGGAATTCCATTGCTTAAAAACCTCCCAATGTAAGGCTCTGAAAAGTTTTGGAAACTAAATGGCGTGTTAATAGGTAATCCCAAGGGTATTCCATACTCTTTAGAAGACACGGGTGAAGCAAAAGTATATTCCAGCGAAGTCCAAGCGGAATTCCTGGCTGATACTTCCGCGAAACACCATGATATTATATCTGGTTACGCCAAAGTAATCACCGACCCAGTGGTGAATAAGTCTGTTGATGTCCAACCCATGCCAATAACCATACCTCTTCAAGAGAGAGTGAAGCCTAGAGAAATAGTAATGATGCTTCGAAATCTGAAACTTAAATTTGATATGAATTTAAATAAATTTGCCTTTGATATAGTTTGGCACCAAGGCTCTTATATAAATATGCTTTTCTTCATTTTTGACCAAATAGCAATCAATTTCAATTTCATCAAACCGATCAGGTGTTTTCTTACAAGCTACGTTAAAATACAAGAATCTCGTTTTAGCACAGAACGTGCTAGAGTTCCTCAAGGCTCTTGTCTAGTTCCAATATTTTTTCACATGTCCAATTTGAAAATGCTACTACTAAGCAACTGCTTCCTGACGATATGTACTTCTATACACCATAATCAGATCCGAGTGAGATCACTCAAATTTTAAAACGTATCCTTGAAAAAGCCTTTCCTTTTTCAAGCTGAGTATATATTTAGATATTTACTTTTATTCTTAAAAAAAACATTCGTTCTCTGGCTCGTGCCCAGTGTAGACCTACATCCAAGTGTTCAAGAGTGCCAACAATTACATGTTTCTTCATCAAATAGTTCGGTTATTGCGTAGTTAGTCTAAAATCTATATCAAAAGTATGTATCCAAAGTGGGTCATCAGAATTTCCCACAGAGTTTCACAATTGGAGAGAATGCCCACTTTTTAATGCCATCGAGTTGGATGAAAAGCTTTAAAAACGAATATGGCCACGGAGCCAGACAGTATCCTGGTGGAAGTGTTACAGATTGCACATCAACTTTACCCGGATAAGCTGCCCAGCTTTTTCAACGCCTGTCTAAAGCAGGGCATCCATCTTCGTATCGGTCCCTATGAATGTTGAAAGTGCTCAAGTGGCTCATCAGAGGGAGACTCGTGGAGGCCATCCAAGCTGCTGGGGATCTATCGGCTCAGCTGAACAGCTTCAGGTTGGGCCGATCCACGATCAGTGCAATAACAGAGGTGCTATTACTCATAACACTCGATATGAAGAACAAAACCAATTTTGCTAAATGGGCGGATATTTTTGGTGCTCTGGAATATTTCAGGGTGCCGAAGTATCTGATGTGGATATTGAAGGACTACCTCAAAGACCGGAAGCTCGTCTATGACACATTGGGACGTCGGCGAAGAAAAGATATGACGTCAGGGTGGCGCAAGGTTTCATTCTTGGCCTAGACCTATTGAATGTCTCGAATGATGAGCTTTTGAGGCTGCAGATATCGGAGGAGTCGTGTCTGATTGGCTAAGATGACCTAGTGGTCGCCGCAGATACTGTTGAGCAGGTGCAACTTAACCTGGGCGCGGTACTGCGTCGAGTGAGTAAGTTGGTGACAGGCCGTGGGTGTAGCCGAGCACTTGTAAAGACCGAGGTCTTCATACTGACCAAGAAACAGATCCCTTGTATCATTCCCGTTCGGGTAATAGAAGCGATCATCGAGTCAAATGAATCAATAATATACCTTGGCTTGATGATTGACTCGAAGATGAGCTCCCTCAATCAGGTTCGAGCATCAACAGGAAAGGCAGCTGCGGGAGTGTTGGCTCTCAGTCACCTTATGGCCAACATGGAGGGACCAACGTTGAGCAAAAGACATATACGGATGCTCTTAATAAAGAGATGTGCCACGGGTTTCTTCCACAGGCACGGAGGCAAGGGGCTCTGCGGATAGCGGCTGCATATCGTACTGTCTCTGAGCCGGAAGTGCTTGTTATCTCGAGAGTGATCCCTCTTATGATTCTTGCAGAAGAACGAAAGCATGTGTAGTTACGTACGGGGGAGTCGGCGAGAGAAGTTGTTAGCCGAGAGGAAAGGAGAAGGACCCTGACATTGTGGCAGCAATTATGGGTAAACAAAACGCGAGGCAAGTAGACCGCATGCCTCATTAGTGATTTGGAGCCATGGTTCTACAGAATGCATGGTGAGACTGACTATTACCTGACATAACTTGACTGTCACGTTACCTATATTAAAGGGGAAAATCATCGTCCTCTCTTTGCTTGTTCTTCTACAGGGGACGCCTGCCACCACTTCTTTGCATGCAGAAAATTGACAAGGCTCTGTCTGCATCTCTCGAAGAAAACTGGCAGAACGCCAATTTTCTGCAGCACGCAGAAGGGTGTAATGCATTGCTTGGTGGCGTAGAAAGAAAGGATATCTCTCTGACGACAAGCCTCTTCCAAGAATCCATTCGTGTTGAAAGTGAAATTACCCTTGACCTGAAAGCACCGCTAAGCGATAAGAAATGAGGCCTAGTCCGAAGTAATGCGACAAACAGTTCGAGGCTAATTTCGAGATATTGAAGGTGTTCAGTCGGTAGTCTGGTTAGCACTGAGAGTCTGACATTCAGGGCGTGAATAGCCTTCACCTACCAACAAAAAAAAAATAAAGAACTGTTCCGGCACTTTTTCCCTGTGTATTCTGTTAATTCAGAAGCTTCATACACGGAAGTAAGACAGAGCCGCGAAATTTCTTTAAAAAACAGAATCTGGCCTGGTTAGTATCGTACTGGAATTTTCATTTTATGCTGGAGATAATTACCATGGTTTTCTTTTATGTTGAATTAAATTTTCCTCCTTCAAAAAACTGGTAGACTTCGGAGCATTTCCTGTACATTAATGAAGATAAATTTAGGTTTGGTACCAGAATGGGGTGGCAGCTGTTGTCTGCATACGCTGCAAGTTGGCAGTTTTGGCTTAAGGAGTCCCATGTGTATATTACTCAGACACGAGTCTTTTTCGTCCCCAGCAGAGACTGGTTTCTTATTGAGTGTTGACCCTCACACATAAACTTGGAATTCTCAGGAAGCATCAGATTGTGCAAGTGTAGTCAGTGTAGACGATCATGTCAACCGATATTTAAGGCTCTTTTTAATATCGATGGTCAACATGCCCACCAACCGTTTCATTTTCAGTGTGTGTTAGTTTTCTTTGTCTGAAGCTAAACTGAAAATTCACGAAGATACTATTGTTTTCCAAGTAATTAATCAACCTTTCAAGACTAAATTCACCATAAGATGGTAATAATACAAATTGGTACTACGGACTTTGTGGCCTATAGTTGTCAAGACCATGCGGGTTTTAACCTGGATTCAGGATAGGTATCACGCTGGCAAGTTTCCAGCAAGTTAGAGAGACCGGAAAGTAGCGACAGTCATTGTGAGTGAGAAAAATTAACTTGAGTCTCTTTTTTGGTCAAATTTTTGACAGTTGTAATAGGTACTACGTTAAATCTACGCACATCATGCGAACTCTGGAATCTACGCACATCATGTGAACTTTGGAGAGCGAATTGATGGATAGGTACACTTTACAGCGAGTTAGGTAACATTGTTTCCGTGATATTGTTTTTCATTCTATATGAGATATTGCGATACTCGTTGAAGTTATCAGCAACTAAATCCGCATTCTGTTCACGAAAAAGAACTTGAAAACCATTGTGATCATTCAGAGTATGCGGAAGATCGTTTTGTTTACGGTTTAATATTGAGATGAACTCCTGAGCCTTACGTGCGTTGTAGTGAAGGCTGCTAAGAAGATTATTTCAGTAGTAGTTTCAGAGGTATGTGAGTTTGATTTTGATAGTTATCTCTAGAGAGTTTACACGAATCCTAAAATACGGCTCATGATACCTTTACCACTGACGTCGTAGAGTACTCGAATGAGTTTATAAGGTTTCTCATCCAGTTTTAATGTCTTGAGACTGCCACTGTGTTTTGGTTCATTATTGTGTTCCATTTTCAAAATCGCATTTTTCCGATTTTCTATTTTTTCTTCTTCTGGTTTTCACTGAGTTTACATCACTTAGTTTACATTACTGAGTTCACATTGATGGTTTTGTGAAATTGGTTCAAATTCGCTTTCTTGAAGCAGATGTATCGTTTGCAAACTTTTTAAACTTTGTCCCGGGGAATAAATTGGCGAATACTTTCTTTTAACGTTTTCAATGGGACTCGAAAAATGAGAGAGGTGAATGTTGAATAGACTTCAGAAAAAAACTGGACGTAGCAGATGTGAATTCTAAGGATTAATTGAAATAAAATTGAAACTCAAACTCAGCCCACATCAATCTTAGCGAAACTGTGTACTTCGACTGGAGTGCTCTTTGTGGATTTTTCGTTAGAAACGGCAGCTGGTAATAAAAGGTATCCAAAAAATTGCAGAAGATACAACACAGAACGATGAATACTGAAAGGAGTTTCGAGGAAGGTTTAAAAGCAGGTATCGTCAAAAAAAAAAGGAAAATAGCGAGGACAATCATCACATTTGCAAAACATTTTAAAATTTCATGCTGGAAAACGTAGGGCTACGTCCGTTGAAAATGCGTATAATCTTTATTAATTTCCCCTTATTCGGGGTAGAATTTATTTTATTTTTATTACTTTTATGGACCTTGATATGTTTCCAAACTTTTTCTTTTAAAATGTACAAAAATGCTGCTCGATGTCTTAGTCTTAAGATGTTTTAGAAGATGAAGGTTACGGAAAGACGCAAGAACAAAGCCTAACCCATGACTGTATCCCTTTATCTTGATTGATGCGATAGTGCGGATTTAAAATTGATATATTGACAAAACTGAACAAACTTGAACAAAACTAATCGAGGTATATCGTCAATTTTTATATGTTGTTACTAATTTATCATTTACTTGAAATTTATTCATGAGCTTTGTCCGTATCTCCTTTTCTAATAATTAGAAAACTCCAGAGCTAAACAAAACTAATTAATGTTTTTTATCGCTGGCGATTGATATTAGAATTCTAAAGAGTATCTCAGTAATAGCTTCAATGAATTTATTATATAAGTATTATATAAGTAAGTTATAAACGAACTACGCAAGGTATCTTTAAACGTTTATTAATAAGACAATACAATGCATTTAATACTTTGGAGTCCACTTTCGAATCAAGATGGGATAAATTAGGAAGCTAACATCTGATTTAAAATAATTAAGGCAAGAATATCCTCGTCCGGTTCTAAAATGAATAATTAAATTGTCCTGATTAAATTGGATTCCATTTCGTACTAATTTACTTCATCAATTAGCAGACTCCCGTTCATTTGGTATATATTTTTAACAAAACACTTTAATGTAAAATATTAAACTTGAAAACTCCAATTCACGTTGATTTACAATGCACAATAGTCTAAAATGAACTCTTTGTACATTTCATTTCTGCTTTTGCTGTCCGTTGATTTTATTGCGAAACTTTTAATTAAACTCGAACGCAGACAACGCTTCCATCAAGTAACAATGAGGAATTCGTGAAAATTTCAACTCCGCAAAAGGACTAAATGTGTTTTCTTAGTGGGGGTTATACGAAACGTTCCGCGGAAATTTCTGAAATTTTGTATTCATTTAAACTTTTAGCTAGTAACGAACATTTAGGCATAGATTCAGAGCAATTTGAGGATATTTGAACAAGTTATGAGTGAGTGTCGATTTAAGAAAAGTTTCCGTTTCCAAGGAGTAAAAAACGGTGACTGGAGGAATTTGAGGAGTTTCACGTGATCGAAACTTTTGAATCTCTTTCAAATGAAGATGAATCACGAACCATCCCAAAGTTTTTCTTCTTGGGAGCCAAGTAGACCAAAGATTTTTATTCCAACCGTTAAAATGAAGATTTTTAAGAGACACTTGATCAACATATTTTAAAGATGTTCTTCGTGTAAGCGTAATCTGAAATTGGAACGATGTTTCAACTTAAAGCCATTTGCTATGCAACGGAATTGGATGGAATTCTGACACTCGAATGAAGTTTCGTCCCGACTGATTATAAATATTTGAACTTATATCCTATAATTTGATGACCATTTTTGGAGACGTAATTGGACAGACTGCAACTAACCCTCATGTCAATTGCAGGCACCGAAATAGAAAATCCAAACCGAAAGGCAACATTTCAAAATATATCAAAACTCCGCGCCAACACCAACGGCATCGAATCGGTTTTCCCCTGCATCTCACCTACTGGGGACGACGGTGGATTGGCGACGAGTCCTGCTCGGAGAAATAAAGCATTTGGCACATAACACTCATTCATTTACCCTGAAGAACGATGGACACAATCAGTAATAAGTTGAAAATTAGGTCAAATTCAATATGGCTCCTGTGACTCTGGAAAAACCATTGAATAATTTAAATAGGCGAAAGATAATTACATTGCGAACTTATAAACCGTCATTTGCTCCCTAGATATAATCCCATTGCACCTAGCAAGCCTTTTGCATGGGATTGCAAGGTCTTCGCTAAGCCCTTACAAAAAACACAAGATATTCACCATTGATAGTAAATGGTTAAATTCAAAACCTCACCGACATGGTTTTAAGAACTTCTTTTGTTTTAAGAACGCGGGAACTCAGGTATTACCTGATAATCAAAAGAAAATGTTTCACATAGTTTTAAACTTCAACTGCTACTAGAAGTGGAACAACACTCTATGGCTTTCATTTATCAAACGTTTCAAATAAGGTAGCAAATAAAACCACTCATCTACGAAACAAATGATTTTTTATAAGCAATTTTGCGTCAAGCTAAGTTTTTACTTTACAAACATACCAAAATCAGTCAAAAACGCTACATTGAAGTAAAAATCAACTCTTCACGTTTAATGAGCTACAGAAAATTTTCGGTGGCCTGACTTCGGTGGCACGACCAATACTTTCAAACCAATTGGTATTGAAAACCTGGTTACTAACGAGACTTTTAACTCGCCCTATAAATTACTTCTCACATCTATTTGAGCCAAGAAACAAACGCTAAGTCCAAAAAAGCAATTACACTCTCGGAAAGCTTGTGGATGAAAGAGACAGAGCAAGCTTTAGTTTTTTGATAGTTGTATTGCGCAATTACTTCAGTAACTTGAGAAAGGTAGTCTACGTCAATGAAAGAATGGATTGAGAATATATTTACCCATATGAATAAAAGTGTGCTAGTTTGATTGAACCCGTTAGATCGTATAATTTTTTGGAGAATAGTGAAGCTACAATCGCCACTTACAATTCGAATAAGGATTTAATCTAACGATATTCACCAAAACTAAGTTGACGTTTATTTTAATTGTTAAAATTTTTATTTAAAGAAAGAACAACCATCTTTTGCGTAAAAACCAATCCAATTTGAATCCAAAGTTGAATAAATGAGTTGTCAATGTGCTGCCAAAGGTATTTTCGTTGTGGTGATTTAAATAGAAAGCATTAGCAGTATAATTGTTTCCATTCAAGCAAAATTGACAGATCTCTTTCTGACATCATAAAAACAATCAATATTATTTGGGTAATTCTTCCATTTTAAAGATAACTTCCATTCCTAACTTCCATTACCCACATCTACCTTTATATCACTATCATCATGGAATGCTATCAACGGAATATATTTCCTTTGTCGATGGGAATATTATAATTACAGATTCAGCAGGCTTACAAGCACCTTTGCAAGTCAGTAAACCAAGACTCGTCGCTCACAAGGGTTCCGGTCGGAGTTATTACTGACAGGCAGACCCTCTGGCTCGGAAAAACTGGCACAGAAGCTCTTGGCATGTTGAAAATGACCTACAAGGATGACGTCATTGTAAGAACTCAAGCGTCTGACCAGTTTTGTCGTTTGAAAATGGTGAAGTGACAAACTTTTCTTTGATCGTCCGTCTACGGCTTGAACCAACGATAATATTGAAAAAAATCGTGAAATCATCGTGGACGGAATCGATTAAGGACTATTGAAGAAATTGTGGAGCTGTTTGGAGCCACACAGTTCAAGAAATTTTCACTGAAGACTTAAGGATGAAAAAGGTGTCTGCCAAATTTTCGTTGCGACTGCTGACTGCTGAATAAAATCAAGGTCGCGTGGAAACATACTTTGTTTTGAACGAAGAGTTCCAAAGTTGTGCAAATTTGTTTTCGAACCATGTCTCTACGGTAATGACCCTGAATGAAAAACTTGCCAAGTAGAATCAAACGTCAAAATAATGCCAAGTTATTTTTTAGGATGTCAGTGAGTCAAACAAGTAATCAGGCTTTTTATTTGGAAGTTTTGAAAAGATAGTGTAAAAATTCGTGGTGAGAAAGACGTGATCTGTTAGGCAATCAGGAAATGGATTTTACCTCCGTAATAATGCCCCTGGCCCAGTCTTTGCGCAAATTTTGCGAAAGAGGCATGAAAAAAAAGCGTTTATCCGACATTACTGAAGTGAAGGAAAAAGCGATGGAAGCGCTGTTGGGCATTACAGAAGATTAATTTAAATTTTTTTCGAGTCGAGGAATAAAAGATTTGACAAGTGTATTAGTGCTGGTGTATTGAAAGGAATTGAAGTTTTTTGTTTAAAAATTCAGTGAATAAATAAAAAACCAGGTTTTTTCTGTATCCTTGGCACATAGCCTGCAATATAACCTGCGCAACGCATAGCCAGAGCATACAATAATCGTTGACAGAAACTGTTAGCTCTTTTTCGGAAGATTGCCGCACTCACCAGTTAATTCTTTCAGTCACACTTTTACAATAAAAACATAATTATCAATTTCTGTTTATTTAAGCAACTTTTACAACTAAAATATCCCAGAAAATAGAAGACAAAAAATATAGGTATTAAGGCTTTTAAGGAATGAGGTGGTCACTAACGCTAACCACCATAACTATTGCTATAAATAAAACTAGGATGATTGTGAATGCTATTTATTAGACGAATCATCATTACAAAAGCACAAAACTAACAAAAAAAATATATTTTTAATGAAAATCTGCAAAACATGTTTTACCTTTGCGTGAGCAAAGAGGCACTTTACATGTACTACACTGCCATGCAGTACGCACTGGAGATATTTTAGTGCTACAATTGCAGCATCTTCTTGATGTGCTTGTTTCAGGTTGATGGCGACTGGATTCTAGACAAATTTCCTGAGGGACTGTAGGTTTGTGGCGTTTTATAAATGCAGGTCCTGGAGAAGAGGCCGCAGAATTACGGCTGCTGTTCACTGAATCCGGCCTGTGGACCCCCCAGTAGCCCCCCATATACTTCTCACCTGAATTCTTTCAGAATCAGCTTGTCTAGGTCTGGGCATGAGGAGGACTGCAGTTCTTTATAAATCAAAAAAGCATTGACAATACAAAAATCAAGATAGTGAAAAAAAAAATCCTATGCCACCACATATGGGATTTTCTGTCAATAGCATAGCTTCCTTTGAGCTGATCAAATGTGTCGACAAAGTTCATGTTTGCGTTGTAGTCGATGACGGCTTGAGGACAGGACACTTCAGTACTGGTGCCATCACGCTCTCTGCGTTTTACTTTTCCCACTTTCTTCGGATCATGATAGTTTGACAAAATAAGTACTGATCTCTTGTCTTTTCATTTCAGCAAACTTACTTTTGTGTCACTAACCCGGTAATCATGTTGACCTCTTTGTAAATGGTTGTCATCTTTTAGCGTTGGCAAGAACTTTCTATATGAGTTCACAGTTCCACAAGCGAAAATCTGGTCCTCAAGTAGTTTCAGTTGCAAAGGGTAACTATTAAAATAATTGTCAAAATAAACCTTATAATTTTTATTTTTCAAGGTTTCGCCAAAATTATTGACAACTTTTCCACCTAAGTCAGTTTCAACGTTACTACCCTGTTTGCCTGTGTAAATATAAAAATCTAGACAATAACCTGATTGTGCACACATCATCCAAACCTTGTATCCACATTTCGTCGGCTTTTTTGGTATGTATTGTTTTAGTGAGTTTCTGCCTTTGAATTTGATCATGCTTTCATGGATTGCAACTCTCTCAGATGGCTTGAAATTTTTTTGAAAATTGTTTTGCAGTATATCGAGTAGAGGTCTAATTTTATAAAGTTTGTCGTAATTACGGTCAGTTCGGTCGGTCATTACACTATTGTCATTGACATGTAAGTTATTCAAAAGCCAAGTGAACCTGTCAAAGCTCATGAACTTCAAAACATAGCTGTCATGTAAAACAGGCGCTGAAGACAAATAATCTCGGTAGCTCGGCAATTTTTTTATACCCATCACCAAATTCAAGGCAATAAAAACATCAAGCTCTTCTGTTGTGATAGGTCTATCTGGCTTTCCAGTTTGAGTAGCGTAAAGGTTAGTTTGGAAACATAAAAGGTCTTGTAAATGCTCTGTCAAAAAAAGACTAAATAGTAAAAGAGGTGTCACATTCTCCATGCTTAGAATTTGATCTGACAAACCCACTCTTTCAGAAAACTCACCAGGCATATCCATTCTATAATTTTTCTTCCATTTTCGAGAAATCATAACCGGCATGTTTGAACTTACATTATTAAACTCTGCAGAATCAGGATTCCGTTGTAACCGGCTAGACAAAGGGAGGTCATCATCAGAATCATAAATCTCGTCATGAGCAATTTGAACTCCAATCAAATCACCTAAAACCATCGGATTTGGCTGATTTTCTGCCTCTTCTTCGTCATCTTCATAGCTACAAATGCTCTCGTTACCTGATGTCTTCAAATAAGTATTTTTCAATCTCTTTCTCTCCTAAGCGGCGCGTGCGGCGCGACATACTGTAAAGAATGTGAAAAAAAAACAAATGAAGTTACATCCATAAGCTAACCAACCACCGTCATGGTGGTTTGTAAGCTAACCACCAAATTCCCTTTGTAAATACTAATTGAAAACACAAAAGTAACAGTACTTGCTTGCAAACACACATAAAATAGGTATATGAGAATACGTTCAATAAAAAAAACATTACAGAAAAAATGTTACTTACCCGTTTTATAGTTTTTTTTATCAGACACTCGAGAAAAAGTACGTTAGCGCTATGTTCAACTCAACTGGTATGAACTGTCATTCATTCAATTTACCGGGAATCTGTCATTTGTTTTGAAGCACAGTCCAAACTTTCATAATAATTCAACCGTTAATCGCTAGGTGACGTGGATTATAATTAACGTAATCGAAAAGAGGCGGTTAGTAACACTAACCACTAAGACTTAAAGAGTTAAACAATCAAGCCTGCTCGAACTGCTAGCATAAAAAAAAACTGAAAAAAAACTGGCAATAGTCATTCCCTTGACATAGCAATTGTAAACATTTCCATAAATAAATCACTGCTCTTCTCTCACACATTCTCAATGGAACACCTAATGGACATTTCAATGAGTTCTACGCAATCACAAAATGGGTAAAATATCCAGCTCCTTAATAATAAAAGGCCAACAAAACTTCGTCCAGGATTAACTTCCTGAATAAATTTGTACTTAAGCCGGTCATTGAGTATGTAGAAAGTTAAGGTTTCCTTCCCAACTGAAGTTTGAATGTTTGAATGATAGATGTTTGAATGGTCATCAACTGTGGCTTGATGTTCAAGCTGACTCAGCTTGATTTCTTGAAATATTTAGTGAAAAAATTTTCTCCTCGTTGGTCTAAAGAAAATATTTTGTCAGTTTGTTGGCACACATTTTAACTTTCTAATAACCTCAAGGAAAATCGAATCTAGTAACTGAAGTCGTCAAATCATGATATCAATCTACTGGGGAGCATTGGTTTTTAACAAATCCATTTTTTTACTAGCAATGTAATCCCATGTAGCGCTGTCTTGCAGGAAACAGAAATCCTTTATACCATTTTCAGTATTTTTTCTACCTTTATCATTTTTAATTGTCTGGTTTCGTACTCCATTCACCGACACTGTCGTCCTATTTTTATTTTCATAAAGAAAAAAAATATGGTCCGAATTCTTTTTCAGAGCATTAACATCACTACAAAGTGATTTTTTAATGAATGTGAAAATTCCTCTGAAATCATTTGCAGAGTTGTAGGATCTCAATAATGAACATTTGCTCATTGACTCTTCCAGAAAACGTAAAATGTGCGTCGTCGGTCGTTAGAAAGATTAGAAAATTAAAAATTAAATATGAGAAAATGAGAAAGTTTTTCTAATGAAAAGGTAAAGCATGTCTTTACCGCATTGAAACTGACATCACTTACACTGGAAAACAGCATGTCTGTTGCATGAGATTTTTTTACACGAATCTGAATAATTTTTCCACGCTGATTTCAAAAATATATGCCGTTTTTATGTAGCAGCTCTAGTTTTGGAGTTACGAAGTGACAGGGTTTTTCATTGAAAATGCACATAGTTTAAGTTTAAAAAATTTATTAAATAAATTTATTCTGAATAAAATTTCCTTTTTTTGGATTTTCTAGAGTGAGATGTATTATGAGTACTATTTTGAATGCTCCAACAATAATCAGCCATCATATGTTCATTCCAGTACCCCTGATACCTCTTCTCCATAGTGCGAATATCCTGGTGAAAGCGCTCTCCTTGTTCCTCGCTCAGGTCACTGAGATTTTCAGGAAAATAGTCTAGATGGCTGTGAAGGTAGTGAAGTTTAATACTCATGTTGCATCCAAGCCGCTGGAAGTGTGTCAGCAATCGTTCAACGTGCTGAATGTAGCCGTCAGACTTCCTATTGCCCAAAAAATTTCTCATTACCCAAACAAACTATTCCCATGCACATTTCTCGACAGCTGTCATATGGTTGATGAAATTTTTATCAGCTATCAACTTCCTGATTTGTGGGCCATCGAAAATACCACCTTTGATTTTCTCACTACTCAATTTTGGAAACACTTTTTCAATGTATTTGAAACATTCGCCATCTTTGTTAAGAGCTTTTACGAACTGTTTTGTCAACCCCAGTTTTATATGCAAAGAAGGCAATATAATTCGGTCTCTGGATACTAGTGGAGCATTAATTACATTTTCCTTACCGGGAATCAAAGCCTCCCTGGAAGGCCAATCTCTTTTTGTCCAGTGCTCAGCTTTAGCTCGGCTGTCCCATAAGCATAGGAAACAGGGATATTTTGTGTAGCCACTTTGTTGGCCCAGGAGAAAATTTACCATTTCCAAATCAACACATACAACCCAGTTATATTCCTTGTACTTGATTTTGTCGAGAACTAAAGATATTGTAGGATATTCTTCTTTAACCTTTGTAGAATGAGCAATAGGTAAGGAACCAAGTTTGTTACCATTATGTAAAAGTACACATTTCAAACTTCGTTTTGACGAATTAATGAACAACCGCCACTGATTTGGATTATACGCTTTTAATCCCATTGCAGTCATTAGGCCCGGAATATATGTACAAAACACAAAATCATCTTTTTTAGTAAAGAAAGGAAGTAAATCCTTTTCCCTGTTACGGTAGTACGATATACGACGATATGTTTCTCTGGTCAAAAAATTTCTTTCTTTCAATCGGGAAGCTAAAATTTCTGATGCCGGTTTAGACAGTCCACGGTCCCTGATCAAGTCATTTAGATCATCTTGATTTAGTGGTCGGGGACTACCGTAGCTATCAAAATCACTGTCGCTACCACTGCCGTCGTTTTTGGTTTGTCCGCTGCACTGGTCTGGATTTTCCGAAAATGTACATGGCTGCTGTGATGTTGATGTGTCACTAATACTCAAGACTGGTCTTATGGCAGATTTTAGGTTTGGATATATCCACTTAGAGCAATTTTTGTGGTTTATTCCTATGATTTTCGTTACACAGAAATAACAGTCGTCATGATGGTTGGATGGTTGGAGCTTTTTACTTAAAATTGGGTCTTTTTTTGTTTGCCCACAGTAGCAAAGATTCAACACAACTTTTGCATACCAAACTTGGCATCCAAGGTTTAGCGTTTGACGGCAACGGAAACCCAAAGTAGTTGAAGTATGCCTTTTTCGCAAATTCCGACACACTTAAACGAAATTTTCGGAACATATATTCTCCACAAATAACACAAAAACAATCAGGATTATTTAAACACGTCCTTCTTGAGGAAGACATAATAAAATTTATAAAGGAACTAGTTAAGTTACACCGCTATTGATAGAAACTACCGACTACTTATGTAAATTTAAGACGGTACCTGTATCTCACTAACTAGAGCTGCTACAAAAAATTTGAGGGTAGATTTGAAATCAGCGCACCCAAATTATTAAACAACAGTAGAAAAACTTCATGCAACAAAAAAAAAGTTTGACTTTGTTTTTCTGTGTTATCTTTGGCTTCAATTGTATTTTATATAGAAATAAAAGACAAAGAACCACTTTCGATTCCGACTATAATATTAAGCTGAAAACCCACATTACGCTTGAGATGCTAAGGAGCTATTTTGATAATAATATTTCACAATTTCAGCAATTCTGTTCAATTTTCTGTGTAGTGCTTCATGATGAAAGTTTTGAATTGATAGTATCAACACATGCTGACACATGTTGATCTGACATCTGATTGTCAATGTATACATACTTAGCATCAGATATCGCAACGGCAGCATAAGTAAAGTGGAGAAAAAGGTTATTTACTAAATTTGCATTTAAATGGACTCGGTGGCCAACGAGTACTTTAGCGAGACAAACTGTTTGAAGGATTTTATCATGGATTACCCAGCTGAAACAGATAAATAGTAGTAGAGCACATACAAGTAGAAAAAAAACAGGATTTAAACTATTCGCAGAAATTATAAAGAGCACTCGGAATTCCTGGAAACTTAATGTCAAAAAGATCATTGAGATCTTCAAAGGCAGGAGAGATAATTCACTAGACGTGCACGAAGCAAATGGGCAAATTGTAAATAAATCCTCGCCCCTTCATGACATTTCCGACATCTTACTTGTTTTGCAATGTTCTAGGAAAATGACCAATTTCATTTCTAAGCACTTTCAAGCTACGTGGAGTATTGGGAGATTTATTTTGAATAGATTGTTCTTGGAAATGTCGAAGGTAGTGCCTGGTAATGTTTCTAACCAAGAGTAGCATGTCAATTTTTCGCTTGGATTGGCTATTGAGTATAATTTCCATACATTTACTACTGCAACATTCAGCACGTGTGACCAATGAGGCTACCACCATTTATCACATTGAATTGTCACGCGATAATTATTCACTGCTTGATCCAAAAGGTCAACTCCTTCCAAACTTTGATAATAACTGGCAAATATTTGCAGTTGTGACAAATTCATCTTTTCCTTTTTCTCCTTAGACCACCGTTTTACACTAAAAAGTGGAGTTGTCGTTTTATAATTAGTTGCTATCATCACAACACTTTTAACTTTCCATCTAAAAAAATAGTTAAATATAATTAAAAACTTTTTTTAATCATATATGTCCTCCAAAAATCCACGTTCCTGTTTTTTAAATTCTGCCGAAAGAAGCAACGGACAATTATTGATGCGATATTCCCATGTGGTTCCTGTTGCTCTGAATGAACTGACGAATAATGAATTGACGAAATCACGAGCAAAGGTTCAAAAGTTAAAAAAAATATAATATGATTTGCTGGCCGCTCCACTTTATGACGTGCTAGGACAAATTTTGAACCACGAGGCAAATCTTCGTTTTTTTGACGTTTTTTACACCACAATACGTATTAAGTTGATGACGGTAGTCCGTTACGTTAAAAAGCATCTAAACTTTCTGTCCGAATCTTACTGGTTTTCTTCGGATAAACTGCTTCTAAGAATGATGCCCGATGCATTTGTCCACTTTATCTATCAATAAGTTTTCATGGCAAATACCCAAACTGAGTTGATTTCTTCTTGTTTCTTCGTATTTCTTCTTCGTGCTAGCAACACGCAAATATTTTTTTTTAATTCGCAGTACCTGTTCAAACTCATACTGTTAGCTGTACGATTGCAACGCTAAGATCCTTGTCGCTAGACCAGTACAAATATTCTCTGGGTAAATTATAATACCAACTTCATAGAAGTATTGCAACGAATATTTTTAATTCTTTTCAGCCATAAAAAATCACTCTTTTGAAAGGCGAATCCGCAACGCTCCTGTGCTATGAATTTGACAATATCTTCATCAAAAATTTTCTCAAAAACTTCTACAGGTGAAAATTTTTTTAACTGTTGTATCATGGTAGATTGGCGCTAAAGATATGTACAGGGTACGGCGCCAAAATCCGGACAATTCAAACGTTGTATTGAAAACGAAAATGGGCAAGTTTATAATTGTTTCTTTTACTAAATTGTTTGTTAAACATAAAAAAACACATTCACTCTATATAACCCCATTGTGCCTCGATAATCGCCTCTATCCTCGGTGTGAAGCGTTCGCAGGCCCGTTTGAATGCGGGACGGTCCATTTCGGCGAATACCTCTTCAATAGCGGCTCTCAATGAAGCGACGTTTGGATGTCTGCACTTGTTAGTGTCCCGTTCAACCACGCTACATACATAGTAATCCAGTGGATTCAAGTCTGGGTTGTTAGGAGGCCAAGATTCTTTGGACCAAAACATGTCCACGTTGTCCTACAATCAATTTCGCACCAAATGACTTGTGTGCGCGGGTGCACCGTCTTGTTGGAAAACATACGGCCTTCCGCTCGATACCGTTTCCATCCAGGGCTTCACCACATTCATCAGAACACGCAAATAAACTTCTTTCGTAACAAATCTTCTTCTCGGATCCTCCAAAATCAATTCCTGAGCCCTGGATAACATATCTGCGTAAAGAACTGCAAACAAATCAGCGTTGTCTTAATCAATGTCTTCACAATCGCATTGAAAATTTGATTTTGGGGAAACAATTATGATGCCAACCTATTGAACAATTTCTGAGTCTACATCCTCTAAAGCCATACTCAAATTTCTTTATCTTTTTACAAACGACGTTGTATTTATGAATTCTATACTGTATTGCCTTAAGACAAAAAACTTATTACACATATTCTTTACAATTCCATCGTACTCGAATGGGTACACCTCAAAATAATAGTTTATATTATGGTGTACACATCATAAAGTACCAAATGAATGCAAATAATCAATAATCAAAATAAAAACTTCAAGAATTCGTTGTGCAAAATTCGTTTTCATATTTCTGAAATTTTTTATAAATTTATGGACAAAATCAGTTACATCATTTGCAGTTGTTTAACCTTTGTTCAGAAACGGTTCCAATCAAACTAAAAGAGATATGAATTTCAATATTTCACCCAAAACATTCGCCTTTGTCTAGTTAACGGTTCCGCTAAACTGCAATATCATTTTTCCATCGATCGAACCAGTACATGCAACTATTTGTTCTGTACTCAAAAAAAAACATTAGGAACAAATGGTTTAACCAAGACGAATCAGAGATAATAACAATAAACTTAAAATGAGCCCAATTAAACTTTTGAATAACAAAAGAACGCTGCAAAGATGACAACGTCAAACAATATCGGTAAAATTTTGATAGGGTGTGTTGAACATACATTTATTTAGATTTTTTATAGAAAGAATTTTTGTTTGTAAATGTATGAAATTTTACATTAAATTATTCATGCATTTGCATTAAATTAATTCCCATTTATTTTTCTATTCTGATTTTATTTTTTCGGTTGATTCGTTCATTCTTTTTTTTTGTTTTTTCCTTGTTTTTTTTTTTTTAGTTTTATATTTTATTTCATTTATTATAATTCATTAGAAAATTAAGGTGTACTAATTGTAATGCAATATTCAAAATCATTTCAAAATTGTTTGATTCAAGTTAAACGTTTAAAAGTTATTATTGAGATTTTTGTACGAAAATGAAGCTTTGAATTCAGGAAAAAGTGAACCATAATGATTTATTACACAGGAAATTATGCTCTAAGCTTATTTGACGTTAGCAAATAGTCGTTATTTCCCAGTTGAAAGACTGGAAAATTATCAGCTTATAAAAAAACAGATCTGCAGTCATGGCAACCATTACTAGCATACCCTTCATATCACTTATTCTTTCGCCAATTCAAAATAAATTTCACAGTAGATGTGCTATTACCTTCAGCGTTTCTCGGTTCAATGGCCCAAGAAAAATATGATTTGAATTTCTTTTCGCTTCTTTTTATGTAAAACAAAAGAAAACTTTTTTGCAGACTCGTTTACATTTCCTTCTCGTCGTCAATTTCTTTGTTGGAAGTTGAAAAGTGACATTTGTTTCAAGGCAGAGATGGAAATTTGATAAGAAAATTGTAGCCTGGGTGGAAGGTGCGTACGGAAAAACCATTTGGAAAAAACAAAATTCGAGTGTGGTTTGCTTTCGTGACTATTTGGAAACTTGAAAAGCTGAATTGGAAGGAAGAGATAAGTGGTTCCTTCTAAAATTTTCAAAAAAAAGTTTATCGTTTTAAGGCGTAGAAAATGTAAGCTTCCTTCAAAACGATTTTATTTTTCAGTTTTGATAAGAACTGTTGAAAACAATTAAAACTTATATGTTCATTAAGTTTTCTGCTACGAAAAATAAACAAAATTAAATTGATAGCTGGAATTGTGAATATTATTTTGGCAGCTCGCATCAGCAATGCAGAGAACAAGTTAGTAAAATTAAATTTCCCCCGATACTAGATATGAAAAATGCTATTCCTACGAGTGATATAAACATTTCTGAACAGTTATGTTAAATTTAGGTCTTTTTCACACCTTGCCACTATTATTTACCAAGTTATTTTACTCACATTATATATTATTCATTATTGGCATTATCGTTTGTACATTTTCTGACTGTTGATTGCTTATATTTCGAGATGTGAGAGAACACTTCATTATATCTATGTTTACATAAAATCTGACTTAATTCTTGAGTAGTCATCTTCAACAGGGTACTACGAGAATGGTCTGAAAAGTTTCGAATCACAACGTGAAGATGGCGGCACCCTTCAATAAAAACTTGTGGATGTAGTTGTGCATCTTTTGACCGTTACTCACAAAAGTTTCAGGCAATTCGGAGGTGGAGTTTTTAATTGATAGTCATTTGAGTGAGTCTTTGTGAGTATTTTTGTGAAAATGGAAAAAATTGAGTAAAGAACTGTTATTATATTTTTGTTTACGAAAGACAATTCACATGTGCAAATCAAGGATGATTTGGCATCTGGGTATGGGAATTCTGAACTGTTGTTTACCACAGTGTAATTTTTGGCAACTGAATTTAAATATGGCCGTAAGAGCTTGGGAGGTAATGAACAGGAACGTATGCACCGTATGTTTTGCCCCGATTATTCACTGTAGACGGAACCTGGATACCCTATTATATCCTCGAAACAAAAATGAAAATACATTCAAAACTGTGGACTTCAAACGAAGAACAAGCTTTGAAAAATTCAGTTCAATTTAAACAGTTTTGGCTGCAAAGTGATGGCGACTGTTTTTTGGGATAATCGTATATTATATATATTATAATCGATTATCGTGGGATAATCGGGAGTTATCGTAATCGATAATCGTGAGAAAGGAAAAACTATTGCTGAACCATACTTTGCATCATAATTTGCCAAGTTCGAGGCAGAAATTGTGGTAATCCACTAAATTTCCTGAAAAAGAGAATTTTGTTTCGCCAATACAACGCGCTCGCACACTTCAGCGATTGCCATGGCTAAATGGCAATCGCTTTCTTTTGTTCCCTTATCTATAAGCTGCGCTGGGAGGACAGACATTTTCGTAAAATGGCGGGGCAATCATTTTCGTGAACAACTTTTTTGCAAAACAACGCCAAGTGTTTTTTGGACGGGTTAAAGAAATCGGAGTATCGCTGGGAGAAGTTCCGAGAGTAACAAGGCGACTATGTAGACAAATAAAAAAACTTTTGAGAAAAAATGGCTTGCATAATTGTTAGGTCGGAAAATTTTTCAGGCAACCCTCATATTAAATAAATTGAGAGAAAAATTCGAGACAAATATTTGCTGAGCTTACATCTAACTTATAACTTTGTTTTTCTTCTATTAACGATGAAAGGAAGGTAAGCTTATTAATCTAAGCAAATCCATGGCTAGGGAAACTTGGCCATGATTTTACATAGCTCTAAGAAATCTAATGAAGAGGTTCGAGAAGTATCTAATTTTTTTGAGCTGATTAGCTTTACACGAAGTCGGAAGTTTGTTGTTGTGACGGGTGATTGTTGATTGAGCAATACGTACAGAGACAAAACATACTTGAATTCATTAGAATATACGAGTATGAGCTCGATTTGGTTTCTAAATTTTGTCTTGCTATCGAATTTTAGATGCGAACTTCGGATCAGGAGATAATCTGGAATAGGAACTCTATAGGTCTGTTTGGCAGCATGGTGGACCTACGTTTTCTGCTTAAAATAATTGCAATAGTTTTCTTGTCATTGATTTAAGTTTTTCACCTGTAGTAGAATTGGTAGATTTTTTTAAACATTACCTCTACGTTGAAGATGATCGTATCAGGTATGCTGCCAGAGATATCCTGCCCAGAAGTATCCTCCGAAAATGCAGTTTATTGGCAGTTTTAGCTAGTGGGTAAGTCAGTAGTGTACACATTAAAAAATGTTGGACTCAGGTATGACCCTTGTAGAACACCAGCAGGAGCGGATTTGGTATTGGATGTTGGGCTTCGAACTTTCACCTGGTATGTTTTATTTCTCAGTAAGGGTGAAATTAGTTTCCGCATGTAAGGAGCAGTACTGCAATCTTCAAGCTAATAAATCAGGCCGTCGTGCCAGATAGTATCGAAGGCCTTTTCAATACCGATTGTCCGTAGGCCCACCGACTGTTTTGTAGTTAGTGCTGCTTTAATGTCTTTGGAGACACATAGAAGTTTTTGCTCTGTGCTTTGTGAGTATCCATGTCTGAAGCCAAACTGAAAGTTTGGGAGCATATCACTTATATTGTTAAGATTTGTATTAAACGCTAGTTAGCATATTTATTGATGAACATGATTTGGATAGCTTTCGAAAAATAAGATAATTTTCATTAGTAATTTTGATGATAAAATTCTTTGATTCTTTGAAATTAACCTTCCGTCTAATCCCTCAGATGACGTCGTGTTTTTTTTACACGAATCAGTCAGACCGGACAGTAGATTGGGTTTATCTCTACTCAACTTATCCAAAATCCTCTTAGATTTTCCGTCAGCACTTTACTTAGTGTTCGGACTAATCTGTTAGTATCTCTGATGAATTTTGCCCGATTTATTTACTATAGAGCGAGAAATAGCAAGATGATGTTATCGGTCAAATTATCGCGACCGCTAATGTAACACCCTTAGTTTTTTTTGAAAAGATTCAGGATCAAAGCGTACTGGCTTGGTTGGCATGAATACAGGAGACGATAGAAAAAATGTGCATAAGGGATCATTGGTAACGTGCTTTCAAAACCGTTATTCAGCTGGACAAGATGTTACTAAAGAAGAAAGACTGGAAGTGTTTCGAGAAAGAATTAATTCATTGTAATGATTTATGCGCCGGCAATGCCAAAATGATTTACAGACAGCATTAAGAAATATATGCAGTTATACGTCTAAGACAAAATATCTGATATTGAAAACTGATTCAACACTTTGGGCTTAGAGGTCAAGGCCATAACCGCGACCACTTCATGACGAGTCGGCCTTGCAATGACATCAGGACGTGAAGTTCTAGGACCATGACAACAATCTTTACCCTTGCGGTCAACTAATCAGTCCCTCAAAAGTTCACTAAAGCGTCGGCTGCTGGCGGATTAGCGCCGTTCCGTGAAGTTTGCGCAATTTTACTAGCAATTTTAAGCCCAATTATCCGAACGCGACATTGGAATCCAATCCTGATGATTTATATGAAAGCAGGTTTTGTTTTTACCGTTACCCTCTGATTTAATTTGGATCACTCACAAATTAAAACATAAAAGAATCACTCGTAGGAAAACTGGAATCTCAACACTACACTTTGATTGGTTTTCGAAATCAAAATTTTAGTGCGATAGTTAGAAAGAAGGAAATGTTTTGCTATCGAAGGCAAAGATCAGAAAAGAAGTTTTTGCAGGTACACGAGGAAAAGGTCCATAGAGAGAATTGCATTTATGTACCATAAAACATTCATGCATTCCACTGTTCCATATATCTGCCCGCTGGCGCAAAGTTCCCCACTTGAATTTTTAATTGCAAATAATAAATGTTCAGTAGACAGTGATCAGTGAAAGAAGTTGCATCACAGTTGTCACCGATTTAACATGTGGTTGATCACCTCAAAAGTGGGTATGAAAAGGAATGCGAAAGTGGTTTAGCCAAAAGCACGGTTAAAAGATCGAACACTCTAGACTCCCCTTTCCTTATTTTCGGACCGCGCGTCACCTTCTCTGTTTTTTCTGTCTGTAATTCTGTTCTGGAATTGCTAGACCTGTAAGCTGAATGTCAACTTACTTGATGTCTCAAGTGTGCAATCTTGCCTCAATTGCCACAGTTGAAAGGTGGATTACAATAAGCTTCGAATTATTGCTGACTCTCAAAGCATAAAGTTATCATTATTGTGGAAAACCTTTATTGAAAAAATAAGCTCCAGCTCCCTCCTGGATTTTCGTGCATAAACTTTAGAGCTGCATTTAAAGATATTTTTGTTTTATAAAGGAATGCTCACCAGTTTATTTGCGTCCCGCAGAAAATGATATTTCAAGCATGCACGGTGATGGTCATGTTAAAATGACATTGGATTTAAACGCCACCGAATCGAGAGTGGGTATAGTTGATAAATTGTGCGATATCTATAATGTGAGAAGATATATGCGGGGCTGGCCAAAGGTAATTTTCTTTGCATTATTATGTATTACAGGTATTAATGCGGAGGGACATTTGTTTCCAATAATAACCCCATTCAAAACCAAGTAGAAGTCAAGGATTTTTGAAAATTTTTATGATTTAGCGCTAAACTGTCTCAATAAGGCTTGCAAATAAAAATGTCAGTACTTTAATTTTCTAATTTCTTAAAATTTGATTGATTCTTTTTATGAAGTTGAGGAAATATGAAAATTTTGTTTGAAAGTTTAAAAATTACGATTATATCAACTTGTTTTAATAATTGAAAATTATTTTTGGTGAAACTCTAAAATGTTATCCGTTTCCGATGTTTTTCTTTATTTTACCATAACCATCTGCCTTTGCCTGGAATCGGACATTAGTACATTTGTCAGATGAATTGCGCCCAATCGCTTTGGGATTTGCATTTCCACCGGCAATAGGTGAACGAATTCCAGAAACGTGACAATATTGACCGCGGCAAAGCTTATCGTGGGCGTAGTGAACCTTGCTTATTCGTTAGTTATTTAAAAACTTTATCTATTAATAATATAAATTATAAGTTATATTGCTAAAACTTTGAAATAAATTCTCGACCTAGGAGTATTCAATCAAAGTAGGGTGAACTTTATTTGGATTGGTAAATTTTCTCTCATTGAATAAGACAACCTCTTCACGAAGCTATGACATAACAAACGCAAAACAGATATGAATCTACTTATCGTATGTGTATCTCTGTCTGATAAGAGCCGCCCGCAAGTGTCGGTGCTATATGTACTTACGCTGTGATGCATGATAGGCTTCCAACTCTAGTTGAAGTATACATCGTTAAATGAATGAGACTGGTAGCAGTTCTTTGTTTTCTGGTAAAGTGTTCCTATTTTTTAAACTATCCCACGCTTAATTTTGCGTTGTGCATTTAATACATATGTTATGAATATATGAGCTAAAGTAATGGTACAAATCGACTTGATTTTCCTTTATCCGGGAAGATGTATTCGGATGATCCGGTAAGATGTATTCGGATGTTGACCTGGGCCGTTGCGTTTTTCATTCTCGTTCTATTTCTTGATACCATTAGAAGTTTCTGAGGACCATACAAATTCGATGTTTTACTACTCCCCTCCACAGCTTATATAGTATCATGTTAGTTTTTTCATGAGCAAAACCTCTGGTTTTTCCTTCATATATCGAGTTTTTAATAAATATTTTCGTTTTCTGGCACTGATTTATAACTCCTATTTTATAATTTTCACAATTGAACACTCGTTCAATACTAACCTAAATTTTATTACCTTACTCCAGTTTTCGTCTACAAATCTTTTCCTTGTGAAGATTTTTCATCTGTATATCTTTCAAATCTGATGAAAACATATTTGAAACATTAATCTCTAATAAATGTTGTCGCACTTGTACCACACAAAAAGATTTTCCATTCTACTCAAAAGCAGATAACACCAGAATCCAAATCTTTATTTTCGCAGACAATCAGGTGCCATGAAGGTGAAATATCTTGAATGTCGCATGTGAAGTAGAAAATGAAAAATCTTCAGTATTGATTGAACTTTTCCAACATTCTTTAAGTTTTTCCAGTCTTGACTTATATGACTTTAGATTTTACAAACTTTATCGTTGAATCGCTTTTATTCTCAAAATAAAATTCTCGCGACAAAGACGGAGAATAAATATTCCCAGTTGAATTGGTAGAATGGGTGGAAAGGAATCCCCAAACTTATAAATTCTACTCTAAGACTCTGTGCAATGAATGAGGGTATATGGGATAGTGTGGACGTGCTTTATCTATGAGGAGTCTAGTTGAAAGTTTTTTCTTTGGTTAACGAAAAGAATTAAATCCAAATTCTTGTGCGAATGAACATGTGGGAATTAACCAAAAGAAAGGTCAAACTATTCAACGAATTGTTCTGTAAGAATTTTCAACAGGTTTTCATATTATTTGACAAGATGTTGTCTCCTTTTCCTCAAGTTTAATGTAGTTTTATATTTGCAAGCCTTTAAAGTTTTCAACGTTGAATTTCAAGTCTTTTTTTTCATCTTTTTTTCATTTTTCAATTTTTGTTACTATACAAGAAGTGCTTGTCGAGCTAAACAGTTATATAATAGTGTAAATAGCTTGTCGAGCTAAATAGTTCGTTCGTTCATATGAACTGTTTCAATTCAGATTAACCCCATACTATTAAACAGTCCCCACACATACTTCGAGATCTTTGCCAGTCACCACTTACTTCTTACAAGCAAGAAACAGTTCTTTTACTGTTTGATGTTGGCACATCCATAATCCTTATGTTGATTTTGTTGATACAACGAGAGCTTCATATAAGTAAGTGTTTGTCTAAAAAGCAATAAGTTGAATATTTACTTGTTTTGTTCATGCAAGATGTGTAAACATTGCTCCAGGATCAAATACCAAGAAGACTTGAAAATATCAGATTTTTCCAGTGATTCATATGCTTTTCTTCAAAAGTTGTCGCTCGTGACAACAAAATCTGTACATTTTTCAATTATCTTAAGCAGTCAAGTTGGAGTTTATTGGCTTAGTCTAGACTGGGGAAAAATGAAAAGAAAATTAGAAATACAAGAAAATTTTAAACGATTTAATATAGGTTAGTTTTTCGGATTAAAAATAATACTTCAAACGGTATAAAGCAGAGGAGAATACAATGGCGAAGCTATGAATGATATAGGTTGGTTCAAATTATTCAAATATTTCATCAGAAACCATGTAAAACATAAACTAGACCAGCATAAATATCCTAAAATTTAGAGATTTTGCTATTTTTGTCGTAAGAAATTACTCGTTCTTCCCTTCTCGATCCTAAATTCACGAATATAAATTTAATTTTTCTACGATTTCTTCCCACACGCACACGATGCTCAAAATGGTTTTTTTTCTTTTTATCCATAATTTTTACCCCCCCTCCGGGAGGTGACAGGATAAAGGAGGACTGCTGGAAAGGAGACCCCCCTAGACCCCGCGCCCAAGGTTATCCATTGTACAGTGCGCCAAGCGCATTCGGTACAGCTCCTAACTGAGAGCTCCGGCCCAAACTTCAGAACTGTACAGTAGCACTGACTGTACAGCACTCATGAGGAGTCAGCGTTTGCTCGGTGTGGGCCCACCGATGTTGCGCATGAGTCGAATTAAAGTCAAAACGCCTATCGCGGCGTTTTCGCCGTTGCCCTGATCTGTTCCAAAAAGCTCATTTTCGAATCGATCAATAGTCCCAAATATTTTATTGCAAGTTTAGACTCAACCGTTGAATCTCCGATCTGCAAAGGATTTACCGTGGAAATTCTTGTCTTCGTGAGAATGACCACCTCGGTTTTCTCTAGTGCCAAACTGAACCCGCGGGTGGTCATCCACTCAACGCATTAGCATTCCCAGTCTGGGTTGCGCATGTTCGACTGTGCGGCCGGCAACCAGTGTTGCTATATCATCCACATAGCCGACCAAGCGTGACTCATCTGGCAGTTCAAGCCTCAATAGTCCGTCGTATGAGGCGTTCCACAAGTCTGGTCCCAGTATGGAGCCTTGCGCTACACCAGACGTTATCTCCATACTTCGCCGCTCATATTGTGTGTCATAGTGATAGACTGTCATAATCTCTCAACATCCTCATCAGATACCGTGGCAATGGGAAAGAATTTTGCAATGTGCCAAGAATATCCGCCCATCTGGCGGAGTTGAAGGCATTCCTGACGTCAAGCGTCACTAGCAAAACAACTTGTTTGGAATCAGTTTTGTGCGCTTTGGCTCGATGGACTGCGTTCACCACTTCCATGATGGCATTGGAAGTGGATCACCTTGCTCTAAAGCTATACTGCCGAGGAGACAGGTCCCCTGCAGCACGAATTGCGTCAGTGAGTCTTCCCTTGATGAGCTTTTCGAACACTTTCCTGGCTGTGTCCAGCATTCAAAGTGGGCGTTATGTGGAAGGCAGCTCGGGGTCCTTCTACATACCGACCGGCATTAAATGGAAATCTTCATCTTTCAGAATGTTGTATACGTCATTCAGCTACTCTTGACGCTGCAAGGCCCAAAAGGATGGTGCCCAAAGACATGGCTCAAAGTTTAGTGGCTCATCAGCTACTAGCGATATCTGACCATACATTCGTCACTAAGGTTTCGGGAAGAACTCGCAAAGATACCTCATTAAACTAGTTTCTAGACATCTAAGTTGCTATGTTCCAAGCTAAGGTCCTTGTTCAAATATTTTACTGAGCACTTAGTGACCAAGGAAGCATTTGTTGGAATCAGAATTTAAAAGCAACATCGGAGAATAAACCCTTGTGCTAACAATTGACTCAGTGATATTCTTCTTACTCAGATATTGTAAATAATAGGCTTACAGAAGAAAATGAGAAGAGGAATTATGAAGACAGTTGTACCTACCTTACAACTACCTTACAAACTACCACTTACAAACTACTTACAACTACCTTACAAACATTACAAATAGGTGAATTATAACAATGGTAGCTCAGTTACCCTCTTCAAATTCTCAGTTTTCATAAATTCCCAATTTCAGAAGATTTTGGTAGATCAATTCTTCCATTTTCACTTACAACATTGTAAGTGATTTATACCCTTGCTAAGCTAACTCAGCGAAGACTCATGGGTGCGGAAGTTCTGATCAAATTTGCCGAATATCTCGAAAGTGAATTAATATTGAGAAAGGTGGAAAGAGCTCAAGCGGGTTTCGAACACGTATCCGATAAATTCCCAAATTTTTTCACTATTTACCAACTTATTACTGATGAACATTTAAATATAAGCTGGAGAAATCTTCCCTATATTTCATCCTACAAATAGGGTAGCACTTGGAAACTGTATGATACAAACACATATAATTCAGTTGTACAACAGCATGCACTACATTCAGTAGTGCAACACTACTTGTTTTTTGTTTAAATAATTTAATCACTATTGCCCTCGTGCAATGGAGGTCTTTCTTTTCTTTTTCTAGTCTTTATGAACATAGTGGATGTCATTTTCAAATTATTTCAAATACACTCGTTTGTTAGTCGACGTCAAATTATGGAACTTATGGAACCACCATATCATGATCACTCTAGAGCACTAATACTTTGCGAAACCTCTCGATCTAACAATATTCGACATCAATTTATCAGACGCATTAAAATTTGTAAGCAAAAATTATTAGAGACACGACATAAACACGAAGGTGCACGAAGATGTGTAATCGCACTCTCTTCACTTTGTATTCATACCACCATTTGTATTCATTCATCAAATCAATGATGCATTTACACCGGAAAATTTATATTGGAATATTTATAAATATTTTTAAGCTTTAAATACGAGCCACTGAAATTTCTTCTGTCACCTACGTCATTTAACTAACAAGCTATCTGTCAGGCGTGCTCTGCAAGCTGCACGCTTCATTTCATACAGGTATACGATATGGAGAAGCCTTATCCGTATAAATGAGCGTATGTGAACGTCCGAACTTTTAAACTTATCTTTTTCCCCCTTATCAACTTTTTAAACGTTCGTCTCCCTTTTCGTTCCTGCCATTCGAGTAAGTAAGTACCGCAAAACGGGGCTACTTTGACTTCCAGGGTTACTTTGACAGATTTTGGGGCTACTTTGACAGAGCGCCAAAATCGGTTTTCACGTGTGCTCAGCAAGTGTGCGTGACCTCGGGGTGGGAAACGCGTTATAGCGTTGTGATCGGCGCGCCCGCCGACTAGTCCGAACAGGTTTGTCGCTTGAGTTTGTTGTGTGTTGTGTGATGGTGCAAAAATACGGCTAAATATTGTTGGGATCTTTACTTTTCAGTAAGTTTATTGTATTGTTTACTTAAATAAAACTACCATTGTGAGTATTCGTGATTAAATTGGTGTAAAATAAGGATTTTTATTTGTTTTAGGTTACCTTTGTATTTGTTTGTATTTACAAATGAACTACAATGGTCAGAGAGTATAAAAGAAAACTGGGTGCCCGGAGTTACAAAAATTACAGCGATGAAACCCTTTCAAAAAGCTGTTGCTGAAGTGAGGGCAGGTCTTCCTATCCCGAGTGTGGCTGCCAAGAAGTATAAAATATATAGAACAACTATTGTAAACAAACCAACATGAACTAAAGCCGGGTCATCCAACTGTTTTGACTCCTGAAACTGAAAAACTAATAGCCGATACCTTGAAAATATTAACAGATTGGGGTGTTCCTCTTACTAAGCGCGATATCCAAATTATTGTTCAGATGTTGGTCACCAGGGAAGGTAGGGTTATAAAAGAATGGAAAGACAACTCACCGGGGCCGGACTTTGTGACCGACTTTGCAGCGCGAGACAACCTTACTCAGAGACTGGCCACAAATATCAAACCTGCTAGGGCATCAGTAGGTCCTAATCAGATAAAAGAATTGAAAATGTGAGACCAGCTCTGGAGGAGACACGTCCAGGTCTTATTTACAATTATGATGAGACGAACATGACTGATGACCCGGGGGCAATAAAAGTTTTAGTCCCTCGAGGTCACAGACGTGTCGAACGAGTCCAGGTGCATTCCAAATCATCGGTCAGCATCATGTTTTGTGGCACAGCAGACGGAAAAACGATTCCTCCTATGGTTTACAAATCAAAGCACCTGTACGAGAACTTGACAATGGGAGAAATAGTCATAGCGGTTGGTTTGACATGAACCTCTTCGAGGTATGGTTCTTCAAGTTGTTGTTGCCGAGCATCCAGGAAGAAAGAATTGGAAATGAAAAAGCTGTTGTCATAGGTGATAATTTAGCTTCGCACTTCTCACCTGAAGTCGTTCAGGCAGCAGTACAAAATAACATTCATTTTACGACTTTAACACCAAACTCGACGCACATAATGCAACCCCTCGATGTGGGTATATATGGTCCTTTAAAAAGACAATGGAGAAAGATTCTGGATACTTGGAGAAAGGAAGCGAGAATACGGGGCATCATTCCAAAGACACAATTTCCCATGTTACTGAAGAGACTGATGGATGCATTGGCTCCCAATATGATGAACAATTTGCAGAGCTCCTTCAGAACTACGGGATTTTACCCTTTCTACCCTCAAGCTGTTCTACAAAAGCTCCCAGGTGAACGCGAACAAGAAACAGGACGTATCCTAGAAAGCTGTCTGCTGGAGTTTTTAAAAGAGACAAGGGATTACAACACTGAAATATTTCGTCACAGAAGAGGGAGGAAAGCCATTAATAAGCCAGGAGCACAAATTTTGGTTACGAGCCAAAGAGATAATGCAGAAGAAGATTATCCATTTATGGATGACTCTCCTGAAATAGAAGATGATTTCTCAGCTTTCAAGAATAATCAACCAGTCCCTTCAACGTCTGGACTGCTTACAAAGCATCAGACTGATTCCGACGAAGATGTGCCTCTGAGTTGTTTGGTTCGCAAGAAGGAAATCAAAAACATGGACAAGAAGAAGAATAAGAAGGAGTCTAATTTTTGTTATATCTGTAGGTGCGACTATAGATTCTACCGCCATTCTGTTGACTGGATATGCTGCATTACCTGTAAAAACTGGGTGTGTGCGATATGCAATAAGGGCTCAAACAATCCGTCATACGAATGTGTGGTGTGTGAGGACGACTCTAACTAATTGTTGACTCTAACTTAAGAGACTGATTAAGTGGCATTAACAGTACCTTCGGTACAAATATTGTAATACTTGCATTAATAAAGAATAATTTAATTGTAAAAATATTTGTTTTCATTTAAATCCATGTAGTTTTCAATAAAATAATAGTTTTTTGGTCAAAATGATGTCAAAGTAACCCATGCTTTTACTATCTTTGACGTCAGTTGCATTTCAATGCCCTGTCAAAGAAACCCCACTTCTGGGGTTACTTTGACATTTAATAAATTAAAAAAATTAGGGAGTTAGGGGGGGTGGTAGGTTTTAAATTTGCCATAGATCTGATAACCAAAGGACACATTGTTCTGTTGGCGTAAAAATAAGTGAAATTCGAGGCGTAAAAAAAAGTTACAATCCAAAAACCTACAAAACCTGTTCAAAGTAGCTCCGTTTTACGGTAGTTAGTTAGAGTAAGTAAGTTCGAATAAGTTTTCCGGGTGATAAGAGGCACATGTACTTAATATTCACAATATACTATCCAATCATAGGCAAAAATATGAAAACTTCATTCATAAATCACTGCTACCAGTTGAAAAATGCATTAATTTTCTATGTTTCATTTGAGGGCATATTTCTGCCTTGAAATTGGAATTTATCCATCAATATCATTACCGACAGTTTCACATAAAAGTTGACCTACAAATTAGAGCATCTGATTTGCAAATCGAAGGCATTTTCATCCATGAAATGTAAAAATAATATCAATATGCATATTTTCAAAAATCATCGGCTACCTTCGGTTTAAAATATGACATTGAGTTAACATTACAGTTAGAAAAGTAATTTCTGTAAAGGAATGGTCACAAATATTACTTGAATGTTGAAATTATTATCAATTTTGGCGCTGCATAATTCACTTTATTCAGTCAACGTTAAATGTGAAAACGTTTATATTGAGCATTTTTTCAGATCAGCTTCAGATCCCAATTTCCCCATGCTAATTCGGCTCGATCAAATTAAATCCGTAGTCGAGCATCTGTCATAATCGCATGGAGGTATAATTTTTGCGAAAATAATGTTTGTATGAAATTAACATGCCCGTTAAGTCGATTCTCCTGTGTCCATGGACAGCACAAATTTATTGATGCTGGAGCATTTTTTTTCCTTTATTTTATTGATTTAAGGACAAAATGTTGCTTATGAGTATTTAGATAATGCGAATGGAAACCAAACATGTGCATGAATTATAGCAAGCAAATATTGTAATATTTGTGACCATAGTTCAGATAACGAAAATTGCGCCCACTCATTTATATTACCAATGAATATTTTTAGGTAAGTGTTTGTATCTATATTTGTGTGAATCAGCGTAAATTTTGCTGATTCAGGACAAAAATGTGGGCGTAGAGCATCTCTTTAGCTTATACCTCTATAGTTGCGACATAAAACTGAATGATTCCTTTGGGAAAATTTTGTTTTCCAAAACGACTTCTGACAATCTTTGAAGTATTGCTTTTCCCCCTCATTTTGCAGAGTAACGTTAAGAGACTTCTGGAAAAATGTGAGGGTTTTTTCCCAGTTTTCAGACATTGAATTTGCTGAGGGATTTCATAGCCGTTGTTTTCCCTTGCCGGAGCTGTGTTGTCCTCTTTAGCCTAGTAATTTCTCCAATAAGTTTTTCTATTTTGCTAGTCATATGAAGTGTTTGTGTAAAGTCTTTCCTGGCCAGCGCCGCTCTTCAGTTTGTTTTCCATTTTAGTTTTAGAGGAACATCCATGTAGATGTCTTCAATTATAAGGAGTTCCGGTTTGTGATCAGATGACACCTTGTTAAGGGCGTTTAACCTGATGTGGTTGAAAGCCAAAAATATCGGAATATCTAAAACGTAGCTGTTGCTTGGCCCAAAATAAGTGGCTCATTAGGAAAATGCAAGCTTCCATTTGTCTCTGTGATAAATTGGTCGAGTTTAATCCCAGCTAGATTGCTCCCAAATTGTGATGATATGCATCCATATCTACTGTCATAAGGATTGAACTATCCATTTCCAGTGGAGAGCTAGGTCTCAGGAAAGGTTTGACAGCGACCGATTGTAGACTAACCCGAGAACAAATTCGAAGGAAGTCGTCTGCACTTTAATAACTGTAGCTTATCACGTGGTGATTCACATCGATCTTCACGAGTATTGCTTTTCTTCCGCCCCTATCAGTCAGTCTGTCGTTACGATACAGAATGTAGTTAGGGAACTAGAGTTGAGTTCCTAGCATCAGAAATGTGTCTAAGAGAAGCTAAATATCTGATTTATAATCCAGCATAAATTGATTCAGCTCTCCATTCTGTCGAGAAAGAAAGAGTTCACGTTCCCTGTTGTGGTATAAGTGGGGCGAGGATATGGTAGAAAATTGCCTGAAATATTTGCGCAATCATGTTTTGTATCATGGTTTGGAAATGTTTTTGCGTTTGCTGTGTGGCTTGTTTTACGTTTTGGTTGCAGCTAATTGTGCAAATGTTTTCCTTATGTTATTCGGGTTCATTGTCGGGTCGAATGCTGTCTATTCCAGTTGATAAATTTTGGATCTTCCAGTGGTTTTTAGCTAGCCGAAAAGTGGTGAAATACATCACATTCAACGCACCGGGGTTGAACATGGTACTTTTTGGTAGAATGACCAAATTGCTGACCGAATGTTGTGGCTTGAGCTTGTATGTTTCTCGGTCATTGAGTTTTGACTTTGCGGATAAGATAGCACACGGAAGGTCGATGGTAAATTTCCGTCTCTGTCCTTGGAAGGAGAACCTTGACGAGTTTAGAGGGACCATAGCTCAAGTTGACGTTAAAATATCTCTATTGGGTGTAAACCCTTGGCCTCAAGGTCTTCTTGGATCTCGGCGGTAACGCATCCAATAATATAGTTTCGTACTGCCTAAAAACTATAGAACTAAAGGTCAAAACATAAGCCAGAAAATCACTTTTGCGTTAGCGCCATAGTTGCCAGACAGCATCGAAAACGGCTGATTGGTCATTGAAAGCCCGTAGCTTGGACTCATGAGATTAAAATTAATCGGCTAGGATCCGGGCAGGAGGACTTGGGCTTGAATGAAGTAAAAATGAGAAGTGCATGGCAATAATATTAAGAAAAAATTAAAATGTTATCGAGCTTTCTGGATGATTCGGCAAAAACAACGAATAAATGTAATAATGCGAGCTATTGACTATATAAACATAATGGAGGATTCCCTGTTTCCAAGAACCGATTTTCTTAGTAAGCTGAAGACGCAATTTTCCTGATTGATTACTAGCTGGCACAAACAAATAAAAGGAAATGGCCATAGAATTACAATATAAGGACAATCGGACCGATAAGAACGGCATCGTCGATTGCTGCAAAAAAGGCTTATTCCCGAACATGTGTGTGGAAGAAAATTGATTTACGAATATTAAATGAATTATACGAAGCGTCTCAAAACACATTGAAGCAATTAGCGAAGTCGAAGGACGCTTTACTAATTATTCAATATGAGAATGGAATGCACTCGTAAAAGTGTTTACAGAATTGATATTTTTTCAGACAAATTATAATTAAGTCACAAACGTTTATTGCTTTGTTTGTCTGAAAATAAGATTAATCTCAAAATTTTGTTTTTCTAATAACAATTTTCTTATTCCACACTCCTTATTTGACAACGGTAGAAATGTCGAAAAGTTTGTGAACTGTCTCGCATGTCCGTATATAAAATTGATTGTGGCTGATGGTTATAAATCAAATCTAATTAATTTCATCATATAATCAACCATTCTCTTAAAGGAGAAAGAATCCATTTGAAAGGAAAATTCCTTCTTAATTATATAAGCCACATCAAATTACAATTACCTAAAACACACAGTGGAAAATTGGTTTGAACAAATTTAGATAAACAATGTTGGTGATGTTCAGGGCGAAAATAAACCTTTTTCTTTGACGCAGCTCATAAACAGTAGCTGAGGATTTTTCACTTCCAAACAATTTTTCTTTTTGATGAATTCGCCAAACAGAATGTTTTCCGAAAAATAAAATCATACAAAACGCATAAAGTAAGATGAGGGAAGGATATTCTGCTCCGGCTCAACAGAGAATGTGTCAAGGCACATGAAGCAACGAATTTCATTCTATTATTACTCCGTCTTTTTGGCTTCCTAATGGGCAAAACCTCGGTTGCACGCATACATTGCGCATACAGAGAACCTTAGGCTCTTTACAAGTGCAGATAATAACATGGGAAAATTTGTGGATTTTCAACATAGCACATAGAAAGTAAACATCTCGCAGCGTTTATATGAAAATCTTCGTGGAGCTGAAGGATTATCTTGGGCTCTTATCTTAGCAAAGATTTATTGAATTTGCCCTGTATGTATGATATTGTGGTTGCTCTGTATAATCGCAAATAATCCATACAAGAGGATATGACGGGGAAAATTGCCACTACACGCGCTCAACCATATTACCATGTGTAGTGCTCTTGACGAGAATTATAGGCATTAGACGACGTTGAAAACGTCTAGTGGTTCATTTGTCGGCATTTATCTGGATGGCAGTATCCTGGCGTTGAAGTGACGTTCATTGAACTCGAAAGGAGCTGATGCTATCAGGTTTGACCTTCCGCCTGAGTCGGAAGCTCGAAATGATAAATTATTGATGAAAAAAATCAACAGCAATGGTTAGTATTAAAGATAAGAGCTTTGAAGTCATCGCAACGATCAAGGATCCTTATTAATATAAAATGATTTAGAAATTTCAAGGGTTTAATACTGAGCGTGGTCTTGCTTCGACAATTGAATGGAATTTTGCGCAATAGTTAGTTGTGAAGTTATGTGAACAGTGAGTTAGAATGAAAAGGATTTTCCATTTGACTTTTAGATTTTAAGTCCTCAAGGCTTTAGTTTAGCATGGTAGCAAATAATTGACCAGCATTGACTCAGTGTTCCGGCATTGTCCAGTGTTTTTGGACAGAGCTCTGTAATAGGTAGTTTGTTTCATCAATACCTCATGTTAAATGTGTAGGAAAAGGAGTAATGAGGATGTAATCGTGGGTAACAAACACGCTTTAGTCATGAGTAAAGAAAAAAATTAACATGAATTTGTTCGCTATCTTTAGAAAGGATCAAATATTCTTAAACCAATTATCTATTTTTGATTTTTGAAAACTTATTAAAGTCTAAAAATTGGTCAAAAAACCATGAAAAAGAATAAGTTGTTCCTATTCGAAAAAGAAAACCGCGTAGTTGTGCTAATTGGTTTGAACTTCCTATTCAGTTTACCATAAAACAACGATTATTTGACACTTTGTAAGGCATGAAAGCATTAAGAGGCGTGCAGGATTTGCTGAAGCGCTTGTGACTGATAGTCTGTATTCGTTTTGTTTATTACGTATAGTATTTGCTCGACTTTTTTCTGTTTTAAAAAATGTGTGGAAGTTGACATTAAACGACTGTGTAAGCAGTCATAGTAGAACTTTTCAATATTGTGTTCAGGACAAGAAATCACATAGTACGAGAAAATTCTTGCTAAAAAATTAAGAAGAATACACCGATAATTTGCTCGAAACGAGTAAATTGTGAATTAAATGGAAAACCACACCTAGGGCAGACCATAAGTTGCTGTTTATTTCTGCTGCAACCTAATGCCGTCTTTGTGGGAACTGAATAACATTTTGCTTGAGGCTGGTGTTTCGTGTGGTGTGGATTCGACTCCGAGAAGTTGACTCCGAAAAGCCGACTCCGAGATACAGACTACTTGGAATCGACTACGAAATATTTATTCCATCAAGTTGACTCCAAACAATTAATTCCAAATTGTCTCCGAGATATTGACTGAGAAAAATTAACACCAGTATAAACACCTCCTTCTGACTCGTGGAATTGATTCCGATAAATTGACTGAAAGAAACTAGAGAAATTGACTCTGTAAAATTGAATCCCAAAAATTAAATCCGAGACATCAGCTCCGAAAAATTGTTTCCGAGAAATTGACTCCGTAAAATTGACTTTGCAAAATTGACTCCGAAAAATCAACTCCAAAGAATTCCCAGCGAAAAATTGGCTAAGTGGCTAGTTGACACAAATGACTCTGAGAAGTTGATTCCCAGAAGTTGAGTCCACGAAATTGACTTGGATATTTTGGCTCCGAGAAATTGACACCGATGAATTGGTTCAGAAAAATTGACGCCACGAGGTTGCAACCGAGAAGTTTACCCCACAAATCGAGGAATAGATTTCGAGGAGCTGACTTCAAACACTTGATTCAAATCGACTCTGAAAAATGAATTCCGGAAAATTGGCACTGAAAAATTGACTCCGTCGAAATGACTCTTGAAAACTAACTCATTAAGAACAATTTGCTCCGAGGAAGTCATCAAGAAAAATGTACACCAAGTGAATTGAAATGTACTCCGAGAAAGTTAATGTGAGCAGTAAACTCAGAGAATCGGCTCCGAAAATTAACTCCGTATAATTGACTCTAGGAACTGGACTCCGCAAAATTAACTCCGAAAAATCAACTCCAATAAATGCACTCCGAGGTGATCACCCTGAAAGAATTTTCCCTAGGGTTCGACTCCTGGAAATACACCACGAGAAATTGACTCCAAAAAACGACTTCGAGAAATCTAATCTGTAAAACAGACTCCTAGCAATTGGCTTCGAGCGATTTTGCCAGAACATGAAGTCGACTCTTAGTAATTGTTTTCGAAAAATTTACTGCGAGGAACTCACTTGCAGGAATTGACTCCGAAACATTTAATGGAGAAAACGTACTACGAAAAATTCACTCCTATAAGCTGACTCTAATCTCTAATTAATCTCTAATCTCTAATCTTAATTAATTAATCTTCTAGGAACTGACCTCGAGAAATATACTGCGAGAAAATGGCTTCAAGAAACGGACCTCGACAGATTAACTCCAACAAACTGAATCCGTGTAGTTGACTCTGAAATGTTGGCTCAGAGATATTGAATCTGAGAGAATGATATCGAGAAAGAGACTCCCAAAAATTGACTTCAGGAATTCACCTCGAAAAATTGACTCCGAGAGGCGACTTCGAGAGAACAACTCCCAGAAATTGACTCTGAAATATCGACTCGAACTTGGGGAAGAGATATTTACTCTGAGAAAATTATTCCGTGGAAGGGATTCCAAGGAACTGACTTCGAAGAAATAAATTCACTGAAATGGACTTCGAGGAAACGACTTTGGAAAGTTTACTCCGAGGAATTGACTTTGTTATGTTTATTAAAGAAACTTACTTAAAAACTAGCTCGAAATCAACGAGAAATTGCCTCGACTAAGTGACTCCGAGTAATTGAGTCCGCGAAATTTACACTTAAAAAAATGGCGCCGAGGAAATGACTTCGAAGACTTAACTCCACAGAGGACTTGATTCCAAAATTTCGACTCTGGGCATATGACTCCGAGTATGAAACTAGAAGAAAATGACTCCGAGAAATTAACTCGAAAAATTTACTCCGAAAAATTGACGCCGAACAATTGATTTAGGCAAATTAACTCCAAAAAAAGACTACGAGTAAATGACTTTTTGAATTTGACTACGCGATATATACGTCTACGAAACTGACTTGCGGAATTAGTTTGCGAGAACAGCCGAGGAATCAGCTCCGAAAAATTGGCTCCTAGCGATTGACCCCGAAATATTGACTCGTAGAAGTTGACTCCGGGAAATCGCTCCGCAAAAATGACACCGAGAAACTTACTTCGAGAAACTAACTACGATAAGTTTACTCGGAAAATTGACTCCAAGGAAATGATTTCTAGAAATCAATTAAAATATTCACTACAAGACATCAAGGACGAAAATCTCACTGAAAGAAAATGATACAGAGAAGCTTACACGGAAAAATTGACTCGAATATAGTGTTTCCTATAAATTGACTACGAGAAATTGACTCCGAGAAATCAACAATGAAAAATAGACTCCGGTATATTGTCTCCGAAGAATTGATTCCGAGGAACTAACTCCTAGAATTTGACTCTGATACATTGAAAATTCAATTATAGTTCGAGGAATTTCGAAGGATGGTGAGATGCATAAGTACCAGTTGTTTCGCGGTTATACAAATCGATTAACAGTTGTGTAACCATTATACTTTGACTCAAATACGGTTTTTGACTGGACAACTGAGGACTCTGTATAAATTGATTATAAATGGGTAGAATGGTTATTTTCAGTGGAGAACAAACGAGAACCCTTTCAGGACGACAGACTGCGTACTCCACTGCGTACATCTCAAGCACAAGGTATTCGAATTTATTAACTATCGAAGTTGACAGTATCGAATTCAATATCTAAATCATTTATTAGTAAGTATTATTAGGAGAAGGTAACGATAATTGAGCGAAAAAAGACCCACTTTTTAGAGATTTTTAAACGCTGCAAATGTTATAAATTCATTTAATTAATCGTAACATAATATTACAACACATGAACAATATTTCATTGATTTTTTATTGCAAAATATAAATAATTAACTCGACGGCAGCAAATTTTTGGAGGCAACTTGCAAAAAAACTTATCGGATCATCCGAGAGCACAAAATACAAATGACATCTTTAGGTAATCGCTTTCCTAAAGTAATGCAAAAAGGGAAATTTTTTTTTTGATTTTAAAATTTTTTGTGTACCGATTTTTGCCTTAAAAATTGGCCTATGTGTTAATAATAATTAATAAATAAAAAAAAATTAACAAAAATTAATAAATAAGTAAAATTAATAATTATTCAAAATAAAAAAAGCTCCCAGGGATACCTACTTGGTCATTTATGTAAGGAAGAGGTATACCAAATTTCAGAGGAATCGGTGGAGCAGATTTCGATTCAAAGTATTCACTGGATTGAAAAATGACAAGTGTCACAAAATCGCTTTAAAGTTTCTCATACCAGAAAATCGAATATTAAACATAAACAATTTGTTCGCACGTCAACAGAGTCATAGATACTTGTTCCGCAAAGTGCAGATATCAGCACGCATGCCTAGAATCATCTACTGAAAACAAATAACGCCGATAGAACCATTAGACATCTTAAGAACGTGACCCTATCCAAGGACCGCACCTCATCCTAAAGTTCTCATTCTTCTTGTTAAAAATTGAAAATATTTTCGTAGAGTGAAAATTCATGATAATACAGGAGTTAATTCGCAAATTTCGGATAAATTTGATGCCATCAACAACTTTTTTATTGTTGGAACAAATTGCTTACTGCGAAGGCAAAATTTAAGTAAAAATAAATTAAAAAATTGTGAAGCAATGTCTAAAAGAGTGTTAGATAATCTAATGAAATGCCAATTTTTTGAATTACGTGCCAAAAATGAGGTCGCATGGATTTATTGTTTTTTCAACCGCAATGAAACAGTGGCTGATCATTCACTCTAAGTTAGTTAAAAAGTGTTTTTGAAGGATAATGTCCTTCGTGAAGTACGCGGGTTGGACTTGCAACCCACAGTGAATTGTTCATATGTTATACAGAAGCGAAGAAGAACTGATTCCGTGAGTTCGAAAAATATTTCAACATTCTGAGCATTTTGCTTACTGTAACTTTTTTCAGCTCTAAAAGGATAGTGAAGTTGATTAATAAAACGTTAGAAAATTAGTCCACAATATCATTAACTCATTTGGAATAAAATCATTTTAACTATAATATGAGAGGTGTCCTCCATTTATATTTCGATTTGTATGAAAGCGTTGCACAACAAATCTGAATACTTTATTAGAGTAAAAGGATGCTGTATTGAATAGTTAAAACAAAATTAATGTTTGATCTGTACCCTCTGTATAGCTATGCTTTGGCCATAAAATCTATACTAATTGAAGGAAACATCGCAATCTAAATTAATTTGCTCGATTGCACTAAAAAATATTTCAACCAATTAAAATCAGTGAAAAGAATGCTTGGTCCTGCTTTTTGGATACTAACCCTACAGAGGAATAATAGATCACACTGCGTAATTCATTAATTAAAGACTAATAGCAGGCTCTAAATTCGCTTTCCTTTCTTAACAATCAAATGTTTTTGATGTTCTTAATAATAGTCCTGACAGTTCTTCTTCAAAGTATCTATAATAGCGTGATTAATATTTTCTTTATTTTCTTGTTTCATTTCAGATCCAAACCAAAACACTGCTGCGAAGCCCATTCCAACGTCAACGAAACAAAATGACATTACCAGACACCGAAGCATCCCTCATAATAACGACCCCGGAAAACGATCCCGATGACGTTGTTCATCCTGTGATTACTCGCCATAAAAAAATTGATAAAAGCTTTTTATGGGATATGACAAATACTCGACTCGCTTTTAAGGACACTCACCCGGCAAAACATAGTGAACAAATGAAATTTAATGAACTCTAGTTCCTGTTCTAAGTTCGGCTCCAACATTAAATTCCTACATAAATAACCCTTTCTTTTAGCATAATCAAAATTTACTAGATATCCTACGTAATAATAACAGTTAACCGGTTAAGAAGGAATAAGTGGAGCATCGCATACAAGTGTACCTTGAATATCTTATCAAAGGAGCTAGAAAATCGTAATAAAGGAGGAGGATAGGAGCGTCTGTTTGTGCACAAACAACACTGAGTATTATTTTGAATACTGAGTAGAGCATATCTTCACCGATCCAAACTGGCTGCGATAGAAATTATGATAACAAGATTATATCCTTCCGAGGAGGAGCCCGATTTGTGTTCGGTAATATTTGGAACGAATTTATCGAGTGGTAATGAAAATGTTGACGCTGGCGTTGAAGAAGGTACAACAAGTGAGGTAAGTGGTTCGAGTAAGATTTGTGTACAACGTAATAGAAAAGGATACAGCAAATACTGCCTCATGAAATAACATTTTAATTATCTTCTGGAAATATTGGGGGCCATGCATAAAACACATTCAATATATCACCTAGTGGCAATTTGCTTGAATCCAACAAAATTTTTCGGCCAGGACTTTCGAATTATCGTCTCTACACATGTTAATGTACCTAACATATTTTTTTTATGGTTCCAGAGTCGAGAGGATCCACGAACAGAGGCACTGCGTCAATTGTCTTATGGTATCATATTGCCCATCATATGTGCTTTAGGCATAATTGGAAATGTACTCAATCTTATTGTCCTGACTAGAAGAAATATGCGAGGAACAGCGTACATATACATGCGAGGTGAGTTGACAGACGAATTGATTGACATAGAGATATCAGTAATTTTTTGCATGGATGGTAACTAATGGGTTTCCAAAGTCAATTTTCCCGATTGGATACAGAATATGTAATACAATGAGGTCATGGAATAAATCCAAGCAAGTTTACCCTGAAACTTTTTTGCTTGTCTCTCCACCTGTGATTGGCCAAATTTTTCCTAAATCGGTGATTTATCACTGTCAAGTTTCTGTTTGTGTAAGTTTTCACATCATTTTCCCCACTGTATTATGGTTATAAATTCTACCATAGAAGAATTTGAAAATAGAATTTAAATATTTGGCACACACCTTGTGTTGCAAAAAAATTAGCATAATGTTTGTGTGCCTTTGGGAGGAAAAGCACTTGTTTATGATCCAGTAAATACAAAAAGTTTAAATTTTTTTGATTGAAAAAAGGAGAACAATTTATTATTTACTACTCCCAGAATTTATGGCTATTGTATGGACTTTTTGAAAGATTTGAGTGCCGCAAATTGGTTTGAAATTATTTTAAGGATTCTCGCGAAAATTGCCTCCAAAAAATATAACGAGGGTTTGCGTATAGAATCAATGTATGAAATGATGTATACTATTTAGGATTTCCAAATTGAAACGCAAATCTTAAAGTTTCGCCCCTGCGGGAAATTGTCTGGTATAATATTTTCATAATTCGTATCGTTATCCTCGGCAAGAAAAGTTGAAACCAAGTATAAATCTGCACGTTTCTATCCAGAACAATGTCTAATGGGCTTATTTCTCGTCGTCATCTCATCTTTCTTCTGTGATTCAGTTGAACATTTGTAAGAAACATTAAATTTTGAGAAAATATTGAGTACGATGTCATCAAAAAGGACGATAATATCAAAAATCGGCGTCATAACGCTTGCTGCAAGAATGTTATTTTCCAATTTTTAATTGACTTACAAACGATTTTTTTTCTAGCTGCTTGTTTTCATAATTGAAAATTCATCATTTTTTGAATGGTCAATGTAGAAATGTTGTTTAAATACTATACAATCAACATGTTGGTTACTTTCAGTATTTGAAGTTAACTTAACTCCACTTAACTTTTTTTAACTCCACTAACTCCACTTTTTTGAAGATAAAAAAGTGAAGTCTCCCTCACCGGTGGAGTCAGCCTTCTCCTCGTGTGACGAAAAAGACGAGAGCGTAAGTTCTAATGAAGACAAGCAGGAAAAAGAGGAGGAAAAGTCTGTGAAGAAGAAAAAACGCAGGAAGAGTAGGCTGAGGAGGCTCGTGGTCGGTAGAAATTCTCGCCTCACCCGACAACTAAAACAGCAGTATGATTCTCAGAAATGAAGACACAGCCAAATCCACCCACCCTACCAAAACCTACTATCCCTCAATTACAACAAAACCAAAGGCGCATAGAAACAATACGAACCCAACATAAAAGTCATGGTACTGGTTATTTTTAGGGAACCAGAAATTGTTCTGGACAGGGAGCAAAAGAAGAACGAAAACAATTTAGTTTCAACTCAAAGCATTTACCTTGGTGTACAAATTACTCCCGGAACGACAAAGTACCACAGACAGGTGACAAAACTGATCTTATCTCAAAATGCAATATCCAACTAATGATGAGTTCAACGTCGTTCTGCGAGGACTTCACAGCCATATCTTTGAGGAAATAAAAGGAGACTTGGAAGCTCAGATCTTCCATTCCATAGAAGTTTTCCCCAGCAAACTTTAATCGGGACCTTACAAACTTATCAAAGTACTTCTTCCAACGGAGGAAAGCTCAGTATTTAATATAATAGCTGTCTATTACCTAATATATCAAGTTGAGTCACTGACACTCATTCGCATCCATGCAGAATCAGCTTCAATTAATGGTGCAAGATGCGATGGTGAAGATGTTACAGGGGATGTTTACAAACACCAACACAAGCATACACAAACACATCTAGTTAACCGAATTGCTATACTCAAATAGAAAGCAATTTCTTTGTTCAAAAGACTGGAGAGTGTGAACAATTTATACTGAATTATAAATTTGACAACATTCTTCTCCAGGAAACTTTTTTGAAACCTGCAATCCAACTGCATCTCTCTAGCTTCACTCTGTAGAGAAACGACTGACTGTCTCGTAGAGGAAGTGGAACAGCTATTCTAAAGAGGCAAACTGTCTGCCATCCAGATCAGAAAACAGAAGTCACACCTATCAAAATGCAATTGAGCTCCTTTAAGTTCTCCATGATTGCTCCTCACAACAAGGAATTCGCACAAAACCTAGAAGCTATCGTCATCGTTGAAGGTTCACTTTTAATTATAAGTGACTTCAGCATATACCACCAATACTGGGGAACAGTGATATATGACCATGCTGGGGCTGAGCTAAACAAGTTCATCGCATAAGGCAGCTTAAGCACCCCAGATAAGCCAATACACCGCGAATGAAACACAGAAACCATCTTAGATTTTGGGATCCCCCGAGAACTCCACCACAACATCATAATCAGAGTTCTTAGCGAACTCTACTCTGATTATCAACAGGTCCACGTTGATTATCTTTTAAAGGACGTCTTCAAAGATGAAAGGCTCTCCGAGGCACTCGAGCCAATGAAAGTTTCAACCCAGATTAAAAACAAGAAATAATAGAGAAGATCAAACAGGCAAAACACAGCCACACAGCTACAACTCCGGCCAGGGAACAACGTTCATTTGAACTCCCTAAAGACTTGAAAACTATGATAAGGAGGAAGAATCAAGGCCAGAGAAGAGCTAAGAGCACAGGTGATGCTAGATTGATAACGAAAGCCTGCCGGTTGACTAATAAAAACCGAAAATGAATATTTGAGCTCTGAAGCGATCAATATGAAGGATTTCTTCAAAGCTTTGCGAAGATTGGCGAGAATGCCTTTTGGAGTATATACAAATATTTGAAAATGAAAAACAAGACAATTGTGCCACCTATCCACTGACTAAACGGACTCCTTTACGACACTTTGGGGAAGGCGGAGGTGTTTGTCGCCAAGGAGAAGAAAGTTGAAAAATAGTTCGCCGAAAAAGAGAAATTAGAAAAGAGAAAGAAGAAAGAAGAAAGAGAACCTGAGAAGAAAGGAAGAATATTTTAACAACTAGAACTTCAAGACTTTCAATGTTCTCAAATGACTTTGTGAATATTTCTTTATAACGGTTTCGCAGAACGAAAAAAGAGAGATTTTCTCATTAAGCACTTTGAAAATTCAATTATCCTTCCAGGTAACGTTTGAACTTGAATTGAAACTTGAAACCAGGTCGTTGAAGTTGTTTACTTAGAATTTTTTTCGTAATTAATCCAAGCTGCTGTGATTGCGTTTTTCAACATGTCAGCGTTCATGTCAATGTGTGGTTTTTTTAAATTTGCCCAGTTTTGCTGTGTGTACATATTTCTAACATTAATTCCTTCATGCGTGATTGCTATATGTCCCAGGTGATTTTGTGACCAGTCTCATTTTCGTGTCTAGCTATCCCTTGGATGTTTCGCTGCAGCTTTCGTTTTCTTAGATAGTGATTAATCGTTTGGTCTAGTGTATTTCCAATTTTTCCATATTTAAGATACAAGGATCAGTAGATGCCTCTGTTTTCGTTTTTCGTTACCTTATAGTATGTTTTTTGTCTTATCTGATCAATGTTTTAGTCTATTTAGATCTGTTCTATGAAACCATTCAGTTTTTGGAATCTTCGTCAGCTTCGTTTTTTTCAGGACAGTGATTCATTGCTATCTTTGGATACTATCTCTCGATGATGGAAACCTATAATTCTTTTCCTCTATTTAATCCGTTCAAGATCAGTTGAAAACCATCATTGTCTCAATGAATGAACGACGAAGTATGTTATTCACTATTCGCTCGGAATTTTCCTATTGGAACACACCACAATCTTTCCTGGTTCCAATACATATAATGTGTAGGTGGTTGTTGAGCCTGCTTTCCGTAATTCATGTGTATTCTCGAAATGCGCTGTTTTATTGAAAATTCCCAATCAATTGTTCCACCAGCAATTTTACAAATTTCAAATGTGACATTGGTTTTTCATTATTTATTTTTTTAACAGAAGTGTACAATATATTAGAATTTAAAGTACGCATTTCAATCCCTCAGAAAAATGGTTTTTACCATCAATTCAGGAATTTTCTCAAAAACAATGTGTTGCAGAATATTGGTCGGCCCGATCTTCTCCACGCAGGTTTTTGTATTCTGACTTATTCACCGCCGCGTAGTCTTCTATTAACCGATATCAAACAAGTGCTTGACAAAGTTGGAATCCTTTTGTCCTTCCATGCGAGGAGTACTGTTTTGCCTTTTTGCAAGCCACTGTTTTCTTTTTTTTATTGCCATTGGTAAATAATTCCTATTTGATTTTATTGTGCCGGTGAGGAAACAGTTCATTTTTAGCAAGGGGTATGCTTGTATAATACCGATTGGTGTACATGTGATAACCTTTAGCATCAGGAACATTGTCCAATAGTTTTCGATACAAGTCTAAGGGAACTCTGTAACAGACAACCAGATCAGGTCTTATGAGATTTTCAGGTGTGATACTGCCGTAATAAAGCAAAGCCAAACAAACATGACCGGTATTTGGGCCAGTCAAAACGTAGATTCCAATTCCCAATTCAGTGGGTTTAGCTGGATTATTTTTCATAGACCATACTATTCCCTTAAATTTTAAAATGGATTCATCAACGAAATTCGTCTGATAAAGTATAAAATTCTTAGAATTTTGCAGCCGGCATGATTCCCATATTCAAGATCACTCCAATGAAGGCCAGAAATTCTTTCCGGTTAACATGACTCCATATATTCCATATTGATCTTTTTGCTTTGCTCGGAGTTTTGAATTCGCGAAATCATTTTCTCTTTTACTATCAAATATGTCAGTTGAATTTGAGGTGTCTTCTCTCGATCCGTATGTGATGGGATTCATAGCATAGTTGAATATTGTGTGCGTTATCAGGGATAAGAGCGTCTATATTATTCATGTTATGTTCACTATAAACTTCAAATTTTTAATTCATCGCTACTAATTTCAATATCACTATCATTAACATCATCATATTCAACTTGTTCAACCATATTTCTAAGTTATAGTGCTGCCCCTCTTACATATTGACTCCTCTTTGCTTCCCAAGTCCACCTGTTTTCAGCTATTCTCATCCAAAATGTCCCGGCTATTTTCTTTCTATTAACGAATTTTTGGGCGTCCTCTCGGTTGTTTGATTCCTCTTGGCTACCACTGCGTTATTCTTGTGGTCCGTCTGCCGTTCGTCATTCTCGCCAATCGACCGACTCATCGCCATTTCAAGGAACTCGCTTTTTTAATCACGTCTGTTACTTGATATTCTCTTGCGATCCTTTCGTATAATGCCCAGTATACATCTTTCCATGGCTCTTTGAGCAACCTGGAGTTTCCTTGTGATTCCTGTTGTTAACGCCTATGTTTCACTACCGTTTAACAGGACTGGGAAAGACAAGTAAAAAAGTGGACAAGTAAATCTTCATTTTAGACTTGAATTTAGTTGAGTCCTTCCCGAACGCACTCCATGCGATCTTGATTTGTCAATTGATTCCTGGTCACCAAAAGCGAAATATCGTATAAAAAGTTTTAAGGATTTGGTTTTGTCCTTATGTTAAAAGTTAAAAATTATTTGCATTGTCCTCGTAGCGGAAACGTTGAGTTTGAGGACAAATTTCGAATGACTCCACTTTCAAGCCCTCAAGTGCAAAGTATTAATAAATACAATGGTAGAAAGGAAATTAACATTATGAGTAGCAATTTTATAACGTTTCCATCCACAAAAAGAGGCCGTTAAAATTTAAAATATAAGTGTACCTTATGTTTTGTTCGGTTAATATTTTTCAATCTGACATGATGATCAATGTTTAATCGTTTCTTTGCTTTTAAGACGCGTTAACATTTTTTTATATATTTTCATCACACTTCGTGACGTTTATGTCATGAATTTATGGCAGGCTCTAGATGAGTTCGAGAATGAAGTTAAATATCTGTTCAACTTTGAATTCAATTCAAAAATCAGGTCGGGGCTGATACATCCGAATCCTATTTCAACACCGCTAGATGGACGGATATTCTGGAAGCCCTAGAAAACTCTTTAGTACCAGAATATCTGATGAGGACACGGCGCAAGGTTGACAGAGGATGCTGGTCACATCAGGTGTGGCTCAAGGCGACAAGACTTGAACTGCCGGAGGACTCGCAACTGATCGGCTATGCAGATCATGTTGCAGCACTGGGTCTGGGGGGCACTGGGCACAGTGGCTGGTCGCACAGTCGATCAAGCCTAATTAAGGCTAAATGTGCTAATGCGCCGGGTAAGAAACTGGATGATCACTCACGGGCTTAACCTAGCGTTAGAGAAACCCGAAGTCGTCTTCCTGACCAAGAAGAGGATCCCCATAGTAAGAATGGTCCGAGTCGGGGACACATTTGTAGAGTGGAAACTATCAGTCAAGTATCTTGGCTTGCTGATAGACTCTAAACTGAGTTTCTCGGAGCAAATCAAGGCAATGACAAACAAGGCCGCAGCATGAGTCTCGGCAATAAGCATAGGGGACTAAGTCAAACAAAAAGGCGACTGCTGATGAGTGTCGTGCGATCTACGCTTCTATATGGAGCAGACATATGGAGTGAAGCTCTCAACAAGGAACTGCACCGAAAACGGCTGGCACAGGTGCAGAGACGAGGAGCACTGCGGATTGCATCAGCATACCGTACAGTCTCTGAGTCATTGGTGTTGGTAATTGCAGGGGTGATACCAATTGCTCTCCTTGCTAGAGAGCGTAAAAGAATCTACCTCCGAAGGCACGAGGGTAATCAAGAAAAAGTTGCTCGCGATGAAAGATGATGCATTCTTGACGAATGGCAACAATCATGGGAACGTGAGCTGAAAGGAAAATGGACTGCTCGGCTCATCAACGACTTGAGATCGTGGCTCAGTCGAACGCATGCTGAGACTGACTTCTACCTGCCCCAGCTACTTAGTGGACATGTTTGTTTTCAGGCTTACCTGCACAAGATTGGTAAGTCATGGTCCCCAGATTGCATATTCTGCATTGGTGTGAAGGATGACGCCTGTCATACTTTCTTTTCATGCAAAAGATGGGACAAAGAGCGCGGTGATCTTGCCGGAAAATTGGGAGAGCTCCATCCAGATAGCCTAATCGCAGAGATACTGATATCAGTTGACAAATGGAATCAAGTGACACATTTAGCTCGGGCAATTCAAGCTTAAGGCATACTTGATCGGCTGGACGCGTCGAGGTTGTAGGGTATCCTTCTCTAGCAATCCTCCTCCTCTTTCTCATCCCAGTGGACAAGGAATCTCTGCAACCCGAACGCACCAAAAGGCGTAAAATTTGGAGGCCTAGCCCGAAGTAATGTGTCAAACGGTCCCAGGCTAGGCGCTCCAGTTGACAGGGGAGGTGTTTAGTCGGTAGTCCAGTAGGTCCGTCGTGCCACTGGGAGTCCTACACTCAGGGCGTAAATAGTCTCCACCTCCCTACCAAAAAAGAAATCCTTTTGACAGGAAAATAATACTTGGATAACCTTGTCATATGTTTCTGCAAAGAATGCGATCGTCTTTGGTTCAGTAACCAGGCTGTTGGAAGTTGGTACAAATGGGCACGTTAAATACAAACTTTATCTCTGAGGGTATTTTTCAGTGGCGCTCACAATTTTCGTTCTTCCTGTTTTTCGCTGCCTTGAGCGAATGTTGAAAATTTTGAAAAGACAAAAAGGAAACGACCAACTATCATATCAAAATGTAAACATGACATGTATGAAACACGTTTTGAATTCCAAAAAACTTTTAACCATATCGTTATATCTATATAAACACATTTCCCAGGTTCTTGTTGTATTAAATTAAAAGGCTTACTTCCTTCAACAAAGTAGACTGCAATGCTCTCCGGGCAAAAGGCACGAAAGGAACCTTTATCACTGATATGTAGTAATAATTACTTTTGTCACCAGTACTCGAAAATGTACGTCACATATTCCCAAATATTTAGGAAAATTCAATTACTGGTCTGTTTTGGTGGTGCAATAATCCACTTTTCGAACTGACCCATAAGGTGTGCGAACGTACTTTGTTTCTAGGCTAAAGTTGCGCAAGAGTCGTTCCCAATAGGTTCCTGTCAAAGCTAGGAATTAGTATTGCTAGTGCCGCATATGGTACTTGATCACAACAAGATTCAGGTGGAATTCATTTTTTTTTCAACTGCAGCGCACTCAACACTTTTTCACGTATTTCATACCTTTTCCAGTGTTAGGCACCTAAATCTTGTTATCCAAATATTCAGACGAGAAACGCTTGGCAAACCTACGCTACATAACCAGTAATTTGTTCCAGTAATTTGTTCCTCCTCATTCCTCCTCATTTTGCAAGTACACGTGTAATTTAAGTGTAACTGGATAATAGATACACCTACATATTTATCCACGATCCAGAATATACTTATCCACACAAGACAAAAACAAAATGCTCAAATAAATACAATTAAGTTTCCCAACCCCTTTATGGAAACGTTAAGTGGAAAATGAGAATTACAAACACATAAGAATGAAGCGAAGTTTAATAAATTGAAAAAAGATAATGAGCAAGTTAATATTGAAGAAAAGGGTAAATTGCTTTCTAAATAAATTTCAAAGGCATCAAATGGATTTCAATTTTAAGGCGTGATTTTGACAGGGGTAGTTTCACGTTCACCCTAACTGACGTAGGAAAATGACTTGTCTTTGAAAAGAATGAATACCTGCATTACAGCCATACACAGGGTGAGCGTTCTGAGTGCAAGCTTTTTACCCTTCCCATAGTAATATAAAGTAAGAAAGGATATCTTGTCTCTTTTCCACTAATCTTGACGACTGAACCATAAGGACCAAATCAAAATCACTTTAAAAAACACAAGATACAAAATTTATCAAAAATATTAAGTTTCAATTTTTCAGCTCAATTTTATCTACTCAAACATATTAAAATTTTATATTTACCATGCCTCACATCCCCTTAAAATCCCAACTTTTAAAATATGAATGTATCCCTTCGTTAAATGTTATTTCTTCGAAATTTCAACAAGTGTCGTATGCTACGAATTTTCCCTACATGCTTTGAATTCTTCGAAATATTTTCACAGTTCGCTTCACAGCAACAAATTTTATAAGAATCTTATGAAGCATTGCCATGAACTCCCATCCTGAAGAACCACATATATACGTATATTGTATAAAACATATGTAAAGAAAAGTGGCTTTAAGAAAGATATAAAAAATTATCCAATTATTCAAATAACTCAATCGTAGCGATATGAGTCGCAATCCTTATGGAGGAACATGTAAGCACTCATTCATTCATTCATAGTTATATGAAATTGAAGTTTATTTCGCAGAATTTTTCCTACTATTTAAATTTAAAGCATAAAGCCAATAAAATGTTGGAAGACTTTCATCTGTAATACAATCTACAGTAATATCCTTACATCATTTTGCGTAGATACATTTCTATGACGTCCTAGCGTTGGTATAAATTTAGTTATGCTATAGAATAACTACTTGCAAGCGCTTACACTCCGGAGAGATCTAGCGAAGAAAGAGACAAGAATATTGCATGTCGCAAATAAAGTGAATCTTGTATGATAAAGAGCGTTAAAGTAAACAACGTTGGCGGTTCAAATGTTCAAAAACTCATTTTTGAAAGATTATACGCCCAGCATCCATAGTGGTTAAGCACGCTTGTCGATTCACTACAATCGTGTGTTCGTTAAAACAAATTTATACCATAAACTTAAATACCAATTTGTCAGAATAATGTTGTTAAATTTCTACACCTATTGGGTGGGATGTTGAGTCCGATAGCTTCAATTATTGGACCAATGCAATAAAAGGAGACAAGATTTTGAAGCGACACGTTCAAGGAGGTGAAAAGTCCATATAAGTCCGAAAGTAAAGTCGAGCTAATACGGGTTAACGTACAAAATTCTCAGGATCGGGAACGATAGCCTTATATAGTTTTATCGTGAATATGTCAGGGGAAATAACACATTATAAAAATTAAATCATAAACAAAGAGCTAAAAATAACAAAAAAAAAACTACCCAGCACAGGAAAATACGAGAGGGAAAGCCAAAAAAAAGGAAATAATCGCAGAAATCATAGATTGAAACCGTGCTAAGCGTTGATGGCTCTAAATTCAGCTCAATAAAATATAATAGCAGTCAATAAAAAGAAGGACGAAGAAGAGCAGACTAAACGTATTGAACGGAGTAGTTACCTCGCTAAAGCAGATGTCAATAAAGAAATTGGAATCAGTATTGAAAGTGTCCACAACATCGTCCAAGATAATTGTGTTCGATAAATCTTGGCGATGTGATGCACTTCAGTTTATCAAAGAGTGTAAGAATGCGAGACTTGACGCGAGTACAAGAATGCGTTAGAATAAGTATAAATGCGTGTTATCAAACGCTTGTTATCCATTCTGAAGATGGAAGTCCGGCTTTCTTGCTGCACATTCGCACGTGTGATGAAACCCGGATTCAACGCCGCACTCCTAAATTGAAAAGGGATATCGTAGCTTAATAGACGTCGCCTAATTTTTTGGCATTCTTGGTCAGGTTCGAGTGGCATTTTGATTCTGCAACTGACTTCGAACAAAACGAAACGGTCACCAAAAGCCGCACTCTGGAGCCATAACAACCCAAAAAAGGTTGAAATGCACTTGTTTTTCTCAAACATCTTCGTTGTCAGTAATGAAATCAGATTTTTATAAAGATTCATCAGCTGTCAGCTTTTTTAAAATACTTACGTCACATTGTGCAATGAATTATGCGATAAGAAATTTTGTCCTTTCCAGGGAACATTGCTTCCAGCTCAATTTTGTTCCGCAATTCCCAAAGAATTGTCACAGAAATTTCCCTTTTCTATCAGCTTAGGTCTATCTTTCTGTCAAGAAGCTTAGTTAAATTTAAAACTAACACCACGGAAAATGATGACTTTTTAACAGGAAACTGATTATGACTTCGCGATAGAAATTTTAACAACGGCTATAACTTTTGCATGACCTGTTGATTTTTCTAATACGAAGTAATATTCTCAAACTGTCTTAACTTGTTATCAAACCGCATTTGGGCATTACTTGTGGAAAAATAAAACGAAATGACCCCAGTGGACATTAGTTCCGACCCGTTTGGGGATGTATGCGACATATGTAATAGGTTGGCATTTAAGATGTGTGCAATGTTGATTTCTGATGAATATAGGGCTCGTTATATCATCAATTACTTACCAACAGTACACTTATTCACAGAGGATGTCCATATAGACAAATATATAAGAAGCGAGAAGCTCTTGAGCTCCCACGCGAAAAATCATGAGAAGAAGGATTATCAATATTGAGAAGGGCTAGATGCACAAATGATTCTTGGTTATGAACGAAATCTCATTGTCTGAGGAACGAAGCTTGAGACTCTGTCCATCGGTCTTGGAATTTAGAAAAGGAGAGTTTCCTACAAACCCCGAGCCTGATTGGAATACCTTCTAGAGAATATGGGAAAACTTTCGCATACGGAGTAGGATAGTTTTACCACCCATTTACTGTCCAAACGGTACAAAATATGACAACTTCTTTTTCTTTTGAAACTTTTGAAAGGACAATGTTTAACAAGACGAGAAGGACTCGAATCTGAAACAGCGATCAACACGAAGCTTACGAGGCTTGCAGAACACTACCCTGAAGGGCAAAATAACTAAAGATTTTTACTTGCCTACGTTCCCCAAATCATGGAAATCGGCTGTCATAACAGTAAACTGAGCCCCGGATAAAAGCATGCATTCCCTCCAATTTGAGGATCCCAGATTGGGGATTTTATCAATTATTTCAATAGCCAATAGGGCATTACTGATCAGAATCACCGTAGTGATATCCGAAAAACTCATCATGCCTGACAAATAGTATGGTTTCAGAGAAGTCCTCGCAATGAAACTCCAGTTAGTTGGTAAGAAATTGATTTATTCGCAGGAAGTCATCAGGCTTAAATATAATGCAAGACTGATTTTCTAGTGCATTAATGCATTAATTCATTTCACTTACACTCATCTTCCTTAAAAAGTCGATCGATCATAGTAAGGATAGTAGATTATCTCCCTCGAACCATTTAACGTGGAGTTCCACAGGGATCATCCTTCTTACCAATGCTCTACAATCTGTACCTTGCAGACCTCCTAATTTTGCCAAAGAATTTTCAAGTATGGCTATAAGCGGACGCTACTTGCAAATAATTTATTTCAAGACAAAACCGAATACTCGTGTATAAGCAAATACTAGTGTATAAGCAAAAAATTATTGATAATGGCAAAAAACGAGCCATATCTATACCAAATGTAGAGGGCAACGACCAACGACCAATGACCAACGACTTTAAACAGAGACATTAACACAATACCATAGAACAGAACATCTAACTGGGTAATGAAAATCTTTCACTACCTTGACTGACTTACCTAGACTTACCTGGACAGACCGCATTCGCAGATTATGAGCCCACTGTCGAGCAATAATCTCCTTTCAACATCCTTTCTTAGTTCTGGCCACCTAGAAATAATGCAAAAAATACTAACTACCGGCAAAAAATTCAACCGATGGCAGTTTTTGAACGGATTGACGGCTCCTCTAGGGCAGTATTACTTTCTATCAGACGGTTATTGCTTAAAAAAAGCGCTCCAATCTCTATAGGATAGAGTCATACTTTAGAATTGTTGAGATCCATGTTAGATTAGTAGTATAATGGAACATACAAAACGCAAGGTTTTACGACAAGATACAGTAGAGGAATACATACGAGATAAAGCACTGCATCTTTATGACAAGAAAGATATCATGGAGATCCTTAAAGTCACGGCTAAGAAAAGTCGAAACAAATAAGCACGCCTCCAAGACCGACAAAATAAGACAGATGAGGTTAGATTTTCTGGTTTAGTGGTGATAAGTATTCGTATACTCCCATTCAGAAATAGAGCAAGAGTGCTGAATAACACTAGTTCCACGTAACACTCAAAGCATGTCAAGTAAAACATATGGCTATCGCCCCAAAAACATTTTATATTTATTTACATACAAAAATGTTTTGTTTTTATCATTGTATGTAGTCACAGTTCCTCTAAAAAGTGCACAAAAATTGTGTACTACATTACAAAGTAAAGAGAACCTACCTAAAAGAAAGACAAAGAAAACCTAAAGAGAAATACAAATATTAAAATAATTTTTGGTATTTCATCAGAACACAAAACTCATGTTGGAGCCTCTTCACTTATTTATAATTCAATGATTATATTAATTTTAAAATTTGTTCGAAAGTAAATCCATTGCTCTAAACACGCCCGATTTTGAAATAAATTTAAGATTAACGATAATAATCTCAATAATAATAATGGCGTCACGTTATGTAGAGAGATACGTAGTTCAAACTCTACGATGCGTTGGATGTGGGCAAAAGTTGCTTCTATTTCGAATTAATTAATTCATTTTTTAATCACAAATTATTCAAATTTAATGTAGTAGATAATGATCATTATTATATATGATACGTCTCCAACGTTATAAGAGTTGCTGTATCTCTCTTCTGTAGAAACGTTCTCTGCTTCTAGAATTTACTCCTGTACGAAATACTTCTTGGTGTTCTTTTCCCATCCCTACAGGTAACCCCACCTGTGCGTTGTCTCACATTATACTGGTAAAAGGTGACTCTGCGAGGATTCACTAGTGCAGGATTCCTATCGCCCGTTTTTTTTGCCATTTGATTGAAGCCATTTGATTTGGGTGCAGAAGCTCGTGCTCATGAATCCTTGAGAATCGCATCAAGTAGACAACACGACACTTCGTGTGTGCAAACCTGATTTTTAAGTGGCTGCTGTTGCTTCACCACTTTCGCAAACCGTCCGGTACGGTTTTACGTTTATGTACCAGTCTCGGTTTCCATCTCCAGTACCCAACTGTCAGAGAAGTCCTTCATTAGTTTAACGAGCAACATGATGAGCCCAGAAGACGATTCTTCCTTGTTTGATTGCAAGACTTCGCGGGGTACCTGAGCAACCCACATTACCAGATATCCTTGCACGTTGATCCTTTTCTCTATAGTGCTTCTGACCTGGAACCTCTCCAATAATTCGGCTATGTGCATCTTATAACGTCCTTGTACGACTTTCAATATATCGCCATCTGTCGATTTTTTCTGCCGCCCGTTCAGTAGTTCCGAAATGAGATCAAGGATATATGATTTTTAGTTCAAAGAAAATCCATATGGAAAAACCCAAAACAAACTTTTGATCAACATTTACGAAACTACAAATTCCATAAAAGCTGAAAAATAAAAATCTTTCAACTATTACCTGCTGCCAAAAAATTCGATGTGGAACTTTCGTCTTTAACTACGTGAAATTTTTTCAGTTATTTTATCCTTGTATCACATATTACCCATCACGTATGGGATCAAATATGCTTACCCTTACAGTGAAATAGATTTTCCTTAACACAAACTTACTTCCGAAACATACGAGAACAACTTCAATTTATTCCTTTGAAACATTTTAAGAAATTGCAAATTCAGATAAATGGTGTACGATAAAAGTTTTTGCTTGTCTGTTGAGAGGCATTAAATGGGCTAACATTATTTAAATGAAGAAATTGTTGAAGATAGTGACGGAAATACTGTACATTCACGAGTAACGACCGTAGTTTGTTAGAGAAACAAAGTTTTATGCATACAATATGGTCTACAGATTATCTAACAAATTTGATACAGCTATTTGCGTGTAAGATGTGTTATTTCATACTAAATTAAGCATATTAGCTCGAGCAATATCCTTCACAAACACTACGAGTAAATTTTCGCGGAAAATTATAAAAAGTGGAACATGAAAAATCGTGAGTAAAAGTGAATGCAAACGAATCCACTTTTGACTACGCAAAACATCAATTGAAGGTTTCCGAGAATTTCTTTTCTTTTCTATGCTTAATCATATTCCTTCAAATATCCTGTATGTCTTCAAAAACAACAAAACAAAAGGCGAAAATATTTTCTTAAGTTCCAAGAATTGAATCAAAGGAAAATTTCTTCAGTTTACGAAGATGAGCGGGAAATTTTTATAGGTTGGCTGCTTGTTTGGTACTTAAGATTTAATACTTGAAACATTTCTGTGGTCATAATTTTGTTATGTTCATCTTTGAGAATGATAAATGCTCCAGAAATGACATCCTCGTTTAGGTACTAAATCAATTCAGAGAATCCATTTATCGTAAATGTATAATAATACAATCGATAGGAAGTATATCTCATTTCTCTCGACATTTTTTTTTTATTTTAAAGTCATATTATCTAATGGTTTTCTTAGATCAAAAAATATCATTTTTCACTTCAAGTATTCCAAAATTACTGGCCTAGAAAATTCGTTTTACTTGAAAATGTCCTAGACACATAATCTTAAAACAAGATTGTTGGATAGACATGAGAGCCTTGGCTTATTCTCAGTAGATCAGGTAATTTTCATTCATATTAGGACCAATTTTACTGTGTAGGACTTAACAGCATGTAACGGCTGATACTGTTGAGTAAGAGGCTGAAATGGCGATAGTTGTGTCCTTTGAAAGTAATATATCACGAAATTTCGGACGGCGTCATTACTTTCATGCTGGAGGTCCCTCTCAAATATTGACTTTAATATTACTATGCAATTAAAGAAAACTTATATTACAAATACGGTAAGTACTTCTTTGAGACACTTTTGATTACGGGGCCTACCTTCTTTGAATGCGGCGAAAAATGCTATTTTACATTGTGTATTTTTTTCTTAAGAAAACTTTTAAACTTTTAAACAAAATGTTTTAGGTTTAATAGAGGTTGTATTGAAATACAACAAAAAAATATCATATGCACATTTTGGCATTGATTACAACAAATTTTGACACATCTTCATAACTCCTCAAAAAATGGATACTTCTACGCTGTTGATGAAATCTCCAAGATGGCTCATTTGATCAAAATTAGATCAAATACCGCACATACTGGAATTAGGACCATAGATGCAAAAATTACAAGTTGGCAACGGGTTTGCGAAAATGATACAAAAAACCACTTTATTCGCGTTTTTTGTCAAAAAATTTAGTTGAAACCAAACTCTCGGCAAGGGAGCTATACATACTATAAACAAGTGCTTAAAATTTCAAGTTCAACACTTTCGACTGCTTCACAATTCTGAAGCGAACTGCTGCTGAAAAATGCTAACTGTCATTTCGCGGTCGTGTGTAGATATGCCATTTAGTCTGCGGGAGGAGCAATGTTGTCCGCTCGAGCGATACATAACAAGCCCACTGGGAAATACAATAATGCTGCTCCAATTTTTATGCATTTTGACACTATAATTTTAGGTATACAGTGAGCCCGATTTCCTTGGACGCACTCTGAATTTCATTATTATACTGGGATCTTCACTCTTAAAAGTGGATTGTCTCATTGTAGGTTATATGTGAAAAAGCTACGACATATTTTATGTTCAAGACGATTTCGAGATCGTTTAGTTTTATAGTTGAAGTTAGTCCTAACTTATTTCACTGCATTTTACATAGACGCGGTTCAATTGGCCGCACTATATAAAAAAAAAAACATGGAAAATTACATTTTTTAGTGAACATTTAGATAAAAATAAGTTTAATGAACAGCTTTCAGAAATTTTTCGGGATTTTGCGGTTCTTTAGTTTTAGATTTTTGAGTAAAATGTGTAAAAGGACGGCAGAAGAAGAAGCAGAAATCACGACGAGCAAGGAAAAAAGTTTAATAAGTAGGAAAATCGCACTAAATATCTCAAGACCTGAGAAGGTTTTCAGAACGCTTCTAAAAAAGTTCCTATCGTGTGGATGCAGCAATAAATTTAGCCGAAATTTGAAATTATCTAAGGGGTAATATCCAAAAGAAAAGAAGCCACAAAAACCGCTTGAGCGCATCCCAAATTGTTTCTAGATTAGATTTTCGTGTTAAAAAGGCGAGTGCAACAGATTTTTCATTCGTAGCCAGATATTGCTGATAACAAACCAAAAAAATTACCTCGATTAATGTTGGCACATAAGCGGGCTTTCTCTTACTTCGCAAAGAAACACATGAATATGACAAAATAATGAAAATCTGAAACAAGAATGTCAGATTTTTGGACGGAGAAGAAATTCAAGTCAGATAGGCCAGATGGTTTTGTCTATTATTGGCAAGATCTGACAGCTAAAGCTTTATCAAGCATGAGCAAAAACTTTGACGGTGGAAGCCTCCTTAAAGAAAGCCTTCTTATTTGGGGGAAAAACCAATTTTGTATTGTTCCTACATAAATGAGTTCAGAAAATTATACAGATATGCTCGGCTCAGCTGTGATACCTTTTCTTGATGAGTTTGACAAACGATATTTAATTTTTCAACTGGACAATGCTGCCGCCCATGTTTCAAACAATACAAAGAAACGGCTTTCGACAAAGAACATTCCGCCAGCTGTAAGCCCATTTGAAAACGTCTGGCCTATGACATCACATCAAATTTATTTGAATGGAAGGCAATACAATACCGACAGAGAGCTTTAAAGCGAAATTTTTTAGTTGTTGGAATTAAGTCCCTATGAGTACAATGGAAACCTACGCTGAAAAAGTGCACAACACGAGATTTTTAATCTAATTCAAGGAATGAAGCGAATACAACATATTCAATTAACACTACGGTACACGAATTACGCTGTAACCAATACCCAAAAGAAATGCGACGCCACGAATTCTATCGTAAACGCATCAATGAGTTCAAACAAAGAACTTTTGAACAAAATGCTATATTCCTTCTAACGTAGAGTATATCAAAACACGATAATAAAATCCGAAAACTATTCACACCTTAAAAACTACAACCTTTTACTGCGTTTCATTTTTCACACTCTACACTTGATACCCTATTTTTATTACATGCAATTTTGCATCTCATACACGTCCTTTTTCCGTTTTCTAATTCTAATTGTTTTATGAGGATAATACAAATCGCATTTTTCATATGGTTTTAAGACATAAAGATAGGATAAGTAGTATATAAGTAGTTAAGAACTTCTTGTAAAGGTAGTAGAGAGTTGAACGGACAAATAAAAACAACTAAGTCCGATTTAACCGTTTCGGTGCGATTCGTCGACATAGCGACGAGCGCGTGACCTTGAGAGCGCGGTTCGTCGCTATGTCGACGATTGCGTCAGTCTGCGTTAAGCGCCCGGTGGGGGAGGGTTGTTCGTGTGTTCAGTCTTGTTTTTTATCGTTAGTCAAAAATTAACATTGTAATATGTAATAAATTAACCGGAATTATAAATATAACCAAAATCCTTCGCACTGAAATGGTTAAAGACGTGTTTTTTTTCCTGAAACTAGAAACTTTTTTCTGAAGAACTAAGTTCGAAGTTACTTTTCTATATTAAATAACTCACGCGCCTAGAAAACATTCTGTGCCGTGCATTCAGTGCTCACGTGGGCCTCACTTGTAGCCTATTTTAAACTGAAATATACTGAAAGAATATCGTTTAATGTTAAGATAAAACACATTTATTATTATAAATGACATTTATTAAGAAACCCGAAGTAAAAACAAATCTATTCTTTTACTTAAAATTTAAAATATTAACAATATCTGCATACTTCTCGAAAAATCACATAACTTTTAATTATTTGAGATCAATAAACTTTGAGTTTAATTCTTACATTTTTCTAACATATTTTAAAATTTTCATTACATGAAGGACAAGTTAAAGTTTGGTGATCATTACATATACGCCTTTCGAGCAAGTTTTTCGGTATATCATTATATTTCCTTCAGGAGGAGCTTCTGACACATTCAAAAATAATTTTACGTTTGATTTTATGCTTTTTGGAATATTATCCTGATGAATACGTTCTAAAATTAATGGTTTCAGAAGCTGAACCCCCAAAGACTGAAGAAAAATTCGTCTGATAATTTTTTAATTTGGATTACTTAACTACTGAATAGGTTGACCATTTACACCGGAAATATTAAAAAAATTAAAAAACAATGTGAGTGGCCAACGCGTACTATTTCTAGACACGTCATATTGACAACACATCCTGTCCACATTATCCACCCAATCAATTTGATTATAAAATGTTACAATTTCGGGCTTTTTGGCATCGATTGCTGCATCGTGGTGCATTGTTGACAATAATAATTCTGTTTTGTTCGTTTTTGGCACACAACTGACTAGTGTAAGGTCTTGCTGAAACTCAAACGTAGAGCTATTTATTTTTCGGTCCCGACTAGTATTTAAATTTGCGGCTATTTCTGACTTATTACTTTTGAGAGTGGCGATAACAATGTTATTCTTCTTTCCAAAAGCTGCAATGTGATCAAAAAACTGGTGAACCAGACTATAAGTAGCCCAATAAACGCTCTCATTTAAGTAAGAGTCATAGGCTTCGCATCGCGTTCTCTTTGATATTTATTCTTTATAGTATCAATAAATATATTTGTACACTTTACCAGGGGTTCAAAGACATCAGGGTCAAAAAATAACTCGAAACATTGAAGGAGTGTACTGGCATTAGAAGCTGTTCCTTTTAATCCTAAAGTTCTTTGTATAATATTATGAGAACGGACCCTTGCTGTAGGAAATGTTCATTTCCTCCATTCCGTTTAATTTCGTGACTTGCGTTGAATACTGTCGTCCGAATTGTTTTGTTTAGCATTCTAACCATTTTCATCAGTCTAATCTTCTTGATCGGTATCAGTGTCGGCCGGTGAGCTAAATATGTTTTCTTCTTCTCTCAATCCTTTCCCTTCTCTCTCACTTCCTGTTCGCTTTCAATCAAAACATCTTGATTTAACTCCTCTTCTAGCTATCTCAACACGTATTCTTCCATTCTGCGATCCATATTTAGCAGTTTGTTAATAAAATATCAACAAACAGTAGGTTTACAGTACATAAATATAATATGTCATATAATATAATGCGAAAATTTGTAAGTAAATATAAATACTTACATCAATTTAAAAAAAATATCCCGCTCCTAAGAAGTTCCGCCAGTGCACGCATGGTTAAAAATTTTAAATCGTTATTTTTCACACTTGCGCCACCGTAGATCGCTCATGCCACACTGAAGGCGTCTAGCAATAACCAATCAGAGCTTAGCTAGAGACTCCAAATTAAAGGCCCAGATACAATACTGCGTGACGGCGATGCGATTCTTGCTCGTCGTCGCGCAACGCATTCAATTTACAATGCACGCGATGAGAGGATGAATGATTTTCATATGACAAATGTCCAATTTGTGACGTTTTGAATGAACTTTGATTAAAATTGTTTTTGATGTTTTAAAAGTTTGAATTTGGAATTTTCCTTCGTTTGGCAAAAAAGAGCCTGGACAAGGATGCACGAAATTTTCATTCAAAATTCATTCCGAATAGTAATTAAGAAAAAGTAATTAAGGCGTTTGAATTTCAATTTTCATTTACGCACCATAGAGGATCTGACAAACGTCACGCACCTCGTTGCGAGGAATTTTCGTTTACACTAAAAAAATGTCGTCCACATCATGTTTCAACACCCTCTTACAGAAACTAGAGAATAAAGTCACCTATTCCGCCAAAGCAGCATGCATCATAGACTTCTCAAACGCCTACGAGAAAGTTGACCTCCATATTCTAAGTCAACTACTATCAGATCTCAATATTCTAAAAACATACATCCAGTGGGTTATAAATCTTTACAGGAAGAGAACACTCCACATTAATCAATCCTACACGACAATCACCAACGGACTACCGCAAGGTGACGTTCTAAGTCCACTCTTGTTCAACATCTATACTGCTAGACTTCACACCATCTTGGATCCCAATACGACTTTACTCCAATTCGCGGATGACTTTCTGATTCTGGTCGAGGGCAAAAATATCAATCATACCACTTACTTACTGCAAGATAAACTCAACCTTTTCTCCACTATTAGCGATAACTTGAAATTACCTTTTAACCCGGATAGAATCCAAGCGATAAACTTTCATTGCAATAAAAATCCAGTTGTCAATCTAAAACATAGTCACATTGATACCAAATGGAGCAATAGTATAAAATACCTGGGTATAAACTTGACCAAAAACCTAAGTTTCAAGAGACATGATGAACACATACACACCCTATATAACACTGGCAACATCATCAGATACCTAAATAAACCCACAAATCCTTTCAGCCCTGCCTTGAATTTGAACCTTTACAATAGATAATACATGTATAGAGTATGGAATAACCACCCTTGCACATGCTCCTACATATCTCTTCAACAGCATGGACAAACTCAATGCCAAGATCCTTAAACACTGTCTAGGACTGCCACCCAGTACTCCCAACCTTTATGCATTCCAAATAGCTACAGAACTCCAGAACTACTTACAGCCAAAGAAGTAGGAAAGCAAATCCTCAATCACAGTCTTAAACCCACTTGGACAGAGTAGGATGTGAACTTTAAAAGCAGCTACAACCATGTCCTAAACAAATACTATGACCTTTTCAGGAAACTAAACCCCACGCACCGCACCAATAAACCAAAGAATTAAATCAACACACCCTTTGCGGAAAACTCTCCCTATCTCCAAACCTGTAACCGACAAGAGCTCAACAACATTTTCAAAACACACACCGATAAACTCTTGAAACAAAAAGCCTTGGTACTGGTGACTGATGCAGCCAAAAATCTCTTTGGCACCGGTATAGGGTTCATTAATAGTAAGGCCACCTACAATTCAAGTCTTCGTAAAAGTACAACAACAACAAAAGCTGAACTAAACGCAGTACTAATAGCATTAAGGAAAAGCAATATTCAGGACCATAAAAAATTAATAGTTTTCACCGATTCCAATAATGCAATTAAAAGCCTCGAACACAATCAAGAAGAAAGAAGAGTAACGTACGAAATATGCAGTATCATAAACCAAAACCCGGAGAGAATGTTTACTTTCATATGGATCCCAGGACACGTGGGCATCGAACCTCTAGAAATAGCAGATCGCCAAGCAAAAGAAGGACTAATGAGCCACAGATACACGGAAATCCAATACGAACTCGATGAAATAGTGGCCCTAATTAAGGGAAGAAATTGAAGAACAATGGAAAGTCAGAATGAGGGAGAAAAGTTCAAGTTTTTCCCCATGCATCTGGAAAGATGCACACCACCTTAATAGCGGTGGAAAACCTTGGTTCCACAACAGTGACATATCCCCTAAACACATAAAAACCATTAACAGAATCTTAACGAATAGAGCATATAATAAACTCCGCCTCTACCAAATCAAAAAAAGCACAGCAGACTTATGCACACTATGTAACACAACGGATACAATAGATCACCAACTGTTTCAATGCACTAAGTTTGAAGGGATAAGGGTGAATTACAATTTCTTTCAATCCCATAATAATATTAAGAGCTTAATCCTCAAAAATGATCGCAACTTACTTACCAACTTCGGTGGCTTCCTAGCGGAAGCAAATCTTTAATTATAACACTAGTCACTCCCTATACTTACACATAAGCACAAACTATACAAAAATGAAGTTAATACACAAACTGACATGTAACAAGAACTAGTGACTACATACACAAGATCGAAAACGCTGGCCGGTGCCATAGTTGCCAGGGTATATCACACACTGGTATAAGACCAGAGCGAACCTAAAAAAAAAGAATTTTCGTTTTTCCGAATATCACCGCCAGGGTGTATCACACACTGGTATAAGACCAGAGCGAACCTAAAAAAAAAAGAATTTTCGTTTTTCCGAATATTTCTCGCCTCGCTATTATTGTACGATGTCGTATACAAATGCATGCTACGAAAACGGGTTGACATTTGCTGCGAGACTCTCGTCTCGCAGTATTGTATTTCGACCTTAAATCACGAAGCTGTGAACAAAAACAATACCCTTGATGGGTACGCTGCATATGTAGCCCATCCGTGTACTCTAGTATTAACTATGCGTCTAAGCAAATTGCGCATCCAATTTTCTTATCTACTTGTGTGGTATGAATATATGTTTTCTTTTATGATTTAAATCGAATGCAAATGAATTAGTTGTGTTCATAAATTGTTGTTTTGAATGAAGTTTTCAAATTTGAATGTTTTACCACATCCTTAACTTAAAAAATTGATATTCGCCTAAGCAAATTGCGAGCGCTTTACATACTTTCTGTACAAAATTAAATAAAAAAGGGCTATTTTTCCTAGCAATTAAAGAGCAAAGAAATTAAAGTAGAATGAGGACACAAGCTTGGTCAACTTTCGCACATTTGTTTCTATGAGACATTCTTCTAATGTCTTTAGGATTGACGCGTAGTATTTTCCGGTTATGGAGACACCTTTATCTTTGTGATCTGTCATCAAGATTCCCTCAGAGTCTCAAAAGATTTTCGCCATTGTTTTGCCTTCCGACTATGACATTTGGACGGATTTTGATTTGGACATATTGGACGGTGATGTGCTCCTCTTCACCACACTGTTTGACTTTTTGCCACTTTGTCCTGTTTGGACTCAGACTGACAATGATGAACGCCAGTTTAGTCTCCAGTAACAATTCGATTGAATAGTCTATCCATGTGTCCAGTACAGAGGTCAGCGGGAACAAAAACGTCGTATTGTGTTAAAAATTTTAAGAATTGTCCTATCATACTTCAATAATTTCTGCCAGCATTTTTTTCTTTAATCTAGTACTTTCCAATACTATTTTCTCGATTTTTTGAATCCTTCCCGGAGTAGTCACTTCAATCGGCCTGGATGGCCTACCATTTGGATAATGGTAGGTCGTCTTCAAGTGAGTTACTGGCTTGTTTAAAAAAACTTTGCCACTTGTAAACTATGGCTCGGGCAAGAGTTCATAAGCGGACGTCATCTCTCTCAGTAAGGTTCAACTGACTTTTAATTGCTTTGTAAGGATTTTAATGACGGCACAGTATTCAATTTTTCCCATAATTTGCACTAAACATGTTTCCAGGTTGAAATTTTTGATCAAAGATATTTCAAGGACTACCGAGCCCATCAAGGATCAACTTGATACATGAGCTGATAATAATTTCCTGAAGGAGTTTTCCGTTAATTACTTATACTCTTGATGTACCCCTCTATTCCGCGAACTTCAAAACGCACCATTCTTTCATTATTTCCTATATTAAAACAGGAAATTAAGTATCATTCGAACTGTCAAAAGAATTTTTTTTAATATGTTTTCATAAAAATTATTAGCAACTACTGAAAAGAACGAATTCAAGTTGTCAAATAAAGTGTTATTCTAATATCGAACAGAAATTAAAAACAACCAGAGTCGATGTATGAAAACCCAAAGCCAGAGTAATCAAATTGCATAACGTCAGCTGTTTATCAGCTGTTTAATATGTTTTTTTTTTTAGCTCATGGGCTTTTTGTTTCATACACTGGGTTTTTCTTTTCTTCCTTGATGATCGTTACTTCTTACTTGGTGTCCTGTTTATTACGTTGTTTGCCATTAACAGACAGATTCTTGTCCGTGCTTTCTTCTGTTTCCCAACGTGGTCAAGATATTCTTCTTTGTGACTTTTCGCATCAGAAGCATTGCTACAACTTCTGTTTTGGCTATTTTTTATGGTAGACAGCATAGAAACTGGTAAAACGTCTTGTAGAACATTTCTCGGTGCATGTCTTTCGTTCACGCCGGATTCTGTGTATCTCGTACAAGATTGACCGACGACAGAAGCTCGACCGCGAGTTTTGTTTTGTGGCTAAAGGTGACAAGTTTCCTGGTCCCTTTCTCCTGTTCATCTTGAATGCTGAAGTTTATTATTACGTACGGCCCCAATTAAAACATGGTACGAAGCTTAATCTAGCTACGCTTTCTCTATCTCTTTCTACGAAAAATAGACCGGGAGTGTTCATGCTGTTTTTCGTGCTGTGTTTACGATATGCTTCAATACAGTTTGAAACAGGTACTTGCATCAAGTAGTAGAGTTTTTTTTCAAAATGAGCGAAATGGCTTGTTGGTTACATAATAAAGTTATATAAATACCTGAAATAAATAGAGAATAAGTAAGAAGGGAGAAACTAAAAGGAGCAAAGCAATTTAAGTTCAGTGAAGACGGTTATGCTTTTTACTCTGCGAGCAGTGAATTCAATATCTTAGATGATGAACAAGGTGAAATATATCATCAGAAAAAGGAACTGTCCCAGTTTAAGTTTTTCTAACTTTTTTAATATTCCATCGATAAATTGATTTCGTAAATAAAAAAAAAATTACAAAATTAAAGAGTAGCATTCTTTCCTATTGATCAGTATGCCGAAGATCAGAAGGAAGAATAGATTGAAATACCTAGTGCAACAGAGGATCCCAATATGGTTGAGTTCAATTTTGGATACCTCTATACAGAGCTAAGAATTTTTTCATGGCTCCCCAAAAACCTCTACAGTTTCTTAATTTTATTTTTGGTAGAGACTTTTTCGATAAAAAAAGGAAAACTAATTATTAAGCACAACCTGAATTCAGGGCAAAGAGAACTTCCCGGAATTAATGAAGACAAATTAAAGAAATAATGGAAAACTAAAAAATTGTTGGCCTCAATTTTGTGATATTGAAGAAAAGGGCAAAATATTGCAAAATAACTTGCACATTTTCAAGAATATTAGGTGAGTACAAATGAGGACTAGATCCCATTTATATTGAAAACATTTTTTAGCCGTCGATTAAATCAGATATATTGGCAATTCCACTTAAAAAATACCATAAAAACGTATGGGAGGGCAAGAACTAGGTTCTAAATGCAAATATAACTACATGGAAAACGTTCATTCAATTTTCTCGATTATTTTATGCTTAATATAGACATATCTATAAATACATCGGTCGCAATGATTATAAAGATAAAGTTTATTAAGTTTATACCCGCAAACCTACTAAATGCGAGGATGTAATTGGCAACTGTTATAATCACATCTTTCATGGAAATTTCACATCGAAAAATCCTAAAGGACCAGATCTACCAGTCATCACACGAAATCCTTTACATTTGCACATCAGATATAAATCAAGATAAATTGTATATTATGCTATAAACGATTTCAAGCAATGTTACCCCCCCGAGGACATTTAATTTTAATTTTAACCACGTGATAAGAGAGAACAAACACATTGCATGAATATGGGTAGCTTTCGTTTAAAGTTCGCGTCGATGTGTAAATTGTTTTGAATAAATTTTAAGTTTATTTAAAAATCGAAGATAAACAATCTGTAAATTGAGTTCGGTTTATCATTTTTGTGTGCATTTTATCACTTATTTATTTTTCAGTTATTTATCCCAAAAGGTATCATATCCTGATTTCTTATACCAAACTTTTAAGAAACGCAAAGAATTAATTGAGCAGTAAGAGTACGCTTGAGCTTTAGTGTATGTCAGATTTGTATCATATCGTATCAACTTACAAGCACTCACACTTCGAACCAACATCAAGCTTTAAGGTGTCTGCAGATATGCTCCATATGTGATATTATTTGTAAGTCAAACTTTTTAGGAAAAGGAAATTAAAACGACGGCGCCAAGATATGCTCATTATCATTCTCTTGACTATGGTGTTCTTACTCGAAAACCCACAAATTCTATTACAAAGGTAAAATTATTGTCACATACATTTACGCTCAGATAACCATACAACACGATTTCTTCATGCACCTACGGTATTTAATTACTAAGCTCTCTATCTTACAAAGCTCCCTTTATTCGCTGCATGTGGTATTATATCTCGTTTTTTCTGATGTCCTTCCGAACTGTTAATAATTTTCAATAGTTACGCTATGGCATTTTCGCTGGAGATGAAATTTAAATTTATTCCGATAATGTTAATTATAATTGATTTTTGAAAAGGACAAAAAAGAGCGGTCATGCGTTGATTTTCTCCATAAAGCTAAGTAAACACCCATTGTCTGAAGCTTCTTTCTTGAATTCATGGTAATCATAAATGTGTAATTTATCATTATTTTGTCGCTTTCTTATCAACTATCACGAGGGATACTCTCACCTACCGTCCTCAAGGGAAACGTAGTTGTTATGCGACTGGAAATATGACAAGGTAATTTTGCTGCAATCCAAATCTCCATCATATGTATTGAAACCAGTTGAATCCTACTTGGAAACACATAAGCATGAAGTCCTGTATAATCACCCAATAAAGTCCTTTCCGGTAATTACTCATTCCGTTTGACGGAAAATGTTCGTGCTGAGCAGAAAATGGGTCTATCCTTTCACAGTCTCAAAAGACGAAGAACCTTTTATACAACCAGAAAGATGGATGAATGCAGTTGTTTTTAGACACAAGTGTTAATAAGAATTAGTTTGGAAAAAAATTAGATAAGACAAATAGTTTTAAGATTTTTTATTAATAAAAAACAGACAGCGGATACTTACGGAAGACCCTATTATTATTACTATTTATTTTTTTAATTTTACCGAGTTGCTAATCATATTGAACTTAGAAGTAAAATGTTGTAGTACTTCTTAACAAATGGGAAGTTGTCAATTTATAGCTCATGATTAATGAAAATCATAATTTATCCTTCGGAAATATGTAATGTGTATCATATATTAGTTTTATTGTATGTGTAAGGAAGCGAAACCGTTATCAGCTCAAAAAAAATCCTCATGGGAATATAGAAAGCAAAGTCCCCTTTGGCTATGTCAAGTGCATCGGTACAACGAATATATATATAAAGATAGAAAACTCAATTTAACTTGCATAAAGGAATACGTTGACCTGGATTATTCGTGACCTCTCCTTGAACGGAAATGCAACAATCCTTCAGAATCCCAACATGGCCATATGCATGCACTTGAAGTTTTAAAAACTATTGAACACGTTCTTGATGCACTTGTGGAATTTTAAATCTGAATTTATTACATATTCTGAAAGAAAACCCTGAAATTGATAGAGAAAATATTTTCGTATCATTCCTATCTCTTGTCCTTCGGCCAGATATAACGCATATGTTTGTTTTCTTTTGCAACACACAAGAATACAAAGACGATCAATGTTGAAATTATGGCCTCATTGAAACCACTGAAAAGGAATGTGAATTTTAAATAAATTTGCGTGAAATATACATCCTTGTCCTACGTCAACACGTTTCCAATGAATTTTAATCTTTATGCAACGCACAAAGTACTTTGCTTTAAAGCACGAATAAAATGCCAAAAAATTGTAGTTGGAGGTGATGGCGAATAAATTTACTCACAAAACTTTAGCCAGCTGTTCACAGGAATAATAAATCAACTTTAAGAGTGACTTAAGAATAAAACGATCGATATTATGATACATGAAAAGGATGTCACGTTCTAGCGCCCACATGAAATTTGATTTCAGAAGTAATGAATTCATTTTGAGTTTGTGGAAAATGCTATGACATTGTTATGATAGCATACAAGTGCGTAAGTCGTCACTGTGATACTAATTGCATTTTCTCAAATCAAGTTACCAGAAGTTAGTTAACACAAAATATGAAAATCAATTTTGTGTTTTTCTGAGTAAAAGGATAATTTGATTAACGCCCAACTTTATTCTTAAATGCTAGATTTTGGATCAATAAAAACGATAGCTTGCATACGAATACTGTCTATAAAAATGATTTTTATTTTGGGAAATTTTCTGCAACATGCGTCCTTTGATATTTGTGACAAGGAAGCCTGTGAAGTCAAATTTGAGCAAAGTGAAAAAAACATGCAGACTAACAGATATCATTGAATTTAAAGGATGAATTCTAGGAAATATGTGTTGAAGTAAAATTGCGTTTTTTTCATTGCAAATTAGCTGATTCATTGAAAATTTCTAGAGCTTCAGTTATTTCTCTCAATTGCATTCAAAGTAAACTTTAGTAGTTTTACGGGCGTTTAGATTCTCGTGTCCTGACGCGATGCGCCTGGGAGACAAAGAATTTCCTGAATGGTTATTGATTTCCCTTAATATGTGGTTCTGATATTCTACAGTTTTTTCACTGTATGTCGTAGAAATTAATTGCACCGCAAATAACATATCAAGGACATGATCATTTATGTCTCTTACTCCTTTCTGGTTGACACACCACTAAAACATAACCTCGCGCTCGAATTCCTTGCAAAACTTCAAGGACAATGTAGGACAGACTCATTTGTTCTGTTTTAGTTCATTAACTTGACCAGTTTTAATGCGTTTGAATAGCATCTTTAGCTTCTAAACCTTTACGTGACTTCTCATCTTGGGTCATCGATCATCCATTTGTTCTCATCGTCACATATATTTTTTGATCGAAATAAGACCGAATAATAATAAAATTTTCCTTAATGTTGAAAATTTCCCTACAGCTTTGAACGCAAATAGCATTGAGCGCATAAGTAATTTTATGTGGGACTCAAATGATGAATATACTTATACCTATTGTTGAATATATTACGTTTACCAGAAAGGTCTGCCCGTTTTTTAATTGATAGAAAACATCACCATTTTCAAAAATTTAAGAATATCTATTGAGGAGTTTAATTTCTATCTTTATTTATGACTTCTTGGCAGCATGATGGCAAAATGTAAATGCCATTTTTAAAAATAATTTGTTTTCAGAGTCGAAGAACTCAACTAGTGCTTGGTTGACATCAGTCTCGGTTCCAAATTTCTTGTCTTCAAAAAGTTCTGCAAAAAGTGAAACAAGTATTAATCGGCCTGAGGAATATGCTGGACATGGCTTGACTGAATTTCCCAAATTCGCCAAAACAGCCTGTGGTCTGGCGTTATCATGGTATATTATGACTTGCTTCCTAATGAACATCGCCGGTTTCTTATCTCTTATTGCGTTAGTTAAATCAACTATTTCCTTACAGTATCTCTCTGAGTTCAGCTTTCCATTAGGTTGCAAGACCTCGTAAGGTATTGGGCCTTGGATGTCCCACCATATACACAACATTCTCTTCTTCAAGTTCAAGCTCGGCTTAGAAGTGGAGGGGGTAGGCTTTACGAGCTCGAAATATGCTCATTTCTTACGCTATTTTTGTGGGTAACCCATTTTTCATCACTCGTTATCATTCCACGCAAGAAATGTTCATTTTGTACGGAGCATGCATTTCCTTCACTTAACTGATGAAACTCTCATCTAGAATATTTATTGATCAATCCCAGCTTCCGAATATGATCGTTTGTTAAGTTGAACTCAGCTTCTCTGTAATCTCCAATGTTGCCAAAAAGGGATTTTGCTCAATCATAGTCTTGATAATGTCCTCATTGAACAAAGATGGCCGTCTTGAACGTGGCTTGTCACTAAGACCGAAATCATTGACATTTTCACTTCACCAATCTTCGGCACGTTCTTTCACAAACTGCATCTGTACCAAAAACTTTCACTAAATTTTGGGACGTTTCTGTAGCATTGCTTCCTCTTTGGAATTCGTACAAAATACAGTAGCGTAAATCAACTTTATCGGTACTAAAGTTTCCACGATGTTCACACTTAATAATGATATGAGACATCTTTGTTTCATTTTTTAGGATGTATTTATAATTTAAATGTGTCTAACTGCAATGCTAATAAGAGATAGTGGGGATGTCTCAAGCCAATATGTGCATATCGTTTGTCACTTGAAGTAGATCTAATACTAACAGTCGCGGTCATAGAGATTGCATCACTTCAAAATAATGAAAGATATCTTTAAACTGTTCTTATGTTTTAGTAGTTTTCAAATGTTTTACAAAGGAAAAATGTTAAAAAAAAAAGTTAAAACCCAAGTTAAGAATAAATAATATTCATAAAATGATAACTACATTTTTAAGTTTTAACAAGGAATTCGCGAAAAAAATGGTTTTTTACATACTCATATGAATTAATTTGCTAAATCTGTATAAACACATTAAAAATATATTTGTTGACATATTAATATAAGCTAGTATTTTCTCGAACCAGTAACTGACGCAACCCTATTTGGCCCTGAGTCCATAAAATTTTTTATGATTCCGTGACTAATCTCCTCATTCCACATTTTTTCGATTGCCTATTTCAACCCATCTCTATTCTTAGACTTTGTTATATTAATTTGTTTTTCAAGATAATCCACAAGTTTTCTATAGGGTTTAAAACAAGACTGTTGCTTGACATGGCATTGTGGAGATCTTGTTTTCTGTTAGAAACTCCTTTACGTATTCAAAAACACGATAGCTTAGGAAAAAAAATATTGTATTTTATTTGAATAAATAAATAATTAACTTGCAGAATCAGAATCATCTCGAAAAATGGAGTCTACACAGTGTGTAAGATGGAAATTATTTGATGGAATCAATCTCTTTTCCAAAAATTTTTCAGAATTTTCTGCATTCACCGGCCCACCTATGAAGTGAAATTTTTCCCAAAGTAGGAAAAACATCTCCAAACCATCACACTTGCCGAATGTTTGAGTTGAAGATGAAGATGTTTACTCTGATATGAAAACATCACTTTTCTCCAGTCATGAGATGGTTAGATATTTAAAATAATTTGTCCAATTTAGGCGAGAGTTTGTTTCATTTGTTTTTCTAGCTATGAAATGGTTTTTAGGCTGGTTTCCTTACACACAAACCATTTCCTCTCTGTTTTTCTTTTTCCTCTCTGCCAACTGTTTTTCGATTTACTTTTGCTAAGCTACTATCTGCTATATCCCCATATATTTCTTTAGCAGTTTTGAATTGATTTTCTAATCATCATGCCATCTAAACGCTCATCTGTCTTCTTCCTTGAAGTTCCTTTCTTTCGATCTTTCGATTTTGAGTATTTTTACCACAGTGGATTCGTTGCACCTACCTTCCTTTCTAACGTTAAAGAAGTCCTGCTTCAACAAACGTCACTACTTTAATTTTTTTTTTCATTAAGAAATTGGTAACTAAAAAATTGTTAAGAAATTGAAATTGGTAAATTAACTGCTGAATTTTAGAATTAGGATGAGGTCTGAATTAGGATACGAGGTCTGTTCAAAAAGTACCCGGAATTTTCGTTTTTTCAAAAAAATATTTATTTATTCGTCTACATCAATGTGGTCCCCTTCAAAGTAGTCCCCCCAGATATGATACACTTATGCCAGCGTCTTTTCCAATCTTCGAAGCACTTTTGATATGCACTTTTTGGTATGTCCTTGAGCACTCTCAGCGATTCGGCCTTTATTTCTTCAATCGAGGAAAAATGCCGTCCTTTCATGGGTCTCTTCAACTTTGGGAACAGGAAAAAGACACACGGAGCCATATCTAGTGAATATGGAGGTTGGTATTGTTTTTGGCCAAAAAATTACCAACAAGCAACGACGAGTGAGCAGGTGCGTTATCGTGGTGCAAAAGCCATGAATTGTTTTTCCATAAATCGGGGCGTTTTTTCGGATTGCGTCACGCAAACGTCGTATAACCTCAAGGTTATACTCCTTATTAACCGTACGACCTTGTGGTAAGAACTCTTGATGCACTATGCCATTATAATCGAAGAAAACAGTAAGTAAAACCTTGACATTTGATCGAACTTGACGTGCTTTTTTTGCTCTTGGTGACGTTGAATGCTTCCAGGTGGACGATTGAGCTTTGGTTTCGACATTATAACCATACACCCATGTTTCATCACCAGTTATGACCCTTTCAAGCAAACTTGGATCGTCGTTGACGTCATTTAACAGCTCCTGAGCGATGTTCATGCGATTGTTTTTTTGGTCAAAATTCAGCAGTTTTGGAATGAATTTTGCTGCCACTCGTTTCATGCCCAAAACTTTTGAAAAAATGTTCTGATATGAGCCAATTGATATGCCAACTTCATCAGCAACTTCACTAATTGTTATTCGGCGATCATTTAAAACCATTTTCTCCACATTTTCATCGATTATTGACGTGCTGAGTCGACTGGAGCGTTCGTTATCTTCAACGTCTTCGCGGCCATCTTGGAAACGCTTATACCACTCGTAAACACTTGTTTTTTTTTCATAGTAGACACACCATAGGCTTTTTGTAACATTTCACACACTTTGTTACACTTAATTTCATTTTTGACGCAAAATTTAATACAAATTCTTTGACTCTTCAATTCTTCTATTGTTTAAACAAGCAAAAATCGCCGAGCTCATAAAAACACGTCGAACCTTAGCGACTACCACAGACAAAGTAAACATATGGCTGAAACTTTTATCATACTTTAGGGGCATGTATACCAATACAATAAAATCGGAAAATTTTGACAATCGGACTTTCCAGACCCGCGAAATTTAAAAATTCCGGGTACTTTTTTAACAGACCTCGTACTTTAAAAGAGTATGGAGTAGAACTCGAAGCATGAATCCAGGGTCGAGAAAAACGTGTCGGGCTTATATTTAATATCCAAAAAAAATTTCGTGCAAAACAGGCGTATCAAATTACAAATTAGCTGGTACCACCGAGTTATTTTTACATATATCATTAAGTTCTTTCAAAGTAGATGAACATCGCAGATGTAGTATCTTATAGTTGAAGTCATTGTTAAGCAAAACTCATGTGAGCAATAGATATAAATAATGTTCTCTGGCGGTATATGACTTTATGTAGACAACGATTCCTCATACCCGTATCGTGTAACAGCTGTCACGTGTTTTAAGGTTAGTTTGGTTTGCCATATTACCATAAATAGGTTAACACCTGAGTAATGTCTGCAAATCGAAATTCATCGCATACTCCGTCCATTTTATGGCCGACATAATCGTCTGCCAGAACAATTAATTCTATTTACCATGAATCGTTTCCGCACCATCTATACATTCAATGATAATACGGATTCACACAGACGTCGTATAGTGCGTAATGAAAAAACCATAGCAGCTGTAGAGCGTAGCATCGACGAAGACCCAAATGACTCAAGCGATATGTCATCGTCATCAATAAATAAAAATGTGTCTACATTCTAGAAGATTTTACGGAAGGATCTTGGTTTGTGGGCATACAAAATCCAACTTTTGCAGGAATTGAAGCTGAACGACCACCGGGCACGGTGTATATTCAGGGTATGGGTCCAAAAGAACATTCCTGAATATCTCAAATTTCGTAAGAAAATTTCATCTAGCGATAAGGTTCATTTCTGAGTTAATTGCTACCGGTTGGTCAATAACCAAAACCGCCAAATTTGAAGTAACAAGTAACTTCTTCGAAGACCATTTCGTCCAGGGAAAGTCACTGTTCGATTTGCTTTACGAGCCGGTGAAATCATTGGTCTAGATGTCTTCCAAAAGGATGCTAGCGATAACATTGCAGTCGATGATGACGGCTTTAGAGTCACGATGAATGACTTTTTCGTTCCAAAAATGACTGGCCGTCATGCAGGGGAACACACTTGTAAGCCCAGGCAATAAATTTCGAAAAAAATTCCGTCGAAATTACAAAGATTTCCTTGTACAATTCCGACAAGAATCCTCTAAGCAAACAGTAACTCGAGCAACTGCTTGCAAAAGAAATTTCCTTATGAACAATAGGCAACAACTTCATTAGGAGTGCTGTAAGATGCAATCAAGCTGGAGCTGAACTAAAAAGATTCATCACAAACGAATGGTAAAATACAAGGCAGCATATGGAATTTTGTTGTATCTCGCAACAACCAACACAACATGTAGATTGATGTCCTCGAGAAGCTCTCGTGAGATCATTATTCGGTGTCGTTCCTAATAAATGAGCCTTTTAAAGTGAGTAAGAACACAAACTGGCAACTAATCTGAAAAAAATAGCGACATTTTAGTCTCTAAGCCTGAATGCATGAAACGGACTTTCATCAAATGAAAATACTAAAAATTGGTTTTCTGGTAGATCTTCGAAAAAGAAAGTAGCGAATTTCACTATTTTTTTTAATTTTTTGTAATACAAACATCGAAATTTTGGGAATATTGGAAACCTTTCCATGCATTTACATGTACTGTGTTTACCCTTTCGGTCAAGCCGCTTTTGAGATACGATGGAAGAAACTTGTAAAACATAATGTCAAGAAAATTGCGTTAGAGGTTTAATGTCCGGTTAAAACTATGAAAATCTAAACTTACCGTCAATCTGCGATTCCTGGTCCAAAGAATATTCACTCATTTTCCTCTTAGAACGCTTTGAAAGTAGATTGGTCAGTTCTTGTGTCAATCCTGTCTTATTTTACGACGTCACTTATGCGCCGCTCGGAAATTTTCATCACATATCTCAATATAAATGCAGGCTTCGCGGCCACTAGCCATCCCATAATTGACACTACTTCCAGTATACTATCAAAACCTTTATTAAAGATAATGATTAATAAGTCGGTAACAATTTCAACTACCTTGAGGAGAATGAAGATGCTTAGGAGCAAAAATCCGAATCGACGAATTCAAAGATTGGTTATTGTTTTGTGTCTCTGCTCCTTAACAGCGAATCGATAATTCATCTTTGGATAAATTCTCGAAAACAGGTTTGATAACTGTCGGTACTTCTGGTATGAGAGGTGGTTTTTTTTGATGAAATAGGTCGAGCTCACCCGTAGCTTTTACCTTGCGCCATTTACACCAACTGTCTTCGCCTTCTGAGCAAAATTGGTGTTAAGGGTTTTCGTTTGAAGAACATTTGTAATAAAACGTCTCCCAAACTTCCTTTTTCATATCTGCATGGAAATCTAGATTACGTCGAATAGCTAACCCGTAGAATTTCGTTGCTTCTTGAATAACTTTATCAACAAGTCACATCAACACATCCTCTTTTTGATACTATCTCCATACGCGTAAGTATCTAGGAACCCCTTTTAAGTTTTACTGTCACCATTTCCGACGTACGGAAGATACTTCACGCCATATTTTCCATAGAACTCGAAAACATTTGCTTTATGGCACTTATTCCCCTTCCTGAATTGTTTTGGTTTCATTCTTCTACATGACATTCATACCATGTTTTGTACTCTAAAGGATCTGTTTTTACTGCTTACATTTTTACGGTTTTTAATTTTCCCACTTATTACCACAAAAAGTGCTCATAACCATGGCATCCAAAACTATATCAGTGTACTTTTCAATCAATGTAGAAGCTCCAAAAAGAAATAAATAGCCTCTTTTCTCCCATTCCGTGGTTTCATTCATTCTGTGTTTCTTTAATGCTTTGGTTTTCTGCTTCTTCATTCACAGTTTTGCAAAACCTGAAGATGCGATGTTTTTCAGAAGTGCAGTATAGGTTGAATTTCCAATACGCGAACATATGTCCATGAGGCTGCAAAAAAATTCACTCTTTCGTGACCAACTCTTAATAATGAATGGCACTTCAAATACAAACCGGCGAGTAACTTCAAATGCATTCTGGACAGATGGAGCCGAGTTCATAACTGTCAGATTTTCACACTTACATGATAGAATGATTTTAAAACCTAAGCCTCGGAAACATGATCGCGAAGAAAACACTTCACTTTTACAAGCTTTGCATATTACAGTTTCAGAAATTGCAGGGTATACAGAAACAAACTCCAAAATGCGATACGCGAAACATGAAGCGATGGAACCTCCATGTTCATGCTGTTTTTAAGTTTTTTCGCTGAAGCTGATGTAAATTCAGTTTCTTTTTGGTTGGTATAACGGTTACCACTAAACTTTCTTCTTTTACTTCGACTAGAATGGGACCTTACAATATGAAAATAAGTAATTTGCAGTTGTTGCGCTTCTCGAAGCTATACCAAGACTAAAATAATTCCATGAAAATTTAATCACTATAACCCGATCTCCGAACAGCTGCTACTTGTAGCCCCTGTATCTTTGAAACGACTAGAAATTTTCGAAAAATCACTTTATTACCGTATTTCAGATATGTTAAGGAAGGAATTTTTGAAAATAATAACAAAAATTTTTTTAAACCATCACATGGGATGACCACTTAACTCAAACGCAAACCCTTGAATATCTCGCCATATGAAAATGGTCTTATGCCACTTTCAAAGATGGTAGATCATCTGGTTACGATCGCCTGTATCCCTGTTTTCATATAGAAACGTTAATTTATTTCAATCCGTTTCCGCCAACCCCTAAAAAGCGTTTTCAGTTTAATAGTTAAAAATTACACAACACCAATAAGTGCTACTAAAAGTGAGACCAACTTACGCTGTCTAAAGGATGTGACGTTTTTTTTTTTCTGAATAATTGTTCAGAAGAAGACCAGGGAGTCTGCAAGGATCAGTATAAACTTAATATATTTGAAAAAAGGGCCTAGTTAAATGATTTTTCCATTTTGCTTATGTTATCATCTTACCAATCAAATTGTTCATCCCACGTATCAGTATGTAGGATGTATTGCTCCTCTCTTTTTTCATAGTCAAAACACGAATTGGCATTGAGTATAAATTTTGATAAGCGTAAATATGAAACCCTATATAAGATTCAAAATAATACTCATTCCACATACATATTAGAGTCTGCATATAAACAAACGTAATCGTCGATCTCCTAGAAATACTTCGAATTTAAACAAATCGACAAAATCTGATGCTATAAGGATTACAAATGTCGAAAATTATTGGGTTGCTTTGATATTTTTCCAGTCATTCATCGTTTCGAACATCTATAAAGCGAAATTTATCGAGTTTGTATGAATAAATTCCCGCGGAAATCCTCACTCGATATATCCTTGAAGCCTACAAAACACCCACTCGGAATGACTTTCACTTCACATCGATACACATTTACATGCCTGCATATGTATTTAGTGTTGCTCACATTTGCCGGTCTTTTGACTTTCATCAAAGCAAAGTCATCCCTATTTTGCCGGTTTTTCACACAACGCCGCTGATAAACAAGCTTATGTGGGTGAGTGGATCAAAAAGTGCCAGCATGGAATATTCAACGTATTCAAGACTTTAATTTATGGGTTCTCTCCATTTTATTTTGTGTGCTTGCGAATCGTCCTTTTTTGTTGCAATCACGAAACGCCATGCGGACATGTGTGCCGGTTGATACTGTACAAAAAAAAAGCAGATAGGATCATTGAGCGGCAAACGCGTTTGTATGTGATAAGCATGTTGAAAATTTCATCCCTGTGTCCAAGAGAATAACAAGGACCAATGAAAACAGCTATTTGGCGTGGGCTTGGCATAACCAACACTAAAATGAGAGAATAATAATCTAAGCAGATGGATCAACATATTGTGTTTAAGTGGATCTTTTTAGTGTTGAATTTGTTTTGTATTAGATTGTCTTGTGAATGTGTACAAAAAAAGTTGAAAGAAGGCGCAAATTGAAAGAAACATTTTGTTTAGCGCCCATTAATAAAATAGACAACTATTATATGGGTCCATATATGGAACGACCTGCAACAATATTACAGCTGACCTACTCATATGATTATCCTTTTCCGGCTCGTGTTAGTTTGAATTGTTATTTACAAACACGTGACACTATATATCATCTAAATAAAAAAAAAATATTCGTTCATCTTTACAGCACACATTGAAACGCTCGAAGAAAAAGTTTATTTAAGGTTTACAGAGCCTTGCTTTTTTCACAACCAGTAAAACCTTTCTACTCTCGTACTGACTTCTTTCGAAAATTTGTCCTAAAACAATCAGAAACAATCTCATTTGCAATTTTATCCTTGCCAACCGATAAGTATCTCTTGAAGGCAACATTTTGAAGTGTGTTGAGGAAATCCTCAATTTCTTTCCATCTCAGCAGCATCCTCAGATTCAACATGACGCTTTACCTTTGCATTATTATGAAAGTGAAATTTTCCAATGAAATTTTTCACCAAACGAAAATCTGCATCTCATTTTGCAGTTCGTTGGGAAAAGTAACGCAAATTATTAAAGTGCAAATTATCATTGGGCAATTGTAGATACAGATGCAAAAGGATGTCGTTCGATATCATTTTAAATATTAATATGTATAAATTATGGTTTTGGAATGCTAAGTTTATCAAAAACAGCGGTTAAATATAAAATACATATGGATCCATTAATTCTACTGCTCCTTTTGCCGGCTGTTTGAGGGGGTGTTCGGGCGCTCCAAGTCGACGTGTATCACTTCAAACTAACTTTGATTCAAAAGTAGTTAAGATTTTTGAATGATTTTTTTTGTTCGAGAGGCTATTCTGGATATTTCTATACATGGCTGATAAAGATATTCATACTAGAAAAGTTTTGACATTGAAAAACTCCGGTTCGAAAAAAGGAATCTGTCTATGTACCTTTTTTCAGCAGACATATGTTCGATTTTAAACAATTAAATTTGTGTTTTATACTATATTATAACGTTTCCGTCAAGCCATTAATTTGATATTCTGTTTCAGTAATTTGTGACATTTCCTTGATATTAAAAAATTTAGGCGGCTTTTTTTAAATTTCACATTAACTTTTCTCGGGTTTTAATCACTTTATCGGAAAATGGCATTCTTCATTTGAATGTACTTGATCCGTGGCAAAAAATTAGGCCGATCCGATCAGTAGATTTTGAGAAAAGGTAAGGTAAGGTAGTCAAAGGTAAGGTAGTGAAAAACACAACTTTTCAAGTGAGACGGTTTTCTGAGAATATTTGAATTTCGAATGAACTCCCGGTTACTTATGGTCCCGATAAAACAAACTATCGACCCTTACATTATTTAAATAGTATCGATCTTTTTTACCTTCAAGGACTGTTATTTTAACCCATTTTACACGTAGTCATCGTTCGGTTCTCATCAGTTTTTCCAACTTTTCTCGTACCCCATTATTTCTGTGTGGTTTTCGTTTTGTTTTTTAAAATGTCCCGATCAACATTCAGGGTTTATAAATAGAAAAAAATGCCAAAAGGGGAAAAACTTATATGTAGTAGAGACTCCAGAGCGGATTGAAGAGGTGTCTAGCGTGACGGGTGACCCAAACCTCTCTCGAGCTTCTTCGGTTTCAACAACCTCTAGATATTCTTCCCATTTGAAATTGAGTGGCCGCATGACGTAGTATGAACAATTTTATGAAGTCATATTCATATTCATAAGTCATATTCATTTATATTTATCAGCATACACTTATTTATTCTGTAAAAGGCGAGTGAACATGTACATCAGAATTTCTTTCAAAAACGCTTGAGGTTGATCATATCGCTAACTTCAAAAAAATATTTCGCACACTTCTGCTTCTTATAATTACATGGGGTTTGGTCTAAATGATCAATAAAAAGTTTTACTTTTAGAAAAAAAATAAAAAAAATCGATTTTGTGACCCGAAACCATGTCGGACCCCCTTAAGTGAAAACAAAAAAAAATGACTGCCTTGCTATGAAATTTATTAGAAATTAAAATAATTTTTTTAACAATCCTTTACGATCGAAATTATGCATATGAAACTTTACTTTAAAATAGTATTTTGAATAATCGGAGTACATGCAACCTAGTTATCGCTGAAGTTATAATAGATTTCATGGCATCCTAATTTTCCATGGAATCCTGAATTGATGATGCAAACTTATAATCGGTATGCGACATATTGGCGCATTATACAGCTCAGGATATAAATTTGGCATCTCGTACCACATTTCAAATATGTTTATTTCTGAAGCGTTTAGTGAGGCTTCGAAATATAAGGTAAGCACATCGTCACTTACATTAAGCTACCTTTTGATGTTCTCAGAAATCACAATCTTTTCACCTTCGGCTTCCAAAAAAGTTAATGACGATGTTTCCAGTTGGCTGTTCCTGATACTTAAGAGGTTTGACAAATACGTGAATTTTGAACAGAAACCTTTTTTGTCGAAAATTCGTTAATTGTTCGACATAACCTCCTTTTTTCAAATTGGTCAAAATTCGGTTTCCACTCCTTGTAAATATCAAGTTTCCTCAAGACGCCCAAAACAAGCGTTTGTTGACCTCTTGATGATTTGATCTGAATCTCTGACATCCCAGCAACTCCAGTAGATTTTGAAACATAAAATAGTTGGAGGTTGCCTAATTCTGTAAACTTTGTTGTATGAGGTAACAGTTTGTAGCCTAATCAATGCACTTTTGCTGCGCTGACTACACACTTATGGAGCTGTGTATTTTCCTGATAGACTAATATCATTTTTTTAGACGAATGCGGTTGTTTATGTTCATCACAGTTTCAAATCAAAGAGCTGATACAAAAAAAATAGTTTCCTCTATTGTTTGGGCTCTTTTTCTTAGCACTACAGCCCCTGTCGGGCCGTCACGTCCTATAGCAAGCGCCCACAACTTAATCCATGCATTGATAGGGTCCTACAATTGTTTGATTTCTAGTGTATAAACTATTTTCCATTGTGTTACCTTTCAAGTGGTTGGTTATTGGTTAGAAATCTTGCTAGAAGCATTTTCATACCGAAATATTCTCTCAAATGTGACGCAAAACTTACACAGTTTCAATTCTCGATCACCAAATTTCATTTCATGTATTTTATCGACGATATTGGGCGTAGATTCCACAAGGGAGACCCTACCCTTCAGCAGCACTAAATGAACTTTGTTAACTATCCATTAAATTCATCAAATCCATCATAGTGTGAAATCCCCATAATAATAACGACGCTTCAGTGTCGGTGATCCTTTCCGTGAAAAGTAATTTACGCAATTTTTTTTTTTTTTTCTTCCGTTTTCGGCAGAGCCGAAAAACCAAAAATTGGCCATGGCTCTCTAGGCACTGGCCAGCGTATTCGCTTATTTATTGTGATATTTTACCCGTTGGAACACGGGGGGTAGGAAATTAGGTAAAGGTGGGAGTGGTTAATTATGATTTTCCTACGTTTATACGGACTTTGTATTTAAAGGATGATATTTGTGGAATCAAGGAAGCTGCATAGTTGTTCTAGCAAAAACTCATCGTTTTTGCATAATAAATTTTCTATGTTATTATATTTAGTAAAGAAATTGAAATTGGCTCTGAAAGCTTCATATCTGGTGCATCTGAAAGTTTTGTGGCTCGGTGTATCTGTCTCATTGCAGTGATGGCATTCCTTCGAGGGCGCTTTTTTAATCTTAAATAGTCTTTCCCTGTTGTATGTTCGGTTTACCATAGCTCTATTTATTGATTTTATAACAATGGGGCTTATATTTTTGTTGTGGAACCAGGGTTTGGTGAGGTGTCTTAGATACGGGGCTTTGCTCCATGGGCTAGGTTTGAAATTTTTTAGTAGCTTGTCTGTATTATCTAACCACTTGTCATATATTATTTCATGTATTTCATTAAGGACATCATCCAGGTCCTTGTAGGTGTGTAGGGGATTTTTTTTTAGTATGCCTTCTTTGGCTAGTGAGTCAGTTTTTTGGAGTAGCTCTATGTCCTTGTGCCCTGGAGCCCATATAAAAGTGAAAAAGACCTCATTGTGTTTATTGATTTGTTCCCATATATCCTGAATTATTCTTTTGTTATTTTTATTGAAATTAAGGTTTGTAAGAGCATTTTTGGAGTCAGTGAAGACTGTACACCTAGAGTTTGGGAGAAAGTTTGTTTCCAATAGGGCTGTGTGAATGGCAGTGATTTCAGCATTTAGGACAGAAATGGAGTTATTGAGACTGTATGAGTTTCCTGTACCGTGTAATATTTCTGTATAGGCGATGCCTGTTCCAAAACGATTTTTGGCGGCGTCTGTGATAATTATTTTGTTGTTTGTTTTCCTTATTTTACTTATGAATGTGTTGAAGATGTCGTTTAGGTCTGGATGTCTAATGTTTTTGTAGTTAGCGAAAGGTGTGTCTTCTGGGTCCTAAAAGATTTTAGTATTAGGGGGTAGCTTGGTTCTTTTGATTGGTCTGAAATTTGTGGTGATTTGAGGGAATTTGTTGGCATTGTAATTATAGCTATTTAGAGATGGTGCTTCTATGTTTATAAGTGTTGTGTCTATTAGATTCAAGTGCATTAATTTGCCAAGTTCTTTTGCCGTAAGATAATCTACTCTCTCTCGGGTGTTCAATTCCTTGGCCATGTCGAACGCGTAGCTATTAGGGGTGCTAGGAGGTAGACCTAGGCACTGTTTTAGTATCTTGGCTTTGATTTTATCGATGTTTCTAAAAACGTACTAATTTACGCAAAACGAAATCTATTTGTTTAAACTATTGTAGAAATGAAGGACGATAGCTGCTTTCAATAACTGTCAAACGCATACCAAATTACCTGGTTTATCGATCAAAATTTTACAGTAGACTACTGATCGATGGCTGTTGACCCTAACAGTCTCTGGGTGGCTTGGGTCCGCCGGGCCTTGCTTTGTGGGTCTCGAGGACGCGTTTCGGCTGCATACAGCCATCTTCAGCTCGTTCTGGTGTCTTTGTCGCGGTATCCATCTTTTTATATGTGAAACTTTTATCGGAGGGGTAGGTCTGGTTAATTAGGTGTTAACGAGGGTCATTAAGTTTGGGTCTTTTCAGGATCGTGGGATTATCGTTGTTGGGTTCGTCGCGTTTTCTTTTTTTTTTTGACAAGGATTGGGTCGAGGACTGAAAATATTGTGTCGGAGTTGGTCATTATTTGTTCGTTGATAATATTTCCGTGGGTTTTTTTGTGTTTGTAGATCTCTAATTTCTCTAGTACGTCAAGTCTAAGTCCCTTCTTTTGTTTGTGTAGTAGCGTCATTGAGTTTGCCATGGTATCGGGTTCGTGTGTGTGATTCTGTAGGTGTGTTGCGTAGTTGGAGTCTGCTTTGTTATGTGTAAACGAACGTATGTGCTCCTTATATCTAGTTGTTAGTTTCCGTGTCGTTTTTCCTATGTAAACCATGTCGCAGTCCCTGCATGTTAGTTTGTATATGCCGCTGTTGTTGTATGTTGGTGTGCTGTTGGGCTTCGGTGATAGTTTGTTTCCGATGTTGCTGTTGGTTTTGAACGCTGTATGTATTTTGTATTTTTTAAAGAAGCTTGCTAGCTGGTATGTCTCCTTGCCTACGTACGTCAATGTGGTCCATTTATGTGCTTCCTTCGGTTCGTCTGATGGTTGGCGTTTTTTCGTCTTTTGCTGTGCAATCAGTCAATCAAAAACGCCAACCATCAGACGAACCGAAGGAAGCACATAAATGGACCACATTGACGTACGTAGGCAAGGAGACATACCAGCTAGCAAGCTTCTTTAAAAAATACAAAATACATACAGCGTTCAAAACCAACAGCAACATCAGAAACAAACTAACACCGAAGCCCAACAGCACACCGTCATACAACAACAGCGGCATATACAAACTAACATGCAGGGACTGCGACATGGTTTACATAGGAAAAACGACACGGAAACTAACAACTAGATATAAGGAGCACATACGTTCGTTTACACATAACAAAGCAGACTCCAACTACGCAACACACCTACAGAATCACACACACGAACCCGATACCATGGAAAACTCAATGACGCTACTACACAAACAAAAGAAGGGACTTAGACTTGACGTACTAGAGAAATTAGAGATCTACAAACACAAAAAAACCCACGGAAATATTATCAACGAACAAATAATGACCAACTCCGACACAATATTTTCAGTCCTCGACCCAATCCTTGTCAAAAAAAAAAAGAAAACGCGACGAACCCAACAACGATAATCCCACGATCCTGAAAAGACCCAAACTTAATGACCCTCGTTAACACCTAATTAACCAGACCTACCCCTCCGATAAAAGTTTCACATATAAAAAGATGGATACCGCGACAAAGACACCAGAACGAGCTGAAGATGGCTGTATGCAGCCGAAACGCGTCCTCGAGACCCGCAAAGCAAGGCCCGGCGGACCTAAGCCACCCAGAGTTAATTTTGGCCTGCGGCAACACCAAAACGAACTTCGACCCTAACAGTGTTGCCATTCAACTCATAGTTCCGTCACTGTCACTGATATATTGTCAAAAGTCACTGATATATTGAAATGTTACGTTTTGCCAGTAGCATGACAGTCCCTGTCGTCTCAAATCGCTTATGTCGACCATCCGATTGTAGAATTAGAAATCGGATGGGAGAGACTTTGAGTACGGGAGTTGAGAATAACATCCGTGGTTCGTTTTTGGAACGTGATATATGTGCGAGTGAGACGTAGTTGCCTTCTGTGTTCACCGTATACAGCGCGAATACAGTTTATTCTGAACGAGTTCGATGCGAGTAATGGCGAGTGACAGCAACGTGGTTTTTTTGTGCAAATCATTAATTTGAAGTTTAGCAGGTCTCCACTATTCCCTAAAACATGTGGGCGAGCTCAAAGAGGTGTAAATTAATTAAATCTTGGGGTATGCAAAATAATGAATTCTATCGAGTTTTTAAGTTGATTTTTATTAATGTTTCTCCTTCAAGGGTTTTAGTTTTTACTAACCTCGAAACATCAGAGAGAGAGAGACATAATTTTTATTTTGCAATACTAATATATAGTGAACTCATAATTAATAATTGTCACGAATACGTTATAAATAATGTTTATGATTATGACTTTCATGCTGAATTTAATTTCAGTTTCGTGTCAATTTGACCTGAACAACCGAACACGGTAAATAAGAAAGATAGGAACATCAGGATACAACGAAAATGCATGTCTCGTGGTACCTACACGTAGAATAAGCATCCACAGCTATTGGAGTTTTAGAAAGAAATTTGAACTAGAAATTCCACTTATTTTCGTTAAATCCTGTTAGATTATAGCTCCTATTCACAGAAAAGAACAGACAAGACATGGAGACAATAGCACCGTTGACCAAAAAGGAGCTGGATAGATCTCATAAAAGACACAATGATCCTTCACACGACCAGAAAAATTTGGAGACATGGACTAAACCAAAAGTTTCTTGGTGGTTCGGAAAGCCTTCGAAAGATAGCTTTTTCTTTGTAATGCTGTCAGATCCTTAAACATGGTCACATAGTGTTCGGCATCAGCTTATGGCTGCGACTGTTGTGTTTTTTTTTCGACTGTAAGACGAATGTTAATGCCAGAATGCAACGCCTAGAAGCTACTTCCCTTGTTGGCTTTCTTCAGAATTGCGATCGCTCACACTGGGACTGATGAAACTGACATCCTTATGATGTAATTCTACTGCTCATTAGAAGCAAGTTTCCATTGGTTATTTCCATGGGCAAATATCTCTTGATTAAAACCCCTTAAATTTTAAGTGGTATTGATTCGAATCAAATGGGGTCTAGTTTTAAAAATCGCCTCTTAGAACTATGGTATTATCTAGATCCTTCTATTGAAAATTATCATGTCTATTCCTGGAAATTTTCCTTTTTACACACTTGAAATCTCTGATGTGTTCTGGTCTAATGGTTATATAACTCAGGGTAGAGTCTTTTATTGCTGTACCTCGGCGTCATAGCACAAGGTTCTAATTAAAATTTTATACATGTGATCCTGTACTTGATTTAATTTCTTCTTCACTTAAACCTTACCCGGTTTTTTTAATGTTAATCGTTATGTTCAGCACTGATGTATTATTTTGGAGAAGACTCAAGTTAATAGCTCATTAGCTCATAGTATCATTGGATCCAGTAATCCAAGTGGCATACTCGGAATCTAATAATTCAGGAATGAAATAAAAATATTTTCCAAAAATTTGTACTTGTACTAAAATTTATGATGAGGCTTTATTCTTTCGCAGCTGATGATAGCTGATAGGTGAACTATTTTAATGTACATGTCAACATTGCTCTGATATTCTGTAACAATAGCCAAACTTGCAAACAGCGCGAAAACAATTTTTAGTGTCATCAGGACATCATAGATTTATGGAGTAGTTGACAAACACATCTATTTCATGAGTACTAGCTTTTCAATATTGAAAATTTCCAAGGTCAATGAGATATTTCCTTTGTTTATATCTTTTTCACAAGGGGGTCACTGTAGTTTCCTGGGTTCTATGCTTGGCCTCCGTATCCGTGAACCGGGTCAAGTAATAGAAAAGTATGCCTCAAACTTCTACTGAAGTTTAAGGCATACCATTCTACTCTATAAACATGACACGTTTAATTTATGTTGTCCAAAAATAACGATCATGATGTTGGTTCCTTTCTCTAGCCATGGTTGACCCTAGAGGTCTGACATGCCCACTTCATGCTTCAGAAGAGAATCCAATAATTCCTTCTCTTTAAATCTTTGAAGACTTACAGATTTTACGATATTACTGTTAATAAACTGTTCATATAAAGTATAAGTATAAAAGTGAACATTAACAAATTGTTCACTATTATACTTGTGATTTTCTTCACTGTTTTGTCAATATCTTTTCAATTTTAAAATGGTTCATAATACGTGAACCAATGTGCCATGCAATCTCACTTCTCATTTGAGGGCGGGTATGCTGATGGTCTTTTAGACTAGCTATTATTATTATTATTATTATTATTATTATTATTTGTACTGGGGTCCACTTGCTGGAAAATAGCATAGGACAGAATCGGCCTTCAGCTCTCCATGTGTAGCACTATTGTTTACTGACGATCCATCCTGTAGTCCTACAGAAACCAAGGAGTTCCTGCAGCTCTGTGGTCGCCTAGTGTTTCAATTCTGTTACGCCAGTACACCTCAGCCAAATAAGGCGTTTGTTGTTCGGACTCGGGCAATCTAGGAGGAAGTGTTCTGTACTCAGCACGTTTCACCCGTTTGGATTCCTATTCGTTTGGCGTGTTGACCTAGCAGATTATGGCCCGTTTATACTGCCACCAATGTTGTATCGCCATTTCTGTTCTTCCTCAGGAGTTGCTTTGTCTTCGTTTTATTAGCGTGAGGACAAAGAGCTCCTGGAGTCGTTCCTGTCATTCCAAGCCGTATCTGTCTCTTTCCATAGGATTTCGGCTAGTTCCCTTTTTAAACACTTCCGACTAGAAAACTGTGGTGGGGCTCTCCAGTTTATAACTTCGGTTGAGTCGCGGGTGATCTGGAAAAAGGATTCCGGCGCCGCTTCCCTCATCTGTCTTGGAACCATCGGTGTAGATCATAATTTCACTTCCAGATCTGGAATCCTGACCCGTTTTCCACGCTTCTTTTGTCGGTATGTTGATCTTGTATGGAGTGTTTGTGTCCGCTATTGGTTGAATTCTAGCCAGCTCCCTTTTACTTGACGAGGCCATTCCCTTCTTTTTTCCAAAATGCATACGTGCCCCGTTTGTGTGTGGATAGATAACCCATATCTGGATTTTAATCCGATGCTCGCAAGTGATGCCTCTCTGAAGATGAATTCGTCGAGTGGCATGAGATTGAGCATTATCTCCATTGCAGCAGTTGGCGTAGTCCTAATGGCACCTGTGATGCCAAGGCAGGCCATTCACCGGATCTTCCCCAGCACTTCTGCAATGGTTCTTTTTTGCAATACCTGCCAACAAACCAATGGCCCATAAGTGATTATTAGCCACACTTCTGTTGTGTAAATCCAGTGGGCAATTTCGGGGTTTTATTCCGCAGATTTTCCCCACAAGTCGTTTCATTTTGAAGAGCGCCGCTGAGGCTCTCCGTATGCTTACCTTCTCTTCTCTTCTCCTATGTGTGGAGTCCAAGTTAGCTTACCGTCTCCGGTTTACGACGCTTTGTGTAAAACATAAGCTCCGTTTTGTCAGCATTGATGCGCAGTTCGATTAGCTTAGCCCACTCGAAATTATGTGAGAGTGCGGTCTGCATCAATTCCGACATGATTTTCGAGAACTTTCCACTTATCAGTATAACGATATCGTCAGCGTACGCTATTGTTTTGAAACCCTTCGCGTTGAGGTCTTCCGCTATTTGGTTAACTGTGAGTACCCAGGCAAGAAGTGATACTATGCCGAATTGTGGTGTACCCCTGTTTATCCATTTATTCAAGGTTACGCCATTTTCTTCGGCTGTAATCTCTCTTTTACTTAGAACGTCCGTCATCCATTTAGTTAGATATGGGTCTATTGCAGTGTAATCTTTGATGGCAAGGTTCCTTTCTATTCTGCTTACGACTTCGTGTAGTGCCATCTCTGTTGAACGCTTTGGAAGGAATGCATGTTGGTTGGGACAAACCTTCATTATATTCACGGTAATTTTCATGTACCGATCCACCAGGCGTTCCAGGGTTTTCAGCATGAAAGACGTTAAGCTGATAGGTCGGTAATCCGTTGCTTTGTAGTGGCTGCCTTTTGCCGGCTTATATAAAATACATAAAAACTACTTCAGCTTCTCTCCAGTCCAAAGGAATATAGACTTTGGGTATGGGGGCTCCATATATTTTCACCAAAATCCGTATTATTGTGATACCCGCTTTCTTTAGGCTAGCTTAGTATGATACTCTTTAGCTATAGCAGTCTTCCAATGTCTTCCTTGTGATTGAGTGATATCAATCACTTCTGCTCGATTTTATTGCAACCTATTTTATTGCAGTGTGTACTTTTGTATAAAACATGTTCTACTTTAAATCGGATCCCGATTTCCACTCTATTGCTGTTAACGAACTAACGATCTGACTTATCGCGCGTGTGCCGAAGATTTGAAATTTTTTTGGAACTGACTTCCATTATCCTAATGCCATGTATCATTCCCTTCTTTTATAAATTGGTAAGGCTTCTGGATCAGTGCTGTTTAGATGGCTCCGCCTTGAAGGTGGCTATATCACTAAAATCGCTTCGGTTACTGGAATCATTTTTCGTTGCAGGTGTACCTGGAACCAACCTGCTGCATGCCTATCACCAGGATCATGCCTTTGTTGAAGGCTTCCTCCATCGAGAATGGACATCGATTGCATGTACTGGACTTTGCAACTATATTCTTTGCAACTATTGACTTTGCATCTTGAATGCTTTCTGTGGCGTCTGATCCATTTTGGATATGGATAAATTGAGGGCGTGTTGGCGTGGTATCTGATTTGTAGAGACGAACATAAATTCCTAGTCCACAATATTTATTTTGGGAACTGCACTCTTCAAATAATCCAGAAACTGCTCATCATTATAGGTCACTAACACTTTGGTAATCCCTATTGCTATTCTTCTGATGGGGTTGTTTTAAAATTACGAATTAGAGTTGATTAGGTAATTTTGTAGTTGGACTTTTAGGGTTATCTGTCGATATTTCGTTTCGTCTGAAAAATGTGCGTGCTGACCTTAATGAAATTTTATTTGTGGGATCCTATTATTGAATTTGATGGTTTTCTTTGCTATAAAATAAAAAGTTTTTCATGGTAGCTATATGATAGTGGCAGTGTTTACAGTTGGTATCGTAAAAACTGGACATTTGTTTTTATTTTATGCAGAATTGATTTATTCGCAGAAAATAAATGTTTACTGATATCACGGAGAACGTATTTTATTTTGCCTTTTGGAAAGATGGGAGCCGTTGACTATAAAGTTGTCAACTTTAGTATAAGCAATAAGAGGTTCGTATATTGTCATGAGTTAATAAGGGAATTATATTCGGCCTTTTGTTAATGAGATTCTTGTCTTATTCGTATTGAGAGATGATGAATTTTTTTATCATATCTTTCATTTCAATATCGGAGAAGTTTTGAAAAGCTTATTAATTTTCTCAGTTTTTGTATTTGGCTTGAAAAATAAACTTGTTTAATATCATATGTTGTTAAATAGTAAAAACAATGCTTCTTTTAATGATTTTAATTCTCTGTTTTGGTTTTGTTTTTCGACATAGTAATTTTTGCGTTTGCAGTAGTTGACACTGTCGTCATATTAATTTAGGCCAGAACATATTCTCCTTGAATCAAATACTTATACCAGTGTACTGCATGGACTGAAAAGTCCCGGGATTAGTCAATAGGTGACACCACTAGAAAATGACTTGTGGCGACCTTTTAATGGCAGCATTACAGCCAAAATATATGGCAGTACACATTGCAGCAAAAAACAGATATATGGCAGTCCTCATAAGGAGTAGTGCTCGCGAGCGACACGATTCGACACAACGGTAGACCTCGGAACAAGAAGGACACAAAAACGATCCTCGCGAATAAAGCTGTACGCGCAAAATTAGTACAATAGCTTTTGTTAATTATTGTATTAGTTAAAAAATAAATATTGTGTTGAAGTTAAACAACCACAGACTCATTTCAAAGGAGTTCATCTGTCACTAGTTTATGTATGACATTTCATAATATATCGGGTATTCATTTACAAGTTGCAGTCGTTACTGTACGCTACTTTTACCTTCGTAAGCAAAATAGAAAAACAGGGATATTGGGTCTTCATCAAACATTGTTTTTTGATGGGAGAAACTTCTGACAAAATTATTTCAATTATTGCAGAAATGTTACCTCACATCTGCTTCTTCAAGAACAACAGTTTACCATCGGCTTAGTAAATTTAAAATAGTTTGTGAAAGCTCCGAAAACGCTACTCGCTCTGGAAGGCCAAAAGATGCTACAAATGTAGGAATCGAAAAGCAAGTGTATCAAATCGTCTTGAATAATCGCAAAGTGAAGTTGAGCGAGTAAGGTATGGCATCACCTAACTCGCCCAACTTAAATTCACAACATATGAAAAGAATGGGCAGGATACATTTTGCATAGATAGGATGCATTTTGCATTTTCAGATATATTGGAGATTTGAAAGCTATCTGTGGTGCCGGGTTTATTGGCCGTCGATTAAAAAACAGCAGCACATTCATGATGCAACAGTCCAATCGAGACGACTTTATTGACGGTTTGTGACGATGGATGAAACGTGGGTTCATTACTAAACGCCTAATAGGTAGTCTAATAGGTAGTGGCTGGAAAGCCGACCAAAGTAGTCAAAAAGCCAACGCTTTGCCGGAAACCTCAAGCAGTGGCTCCTGGGAACGAGATTCAGGTGGAATGAAGAATTAATAGGAGAAGCCGAGATGCATTTCAAAGACTTGGACGCTTCGTTTTACAGAGAGGGCATCGAAATATTGCAAAATCGCTATACTAAGTGTATCCCCCTCGAAGGGGTAATAGAAATAACATTGTCCAAAAAACACTTGTTTTATTAAAAAAAACCAGGAACTTTTTAGCCTATGCCGTAAGATACCTGAGCCTACACGAATTATTGATTTGAAATGATTTCTTTGAAATTAATGACGAAAAAACAACTCTTCTAAGGATATTCGTGGACTTTTAATAACTAAGAAAAGGTATATTTCTAAAGTTTTATTGCAACGGAATTCGTGGTTGATTTCAAAGCGGTGATTTGCAACGGACATGAGACAAATGGAATTCCCAAAGATTAGGATTGCTGTTTTTTGAATATCCTTATCTTGTAACTACGAGGTGCGCAACTAAGTTCCCGCTGTTTTTCAAGAGATGCCTCTGGTAGTAAGTGCTGGTCGATGGTGACATAACCAAATCGTCATGGACCAAGCTTAGACATATGTTAAACAAACCACTTCGACACATAAGTGATTTTGTTTTTGTGTCATAAACTTTTGGTTGTGTAAAAATGTCGAATTTTGTGCCACATAATCGTCATTTGCGGGAAGTGATGCTTTTTATCTTTCATTCAAAGAAAACGGCAGCTAAAGCTCATCGAGAGCCGCAGAAAGTTTATGGAGATACTGCTGTAAGTGAGATAATTTGCCGTGATTGGTTCCGTTGCTTCAAAGACGGTGATTTTGGTGTTGAAGACCGGTCGCGTGAAAAAAGAACCAAAAACATTTAAAGACGTCGAATTGGAGGCATTACTCGATGAAAATCTGTGCCACACGCAACAGGAGCTTGCTTCAGTATTAGGAGTTACCCGCCAATTTCCAAGCGCTTGCATTTTTTCGGAATGATTAAGAAACAAGAAACTTGGGTTCCTTATGAATTGAAGCCAAGAGACGTTGAGCGTCGTTTTATGAGTAACGGCTCCAGCGGCAAAAAGGAAGGGTTTTCTTCATCACATCGTTACGGGTGATGAAAAATGGATTCATTATAGCAACCCAAAGAGAAGAAAATCATGGGGACTACCTGGTCAGGCTTCCACGTCGTCGGTTCGGCCGAATATTCACGCTGCGAAGGTTTTGCTCTGTATTTGGTGGGACCAGGGTGGTGTTATTTATTATGAGCTATTGAAACCGAACTAAGCCATCACTGGGGAATGGTATGGAACTCAGTTGATGCAATTGAACCGAGCAATGCGCAAAAAGCGGCCACAATACGAGCAGAGGCACCGAAAAGTCATTCTACAGCATGAGAACGCTCGGCCTCATGTTCCCAAACACATTAAAACCTACTTAGAAACGCTCAAATGTGAAGTCCTACCCCACCCACCATATTCCCCAGATATTGCGCCGTCCGATTATCACTTATTCCGTTCGATGGCACATGGTCTGGCTAATCAGCAGTTCTACTCATATGAAGACATATCAAAATGGCTTGATTCGTGGATAGCCTCAAAAGACGAATACTTTTACCGTGACGGTGTTCGAACTCTGCCAAAAAGATGGGAAAAAGTTGTTGCTAGTGATGGGCAATATTTTGAGTGATTAATTTTTAACCATTTTTTCACAATAAAGTGGCAATTCCATAAAAAAACACCGAGAACATAGTCGGTAACCTAATATATCACACTTGCAATTAGAGTTATTTTGACGTTCTTTGTGGGCTCTCGGGAAGAATAAGAAAAACCCAATTGTGAAAAGTTAAGTTAGTTGTTCTACACCCAGCCAATGCGAAGGCTGTTACAATTCAGCCAGTATTAAACCGGCAGCCTTATTCGTTGTATTTTCGCCCTGCGTCTTCTAGCATTTTCCTGGCTATAATGTTCTCCGTCGAAGCGAATTGAATGATTTTTACGGATTTTACTTATGACTCAATGATAAAGCACACTATTCATCGGAAGTTCAAAAATCATAGAAGTAGAAAAATGTCAAAGTAAGGAAACAATAAACAACTTATTTTTATGTAGTCTTCTCATCACTATAATCACTATAATTGAACAAGTTGAATTTAGTGCTGCAAATTTTCCTCAATACTTTACGAATTTATTTGATGGGTGTGCACATACACGTCTGGGCGTATGCGTTTGTCAAAGCCTCCACGCACAATTAAGGTAAATCCTGTTCAAATTGAATACGCTGTAGCGAAAATCAATATCCAATGATTCTAAGGAATGTTTTGCGTTTTATTACACCAAGACATTACTCACCTATTTCTGTTATACTTCTTCAGAATGACTGATTCAATCCTGCAATTCTCATATTCAACCAAAATTAAAGGCCCTACACGCTTTTGGCAAAAATAGAACTCTGTCAAAGCACTTTGCCGATAGTACATGTATACGTGCACATAAAATACATGTGCTAACAAATCGTTTATAGCAAATAAGTGAATCGGAAAGCCTTAGTTTCCTTGAAACGAGGTGGTACTGACATCGGTAGAGAAAATCAATTTTTCAACACTAAACTGTCCGTCATCATTAAGATACCATCAAAATCATGTCGCATAGTCATTTGTTTTGAAAAGGATCCAAAGATTTATCAAAGTTACCCAGACGAAATCATTACATCGGACATACAATTGTACACATTCCTAATCGGATGAGGCTTCGTAATAAATCATCTCCTTGTTTGAATTTGAAATTGGGTTGGATGGAAACTTACAATGAATTTCACAAAGTATCCTTGGAAAGATTGCGGATGTGACCCTTAATGTAATTACGGATTAATTACCAGTTAGAAACGATTGAATTATGAACATTTGTCATATAATAAGTTTATATAAAGGTATTAGGATGCTGCTCCTTATATTTGAGTGTATGTGAGTACTATACGTGCTATGGACTTAGTATAGAAATTGAATATTTGGATGATTTGATAGTTGAATGTTCGATTTCTTTTAAATAGTTCTTTCATCTACATAAGAATTATCATATGCAATAAATATACAAAAAGAAAAATACTACCCTCTGCGATATCTAGTCATGTGCTAACAATCTAAATTAAAGTGCTATGGATCATTCCGTATTTGAATCAAAATTAAATAATTTAATCTTCCATCCAAACGAACCATGACCAGATGATTCTTTCGTCTTAGACCCTCCAATGTGCTCCTCGAACTTTGATAGTGCATTCGAATATACTAGAAAAAAGTCGGTTATGATTCTCTGAAAATAGAACCTTTCGTGGCTTGGCTTTAGTGCATAACTTGTCAAAACTTACATGACTTCTCTATGGGACCGGATTCACAGGTCCATGGAAAAATTTAATTTTTTTACTAAAGGAGTTTCACCGAAGAAAGTTTTCCACAGCGCAAAGATCATTGTAATAATTATTTTATTATTAGGTGTGAAAAATAAAACAACGTGTTTGGTTGAATGACAGTAACGGAATAATTTTATTAGTAAATAACACATGACATGTATCTATGATATTTATCTATAGCAAAGAAGGGCACGTATTTTGAGTACAGTTATAACACCCCCACTCTCAAAATACAGGTTATCAAAGTATATCTACAATATCTAACATTTTTACAAATTTATGATGCTTAATCGAATTTAAACTTTTTGTGAATATATCTGCTGGCATATCCCCTGTGGGCAAATAATTTACTTTAACTAACTTGTTAGAAATTACTTCTCTACAATAATGGTAGCGTACATCAATATGCTTGCTTCTATTATGGAATACAGGAGTCTCTAATAACTTATGAGCACTTTGATTATCATTATATAAATTAATTGTATACATTTGTTCAGTTATCTCATTCTGTAAATTTATAAGATACACAGCTTCCATACAACCCTGTGTTAGTGCCATGTATTCGGCCTCGGTACTAGAGAGTGCTACTGTTCTTTGCTTTTTACAGCACCAGGATATAACAGCACCTGATAACATAAAACAATAACCAGTATATGATTTTCTATCTATAGGGTTATTTGCCCAATCAGCATCAATATATGGTGCTCGTTTTGAAATAATTTTCAGAACTCATTTTTTATGCGCGTTTGGTACAGAGCATTAATTTCGAAAGCACTTTTATGTCGGATTTTTAAAGGAACATTAATATCGAAAATCACTCATCGTTATTTAAAAAATTTAAAGGAGTAACCTAGTTAAAAAAATAGTTTTCAATGTGAATCGGTAATGAAAAATTAAAGAGTATGAATTGTGAGCTCGTTAAATTAACTTCGATTAAAATATTCATTGTTATACTCAAACTGGTGACCCCGACTTAGCAACGCCTTAGAGGGCTAATAGAATATCACATCAATATCAGTATATCACATTTACCAGTTAGCCTTCATTTCGACTATGTTTATATTCTATTGGAATGACGTACGACATACGTTCGGGAAGAACGACCCCATCCTACAGCTGTTTTGATTTACGATAATTACCGTCGCCGATTATTGGCATTCGAGCAGCGAACGATCCTTTTGAACGAAGCTCATCAAATCAAACGAATTATTTGAAAGCAACTAATAAGCTGGAGTAGAAGTTGAAACTAGTGATTACACAAACGAAAGTTTGGAAACACCGTCAACACAATCTGTGCAATCAACAAAGACGATGTAAACGACCTGGCAATTCAACATCTCTTTTCAACATCAATTCAACATCTATCAAAACAAATTAGGTATTTTTCACGGAGCCCCATTCATTGGTGGACCGTTATTTATTTTTTTATGAATTAAAATAAATATTATAAATAAGTTTCAAAATAATTTTAAATCTGTAAAGGTTATTCATTTAAAAAAATTTTATAAATTTTACAAATTTTAACCAAATTTTCCTATTGATGTTCCTTTCTCAATTTTTGGATTGAAAATTTAAACTTCTTAATATAAAAATTAAATATTCACGAAGTTAATATGTCGAACGACGACGTTTACCGCGACTCTCTGGCCACCGCTACCCTCTGGCCACCGCGGGCATGGGAAGTGGTGACGGTACACCAAACCCATCGGCGGATGAGAACGCGCTACATAATATTGACGCGGTTTCTATTAAGCCTTGTCCTTTCTGGAAAAAATTTTCGGAGGCATAGTTTCTTCAGTTCGAGGCTCAATTGCGACGTGCCGGGATAACTACTGAACAAACTAAGTTCAGCCATTTATTAACTGCATTAGATCAAGACATATTCAGACATCTTAGCGATCTTATTACATCCCCTCCCCTTTCTAATCCATATAGTTGTTTCAAAAGAGCTCTAATTGATAGACTTTCTATATCTGAGAGCGAAAAAATGAAGCAAGTCTTAACGGAACTTTAATAAGGTGATAATCAACCTTCACAGTTGTTACGCGACATGCGTACTAAAAATGAAGGAAGGTTGAACGATTCAATTATTAGAACTCTATGGCTGCGAAGACTGCCTCATCATATGCAAGCAATTTTAGCATGTTATACTGGTTCATTAGACGAAATGGCAACATGCGCTGATCGAATTAATGAAATTCCAAGCGCAAGTTCAGTCTATTCTATGTCTTCAGCTCATACGTCATCTTCAAACATGAATAATCCCGCTTCAATGTACGCTAGCAATCATTCAAATACGGACTTAGTTAACGAACTGTCTCAACTAGTGACCAAATTGTCAATCGAAGTTCAGTCACTTAAATCTGGAATTCGAAACATTAATATATCCAGAAGCTTTAGCAGAAATAATAGGTATAATAAGCATTTCAACAACAGGAATTCCTCAAAAAATAGAGAAATGGAAATTTGTTTTTATCATAGAAGATACGGCACTAAAGCTCACAAGTGTATTAAACCATGCAAATTTGCGGACGAACCATCTTTAAACTAATGGGCATACCCATACAGACGACCGTGGGTAAAGGAAGCCGAAATAGTCGTCTAGACATTTTCGATCCCCTGCCTAAATTAACGTTTTTAATTGACACAGGCTCAGAAGTCTCGGTGATTCCTATCAAAAATAAATTAGCCACTCAAGACTGTAATTTTTATCTTATAGCTGCTAATGCCACCAAAATTAAAACTTACGGGTTTAAGGCATTAGTACTTGGTTTCAATTTAAGATGCAATTTTCAATGGAACTTTATTGTTGCCGACGTAGTCAATCCAATTATTGGTGCAGATTTCCTCAAACATTATGGTTTAATCATAGATATTAAACGAAAACTTTTAATAGATCCACTTTCTAAAATTTCTTGTAAAGAAAGAATTTCAAACTCCAATTCCGAATCTTTGGCCATTTTAATTAACTCAATCAATAATTCTAAATTGGAACTTTTATTGAAAACTTATAAAAACATTATCGTTGATGATGGTTCTTTGAAACCAATTAAACACTCGGTCACTCATCAAATTATAACTACAGGTCATCCTATTTCATCAAAGGTCAGACGTCTAAGTGGTGATAGGTTATCTGATGCCAAAAAAGACTTTGATAAAATGCTGGATCTTGGCATATGTCGTCCTTCAAAAAGTCCATGGTCCTCTCCTCTTCATATGGTTAAACAAAAAAAAATGGTGAATGGAGACCATGTGATGATTACAGACGTTTAAACTGTATAACAGTCCCAGATAACTATCCGCTACCACACATTCAGGACTTCGCAAACAATTTATTTGGTTGTCGTGTATTTTCAACTTTAGATTTGGTTAAAGCTTATCATCAAATTCCAGTTGAACCATCTGACATTGAAAAAACTGCAATATGTACTCCATTTGGCCTTTTTGAGTTCACAAGAATGACGTTTGGAGTGTGCAATGCTGCGCAGACCTTCCAAAGGTTCATTCACTCAATCTTTAGAGATCTTCCTTTTTGTTTCGTCTACTTAGACGATATTTTAGTAGCATCAAAAGATGATCACGAATATCTAAGTCATTTAGAGTTACTTTTCAATAAATTGAGTTAATATTGCCTTATAATAAACTTGGAGAAGTGTTCATTCCTGAAAGAGGAAATAAAGTTTTTAGGACACTGGATCAGTAAGGAAGGAATCAAGCCATGTCCGGATCGAGTAAACTTAATTCAGCATTTTAAAAAACCCGAAACCATTAAACAATTAAGACGATATTTAGGAATGGTTAATTTCAATCGACGCTTCATTCCAAACGCTGCTAAAATACATTTAAATAAATTTCTTGTTGGAAGCAAAAAATATGGTAACCAAAAAATAGACTGGGATAGTATTGCGGAAGATGCGTTTGAACAATCTAAACAACAGTTGTCCCAATCAACACTGCTTCATTTTCCTTCTGCAAACGATCAATTATCACTTGCAGTAGATGCATCCAACTTTGCCATTGGAGGTGTTGTTCAATAGCATTTCGAAGGGTCATGGCAACCTCTTTTTTTTCGGTTTTTTTCTCAACCAAATTGTCACCGTCACAAGCGCGCTACAGCACCTATGAAAGAGAACTTTTGGCAATCTGCTACCCTATTAAGCATTTCAGACACCTACTAGAGGGTCGTCCATTTGTTATTTTTACCAACCACAAACCTCTAGTTTATGCTTTTCAACAAAATCCGGAGAAAGCTTCTCCCATACAAACAAGGCATCTTAATTACATCGCGCAATTCTCTACTAATATACGTCATATTTCAGGATCTAACAATTTGGTCGCGATAGGGTATCTTTCGCGGATAGAAGTGATCAATTTGCCTCCTTCTATTGATTTCGAAGAAATTGCGCGAGCACAACAAAACGACCCAGAATTAATTTCTTTGATAAATAACCCGTCGTTTTGCTTTAAGAAAATCAAAATTGCCGATACGAATGTTGAAATTTTTTGTGACACTAAACAAAATTCAAATAGACCTTTTATACCTATTCAATTTAGGCAACAGGTCTTTGAAAAAATTCACAATCTTCATCATCCAGGCATTAAAGCCTCTACTAGGTTACTCACCAGCAAATTTATATGGAGTAAAATAAAAGCCGACATTAAAAATAGATTGAAAGCGTGTTTAAATTGTCAGCGATCAAAAATCACAAGACACGTTTCTTCATCTCTTTCCAATTTTGAGCTTCCTTCCGAACGTTTTGAAACTGTTCACTTGGATATTATTGGTCCATTTACTCCATGTGATAGTTATAAATATTGTCTGACCATTATTGATCGCATGTCAAAATGGACGGAAGCCATCCCTATAATAGATTCTACTACACAGTCAGTGGCACAGGCCTTCATAAATAATTGGATAGCTCGATTCGGCATTCCAAAGACAATTATCACAGACCAAGGAGCCCAGTTCGAATCAAAACTCTTCAAGGAATTAGCAACCCGACTGGGGTTTAAACGTAAAAAATTTTCTCCTTACCATCCCCAAACAAACGGTCTGCTTGAAAGATGGCACAGAACACTTAAAGAAACTCTACTCTGTCAGGAATCACATTCCTGGTATGAAGCATTACCTTTCGTTCTTCTAGGACCTTGAACTACGCTCTCTGACCAAAATGAATTCTCACCAGCAATGATGTTATATGGCGAAAACATTCGCGTACCGGGAGAATTCCTCAACGAATCAAAGTCTACCATAATTTCAGAGCATGAGTTAGTTAGGAAACTGCAACATTTCATTAACCATATGAAACATGTAGAACCCTCCAACAACTCAAAACGTAAAGTGCTTATATTCAAAGATCTCAAGACACGTTCTCATGTTTTTCTTAGAAAACCACCAATTCAAAATTCTCTCTTTCAACCGCATAGCGGTCCTTACCAAGTAGTTCACCGCACTGACAAAATTTTTACAGTAAACGTAAGGAATAAATTAATTAAGGTATCTGTAGACAGAATCAAACCTGCTTTTGTTATCAATTTTACATCAGAAGTAAATAAATTTTCTGCAGTTAATTATAATTCAACCAAAAATCGACGCGTGAGATTCGAGCAGTAGAGACCAAGTCTTTTTACGCAGTCTGATGACTTGCTGGTGAGGGAGTGTGTGGTGTTCTTTTTGAAATGTTTTCAGAACTCATTTTTTATGAGCGCTTGGTACAGAGCATTAATTTCGAAAGCACTTTTATGTCGGATTTTTAGAGGGACATTAATATCGAAAATCACTCATCGTTAGTTAAAAAATTTAAAGGAGTAACCTAGTTAAAAAAATAGTTTTCAATGTGAATCGAAAATGAAAAATTAAAGAGTATGAATTGTGAGCTCGTTAAATTAACTTCGATTAAAATATTCATGATTATAATTAAAAAGATAACGTTTTAATTGTATATGGTCCAGCCATTGTAGATGAACTGATAAGTTGATTATTACTTTAGAAAAGGCTTGTTATACCTAAAAATATAACCTACAATATTAACATTTTCAGTTTTACAATATTTCAAACCCAATGTCCTTGTTTTCTTTAAATATTTTAATATTCTTTTTGCATATAACCAATGTTCATCACTATGACAAATATTGAATTGACTCAGGTATCCAACAGCATATGCTATATCTGGCCTTGTAAGTATGGCTAAATACATAAGGCTCCCTATGAGCTGTTGATATGGATTCTTGCTTTTTACATCATTACTATTCACACTGTTCAATTTAACCTCCATGGGTGTATCAACTTCTTTACAGTCAGACATATTAAATTTATACAACAACTGATCAAAATAGTTCTCTTGGCTCAAAGTAATTATATTATTTTCATTCTCAATATTGAAATTTATACCAAGACATTGTTTAATATGCCCTAAATCCTTTATTTTTAACTGAATGCTTAAAGTCTCTTTTAACAATGACATTTCTGTGTTATCATTTGAAAAAATGAAAAAATCATCTACATACAAAGTAACTATAGTCCTGAGACCATTCACTAATTTTGTAAACAAACAAGGTTCCAATTTAGATTTTTTATAATCATTACTTAACATATCATTATCAACTCTCTTGTGTCATGCCCTAGAAGGTTGTTTGAGACCATGTATTGCCTTTTTTAATTTAAGAAATTTGGATTTATCATCATTAAGACATTCAAAACAATCAGGCCTTTGCATATATATGGTTTCTTCCAATTCTCCGTTAAGAAATGTAGTCTTAACATCTAGGTGGGCAGTATCTAGATTTAATTGCACAGCTGAAGCAAATAATAATCGTAAGGTAGTATGTAGAACTACTGGGGAAAAAGTCTCATTGTAATCAATACCGCTTTTTTGATTATATCCTTTAGCAACTAGTCTGGCACGGTAACAAATGTTATTTTCACGATCACACTTTTTTTTAGGACCCACTTACACTTTACACCCGTTGCACCTTTTGGGGCATCCGATAGCTTCCAAGTACTATTGTCCATGAAACATTGTAATTCTTCTTGCACTGCACGTAACCAATGTTCTTTTTCTGGCCCTTTTAGAGCTTCTTCCAATGATAATTCATTAATTTCTGATATGTTGCTACTTTCTGTACACATATTTGAAAAACCATACCATTCCGGTTGACATCTTTCTCCGACAGGTAACTTCTTCTTTAACTTCTTTACTACACTGCTCGTACTTCTGCTAGAACTGTCTGAGTCTTGACTTTCGCTCGGCACAAATGTAGGATCATCAGTGCTGGTTATAGATGTGAGTGAATCATCTGGCTGTGAACTGTCCCCCACTAAATCCAAACTCTCCTGTCTATCCTTATGATTTTCTGAAATATTTTCATTTACAATGACATTACTTGCTTGCAAATATTTCTCAATAATAATAACATCTCTGCTTGTTGTGACCAACTTAGTTTTAGGATTATATATTCTATATCCCTTTACATCTTCAGCATTACCCACTAGAATACACTCTTCTGACTTTTTGTCCCATTTGAACCTCTTCTCTTTAGGTACATGTTTCATTACTGTGCTTCGAAATATTCTCAGATGACTAAAATCAGGTTTAGTATTAGTCCACAACTCATAAGGGGTTTTATTATTTAAGCCAGCTGATACTGTGCGGTTCTGTAAATATACAGCAGTGTTAGTTGCCTCTGCCCAGAACTCCTTCTTCAAATCAGCGTCAAATAATAAACATCGAGCCTTTGCAATGAGAGTACGATTCATCCATTCACTTAACCCATTTTGCTGCGGTGTATAAGGGTTTGATTTTTGATGAATTATGCCTTTCTGTCTCAGGAAGTTTTCAAATTCACTACTGCAAAATTCAGTACCATTGTCACTGCGTAACACCTTGATTTTTAGATTTAGTGAATTTTCTACCTTTAGCTGCATAATTTTTAAAACATTCAAAAGCTTCACTTTTCTTTTTCATGAGGTAAATATGAATCATACGGTTATAATCATCAACAAAGATTATAAAATACCTTGATCCTCTCAGAGAGACACTCTCCATCGGTCCGCACACATCAGTATGCACCACATTGAGTAACTGAGTGCTTCTGTTGTCGCTGCTTGAAAAAGGTTAACGGCTTTACTTCCCTTCACAACATGTTATACAGAAACTATTGCTAATACCTGCTTTCTCATCAATGGAAAAACTTTCAACAGCATTCTGCATTCTATTCAGGTAATTACTATTCATATGGCCTAGTCTTCGATGCCACATATCACTAGATACCACTGCTGCAGCTGCCAGGTGTACTGGTGTATTTAGCTTGTACACCCCATTGAATAACGTGACTGTAGCTACTAATATTCCTTTTCTGTTGTAGATATCACAACCATTGTCTCTGAAGTTCACTTTGTTCCCTGTGTTTATCAACCGACTTACAGACAATAGGTTAGTTGTGAGGTTTGGAACACACATGACCTCTTCCACTGTCACATCAAAATTGGATTCATCAGTACACGTAGTAATACACACGTTGCCGGAACATACAACGGGCACTTTGGTTTCAGTAGCAACAACAATTTCTTTCGTACTTTGTTCATAACACGCATTCTGAATCCAATGTTCATTTGTGATCAAGTGCACGCTCGCTCCTGAGTCAACATACCAGTCAGATTTGTTGTAAACACCACTTAGAAACACTGCACTAAATGCATTAGTTTGTTTTCTGTCCATTTCTTTGCAATTTGTATTATTTGTGCACTGATTTTGATAGTGTTCCACCTGCTTACATTTGAAGCATTTGACAGTTTTAGATTTTGACACCTGCCCACCATCTTTGACGTTGACGTGACTTTTATTTTTTTCTACAGGTTGGTCATGCTTCCTGGCTTGACTCCATTGATTTTTATGATGAAAACTACCAAAGGCAGCACTGTCACTTTGCACTCCCGATTCCATGTCAAGTAACTTTGACTGAAAGGCGTCCGTTGTAATATGCATTCCAGAGTGCTCAATGGCCATTATAATTGGCGGAAAATTTTCTGTTAATCCTCCCAATAATAATGAGCCTATCCACTCATCACTGATGTTGAAGCCAGTCACTGCCATTTTCTGACCCGGTTCCACTAATTGATTTACGTAGGATTCCATTGAACTATAATTTCGGAGACGAATTGATATGAGATTTCTCAATAAACTTATTCTTCTCGTAAATCTCGAATCATCATACAAGGATTTTAGGTTATCCCACAATTCTTTTGTAGATTTCACGTTATTACAACCGCAACACATTCAGTTCACTTCACGCACAACCATATTGTCTCTTTACTGCAACTATTGCTATTACTAGAACAAACTATCGCGAGAAACAAGTGATTATAAAAAACTGGAATGGCCTGGGCTCATAACCTGTAATAATTTTTTGATTATTAGGTGTGAAAAATAAAACAACGTGTTTGGTTGAATGACAGAAACGGAATAACTTTATTAGTAAGTAACACATGACATGTATTTATGGTATTTTTTATAGCAGAGAAGGGCGCGTATTTTGAGTACAGTTATAACAAATTAAAATTACAAATCTATTATCTAACCGTCGCTAAACATAACACCTCCACATTCTGAAACAAATGGATGATATGACCCGGTCAAGTGAAAGCGAACTTGACGGAATTAAACCTGTGGTGGCACAGTTTATTAATATACTGACCAAAGATGAGAGGTAAACACGACCGAATTTCTCGTCGTAAAGAAAATATTGGAATATAAACTAATGGTTGCAAAACGTATAGGGGGAGCAGTGATTGAATCTTTTTCCAAGATTATCCACTAATGAACCGATGAAACGAACATGAGAACCATACCACAATTTTCCAGTCGGAACAATGTGCAATAAAATTGGCCACAGGGGCAGCAACAAAATCCTTAAGGGAGGAAAAAAATGATCTCGTAGAGCAAGTCAGACATTTTGGACGGCTCTGGACCACTCTTTCAAGAGTACAAAACAGTTCACCATCTTCTACGTGATTTTTGGAAGGTAGTTAATCATTAGATCCCTTTCTGCATCCGAAAAAGTAATCCGGAGGTATTTAAAGCCATATTATTAATCCCTAACTTCGTCTACTCAATCACACTTTGTCTATTCATTGTAAAGTCCTTTATTAGGGTCTGAGACACCAAATTGACGCTATCCACTGAGTAAAGTGTTCATTTTCATTGTTTGTTATTGTGGCACGACAGCTCACTACATAATTTGGATCGTCTTAGAGCCACATTACTATCAGACCAAAGGCACATGATAATGTAATCTGTTCGGAATCATACTTGACGTTGGTAATCACCCCGAAGGTAACTTGGCAAAAACAGGAAAAGCTCATTGTTGACACTCAACTTGTACTGTTTTAGGCATGTGCGACTGCTTACGTAAAGTGCCTCGAATACGTTGCTGTCTTTTTTTCTCGTATAACATATATTTGTGCAAAATTTCTCTTATTCTTGTTCTTGAAGGACGCGATAAATAGGCGTTATCTTCTAAGGCCTCTTGACTCTGTCCTGAAATGATTGTACCCAATATTCGAAATCTGTGACAATAATCAAAATTTAACATACACTGAAAGCATTTTTCGAAAAACGGAACAAAAAAACCATAAATTGATCAGATCGCAGTGGAATTATCGTCAGTCTTCTGATGATTGACAGCACGAGACGACCCATTATAAGCAAAGACCCATCATAACTCCAGTGGAATCAGTGCTCTAATGGCTCCAATGTTTGGGTAGAGGCTCTTCAAAAAGAGGTGCACCTACCAGAAAACCTGTAGCCAGTGCAGAAACGAAAACCTTTGCTGATTTCAACAGTAACCAGAGTATATTTTGCTAGGAAGTCGGAGAGGATTGATTCCCAATCCTCTTGCGATTTCTACAAAAAGAGAAGTCACAGCTGGAGGCAAGTATGACGCGCTGAATGCAGATAGTACATGGCTTTTAGAAACATTTTGGATTTGGTGTAAATGTGTTTCAACGGAGATGCCTGCGAGGATACTCCTGAAGGGAGCGCTTAGTTAAGACCGTTCTCCTTGGATGCATTATAGAAGAAGGGCTATCACAACGATCAGATACTTGGGAATACTGATTGGGGAGGAACTGTCGTTCTGGCCTCACTTTAGAGACCTGCAGCATCTTGCTGCTTGTATCGACACTGTGACCTGTAATGTGTAAGGGAATGGGGTCCAACGCGTTATACAATTCGATGAATATACGGTTGCCTTTTTATTACTCGTGCAACGTATAATTCACCGGTATGTTTCGAGTCCGCAATCAGCTTAACCGGCAGAATACCAATCAGGTCTTTGCCAGCGTGTGCTGTTAATATGTTATATCTCAAGCCATGACTGAGAAAAATGAATTTTTAAAAACCCTGGCTCAGAGTTCCTGCTGACGGAACATGAAGGTCTAAATGAATAGTTGTATCAGCGTGAATTGTTCGCAGAGAGTGCGTGGCCTTTGAGTCGTTTCGAAGATGGGTCCTGCTAATACATGCTGTCCGGCAAATACTGCGCAGTGCATGTGGCTTGGGATCAATCTTTTGCCCTGAAGACGTGTGGGGCTCCCTATTTGATGAAGCGTAGTACTCGTCTACAATCAGCCATTTTGTACGGCTTGGCTTTTGCATGTGGATGCACTCAGTTTTGCACTCTTTACAAAGGACATTTTCAGGAATTGCCGAAAATACTTAGACAAACTCTAGAATGCAATACACGAAATTTAAAGTGACGGTCATCTTCATGTCAATATTGTCTTTGCGCTTTTTAGACGAAGTTATGCGTTTTTTTCTGCTCACTTCTTGTGATAACAAGTCTGCGAATACTGATGAGAAAAGATAATAACGGCAGAACAGGAAACGAAGCTGGAAGTATAATATATTACAAACATGGACGTCAATTGTCACTGTACAAGTCAATTCAAAACTGGAAATACGAATTCGTTACATTTTTTCTACGTCTCCGTTTCACCGAAAAAGAATTTGTAAACTACATATAGAATTTTTAAGGTTGCGCCAAAATCTAAAATTGAGTCGATACTTATCTGAGTTATGCTTTATTTAAGTCCAAAAAAGTGTCAAAATGACACCAAATCGGGATAAAGGTTAAATAAACAATATAAACCTTCGTTGAATAGTAGTATAAGCATAACCTAAGACGTTGTCCCATCATAAACCGGATACCTAAACATCTATACATAAACAAGTACAGACAGTACCGTCTTTACCATAAGGGCGCACGGGGCCGTGCCCAGGGCCCCCAATCTCAGCGGGGCCCCGAAGGACCGACAATTTCTCTCACACATTTATTCTCAGAACATTTTTGTCGGGCACATTACACTTTTTTCACAAATCAGTAATCTTATCAGAAGGTATTTACAGGGCATATACTACGTCATTATATCGATAACTGCGCCTATTTCTACTGTAGTAATTAATAATATTTCCGAACGTGTCCTACCTAATTTACTAAGTACACCATCTGGCGTTCACTCACGCAATCCCTCCGATTCCTAAGTCAAGCTGCACCGTCTAAACAAGGCCTAACATAACTGTCGACATTGTCTATGGTTGGGGGAATCCCCGAATGATGTATTAAACTATCAGTCCGATAAGAATGAGTGGCGTTATTTTGTTTCGTTTGATATCTAAAGTTGAGTAAGATAAACAGAAGTTTCGATTTGTTCGTTTAAACATTATTTCATTATGTCGATAAGAACATATTTAAGTGGTTCACAAAAAAGAAAAAAAGTTAAAGTTCAAAAAGAAATAACGAAAAAGCTTCTAAAGCTCACTTCATTTTTTACGGTTGAAGAAACAAACAAGCCGAAGGATTATTCATTCTCATCACCGCAAGACAAAAGTACCTCTGAATGTCACCAGGAAAAAGAGGTTACCTGTGACGAAAATGACAAACACACTTTAAATGCTGAACCATCGACTTCAAGCTACTGTGAATTAATAACTGCAAGCTTAGAGAATGTATCAGTGTCTCCCGACCCTGGTACTTACTGTGACGACATTTTACCGGAAGAAGTCCGTGATATTTGGATTTGAAAAGGGCCAGAGTTTTTCCAAAATAAAAAAAGTGACTTCTCTGAAACTTCTACAAGTTTTCCAGATGCATATGGTAAAACGAAAACTAGATACTTGACTAAAAATATTTTTATTTGTAGATTGACGAACGGTGAGTCTTTAGAAAGAAAATGGCTCCTTTATTCACCAGCAAAGAAATCTGTATACTGTTATTGCTGCCGTCTTTTTAATACCACTACTGGTACTGGACATAACTTAAGTTCTCCTGATGGATATAAAGATTGGAAGCATATAATTAACTTATTGATAGAGCATGAGAACAGTTTACAGCACAGGGAATTTATGATGAATTATGTTGCAAGAATGAAAACTACTGGACAAATTGATACTGAGTTGCTGTCCCAATATAATACAGAAATTAACTATTGGAAGAATGTGCTCAGGAGAATTGTTGCAGTCGTGAAATTTTTGGCTTCAAGGGGTCTTGCTTTTCGTGGTGATAATGAGACATTAGGATCGCAAAATAATGGGAATTGTTTGGGATGCTTAGAATTGATTAGTGAATTTGATCCTTTTCTTGCTGATCACATACAAAACTACGGAAATCGTGGAAAAGGAAGTACATCATATTTATTGGCAAATATTTGTAAAGAATTTATTAATTTAATGGGACAGCAAGTTTTGAAAACTATTGTCAAAGAACTAAAATCAGCAAAGTACTACTCTATTAGCGTCGATTCTACGCCCGATCTGTCCCACGTTGATCAACTGACTTTCATAGTTAGATACGTAAAAGACGGACAGCCTATTGAGAGATTTTTGCAATTTTTGCCTATCGATGAACATAATGCGCAACATATAGCAGATACCATTTTAAACTTTTTTGAAAGCCTTGAAATTCCTAAAAAAAGATTGTCGCGGACAGAGCTACGACAATGCATCAAATATGTCTGGAAAGTACTCTGGTGTTCAGTCAAGAATAAAAGAAGTTTGCGAATTTGCGATTTATGTTCCATGTGCAGCCCATTCGCTAAATTTAGTGGGTGTTCAGGCTGTTGAGTGTGTTACTGAAGCAGTAACATTTTTTCAACTTGTACAAAAATTGTTCAATTTTTTCTCGGCTTCGACAAAACGATGGAAAATTTTGACAGATCATTTAGGTGCAAATAGAGTCCTGAAGTCTCTTTCGGAAACTAGATGGTCTGCACGCGCTAATGCTATTAATGCTTTGCAAAATGGTAATTTAAACATTTCTGAAGCATTGTCTTCTATCGCGAGTGACATCAATCAACCAGGAGACACTAGAAAGGAAGCCCAAAGCCTAGCAAAAAAATTGGGAAAATTCGAGACTGCTCTTCTAACGGAAATATGGAATGATCTTTTGGGAGTTATGAATAAAACAAGTCTAAGTTTACAGAATAGCACTATGACCATGGACGTTCTAACAAAACTCTACGAATCTCTAATCAGTTATGTCGATACCGCACGCAATAATTTTGATCAGTACGAAACGGCTGCTAAAGAAAAAAAATCCATATGCTGACTACAAAGATACATTTGAAAGAAAAAAATTTCGCAGCACACGCATCACTTTTTTTGAAGGATCATCAGAGACTGCACAGTTGAGAGGCAAGGAAAAGTTTCGTGTAGATACTTTCATTCCCATAATTGACACAATAAATACGCAGTTAAAAAAACGTTCGGCAGCATACCAAGAAATTGATAGTCGATTTAGTTTTCTTTGTCAGTTAACAACAATCGAATCTGATGAGTTGACCAAAAAATGCAAAGAATTTGCAGAATTTTATCATGAAGTCATTAATGCAGATGAGCTCAAAACAGAATGTTTTCATTTGAGCCAATATTTAAAAAACATAGCAAAGCAATCAGTGGATTTAAATATCTCAACCTTACATAACCTAATAAAATCAGATAAATTGGAAGAAACTTTCCCAAACGTAGAAATTGCTACAAGAATATTCCTTTGCCTAATGGTTACCAATTGTAGTGGAGAGCGGTCATTTTCGCAGTTTAAGAGAATAAAAAATGAATTGCGAACAACAATGTTACAAGAACGACTGAGTAATTTGTCAATTATGTGCATAGAAAGTGATATCCTTCAAAAAATTGACTTTAAGGATATAATAGAAGATTTTGCTCAACAGAAATCCCGAAAGAAACTGTTATCGTAATTGTCACCAAAAAACCAGCAGCATTCCAACATCATTAATGACATATTATATCATACTATATTTGATTACCTATAATAAATGGTCATACTCATACTTATTAGTAAAAAAATGTTAGTATAATTCGCATTTTACTTTCCAAAAGGGCCCCAATTTCTTGTGTGCCCCAGCCTAGTTTAAGACGGCCCTGAGTACAGAGTAATATTGATAAATAAAGTCTAATTAAAGATAAATTTTGTTTGTACTCCAAAAAAGTTAAAATAAACCTAATAACACATCATTCTTAATAATACTTAATTTGACTTAATAAGTACTTGATCCTGCGCCAATTACACTGTTACTGACTACTTTAATTCTGGTGAGACGCCCCTAAAAATTTTCCGCGATCAACTATACTGCTATCAATTAATACTTGCTGTTGATGGAAACTGCGTTATTGAAACGATTTAAATTAGAGTAGGAAGTGAATCGAAATGGCTTCTGAAATGAATTACTTATAACTTATACTATATAACATTTATAAATACTATAAATGGCAAAAAATTATGACTCCACTAAATACTTTGACACTTAAATTTAGGTCTTTTTTCGAAAAGTGGATTCTAAACGGCTCAATTTGTTATCTACTGATGGCTTATCATTCTAGGAAACGAAAGATATTGTCTGTTGTTGTTTAAAGCCTTATAAAAAATAGGTCTGTTGCTTACCTAACAACAGTTTGTCTTCAGTTTGACTAATCCTGGTAGACTAGTTGACGTTCCAGTCATGAGTGCACTCATACATTAATCTTAACTAAGTTGGATAACTCTAACAAATAATAGTTTGTTTACCTGTCTGTTTGTTTAAAAACTGATTTTTTTTATATCTATGATATATCTATATTTTATTCATATCTACTTGCTGTTTTCTGTTGTTAGATGTTAAATGCTGTTAAAATTCAAACTCTCCATCAATAAGTTTAAAGTCCACTTAAAAAGAATATGATTTGAAATGCTGAATAGAGCAAAACTGTATTACGCACAAGTCCATGTTGAATACTTTAAACAGTGGAAAATTCGAGGAAATTCAATATTTTTCCTGAACGAATCCTTATTCTGTCGAGCGAAACCCATGTAAACAAAGTAAAACCGATTCACCAAGTACACATGCCGTTTTCTCTATTTCGTAATGCGAATGTGTTTCAAAACAGTTGCCAAAACACAAAACAAAACGAAAATTGTTGGACCTCCAGAAAAACAAGCAAAAGTCTTTATATTGTCAGCACGTTCCCATTCATCCCAGGACATGTAGTCCATTGAACTGCCCATTGGACGATTCAATTTCCTTTTCAGTGTCCGAAACGGGTCGTTTTGTAGGAAAGCTAACACGTGATAAATGTTATGCACGACAATGGCACAAGACTTTTATTGTGTCCTTTAATGTTTCATTGAAACTTTGGATGATTGACAGGAAGTGCCTACCCATTTATAATTTCCCTCGAGTGCTCTTACAGGTTCTTTCGTCTTCTATTTGTTTGATTTTTCTACTTTTTCCATTCTCCTTTCCATCAATTTCATCGAAAGATAATCCGTCACAGTGTCATGTTGCAGAGTCTACCACATAGAAAGGGTGAAAATTAGTTTGATAAGTATGTCAAGCTAACAGACACTTGAAAGAATCCCATGAATATTTGACGATGCAAGTCCTTTCATTGCCACTAGGAGGAATTATACGTTGCTTTGTGGATCCGGTTCGTAAGAAGTAGGATCCAAACAAAACTCTATAATCCCTAATTACATAAAAAAAAACATTCCTGCAGTCTTCAAATTAGCTTTTCTTTCGGGACCTATTATTAGATAATGAATTTTTATTTGAACAAAAGCCACCATGAAAATTCATTCACCGTATGTACTCGAGACGAATAAAGGACGTGCGTGATAAAGCATTAAGGAATAAAGGAGCAATACAATTTTGTTGGCCTTTAATACTGTGGGAAAATGTATGAATAAAAAGCAGCGAATTAATTGCTTTATGACTTAGCATTTTATTCCAAAGTGCACAATCGAGTCCGAGAGTGCTTAAACACATCCTATTAATCCATTAGACTACTTAGAAGGAAAATTGCAGGGATTATGGTCTCCTGTGGAGTCTTCCAACAATAAATAAATATTTCATGACAACGACTTGCTCATGATTTACTGGAACTCTCTGGTGGATGATGATTTTACGTGTAGCAAGAAGGCAACTTCAGACTTTCAGTCGGCAAAACAATTGAAATAGTAAATCCACTAATCACAGTGGAGTCAATTTATGTTATTGGATCGTATCATCCATTATATGTTGATTAGAGGATAAACTTTTTTTCCAAATTCTATGAATCAGAATTCCATACGCAGGAATTTTTGTTGTTTTTTTATTTCATAAAAAACGTACAAGAAATCCAGAAAAAAATCCTAAATACCACCAAACTTTTTATGGCGGTTACAAATGTAGACAAAAAATACTAAAATTGAGTAAAGGATGCAATTCATAGAAAATTCGGCAAAGCAGAAAAACCAAAATATGTATCGTTAAATAAATCAAAATTTTTAAAAATTATTATAATCAACCACTTATGCTCAGAAAGCCTAGTTTTTGTTCATTTCAGTAATATTTATACTTTTTGTAGTTAATAGAAGCTGTAGTAGAGTTATTAGTATTACATTAATAAGTAGCAGTAGTTGTAGAAATGTTTAGTGGTTGGAAGGAGAAGTTTATTTATGCTCAATGCAGTGGCGGATTTACACATTACCCAAGTATAGGCTGTTGAATTTTTGCCGCCTTTCCCTCTACAATTGTGAATTGTAAGTTCCTAGATTATCTTTACAATCCAACAATTCGGTTCAAATTGCACAAGAAATAGTTTTTGAGTTTATTTCTGAGGTAATCAAAGTTCAATGATGTATGACTAATAAGGCAGGGTATGCCACTTACACAATAATGTACATTCGATAAACGTAGTTAAATAATCTTTATTGCACTTAAAAACAGTTAAAAAATAATAATTTTAATTAACTTATTAAAGTTTCTTACAATACCTTTTTGCGCGATTCTTTGTTGGCAAAATCATCGATAATGTCGTCGTAAGTGATCTTGTTCATTAATTCTGACTTTATACACAAAAGAGCTAAAGCGTTTAATTTTTCTTGACTTAAGGTGGATCTCAGATAATTTTTTACCCTTTTTAGACAAGAAAAGCTTCTCTCACCCGAACAATTTGTCGCTGGAGTACATAATGCCATACGAAGAGCTAGGTCCAAGTTAGGATAAACGTTCTGCAAATTCTGTTTTCGCAGAAACGAAGATAGACTTTCCAATGATTGAGAATTTGGTTTTACTGAAATTCTTTCCGTAGAAATGTGGCTTTGAAAATGAATGCATTTTTGAACTAAGTCAGTCTCTAAATCATTAGAATATATTTCTTCCAAGGCGAGAGCTTTTTTCGTAAGGGTTGATGATGACAATTCACTCATTTTGGTCAAAAACGAAAATTTTTCGTTGAACTTGTTGTAGGCCTTCTGTCTTTTTTCTAATTCAGATATGAGTCTATCAATGATGACGAGAAATGTGTCAACTCTGACAATATCACTTGCGGTCATTTTTATTTCTTCATCAGGCGTTTCATCATTTTTTTTTTCTTTTCGGTTGTCTTTTTTCCATGTCTTTTGTATACTGCTTCGACACGCTTAACTCCATCGCCTTTTCTTTGAAATACTTAAAATTTCCTCGTTGATCTACGAAAAATTTGCGAAGAGATTCATAAAGATCAGGTAGAGTAATCAAATCTACGTTAGAAGCCTGAATTTGTACATTCACTTTGTTTATTCTTTCCAAAACAACATTCCACACAATAACCATTAACGTCGTTTCCTGCTGTTCTAATTTTAGAAGAATTCCTGTAGCTTCGTTTCGTGTAACAGGCTTTTCGGTACAATCATCCCTGATTGTTTCCAAAGCTTTAAGGATTTCGTGCCAAGAATCTCTCAAACTTTTGCATGTATCCTCTCTAGCTGACCACCGTGTGAGGTTTACTCTATTCACCATTTTCCCTTCTCCGACTTCAGTTATTAATTTTTTCCAGCGTTAAGTTGAATTTACAAAAAAAAACGTAAATTTCTTGGAGCAACATGAAGAAGCGACATGCTTCTGTACAAGATTCAGGAGTCGCAGTTGCCACTAAAATTAAAGAGTGGGCAGAGCAAGGAACGAAAAAAGAAAACGGTGCTTGGCTTTGAATTTTATCTTGTAAGCCGTTGTACATTCCAGACATATTCGCGGCATTATCATATGATTGTCCACGACAGTCTTCAATATCTATTTCTAAGGTTTTTAGTTCCGAAGTAATGGCAGAAAACATATCTTCAGCTTTATGTCCCACTGAGGGCAAAAACTTGAGAAATCTTCCACATGGTTCTCCCGTTTCCAAAACGTATCGAATCACAAGAGTGACTTGGTCCACATGTGCGATGTCTGGTGTTGAATCGATGATTAGGGAAAAGTATTTCGCCGTTTGTATCTCGTCTCCAATCTGCTTCGAGACTCTATGACCCATGAAGAGAATAAACTCATCGCAAACGGTCTTTGTAACTGGTAACTAGTACTACCAGATCCTTGATTCCCAAAGCGTTCAATATGACTGGCTTAGAAAGGATCAAACTCAGCTAACAGTTCCAACATCATAAAATAATTTCCGTTGTGTGGATCACGGAACTTTTCACTTTTTCCTCTAAAAGCGAGACCTCTTGAACACATCAGCTTCACTACAGCAACGACCCTCTTCAGAAAGTTTCTCCAATAAGCAATTTCTTCATCAATTTGGAGATAGAGTAAATTGTTGATTTGACCATGAATCTCACTTCTAGCTTTCAAACTAAGCATGCTAGATTTATGACGTGCCGAGTTTTCATGTTGAGCTACTCGGTATTCTGCATTTTTCCAATCATTGAATCCTTGGTTCTCAAACTGAATTGTATTCTGTAATGGACCGAATGCCAAACAGGGTCCGCCATATACGGAACTCTTACTTTCAGAATAAACCAGCCAATTTCGGTCTTTCACATCATTATTTTTCAGTTTTCTTTGGAAGATACTCACTGGCAAGAAACGACGCTGATTAGCATATAGTTTTTCACTTTTAGAGAAGTCACAAGTCTTGTTTTGATCGAAGCCGCATCTTGCGATAATCTCCCTTAAGGTATCTTTAATTTGCTATAAAGCCGGATCTTTTTTTATATTTACTGTTGTTTGCACTTGGTCATCATTTAACCCCTGAGTCTGAGACTATCTTCAATTTTCAAGCTGCTATCACTTATTGATGATGTCTCTTCGCCAAGAATATAATTATCATTTTTATTTCAAGTGACTGTGTTTCAAGCATCGAATTGAAAAATATTTTGCAGGACTATTTCAATAAACTGATTCGTTGTGGATGATTATTTATATTGTATAATGATTATTATACAGTCTGTCAAGTAAGAGCATGGTCGTGTTAATTTATAAAAAAAATTATTTTACACATTATAAACAATGATGCGATTCGGTCAATAATGTGTCCAGTCACCGCCGCCGTCGATAATTGCCCGGCATCTCCGAGGCATGCTTTCTACTAATTTGACGGCATATTCTAGTGGCAAGGATCTCCAGATCCGACGAATTTCGTAAGACAACTGCTTCAAAGTGTATGTGCGTCTTCCACGAAGCTTCCGTTTAATATATGCCCACACATTTTCAATAGGGTTTGCATCGGGCGACTGCGACGGCCAATTCAATGTAACGATGCCAGATTTAGTTTTCCACTGAGTACAGAGCTTGCTGCGGTGTTTGGGATCGTTGTCCTCCTGCAGAATCCAATCTTCATTTTTTGCGATGAACCATCGTTTGGCAGATGGCAGTAAAGCCTTTTTGTAGATTTTTATCATTTTCTCGGCATTTAGGTTGTCAGTAAAGACGTGCAAAGTGCCGAATCCCTGCTTTGAGAAGCAGCTCCAAAGATGCACCTTTATTCCATGTTTTACGGTCCGCTGAACAAGTCTATTGGTGGAAGTTGACCAGGCTCGCGTGAGGACAGAACGTGCCCATATAGAACGTTCATCAGTAAAAGTGACATTTTCAAAATCTCTATCAATATTCTTATGCGCCCAAGCGAGTCGCTTTGTCACATGCCAACAGAGGTCATTTGCCAACAGAGGCTTCTTCATTGTTGAGTACGAAGATGGGTTCGGATAGTTTTGTAGGATATATCTAAACCTTTTGCCATTAATTTTGCTTGTCCTTGCCACAGTGTTAAAGCAGGATCCCGCGAAAACAGATTCACTACTCTTTTTCATCTTTTTTGTTCACTTTTCCTATCGAGCCACGTTCTGGTAAATCATCGACATTTTTAGCCACTTTATATCGCTGTATCCACTTCTGTACAAACGCGTTTGACTTTTTTCGCTATGCAATTATTGCGGGAAGCTATCAATCGAGGCTTTGTTTATTGAAGTACTGGACTTGCCCGTATGCCCTTGTTGCAGCTATACACTGTTGCCAGATTGGGCTACATGTCGCCAATTGAGCTATCTCAGAGCCCCTTGCGGCTGCTTAAAAATCCGTTTCATGACTTGAATAGTATTACAATTTACATTACATCTTCTTTGCTGCCACCCACACAGATTACTTACTCTAATTTCTGCCGCCGTTTACGTTGTTTACTCAGTTATTTATACTGAATCGTGCATTTTATTTCGTACATTATTGTGTTTTAAATCCGAATAAATGGGGAAGTGGGGAAAACATGAAAACCATTGGTATATCAATGAATAAAAATAATTAAACATTTGACTTCGTTTACTTTTTAATAACCCTTCCATTAACGTGGTAACTAGCCATAAACCAAACCACATTACATAAAAAACAAAAACAAGTCTAACTGAACCGAGGAGGTAGAGGTAGCGATGGGCAAACTAAGACAGAAAGTAAGCAGATTCACCACTCAAGGTGTAATTCTAAGGAAATTTAAGGAGCTTTTTCAGACGGCCTCCTATTTGGGCGTTTTCGGCTACCTCAGATTCCGAATCTGGCGACTAGGGCCTGCCAGCATCTGGCAACCCTGCAGCTTTAGTTTGAAAGTGTCGTTAAAAATGACGACACTCCTACTCGAAATATTAGTATGGGACATTCGCATACATAGATGCTTTTGTTCCGTAAATGTCGGTTCACTTACTCCACACAACAGAGCTTCTCAAATTACGACTTAATATTTTTTGCAAGCGTAAAACTTGTTGTCTCGTGCCTTGTTATATGGGTGTTTTACCGTAGAATATAGGAGTTTGCGATACCCGTTGAAAGTGCAATGAAAGAGAAGAGGGAAAAGTCATCGGAAAGGTGTCTTGTGGACTTCTAGAGAGATATCTACACATTAGAAAATCGTCTGACGAAAATCTAAAGAAATCGGTTTTCAAATTTGCCGCCCCTAAAATCTGCCGCCCAAGGCTCAAGCCTACTTAGCCTGCTGGTAAATTCTCCACTGGCTCAATGTGTCGGCCTTCAAATGGAACATGGCAGCTAGACTACGGAGTCAAATCTTCTTTTGCCACACCGACCACCACTTTTTATCACATTACTTCGGCCTACGCCTTCTTAAGATCCCTCTTCCAGTACGAAGAGAGATCTTTCTGAAGAGTTTTCTTTTCGAATTTGGGAGAAGTGTTCACAACCTATAATTCACAAAGTAAATGAACGTTGGTCCTGCATTCTTAGCTATTCATAAAGAGTCCCTATATTCTTCTTAGATTCAATAAAGCATTGCCCTCGTACGATTAAGCTTTCGATGAAGCAGTAATGTTGATTAAGCAAGATAGCGCCGTATTCAAAAGAATAAAGCCTTGAAAGCGACTTACTTTTACCAAAGAGAACCTCCATAAGCGTCTTGGGTTATAAAATAAGTTGATTTTCTCATTGTATGTACATTCGAAATCAAAGGAAGAAAGACTGTTTGGAGATAAAATGGAAAGGTGCTCAAAAAGTTAATTTATTGGCAATTGTGAAACATGGTTTAGGGGTGTATGTCAAGCATCTGCATTGGTCAAATGGAACTTTTTGAAACTATTATGATAGAATACGCAATAAAACATTATCTTCCAACAAGATAGGGATCCGAAGTACACTGCTAAGGTTGTGAGACTTTCAGAGACTTTATTTGAGATTGTGAGAGAACTCTACAACGTTTCGAAACCACGTCCCCACAGTTACCGGGTCTGAATCCCATTCAACACCTATGGGATCTAATGAGACCCAGAATTCGTCAACATATCATAACAAACAAGGAAATGCTGAAAGTTTTTTCAAGAAAGAATGGTATAAAGTAGACTCTATGGAAACAGGGAAGTTTCTCAACTCCACGGAAAAAAAAAATTTTTTTCGCGAATTCTAACATTTAAAAGACAATTGACACGTTTTTCTAAAGGTGCACGTTGATTTTTCAACCTTGTTCTCGTTTTTGTTTTTTGCAACAAATGTGTCAATTATGGCAATTTGCACAAGCTAAATTCAGTAAATTTTCGGCTGAAATTACGTTCATGGAATTAAAACCCAATAAAGAAAAGCATTTACTAAAAAAATCTGAGATACCTTTTAATTTTTCATGTGAACATTTTGATGAACTAATAGGCATAGAGTTTTTCAGTTGAATGTAAAGGGTGGTCCAACCAGAATACCCGATTTTAATTGCAACCAAATCACAAAGTTTTCAGAGAAGAATCTTAATATATTTCACTATGATAGAACCATCTATGACAATTATTTGTTAAACAAAATATTGGCAAAATATACAAAATACAAAATAAACAAAAGTTCGCCACGGCTTCAGTGGCATACCTCTATACGATAAAAATTTGAGGTTTAATGTCGTTAATGTGCCAAATCATCTCATCCTTTAGTTCTTCAATTTTTCTGGGCTTATTTACGTATCATTATTCCTTTAAATATGCCCAAAGTAAGAAGTCAAATCACATGATTGTAGCGACTAATGAACATCGCCACGAAATGAGATAACACGGCCATTGAATTTCTCACGCAAAAGAAGGCCCAGATACAATACTGCGTGACGGCGATGCGAGAGTGCGATGCGATTCTCGCTCGTCGTCGCGCAGCACATTCAATTTACAATGCACGCGATGCGAGGAAGAATAATGTGCATATGACAAATGTCAAATTGGTGACGTTTCAAATGAACTTTGATTAAAATTGTTTTTGATTTTATTAAAATTTGAATTTGGAATTTTCCTTCGTTTGGCAAATAATAGCCTCAACAAGGATGCACGAAATTTTCATTGAAAATTCTTTCAGAATAACCCTAGTACTTAAAAGTAATTTAGGCGTTTGAATTTCAAATTTCATTTAACCACCATCAAGCATCTGACAAACGTCACACACCTCGTTGTGAGGAATTTTCGTTTTTCGAATATTTCTCGCCTCGCATCGACGCATCGCAATCGTTGTAATGTCGTATACAAATGCATGTTACAAAAATTGCTTGACATTTGCTGCGAGACTCTCTTCGCGTTCTTGCATCGCCATCTCGCAGTATTGTATTTCGGCCTAGAGTCATTGTTTCGTTGGCTGTGAGGCAAGTGGCATCATCCTGTTGGAACCACATATCGTTCAGCTCCATAACCCTCAATTTCTAGCCACAAAAAGTCTGTTATCATCTCGCGATAGCAACCACCATTTACTGTAACCTCTTGGCCGACGACCCGATGATGCCGTCAGCCCATAAACCGCACCAAATAGTCACTCTTTGTGAGTTCATCGGCTTTTCAACAATTACAAATGGATTAAATTGTCCAAATGCGGAAATTTTGCTTTTTAACGAATCCACTGAGGTGAAAGTGTGCCTCGTTGCTGAAGTTTGTTTTCTTTGTAAAGTCATCATTCGCATCTGTCTGTTCAACCAACCATGCGGTGTATTGACGACGCTTGAAATGGTCAGTAGGCTTCAGCTCTTAAGTCAATTGAACCTTGTAACCGTGTAAATTTAAATTTTTATTCAAAATTCACATCAGTGATGTTCGTGAAATAAATTTTCAATTACTGGGCACGACAGCGAGTTGAGGTTGAAAGCTCTTCTGCCTATAATATTCCAAGTCCAATCTAAACTTATACCTCTTCATTATAGATCTTTGTATTGTCCTGGTTTGCAAAGACACCGCTATTTGGTTTTTCTGTTTTTCCCCGTGTTTTTTACTTTGTTTTATATTTATATATATTCATTACTGTGGCCTAAGTTGCTCCCTTGATCCCCTAAAATATCTTTCCCTGAAGTCAGTTTTTTTGGAATGGAACAACACTATGAAAGTATTTTAAACTGAAGAGAGGAGAAAGGATTCAAATGTTCGTTTGACATTATATCTATAAAATACAGATGTTTTCATATTTATTTCAATTTTTTGTTTTGGTTGGAAAGGCTTTTCGTTCGGAAGTATCAAGCGATAGCTTCGACCGTTAAACTTGGGAAAATATTCAGAGTCACTGTTACTATCAAACTCAGTTCTAGACAGTTTTGGCCTTCAGTTTGAGTTGTAGAGATCATTCTCTGCTGTAAATTTAGGAGACTAAAGACTAAAAAAATTTTCCGGAAATTATAATAAGTTACTTTCCGTTTTCCCTCCCCGACTATATGAAAAAAAAACTTACAGTAAAAACTTGAATGAATACCTCAAATAACTATGGCTGGTACAATTTTCCTTACTGTTGCCTTGTCGAAAATTCGTGGTAGTTGAGAGGTTTCAAGGATAGACCTCTGACCATAGGGGGGGCTGACATTTACCTTCCATAGGCGTCCCCCAATCCATGATTTAGATAAACACCTGCTCAGGCTGCATTTCTCTGCAATCCGAAAAAAACCCTCAGTTTTTGCTCCAGACACACGGGACTGATTGTCATTCCTAGAAACCTCGGAAACGTGGAGACAGAGTCCCTAAAGGCTGAAGAGACTAAGGTGTAGCTCAGAATTGTCAGCCCCCTGTGTCACCTGGAGGATTTTAGCACAAACCTATAACGTCCGGGTTGACAAACGCCACAATATGCAATTGAACGTAAATGCACGTACAATTTTTTAAGTGTATGAGTCTCGCATCCATCTTATCTACCAAGTTGATGTTATAATGCGAGCTTTGAAATTTGCTAGCTACATTTGACATAACATAGTCTGCATGTGACATAACACTCAGATAGTTTCAACTGGTATATCAAGTCAGCTGTTTGTTTACAAAATTGCACAATAAATAGCGACTTTTACAACCATTATTTTCTTCATTACTTCCTATTTATTCAATCACCTGCACATCAGTTTACATCGAGTCCATCTTAGTTCGTGTCAAGTCCAGTCCTCAGTGAGCATCGAATCTACTGAGCAACGAATTATTACAGTCCGGCTTTATAACATGTTTTCCAGCTACGCCCCTTGTTCTCAGCGTTTTGAAGCTCTCATTGGCGACTTCATCGGTACTCATTTTGTCCGTCTTTTCGAACTGTGATCTTCGCTGCATCTGTTCTGCATGCCTTTCCTCATAATTTTCTTCAAACCTTCAGTGATTGGATCACCGGTCCGGCTTCCTTCCACTTTTCCTTATTGCGCTCCAGGTTCACTGCCTTCAAGAAACCTCTTTGTCGACTTCATAGGCGCGAATTTCAGTCTGCCCATCTAAACTACAATCCCCACAACTTTAATCTACAGCCCTTCGTTTGTCAATTTTCCATTACTTCGATTCTTCAATTCATCGTCACATTATACTACGTCAAATAAGTCCTTAGTACGTCTCTCATCGCTTCACATTCCTAAGACCATTCCAAAAGACCAAATGACCACATGACTGCACAACGATGCAACTTGGTTTTAAGTCCACCTTTTTGTTGCCCTACTTGACTTCATTCATCATCACGACCTCAGTACAATAAGAAACTATATCCTTTTCCCTCTCACTTCATTCAGGATTCGGATGGATTATTGTCATGATGGAACCGCAAAACGAGCCTAAACTACTTGACAAGCGGCCAATTAACCGTCATCAACTTTTTTTTGTGGTATGGAGGTGAAGGCTGCTTACGCCCTGAGTGTGGGACTCCCAGACACAAAATGCCCACTATGGACTACCCACTAAACACCTCCCCTGTCAACCTGAGAACCTAGCCTGGAATCGTTTGACACATTACTTCGGGCTAGGTCTCGTGTTCCTACGCCTAGAGGCGCCTTCGGGTTATGGGAATCTCTTCTCTAACGGGAAGGAAGGGAGACGAAGGAAGTGCTAGAAAAGAGATCCATCCATCCCCGATGCCTCCCAGCGCTCCAATAAAGCTTTTTTCAATATTAGCACTGCCCGAGCATATTGCGCCACACAATTTCAATTGTCAACTGTTTTCAGCATAACTCCAACGATAGTTTCCGGACAGAGCCCTCCAATTACGCTGAGGAGGTCCCCTCGCTGCTGTCTCCATCTTTTACAGTAGAAGAATGTGTGGCAGGCGTCATCCAATTCTCCTGCCCAAAACACACAGTTAGGAGACCGTGCTCTGTCAATTTTGTACAGGTAGGACCGAAAACAACCGTGCCCGGTTGTTCATCATTCATCAGCTTGTGAAGAAGTGTCCTTACCGATAAGTATGCCACCATTCGAAAATGTTATTCATTCCGATCCCTTAAGCATTGGATCTCGCAGCGGAGTCTGTAACATTTTCTACGCTTTTCTCCGGGAAACCACCGGTAAAAGCATGTTCATCATGTCGCAGTTATTACCGGGGCATACAGTAGACGCGGGCAGACGTGATAAGACTCATAGTTATACTTACTAATTTTTGGCTGAGACTTCCTTAGTCCCTGCCGTGGTTTCAGCTTTTATTAGTATTCTGGCGAACAACTTGATGTTCAGTTTTGGAATGTTCTAGAATTTGGTAGTATTAATAGTAGTGTTGCAGTAATAGCTGGAGTAGCACTAGCGGTAGGTGGTTGTTATGATTTGCTATTGTTGTACATTTAAAGCCATGTTTCGATAATGCTTTGTCAAGAAACATCGTTCGATAATTTGTAAAGACTACAATCGGAAAACAGCGGAACATGGCGGACTAAAAGATGGAAGAGACGCCGCTTAAAAATGTCATTTCGACCTATCTAACATTTTGACACCATTTTGTAAAACGGGCTCACCTTAAATATACCTCCCCGAAATTCGTATTAATTTCTTAAGAGTTTTAAGTCGATAAAGCCATAGTCATAAAATATCAGAAAAGTGCCTTTTTTGGTCTTTTTTGATACTGTCTGGAAAACTCGTACAATCTCCAACCAAGTCGAATGAGTATACGCCCAGATACAATACTGCGTGATGGCGATGCGAGAGTGCGACGCGATTCTCGGTCGTCGTCGCGCAGCACATTCAATTTACAATGCACGCGATGCGAGGAAGAATAATGTTCATATGACAAATGTCAAATTGGTGATGTTTCAAATGAACTTTGATTAAAATTGTTTTTGATGTTTTAAAAATTTGAATTTGGAATTTTCCTTCGTTTGGCAAATAATAGCCTCAACAAGGATGCATGAAATTTTCATTTAAAATTCATTCATAGTAACCAATGTACTTAAAAAGTAATTAAGGCGTTTGAATTTCGAATTTCATTTAAGCGCCATCGTGGCGAAATGATGCCGTATATTTTACAGAGAAAATTAAATTATTTTTATTTTTTTTATATTTTTTTTATGCTCCTAAGCAAATCTCTCAAAACAACTAATTTTGTATTTTAATCGGATTTTGCATATTTCACATCTTCATATTATATAGGCAGCACTTTTTGACGCTTACACCTAAGAGTTAATATTTCAAAGAGGCGATGACAATTTTAAGGCATTTCACGCTTTTATCACTGTCCCGATGTACTTATGACAAGCTAACTTAGCACCTGCATTTTCTTAGTAACCACGAAAATTCGTAAAAGAATAAAGTAAAGTCGATTGTTGATCTGTTTTATTAATTTTTTTCCAAGTTATTCGATTTCCTCATAGGCAAATGTAAACAAAACTATATTTACTTGTTTTCACGTTGTCGACTCTCGAACATTTCACTTCTGATCAAGATTTCATGCCTTCGACCAGTCCAACGTTTGGAGCTTCATATTTGTCATCGGACTGTTCGCAGCCGCACCAACCAGCGACATTTCTTATGTAATGCTAACATTACACGACTACCACGTATCTAGTGATCGAACTCAAAGTGCGATGACAATGGGACCCCATCGAAATTGTGACATGGTACTGTTGCGGCCATCAAAATGCACTCGCGGCGCGTTATTAAGGGGGCTCTTCGCGCGGCCAAGCGTGGAATCAGCGGGTTTATGGTAACACAACACAAAGGGTTGATATTTCTGCTGTTTTAGAAGCGTTTTATCTCACTGTTTCATTATCTAATTGGTGATTTGCAAGAAAAATTCTTCAAGCCCGACGTAACTGTCGACCAACCAACGGTGGCGGAGACGCACCGTGCGCTCGAGTATTCTTGTGCAGAAAGGGCAAAGGCGTGTGTTCCTCGACCACGTTGTGTCGTTATGCAACGACGGCACAACACCAAACCGCAAACTTTTCCATTTATCAATATTTCCCCGGGTCCTCCGCGCCACGAATCCTTTCTGTATTGAATGTAAGTCTTAGCTATTGTCAAGGGTTGCGGAGCAGTGGATTCGCAACTTTCTCTGTTTACAACTGCCGCAACCACAAAATTTCCGCGGCAGAAAATAACAAAACCGAGTCCTTCACGGAATGAATTACTGCAATATTGTCCGTTCGCGCAGATTTTCCACGAATTTATTGAACTCGAACAAACACTTCTCACTGACGACAGCCAGAATTTAGCAGTGAATAGGCAAGTCCCGTTACAGCTTTTTATGGCGAAATGTTTTCGCAAGAAAAATGTATACAACGACGGCGGCAATGGGAATACAGAGTACTCAATAGGATGTACAGAATATTAGAATAGAACACTGTCCAAGACGAGCTCGGAAGGAGGGACATAGCAACAACTGTACAAGGTACCAGCAACAAACACGCCACTCGCGACTTGAACACGCCGCCACGGTCACCTTGACCACTTGCCGTTACTCCACTAGAACCCAAATCGCGTATAACTGCACTCCACTCACCGTGAACGCGAAACAAGAACCTGTTTCTTGTGAGTCGACCGACCCGTCCGTGGCAATTTCCGAAACTCACTGCCCGCCAATTTCCGATCGATCGTCGATCATGTGGTCAGCTGACCTTTCGTTCAGTTGCCCAAACGTATCTCGAGAGACCCACCATATCTGCAGGCCTGTAGGAGACTTGCCTACATCAGGCCTGCGGTCATTACACTTTCTCATTTGTCGCGATCTTCTAGGAAAGTCTCGCTAACACGCAAACTCAAAGGCATTAAATTGCGAGGGTGGATTACATCATTGCCCACAATTCTTTTGGAACATGTGCCGTTTGCTCATCTTCTAGCGTCCTCTGACACCGGCAAGCGAGGATCTAATTCTCTGGATATGGTGTTCGAAAAAAGAGCACATTGAAACCATGAAGTGTTTCTGCAAAATCGCCACGCTTTTGATGTACTTCGATGGTGCTGTGCGATACATATTCTACAACGTCGTCCAAGACGTAAACTCTTCTAATCGGAATCTCCATTGACTATTGTGGGGAGTTTCTGGTAACCGCTGTAAGCGTATTTGTCCCAGATCAGCAGACTTGACGATATCGAACTAATGACAGATGACAGTAGCCACTCTACCGTTACCGTTACGTAAAAAATGTCATTTTTAAATAGCGTAGAAAGTTTATTTGGTTTTTGTGTACGGGATGTTGAGCCTTACCAAGTTTGTACGATTCATGGGATTTGTGTGGAATTATCAATTATAATATATTTATTTTATAGGCGCAAGTGGCCTAGCACGAGCAAATATATTGTCCACAAGAATTTTGACAGGTTAAGTGCATTAAACCACTCGTGGGACTCAAAGATTACTACCAAATAAATGTCGGTGATAGTGCCAGCCGTGATTCGTAACAATCACCATGAATGGAGATACATTAAAAAGATTGATAATTCATAAATTCCATTCCACACGTTGATTCAGTTGTTCCATGTTTTTCGTGCCAAGTCCTATTTACTACGATTCGAAAAGGATGAAGAAGATTAACAACATTGGAATCTATTTCATTAACATTGAAACGAAACATTTCAATTCCAGTAACTAGACAATCAATTTTTATTTGATTGTCCTTTTCTGGTAAATGGTAATGTTCTGCCCAACTAATTTATTGCATTAAATTAGACAAGACATTGATATGTATCTTTGTCCATTCATGATGGACTTATAAATGAAACTTTATGAAAGCAAGCAAGTACTTTTAATGAACAACTTCAACTTTCGGAAAGCCATAAATAATGAATATTCTAAGCACGGCAAATAAAGCAATCAACATTTCCAAGGAAGAACGATGACCTACTAAAGTTACAGAGACAAATTACCTTAAAGATGGGCTCTGATAACTTTCTCTAATAAAAGGGACTATTAAGTTTTGCTTACCTACTCCGAAATAATTTATGACAATTTCGGGTATTTCAAGACCAGTGTACTGCTATCTTCTAAACTGAATGCAAATTGAATCCACGATATCCGTTTTCATTCCTTTGTGTGACGAAAATCTGATTGTTTGACGGGTGGGAGTGACCTTTCGGGCAATCTGAATGGATCTGATAGTCGCTTGCTACTTTATTCGACAAGATTCAATTGACAACATACCAGGATCAAAAGCTGCTCTAATACGTTAGATGTCTTTCTACGTACAGCCATAACTGCTGAAAAATTAAGATGATATTTTATGAAACTTGTCTTCACTCAAAGCTTACTCTTATTTTGCTTTCATACATTAATTCATTGCCATACCTTTCCTCCGTATCTACTACTTTCAGTTGGCAGGAATTATGAGAGCAAAATTTTTTTCTGGAAATTTTCGTACATTAACAATTCAGAAGGAGCTCGAAATTTTCTTCCACATTCGCAGTTCACAGTCACTTCTTTCGAGCTCTTTAATACTGGAATTGTCGCAATTGAATTCATTACAAACCTTAAGTGAACTTAATTTTGTCTAAAGGCAATCAATCTATGTATCATTCAAATCTGTTGTATCCTATCAGGGTTTTTATTACTCCTTAAGTTTGTATTCCACCATCAGTAATCGACCAGGGAAAATATGCTATTCAGTCAATAAACACCGACTCAGATTTTAACAGGACTTCGTCACGTTTCAAACACTATAAACATGGTCAACTTCGTTGAGGATGTTTTTTTATTAACATTAAAAGCTTAAAACAAGGTTAGTGGTGAATTATCTCTGTTGAAGATATTCCGAGATATTTCAATATCTTGAGGTGAGGGTGAGGATATCATAAATAAACCCACTGTGGGCAAGTGGTGTAGAAAGTTTTATGTAGACAGACCAAACATCAATGACAAACCAAGAACTGAAAGACCCTAAATATTGCTCAAAAACTTGGTTGGTGGGAAAATCGAGGCAGTTGTTCATGAAGAATACCGAACAAAAGCAGATTAAATTTCTTAGACGCTTGCGCAACTTTCCTGATCATTTTGAAGAACTACACTCAGAAGACTCTGGTTCACTCATGACTGTGTTGAAAGTGTGTCAAAAAATAGTACCAGAAAATTTGACTCTCTAGCATCCGCGAACATGTTGACTTACTTGAGTTTGGCGCTGAGGATTCCCTTAACTCAATCGTACATAGAAATAAGTTGAAGTAAGCCAGTTCTCAGTATGGTGTTATACCGGTTCCCCATCTGTCGAAAAATTCTAAGCCATATATTCATGAATAAGGTTAAATACCTGTGCTGAAAATATTGGGATTGTGACAACATTATATCGATCGAATTTCTTATGAAGTTAAATAAAGCACTAGAAAACCATCTCGAAATCCAACAAAATAGTTATTTCCTGAAAAATTCAAACGAACAAATCTCACCATGCTTGGTGAATTATAACGAAAACATTATGTTTGACACTCCAGCTGTCAGTCATTAAAACAATATGATGCTACAAAAATACACTTGGATTCACTTGGTGGGGATGTTTCATTATCCATTCATCTCCTGAAAAACACACAACTGTAAAATTGAGCTTTCACCCTACAGATAAAGGAAAGAGCAGACGATAGAGTTGTTTGGGCAAAGCAAGTGAAACAAGACGGTTGAATTAATTGAACAGGATAGCAATCATGTAGAAAACTGTCACTTCAGATGAAAGAGTATTAAAAATTGAATACAAATAATTTTCGTACCTTCTACAATCTAAAAATTGGTTGCTAACAGCAAAGGCGTTACCCACGAATTACAACTAAAACCACAAATAGGACATTAGTGTGCAAGTGCAATGAAAATGACATGAAAAACGTCTCGAAAAACGAAAAAAGGTCTTGAACAGCCAGGGTTTCATCTAATCAAAGCTTTCCCGAAGATTCGCCAAAGCTTTATCAAAGCTTGATCAAAGTTTTCTCAGAGCTTGCACAGAAAGGCGCTATGCTCATTTGAGGTCCATTTTGAGCTACTATCAGTGAGTATTGACAAAGTAAAGAACGAATACAGACAGTGTAGTTAATTTGATTTCTTCTGAAAATTTCTGAAATTGAGAAAGCCAAACCAAAGGCAATTTGGAATATAGGAGAAGTTCAAAGCTGTAGAGCAATATTATTAACTAGTAAGTAACCAGTCGACATCCACCTAAGCTGGTAGTGCCAATCGATGCGTCCCGGCCTGTGAGTTGGCACCTGACGAGAAGCGGCAGGGATGCGTGTTCGAAACCAGCTTGAGCTCTTTCCATCTTTCTAAAAATATTAATTAATTTTTGAGATATTCGACAGAATTTGATCAGAACTTCCGCACCCATGAGTGTTCGCTGAGTTAGCTTAGCTAGGGTATAAATCACTTATAATGTTGTAAGTGAAAATGGAAAAAGTGATCTACCAAAAACTTCTGATATTGGTATTCACTACTTATTGAATGTCATAACTCACACTTTTCAGTCAAATGGCAGGGGCGCGTGTTCGATACCAACAGCTTATCAGTAGAATATCTTGAATTGAAAATGGTACTGTACCGAAAAATTTCAGTGCTGCAAGTCGTTCAATCAATGTGATCATAAAACGAGACTTAGCATCTGTCAAAATAAGACCATAAGATTTTCGCTACATGACCTATGACTCACACAGTGATTGAAATCAATGTTTTAACTAAAGAGTCCAAAGCCTTCGTAATTCCAAGCACTGTTGGTGGATGTACTTTCTACTATTATCTACTGCTACGTAATAATATGCCTTGTACTGCTTACCGTTCATGGTAATGGCGTCTTATTTGTGCTTCATTGTCGACCAAATAACATAAAATGTCCATAGCACAAATATAATTAGCAAAATTGAAATTGTTAGCACTTTACAGTAGATTATGACACTCAAGAACTTTCCTGTAAATCTCCTTCTTTATTTCTAACCAGACTTGGGATCGGCTTGGGCGAAATTATGGTGCTAGCAGTGGCAGGAGTCACGCGTACTTGGCGAATACTTTGACGTTTCGGTGACGCATACGATCGAAACTTTTACGCGTACGATCACTTGACTTTTCCAACACACCCTTTGTCCAAGTGTTCTACTCGGGCGGTTTGCATTTTGCCCAGAAAGCCTTGCGATAACAATACGGCATCGCAAATTCCGTACGCTGCTTATTAGAATCGCAAACTTTAATAAAAATTTAGTCGATGAGTCGACGCACTTAGGCTATGCGTTTCGCGTACGTTGGGAGAATTCCACACGCACGCTTACACATATAATTTTTACAAGACAGGATAATTCGTCTAAATGTATTGTATTTGAATTAGTCAAGCCAGTTATCGTAAAAAAGGTTTAAATTGGAAGACTGAGTAGAATTTTGATTGTAAAAGGCTTTATCTTATCTTATCCTTATCTTATCTTATCTTTATCTTATCCTTATCTACGCGAATGCATAACAGGAAATTTACATTCCGAGAGTTCTACAAAGGTAAACCTCACATAAAATCCTTGGATATGAATTTGGAGAAAATGATAATGCTCGAAAATTAGAATAATTTCTTGCCAACAAATGAATTCAAATAACTGGTTTGAATCTTTGCTTACAGGATACTCAGCAGCAGCACTTTTAGCAATTATATTTGCAATTCCTTTTGGAATTCGGATGTTGGTGCATGAGGAAAAGAGTAGTTGGAAAGATTTCGCTCCAGCTTTTTATTCAGCACACTTGGAGCTTTTCCTTGGGAACGGATGTCTGGGTAAATATCCTGACTAATACTTTATGGAAAACTTTTCAAACGAAAAGCGCCTTTTATCCTTGCTTTCAACTAGGTGTTGGTGTATTAATGCTTTTAACACTCACCGTGGAACGATACGTGTCAGTGTGCCATCCAGGATATGTTCGCCCGTTCATGGGTTCGCCAAGGTGTGAGTTTTTATCGTGTTTGTTGATTTTCATGTTTGGTTTTTATGAATAAAATCATGTTTCGATATATTATATATGTTTAATTTGCTGTTAAATTTGGTTATTAAATAATTTTACAGTGCAACAGTTGTGTTCATAACATTACTTACATTCATTATATACTCACCGAGCATATTTCGAGGCGAAATAATTCGATGCGTAGCTGATAGTGGAGCAGTTGTATATTACAGAAAGGACAATGCTGAATTTTTAAGGACCTTATTTTATTCAGTAAGTATTTATATCGACTTTTTTAAAATGTATGACTTATTTTCCATGCAACAATTTCTTGTGGAGTATACAAGTTCTTTCTTCGCATAAACATCAACACAAAAAAGAAATAAGAAGTAAATTTGTGTTTCTGCAACCAATAGTGGAGTTTCTGTTTTTACTATCATATGTGGTATCATATGTAGTTTTTTCTTATTGTGAATTGTCATATAACATACGTTCGACTTCTCCGAATTCTCCTACAATCCAAATGAAAATCAAAAATTGCACCACCAATTTTTTTGAGGAGTTCGTTTCAATTAATAACGCGAGTAACTTTTTTCCTGAGTCAATTTCTTTGTTTATATGCACAAATAAAAAGGAAGTTTTCTATTGGTCACAATTGCTTATGGTGAGGCTACTTTCAGTGAAAGACCATCCCTTGAGTTGTTCCAATGCTTTGAGTATGGTGATTTTGTTGTCGGGGACCGGCATAGCAATGAGAGAGGGAGGGATTTAGAGAGAGGACGTTTTTGAATGCGCCGAATCGAAGGCGTTACTTAGGGATCACTCGTGTCTTAATCACTTTCGTCTTTACCAAGTATTGGATATATTACGTGAAGATAAATATACGATTTACTGATCCATACATCATACTCTGGGCATATTAGCGCCACCAGTGGCGCGTAGAAAGTCATGAACAGCTAAATGAATCAGTTGGCATAGTTAAGCAAAGCTCAGAAGCCCTGATAGCTGTTGACGTTCCAGTTGACTCTGCCAACTATTTTCTGGTGTATCTAGCTAGTGGCTAGCAAGATAGAACAGAATTGGAGATAGAAAGGGATAAAAATCTTTTCGGAGAATCTTGGGAGTTAGAAAGGAGCAAATAAAGCCAAAGACAACAACAGACAACCGACTCACATTCATATAAACTCAAGCAAGAGCAGTGGAATCTGCTAGCGGTGCAGCACGTCAATGCATGAACAATGGTCTATCCCTGCTTTACCAAAGAAGACATGCCCATTTCAAACACAGGTAACTCGAGTCTCCAGACATGGAGCACAGCGAAAGCAGGCTGATTGCCTTTGTGATTAATTTAAAAGCAAAGAGCACTACTTGCCTGACTGGAAATTATTCGCTGCTCTATCTGAATCAGACAGATAAAACCTCATTCTGGCAAGTCAACTTTGTTTCAATTGTTTTGGCCACCATTCCATTATGATTCATATACCATGGACATGGACTAAATCATTGAGAAAAACTCGATCTACTCAAAAGCCATCAACATCCAAGCAGTGAGATGATGCAGTGCCATTTCATCAGCCAACTCCAGATAGCGCTAATTTGCAGTCGATTTTTCAAGTAGTGATTTGATCATACAAACGTCAGAAAACTCAACAATAACAAACAATCTCAGCAAGACTGTCATCACAAAAAAAACTTCAGATAAATTACTGACACATGAGATGCTGTCTGCAGACTTTACTCCATTAACAAAAACACGTGTCAGAAATTATTTTCATCTCAAAGTCAACTTAGCAGTTCTACTCACCACTTCCAATGCAATCCTGATCTCCGACTACACACAAATCTGGGTTCGACTCTTAATTTACTGAGGCTCAGAGTAAACATTCATCTCAGCCAGTCAAATGAAAAATTGTCACCTTTCAGGTCGTCCATCAACAGTTTATATAGTGGGCATTGACAATGTTCAAGTTGTACAAACGATACGATTGACAACAGTGACACTGAGATCAACTGATTCTAAGCAACCGGCCACGATTGATGCTCACATATTCCAAAGTGTCACTGGTCTTTTACCAACTAGACCTACGACAACAATCGATTGTCCAGCTATCAAAACGTTGCAAATCGCTGATCCCGATTACTCAATTCCTCCATTGTCATTCTTAGTGGTGATGACAACTGTAATCTCATTGTCAGACCAAGCATTAAACAATAACCTCAGCAGACTTTGGTAGCCCAATACGAAGTATTCGAATGGTGGATGCTACTTGGACCAGTCAACCAAACTCTATCCCCAGCCAGACGAAGTCACCCTGTAACAATGAACAACTCTTATCAGCAAGTTTCAGGTCTCTTTCAGTTTCCTAGTTGTGGGTTCAGCGTGAAGTTCCAGATATATCAGCCAGTCCAGACTCTCCAACTCCACCCAGATAATCTTGCTTATAAGATCATTATGTTTACACTCATCCAAGAGATAAAGATGGTAGGTACATCGTCAGAATACCATTGAAAGCAACACCATCACTTCTAGGCAATCCATCTGTGAAACCTCGTTAGTGTTTACATAATATCCTCAGACGACTCTCCAAGATAACACATGCACTGACCTATATCACGATTCTATGTACGAATATGAAGAACTGAACCAAACAGTGAGAGCTATAAGGACCTTTGCCAACAAGTCTATTATTTGCCAAATCACGATGTTTTAAGAGACAACCAGCCTCAAAACGAACCTAGCAAACCTTCTTTTCGTATTCAATGGCTTCCCTAGTCGATCATATAGTGGTCTTTAAGGGCGAAGATCCATAGATATATAGCAGATGTCCTGGCTTGGATACGACCGATTAAATTAATGTTCAAATCACATGTCACAAAGGTATACCGGCAAATAAAAGTCCACCAAGAGGATTGGGATCTTAAGAGGATTCTGTGTATCACCTTTGTACCTTATGTAACCACAGTCAAATATGATTCCAGATCAACACTTTTCTTAGCTACTCGTAACATGATCCAGCTGGTTCAAAATGGGGATCACAAATTCCCTCTAGATGTGGATCGGACAGTTGGAGGTACTGATACTAACCTACTCATAGACATCTCAACAGAAGCTAGATAACTTGCCAAGGCACGTGGCCTTTCCGAGTTGGCCTTTTCTCATTTGACCTTTCAAAATCAGTATCAAACAACTTATCAGATGACCAAATTCACTCATTTGAAATTAGCAAGACAAAGTTATTTGGGCTCTGGTGGATTGTATCTGATGATTCTTTTTTCAGCTCGAAAAGCACCTTGTGGGAAGTCCAAGCTCGCAAAGAGAATTATTCTTTTGGAAACAGCACAAATCTACGATCCACTAGTATTTTTGCCACACTTTGTTGTCAGGGCAAAAATCCAAGTGGGACTTATTTACCAAATATATTGTAAGAGATTAGGTTAGATAACTTCTCATGGGATGAGCCAACTCCACCGTACATTGTATATAAGTGAAATACCAACTCAAAAAGTATTTTGGACAGATTCATGAGTTATATTGATCCGGATTCAGTCTCAGCCATCCCATTGGATCCCTCAGCGCCATCCCTCAGTGACCCGGGATTATATTAAACATACGGACAGCTGAACTAGAATATCATTAGGATATGATATACAGATATTCTAGTCTAATCAAATCAGGCAAAGTCACTGCAATCTGTCAACTTCTTGGACAAGTACCACTGTAGTCTCTACACTTCCCCCTCACGGCAAATGAATTAAAGAAAGCAAGTTTTTTCTGGATAAATGCAACTCAAGAATTGTACTACTTTCAAGGACTTAAAATGATCTACTTGCAATCCTTAGCCGTCTCACACCCCCTCGCAGTGCGATGACTCGCACAACATACAGTGACACTCAAGGAGTCACGTGTGTTGGAGGGCGGTTAGCAAATGTTTTCTTGCACCATGAAGCAAAATATCTTGCAATCTTGCCACAAAAAGCATATTTATTCAGACTAATCATTGCAGATGCCCGTGAAAGATCATTGCATGGTGGGACGCCGGCTACTCTGAACCTCTCACGATCATCTTACTAGATTCTGTGTTCTTACTGCAACTAGACTTCCGGCACGATGCTAAATTGTTCAGTGTTTAAAATACGTTCGTTTACGTGAGGATCAAGCTGGACAACTCATGGGTCACTTGCCATTCAGCTTGACCATTTCCAGCAGTGGTGGGGATTACGCTGGTCCCATTAAAGAATTGGACTGGCAGGGGTGCCAAAATCATCAATGGTTGGTTGTGTATTTTTGTGTTCTTTGTTACGTCTGCTCTTCACCTTGAGATTGTAGCAGATTATTCAGCTGACTCATTTCTTATCGCGTTGTAGCAGTATGCAGGACTTTCCACATTGATTGGGGCACTACTCTTTGAGGAGTTGACAATCACATAAGAGAACTTTTCAAGTAGGGTGCTCAACAGTTCTGTCAACTCGCTTTTAATCTATCAAAGGATGTAATTGAGTGGTAGCTAATCCACCAACTGCACGACTCATGGGAGGAAATGGGAAGCTGAATTTGAATCGGCGAAATATCACCTGGCAAGAATTGTTTGGGACTCACCCTTTACGTGTGAAGAGATTCCGACACTGCTTGTTCAGATTGAAGCGGTCTTCAACTCTTCATCACTCGAACCTCTCTCAGCCGACACAACAGATATCTCAACAACAAATACAGAGCATTTCATGATTGCCATAGCCTGCACTTCACATCCAATCCGTAAATTGTCCAGATTGCAATAGATCACCCAATGAAACCAATCATTCTGGGCAACTTACTGAAACTTGGTTCTGACTTGATCAAAGCAAAACCTTCAGCAGCAACTCACCATCTCAAAATGGAAACACCCTTCACATCAGATCACAGTTGGATCAATAGTACTGCTCTCTGATGAGAGGTTCCCACAAACAAAGTGACCTCTTGGCAGAGTGATGGAGGTGTTCCCAGAATCAGAGAGACTCATCTGAACATTCTCAGCAGAAAATTTGTGATTTTACCATACACTCCTCCTGCTGAAGATCAGCATCGCTGATCATGGGACGAGTCTAAATTTCAGTTTTTTGAGCTAGTGTCCGTTTTCTAATTTGACTTCTTGTTCGCGGCCTAAAGATGAATAATGTATGAGTTTATCATAGGCTCAAGTTTTTTGCTACAAGGAAGGGTATAATTGAAATCAATCTGATATTTATGTATACCAAACTAAATATGTCTTACCTATAGCACTCATAACCAATGGAAGAATGAAAAATTTAATGGACATGTTTCGGGCAAGTCAAGACAGTATTGTGAAAATCACCTAGTACCACTCATAACACACATCCTAGAGTATCTTATTCACTTAGTTATACAATATTCACATAAAGTATTGTTTGAAAAGTCGTTCTTGCGGGAAAATGAACTGTTGTGTTCATAACATTACTTACATTCATTATATACTCACCGAGCATATTTCGAGGCGAAATAATTCGATGCGTAGCTGATAGTGGAGCAGTTGTATATTACAGAAAGGACAATGCTGAATTTTTAAGGACCTTATTTTATTCAGTAAGTATTTATATCGACGTTTTTATGATGTATGACTTATTTTCCATGCAACAATTTCTTGTGGAGTATACAAGTTCTTTCTTCGCATAAACATCAACACAAAAAAGAAATAAGAAGTAAATTTGTGTTTCTGCAACCAATAGTGGAGTTTCTGTTTTTACTATCATATGTGGTATCATATGTAGTTTTTTCTTATTGTGAATTGTCATATAACAAACGTTCGACTTCTCCGAATTCTCCTACAATTCAAATAAAAAGCAAAAATTGCACCACCAATTTTTTTGAGGAGTTCGTTTCAATTAATACCGCGAGTAACTTTTTTCCTGAGTCAATTTCTTTGTTTATATGCACAAATAAAAAGGAAGTTTTCTATTGGTCACAATTGCTTATGGTGAGGCTTTTTCAGTGAAAGACCATCCCTTGAGTTGTTCCAATGCTTTGAGTATGGTGGTTTTGTTGTCAGGGACCGGCATAGCATTGAGAGAGAGAGAGAGGGATTTAGAGAGAGGACGTTTTTGAATGCGCCGAATCGAAGGCATTACTTAGGGATCACTCGTGTCTTAATCACTTTCGTCTTTACCAAGTATTGGATATATTACGTGAAGATAAATATACGATTTACTGATCCATACATCATACTCTGGGCATATTAGCGCCACCAGTGGCGCGTAGAAAGTCATGAACAGCTAAATGAATCAGTTGGCATAGTTAAGCAAAGCTCAGAAGCCCTGATAGCTGTTGACGTTCCAGTTGACTCTGCCAACTATTTTCTGGTGTATCTAGCTAGTGGCTAGCAAGATAGAACAGAATTGGAGATAGAAAGGGATAAAAATCTTTTCGGAGAATCTTGGGAGTTAGAAAGGAGCAAATAAAGCCAAAGACAACAACAGACAACCGACTCACATTCATATAAACTCAAGCAAGAGCAGTGGAATCTGCTAGCGGTGCAGCACGTCAATGCATGAACAATGGTCTATCCCTGCTTTACCAAAGAAGACATGCCCATTTCAAACACAGGTAACTCGAGTCTCCAGACATGGAGCACAGCGAAAGCAGGCTGATTGCCTTTGTGATTAATTTAAAAGCAAAGAGCACTACTTGCCTGACTGGAAATTATTCGCTGCTCTATCTGAATCAGACAGATAAAACCTCATTCTGGCAAGTCGACTTTGTTTCAATTGTTTTGGCCACTATTCCATTATGATTCATATACCATGGACATGGACTAAATCATTGAGAAAAACTCGATCTACTCAAAAGCCATCAACATCCAAGCAGTGAGATGATGCAGTGCCATTTCATCAGCCAACTCCAGATAGCGCTAATTTGCAGTCGATTTTTCAAGTAGTGATTTGATCATACAAACGTCAGAAAACTCAACAATAACAAACAATCTCAGCAAGACTGTCATCACAAAAAAAACTTCAGATAAATTACTGACACATGAGATGCTGTCTGCAGACTTTACTCCATTAACAAAAACACGTGTCAGAAATTATTTTCATCTCAAAGTCAACTTAGCAGTTCTACTCACCACTTCCAATGCAATCCTGATCTCCGACTACACACAAATCTGGGTTCGACTCTTAATTTACTGAGGCTCAGAGTAAACATTCATCTCAGCCAGTCAAATGAAAAATTTTCACCTTTCAGGTCGTCCATCAACAGTTTATATAGTGGGCATTGACAATGTTCAAGTTGTACAAACGATACGATTGACAACAGTGACACTGAGATCAACTGATTCTAAGCAACCGGCCACGATTGATGCTCACATATTCCAAAGTGTCACTGGTCTTTTACCAACTAGACCTACGACAACAATCGATTGTCCAGCTATCAAAACGTTGCAAATCGCTGATCCCGATTACTCAATTCCTCCATTGTCATTCTTAGTGGTGATGACAACTGTAATCTCATTGTCAGACCAAGCATTAAACAATAACCTCAGCAGACTTTGGTAGCCCAATACGAAGTATTCGAATGGTGGATGCTACTTGGACCAGTCAACCAAACTCTATCCCCAGCCAGACGAAGTCACCCTGTAACAATGAACAACTCTTATCAGCAAGTTTCAGGTCTCTTTCAGTTTCCTAGTTGTGGGTTCAGCGTGAAGTTCCAGATATATCAGCCAGTCCAGACTCTCCAACTCCACCCAGATAATCTTGCTTATAAGATCATTATGTTTACACTCATCCAAGAGATAAAGATGGTAGGTACATCGTCAGAATACCATTGAAAGCAACACCATCACTTCTAGGCAATCCATCTGTGAAACCTCGTTAGTGTTTACATAATATCCTCAGACGACTCTCCAAGATAACACATGCACTGACCTATATCACGATTCTATGTACGAATATGAAGAACTGAACCAAACAGTGAGAGCTATAAGGACCTTTGCCAACAAGTCTATTATTTGCCAAATCACGATGTTTTAAGAGACAACCAGCCTCAAAACGAACCTAGCAAACCTTCTTTTCGTATTCAATGGCTTCCCTAGTCGATCATATAGTGGTCTTTAAGGGCGAAGATCCATAGATATATAGCAGATGTCCTGGCTTGGATACGACCGATTAAATTAATGTTCAAATCACATGTCACAAAGGTATACCGGCAAATAAAAGTCCACCAAGAGGATTGGGATCTTAAGAGGATTCTGTGTATCACCTTTGTACCTTATGTAACCACAGTCAAATATGATTCCAGATCAACACTTTTCTTAGCTACTCGTAACATGATCCAGCTGGTTCAAAATGGGGATCACAAATTCCCTCTAGATGTGGATCGGACAGTTGGAGGTACTGATACTAACCTACTCATAGACATCTCAACAGAAGCTAGATAACTTGCCAAGGCACGTGGCCTTTCCGAGTTGGCCTTTTCTCATTTGACCTTTCAAAATCAGTATCAAACAACTTATCAGATGACCAAATTCACTCATTTGAAATTAGCAAGACAAAGTTATTTGGGCTCTGGTGGATTGTATCTGATGATTCTTTTTTCAGCTCGAAAAGCACCTTGTGGGAAGTCCAAGCTCGCAAAGAGAATTATTCTTTTGGAAACAGCACAAATCTACGATCCACTAGTATTTTTGCCACACTTTGTTGTCAGGGCAAAAATCCAAGTGGGACTTATTTACCAAATATATTGTAAGAGATTAGGTTAGATAACTTCTCATGGGATGAGCCAACTCCACCGTACATTGTATATAAGTGAAATACCAACTCAAAAAGTATTTTGGACAGATTCATGAGTTATATTGATCCGGATTCAGTCTCAGCCATCCCATTGGATCCCTCAGCGCCATCCCTCAGTGACCCGGGATTATATTAAACATACGGACAGCTGAACTAGAATATCATTAGGATATGATATACAGATATTCTAGTCTAATCAAATCAGGCAAAGTCACTGCAATCTGTCAACTTCTTGGACAAGTACCACTGTAGTCTCTACACTTCCCCCTCACGGCAAATGAATTAAAGAAAGCAAGTTTTTTCTGGATAAATGCAACTCAAGAATTGTACTACTTTCAAGGACTTAAAATGATCTACTTGCAATCCTTAGCCGTCTCACACCCCCTCGCAGTGCGATGACTCGCACAACATACAGTGACACTCAAGGAGTCACGTGTGTTGGAGGGCGGTTAGCAAATGTTTTCTTGCACCATGAAGCAAAATATCTTGCAATCTTGCCACAAAAAGCATATTTATTCAGACTAATCATTGCAGATGCCCGTGAAAGATCATTGCATGGTGGGACGCCGGCTACTCTGAACCTCTCACGATCATCTTACTAGATTCTGTGTTCTTACTGCAACTAGACTTCCGGCACGATGCTAAATTGTTCAGTGTTTAAAATACGTTCGTTTACGTGAGGATCAAGCTGGACAACTCATGGGTCACTTGCCATTCAGCTTGACCATTTCCAGCAGTGGTGGGGATTACGCTGGTCCCATTAAAGAATTGGACTGGCAGGGGTGCCAAAATCATCAATGGTTGGTTGTGTATTTTTGTGTTCTTTGTTACGTCTGCTCTTCACCTTGAGATTGTAGCAGATTATTCAGCTGACTCATTTCTTATCGCGTTGTAGCAGTATGCAGGACTTTCCACATTGATTGGGGCACTACTCTTTGAGGAGTTGACAATCACATAAGAGAACTTTTCAAGTAGGGTGCTCAACAGTTCTGTCAACTCGCTTTTAATCTATCAAAGGATGTAATTGAGTGGTAGCTAATCCACCAACTGCACGACTCATGGGAGGAAATGGGAAGCTGAATTTGAATCGGCGAAATATCACCTGGCAAGAATTGTTTGGGACTCACCCTTTACGTGTGAAGAGATTCCGACACTGCTTGTTCAGATTGAAGCGGTCTTCAACTCTTCATCACTCGAACCTCTCTCAGCCGACACAACAGATATCTCAACAACAAATACAGAGCATTTCATGATTGCCATAGCCTGCACTTCACATCCAATCCGTAAATTGTCCAGATTGCAATAGATCACCCAATGAAACCAATCATTCTGGGCAACTTACTGAAACTTGGTTCTGACTTGATCAAAGCAAAACCTTCAGCAGCAACTCACCATCTCAAAATGGAAACACCCTTCACATCAGATCACAGTTGGATCAATAGTACTGCTCTCTGATGAGAGGTTCCCACAAACAAAGTGACCTCTTGGCAGAGTGATGGAGGTGTTCCCAGAATCAGAGAGACTCATCTGAACATTCTCAGCAGAAAATTTGTGATTTTACCATACACTCCTCCTGCTGAAGATCAGCATCGCTGATCATGGGACGAGTCTAAATTTCAGTTTTTTGAGCTAGTGTCCGTTTTCTAATTTGACTTCTTGTTCGCGGCCTAAAGATGAATAATGTATGAGTTTATCATAGGCTCAAGTTTTTTGCTACAAGGAAGGGTATAATTGAAATCAATCTGATATTTATGTATACCAAACTAAATATGTCTTACCTATAGCACTCATAACCAATGGAAGAATGAAAAATTTAATGGACATGTTTCGGGCAAGTCAAGACAGTATTGTGAAAATCACCTAGTACCACTCATAACACACATCCTAGAGTATCTTATTCACTTAGTTATACAATATTCACATAAAGTATTGTTTGAAAAGTCGTTCTTGCGGGAAAATGAACTTAATTTAAATATTAGGATAAAGATTATTTTGAATCCTTTTCAAACAAAGGTGCACTGATTATCATCTCGCTCACAGCAGCCACAAGCTAAGGCAAATTTACAAATGCAATCTCACGTCTTTATTACATCATCAAATCATTTTCCACAACTATATTTCCAAACCCATTTCCCTGATTATGTCCCTAAATATACTCTTCTCTACTGCAGGTATTCAAAGTTATTCTCGAGGTGGTATTCAAGCTTGTGCCAACAGTGCTGATAGCGGGATTCAATTTAAGGATAATGATGGTTTACCGTCAAACATGTGAAAAAAGACGTCGAATGACATTATCACGTAATTCTTGTGTAAAAGAAGACGATTCCAGGAAATTTGCTGAGGAGCGACGACTTACGCTCCTTTTAGGTAAGTCCTTACAAAGGCAACAACAATGTAGAATATTTATGGCTTTGGCAGCATGAAGACTGTGCTCAAAATAAGTGAGCAATCAAAGTTTATTAAGACAAAGATAAACCATTTTTTGCACAGCATGCATGTCCTTTCCCCAGAACATAATTTACTTGATAACATTATGCTCCATAAGTGTCATCCGTCATTTCGAGCCAAGATTTTCTTTTTTGTTACAGGTAGTACATCGATTTTGTTTCTTGTATGTGTGTCGCCCATGGCAATATTACATATGACGTTATCACCCGAAAATGTATCAAGTTACTCATTCCAAGTAAGTTCCGTTTTTGTCCGGATGCAACACATTGTTTCTGCTTTTAATAATGTCTCCCATTTCCAGGTATTTCGTGCTTTAGCAAATCTTTTAGAGTTGACAAACTACTCGATGACTTTTTACATATATTGCTTGTTTAGTGAAGATTTTCGCAATACTTTGATAAGGACGTTCAAATGGCCGTGGTGCAGTAATCCGCTATGTAAACGAAAGAATGACGTGAGTTACGCTTATGGCTTTCAAAGCTTCTACTACTACTGCTACTACTATGACGTCTACTGTCCCTCATCCTCCTACTCGTACTGCTATTGTTATTCCTACAACTACCACTTACGCTAATACAATTGTTATCTGCTACTGCTGCTCCTGCTTCGATTATTACTACAACATTGCCCCTACTAGCCAGCTCGTATTATTACGACTACTAATAGAACTACTGTCAATACTTCTATTATGATTACTACTATTATTGACGCAACTACTCCTTTTTCTCCGACTATTATTACACCTACCACTCTTACTATTCCTTGCAATACTGATACTACTAAGGCTACTACCACTATTACTCTACCACTATTACACTAGTTCTACTACTACTACTTATTCTACTACTACTACTACTACTACTGCTACTACTACTACTACTTCTACTATGTGTAAAGTGCTTTTTATCACATATGAATGATTTTGTCCGTTAAAACCGGTCGAAGTATTTAATGTTAACATTTAGTCTATATTTCAGTTTGCTCTCAAATCAAAACCACTTCTGAAATCTGACAAAAATGGCTCGAAAAATCTTATTCATAACACAACAACATCAGGACTATGCACCGTTGGAGGACGCTCAAGTATTTGATACAAGGAGTACGCTATTCAAACGGCTGTATGAGAACGAGAGATGCCCTCATATGGGGCCCTAATCTATTAAAATTTACTTTTAACAAAAATTTTTCTAGCTACGTATTTGCTCAGAACCAGATGCTGCGCATGTAAAATAATTTGAAAAGAAAATCTTTTTTGTTTTTCATTTGAATTCAGTTCCTATTGTAGATATTAGAAAAACTTTACATCATTTTACAAAATCATTTGTGTATAGGACGAGTCAAGTTGCGAAGCTCTACAATGTATGTAGGAGTAACGAAAGGACAAGAAAATTAATGGTGCCCTAAATGCAATTATGACGTTTGATAGGATCGAGCTGATAAAAGCAGGATAAGAAATGAATTGAATTGAATATAATTCTTCGATATTTATTTGTTGGAAACACTTTATAGACATATGTAGACAGAGTGAAATATTTTTATATTCAAATTTAAATAGTGTCGATTAATTTTTTATGGAAACGTACAACAGAAAATCAAAAAGGCTCTACACAAAAATGTAAAACATTGAAATGTCCAATACTGGAACGGTATTAAAAGCACTTGTAGGAGTTCAAAAATACAAATCCTTACCATAGTAAAAATGTTATAAATAGAAAAATAAATGCACGGTTTTCTCGTTAAATCCAATATTTGTCCAGCACCTTGCATGTTCCGTGGGAAAGAAAATTTTTCAATTGATTGTTGTATCCTGTAAACATTTCACTATGCTGAAAAAATGATTTGGAGCAATATCGAATGCAGAATACATTTACCAAACTCATTGAAAATCGAGCAGCAGAACATTAAAATTACGTTGGAAAAAATTTAATGGTAGTTTACTATGAAAATATTAGGATAATAAATAATTTCAAGCCCTCACAAGGTAATTACAATAAGGAGTACTCCTTTGTTCCTTCTTAAGTGTTAATTATTGCCATAGTTTGAAGTAGAACTTCTAATGCATCGGCAGAGACGATTCGCCATACATGCCTTTTTGTTGATCTAAACTTCAGGAAGTCTTACCAGCTCACCCCTCTTTCGAAAAAAGCTAAAAATTATAATTGGGAGTATTGCCAATTGCTTTGATCCCCATTTCTACTCTTTGTTATTATTTATCTACTAACTGAACAAAAACTCGGCGTCAAATATTCGTTTTACATTCAGAAAACTGAAACATAATTTATAGATTTGACACGGAATGGGTTTTTTAGTGAGGTATTAAGTTTGTAAATTTATGTGAAATGTTCTATTTGATCCGAATAAATCGATTTTTTATTGTTAAAGTTAAAACAAGCATCTACTTACTATAACTGAGCTAGCCAATTTTTGAGCATACCATCGGATCAAAGTTGCTTCGAACTGGCTTTAAAAACAACAAACACTTGATTTCATGAATCGCTATCAACAAGGACTCCTTTTAGACTCCCATTTTGTGTGCGCCTAGTTCCTTTATGCAATTTTTTTTCCATGGCCTCAGTTGACTCAGCGCATTTCCTGGAGTGGATATTTGTATTTACGCAGAAATTGAAAAGTGACACTGGCTTTTGTTTAGTTTTCGACTAAAATTTCAGTCACAATCAGCCTTGACTATGAAAAAAAATGATAAATCTATAAACTCTTTGTTCAGTAATCCTCCTCTTTCCAATAATATGCTTCCCATAGATGTCTAAGGATAAGTTTGTCGTTTTCGCTATGGAATGAATTCACAAATCACACAACGAAAACTGAAGAAAACGATGAATATCCTGGTAACTTTCGACGTAGTTGCCCCTACCTTTAATAGCAGCAGTGGCCTACTAATACTGTGAGGTGGACAAAATGATAGCGCTCGTGAGATATCCTTCCTGTAAACCTCATTATCAAAATGTGCCATTTCCCGCAATACAACTTATCTAAGAACATATCTTTTAATTTCCATTTATAAAACATTACAATGCTATTGATGTCAGAGACCGTAGTTGTTCCCTGACTTCTTTGACGTTTCAATCATAAACACGAGTGAAGCACTGTGTGCATCATGTGCCACTGGTTCATTTCCCCGATAGTCACTTCAATCTTTTGACGATTCATTCTGTACTAGTTGTCTGTACAAGAACACTACACGCGCGTGTCCATATTAAATTGTGAGCCGGCAAACAAATTTTTGCTACAAGTCGGCCATGTGTGTATGGGTGTGAGGGGAGAATTATATGCCTTTTCTTAGATACTGCCCCGTGAGAACCAAATTTTCGACCACGTTGATGTGATTTGTTTTGATTATATAATTAAAGGGTTGTCAGAATTCTTGGCAAGAGACCTATTTTTCGTTTTGTTTTAGTTTTAAAAGTCTAAATATTTCAGTATTAATGTATTAATTCAGGATTTCAGTCCGGCGGCGTCGCAAAATATCAACTACAAAAAAATCGACGCGACAAAAACATCAACCAAAGTGTTTCAAGCCAATCTATAAGCAATAAAGAGAATCCGTAGTGTCTCTTTAATGTCAAGACAATGATTTTCAAGCACATTTTTTATCTTTTTGAATGCAACACGTTTTATTTTTGACTTCACGATGCTGACTAGTTGCTTCATGCCACTCATAAAAGTTGCAAAGTTGTTAGAAAGAGCTCCTAGCTGTTGTCAAAATAGGCACTGTAGCTAATTTTTTGAAGTTTTTCTGTACCTAATTTCGTCGTTCAGTTTCCGTTTCTAGTAAAACATGCACTTAACTCACCCAAACCTCACACAAATATCAAATAAGTTATACCAACGTTCAAGAATTTAAAAAAATGGTTGATTCGGTCTGTGGGCATAGTTTAAATGAACCAATTTGTATCAAACTTGGTCAGGTGGTAAAACCTGCTTCACTTCAGAAATATTATTTTATATGTTAAGTTTAGCTCATAAGGCCTAGCAGCCAAAAATAGTTCTATTCAAATTATTAAAGTAATGTGTGGAGATTATAAGGCCAGAGGACAAGTTAAACTTTATTATTCTGCGGTTTTTACACGTTTACCTTAACTATTTGAATCCATTCGAACGTTATTTCTATTATAAATTTTTTATTGACTTTTAATATTAATTTTGAAATAATTTCAAATTCGATTTATATGTAATGATATGTAAGAAATCAAGTTACTACTCGGATGTTTCGTTCCCAATACCAAAAATATCAAAGTTTGGGAACCAAAAAATCTATTGAAACTGTCAATACTCATACAATAGTGAAGAAATTGTTGAAATCGCCTGTAAACGATGCCGAAAATAAGTTGAAAAAAGCTCGAATGGCCAAACTGAATATATTTCAAAGCGTGAATAGATATTATTGATGGAAGCATCCCTGATTGACGTTCCCTTGCAAGAATTTTGGGGGAGTATTGCCCAAAATTATGAGTGTGGTTATCTGTAAATTTCCTCAATTTTATTATTAATTGAACAAATATTTTATCCACAGTATTCACTAGAGCTGGTGATAATGTGAAGGTAAAGATTTTTGACTTTCTTATTTCAGAACCTTACCTGAAAGATCCTTCCCTTAATCAAATGTTCTGTTTCTTCCGTTGTCTATGTATAGGTAAAAATGTTAAAAATTATACCTGTAGGATTTTCTTATTCTTTGAAAGTACGCATTTTGATGTGAATGAACTCCTAGTGAGGACTCCTTTTCTCATAGATAGTAATTACCAAAATAGAGAGAAATAGACTTTAGAAGTATCTGAGTCTATAGTAATCTACGTTTACTACAATTTACTGGACTGGGTAATTTTTATTTGGAGTTTCTCATTATTAAATGATACCCATGATAACAATACCTAGGTTACGAACCACTCTTTGAAACTTCAACTTGTAAGTCATTCGCAGTCCTTTTGAAAGTTTTAGAGCCTCGTTCAGCCTAAGTTTCTTGATTTTTTGATCAAGTAACACAATTTCGTAGTCAATTCACCTTTGAAGCTTGCATTTTTGCCTTCCTTTTTCCGTCCCACACATTATTAATTTTCTTGTAAGTATCCTTACGCTACAAGTGACCAATTTTATACATTCGTTTATCCTTGCTCGGAATCAACAAATATTTGCTGATCTGTGAATTAGAGCATTCAGCATTTTTCGAGTTTCAATTGTTGATTGTCCAGATCTGAAACTTCCTTGACAATGACCACGATACATTTTATTTGGATACACTTTGGTGTTCGGATCTAACATATTTATAATTATATTTTTTCCTTTTCTGTAACATGAAAATATGTGCCATCCTGGAATTTTCTCGGACATTAAAAATTTTAACGAACGACCAAAGTTCTCAAAGTAGCAACTCATCCGCCTTACTGTGGGCCGATGCAAATTTCACCACTCCAGCGCTCCTGCGGCATCTGCTCTTGGCTTTAGATGTTGTGAAACAACGTCTCTGATTATATGAGTTATATTGGTATTCGTCTGATACCGCTTTTGCATTATTCAATTGCCCATTTAAAATTGTTACCTGCTCATTTTTTCAGTGCTTTTGTTTCCTTTGCTTCTTTTTGAAAATACTAAAGAAAGGAGAATATAACACACGAAATGCGCATATGCATTGATATAAAAGTGTTGAAAGAAGGAACAATTGTTTCTTTTAAGAGACCTTCAACCTTTTAGCTTTTATGAAACCCTTCTCATAATCTATTTTTCTATTTTCCTTTCTCATAGCTTTTAATCCTTTTGACCGAGCCACACTTCCACTACTACTACTTCAATAACTGACTTGATTCTATATTTCAGTTAGTTGAATGTCTTGTCTTTTAGTCTTTTCGAGAAGTCCTGCAGCTTTTCGCAACCATATATGTAAGGTACCCGCTCGTTTTGAGATTTCTTCATTTCCCAATCTCGGGCTGGTGAGGCTTTCATCCCAAATAACACTCTTTTCAATCAGTGCCAAAGGCAATACTGATTCATGATAATTTAAAACTCGCAGTTAGCATTCACTGCTCAGAAGAATGATACTTAAAAGATATAGGGAAAAATCTTACCTCGCTAGAAATATTCGATTAGGTGAAATATTTTACCCCTTCTTGAGAATCGTGTCCATTTATGGAAAAATATTCATGACCGCAATATGATTTCCTTACATGTAGCGCCAATAATGCGTCGATCGTAATGTTTGAAATTGAAGATCTTGGCCTCCGTTGTATCCTTTTAGAGTCTCTCCGTTTTATAGTAACCAGATCGCCAAAATATCCTCAGCAAATAGTCCTAATAACTTTTTGGTAATAGTCATCCATGTCTTGAGCAGTGCCGAAAACATTTAAAAAACGAGGGCTAAAAGAATGTTCACTATGGTTTAATGTAGACTCTTTTTTGCTTCATTCCCTATCCACCGAAAATATAAAAACTCATTTTACCCATGATATCACAATGTCCTAGGACTATTAGCGCTTTTATTTGTAATTTCGTGAATGTTTCAGTATGTTTTCAATAGCCCAGTTTTGTTAAGCAATATAACATATTACAATTTTCGATCAAATCCAATCTAATCTTCTATTATTTTTACTCCATTCTATTACTGCAATCTATTATATTATTATTACTCCATTATTTGGAGCCAATTCATTCTTGCTACTGATTTAAAGCACACTGAACTCGTCGTCCCAATTCTTATTAGTGAAACTTCTTGAAATCTAAGCAGGTGCTTCGCCAAAGTTGGAATGAAACTTTGTAGCAGCGCAGCAGATATGATAAACTCCTGTTTGAGGCTGATCAGGGAGTATTGCAAACTTCGAGTTGATTGGAGAAGTTTTATCCTTCCGATATTAGGAGCTTGTACTTGACCAACCCATTTACGTTCAAACATGAAGCCGGAAGAATTGGTATCACAGCCTTATTAAGGGCATTTTCGCATAAAGTTGACCAGCCCATTATCTTTTCTTGACTTTTTAATTTAATTGTGGATCCGGCTCATAACAATTCTATCTCGTATCCTGTATGGTGTGCTGACCACGATTTTCAGTATTCAGCTTAGCTGATCCTATCTTTCAAACTACATTCAAAATCGCATTGGACGTATGCTTCTCAGTAAAGCAGCATACGTCCAAGTCGTCCTTTGTCCAAAAAATTTTCGATGTGTCTGTCTATAAAGGACGTGCGTAAATGGTTTCTTCCGTTACCGTTATATTCCAATATTCCAAGCCATAGTCCAATATTATTCCAAACTGAGCATATTGAATTTCCTGTTGCAATTATCGCTCCCCGCTCCATGCCTGTAATTAGTTGGAAAGCCTTTTCCCTCAAATTTTTGACATTTCTTTTTAAGTTGGACTTTGGGATTCTGTTACCAGGAACATGTATTAAATGCTCCTGACTTATTGGTCATTAATCAGGTAATTTTGTTTTGTTGGAAGAGGTGCATTCCAAGCCATCATATACGAGGGCTTTCAGCAAACCATAATTGCCACAGTTAGTCTCGTAATGTTACCTCATGGTTGATCTGCATATTATGGTAGTTCGTAGTCAGAGTCAGAGCTATTTGACTAGATCCGGCGGACTCTTGACTTTTGAACACTAGTATCAATAGTTAAAGTGTACCTTCATGTGCACTTCTTCATGGTTCTTTTAACGAATAAATAAGTCTTTCTACTTTTTTTTTTGATATGTTACCTTTAATATGTGGTTATCGTAGTACTGTATGTTATGTTCGTCTCTATACTACATCTTCAGCAGAATTATGATAGATTTGGTGTTGGATTGCGATTCGGCTGGAATCCCGAATCTTTTGAAAAATCACCGCATCTGGGCAAGGATGAATACAGACGCTTTCTCCGGCTCTTTTCAAAGGTTTGTTTTGTAAATGACGTCACACTGAGTTTTCAAACCTATCAAACGAGCCTGAGCCTATCAAATATCGGGACTTTGATGGTCCATTGGGAGTGGAAGTCAGGAGTCAGTAGTCACAATCAAACCTGATGTGAAGGTCTGTGAATGATAAATTTAGTTCGCTGGGAGTCCTCTCTTATCTGTTCCTTAGACAACAGCATTTATAGTATTTTTCTCGCTTTCTACAAGGTTTAGCTTTTGTGTCATACATTGGATAATTTTCTGGAGTAGTATCTATAATCTTGCTTATATTGTTGACTGTTAAATTGCACCAACATTGTCTTCACGTCGTCTGATTCCTTTTTAGTTTGGTTTGCTTTTCTGTTGTTATTCTCAGGATTTGATTTTCAAATACCAATCCGACAAAGTTGAAGTTTTTTTCACAACAATTTACACCAAAGTTATAAACTCATTTTTCAAGTGCATGCCTCAATTGCTCACTGTGTTTTAGATCAACAAAAAGCATCCTTTCCTAATCTTTCTGTACCCTTAACTTTCGCTGTCCAATGACTATTTGTGGGCCTTCAACCGTATGTGTCTTTAATTGTGTCCGTCTTTTAATTCCTTCACTTTAATTATTTACTCGAAGACCGATCACCTCATCTGATTGATTTCCTATACTTTCGTGAAAAACCCAAAGCGTCTCATTCAGTTTCCCTACTTGACTGTACATAACATCTGATTTATTTTCTATATTGATTCTCACACGGATTGTAAACTGCTCCTGATTATTATATTTATTGTTACTGATGAATTTTCTACAGATCCTTTCACTCCTTTTGCTTTGTACCCTTTTTTATTTACTTGTCAATCATCCTTTTGGGTTGATATTTAGATTATCCAATTAATGATTGGTTTGTTACTTCGAGTAAACAACTACCGGAACTTTCTTAGTGGCTTGTTTTGAACGCACGCCAACTTTGCTTGCTTCTATTGTCTACTAGTACATGCGATGAGAAATACATTATGCTTCCATTATGATTACTTATATTACTAGCTCGGTCACCTCAGCGGCTCGCAACGTTTTCTTGTCGAGCATGTAATAATGTGCATAGAAGTCTACTCTTTTCTTAGGAACATAATGACATTCTATTTGTCCAAAATTTCACATTCTTCGATAAGTAAGAATGAGAGGGAGAGGAATTCTGAATGCAGTACATAATATGAAGGCTCTGCTGAAAAGCATATTAAGATTATCTTAAAATTTTCGACACATATATACCAATTAAAAAATTTATAGATCTTTTCCACTTATTTATATCGTATTCAAATTAATTTTAACCAAAGATGTACATGATATTATGCGTATGTGTAGGAGCTAAGAATAAAACATTATCGATAGGCACAATTAAGTCCGCATGCTATATAGATAGGACTACATCATTCAGCTAAGTCAGAAGAAATATAAATTAAAGAGTTTTGGTGATGTTGCTAGCATTCTATTTATTGCACCAAGTCTTTACTTTGGGCATGAACTTCCTTCTACAATAAAAAAAAGTTTCAAGCTCACAATGACATTTACAAGGATTCAATACAAGAAATAACTGTTTGTATTCCATTTTTTATAAGTGCAATTTAGTAGTTCTTCCTTGCACCTTTTGCGTTTCCTCACAACAATTTCTCACACATTTAATATTGATGTTTGTATTTCGCTAAATGTATTGCGGAAAGCAAAAAAATGAAAGGATATTTTTGTATAAATCAAACACATACAAATTTATATGTAACCAATACAAGGGGAAAAGCTCTAAAGCCTACTATGTGTACCTTTACATAGGAAATAGTGAAAATGGTAGAAATAATCCAATAACCATTCAGTCAAAACAATAAGCCTAATTCAACCAAAAGAAGAGACGTGTACTTATGACAAAGCTTTTGTAAACATATTCATAGTCTTCTATTGATGTAAATATTCATACAATAAAACTGTTTTGCAGACACACACAAAGATGTTTGCATCATGCCACTAACAAACTGTTCAATTTACAATAAAATATAATATACAAACTGGCATTATGCAGAAATAAAGTTGCAATAGTTTGCAAATAGTGGGTTCAACTTCAATAGACAAAGTTACAACAATTGACAAGTAGGTTTTAGTATTAGCACAGAAAGAATGAAGAGAATGTTGATTGGCTTGTAACGTAATGAGTATTGAAAGATTGTTATGTATTCGAGCACTCCTGATTGAAACAAGGATTCCTATATACAATGAGCTATGAACGAAAAACACTGAGATTAAGCATGTATATATTGGAGTTAAGTATGAAAATATGAGATTAAAAATGTAATGAAAATTGTGACAGTGATCTATTATTGTAATAAAAATTGACCGTTTATTTTATTTACAGAAAATCTTGTCATTTTTTGTCTGGAAATTTCAGGAAAGTTTTGTTTTGTTTCTTATTAACTTCCTTCACTAGCACCAATAGATTGCGCCAATGTAAACACTTGTCTGTCAACGTCATTGGGGAATATTTGACAACTGACTCCTGGTCAACAGACTTGCATTCACTTCAGCAGCTAAGAAAACTATCTATTCTTTGATATTAACTATTTAAGTAACAGATAACAACACACACTTCTCACGGTAATATTAAGCTGAACTACACAGCAAGTGAATAAATGAATACATCTGTTGAAGCCGTACGTCATTTCATGTCAATCCACAGAGGTGTAAAAAATAAAGAGTCCTACAGTCGAAATTTTCGTCCGCACTTCCCCAAAATTTACTTATATCGACGAAAAACTACAAATACTTAAAGCAAAATAACCGTAAGTAGCCTCAAGTAAAGGTTATAAATTTCACGATTAGAACTATAGAAACGAAACATGATATCTCCGTGCTATGATGTAAGGGTCTCTAAGTTTTAATAAGCATGGTGTATTCAAATTTACAAAAACATTATTTTATCATTAAATTAATGCAATCCTGAAAAATACATTCTCGTTGAATTTCCCATCATCTGTAACTTTACACAGTTCATGGACTAAGGAGAATCTACGTAACGAGAATGTTAACTCTACATGAACATAATCTCAATCAACTCCTGCCCACTCCATTCAATTTTGACAGATGCTCAACTTCCGTGTATGCCATGTCGCGCCATCCTGTTGAAACCAAAGGTCCCCTGCATTATGGGGAGTTGATTCCACAACGACAAAGTCGTTGATCATGGCTCTATAACAGTCTCCATTAACTGTAATTTTATTCCCACCAGCATTTTTCAAGTCATATGAAGCAATGCTTCCAACGGCCTATAAAGCACTCCCGGCACACCAAACAGTGACTTTCGTAAGATTTAACGGTGTTTGGCAAGCCGCTCCTACCACCATTACTCCTAGTCCGACAGGTTTGCTTATTGACACGGCCATTCAACCAGAAATGAGCCTCGTCGCTAAACAAATTTTCTTTTGAAATTCGGGATCTACAACAATCTTTTCTTGGACCTCTAAACCGAATTTTTGGTATGCCATGTTGTGGTTCAGCTTCAGTTCCTGCACGAGTGGGATTGTTTAAGCCCGCAAATCAATATCCTTCCGTAAAATTTTTCATAATGTGAATGAGCACTGGCTTAACTGTTGTAGCACGATATTGAATGGACTCACTGGAGTCTTGATCGATACTACTATCAGTAAGAGTAAATGTGGTGGTAAAACGATCAATGGTGTATCGAATTTATTGTTCTGATGGACGATTTCGTCAACCATAAAATTAACGGAGTGCGTGATTATTTTCACGAAACGAACAGTTGCTTTTTCAAAATAAACCTGCACAATTTGCAGCCGTTGTTCAGACGTCAACCTTTTTATGATAAAACTGTAAACAAAACTAATCATAACACGCATGACAGCTGCAATACCATACATGGCATTAAAAAGTGTTACCAACTTACAGTTCTATACCTCTAAAGAAACGCTCTTTGTAAAATAATTTACAACCGTTAAATGGATTGTATAAGCGTTATAACTTGTCTAAGGAACTTTGTTCTGTGGACATTGCGGATTTCTTACCTGATTGAATGATTTCATTAATAACCCGATTAGCTTCATAGTATACATTAGTATACATAGACAAACCATAGCAATTACACAATGTTTGGTTTCGTAATAAAGCAGCCCTTACCTTCAAATACTCTTCAATTTGAAATGTTTCTGATTTCTTCTTGTGCTTTAGCAGCAGCGCAATAACGAACTCTTTTTGTAAAGAATTTCAGCTAACGATTCTGCAATTTTATTTTTTATGGACAAGAGTAAAACAGTAGGATATAAAAAATAAAATATACATATATAGATATAAATAAAAAAAATATTTATTTTCTTGCACTTATTACAATGCTCTAGATATTTATACGTTATTTAGAGAACTCTAGCTTACAGTCAGTCAGTTTTAAAATTTAGTTTAAAAAAATATTTACCTCGCAAAACTTTCTTCCTGTAAAAAAACACATAGAGAACATGTCCGTTCGTTCCTGAAATGTCATTTGGAGTTTCAATACATCACATGTTTAGTTAAAAACTGTTACTGTTGCATTATAATCTTGTGATAATCTGCAAACTATTTGCTTAACACATTATATTTTAGACAAATTTCATCATCCTAACAAATTTCTCTGATCTTGTTTATATTTTCAATTCCTCGAGGTCAATTCCTGCAAGTCAACTTCGCGGAGTCAATTTCTTGAAATAAATTCCTTGGTGTCCGAGAAATTGGACACTCAGAGTTCATTCCTCTCCAAGTTTGTTTCTCGGTGTCGATTCCTCAGAGTCAATTTCTCAGAGGCAATATTTCAGAGTCAAGTCCTTAAAGTCCGTTTCTCAGAATCAGTTTCACGACGTCAATGTCTAGGGGTCAATTTCTCGTAGTCTTTCTTGGAGTCTAGTCTTTGGAGTCTTGGAGTTCTAGTCAATTTCTTCGAGTCAATTTCTAGTTTCTAGTCAATTTCTTGGAGTCAATTTTTCAAACTCAATTTCCTGGAATCGATTTCTTGGAGTCAACTTTTCGGAGTCGATTTCTTGAAGTACGTTATTCGGCGTCAATTTCTTGGGTCTTGCTTTTTTGAGTTGATTTCTTAGAGTCTATTTTTCGAAGTCAGATTCTCGTAATCGTTTTATCTAAGTTAATCATAAGAATCAATTTCTTGTTGTAGGTTTTTCGAATTTAATTTTTTGGAGGCAACTTGTCTGCATAAATTCCTAGGGCTCGGTTTTTCAGTGCCAATTTTTCGAATCAATAAATCGAAGCCGATTTCATTGAGTTAACATGTCGGATTCAATTTCTCAGAGTTAACATATTGCCGGAAATTTTCCGGAGTCAAAATTTTAGAGTCATAAGAATCAATTTTTCGTGGTCATTTTCTGGAAGCCAATCGCTCGTACTTTATTTCTCATAGTGAACTTATCAGATTCAATTCCATGGAATCAATTGTGCGGAGTAAATTTCTCGGAATCAATTTGTCTGAATCAGCTTGTTGGAGTCGATTTTTCGGAGTTATTTTTTTGAAGTCAATTGGAATTGGAATTGGAGTCAGTTCATCGAAGATAATACCTCGAAGTTATTGTCTCGGGGTTAACATCTTAGAGTCAACTTGATGGAGTCAATTGTTTTCAATCGATTTTTTCCGCGCCAATTTCTCGTAGTCGATTTTTCGGAGTCCGTTTTTCGGGGATTATTTTTAAAAGCCAAATTCTCGTAGTAATTTTGTCTGAGTAAATCGTAATGAACGATTTTTCGTAGTCAATTTCTCGGACTGAATTTATGAGCGTCACTTCTTAGCGCTTGATTTCTCGAAGTCGATTTTCAAAGTCAATTAATCGGAGTCGATTGGAGCCAACCTGTATCAACAAATAGAAATCGATTTTTCGGAGTCGATCTCTTGAAGTCCATAACTCGTAATCTATTTCTCTGAGTCAACTTATCAGAGTCAATTCCTCGGACTTGATTCCTCTTTCTTGGAATCAATTCCTTGAAGTCAATTTCCCGTAATCAATTTCTCGGAGTCATTTTTTCGTAGTCGATTTCTCTGAGTCAGTTCCTTTAAGAGAATACCTCGGAGTTATTGCTTCGAAGATAATTTCTCAAAGTCCACTTTTCGGACCAAATTTTCCAGATTCAGTTCTTTCGAGTAGATTTCTCGGAGTCAATTTCTTGTAGTCAAATCCTTGTTGTCGACTTCTTGCAGTCGACTTCTCCGAGTCTTTTTTCGGAGACGGATTCTCATAGTTAGTTATTCGTAATCGTTTTACGGATAACTAAATTTCGTAATAGTTTTTCGGAGTAAATTTCTCGAAATATATTTGTGAGAGTAGATTTTTCGGTTTTAACATCTTTCTTGAAATTTCTCCAAATCGTTAATGCATCACAATAATAATCCGATGAGCCATACAATCGCTTAAAACGAAAAGTGCGATTAGTCGAGATTTACTGCGAGAGAGGCGGTGCGCTCTCGCAGCATTGTATCTTAGCCTCAGTCATAACCCTACCGACGTAAACTCAGTTTGACTGCATTTTGGCCACACTGCATTCACCACTTATCTGAAATTAAAAATATACAAATATGGTCATCTTCAGCTCCCTGCTAGCTTCGGTAAGGATATTATTGGGTTATTAAATATAAATAAGAACGTATAAGAAAATAGGTGTTATAAATAATCTTCAGGAAATACATTAGTTTGAAACTTATTTTGGATAATTTATAGCTCTATCTCTATAACATGCAGGAATTCTGTCACTGTTCTAACACTGCTTAAAAAGAGTAATCTTTATTCGGGCATGCCACTGTTTTGGCGAAAGTTCTGCTTAAGGCATGAGAAAAGTCAACAACAACAATGAGGTATTAGCTTGCATTATCGAAAAATTAATCGAAAACTGCCAGTTGAATTATCCAATAAATGAGAATGCTTGAGTGGATGAGATGTTCATTGGGCTAAGGGAAATAGCCCTGTTTTAAAAATACTTACACCCAACAACCCAAGAAGTAAGATGATGCTCTGCACTTAGGCCAAAACTTATTATTTCTTGAAACATGTATTTATATAGAGTGGACCTTCAATACGACGAGAAGAAGTTGTATGGCTTCAAGAGTGGCATATTATTGTTCTTGAATGTTCCTAAACACAGCAGATCTTTGACACTTGTGCCGTTTTCGTATCCGCGGAAGAAGCAGCAACCCTACAAAACAAATACTAATAAGTCAGCCATAATTATTTCATATAATGGTATCGAGGGTGGGGTAGATGCCTTGAGTGAAATGTACTATCTTTTCAGCCAGCTGAAGCACCATTAGGAACGTTCTACATTTTCCTGAACATAGTTAAGGTGGGTATTCCGAGCGAAATCAAAGTAATGTTCATGCCACCTGAGTGAAGGTTGGGTGGCGCACCCCGCTCCAGTGAGACTCGTCAATTGATTGGACCTACAGCACCTCGAACCTCGGACCTACAACCTCGAAACCGAAACAGGGACCATGGTATTAGATCTGGCAATATCAGATTATTTTTAAAAACAGATCAGCCAATATAAACTAACCCTGCTGGGAATCCAGTAAAAGAACTGGACTGGAAGTCACATACAAGATATGAGCGCGTGGCAGAATAGACCATCGGACATTAAGCCCGGCGCAATAAAAGTAATCGGTTCGATGATAAATGCCAGGATGCGTTAGATAAAAAGAATCAGGCGAACAAGAACACCAAGATAAAGAGACCTCAGAAGGGTATCGAATAACAAAATCAGAATCAACAAACGAATACGACGACCATTTAGGAGGCAGACAAGCACACAAAGTACTGAATAGGTTCAAGCGAGATGATAAGCCCAAGACACACAATTCCATGATGACATCCACAACACAATCGCTGATGAAAACAGGATAAAGGAAAGATGGGCTTCATATTTCAAAAGACTTCTTAATCCTCCGCACAGCATCAGAACATTTTTTTTTGTTTGGGAGGTGAAGGCCATTTACGCTCTGAGTGTCGGAGTCCCCCGCTACCGGAAACCGACTAAACACCTCCCCTGTCAAACCGAGAACCTAGCCTGGAACTGTTTGTCACATCACTTAGGACTAGCAATCATTAATCATCGCTTAGCGGTGCCTTCAGGCTAAGGGAAATTTCTCTTTCTCCACGGATGGTTAGGAAGGAATTGCGATTAGAGTGGATTGCGTTACAGGGGTCTCCCCTCCCTCGCCAAGCGATCTATCATGCCCTTCTTTATAATAAGTACTGTCCGTTCGTAGTGCGACACACAGTTCCAATTGTCCTTTGATTGCATCATTTTTCCCGTTAAATTTTCTGCGCCAATTTCTTACGCCAATTTTCTCCGAGAGATGCGAACGGAGTCTTGTGAATCTATTACACGTAAAGAACGTGTGGCAGGCGTCATCCGTAATCCCCGGGCAGAACACGCAAGTTGGGGATGGTGTCTTTCCCATCTTATACAGGTAAGACTGAAAATACCCGTGACCACTGAGTAGTTGCGTCAGATAATAATCAGTCTCACCATGCATTCTGTACAACCACGGCCCCAAGTCACTTATCAGCCGTGCAGTCCACCTGCGTCGCGTTTCGTTTTCCCATGTTTCCTGCCACAAGGTTAGGGTTCTTCTCCGTTCCTCTTGGCTAACGGTTAAGCTTGACAGCTGACAGCTTCAGAGCATTGGAGCCAATGGATATTCCTGGAGAGTTTCCATGAGCGTCATACACCCTGCATAAAGCCTGTCTCACGATTAAAGGCCAAAAGAATAACATCGATGAGATTCCACCGGAGCTCATTAAATATGGTTGCAGATGTGTTCAAAAAGCCATGCACACAACCATCCAGGAAATCTGGCAGGCAATAGACCAAGTGTTTACTGTCAAGCAGGTAGTTGAAAAATGCTGAAAGTTGAACACAGACATTGCCAGATTTTCGTTAACTTTAAATAAGCGTACGAAAGTGTTGATCGTAACGTATTGTCTCAAATATTGATTGGCTTTGGTATCCCAGGCAAATTAGTCCATCTTACCAAAATGAAAATGACGTCGACAACCTCCCAAACCCGCGCCAACAACCAAATCACCAACGCCTTTGACACAAATACCGGAATAAAGCAAGGAGATGGGCTGTCCCCTTTGCTATTCAATTTGGCCCTGGAATATGACATAAGAAAGCTACCTGTTGGTACAAGAGGCACATTTTTATATAACTAAAGCCAAATGCTAACCTATGCGGATGACATCAATATTTCGTCACGGTCACTAATAACCGTCAACGAGATGACGGTTTAAAATGAAACTCGACAGCGCAGCAAAGCTAGTAAGGCTACAAACCAACGAAAGGAAAACAAAGCACATAACGCAGTTGAGAAAAAAGACCTCAAATATCCAAAAAATCATAGTTGGAAAAAATTTTTTCGAAAATGTGGGCAAATTCATGTATCTTGTCAAAAAAATAACAAGAACTGCTAATGAAAGAGACGAAATGCGCAAAAAGAACAGGTCGGCAAGCTGCAAGTATTCAAATCTTTCATATGACCCGTGCTGCACTATGGGTGCAAAACATAGACCCTAAAATCCAGAGGTGGGTAATTGGAGCAAAGCTAGGCGCGTTTGACTGAAGCTCGAAAACCGGGGAAGCGCTTGTCTGACTTAGTTCGAAATTGATTGGAATCGCTGCTCGGATTTCAAAATTATATGTCACGGTCAATGGATGGACACAGTTGGAGGCGCTTGCTGCATGAAGCGGAGGGGCTGTAGTCCTACAAAAAAGGGGAAGAAGGATGGTCAACACATGGTCAACTATCGTCTTCGTTGGTAGGGTATCTAGCAATGAGTCTAATTGATTTTGTTAGACTCAGAGAAGAGAACTCAAATAACCTACAATATACTCTGAGCAAATTTGACTTAAGTCGGGAACAAAGTCAAAATGAAAAAAGGATCTAGCAAACACCTTAACTCTATGAGCCTCAGGTTGAAAGCAGTAAAAGAGCAAGAGTCTTTCAGGCAATGAGAGGAAACTTAATTATAATTGTGCTACCAGTGCAAACAGCCAATCTTTCCAATTTGCTCTCTGTATTGTTATCACGATTGCGCTTATTGAGGGGCTACAAATTAGAAGCACTTGGATAAAATTTATGACAATTAAACTTTTTGCTGAATTGACTTATTTTTCTTGTGAAAAATATAACAAATCGCATGCAAACGAAACATAAGCAAATTCATCCTTTCTTTGTCTTTTTGGTCTAGTGAAAAGGCTTTTTGCTATTTTTTATACAAATGCTCAATCCTTTCGTCCTGAAGACGCCAAAGATGTCCTCTAGCTCTGTGTTCCTGTTCGGGTGTGTTAGTACGCTTCAGCAAGGTCTATCGTTTCTTGGATAATGTTGAAGGAACTTTTCTATATTTTTTTCTTGTTCGGCCCAAGCTCAACAGATGTTGTTTCTTTTACATTCTTATTAGTTTATCCGTTATTTTTATATTATTTAATCGGACCTTAAAAACGGTGGCCCATAAATATTTCTACCAATATTCTCACGCCTTTTCTGTTTTCCATTGGACTATTTTCACATAGTTTTGTGAGCGTTGCGTCATAGGGATCATTCCTGTTATCTATTTGAAGGGTGTTTCATGTATGGTTTTAGCTATTGATAATTTCTTCTAGCTATTTTGATGTGTCTGTTCGAGTTGTATTTTGTCCGCCTGATCCAGCTCTTGGGAAATCATTCGCTTTAGCATGCTCCTCTACATCGTTATTTCCAAAAAACCGTGATATTTTCTTGGACTCACCGATTTTTGTAACTTTAAAGGCCTCTTTACAATTCCATACTAGTTGTTAAACTAAGCATACTCCGAACTAAATGAACTTCGTTCAGGATATTTGTTGTTGCTTTTGTTGACGCAAATCGAGAGAAGTTCCGGCGCTGCTTCTCTCAATTATTCTGGAACAAGGGGTGTAGTTCCCGATTTCAAATATGAAGTCCTGCCCCGTTGCCTACTCTCCTCTGACGAGTATGTTAATGCTGTGTGGTATCGTTCTCCGGTTGAATTCTATCCAAAACGTTTTGGAGTGAAGTCGCGAATTCGTCCATTTGTTTTGAAAAAGTATAGGTGTGCCTTCTGGGGCTGTTTATATAACCGTTTATATTATTTACAACCTAACCGGTGATATTAATCCAATGCTTCCAAGTGATGCCTCTCTGAGGATAATTTTTTGAGCAACATGCGGAGTGTATTTTCTTCATTGCAGCAGTTGGCGAAGTGCTACTGGCAGCTGTGATGCAAAGACAGGCCATTGGGATGGATCTTCTCTGGTTCTTTTCCCGAAGGTATCTTTTGTAGCGCCAGGTAATGTACTATTGCTCCGTACTGGTTATTGACCTCAATAATGTTGTGTGTTACTAGTGGGAAATTTAAGGGTGGGAGCCCTAGATTCGTCCCACCAGTAATTTCATTGTGAGGAGCGCCCTTTTAGCCATCTGTCTAACTTTTCCTGCGTGTGGTCTCCACGTTAGCTTACCATCTAAGATTTCCCAAAAGCATTTTACCTTTTTTGCCATGCTTATATGTTTTCTTTCAACAGTCGCTGGTGAAAATTTTACTGATTTTCGACACTTCGTATAAATAATAAGTTCTGCTTTGTCAATATTGACACGCAGTTTATTTAACTTCGTCCATCCGAAAAGAAGTAAAAAAAGCCTGACATCGCTTCCTTTAACCTTCCTCTGATCACAACAATGATGTCAGTGAATGATGCCATTCTACTCCCTTTCTTGTTTAGCCCTTCAACCATTTGTCAAGTTATGACACCCATGAGGATGGCTACATTATGGGTATCCCTATTTGCCAACGTCACGTCATTACATTACCCTTTTTTCGGAAAATTTTAAACCCATACGGCAATATTCATTTGCTATGCAGTAGCTGCTTTCTGCCGGTTCTGGTATCGAACGATTCTAGTGAATTTCCAGTATAAGGTGCGGGAAAGCAAGTAAGCAGTTTTGATGGGGCAGGCGTTCGATCGGTGATATGGGTAGGCAACTGCACCAGGCATCTTTCTATTTTGTGAGCATCCCTATTTTAGATCTCAATATGGTTTGGATTGGCCTTCATCGTGGTTTTGTCTTCCATGCGGTTGATGAAAACAACCTACATGCAATTACAATGCACTACACAAAATGCGAACAGGATTCGGTTCTGAATTCGGCAGTTGGAGGAAACTGGTCTCACGATAAGAAAAGATCCACATGGTCGACGAATCTCCACCATTCAACTTAAGCAAAATGAGGACTTAGGGAAAGCAACAGTGGGGTAATCCCCAAGCAGTTCTGCTCGAACGCACGCTATCAGAGGTTTCAGGCTGTAATTTGAGCAAGAGTCTGATTAACACGCTCCAAATAATGATGGTTGAAAAATCTGTTTCTGGAAATCCTTCCAGCAATCTCTCTGGCGCCAGCATTCTTCAGCAGTGACAATGCAAATTTTCATTTAGGCCGGATTGTAAATAAACAAAGTTTTCGCTGTTGGACTAAAAACAATTCTCAAGTTGTTAACGAAAGTCGTGTATCATAGTTTTGCGTTATATGCCCGTACTATAAAAGTGAGGCGTGGCCGTGAATAACAGTTTTTGGTTTCAATGTCGCAAAATTTTCTGTTTTCTCTACGAAATGTTTGTTGAAAAGGAGGAATAAGGCAACATTTTCTTCCAACAGAATGGAGCTGCAGTCCAAACAGCCTAAAATTTCTCAATTTTTTGAGAGAGATGTTTCTGTAGCGTCTAGTGTTACTGAGGGGTGACGTAAGGAGGTCCATGCGTACACTTTGTTTTTGAGGAAAAGTGTTAAAGTTAAGTGTTAAAGTTTAAGTGTTTAAGTGTTTAAGTGTTTACGTTTAAAGCTTGTCAAAAGTTAGTTAAAAGTGTTTAAGTGTTTAAGTTTAAGTGTTTAAGTGTTAAATTTAGTTAAAAGTTAAGGAAAAATGTCCAAACATACCCGCAAAAACCATCTAGATCTAAGGGAGCAGATTGCTGAAGAAGCAAACTTGACTCCCCGCAAGATTTGTTAGCGGACTGTTCGAAACTTCAAAAATGGTCACCTACATCGTATTAGAGTTCACGCCCGCCATCTTATAGACATTTTTATTAATGAGTAAAAAGTGTTGAATTCTATTGATTTGAAAAATAAAAACATTTAATTCTCAAAATTGAAATCCCTCAAAAATCTCTGTTAAATCCTCATAACTGCTCTCCATGTCCAGCCGCACCCTGTATTAAGGAATATATATTTCTCATTCAAATCGAGTCATTTATTTGCAATTTTATTATTTGTACTTGCTTTCTAATAAATATTTTTTCACAGATTTAACCGCATCATCAACAGAAAGCAAGGCTTACATGTATATATCCTGTGAATGGGATAGAATTGAGGTCTTCACCAAGATCCGTCTTACTGTCATATCCACTTTCATAAAAATGACCAGATACACTTTATCGGTTCCTTGACATTTGTATGGTTTGAGGATAATAATGGTACATTGTACTTTTCCGTCATTTACCATTTGTGTAAAGGAAGTGAGCTCACGATCACGTTGTTAAATCTACATATTGATTGTGCCCACAATGTATTAGTCGAAAAAGAATTCTAAAATTCATTATTTCGTGTTTAATCAATTTATAATGCAAATTCCAGTAATAAGGCCATCAAAACCAAATAAAATGAAATCTGCGACGATTAAGCTCTTTGATATGATCCATTCCTGCGTTCACTTTGCATTAATTTAACAGTCGGAATGAAATTCAATCACGATTGTATCAAAAATGGTCAAAAGTCTGAAAAATGATATGCATGAGTCAAACAATATCTTTTCTTTTCTACATTCCTTGCCATTTGTTTGTGTACGCCAAATTGAACGCATCAGCGAGCCCTAAATTTGTTCCTTGCTTCCGTGTATGAACCCAATAAAATGTTTTTAAAAAAAAACAAGACTTTGCTAACCTTTTTTTTAAAAAATACTTACTCGACTCAAGTGGAATGAAAAATTTGTTGAAAAAATTAAATGCATTTTTCTGAATTATGGAGAAAAACTCCACCATATGTTGTACACAAATAAAGTGCAAAGATAAACTATCGCGTGGGGCTTTAAAAAGAAAATTAATATATATATTAATAACGAAGCTTGCATTATATTCTACCGGAAAGCTTCATTGCATTTGCAGGACAAGCTTCAAGGATTTAATTGAAATGTATGAGATGTTGCACTATGTCGTCTCGTTATCTTTCCAGTTCATGGTACTTGAACTTAATGAATTTTCCCAGAGTAAGTGCAACGAATGATGAGTTTTAAGTGTGTTAAAATTGGAATCGGTTACAAAAAAACCATATTTCAAAGTATTTTTTCATTTACTTTCAAAAGAAATTGATTATAAGCCAAAGTTTCATATTGTATTATTTCGCATTGGTTAGCTATCGATTTCCCCTTACAGCAATGACAAAAAGTGTTTATTTTGACCTACAACTTCTTTTATTTATTTTGACAGGACTCCTGGCGCACACTCCTTGCTCCGAAATGACGGTGATCATAGTACTTACTCGTTTTTGATTAAAATGCTGCCTCTTCCTATTATGTTTATGAGACATCCTTGCAATTATTCAAGCCTACTCACTCACTCAATAAAAAAGTCTAATCTACCCGTTCCTAGCATAAATGCAATTCTATAATTCATAGAGATCAAAATAAAGTTATGGAAAAAACTAGAAATTGGCATCCTACATATATGTCTATTTGATATTCATGCATATACAGAGCTAGTTGGCTGAAACTGATTCGATATTGACTTGTACCGGGAAACTTTATACATAGAAAACTTCATTTGCAGTTCGAGGAATAAATTGGAAACTTTGTCTGCATTGGCACAACAAGGAGGTCGGGAAATGGGGAAAGAGTCTATAGCTGTTTACCACGCGGGCCGCAAGTGTATGGAGCAACTTAAATTGCAGTCTTATTCCACCATATTTATTGAATAGAAAAAGTTTTTTGCAATGTTGTGAGTACAACCATGTTGAAATCCCAGGATGATAAGAGTGCAATACCACATAATTTCGAGTATTTCAACAAGAAATGCAAGTCGTGTGGACGGTCGTGTGAAAATGTGTGGCATTCAACTTTATCTCCTTGCACATTCCGTATCATATTATGAAAACAAACAATGAATTAATACTCCACAAGGATGTTCTGTTAACTGTGGGAAAGCATAATGTCGATTTTAAGTTTTTAACCAATTATAAACTTGAATTAAGCGTTGAAAACAGCAACAGCGAGATACTAAGTTGTTCATGTTTATTTCAAATTAATTGCAATGTTAAATAGATGAAAGTCAAATGAGTTTTCCGCGTAGATACATTTTTCTTTTTCTATAGCTAAACTACACCAAGCAAATTTTATCAAACTTTGAATTTAAAGAAATGAATTGACGTTGATGTGTGAAAATTCATAATTTTCAACAATGAGATTTAGTAAGAGGTTTGCCTCATAAGTGCCAAGATTCAGTCACCTACGAGCCTTTATTCAGGCTAGATAAAGTTTGTAGAGGTCCCCTATGAAGTTGCTTGGTGCAAGCTCAAGAATTCAAGTGGACGATCAACCGGGTAAGGCAAGCCATGGCTAGATATAGAAGACTGCACCACGAAATCACATTGTGCCAAACTGCTTTAAAGTAATCGGTTACAGTCTCGACTTGATCCAAGTAGACTTTTATCAATCTCAAACGTGAATTTCTCGGTCAGAGTACATTACATTGAAACCCTTAATACAATCAATAAGCTTGCATGGATACCATAAGGACCTTCTCGGAGCCGTTCACCAGGGAGCTTTTCTGTCGCGTGGAAAAAGCACCGTCAAAAATATATCACCAATCTGCTATAATTAAATTACACAGAACTTATAGGCAATGTCATTGGTCCCAGATAAGCCTTCACATGTTTATGCAACTAATATTTTCAGTCTTATTTATGTGTTTGATATAGATGCTTTGTTATAGCTTTGTTTTATTAACCTTGAAAACGCAGCAAAATCCCAAAGTGTGATAATTTTCTTATCCTGGAAAGATGGTATGAAAACATCAGAAATTATTCAGCAGGTCTGCAGAATTGACACTGTTTATTGGTGGATCGATCGTTCGAAAATCGATATAAAATCAATGGAAGACGATTCATGCAGTGGGCGCAAGAGCGTTACTTTTTACTAAAAAATAAAAGGAAAAAACTATTCATCAAATAAGGATGGGGAATGTTTATCCTAAGGCAGAGTATGCCTAAGGATAAGTACACGACAAGTTCATGTCATGTTACATGATTGATTGGGCGTTAGCAAGGTTTGGTGCGCTGGGTGCCAATCCAAACCCAAACAGAAAGTCAAAAGGTCTGATGCTTGTTGTCAAATGCAAGAGCTTTTAGCCTGTTACGGGGATGGATTTTCGCAATCAATAATAACCACCAATGAACTGTGGATTCCTTATTTCCTGATGTTACCAAAATTCAATCCAGAGAATATCGCAAACCAGCAGAAGAGCCACAACTGAAGGCGCGTATAGTTCCGTCATCAGACGATTCTGTCTTTTGGAAAGGTTATAGTTACTGTATTCTGGGATTGCAAAGGGATTCTTTTTATAGATTATCTTGTGAAAGGTACTTCAATGAACACAGAACATTATTCGAATTTGTTATTCGGCTAATTGTTACAGGTACATGTCAAAAAAACTACCTGGAAACTTGTACAATCGTCCTTTATTGCAGAAGTATAAGGCAAGACTACACACTGCCAGGAAAGCGAAGGGTGTTTTGAAATATTTACGATGGTAATTACTTCCGCACCCACTTTTTTCTTCGAATTTTGCACATAATGATTTGCATCTGTTCCCAGATCTGAAAAAACCCTTGGGCGATGTTTGATTTGAAAGCTGAACTGAAGTAAAACGTACCAGAAATGGTTGAATTGAGAAGACACTGAAAAAGTGTTTTGAGCACGGCTTAAAAAATTATTTTACCATTCGAATTAATGTATTCAAATAAATGGAGATTATGTTCTAAAACTTCTTTACCATTTTGACGAAAATTAACTAAATAATAAAAATTAAAGCTAAATTTCCAGAGTCTTCGAAACATCCCTCGTACTTTGAGGAATCTTAACTTAAATTTTATCTAAAATAGAGAAGTTTTCCCGAAAGACTCCCTGATGCTGTTTATAAGAAGTCTGTAGAAAAGAGATGTTAAGTTGAGTTAAGTAAAGTTGAGTTGAGGCGGGATCCTTTTATTTGAAGTCCCTTATACTAAGCATTCGAAAAAACGATTTCACTTCGAAGACTGGTTGGTAAGGCGGAAGAAAGCAAAGACCTACGCAAAGTTAGATGACTTTTGTGTAAGTCAAATAATTTTTTTTTCATTCATATGTTTTGAAGTGAACTATACTTAATTCCAAATAAGAAAGAATTATTCCCCTGGATTAGTTTTCGTCGCTGCCTGACTTCTGTTTTCGTTTTTCTGTTGTGGCAAGTCACCGTATCACTTTAGTTCTGATTTTCACGTTTCACCACGACTCATTTGTTACTGTTTACTTGCTTTAACATATTCTTAGGTGTCGTGGACTTTATTAGATAATATATGCATGGAACAACCACTAGGCTTGTGCCTTCATTATTCTCATTGCGTGTATGCTTGCCCTGCTCAGCGGTTCGCAACATTTTTTATCTCATGCGATGAAACACTGAAGCCGTAGCGCTGGTTTGAAACCGTAACAGCGTGAGCAGTTTCAATCATTATTCAAAATGATTTATCACATGATTGAAGAGATTATGAGATTTTATTTTATTCCGTTTTTCTAACCACTATATTCGCGTTTTTGTCCGACAGGGCTGGGAAAGCTTTTTTTTGTTCTATTAACAAAGTCCCGTCGCATCCTTTCTGTTTCCTTGTATCGTTTTGGTGTTGTACGAGCTTTTGTGTGTAGTTTCGTCCATAGTTCGTCAGTCTTAGGTGGCCTTATTTACAGATCTATCGATTACACAACGATTTACGGGTCTTTTTTATGCGTTGGGGAAAAGTCTGCGATTCTTCTTTTTTGTGGGAGTCTCTTAATTTGGTCCTGCACTTCTTTGTCTGCTGTCATTTTGATGTGAGACATTTGTGTTTTAAAGTTGTTTAGTTAAAGGCTCGTGGACTTTGGTCGAATGAAAGCTTGTGTATTCTTTTATGATTTGTCGTCGGTGGTTTTTGGTTGTATATTTCCATGCTCTCAAGTACGACAAAACGCCGTCCTTTATCTTGCAAATATAATATTTCTACTGTTTTTCTAATGTTATTTGGCCTAGACTTGTTGCAAAGCAAGTGGATCGTAAAATTGGATTTAGTTATTGCGCCCAGCTTTCGTGTCCTTTTGTTGTAGCCCCTTATATGTTAAAATCTTTTTGTTATTTTACCTCCTGTTTGGCCAATGTAGCTTTATTGGAATGCATAAGTTGATTTGTTTACCGCCGGTATGTCCAGCGGGGCTGCTTTGTTTGTGTTTAAGCGTAGTATTTCCTCAAATTGCTTCTTGTTTTGCAAGCGAAAGGCAGAGCTTTTAGAGTAAGCATTCAGTCTTACTATACAAGTGTTTAAATGACTACTGAACACAACTAAGCACAAATATAAGCTATATATCATGCTATCTCTTTTCACATCTACATATCATTGCTAAACTAACTTTTCGATTACAGCAACTGAGATTAAGCATGTTATATTCAGTTTTTGATAGCATTGCAGATATCTAAACGAATACAGAATATTACCCAAAACATCTTAGTGTATTTAGCTGCTATTTATTATTCTGAAAATTAATTGGAAATGTTCGCATGAAAAGCTTTCAAACAGAATCTAACCATTAGCATAGAGAGTTGTAGATACACAGATATCTCAATTCACACATATGTTTGTAAACAGGTCCCGAGTGGAACTCATCAATAAAATTTTTATACCATCAATGCTGCACACAGAGGTGATTTCATACTTTTATGTCATCTCAATTTCCATTTCTCTCGACACCAATGGCTCTGCATTGTAAAGCATTATTTAAAACTCCCTCTTGTTTGTATTACGCACATATATCTACGAATTGTTCAGACAAGATAAAAATTAGGTTTGAGCAACCCGTACGTGAAAGAAATACAAAATTTTCACTTCTCATCTCCAGCCATGCGAAGGAAATATGACTGCAATGTATTGTACAACATTGTTTCAAGGTTTCAAGGAGAAATCCGCAATGTTTTCATGTATTAGAATGGATGAAATTGTTCGAATCTTGTTATAGTCGTGAATTCAAAGCTTGTCTGCACTGAAATGCTGGCAATCATCTTTCATTCATCACCACCATCGCCGCCAAAATATAATACATATTATATGCATGAATTACGACGAAGGATACATACGAGTGCGATGAAAGATATGTTACAGGAGGAATAGTCATCATTCATAAGGATCAGTCATAGGGTTTGCAACATACAAAGTTGAGAAGTCCTTATCTATGAGAAATGAATGTTATTCATAGTTAGAACCGAATAGGGTGATAGTTCTTGGGTAAGTCACCTTCCGTTTGAGTTTTTTGGGACAATTCCATTAAAATAAAGTCAATTCAACTATTTACTAAGTTTATTTATATTTATCTTGTCGGGTGTCTAAGCTGATGTACTCTCAGGCTGCTGAGTAAATTAATTGGTTTCAATGGTGAACACATAAGCGAACACTGGAGAGTTAACACTCTCAGAGGATGCCTCCATGAAAGAGATAAAGCCATACTGGTTTTGTAGTTTTATGTTATATATGTGATTCCCGTTTAACAGAGAATCTTTCAAATGGTAAGGGGTGGTCAGTAGTTACGCTTTGACATAAGTATAATGATCTTTTTTTGAGTATAGACCGCACGGAGTTAGTGGTATTGAGTACCTATATTTCTGTTAGGGGTTGTTGATTTAATTTTTGATTACACTATAAGGTTTTATTCAAATTAAATGTCTGTATTTGCCTAAAGTTCACCACCATCACTAAGCAGGAGTCTTTAAGCGGCCAAGAAACCGTTAAAACCAGTACGTACTACTTCAGAAACAGAAGTACTTAGTGAAGGAAGTACTTGCTCGCTGTTTTAATGTTCTAATTTCTCGATTTAATAAGGAAGGCATAGAAATAAATGGAAGCTGTGGCATTGTGCGTGTTTTTTCTGTACATGATGTGTCCGTAGCACCAGAATATACCTCCGGGTTTGCGGAATGAGTCGTGAGTATACTCCAGTAGTATTGACCAAGCTCGGCCGCTATACTTCACACTAAGATTCTAGGTCTATTTTTCTTACTAACCGTCTAAAAACCACGGGAGGGTCCAGTTGGTGGGGTCCCCAGAATCGTAACTTAAGACCGAGCATGTGAAATTTATGTCAATTTTGACAAGTAAATTACTGCTCCCTCACAAAAACCCAAAAATCTGGATCCATTAAAGTGGCATTTGGCGTTCATCAATTTTAAATAGAAGCAAAGCATTCCAGGCTTGCTCAACACATCTCACTATTATGAACTGCAGCACTGCAACAAAAATAACGACGCATAACGAGCTTTACCTAAGGCTTCAACTTGACCAAACATATTGAAACTGGTTGGCACCCCTTTACTGAATTTTACCCTGTTGAAACGCTGACTAACTTGATAAACCTAAGCTCAATAGTATACTGTTTCAATGTCATAGCTGTTTCGTTAAAGAATGCTTACAGGTATCCAATTCTAGTTGAAGGTTTTTTGGAAATTTTGAAGAAAAAAAAATTAACATACTACCGACTTCTAGCTCGACTAGCTCGAAAATACCGTAGATATTGTCCTCATGAATATGAAACATATGTCCGGCGGTCAAAAGAAAAAATGAACGTTATCAGCATGTGTATGGCTACCGCTTTTACTTTTTTTTATTGCCCTCATGTCAATTATGCAGTGTTTATATCGGATCATTTCTCCGGTAGTTAGTCGTAAGTTCTAGAAAATTCACCTCTAGACGACTTTCAAGTCAGAAACCCTTCGGGTGTAAGGATTTCCTCACCTAGATTGTTTTTCTGAAAATACAATGCCTACAAGTAAAGGACGAATACATTTTTATCTTAAAATTATTGCAATAAAAATATATTTTCCCGGTGGGCATTGTTTGTATAACCTCCGAAAACAGCCGGATCTAGACTAAAAGTGGTATTTTTAGCCTAGGTTTCTTTTAAATACCGAAATTTTTCACTGATATCGTTTGTTGATAGAAAGCCATTCTTTTATTTTGACTTATATTGTTATTGTAGAATTACATGAACTCTTAGATCTCTTTCTTATTTGATGTCTCCTTTTTATCTTAATCTCTCTTCATGGTCATCGTACCTCCGATTATATTAGTTAGTTATATTCAACAGTCTTTTAGAAAATTCTCAGATAAGGAGAAAAAGTTTTTTGAGGATACCCAATTCCGTTTCTATATTTTATGATTTTCTCAAAGTCCTTAATTATATAGTTCTGACATTTCCGGAGTCTTACAGTGTTGACCTACTGGTGGTGAAAGGGTCCAGTATATTTTAAGTTATTAGTCTGTCCACCTAGGGCCTAGCTTCAATTCTTTGCTCCCCTCCAATGTCTCGAATATCTGCTTTTAAAGAAAGGATCAATGTCAGTTAAGAAAATTATCTAGATCTGCTAGAGAATTTGCCAAAACTTGGTGATTGTCAACTGGAACACTGAACCTTATGCTAGTTCTTTTCTGCGTGTTAGTATGGGCTGGACAAAAAGAACTCTAGAGTGGGGTGTTAATACTTCATAAAAGAAGCAAACGGGCAGATCAGTAACCAATTATTCTGCAGCATTCTGCAAACTGCTTTTATTTTGAATGAAGATGAGTATGTTTTGTTCGATGTTTCCTTATTCTGTAAGCTTCAAATAATTATTTTGAGAAGACTGAAAGTTGGTTGGATGTTGTCGTGTGAGTTATTTGCCAAGATTTTCCCCAGTTTCTTCTGATTGAGTTTTGTTACTTAATTCTTCCTCTCCTCCATGATATACCATATTTTATTATATTTTTGACCATACTAGAATTGAAGATACTAGAATATACTAGAAAATTTTACTAGAATTTTTATTATACTAGAATTGTCTATTTTTCTTGATAGAAATCTAAATTTTACGAACCCCATCAACATACTAAACACAACAAGGTTTTAAATAAAGATTTCAAAGGGAAGTTCATATTCCTAAGAGTTATAGCACGTTGCCTAATCATTAAGTCGTTACTGGTACTCAACGTCACAAAAAACTGTCGAACTACTTTCATGCGAAGGGCATTTACTTTGGTTTATAGAACAGATTCACTACCAATGTTGGAACTTATGCAAAAAAAACTTATACTTAAGCAAAAGATTGTTAGGCTGAAGGCCAGAGGTCTCAAAACCTTTTATTTTACCAGATAATATTATGCAGACCATTGAGCAAAGTATTCAAATATTACCATCTTTCATCATAACATAATCACCTTGGTAGCGTATTGGATGAGAGGCATGTTTTATACAAGGTCCCCTGTATCCTTGGTTACAATTCAGCATTAGGTGCTCTTTAAATATCTTTGTTTGGCTTAACTGTCTTAGAGTGTTGAAGTTTAACATTGAAACAGGATATCAAACAGCTTGTCTTAAGCGAGATTGTTTCATCTGTTTTGTGGTTTCCTTCTTGGTGTAATGTCTCACAATAATTGAAACCTCCCTAGCTGTGAAAATCAGTTCTCACGCTTTCCGGTCACGGTCAATAGATCCTAGAATTTTCAGATACATATCCGTGCCATAAAGCGCAATCTTTCCGCGTAGTGGATTGAATGGATCGTTGTGAGACTATTTAACTATTTATATGAGACTAGTTGTGATAAACATTATATTTTTATTAAAACCGAAACCAATTTTATAGGGTAACCACAACTAAGCTGCATGTGCTTTCAATCAAGCTCAACAGGACTTCTTGACCATTCCAAAACTTTTATGAATCAGTAATTCCAAGCAAATGTTCAACCCCGACTTGCTTTATTTAGCATTTGTTCATAACCTTGCATCTTAAAAGTGGGAAAGGGAGCTTAATTTGTCGTTGAGTTGTTTTAGTTATTTTTTGATTAAGAATCCTGCTCGAAAACGTTCAGCATTTGGGTATCTTCAAAGTTCGTTCGAAAGGCTTTTGCTCTTATAGTATATCTCTTATATCTAAAAGCTTTTTGCTTTTGTATTTATATTATGGCATAACTATTTCAAAGCATTCACGCTTCCGAAGGGCTTCACAAAGAAAGAGATACGAATACTCTTTGCAACATATTCAAGCGAGCTTCGCAAGATAGAGAGCTTATAAATTAAACTATCATCACGGGGGAATCACGATATCTAGCTTTCTGAGCTTAATTTTATGTAAGCATAACTTTCCCGTGCAATGTGAGTGCTGTAAAGAGTTCTTGGGAATGAACGAAAACAATGTTAAAGCGCATCCCTCCACACCATTGATAATCTGTCCTGATCTCAACAAGTATTGCTTACTTACCAATTCTTGCTTGCTTATCAATTTATATAGAAGAAAGGGATAAAACTACGTTTGACAGAACGTTGCTTCTAAGTTTTAACGCTATGTAGTGGTTATTAGAGGAAAAAAGACTAAAAAAAGACTTTGCTAAGACATAGAGTACTTACCGGTAAAAAAACGACTACTTTGACTATGTGATTGAATTTGATTTTCAATTTTAAATTTTAAATGTCTTTATATAAAGGGAATACATATTTATTAGTTATTTTTGGATATTTCTTTAACTGCTTTAGGTACTGTGCTAACAGCATAAAAATACAAAGGCCAAGGAATCTCATGAAAAAGCTTGTTACCATTTAAACAAAACATATTCTAAATTTACGCGCCTATATAAAGTTATAACACGCGGACAAATATCGTTAAAGGGATCTCTACCTGGTATTAAATCTGTATTGTTTAGACGATCAATAGATTTCAGTTTCACTTGAATACTAACTAGTCATTGAAATCAGTAATATTTCTTTCACATATGTGTAAAAATTTCATCCGTTGAATGTTATTCAGAACAACCGAAGACGATGACGACGCCAAACACAAATAATGAGCGGAAAATTATCATAGAAATATGGAAAATGAAAATGAAAGCTGCGATAAATTGGAGAAAATGTCGTTGCAGTTAAAAAAAATCAACGGTAATTAATTTAAAATTAATTGAATAATCCGAATTAAAAATTTGGAAATCATCAACCATGAAAGACGTCCAAAAACGTTAAATGAAGCGGATTTCAGGAGTGATGTGATACAAATAAGGAAGAATCCAGGCGAAAGTGTGGTTAAAGTGGCTTAAGACCTGAGCCAGTGAGAAGAGGAAAACGTACTTTTGGCAGAGTTCCATGGAGTAAGCCATTACCAAAATTTCAAATTGCTAGAATTTCTCTTGTTGCACCAACGAATGCGAGTAAGGAATAAAGGAAGGAATAAAAATTGCGCCTTACAACAAAAAAACGTGCTGAATATTTTCAAACATGGAGGAGGTCAGTGATGATTTGTGGTCGCTTGACAATCTTAGGAGTTGGTCCTTTGGTATTCCTTAAATACATGAAGAAGACCGAAGATTACCTGAAAATTTTGCTGCATTCTAGCGCGGGTTAATTGAGATTACGTCATTTTTAATTGTTTCAGCACGACAATGACCTCAAAAAATACTGTCGAATTCTAAAGTAGTGTTTACTTTATAGGATTCCCTGGCAACCAGTGTATCCTCCATCCCTCCAGTAATCTCATAGAAAATTCTTGGTATCATGCACACAAAAAAATTCCTGGAGTGGGGAAAAATCCACTAAAAGGGTCGCTGTATCTGTGACATGGAGATTCGGATGTTGTGATCATAGCAAAAAAAAGCCCGATAAAATATTGAAATAGGATTTTATCAACCTGCTAACTTTTCATTGATGCATGAATTTAGAACTAATCTTGCTTTCATTAATTTTAGTTTAATAATAATATAATATAAGTTTGAATAGCTAGTGAAAAACACACAATTTTCCTTTTAAACCATAGAATTATTTATTTTGTTTTTTACATATATCGATATTTCGAAAGCCAGTTGCTTCCTTCCTCAGTGCTAGCTGATTTATAACTTAGAAAACCAACCCTATATATATATGCCTATCCTAATTATCTAATCAACAAAATCCCCTAATTAACAAAAGGAACCATTAACAAACCGGCCATTGTAAATTATTTTTATTGGCAGTATACCTCTATCTAACTTATTTAGCCGAAAGGCTTAATCCCTCATAAGGTTATTTTCATTATTTTTGTGTGAATTCGAAAAGAGAGATGAATGGTTGTTACCTTGGTCTTGATTCATCCTGTTGATTTTGGATATTTTGAATATCTCGAGGCTTTCGATGACGTCTAATTTTTGGTACTGTCTTACCTGCTTGATCACTTTTAGATCCTCCGTCCTGATCTTGTGTCCCGTTTCCACAATATGTTTTGCCACCATTGATTTGATTTCCTGTGTGCTTCTTTTCTTTTTCAACACGTTCTCTGCTTCGCTAAGGTGCTCCTTGCAGCGTATGATGGCTAGACGTCGAGTTTGTCCTACGTAACATTTGTTGCAATCGGGGCAAGAGATTTTGTACACCCCACTTTGTTCTTCGAGGCGAAGTGGATCCTTGACTGACTTGACACGGCTTTTTATTTGGAGTTTTCTGCTCGTAGGTATTAACACTATGCCTGTTGTACTCATTAGTTTTTTGAGTGCTCCTGTTGCTGGAGTGTGTCTGATGGCCGCTCTTCTTGTATTTTCGGGTTGTGTATTTTTCCCAAACAGTGTCGACAAACTGTGGAGCGATATCTGTCTCTCCTTTTTCCCTATTATCCTTTTGATGGTATTCCTAATGTAGCCGTTGATTTTTGCTGTCTGCATAATGTTATGAATCAGTTAGCACTGAGGAAGGAAGCAACTGGCTTTCAAAATATCGATATATGTAAAAAACAAAATAAATAATTCTATGGTTTAAAAGGAAAATTGTGTGTTTTTCACTAGCTATCAAAACTAACCATAGCAAAGAAGTTCGAACAAACCTGAAGCAGTCTTTTCTCGGCTATTTCGTTGTTGAGCGTATTACAACGCATTCCAAATTGTTACGAATATGCACAATAAAAATTATAAACAATATGTTACGAATATGTAGAAAAAAATTGATTATGTTAGATAAAAGAGCCTGAAAGAGTTTTTTCTTGGATATTTAGTAGGGAGATTCTTTGCCCCGCTATGATTTTCCTTTTTCAAAAAGCAGTTATATATAGTGCATATAAGTACCCACTTTAATTTTTAAAAAACCCGAATGCTACATCAAAATATTAAAATAGTAAAACATTTGCCAAGACGTGGAGCGCTTGCCTGAAAAAATTTCACCCTCAACATGGGCCCGAACATTTTATGGACGGATAAAACATATAATATTACGGCATACTCATAGTGTTAACATAAAACAGTTATCTCTCGGGCGGCTTCTGGCGAAGAAGTAAACCAAGCATTAGTTGGTAGACCCGCATGAGGGATGCTGATTGCCAGGAGTATTCCTGAAAGCGACTATTTTTCAAATAGTGCCGCCCACACCTACCCGAGGCAACTGAATGTGTTGGAGAATATTATCTACACGGAATATTATCCTGAACCACACATGAACTACGGTTCGACTGATTAATACATTTTTATAAGTAATTCACGTCCTGAGCTGGCGGGTACCATGATTTAGACCTAGTTGCTTCGCACGGTAGCACCGAGATGACACTCGACTGTGAATGGCTCCAATCTGGCGATGATACCGTCTCCGTTCCGGTAAAACCTGGGTAGGCCTCGGAGTACGTTCGAAGTTCGCACGATTAGGTTGCTTGTGTAGGTTCCGTTGAGACGAACTCCCGGTCAGCTCCAGTCTGGCCCTAAACATCTGCCATTATAAGGGCTGGTGCCAACCCTCCAATGGCTTCACTACTCAATAAAGACTGCCATGGGCCTATTAAGGCGACCACACAAACGAGCGGAAATAGCGATTCCGAGCGGGCCCATAAGCAATGATATGGATTGAGTACTGGATTGAGCAGGGGAAGAGCGGCTCTACCTTGAAACGGAAGAGGCCGTGAAAAGCATCAGTATTGCCTGCGATACACAAGCAAACGTTATCAATGAGGTTGAAAACCGTGTCCTAAATTTGAAGACCTCCAAACCATTATAGAGGCAGGTGGCTGAAGGAAGAGGAAGAGGACAAAGCTAATCTCTTCGACAGCGCAGTTTTCATTCCGATTTATGCAAATAGTAACAAATCGGGTTTTGTTTTTTCTCAATGTTTTCAATGCTATCATGTCGTTCTCCCTAGTATCTGCTATGCCGTGTTTTTCGGTAGTTCAGTGGAGGTTAGGAAATACGTGAAAAGTATTTTTTCCGAAATCATAAGCCTTACTAGTGAAAAGTAAAGATAATCATTACAAATTTTACTTCGAAATTAGGCATCTGGGGAAAAAGGTAAAATTTGGCAGAACTCACTTCAACGAACTTTACTTCAACGAAAAAGTGCAAAGTTTTGACAGAACAATCCTTGTTTTTAACCACGGAAAATAGAACCGAATTCCAACGTCAACAAATGAACTGTAGATTCCAGGGTTTAATCATGATCATATTGTCCGTGTAGTGCTCATGTTTATGTGATAGATACTGATTTTGTGATATGGATGGACATCGGCCGTCTTCAAAAAAAAACAGGACTAATTGAGAACAGCCATGCTATGCTAACCAACATGGTAGGAATAAAGGAGCACTTCCAAATAATTCCCAGGAACCATAAAACATTCATCCAAACTCAACTAAAATGCTTGATCTTCCAAAAGTTCTACGAATCAAAGAATTCCACGAATTCTAGGCGGATTCCCAACTATTACCTACTTACTTAATTAATCATTTGTGAATTATTGTAGCGAATTAGATCGTGAATTTTGCAATAATTTTTCTAGATTTCATAAAAAAATAAACACGATACCAAGAATCCTGTTCCAGAATCTTCAGCTTTCAAATATTTTCAATACCAAGTTGATCTATTAAGGCTTATCTTTTTTAAACTGCATACATAAACTTACTTGTTAAGTTCAAATGATATTGAAATCTCAATGATTACCTTAAATTTATTTTAAAATTTAAACATCAATGGTAAAGTCGGTTATAGCATTGCTATAGGCGAACATTATGACACTTTTCACTCGGCCATGCTTTACCTTTTGAATAACAAGCGAAAACTTCCAACATGTGTTGAAATATTTTTTTAATCTATTTTTTCAAAAATTATTTATAAATGAAATGGTTGAAATCACTTGTAAATAGAATAAAATTGATTTTCAAAAAAAACAACACTGAGCAAATATTGTGTCATTTGATCCATTATAATGTTGCTAATTAATAATGTACCAAATGAAATGCTATCCGTCGACATTTTATCCAGAGAAAAAAGAAAATTGCTAGTAAACAAAACTTGGAAATGAACTCAACTAAAGGCTACACTGTGTTTACTTTTAAAACGAAACAAAACACAAACGACAAGCAGGAACTATGGCGATAAAAGTTTGGTCATCCGTTGTTTACTTTAAAAGCGATATAAGATTATTAGCACGGATATCAAATTGTCAATAGATAAGTTTCCTTTAAAGTGTTTACAGCGAAACAAGATAACTTCAAATATGCCAACGTTTTTCTTGACATTCTTGGTTGGCTGGACTCGAAATTATTGAGTCGAACTATGGAGCACGAACAATATTTCAGTCGTTATAAATAGATTTAAATATTTTTGGCAAGGACGACAACAAGTCAAATACAACGCGTTGATATTTTACTCTAAGTATCCCTAAAGCGATGTTTTTGGTTTCTATTGCATACAAAGATCTATCGCAACCCCTCAACATTTTCAATTGAATTTTGTATAACCCTTTTTATAATTTTAGATTTTTAGAATTTTGTATAACCCTTTTTATATTTAAGATTTCCAATCGCATCAGACTTCACGAAGGTCACGGGGGTAACGAGGGTCACTAGGACGTTTTCAACTTTGCGCTACTTAAGAGTTCACTGGAAGATACAAGCCAATATTAAGCCCATTAAACCCAATATTTAGAACGGTGAACCTTGAACTATGAAGCGACGAAAGGGAGTTTAAGCAAATCTTCAACAGTCGCAATCCCTTTTTAGCAAGGATGCAAATTCCTAGCTTGTCTCTTTTCCCAGTGCTTTTCCTAGTTAATTTAAATTCCAGAATCTTTACTCAGAGTCCGCTTACAAGCAAAATTTTTTTAAATATCCTCCGAGTAAGCAATTTCCTTTAAATATCAAAAAAATATTATAGACAAAATTTATTGCTAAATTTAGCCAATTTCCACTACGAAAACGTATCTTTTCCTTTTTCGTTCCCGATGACGCTTAAATCTTCTTCTCTTCATTAATTTGCAGAATGAACTTAGACAGTTAAAGGCCTTCGAAAGAAGATTGTTGATATTATAGATGTCACTACTCCTCCCATTGCAAAATCAAGTGATCGATTCAAATTTTTCGCGATTTTCTGCTGCAGGACATGCTATTATGGCTAAGGTCATGCAGATACACATCACACACCCTAAACTTGATCAAGTACGAACGGCGGTTTGCGTTCTTCTTTGCGTAGGACAAGGCATCTGCTTCTCAGGTGATGATTAGTCTCACCATAACGGTCCCTTCCCCAGGAACTACCTGTCATGTTTCTGCACACCAATCCAAATCCTGGTAGTATTAACAAATCAAATCATTCGACACGCGCCAGTTATCCATCAGTCTTCCAGGATACTTTATTACATTTTTGAACCCATCTACGTCCCTTAAATAAAGGATCTTTTTCTTCTTGTGAACGGTAGCAGAGTGGTTTCGTTAAGACTGATCTTTAATCCTATTCCCTGTCATCGGGTGTTCACAATTCAAAATGGGCAAGCATTATATCACAGAATAGCGTTCTATCGTATCTCCTGATTAATTTCTTCATGTTTTCCATATTACTAATACTTGCTGTATTTAGAATATCATTATAATGAAGAAGTTTGGAAAGTATGCCCCAATTTTTCACCCTAAGGGAAGAAGTGCGTGCAAAGCAACTATGTTTACTCAGAAATAAGCAAGAGGACAATCAACGTCCAGTCGTGGAAGATGGAAGGTGGCTGTCTAGGTGGATGGTCTTTTCGTAGATACTCAAAATTAGTCCTGCAATAGTAAACCTCATAAAATCTGTAAAACGTGCTGTTATTCGATGTTTTATGACAAATACTATTTCGATGGTTTTCTACTATCTTTGGTAATTCAGCCGAAATTTTAAACAAATTATCTGCGATTTCAGTCCAATCATCAGCAGTATAAAAAGTTATCAGACACCTTAAAAAAAACCAAATTGAAACCATATATTGATTGCAATGAAATGCATGTTCAAACCATTGGTATGTTGTGAAATAAATGTTAAAAAATATTCAAGTTTCTAGTGGTTTTAAGCCTCACTGTCGAGGAAAGTGTGCTATCGCGCAGGTCATGTTGACATCAACGTCGCCACCACTTCCACCACCAATTCCTATTAACATAGCATAAGAACCTAAAAGTCAATATTCGAAAGCAATCCAGTTACAAGTTTCCCAATCAACACAATCTCATATTATGTAAACCAATTGTTAGTTATATACACAATATTCCTGATCAATACAATAGCACATTAAGCTGCATTGATCTACTCTGAATACTTTTATACTTTTAAGATAGTTGAATGCCGAATGCAATACGTAGCTCGGGAAACCATTAAATTAAAGAATTTTAGTTCGTAAAGTTCGTTACTACTTGGAATTAATAACGACTAGCTCATAAAATTTAAACTTCCTTTTTTTATTAATAAAGTTAAAGATTCACAAACGTCGTACTTTCCCACACTTTTCTTTCAGCAGGAATGAATCTTTTCTTCATCTCTTCGTTTTATTCCTCTCTTTAGAGTAATTTGGCATAATAATCAGTATCAAGAGAAGTTAACATCCACTTAGGAATCACAGGATACAAAAAAAAGTCTTTCCGGCCTACAATACAAGTATCCTTACAAGTACTTACATAAATTATACTGTACAAAGACTCACTCACATCTTGAGCGGGCAACACGAAAAAATAGATAAGAATAGCCCTACAAACAAATAAAGCGAGCTTTGCAAGATAGAGAGCTTAGAATTCAAATGGTGCAAAGGGTGGTAGGGTCGCAGTGTTTAACTGCTTGAGCTTAAATGTTTGCGAGAATAATTTTTAAAAGTGTAATAATATATGAGAGTCATTATGAAAACACGCATTTCCACGCACCTTCGTCCTGTCCTAAACAAGTTTTGGTAATTTATCCCAATGTATCCGGAAAATGTATCTGGAAATATTCATAGTGTTAGGGCATGCTGGTGACAACGAATTGGTTGCCTTAAGGGCTTATAGCAACTTACAGGTTGGAAAAACTATATTTGAACATCACTCAAGTACTACAGACAGGTTTTTGGTTAGGGTACTCACAAAATGACGGTTTAAGTCAAATTCGAAGGGCTGCCACTTCCACTTGTTTTTTTTTTGTTGGAAAATCTGCGCAGCTATCTTTGTCATTTGTTTTCGTGGAAATCGTTTAAGCCAAGCGTGATTCTGACCAAATCATTTTCCCAATTACATTTGGCCTTAAATGAGATAGTTCTATTCCATCTGACGAACCAAGTTTTATAGTACACTGTTGTCGAATAACAAACTTAGACCACCCAAAAACTCCTATAACAAGTTTGTGTCCTGTTTTGTGAAAAATCGACGTTTAGTCCCAACAAAAAGTTAGACCGATTTCAAATGTTTTGCCCTTCGCGGGTCCAGCAGTATTTTTATCTATACCGAATGATAGTGCCCAATTTTCATGTTACTTCTCGTGAGTCCCATATATTCGATAATCAGCTTTGAATTATTATTTACACACCCTACAACGATTCCCTTAGCAAATAGTGCATGAAGAGAAAAAATATTCATCACGTTCTGCATAACTCCTTATCACCAGAAGTTGTGCCTAAAATATCGCGGAGCAATTTTGTTTAGATATCTGTAACGCCCTGATGTATTGAAGAGGGGAGGAGCTTTTATAGGTTGTAAATGTTTAACATTCGGTGCCAATTTTAAATTTTTTTAAAGAAAGTTAAACATTACCTACACATCAGTGACAGGACTGCTTGATTTTCTTTCAAACGATAATGTAGCCTAAGTACATAGTACGGGGATACCCAAAGGAAACTGAACTTGGTTCGTTCTTTAATTTGTATATTTAATTTTTCAACAAAAATTTTCAACGTAACCACCATCGGCACAAATACTTTTAGTCCGTTGATCAAAACTATTCTGTGGGGCCTAAACACGCCTCCATTTTCTTAAAAACTTCTAAAAACTCCCTTACGGTAACGGGAACACGATTTCCTTCATGTTCCCTATCATTTGGGAAAATCAAAAGAATGTGGCCCACTGCAAGGTCGAATCAGTTAAAGGAATGGGGTATAGGGGTTACGCCATTTTTTGCCCATAATTTGGGGCATAGACAGGGTAAATTTATTGTTTTATTTTCATATCAGCATTGTTTTGTCGTTTGGGTTCACTTGACGCGTATTTTTAGGGGAAAGCATACTTGAAGTCTTCCACTGGCTTAATCGTAGCTTTGTTTCAGGGTCGTAACTATATTACCATGTTTTGTCACCTCGGAATAAAAATTGAACCATTTCAGAACTTTTATTTCAAACTAAAGCGTACTTCCACGAACCAGCGAATCGAATCAGCGGGCATAAATGGGTTAATTTGTTTTTGATCTGCAGTCAGTAGTGGAAACTAGACATAGTCGAAAATCCTTTCTAAGCAAAACATGCTTCCACGCGACCTTTTGTGAACCGTTTTGCGCTATTGTGCTATTGTATAAAAGGTACAAATAACAGGCACAAATTTAGTGGACACCCTTCTCACTGAACTTCATGTGATTCCCGACAGCTACACAATTTCTTCAATAGTCCATCGTCCATCATCCAGGATTTTTTCCAAGTAATTTCAACATTTTTATCGGGTTGGGCCGTGGGCTGGTCATGCAGAGCAAGATTTGCCATCAATTGACCAATTACCATCTTCGGTGAAGTCTGTGTCATAATCCCTGTAGCCCATTTTCAACATCTCGACAGTTTTTTTACTAGCTTTTAGTCGGAGCAAGAAACGAGTCCTTTTGGACGCGTTGAATAAAATTTTCAGTGGCATTTTTGCAGAAAGTAAAATGGGACAGCTATAGTAATACAAATAATTTGAAACTTGATGAATTTGAAACTTGATGTTTGATGAAAAACAAAGTTCCACTGTAGCTGTGGGACAGCTTGTAATACTAACAATTTGTCCTCACTGATGTTGCTACAGAACGCACATTTAATTCACGTTTCGTGATTTCATTTTGAACAATGGGCCACGTGAACGTCCTGAGATTGATGTCACCCTGAAAACTTGAAGGTAGAGGGTAATTCAAAAGATGACCTGTCCTTTAGTGGTTAGAATCGGCAGGATGAAGAAGCTGGCCAAGCGGGTACCCGCAGGGGGAATGCTGGTTACCAGGACCGTTCCTGAAAGCTAGTATTCTTTGGGGAGTGTCGCCCCCACGTACCCGAGGAAATTGAGGACATCACGGAATATGACCCTGAACCAATTGTGAACTACGATTCGACTAATTAACCAAAATTGATGCTTTGGACTGGCGGATATGATGTTTTGGACCTAGTTGCGTCGCATGGTAACACCGAGGTGACACTCGAGTGTGAACGGCTCAAATCTAACGATCATACCGTCTCCGTCCCGGTAAAACCTTGGCAGGCCTCGGAGTACGTTCGAAGCTCGCACCATTGAATTGATGGTGTAGGTTCGGTTGAGACGAACTCCCGATTAGCGCCGGTCTGGCCCTGAGCACCTGTCCCCATAAGGGCTGGTGCCAACCCTCGCATGACCTCCCTGCTTAGCAAAGATAACCATGGGACCAATAGGGCGACTACACACACGAGTGGAGATAGCGGCTCTGAGGGGGGCCTCATATGAAATGAAAACAAACAAATTATACACAAAAGAAAATATGTCAGAACAGAAACATTCGAAAACGGATAGACGAAAAGTAAGAAATCTGGTACAACCAGAGATTTTAACAGCATTTGGGCGCAGCAAGAAAAGCATGCGCACACCAGAGCGACCAAAAAAAGAAGAACAGAACCTCTTGCAACCTGGAAGAGACGAACAAACGGTAGAGAAATATGAAACTGTTGAGAAACCTATGATTGTTGCCATCACCACCGTAGCAACTGAAGCACGGGACACAAATAAAGAAATCCCTGCACGTCAGACACGGAGCACTTCGATGATCATGGATCGTGCAGAGGAAGAGCGGCTATACCGTAAAGCAGAAAGGGTTATTAAACGCATCACTGCCACATGCAACGCACAAACGAACCTTAGCAAAGAGGTTAAAAACGGAGTTCTGGAGTTGGAAGACCTCTTAAGTCGAATAGGTCATTATAGACGCAGGTGGCTAAAGGCAGAGGAAGAGCAACAGGCTAATTCATTCGACAGCGCAGTAGCCGCCCCTATTTCTACTGCCACCAAGAGGTTGGCCTGCAGTCCAATCAAAGGGGATCGGGATAAACGGAGGAAGGACGAGGAGAGAACGCCGAACGATCAAATCGCGATTGAGGAGGGTTTTCAGACGGCACTATCCAAAGCTGCCAAAAAGGCAGCTAAAAAAGCTAAAGTCCAAAATCGATAAATCTCCACAGGAACTGAAATGGAATGAATCATCGCAGATAACCCAACAAACAAAGATTAAGAAGCGTCAAAAACCCATTGGGCAGGCACTGCTGGTTAAACCCACCAACGGTAGATCCTATGCGGATGTTCTGCGAGAAATCAAGGGAGCGGTAAAACCCGAAGACATACAAACTGCAATAAAAGCTGTATGGCCAACTCGCTCGGGGGATTTACTTGTTGAGTTCGGATCAGATGCAAACAATAAAGACGCGTTCCGTGACGCAGTCAAAAGAGTCCTTGAAGAGAAGGCAACTGTAGCCTCACTCGAGCCTAAGGCCACACTGGAAATTAGGGAGATTGACTGCGTTACGGATCTGCCCGAAATAGAAGACGCCTTAAAACGCGACTTCCCCGTACTAGGCGAGACGAAAGTCAGGCTGGCCAAACCGAACAACAGGGGTCAATGCATGGCCATAATCGACCTCACAGAGAGGGAAGCAGAACAGCTTCTGAGGCAGGGCAAAATAAGAATAGGTTGGGTTATTTGTCGAATACGGCGAAGGGCCATTCCCCTACGGTGTTTCAAGTGCCTCGGATACGGTCATACTGCACAGACATGTAATGGAATTGATCGAAGCTCCTCGTGCTACAAATGCGGTAAGACAGGGCATAAAAAGAAGGAATGCACAGACGAGTCACACTGTGTTCTCTGCCAGGAGTATAACGCGAGACCAGATGATTTGAAACATATTCCAGGCACAGGGAAGTGTCGGATCTTCCAAGAAGCCCTAACCAAGGCAAAGGTGCTTCTGCAATGATTCGTATACTCGAAATCAATCTACATCGAAGTATCATCGCCCAAGACCTACTCGAACAGTTCGCGAGAGGCAGGGAAGCTGACTTACTACTGCTGAGCGAGCAACATCACACCAGAAACTGATCAAAATGGTATCCTGACGAATCCGGTACAGGCGCCATCTGGGTTCGGAACAGTGCTCACCTACAAGTGCAGGATCGGGGGCGAGGAGATGGTTTCGTTTGGGTTCAGTGTTCGGGAACTACACTCGTCAGTGTATACCTAACTCCGAACGAATCGTTGTCGTCCTTTCAACTTAGGCTCAATGCTTTGGAGGACGCTGTTTCGAGTATTGAGGGCCATGTGCTCGTCGGAGGGGACTTAAATGCAAAGAGAATCGAGTGAGGCATGCCCCAGTCAGACGCTCGGGGCAAACGGATCGTGGAAACGGCAGCATGAACTGGGCTCGTCGTACTGAACACAGGTCACACCCCTACTTTCCGTCGATGGGATTGCGTCGACACCATACCTGATGTGACATCCGCCTCGGAGTGCCTAGCACAATCAGTTAAAAATTGGAGAATGCTAGAGGATTACTCGGCCAGTGATTACCAGTACATAGCTCTGGAGATCCATCACGATGCTTCCCGAAGACCACGCGCTTGTTCTTCTGCCCTCCGGTAGAATACTGAGAAAGTGGATATTGAGAAGTTTGTTGAAGTGCTTATGGCACGATCACAGCTGTCGAAAGAAAGGCTAGAGGACGGAGAACGCGCGGCAAGAGATGTCGTTAACTCAACTATGAGAATCATTACATCCGCCTGCAGGTCTTCAATGCCCCTACGAAGACCCCGGCACAGCAAGCCTCCAGTATACTGGTGGTCACCTGAAATTGCCGAAAAACGAAGGGAGTGTCACAAACTACGATGCGGAACACAGTGAGCTCGAACCCGGGAAGAGGCATGTATCCGATTAGCTGCTTACAAGTCATCTAGAAAATGCCTCCGTAGACATATCAACAGCAGCAAGGCCAACCGCTGGCAAAACCTGGTGGACGACGTGAACAGAGACCCATGGGGCCCGGGCTACAAAATAGTAATGCGGAAGCTCGGTGTCCAAAGGTCACCTCACTCATACGAGGCAGAAAAGATGTTCGAAATCGTGCGGGCTCTCTTCCCCATCCATCCCGCCATCGTTGAAGCCGTTCACTATGAAACACCAATGGAAATTCCATTTTTCACGAAGATGCAATTGGAGAAAGCAGTCTTGTCTATGAAGGCCAGAAAGGCTCCAGGACCAGATGGGATTCCAGCAGAGGTGCTACAAATGGTCTTCCACTTTTCCCCTGACCTGCTCCTCCGCATGTTCAACGCATGCCTGCGCGAAGGGCTGTTCCCGGAGTGCTGGAAGGTGGCGAGACTTGTGCTCATTACGAAGGGAAAGGTGGATCCCGAGTCGCCAGCTGCATACCGCCCACTGTGTATGCTTGACACGATCAGAAAAGTTTTTGAAAAACTTATCAAGGGAAGACTCGCTGGCGTGATTCGTATTGCCGGGGATCTATCTCCACGGCAGTATGGCTTCAGAGCAGGCCGCTCCACCATCGATGCAATTCGAGAAGTAGTGAGCGCGGTCCAACGTGCGGAGTCTCGCAGTATTTCCACACGACGGGTCGTCCTGCTGGTGACTCTGGATGTCCGAAATACATTTAACAGCGCTAGATGGGTGGATATTCTGGAAGCGCTAGAAAATCGTTTTCAAGTACCAATGTACCTGATGCGGATTCTCAGGAACTATTTGAAGGACCGTAGCCTACTTTACGACTCGAATGAGGGTAGGCGAAGTACAAATATTACTCCAGGTGTCACTCAGGGCTCTATCCTTGGCACAGACTTGTGGAACATCTCCTACGATGGACTCCTGCAGCTTGAACTGCCGGAAGAATCACGTTTGATTGGCTATGCGCAGTAGACCATGCGCACCTCAGACTCAATAAGTTAATGCGGAGGTTAATGGAATGGATGACCGCTCACGGATTCAAGCTGGCACTGGAAAAAACCGAAGTGGTCATCCTAAAGAAGAAGAGAAGCTGGCTCCTGTGGCACTGTGGCACATTTTGCGAGGTTTTTATCTACGTGCTCACAGGATCAAACTGCCTCAAGAACTAAAGCATCTTCATCATTCGAAACACCGAAACTTCTCGAATTGGGCCCTGACAGAGCTTGAAGAAAATGAGGAATGCCATTGAAAGAATATCTTTTGCGATGAAGCTCATTTCTGCCTCACTGGCTTTGCTGCAAAAAATATTCAAAATATGCGTTATTAGTCAGCAACAAACTGACATGTGCTTCTTGACTCACCGTCGCGAAGAATAACTGTTAGTGCGGTTTTCTTGCCGGATGTATGATCCGGCCGTATTTTTTCGTGGATGAAAACGACCATCATGTTATCGTCAATAGAAAGTGCTATCATGTTATGTTGGAAGATTATTTATTACCAGAATTGGATGAATGTGGTATCGATAATGTGTGGTTTCAACGAGACGGTGCCAGTAACCACAATGTACGCCTGACAATAGATTTATTGAAAGACAAATTTAGTGATCGTGTTATCTCAAGAAATACTCTAGTTGGATCTTATAACTGTTTATCTGGAATGGCGGCCTCGTTCATGCCGTCGAGAGCCATTCGATTTCTTTTCTCGCGTTATATTAAGTCACTAGTTTTTGCTGAGCGACAAGTGAGCTCAAGGATAGCATCCAACGCGAACTTCCCAACGAAATCTGTACCAAAGTGGTGGTAAATTCGAACCAAAAAATAGATCGTTGCATACGAGCTCGTGGTGGTCATATGGCCGAAATTGAAATTCATTTTTAAATTTAGTAGTTGCAATACACGTACAATAGATTTGAACTTAATATCTCAAATATTTGTGTGTTCTATTAACCGATAAAATTGTCATGCCCTTGATGGAAAACTTTTTAAAATGTCTCGTCTCATTTCTCGCAATACAGTTTTTGAATTTTGATTCGAATCACAACCGTCTTACAAGAAGTAAAACATTTATGATAGTTGCAACCATTTTTGGTTGCGACAAAGGTTGCAGTTTCTGGTTTCGGGTTGCAAGAATTAACAAAAAAGAAAGGGAAGCTTATGGTCACCGCTTGATGGTCTGACGCTGGCGTCATCTATTACAGCGTCATAAAGCCTAGGCAGTAGATCAATCCGGATCTTTATTGTCAGGACCATGAAGTAATTATTGCAAAGCTTATGGTTGATTACCCTAAATTGGTCAATCGATCTTTGACGCTCCTACCGCATGACATCGGTCGAGAGCGTGTCCCACACATAGTCAATACTGCGGGAGTCGTAGTTGGAAACTGTCCATCTTCTACCATATTTACTATACTCACAAAGACTGCCATTTTTTCCGTTATTGGGAAAATCCGACAATCTTCTACCTCCTATTCCATTGGGTCCTATAACAGGTCTTTTAAGATGTAATTCAACAATACGCCCCTATAATTGATCGCACTTTTAAATTTTTCCAGCTTGCACTGACAGGAGCCTCAGGCTTCAGAGTAACCAAGCAACACAGGCAAATAATATAAAAGTAGCATTTTAATATTGTCGTCTAAAGGATGAAAATGAAGAAGATACAAATTGTTACACATTCACTTATCTAAAGACACGACCAGTACTGTCTTTGTATATCCGCTTGGTTGTTATGATTTATCTTCAAAACTTCCATCAACTCAAGCATATTTAGTATCCGAACAAAGTCAACGTCACTTTGGTCTTACTAAAAGTTACAGCAACTAAAATCCTCAACACGTCGCTTATATGCGATTATTTTAACCGTAAAAGTCAACTAATCGCATCTCCTGCATAAATTCTTGCATGTATGCAAACATGCATGTTGTTCATGTTTCCCATCCATAAAATGGCGAGTTGCCTTGCTCTTTGCACCTCAAACTTTCACTTCAACTTTAATTTAGTTACCCAACAATTTAAACTACATACTTTCGTAGTCTTATATTCTTGCATACGTGTGTGATCATACAAATGCATGAATGCTTGCACCACAGCTCCTGGGTGCAGACACTTACCGTGTCTGCGTGAAGAGTTATCCTTCTTTGTGGACATTCCGTTCCATATCTGTTCGAATCTAACAAAATTTATAGTTGTGGGATAAAATATAGCAGCGCATCAGTGCACAAACTGAAAATCTCCAAATTGAAATATTCTAATCGATTTTTCCGGTAAATTTCAATGATGGCTCTACCAGGAGAAACATTGCCAGGACTATGCAATAGCTAGGAGTAGTGTGAAATGGCACCTATACGGCAATTTACATTTTAACAACAAAATATAATTGGTTAGAATGCAAACGACGTGCGGTGCCTGCTAGAGACTCGTAAATGCTTTTTGTAGCACATAAAATTCGCAGCGAATAAGTCAGGATCACGTGCAGATTATACAATTAAAATCGATACAAATGAACACATTAACATAGAGATTGCAAATGAAAATTCATATTTTGCGATGCAGTTGCTAGCAAGCAAGCATTACATATTTAATTGAAATAATTTACTAGCACACAGTGGCAGGTGAAACAATGTCTGATCCGCGAATTGGGAACTGATTTTCATGGTTTCAATTTTTTGGTAGGCTTAAATGAGGATAATCGACTGAGAATTTATGTATTTTTATAAAAATCAAATTAATTAAATAGGTTTATACAGAGGGGGGTGGTTGCAGTGTGCCGGGGGTAGATTGTTCCGATCCAAAATATTTCGCGAAGAAAATAGATGACGTTAGACGTGAAGTGCGTTACGAAACATCGTATAATGGCAATACTGCATCAGCGATTTGACAGAACGCTTTGTCGGTGCGCGAGAATGGTAATCGATTATTGGTACATAAACATCATGCAAGAAATATTTTTCGTCCTTAAACTTTTTGGTTTTTTTCAATCCATTTTCCACGTATTTTTGAAATATTTGCGATTATCCGTTGCGAAAAGCTGTATTATTATCTATTGATTATCATTGTTGACCTTTTATTAAATATTCTATATTATTTGGAGATCACTTCGACAATGGGATTTGGGGTGCAAAGTTCCTATGCTAGGAGGCTAGTTCTTCCACGGAACAACATTATACAACATGCCCCATAATTTTACACGTAAATAACAAAATTAAAAACTGTTTTAGGATTTGCAAAGAAAGGTGGAAAGAGCTCAAGCTGGTTTCAAACACGCGCCCCTGCCGCTTCTCATCAGGTGCCAACTCACAGGCTGAGACGCATCGATTGGCAATACCAGGTAGGTGGATGTCGTCTGGCTATTTTACGTGTTATGATTGTTGCTTTCAGCTTGAACTTGTCCTATTTTCCAAATTGCCTTTGGTAAGCTTTATCAATTCTAGAAGTTTTTGGTAGCTGGTAGGTACTTAGCTGGTAGTTCCAATCGCTCTTTCCACCTTTCTTTGTTAATATTAAATTCACTTTCGAGGTATTCGACTAATTTGATCAGAACTTCCGCACCCATGAGTCTTCGTTGAGTTAACTAGCAAGGGTATAAATCACTTAAAAGTTCTAAAAGAAAATGGATAAATTGATCTACCAAAAACGTCTAGAAATGTTTTACGATGACAAACTACAACCGGAAACGCGAACGGCGGGAGATTCCGATTGGTCTTGTGGAATGGGCAACTGATGCTTTTGTTAAGGACCACCGTAAGTTCAAGAAAGTAGCTTGGGAATCAGATATTTTTCAAATGACACTATTTACTTATGTTACAATATTGAAGGACGTTATATTACTAACTGTAGGTAACTTTTCCAAACAGATGTGTAACCACGACCTGAAGAAGACATTTGCGCATTATTCGTTCAAATGTGCGTCAATTTACTTTGGTCTCTTACAAGCAGAAGTGAGGAAGTTAGCATGCACTTCTGATTTTAAATTGGACACGCCTAGCAATTCAATATCTTGGCATAGAAATATAGAAGCTGAAGCGGATTTATTCCCGAGTTTTCTGAAAACGAAATACGTCTTGATCCATATTAGTTCCGGGAGCCACAAGGGTAGCACGCGCCTTCTATTAACCAGCACAATGTTAAAGAATTCTTTAACAAGTTCGAAGATGCCAGGTTGCAAAACAACTTGTTACCATCTAGAATAAGGAACTTGCCCGAAACAAGAGCTACTTTTGTATTAAAACTTAAGAAAATGGTAGCTGCAAAAGGCGTTCAGCAAGTGGGTGCCTTAGTTCTTGCGGAGGGAGAAACTTCAGTTTCTGACAAATTAACAGCGACTGCAGTGGAAATAGTATTCCGGCTGTATCTGGTTTTCCTCGCCTTAAATATAAAGACTTATTCAATGTTGGTGGTCCCTCAGAAAGTATTGGAGCTGGAATTCCTCATCATTATGAAGCATTTTGTACAACACACAACGCCAACTTCCGACCACCCAGTATTGTTACTGCATGATTACCAAATATTCTAAGTTGATATTGATTTACTTGAAAAGGCAAAGGCCAATTCAGTTATAATGTTGTTGTTTTTCGCCGCATTATACTCATATTTCACAACCACTAGATGTTGGTATTAAAGGACCGCTTGAAACGTATTGTGCTAAAGCTCAAGAAAACTGGCTACATAATAGTCCCAAGCAAGGCAATGTCTATTTCTGAAATACCTGGAATTGTAACACATGCATGACCTCTAGCGGCGTCCAAAAATAACAAGATGAACGCATTTAAAATGACAAGCATAAGTCCATACAACCTTAATATATTTACGGATGAAGTATTTGCTCCGTCTATATCAACGGACCGACCTATGCCCGACACTAATATTTCTTTGGAATTGGGTCAAAATATTGATCCAATTACACTGAAAATTCTTCTTCCCCTAATTATTCTAGGTAAGGTGCTAACTTTCGAAGAGTCAAGTGTCAATTTCAATGTGAGCCTGTTTGTCTTCTTGAATCTTTTTCAGTCTTTTGATGTCTAGAAGAATGAGTTTCACACTTTCTTCTTTCTCATGCCATAATCAAAATCGATTTGAGTCCCGAGTCATTTGACACTGTGGTGCTTGTTCCCTTTCTTCCTTAGAAGCTATATGGTCCTTAAATGTGTGGCTCAGAGAAGATGAGTCAGTTTAATCTGCAGTCATTCTCGCCTTTCAGAGCTGCGTTCACCCTTTTCCTGGTGCTTTCGGAGGAAAACAATTCTTCTAATCACTCTAATCTTCTTATCACGGTTGCCAATTATCACCTCACGTTAGTGAGGTACTATGGTAACAAATGAGGTTCCGCACTTCATCCTTCATTCACAAACATTCGCTTCACGCGAATAGTCACGTCACGTTTTAGATGTCCTGGTGTAGAGGCTGGCTTTCTTCGATAGTCCGAGGAATGATCATTATCGGAATCTTTTTGTCCACTCCAAATTGGATTATATACATTTGCCTCCAGTTTGATGGATTCTTTCTATATATGATGCTTACTCGGATCGCCTCCCTTAGATAGTGCTTATGAAAAAGTATCAGTTTTCACAAGGTGTCAAGAGAGATTAAAAGGTACTTGACTTATTGATAAAGTTCAAACGGTTGAGTAGCCCACAGTGGTGATTATGGTGTTCATCATTTTATGGAGTCCTTACCAAAACACAACCATATCCTGGGACGCTCCATACTTTCTATGTACCCGATTCCAAAGTGACTCTCAATCGTTTCATCTCAAGGCTAATCGTACATGCAACGCTAAGACGACGATAGCATTAAAGAATGAATCCAAAAGCTTGAAATTGTATATGAGACGGGAAGAAGCCTGTTCTGTCATCGGCCAAGAAAGGTTTGGAAAAGCCAACGCCTTCAACGCCTTTCTCTTCATCCAATCAAAAACAAAATCGAGTATTGAAACTGCATGAATCATTCTTGCACTCGATTTGAATTGAAATAAAAAAGAATTGGATTTGAGAACCTTTAAAATTTAAAATTGTTACATGAGCTGAAGGATACGGAAAACGCAATTTGATTAGACATTGCAAACCAAATTTTTCGAGATTCAACAACTTTCATGTTCAGTGGTGACAAAGTATCATTTATAGGAACATATTAATATGGGAATTTATTAGCATTTGTTTTGTTTTATGAAGGTGAAGGTTGTTCATGCACTGAGTATGGTACTCGCAGACGAATAATGCTTCTGGAGACCCGTGCCTGGAACCGTTTGAGACATTACTTCGGGCAAGGCCTCGAGTTCGTACACCTAGAAACGCTTTTAGGTTATGAAAATTTCTTCTGCAGTGGGAAGAAACGGGGAGAAAGAAATCTCCCACCCTTGATGCTTCCCAATGCAACAGTATAGATTTTTTCAGTTCCAGCACTGCTCGAGTATATTGAGCCGGGCGGTTCCATTTGTCAACGGTTTTCAGCATTTCTCCGGCCATAGTTTTTGGACAGAGCTCTCCCATTTCCCTGAAGAAGTTACTGCGCTGCTTCCTCCATCTTTTGCAAGCGAATAATGTTTGACAGTTCTCGTCCACCTCTCCTGCACAAAACACGAGACTAGGAGACCGTGACCTGTCAATCCTGTGCAGGTAAGACTGAAAACAACCATGCTCGGTTAAATGCTGGCTAGATTGAGCCAAGCCTTGGATCAGCGATCAGATGTGCAATCTACCTTCCTCTTGTATCTGTCCCACAGGACTTTTGCAAATCACTGAAAGAGCACTGTCTCTCTTCCCTGGTGACGTCTTCTCAGCTGTCTTGGTTTCTAGGTAGGTATATATTTCTACGTTCTCTTGCAAGGAGAACGATGGTTATCACCCCTGGGATTACCAGCACTGCTGGTCCGAAAACTGTTCGATATACGCATGCAATTCGCAGCGCTTCTTATCAATGCGCCTGTTGACAAGTTCTATCTAAAGTCAAATGAGCCGATTTCTTACTTTCAGAGCTTATTTGGTGAACTGGAGGAAGCTGTCTCGAGTGCATAAACGCGAGTCTTTTTGACGATGACTCGCTAAGCTCACCGCTTCGATCAATGCCAAGTCTATTGAATGGGGAATATCCCATGCAGGTTCCAAAGAAAGGAAACCCTAGAAATGAAAGAACGCTTGCTATTGGAGTATGGGGTATGGTAATGGGGTATTTCTCCGTTAGTGAGTAAATTGCACTTGGCGAGTATGCTTCTCGATTGAAAGGAACCCGATTTACAGCCGTTGGTTAGAACATTGCCAGAATGGATACCTACGCGTTCGCTGATGATCTCATGAGGCTTAAACCATGACTGGTGGTTTCCGAACTTGCCTTGAAACTGGTGGAGTCTCAGCCAAAAACGTGGGAAACTCCTGTTTCAAGTGACAGCCCCGATATGATAAGGACGAGGCTTGCTGGTTTTTAGCAGGAATTGCTGATAAGCAAAAGACTCATGAGGGCCAACGTTCAAGGGATCGCGATGAGTTACCCTTTCTAATGCTAGAATATACTTCGGTTATAACTCCTTCGTATTATGAAAAATGAAATCTACAGGTCCCTGCCTTCGGAATTCACCGAATTACACATCAATAAGCACATGGGACTCGTGTGGTAAGCTTATGCATCTAGTTTCTTGCTACATGCGAGAAATGTTCTGTTAACCATCCGCTTTCAGTACGAACTGATTTTTCAGTGCTGGACACACCAATGCAACAATCAAACATTAAAATCGCCACGAGACCAGGCGGAAACCTAGTGGCAGTACTACATGACGTATCTGAACTTCGATGGTAAATTCACAGCACAATCATGAATCTAGACTAATACTCCTACTTATGTCACTCGACGTCAGGAACGTCTTCAATTCCGCTAGGTGAATTAATATTATCAGTGTTCTGGAATCTTTCGTGGTATCTAGGCGGCAAATGCATATAATAAAGGATTATATCAAGGACCAAAAGCTCTTCCATGACACATCGGTGAAGTCGGAGGAAAATGGGCGTAATAAGGTAGAGATCAATTTAAATTTAGGCTGGAACTAAGATCATTATTCTAACCAAAAAGAATAATCCTTAGAGCTCAATCCATACCGATTATCAATGAGACCATAAAAAAATTATACTATACTTGTTTGTTGATTGATTCGGGAATAAGTTTCTTCAATCAAATTTAAGCATCAGTGGCTAAGGCCGCAAGTGGAGTGGAGGTGGTAACCGAAGCGGCTGATAATTGCGAAGAGAGCAAATGGCATAAGGATTACATTTGCATACCATACTGCATTCAGCGGATAGGGCTGTTTATCACGGGTATAATACCATTCTTCCAACGGAGGAGATCTACCTAGATTCTACCTAAGGAACGAAGATAGAGAGGCAGTGACGAGCGATTAGAGAAAACGCACTTCTGCTCTGTGAATAGAAGCCAGCCTTCAAATTTTTAAAATCTGAAGGCAGCAATTGGTAGGATTTAAAATGCACAGCTCGAAGTAATGTGATAAACATATCCAGGCTACCACCGAGAAGGTGGGAGAACAGCACTCCAAATGCTGTTTGCTGCTGGTAGTTTTATACTCAAAGCGTAAATAGCCTTCACCTGTCAACCACAAACGAATTATTCATTGCACAATTAGTATTATTATTGTTATTATTATTAATCAAATATTTTTGACATTTTAATTGCAGCACCCAGTTGACGACGTTTTAAAGGTACTGGTTATGCCCACGGAAGCCACTCTCTGAATATTTTCGTATTATCATTTGAGCGGTCAAGATATTTGACTTTGCAGGACCTACTAGGGAATACCTCTGGCATTACAGTTTCATTTAACTCACTATAATCGGATTTAAATTAATTAAAATACCAAATTCTGACAAATTTACGTATTGAATTTAAATTCTGATTTAATTTGGCCTTTCGTGAAAAGCTGAAAAGGCTCACAAAAAGACCTGGCGAGTTGAAAATCGTCCAGTTCCGAGTATAGTTAGATTTACTTCCTTTCTCACTGAACAAAAGGAATTGCCTTTTTGATTTGTGCAGCCAAAGCGCGCAGCGAAGCATTCGGTCTTCATCTTAAGATTTACCAGTCTTCTAGACGACTATAAGAGCCGCCATCAGTGAAAGAAGCCTTTGAAATTTTTATGAAGAAAGACCAGCCTCGCGAGAGGACACAAAGTTTTTCTATTAAATTAATTACCATGATCAAGTATACTAAAAACCAAGTAACCTTCTCATTGAAGATTATTTGTAAAAAGCAGTTAATTGTCCCTTTTTCAAGTGCTGTCAAAATAATGGCGATTTCCAAGATTTGCTCAATCACAAGCCACTGCTATATGTACAAATAGTTTACTATCTTTCACTCAACTGTTGACGCTACGAACTGGATAAGATATTTAAATATTATAATCTTTAAGCACGGAAAATCTTGGCTAATAAACAAAATGGTATTTGACTCAATGCGAAAATTTATACATGAAATCGAATTAAACAGCACATTACAAAAGTCAGTTCAATGGAAAGTAGGATCTAGGGACAACACGAATTACCTCAAGAAATAAAGGATTAATTTAAAATACAAAACATTGCATTTAACTGAGTAACCGATTAGAGATGTACAAATTGCTAACATATTTTTCGTCCTCTCATCGAGTCCAGTCAAATTTAATTCAAATTTTCATTGTTTGTTTTAAATACATATTTATTAACGTTTTCGCGAAATCTTATCACAGTCAAAAATAGTTTACATTAATTCACACTCAAGTAAAGCTTACACCACGTGCCAGTATTTTACAGAAATTTAATATTAATAGGAATTGTTAATGTCTCTTATCAAAACGATAGAATTACCACGGTCTCCACACAGAGCCACATTCATCGTTGTTTCCCTGCTTTAAAGGACTTCTTGTCAAACGTCTATCAGGAACTTTGGCTTGGGCATCAGGATGAATAGGTGAAAAGTATGCTTGACGATAAGGGTCCAGATTAAGCATTAAGGCATTTATATGCTTCAGCACAATAACTCCGGCGGATTGGTCACATTTGGCGAGGAACTGGGCAACTTCTTTTGCACAATGTCGAAATCCATCCCAATATCGATTTGCATAGGAGGGATCGGGTCGAATAAACAAACTATTGTGCTGTCTGAGCGTGTGCAGATGACGAACAGTAAGTTCTAGGATATCCGCTTTCTCAAGTTTAGCCACATTCTCGCCTTCCTAGAAAAGAATTCGATTTAGAATTATTTCACTTGAAATTATAATGAGAAGAGTCGAGATTAGTTCGAGGAATTGTTTTTAAGCGAGCTTCACGATGAGGCCGTTGCCCTCAACTATTTCAAAGTCCAGATGAACATCAACAGTCACTTTTGCACAATCTTCCTAATTTTTCACCATAACTTTTAACCGAAAGTATTCCATAAGCATTGAAAGAACTTACAGCTTGTAGGGCGCCAGTCATTAAATCCTTCAGTTCATCCAAACACCTATTTATTCTTGCTCGGCGTTTGCGCTCCAGCATCGGCTTCATAATTTTCCTGTATTGATAGGTCCTGGAGACGGGCTCCATTGACACCAAATTTGGCGGGTAGTTCTGACTCGGTGACATTGCGTCCGCACTTTTTCAACACTTCTTTCACTGCACTCAGAACGCGTTAACAATCAAATGTCCACCTCTAACTCCACTAAGATTTACTAGTGGAGTGTTCTTTAGCGGCGCCCACAACACCTCTTTATAAACTTTATTTGTTGACGATTGAAAGAAAGAAGATGGAAAAAGTGGGGAGTGCTCTCATAGATGGAGTTGAAATTGAAACTTCACGGCAGATCAGTGATCTTCGATGTTGTCGAATGTGGCTGGAAAACGGAACGAGCGTCGGATATCAGACAGTTGGTCAACAAAAGTGTGAGAACTTCAACGTCTCAAGTCTAAACCGCCAAACGATTAAGATATCGCATCACTAGTCCCGATATCCCGCGATCATCTCATGTTCGATCTTGTGTACAATGTCCGCAAGATCAGATCATTTTCACAGATACTGTTTTCGCTGCAATCGCCAAGTTGAATGATGCTGAATGAGGGATGAGAATAAGATCAATGGGTTGCCTTTGAAAAGAAAACGGCTAGTCGGAAAATAGCAACGATATCAACAGTAGATACTCTGGCGAATACGCCAGATACCATAGACGCATCTCTGGTTATTTGAAACAAGTAACGTGTTCCTAGAACCCAATACCATACCTGCGATATTAGGGAAAAAACATTCGGAATTGAAGCTCTCACTTCCTGCATTCACATATGTGATCTCGCGAGGTCCATCTTGGACCTAGCTCCAGCATCACTCATCCATTCTGGCAACTCTCTTTCTAATAATGGTTTCCCAGACTTGTAGACGAAGTTGTGAATGAATAAGAAGAATAAAGCGAACTTGGCAAGATCAGTTTGTTTAAACTTTATGGCTGCTGTCGTCGTCAAGTTGACTTGAGATAAACGATTAAGATTTTAACACTTCCTGGCTTGGCCGTTCGGCGGCTTTCTTATGTTTACGAAATGGGCGGCCCAACAACATTATCGTGATGGAGCGTTTGGGTGCTTGTTACTTTCTCACGGTTCGGATTGATTTCATTTTATGTGCATCAAGCCAGTGGCTAGTAATGGTCATGTTATGCTAATACATTCCTAGTGTTTTTTTAATTAATGGCAATGCGAAATTTAGCAACGTGATTTAAGAATAATTAAGGCATGCTACACAATTTCATCAATATTAAATTATGAATCAACGTTTCCGAAAATATTCAAATAAAATCGCCTGCTGTTACTCATATTTGAGTAATAGATACTCGTTACGCAAATGTTTCATCGATGCGCTGACGATAGTATTCTATTGCGTGTAATTTATAGATGCTGTACACGAATTCGTAAGCAAAACAAGTACAGATACATCTTTCAAGATATGCAATACCAGCAAAAAAGATGAGTTACCCCAAGATCTGAATATAATCTGAAATAATTGAATAATCCTAAGAAATCATCCATCGATGCAACATGTCCTATGTTCGACATATAACTGTCTATTCGACAAAGACCAGTCGACAAAAAATCCAAATGAAGAGGTTCCGAACTGCGTCAGTAGTACAAACCAAGAACCAGCTGATCCCCATCCTTTCAGACATATCCCTGAACAAACACAAAGGGCTGTGGATGGAAATGAAGGAGGCAACCAAAAACGTTACAGAACAAATTGATGGAACAGCGAGCCCGGCAAAAAAGGATCCATTGATTCGATGATGAGTGGCAAGAAGCTTTGGAAAGATAAATTCACGCATACAGGATTTGTGGAAGGAAAAACTAATGCGAAGAAAAAACATGGAAAAAATCAAAGAAGGATACCAAATAAGGTTACTAGATTTTAGAAACGCAAATACCATGACCAACAATTGAGGAGCATCCACGTAAGCCTCGCGAGTAACAATAAAAGACAAGCTTACAAAGTGGTAAAATTCCCTAAACTCCGATGACATCAGTAACATCATCGCTGATTGACACAAGATGAAGGAGAAGTGGGAAAGATAAGTTCAAAGTCTTCATAATCTATTGAAAAGCTCCAGGGTACTCAAGAGTCTCTTGAGAGTCTCATTCTTAATGTCCCTTAATGTCTCTTAATGTGGCTTAAGGAAGCTCTTTTCCTTAAGCCTTGCAAACTAAAGATGAAGCATACTTTACTATCGAAGAACAAAAGGATAACAAAGTTACCGGCACATATGAGATCTCATTTGTGCTTATTACTCACCTCAGAGTACAGGATGCCTTGCAAAAAGTGATCTAACTCATTTGGGATCCAACTCAACTACTCAAGTGAACAGTGAAGTTGCGAAAACTACAAAGGCATATCATTACTATTTACAGAATGAAAAAAAATCTTTCAAACATAATTGTTATAAGGACAAGACCAAACGTCAACGGTATTATTTCACAGTATCAAGGAGCCCTCATAGCTTGAAAAATGGTGCGAGTCCAATATTTGCGTACTCTTAGTTTTTGTGAACTTAAAGGAAGCATATGACACTTCTAACTTCAGAATGAATCGGATTAAAGCAGGGAGATAGGCTGGTTTGCATATTTTCCAACCACGTTCTAGAATATATGATAATAAAGCTACTTTTCAATACGAAAGGTAGACTGTTATACAAGCATAGCACCACTTTTTAACGTATCTGTTCTTTAATATCGTTATTTATGTGTTCCATGGAAGATTCCATATCTGCTACGAGTTTTTTATGGTGTATGTTTCAATCGAAAAAGACGGATAGCCCCATGTATAACAAATCCATTTCTTGTTTAGAAAAACTTTGGTTCATGCTTGACCCGGATATGTGGAACTGCAGGATGAGTCACGCTTCATCGATTATCGCTTCATCGATTATCGCTTCATCGTGGATACACGGTTCCCCATCCGCAACTCAGACCAAATAAATGAATGCGGCAGGTAATGGACTGGATTACCACTCACGTTTTTAGGCTGTCACTAGAAAAATTCGAAGTTGTTATCCTGACACAGAAGAGGATCTCCACAGTAAGATCAATCACTGTTGGAGAAGCGCTCGCTGAATTCGAATGAGCAATGAAGTCTCTGGGCTTCCTGATGGAGAAGATGAGTTTTTCACAACGGTAGTTGTGGTAATAGCAGGGGTGACACCCATCGCCCTCCTTGCAAGAGAGCGTAGAAATATGTACCTGCGTAGGAGCGACGACAGCAGATTAAAGGTCATTAGGGAAGAGAAACAACGCTCTCCCAGCTTTTGGTAATAGTCCTGGGAGCAAAGCATAAGGGGGAGGTGAACTGCATACCTAATCTCAGACCTGAGGCCGTGGCTCATTCGAGTCCATGGTGAGACCGGTTTCTACATGGCCCAGCTCTTAAACGGGTATGGATTCTTTCGGTCTTATTTGCACAATATTGACTGGTCAGGTGTTTCATGCAGGGTAGATGGATGTAGCCTTCCACACATTCTTCTCTTGCAAGATATGGAGTAAGCATCGCGGTGACCTCTTTAGCTCAATTACAGAGCCGTCTGGAAACTGTGGTTGGAAAAATGGTCGGGCAGTCCAATTCACGATGGAAGTAGAAGCAAAAAACCGACTCCCTTGCTAGAGATAATGCTACACATAAAATGTTAGAGATAATGATACACATATCGGATAACAGGCTTCAATTTGGCATGTACAGGAAACCCGCGGCGACTCAAAGGACCATCCCAGCATTAAAAAACACTGGCAAAAGTATAGATTAGCAGCGTATCATAGCATGGTTCAGTTATTCCCCACGATTCCAATGACAAAGGAAAGAGTCAAGGAATAGCAAAAAATCATACAGGACACAAAAAATAAGAAAGGGTCTATTAAAATGCTAGTTGACAACATCGTCAAACGTACCAGAATGAAGCCAAGTCAAATGAAGCCGACAAACCTTTTTGTTCAGGAGGAAAGCGTGCACAGAATACTAAGAAGTATCGGCCAAACTAAATTTGATAATGAGAAAACCGGGTATCAATACAATAATAACGCTGCCAGCATGTAGTGGAGTATACAAAATTGCATGCCTTCAAACGGAGTGACTAATACCAACACTTTTCAAAAAATATCAAAAAAGAAGCAGAAACACGGCAAAAGAAGTGCACGGATACAATCACAAGTATCCAATCAACGGTTGCGTGACGTATCATTGAAGAGGTTTATCCTTGATCCCTAAGTAACGTTTTAATTCAACAATATTTAAATATTTAAAAACCAAATCAAATGAACTAAAATGGTTTGAAAATCTTGAAAACTTTCAAATTTCATGTTTTTTTTTTCTTTGATGATTGGGTTATAAAAAAACTTCGGTCGAAACTTTTGCATTATCTCAGAATAATTCAAGGCGTTATATATACTAATTTAACCAATAAAATTTAAAGCTACTTTTAAATCAAGCCGTTTTTAAAATATCGTGGATACTAGTTTCAAAAAAATCGTTCTAAATAAAATGCGATTTAAAATTCAAAAAATGGTTTAAAGTACGAACTATTTACTCAACTTCACCACTTTGCAATGACTTCGAATATTGGAAAATCATTTTTGTAGCACTTTTTACACAGATTTACAAATCCTATAAAGTTTTAATTTAATTTAAATTTAAAATGTTTATAAATTTATACAAAAAAAAGAAAATTCGATTTTTTCAACAGAATACACGGGGTGACTACCTTAATCTACGTAAAGCCAATGGCCACTAAGGGGTCTCCACTTTATACTTTTCACACTTCGAAGCCCACTAAATTATTTAGGAACAGTACAAAAAAAAACAAATAAAAAAGCGTAAACTTATGTCTCTTTACTAACTACGCTTACATGCTAACTTATTGCTACTTCACAAAAGTTGAACCTTTATGAATAATGTAAATAAATTATGACATCTCCAATTACTCCTTCTTACAATATTTAGCTTTCTTTTGAATTCGTTTATTTATTCATATCAGAGTTTTATTATTTTTCTAGAAATATTCTCTTGTGAAATTATTTGTTATTTTATGTTTTATATTTTCAATTTTTTTTTTTAATTTATGAATAAACCACAAATCCCAGCTCTTTTGTTTTTTCCACTGAAGCAATTAGATCAATGCAAGCAATTATGAATATGCTTCACATGAGTCTTGCAGTTCGCAATCTATGATATGCGTGTGTTTGCTCGATTTTTCCGAGTCTGTCAAGGATGATATTTAGGATTCTTCCCATATCATTATCATGACGTTTTACATATTGTTTGCAGTTTTGCCATGTAAGTGCTACAAATGAGACACCAGGTTGGACTGGAGTTGCAGCAGGTCGTTCAGGAATATCCCATAAAAAAAAATCGACGAAATCGTTGACGTAAATTCCTGAAATCGACGACAATTCCACATTTTGGTTTTAGGTCGGGTCATGGTTTTTTGGGACAACAGGTAATGGTGTATTTTATAAGGAATTCATAGGAATGAAACCGACAGCAGGCCATTTGACTGTAACCTGTAGCGACGAGCACGCTCTAGAATATCTAAAGACTGCAGTTGCCAAGGTAAACACCACCCTGAACGAGGAGTTTAGAGTCGTCCCCATAAAGGAGGTACCGCGGTTAGGCACCGTCAAGCTATTTATACCCGAAACGGAGCAGACACCGCAGGAAGCCATCGAGACGCTTAAACTACAAAACACGCGGTATGAAACGGAAAGGTGGCATCTCTTCGCGGAGAAAGAAGTCGCTAACAAAGGCATGGTCCTGGTACTGGGCATACGAAAGGAAGACGTCAGCACTCTAAGGGGCAAAAATGGACGACTGAGTTTTGGCTTCACCCAGGTGACTGCCAGAGCTAAGGCGACCGAACCCTTAGAGCAAAATCGAAAAACTGATGCGGGTGGCCCAAGCAAATCCGCACCACAGCAGGGCGACAACAGCCATCCTGCTGAAAATTTTAGCAGATAGGAACACCGACATAGCACTGATACAAGAGCCCTACCAACTTAATGGAAACATACTTCGAATCAGTGAAAAACAATTTCAAATCTTTGCCACAAGCGGGGTAAATAAAATCCGTAGCTGCATTATATGTCGGAAGGAAATTAATTTAATTTTTCTACCGCAGTTCAGCAGCATGGACCTAACATCAGCGGTGTTCGAAGGAAGGGACGGGCAGGTAACACTGGCCTCGGCATACCTACCGTTTGACGCTCCGATGCCGACCACTGAATTCCGCACCCTGCCGGAGCATATACGGAGAAGCGGCCCATCATCGGATGCGATGCGAATGCACAACACGAACGCTGGGGAAACACCAAGTGCATCGAAAGAGGTGAGCAGTTAGTCAATTACTTAATAACTACTAATCTCAACTTAGCAAATAAGGGTAACACACTGACCATTATACCGAAAAATAGAGCGGAAGTGATTGACGTCACTCTAGTCACAACAGAGGCATTGGAGGACCTGCACGGCGGGAGAGTATATGACTCACCTAGCCTGTCGGACCACCAATGGATCACCTTTCAAGTGAGAAGAGGCGAGAAGAACCCATTGCTCTACTGCAATCCTAGAAAAGCGGATCGGGACGGCTACACCAACGCTACTAAAAGATATATAGGTTCACACCATGCGAATCCATTGAGAAGTCGAAAGGACGTCGACAATGTAGTGAGATACATCACAAGTATACTCGTCGATAGTTTCAGTGAAATGTGTCCAACCACTACCGTCAACCAAAACAAGGTAAGCTGGTGGAACAAAGAACTGGAAGAGATCAGGAAAAATACTCAAAGACTATTCAGAATAGCTCGCCTCACAAACCAAGATACGGATTGGGAGGACGATAAGCGAAATCTGAAAATTTTTAAAACAGCTGCAAGAAAAGAGAAAAAGAAATCCTGGAATCCTTTTTGCACAAATATTGAGGGACAAAGTGAGACATCTAGGCTAAGCAGGGCTCTGAAAAGAGAAACATATGTGGACACGATGCTCCAAAAGGAGGACGGATCGTGGACAACAAGTAGCATAGAACGTCTCAAGCTCCTACTAAAACAACACTTTCCGGGCTCATCAGATGAGGATACAGAACAAGTAAACAACGTAACTCCTTACAATGGCTCCCCCTAAAATAAATAGTAAGCGAAGATAACGTCCTTTGGGCCATTAATACCTTCGAACCTTACAAATCACTAGCGACCGACAAAGTGTATCCGATCATGCTTATCAAAGCGCATATCACAATTATACGGATTTTGGTGAAAATATATAGAGCCTCCCTTTCCAAAGGCTATATCCCTTTGGACTTGAGAGAAGCTAAAATACTTTTTATACCGAAGCCGGCAAAGTCCGGGCACTACACAGAAACGGATTACCGACCTATCAGCTTAACGTGTTTCATGCTGAAAACCTTGGCACACCTGGTGGATGGGTACATAAAAAGCACCGTGAACATAACGGAGCTTTGCCCCAAACAACGTGCATACCTCCCAGGGCGCTCAAAAGAAACGGCACTACACAAAGTCGTAAGCAGAATAGAGAGGAACCTTGCCATCAAAGCTTACACTTCCTTTATTGATATCGAGGCGTTCATTGATATCGAGGGAGCCTTCAATAATGTAAAAACTGAGAGCATAGTAGCAGCCATCCAAAGATATACAATAGACCCATTTCGAACAAAATGGATGACAGAACTACTAGCTAAAAGGAGGAATACAGCCGAAGAAAACAGCGTAACCTTGAATAAATGGACTAACAGGGATACATCACAAGGCGGCATCGTATCACCACTTGCGTTGGTACTCACAGTCAACCAAATAGTGGAAGACCTCAACGGAAAGGGTTTCAGAACGATAGCGTACGCTGACGATATCGTTATACTGATAAGTGGATAGTTCCCGGAAACCATGTCGGAATTGATTCAGACCGCACTGTCACATCTTTTTGAGTGGGCGAAGCTGAACGGACTGCGCATCAATGCCGACAAAACGGAGCTTATGCTTTACACAAAGCACCGTAAACCGGAGACATTTTCACCCCCGACCATTGACGGAAAACATATCAGTGTAGTAAACAAGGTTAACTACTTAGGAGTAACCTTAGATAGTAAGCTAACTTGGACTCCACACATAGGAGCAGTCAGACGGAGAGTTACAGCGGCGCTCCTCACAATGAAAAGACTAGTAGGGAAAACCTGGGGAATAAAACTCAAAATTGCCCACTGGATCTACACAACAGTAATGAGGCCAATAACCACCTACGGCCATTGGTTTGATGGCAGGCATTACAAAAGAAAACCATTGCAAAAGAGCTAGAGAAGATCCAACGAATGGCCTGCCTTGGCATCACAGGTGCCATTAGGACTACGCCAACAGTTGCAATAAAGATAATGCTTAATCTCATGCCACTCGACAAATTCATCTTCAGAGAGGCATCACTTGCAAGCATCAGATTAAAATCCACATATGGGTTATCTAACCACACTCAAACGGGGCACGTATGCATTTTGGAAAATAAGGAAAGAATGGCCCCGTGAAGTAAAAGAGAGCTGGATAGAATCCAATCGATAGTGGACACAACGATTCCATACAAGATCAGCATTCTGACCAGAGAAGCGTGGAAAGCGGTGCAAGAATTCACATCTGGAAGTGAGATTATAATCTATACCGATTTTTCCAAAAGGAATGAGGGAAGCGGCGCCAGAATCGTTTTCCCAGATCACCCGCAACTCAACCGAAGTCATAAACTGGAGAGCCACACCACAGTTTTCCAGTCGGAAGTGTTTGCAATAAAAGCGGCTATAGACGCGGCAACAAACAATTTTAATGGAAGAATACAAATACTCTTGGACAGTGAGTCGGCACTGCAGGCACTTGCCTCTAACCGCTTAGTTTCACAATTGGTGCAGGATTGTAGGCAGGCTCTTAAAACAGCAACAACCCGAGTAAATCTAAAACTGACATGGGTCCCTGGACGCAGCGGTGTAGAGGGAAACGAAAGAGCGGATGAGCTAGCGAGAGCTGGATCAGCCGACCAAAATGCCACTAGAATAGACACAATTAAAGTACCACTAGCAACAGTGAAAAGGAAAGTAGCCGAAATCCTCTGAGACAGATACGCCTTGGAATGACAGGAACGACTGCAGGATAAGCCGAGCCATTTGGCCTCACCCTAATCAAATGAGGACAAAACAACTCCTAGGAAAAACCCGAAATGGCGTCAACCTTCTAGGTCAACACGCCAAACGAATAGGAATCCAAACGGATGACACCTGCCGATCTTGCGGCAGGGAGGAAGAAATTACAGAACACTTCCTCCTAGATTGCCCGAGTCTGGCCAACAAACGCCTTACTTGGCTGAGGTGTACTGACGTAACAGAATTGAAACACTTGGCGACCACAGAACTTGGGGTACTTCTTGGCTTCTGTAAGACGACAGCATGGACCATCTGTAAACAATAGTACTACACATGGGGAGCTAAGGGCCGATTTCTGGCCTATGCTAATTTCCAGCAAGTGGACCCCAGTACAATAATAATAATCATATAGGGAAATGCTTTTAACAATAATATCCTGATCGAGAATTTCCTGAATTTGTCCCGAAACTTAACTTTTAGAGTTGATTGGCGTTTCCATTGTAGTTTGGATTCTATGTTTGATTCTTCTTGTTTTCGGTTTATTTGTTGCCATCATTTCAACAAATGTCTTTAGATTCTCAAAAAATGTTTTCCATTTTGTTTGATTTTTCCAAATTCAATCTGCGATAGAGGTGTTCTATCACCTTCTCATTCATATTAATTGAATATGGTTTACATAGTCCGGATTGTTGATTCTTTCATTACAGATAAATGGTATTCATTTATTATTCGATATCATTCCAATTTTGGGTTTTTGTATTATATCATACTTTTTTTAAATACCCATTTCATCTAATATACTAAAGTTAGTACTTATGTTTGGCATTGAAATGCGCTCCATGTGTTCACTTGTTATTTGAGATATTGTTATTTTTGTTGGTTTATTGCAACATATCTCCAAAAAAACCCTTTTTGAATCAAAGTTATAGTAGTTTCTGTGTCGATAAGCAGCTCCTAGGCTGATAGCCGCTAATTGATCGCAGTTCTTCCATCAAATGATCGTTCTATTCGCGCAGATTCTCGGTTCCTCGTCGGGATTCATTCTAATTTGTTTATATTCTTGATAAAATTGTTGAATTTCGCTGTGAAACCTTTTTTCCGTGGTTTCGTGGATTGAAATAATTTTCTCTTTTCTAAAAGTCGTAATTTTAGGGATGATTTTGTTAGCTTGGTGGCTCGAATCTTCTTGGGCCACTGTGATTTGGCGTATTTCTCGCATATCCTACTATTGGTTTATAGCTTTGACGTTTATCGTTTGAGGACCCAAATTTAGCTAATTTGATTAGCCTGCTTTGAGAATGTTGAGGACCGTCCTTAGTGTTCCTCAACATGAATCTCTGTTCTCGTATGTCTGGAAATTCAGCGTTTTGTGTGCGGTTGTCTCTTAAGTCTCACATATGCTTGGCGAAACTGTTGAATATCTTTTGTGATCGAGGCGCTGTGTCCTGATAATAGTTTAGTGTCCTGACAATAGCTAGTCTTTCGTTGATCACGCCCTAGCGTTTATCACGCCCGTCCATAGCGCTGATGTTAATTTTGTCTAGGATTATGATCATCCTGTCAAAGTATTCATCAAAACTACTGATGCTTTGAAATTGCAATGTCCATACCTTATTTAGTAATCAATCGTGAGTTTGTGGTACACTGAAGTTTACGAGCAAAAGTTACACTATGCACTACCAATATCTCGCGGTATCTGACTTCTTCGAAATTCTTTTCGCCAGACCAACGATTATATCCAATACAACATGGTAAACCTGGTATTCCTCGACTTGGTAGGAATCTATGATCTTTAGCAAAATTGTATTTGCTTACTCTGTCCAACTATGAACATCGCACTTTTCGTTCCTTCCATCCAACTCTGGAACTTTTTCAGCGATTTCTTATAAACATATTCGTACGACATCCGTTTTTTCAATTGTTGGCTTGGTAATTAATTAAAAAATTAATTAACGCTTTGACACACAGCACAAAGGACTCTGTCGATGGTAATCCTAAAACCATAACACTTGCCCTTTCAAGGATGAGTTGCAAAAGGGGTTTAGGTTGTTGAAGTTGAGATTAAAATAACGCTTGTGGGCTTTGTAACACTATTTGAAATTTTTCGTTTTCATACAATTCCAGAAACAAAAAGTCTTAAAAACTTCTTGGTTTGACAGAAATAACAATATTGAATAATGAAAAATTTGGCAGGATAACATTAAGAATTTTTAGCGAAACCCATGCTGAATCGCATTAAGTATCCTTCAAATTTTGTTTTAATTAACATTCCATCCGATCATACTAGTAAGTTTCTTTATTATAATAATTAGTTGTAGTAAAAATAGAATGAAAATCGGGATGCACGCAAACAATAGATCATAATGTCTGTAAAGTGATTTCATGTTGAGGCTAGTCCTTGGTAGTTGCAGAAACAAATTTAAATGTCCACCAGAGTGTTGCATCTAGTAATTTCGTATATCTGCTGCCTAGAGCGATACAGTGCAAGAAAACCTCACATGGGTTACTGTTAGTGAAGGGATTTAATGTGCTGACCCATAATTTGAACACAATAAACGTTATCATAAAAATAAACTCTCATACACACTGGAGCAAATATTACTTGAAATCGTGAGAAAACTGTCCGGAAACTATTAACTCTATTCGTAATCTCTCTCTTGCTCAAAGTACATTCAGAGGAACATACCCAAAAAGGAGTTGCGTATGCATGAAACATGCATTAAAAGATTCTAAATTGTTTGAAAACAAATCCTGAAAATCGCATAAAGCTCCAATTTCTATTGTCACTTTAAAAGAATGTTAAATGATATGGAATTAATTTATTTAATCAATTGTTGGCACAACAAATTGTTATTAAACTTGACAATAAAGGAATAATTTTATAGTCTTTATATAATTTTTATAATAATAGACTTTTATAGTCTATACATCGTTTAAAAGTCTGTAAGATTAATTAATATTTAATAAGATAATTTCTAAATTTTTTTAATATGTATATAAAATCAATTCATTTTTTTTTACAATTTTACAAAATTTAATCAAATGATTTGTAACCAACGGAAGTCCTTATTTTTTAACAATTTTCACAATATGGTTCAATATCATGGATCTACCGTTTGTTACACATATTGACTAACCACGGTCGCCAAACTAATGCTTTCTCGTCCAAATGCTTTTGATATGCTTTTTGTCGTTTCCTTTCAATGATTTTTCGTCGAATTCTATCAAGGATATCACGCTTGGTGAGCAATACCTCATATGTTTCCATTGTGCATTCACCGAAAGCATTTTCCACTTGTTGCTTTTTGTTGTGCTTGTATATGTGATTGACATTGGAAGAGTTGTTTGTGTCTTTGCTCTCTAATACATGCACATATATTCCGTTTACAGTGAGAAACTTATTTACTTCCATTGTACACATTTCAAAGCCTTCAACGAATTTCACGCAATTGGTGTGAACGTCTGTTAAATTGTCGCTGCATTCACTTACGGGGCTAAGCTAACAAGGATCGAAAAAGCAACCTTCAAAATTCGATTATAAGGAAGAAATTGAAAAGTTCTTACGTTCTGTTCCGCACTATCACTGCACTTTTCTAATGTCATTTCGTTTGAATGCCTTTAATCCGGTATTGAGATATTTCCAACTTGCTGGGACGATTTGAACTCTTCAACTGATACGAAATCTGTAAAAATCAAATTGGTACTACAGAATTTTCCACGCTGAAAAATCCAGGTCCAAAATAAGATGAAACATGATGTTTGAGGCTTATTGCTTCATTGGTTCTAAAAATAGTCGATGGGAAAGAAGGATAGTTGCTTGACACCAGCACTTTTTTCCATTCATTCAGTCAGTTACAGTATGAATGCATTTTGTCTCGTACAATTTTAAATAATGAACACATGTTGACTGTCGCCCGAGAAATCAGAGAAAATATGCGCCGATCAGACTTTCCCACAGTCTGACTCGTACGAGTCCTTAAAATAGAAATTTCATGGCAATCGATGAAAGGAGTTATGACTCTGGTGTTGTGTGTGTGTGTGATAGAACTCATGTCGTTCGTAAGCCAGGTTCAAGGGCCAAGAATGCATTGCGTTCAATTAATCTATCAGTTTGGTTCTATTATTAGAGGATATCGTCATAGGCACCTGTTTTAGAATAACTTGAAACATTGCTTGGGTAGTCTTGACTTGGCATTGCAAGGATTTGTATAAAATTGAGAAATGTAATGATGCGAAACATTTTCCCCACATCTCTAAGCGAGGTTTCATTCTTGCAACAAGATGAAGGTATAGGCTTAAGACATTCACAGCCGCTGATTTGTCGTTGCATCAAAGACAGCTGACAAAAATCAATTTTGGTGTAAAATAATTTCAGGATCTTACAACTTACAAATATTCGACTCTGGAAATGACTTTAATTTTTTCTGATCTGTGTAATTTTTTTAAAATTTTTTTCCGGTATTGAAATTAAAATTTAAAATTAATTGTTCCTTTTGCGCATCATCGTTCATTTCCTATAGTTCATTTGCTCTTACAGTGACTCTGGTGAATAATCAAACTACGCATTTCGAATAAGTGCGTACGCGTCAGGATAAATTACATTTTAAACGAATAGTTTTCCAAAACATTTACCAAGTTTTCAAAAAGACGTTGTCAATAGTCTCAAAAAAATAGAGTAAAGGAGCCTAAGATGAAACCAATTTAATGATAAAATATGAAATAAATGTATAACATTTAATAAAAGTAAACGAAACACTGTAGATTTGTTGATTATGTACTTAAAGAACAAGAGCGTTGATAAAAAACAGTTATTTAAGGAAAAGGAATGCATTAAAAAGCAAATCCCAAAAAAGCCACAATTACATCAATTTAGAAAGGATGCCTAATATGAGACCCTATCTCACATTTGACGTCATCCTAGAAAAAACGTTTCATAACGTTTTTTGTAAGATGGATTGAATGAAATTAGCATCATCTACCCAGCAGTCTTCATGCGCCCAACGATAGCGTTTTGTACTCTGGATCCATATTTCTCAATGATGTCTGTATAGTTACTACCACAAAATAGTATTTTCGTCTAAAACTGCCATTTCTTCTTCAGAAGTATCAGATGAGGATGAGTTGCAGTTTTACTTTTTACTAAAAGTATTTACTATTTACTATATATTTACTTTGTAATTTCCATCTAATGCCAATAGCACAGGATCGTCATATGTTGGCTTTGTAAATGAAAAAAAAAATAGATCAAACCATTTCCTAAATATTTCTGTTTAAGCTTATTCAGAAGTAGGATATGCATAAATTGAACCAGGTGGGGCACCGTCCATCAATTTTTGCTTCATGTTCTTGCGGGGCCAAATAATTAATGGTGGAACAACCAGCTGCATTCATACAAGTGATCACAGGAACCAGAGCACCTCTTTCTGCTGACTTTATATACTTATTTTGTACCTTCTTGGAAACTGCCTTGTTTTGCCTATGTTGAACAAAAGTTAAGATGATTTCATGCCCGTTATAAAGCCTATGTGGTTGATGCTGGATTTTGTCAAATTTCGGTTCAAACAGATCAAAGAAATATGCAACATTCTCTGGATTAAAACCTTTTACTCTTGACCTCGATATCCCTTATGGAGATCGTAACAAGAAATTTGAATTTCTGCGTAAAATTCCATTTCATTCCTGTGGTAACTTTGCTAACAGAAAAGATTCCACATCTCCCATTACGGATGGCCAATTGAAAGGCCATACGTTTGATATCACCTTGTCTTAATCCATAATATCTCTGGTCCATTTCAATGCAAGGATGGACTGACTGATTTTCTAGCTCTACGCCAACTATAGGTTTGCGACCGAGTCAACACACAAGATCTTCAGGAGACACAGACGTATTTTTTACGTACCGTTCCAAAGTTCCCTTCGCTATGTTATACATTTTTGCTGCATGTTTGTATCCAATTTTCTTCATTTCTGACAGCTAACACTATTGCACTCTTATCCTTCTTTTTCCGCTTTGGAGACGGTGTCATCTATAAAATGAAGGGAACTTCTTCGTATCAACTATAAACATACCCTATGAGCCCGAATATGAGACCCTATCTCCTATCAGAAATTCCAAAGGGTCTCATATTAGGAACTTTCAAATATTCTAAATGTTTATCATTATAATGTATTTTGCAATATCTACGAAGGCAGCATTGTTAAAATACAATAATTGGATATACTACCTTCCTAAAAAATGAACTGTATACAGTGAAATAAATGTGAACAGTTGTTGTCTCAATTCTGAACGTTTAAAGATATAAAATTGAAATAAGCTCTAATATTACATTTAAACAGTACACGCTAACCTTTGTAGAAAATATGGCTTTATAATATTTTACTAAAATCTTTTTCTTTGTTGCACACTTCAAACGACACGTCCACCACACAAGTAGACTGCTCAACGTATCAATTACGAGGTATGATCAAAAAATATGGTGAATGAATTTTTACACCGGCAACTGCTGACGCTGCATCCATATGCTGTAATTTGTCGAGTAGCGTGATCAGCTGAGACAGACAGGGACAAGTTGAAACACGTTCGTGCTTGTCAGTCAGCTGCCAGAGTCGCTAGAGTGAGGTTGAGTTTATCGTGTTTGTCACGAACAACGCATAAATTTTAAGTTTGAATTTAAATTGCAAAAGAATGCCAAAGAAACTCATGAAATGTTAAAATCGGTGTTCGGTGATAATGTGGTAACTCTAAAGACTGTGTACAAGTGGAATGACCGAAATGAGCCTGTTGAAGACGGGCAGCGTGCGGGACGTCCAGCAACTTCAAAAGCATATGAAAATGTGCAAAACAGGCGTTCAAACAGGCGAATGACTATTCGAGAGCTATCGGAAGACCTTAACATCTCGTATTGCTCCGTTCAAAGCATTGTAACGGATGACTTGTAAGTGAGACGATTAAGTGCATAATTTCTTCCCAGACTTTTGAGTGCTGAACAGAATGAAAATCGTATGTCAGTTTGCACGGAGTTGAAGGATCGTCTTCATGCAGATCCGGACTTTATTGGCAAAATTTTGACTGCAGATAATAGTTGGGTCTATGGCTATGACACTGAGGCCAAATTTCAGAGTTCCCAATGGAAAGCCAGTGGATCTCCTCGCCTTAAAAAGGCACATCAGTCAAAATCCAACATCAAGGTTATGCTGTTCGTTCCAAGGGGCACAACTGTAAACTCAGAATTTTATAAGGGCGTATTGCAATGTTTGCGAAACGACAAACGAAAAAATAGGTCAGAAAAATGGGCCAATGGCTTCCTTTTTCACCACGACAATACGCCGTGTCACAGCTCGCTTCTCATTCGTGAGTTTTTGGCAGAAAAAATATTCCTGTCTGTCCACATCCACCATACTCACCGGATTTAGCACCATGCGACTTCTGGTACAGGAAAAGTTTTCATAAAGGAAAACGTTTTGACACCATTGATGACATTGAGAGTGTCATGACCGAGTAGCTGAAAGCCCTCCCAAAGTTACCTCCCATAAATGCTTCCAGTCCTGAAGTCAACATTGGGGTAAGTGAATTTCTAGCCGAGGACAGTACTTTGAAGGAGATTAAATCAGATTCTTTGTAAGCGTATTACTTTCTTTTATTAAAAATTACTATACACTTCGTATCTGTTGCCATATGGCCGATATATCCCGATCTCATATCAGGTTTCTGCACTCCAGTGGTGTTGCTACTAACATTTTTTCCAATTTTTCCCCACCCTCTACCGACATCTGTATTGGTTTTGAGAAAACTCTAAAAGCTGAGAACTGGAGATGCAGCAGGGTTTGATAAAAAATTAACAAAATAAATTCAAATATTTATTATTAATATATTTTGTTTTTATTTTATCTTTATCTGTTTGAAAAATGACTGGAATTATATTACGAAAAATTAAACTGAAAGAGACACGTATACTCAATATAGCAAGTAAAGAGAGCTTTACGAGATAGAGAGCTTTCGAACTAGGCGATACGGGTGAGTGAAGACATTACAATAGCTATGTTCGTGAACCTAATGTTAGTAAGAAAAATTTCCGCGGTGTACTAGTATATGTGAATCATTGTGTTTGAGAACGAAAATTTAATACGATTGTCTTCGCATTATCGTCGCTATCTCCGATCTCCAAGAAGTCATGCTTCCAAATACCATTGATAAGCAAAATTGGCGTTTAATACCTTTAAGATAGGGGCTTTGCTCCAAGTGTTAACGCCCTATTGTCCGGTTTCATTTGACATGGATGCCTCTCTAAAAGGAAAATTAATTAAAAGCTATAATTCGACATTAATGATAAGGAAATTAAGTTTATATCGCCGTCTGAAGTTACTAACGAAAGGTGGTGTATTCTATACAGACATTTAAAGGCCCGCAGTTAGCTGATCAAGAAAGACAAGTTCTACAATAACATCCATAACACATCCAGCTTATACCGAGAGAACGAGGTGTTCCCGAACGCGCCCTTTTTAAAGGCTGCCATCAAAAGGAATGATACACTATATCTTTGTTGTTATTTATCGGGCATTCAAATATAAACGAGCCACTTCCAAAAATAAATTTATTTGACATTTAAGGAAAAAAATACGCTTTAAATTTATTTTAACTACATAGTTCACCTCCTTACAAATGCATTTTTCGGATAGGTTTTTAAAGTCGTCTTAGATGAATGACTTCGGTGGGTATCTAGCAAATTGCGTACAAACTGTTCAACATGTTGATTGATTGCAAAATGCTCTCCACCAAGTGCTCCCTTGAAGGGCTCAAATATGCGAAAATCACATGGAAAAAGATCGAGGCTGTTGGAATGGCGTCAAAGTGTCACCCATTGCATTTCAGTCAATTTTTGGGTTGTTAGGGCTGCAATGTGCAGTCTTTCATTGTCATTCTGATGGCGTCTTTTCGGCCGATATGCGACTCGAACCTGGTCAAGAAAGCTACAGTATTAGTCAGCGTTTATTGAGCGACGATCTCGAAGAAAATCAATGAATAACACTCATCGAGAGTCCCAAAAACCGTTGCCTTTCCGGCTGATGAGCGTGTTATGGCTTTTGATGGTCGTTTAATTTAGTTTTTCCTCGAATAACAGCAACAAAGATATTTACAGAAAATGGTATATTGAACTTACATCATTTCTATCTCAAAACTAATATAAAACTGAGGCTTAACTTTAAATTCTACCCTTTTGTATACACAGTATGTCGGAAACGATCCCGAACATATTTTGTAGCGCTTGTACGAGTAGCGCCACCTCTTGGACGACACTGGTCATATCTTGCTACATCCCTCTGGAGTGTCTGCGAAGTCTTTCACCAGTATCCGTTCATTAGTTGCCGAGATAGACGTGCTTGACTGAACGTGTGTTTAGTACCCCGGTGCAAGCTCTACGATGGATAGGAAATTTGCCCATTGTGCCGCAATTAAATTCTGCTATAAACTTAAAAAAACTTTCGTGGAAACGAAAAAAATGATCGATTCAGCTTACGGTGAAGGTTTAGTGTCGCGTACAACTGTTTACACGTGATTCAGTCGGTTCAAGAAGGGTAGAGAGTCGTCAGAAGATGACTTCGACTCCAAAGGCCTGATATAAAAAGAATTTGTGCCCCCAAACACCACCGTGAATGCTGTGTATTACGTAGAGGTTTTAAAATGTCTAAAGCGCCGGATTAATCGCATCAGGCCCGAGTACAAGGAACCGGGATCGTGGAATTTGCTGGATGACAATGCGCCTGCTCATTCTTCGAACATTGTGAAGCGTTATCCCGCCAAAAATCAGATCCCACGCATCAATCACACCCCATACTCGCCAGATCTGAATCCAGCTCACTTTTTCCTATTTCCCAAGCAAAAAATGGCCTTGAAAGGACGATTTTTTGACGATGTACCGAGCATTCAAGTGGCTTGTACCGAGCGTCTCACAGCGATAACTTCAGAGGAGTACCAGAGTGCCTTCGAATCACTCATGGAGCGCTCAAATGAGTGTTTACCTAGGGAAGGGACTATGTTGAAAGTGAACTGGAATAAATTTCTTTAGATGTAATCTTCGATTTTTTATTTCGAAACTTCGGGAACTTTTCCGTCATACTGTGTACTATCCTTTATTGTACACTTTTTCACACATTTCAGGATATTCACACTTGATCGTTTACCGCCAGAAAAGCATCTCAAAAAAATTTTCGAGCCAGGAGTGTAGATTTGCAAGGATCCCTGCCTTTCATTTTACAATCCTCTCACAAACTTCACAACTCTCATTTTCGTTTCCTTGAGGAAGCAGAAGTGGAATCCTGTTGCCGAGATTTTTCGATATTCATGGTGGCCTTGGACATTGGTGGTTACATCTACCACCCTGATTGCTGTTTCCTTATTGATTTCTGCTACCGTAGAGCAACGATTCATTGCAACAAGTTCGCAAACATTGCAACTTTTTCAGTCGTGATGCTGGAGTTGGGGCGTCTACCGTGACTAACATTTTCCATTTTTTCACGCCCTTCTTTAATGTCAGCACACAAGGCTTTCATTGCTAAAAAATTGCATTCTACACAAACTGTGCATGCAATCAATCCCGAATTTCTGCTGGCTGTACGCCGTCTTTCCTTAAACACTTTATTATGATGGCGTAACTGAAGGATGAATTTATCGTTCGCCTATTTCATGGACAACTAAGAAATCACTTGAGCCGTCAGTTTAGCCTTGAGTCATTTAAAGGAGGTTTCTCAACCCTTTCGGACGCAGAAGCAAAAGGCTCACTTATATTTGAATGTCCTTCATCTATCAAAACCGTGCTAAAACTACAAAAAAGTGCTTTGATTTCACTCTAGAAAGTAATGTTTTGTAGCCCGTTCCCATCCTCCCTTCTTGAGTTTTCATCGGAAGGAATTTTTTGTATTTTCTGCATCTTTATTTGATTCCATCTTCTTTCTACTTGATGGAGCTTTTTTCCAAGAGACGTGAATCTGAAAATGTTCCTTTCATGAATAAATTGTTATTTGCATCATCGAGTTCAAGTTCATGGTGTCTAAACATTCCTTGATTAAGGTGATACAAAAGTGAACAACACCACCCTAGAAATAGTCAAAGAATATGTATACCTTGGTTATCTAATACACAAATCCGGGTCACTATTACCAGTAATCAATGGACGAATTAGGATGGCATAGTGCGCGTTCGGGAAGAACTCGATTATATTCAAGGCTAAAATGAAGATGTTCTTGAAAAAGAAAACCTTCGACCAATGTATCCTACTAGCCCTGCTACTCAATAGTGAAACATGGGGGCTAACAATAGAGATAACGAACAACCTGTAGGTGGCCCAAAGAGCCATGGAAAGATACATGCTGGGCATTACACGAAGGGATCGCAATAGACTATCGTGGATACGAGAAAGGATCTAAGTAACAGGCGTGATACATAGAGAAAAATCCTTAAAATGACAATGCACCGGTCACTTGGCGAGAATGACGGACGGTAGATGAACCACAAGAATAACACAGTGGTGCCCATTAGGAATCAAACGACCATAAGGACGCCCAAAAATTCTATGGGACTATGACATAAAGAAAATAGCCGGCACACCTTGGATGAGATAAGCTGAAAACAGGCAAACTTGGAAAACAATGTGGAGTCAGTATATAAGGGAGGCTGCACCATACATAGAAATATGGTTGAACAAGCTGAATGTGATGATGATGATGAATTGTTTTGATAACTAGCTGACGACGATACAATGGACAAAATGGATAAAAAGACAATATTTTAATCAATATTGCAGGCAATTGCCTCAGTCACTCACAAATGCGATAGAGATTGGTAAATAAGTTCGGAGTTTTGCTTCATTAATAAGGACGACTATTTTTATTTTTAGATGATTTGTGACTGGAAAAGGTATGGAAACTTGACAGCAAATTGATTTAAAACACATTTTTTGTAGCTCTTATTTCCCTCAATTTTCTATCACGAACGTATTGCAAATGGACCGAGTTTGGTACTTATGCTGACCACATGGCACATTAGTAATGCATTACTCTGAAATCATTGATAAATTAAAAATGCAGGTTAGTTGGAAACATTTCCTTGGTTTGGTAGGCTGACACGAGAAAAATTTAACAGGCAGTTACATTTAGTAAAGATAGGGATTAAGGTATTATTATACACGCTTTTTAAATCAAGAAAGATCGGAAAGATACCACCTTAAATTCCATACTTTCACATTGTAATCCCAGGTCATGATTCAGCTCCAACATGAGATGATTTATTTTCCAAGTTTGTTGCTTTCCAAACGAAATCAAACCAAATCAGGCCCTAAAGAGCTCCCAAAAAACACCAGAATTCAAATTTATTTTCATTCAATGCGAATATTATTTATTGGGGCAAAAAGCTCCCTGTATGTTCAACCTGAATACCTTTCCTTAATTGATTACTCTACATACACGTTCCATACCGTCTACGGATCCATCGTATAAATTACACATGTGTGCCAAAGTACGAGTATCTTTTGAAAAAGTCCCACGGATCCCATACACTCTTTCCAGATACTTTATCTCGGCGAACCGTGCGTGACGTTAATTCACAGCGGTAAAACACTAAGTTGTACATTTTTTCCTTGTTATTGCTTTGCTTATTTCGAAAACTCCAGCAGCAGTACATGAAATGCTCCCCAATATGGTAACAACAGGTCGGCAACGTGTTAGCAAGAGAACGACAGCGGTGGCGCGTACGTTCCAACTCGTGCGATTATCATGCATGCAAGATTATACACCGCGATTGAGCGGTTGAGGAGCTGATAGAGCCCATTGCCCGATGCCGACCGTGGGAACATTCAACAGGTGCTTTGCGGTCTCATCTTGTTCTTGTTTAGTCATCCGAACCTCCGGTAGAGTTTGCGCACTTCGGCGATTTCTTCTCGTATCTTTCTTTCGATTCGCATTCAGGTGGTGTTTGTTGGTCTTCGGGGTGATCGCCTCCGCTGAATGCGCGGTTTTATTCCTTCGCCAAGAAGACTAACTCGATGGCGCTTTCGCAAGTCCCACAGTTTGTTTCAAGCGAAACAATTATTACTGGCCGCAGGACTGAAGTCTGAAATGCAATTTTTGTGACAGTCCAAGGAAGGAAGCAGTCGTGGCTAGCAACCCAGGTCGCGATGGGATAAGAAATGCAGCAGGTTGTGATGTGAATGGTAATTGCAGATCGCCAGTAACGAAAAAATCACCATACCAAGGAGCAACCGAATGTGCGCGCAATTGCAGCAATTGCAGCTGCTTGAGCCACTTGAATCCACGATTAAGCGATGGTCACGATCGGGCCTCCACATCTTGTTATTTGCTGCCACCGCGGTCTGGCGGAACTAGCGATGGGGATTCCCATTCCCAGCCCACTGCATCACTCCGAACTAATGCTGATCGCATCTTAAGTGCCACGGAGCAGTCCGTGGGGAGTGAAGTTTGTCTTGCGACCTCATTGAGAAAGCCAGCCCATATCGGGCGAATCTGTAGGATTTCTTTGAGGCCGGCTCAACTCGCTGGTTCCCATACTGTAACGGAGTATATGCTTCCCACTTGTTATAGTATCGCAGCCTCGTGGTTGCGAGCTGTTCAATAAAGACATGTTAACTACCGACTCAGCTACTATTACGTGCATCGCAACAGGTTGTGCGAACATTTCATTCTGCTTGCAATTACTGCCACGATACAATAATTGCATGGTGGCTGGTGAGACTCTTCGGATGGAAAGTCGGTGCACTTGCTTTCATGGTTGCCTTAATGTAATTACACTCATTCAACTGTGTTTACTGAAGAGATGGCTAAGTGGAAATAATAGGAAAATTTTCAATTTAATTTTATTGAGTCAAGTTGATTTGACAACGAGGAAAAGCACCGAGTCCAACTTATTTAGCACATAATTAGTTAATTTACGGTTTGCTGATGGCGATTACAAACGCCTATCGAATTAAGGGTGGAGACCAGAAGAAAAACTAGCGACGAGGATATTTTCATGTATGTAACTCTCAGTAATACATCATCCTTTTTAATCACCACAATATACACCCTATGAAGATATCTTTTTCAACATATTTAAGCCCGCTGGAGCTATACAAAAATTCCAAAACGGACCAGGATGTAATTTTCTCATTTCTTTTCGACGTTCCAATAGTTTTTCCCCATTGGTTGCTCTAATTCACACGCACAAAATCTTTAGCAATTGAATCCTGATAATTTAGATCACTTTACCAAAAATTCATACCAAAGCCTGAAGTCGATATCAAGAGAAAATATTTTGTGTATTTGATATTAAAGATATTCTTTTTCAAAATTACTCATTTAGATATGATAATGCGTAAAAAGTGAAAATGACAGTTTCAAGAGGTGAAATTTGGGATATATAATGAAAATGTTTTTATTTACAAAATGTTTACTTGTTGAATAGAAAAACATTCCTATACATAAAGGGTGGGCCATCTAACGTTTGCATTTTGAACTACTGTTTATTTAGAGAATGACAGCTCAAATGTCATTCAATTTGTGTTCATAATTTAGTTAAAGGTTTGACATTTACGAAATGGGACGCTATACGCTTGAACAAAATTGGGAAATATTGAAAACTTACTTCCAAAGTGGTGAGTCTTCAGTGCAAACTGTAAGAAATTTGAAAAAAAAAATTCCATAAAAATGAGTGGCCTTCAAGGCAGTTTGTGGATCAATTTGTGAATCGTATTCGAGTAACTGGATCGTTGGTGGACAAAACAACCCGTTCCTGTTCTCGTGCAGTGCGCACAGCCGAAAACATTGCTACTGTAGCCGAAAATGTTCATCCAATATCCATCCATCAACATCCATCAACTTCAACTCGTCATCGTTCTCACGAATTGAACATTTCACGCACCTCCCTGAGGAGAATTTTGCATAAAAACCTCGGTATGAAGGCTTACAAAATTCAATTAGTCCAAGAACTTAAGCATAATGACCATCCGTTGCGTTTTCGGTTCGCCAAATGGGCAGAAGATCATTTGGCCGAAGATGAGCATATTCCCCGAAAAATCGTCTTTTCAGATGAAGCCCATTTTCACCTCGGAGGCTATGTCAATAGGCAAAATTGTCGCATCTGGGGGTCGGAAAATCCAAACGTCACCATTGAGAAGCCAATGCAACCACAAAGAGTTACAGTTTGGTTTGGGTTTTGGTCCGGCGGCATCATTGGGCCATTTTTCTTCGAAAATGAGCAAGGAGCCGCCGTTACGGTCAATGGCGAGCGTTACCGTGCCATGCTCAACGAATTTTTGTTTCCAAAAGTTGAAGAGTATGACATGCACGACATTTGGTTTCAACAGGATGGCGCAACATGCATCACAGCCAACATGACAGTCGAACTTTTGCGCACCGTTTTCGAAAATCGAATAATCAGCCGAAATTCTGAAGTCAATTGGCCGCCTCGGAGCTGCGATTTAACCCCGTTGGACTATTTTTTGTGGGGAGCTGTCAAGGACAAGTGTTACGCTAATCATCCAGAGACGATTGATGCCTTGAAACACGAAATCGAAGTTGCCATTAATGAAATTCGAGCCGAAACAATCGAAAAAGTGCTTGAAAATTGGGTTGACCGAATGGCGTACTGTAAAGCCAGTCGTGGCAGTCATATGAACGATGTCGTTTTTCATTCATAAATAACAAAGTTCAAGCTTTCCAATAAAAAGAAAAGTTTGGAAGAATAACCATTAGTCTTTTTTTATAGCCGATTCAAAATGCAAACGTTATATGGCCCACCCTGTAGAAAGTATTATTTATTAAAAAAAACACCTTTTATTTATTTATTAATTTTATTGTTTTTGTTTAATTGCGCTGCCCAATGGTGCCACCATCGTAAGAGAAATACACTATAGTGTAACACCTACCTGTAGACGGCCACTGCCGAAATTTCAGCCGGATTCGACCCGTAGTTCTGTTTTCAAAGCGTGTGAAAGCAAAGCGTGTCCGTCGATTGCAAAAAAATAGAAGAGGAGCAATATCGGTTGGTGATTCGATTCTTGTTCTTGGAAGGAAAATCACGCAGTGAAATCAAAGAGTGCTTTTCATTCGATGGTGACCGTCAAAAATTGGTTCAACGAATTTCAGCGCGGTCGCACGTCGGTTTTTGATAAGACACGCCCAGGCGCCTCGAAAATAGCAACCACGGACGATTACTTGACGAATATCCGGGATCTCTTACAGACCACCGATTGAAGGTGCGCAAGATAGCTGAAAGAGTAGGCATCTCAAAAGACCGCGTGGCGTATATACTACATGAAGTTTTGGGTATTAGAAAGCTGTCGGCAACATGGGTGCCACGTTTGCTCACTTGGGATCACAAACCCATTCGTGTGACTACTTCAGAGCAGTGTTTGGCACTGTTTAAGCGCAATCCTAGTTTTTGCGTTGTTACGTGACCATTGACGAAACATGGACACACTGGTACACACAAGATACCGAGGAACAGTCGAAACAGTGGACTTTACTCGGTGAACATGCTCCGAAGAAGGCGAAGACTGTCCCATCGGTCGGAAAGGTGATTTTCGCTGTTTTTGGGTTTTGCAAGTGTAATATACACTTAGTTATATCCGGTAATAAACAGGAAACAGAAAACACACTCTTCTAACGCAAAATGCTTTGCTTTGTAATTTTGTTTTGTAATTTTGTTTTAAGTGTAATTCGATACCCCAACCAATAATCAAACAATAATAAATTTATCCATTCGCACAAAAACAAAAGCCCGCGAATCAATATCAAATTCATAGTGCTTATCACGCATATTAATATTTATTAAGCAAAAATCTGCAATAATGCAGATTAAGGAAAATCACTTAAAGGCGTATCGAATTGCACTCAGATAAGGGCAGGAAGAACCAAAGGAAAAATATAGAAGTAATCCAGTCTTGATTCAAAATTCAAACGGTTTGGTCGTAAATTTTTAAGAATAAGAAGAATTATAAAATTAAGAAAAGTTATAAGATTGAATTTATAAACGAAAGTTTGTGTTTTATTTTGTAACTGCATTTAACTACTTACTACCTGGAGAAGGGCAAAACGGTCACAGGGCAGTACTATGTCGAATGAATGGGACGATTCGGCGCCGAATTAAAAAAACGGCCCCATTTGGGGAAGAAAATAGTGCTCTTCCACCACGACAATGCTCCTGCTCACACGTCTGCACTCGCCATGGCTAAATTCATCAGATTGTGCGACGACCTGCTGCCCCTTCAAAGGACTTCCTATCGACTACAACGCCCTTATGCCAGGGCTTGATCCAATTCTCGAAGCATGTTTTCATCACATCACATTTCACATCTTTGTTTTTTCCATGATCCCATTTCAGGTCCTTAAACGGGTTCCGCGAGCGATTCCTTGAGTTGACCGAATAGGAAAAAGCTGCTGCAAACCGAATCAGGTGAATTTGGTGGTGGTTGAGTGGTATTCAATTCTTTTGTAACCAAATTTTCACCGATAACGATGGCGTTGTGCGACGGTACGTTAACGCGGTACAAGGTCGAGAGTTGTTTGCCCACAATCTCTTCCTTTTTGTGAAACTGCTTCACGCAAATTTCTCATAATGCCCAAATTATACTCCTTATTGACGGTCTTTCCTTGTGAAAAGAATTCATGATACAGAACACCTTTGCAATCCATGAAAACTGTTAGCATCGCCTATTTTTCAACTGAAAACGACGTCGTTTTTCGGTCGCTGCTCATTCGGTTCAAGCCATTCACTCGCTTGATGTCTGAATTGTGTCAAACTCATAATTACACGTCTCACGTAATCATGCATTTGATGAATGTTGGGTGGTATTCGGCTTTAGAAATCTTGTCTTCTGCAATGTTAACACAGTCCCTGTATTGCATGAAATTTAGGTTCCTCGGCGCAAACTTTGCAGTGACAAGTCTGAGGCCCAAATCATATACCAAAATACCTTAAACGGATTCAAAACTAATGTCTATTTCTTCTTTCATCTCTCTAATGGCCAATTTGTGGTCTAAGGTCATCCATTCTTTGATTTTGTTAATGTTTTCATTGTTGTTTATGTCAATTGCTTTCCACTGGATTCAGCATTGTTCCCGGGCTGGCGGCCACTTCTGAAATGTTCGCACCACTGATAAACGACTGTTTTCTTCCGAATATCGTTGTCGAAAAACTTTTCCAGTTGCGATGTCAACTAATCATTGCAACCGTTTTTACCGCAAAATTTAATACAAAATTATTGTTGCAAATTCAATTCCATTTTTAAATTGTACAAAATCGAAAACACACACAATCGCAGATCTATTCCATACGGCGTCACTTTTACAAATGTCAAGCTATTAAGCCGAACATTTCATAGAACGTCAATGACATTTATGACAACCTTAAAGCAAGAGAACTCAAATTGGGTGAGTGTGAGCGCCACACGGTCGTAATTCCGGAAATTGTTTGATCAAGATGGTAGTTCTGGTGAAAAGAAATAAGAAGGCTTATCAAGTGCCATTTCGAGGTATCTTATTTAAGTGACTTGAAAGTTATTTTTTCAGTATTTGGCTCATTGGTTCCAGTTGGAAGCACCGTGTTATATGATGGCATAGATTCAGCCGTTTGCGTTGGTAGGAATGTCAGAGGTGTAGATGTTGAATAAGATGGCCTCAAACTAGAACTTTGAGGGACACCTGCAGATATATTTTTTGTAGAACAGGTGCATTCTCCAACTTAGACTTGTTTTTCTTTGACTTTGTTCAGATTGACCATATCATGGGGTATTGTAATGAATCATTTTAGAATAGTTCTTCGCGCCAGACAAAATCAAAGGCCTTCCCTATATCAAGTGCTATGGTACCAACTGATGTCTTTTCAGTCAACCATTTCTAAAACCAAACAGCTAATTCGGCAGAAAGTTGTTCCCTTGCACAAAGCTAGCTAGTCTTTTATGTATTAATCTTTCGAAAACTTTTCCGAGTGTGGGTAGTAGACTGATCGATGTTAAGTTCTCCAGTATAATGAGATCTTATCTTATTAAAAAATAAGAGAGTTTGAGGCGTGCATTAATGGCGCCGCTTTCCTCTTCTGTTTTGGAACCATCGGTATAGATTACAATCTCACTTCCAGATGTTAAATCTTGCACCGCTTTCCACGCTTCTCTGGTCGGAATGCTGATCTTGTATGGAATCGTTGTGTCCACTATCGGTTGGATTCGATCCTGCTCCCTTTCACTTGACGGGGCCATTCTCTCCATTTTTTCCAAAATGCATACGTGCCCCGTTTGAGTGTGGTTAGATAACCCATATGTGGATTTTAATCCGATGCTCGCAAGTGATGCCTCTCTGAAGATGAATTCGTCGAGTGGCATGCGATTGAGCATTATCTCCATTGCAGCAGTTGGCGTAGTCCTAATGGCACCTGTGATGCCAAGGCAGGTCATTCGCTGGATCTTCTCTAGCTCTTTTGCAATGGTTTTCTTTTGTAGTACCTGCCACCAAACCAATGCCCCGTAGGTGGTTATAGGCCTCACTACTGTTGTGTAGATCCAGTGGGCAATTTTTGGTTTTATTCGCCAGGTTTTCCCCACTAGTCTTTTAGTATCACCACTCTTACTGCTCCTATGTGTGGAGTCCAAGTTAGTTTACTATCCAAGGTTACTCCTAAGTATTTCACCTTGTTTACTAAACTGATATGTTTTCCGTCAATGGTTTGAGGTGTAAATGTCTCCGGTTTATGGTGCTTTGTGTTACGCATAAGCTCCGTTTTGTCGGCATTAATGCGCAGTCCGTTTAGCTTCGCCCACACAATAAGATGTGAGAGTGCGGTCTGCATCAATTCCGACATGATTTCCGGTAACTTTCCACTTATCAGTATAACGATATCGTCAGCGTACGCTTTCGTTTTGAAACCCTTCCCGTTGAGGTCTTCCACTATTTGGTTAACTGTGAGTACCCAGGCAAGTGGTATTATTATGCCGCCTTTTGGTGTACCCATGTTAGTGCATTTATTCAAGGTTACGCCGTTTTCTTCGGCTGTAATCTTCCTTTTAGCTAGTAGTTCCGTCATTCATTTAGTAAGATATGGGTCTATTGCATATCTTTGGATGGCTGCTACTATGCTTTCAGTTTTAACATTGTTGAAGGCTCCCTCGATATCAATGAAGGCCGCCAAGGTGTAATCTTTGATGGCAAGGTTCCTCTCTATTCTGCTTACAACTTCGTGTAGTGCCGTCTCTGTTGAGCGCCTTGGGAGCTATGCGTGTTGGTTGGGGCAAGGCTTCGTTATGTTCACGGTGCTTTTTATGTACCCATCCACCAGGCGTTTCAGGGTTTTCAGCATGAAAGACGTTAAGCTGATAGGTCGGTAATCCGTTGCATTGTAGTGCGTGGCTTTTGCCGGCTTCGCTATAAAAACTAATTTAGCTTCTCTCCAGTCCAAAGGAATATAGACTTTGGATATGGAGGCTCTATATATTTTCACCAAAATCCGTATTATCGTGATATCCGCTTTCATAAGTATGATCGGATACACTTTGTCGGTTCCTGGTGATTTGTAAGGTTCGAAGGTATTAATGGCGCAAAGGACCTTTTCTTCGCTTACTATTTCTTTGAGGGGGGACCATTAACTCAGGAAATTTGGAAAAAAGTCGAAGAATTGCAACAAAAAAATGTTGTTCGCCACGACAACGCACAGGCATACGAGTCTGCAGTTGCCATGTAGCAATGCAAAATGTACGCTTCAAAATCCTCTAATATCCTTCATATTCATCAGACTTAACTCCTCATGATTTGCATTTATTTCCGTGAGTAAAGGAATATTTAAGAGTCAAAAAAAGTTTAAAATGATGAAGATTGCCGGTGTAAAGGGTTTTGTTAGTGCTCAAGAAGGAAATACGCATAAGAAGGTAATACTAGCTCTGAAAAAAACGATTTTGAAAATTTGTTAATCTAAAGGGCAATTATGTGGGAAAATAAAATAATATGATAACTAACTTCTATTTAACATCGTAATTCTCGCGCCTATTTGAACTCCCTCACATATGTTGTAAGAAGCTCTTTTCATAGCAAGTGTCGTCTTCAGTATGAAGGTGCATGAAGTAATTTTCCAATTCTACAGAGTTATAATACAGCAAGTGTGAATCTATAGAACTGTTTTAAGCACACTCAAAATATTCACGGAATTCGCTCTTATAATAACCGCAATTGCAAGCCTGGCGCCCAAAAAAACAATTTTAACAACCAAATTAGCACGTTCGGATTTCATGGTCAAATATTCCAGTCAAGGATAATTGCTTCAAATGTTGGAAAAATTTAATCGGACATAAAAATTTGCGAGAACAACTAAATAGCACACAACCTGTTGGATCCTTTGTGCCCCAAATAAATCTCCCAACCTCAAAAGCTGACCACCGCGGAGTCGTTGAGAAAATTACTAAAGTCCATATTACGTCACGCTGATTTTCTGTTGGCTGTCTGAACCCTTTCATGCTAAGTGACGTAAATACAAGCTTGAGATACAATCTGAAGCTAAACAGATCCACTCGACGGAGCTGGCGCGGTTGCTGCTGAGCCGATCCGATGCATGGGAAAAAGATGGAAAACAAAAAAACTCGCGCACGAGCGCGGGGAAAACAAGAAGTCGACTATCGCGCGTGCACCGAGTAATCGTGGGAACTGTCGGCTTGCCGCGATCCCAAAACATTTGAACCGCGACTTGAAGCACCAGAAGCAACAAAGGCAACAACAAAAACAACAACTTCAACAACTACTAGAACTAAACCAGTCATCAATAAGCACTACTTACGACAACCTCTTGCTTGCCCAACGAGTGTTAGAGTTAACGAGTGCAAGACCTATTCCAGATATCTGAGAAAAAGATCCCACTAAAAATAGAAAGCTGCCGCTTAAGGTCAAGACGTTTTGCCGCGGCGAAGGAACACATCGAGAGGAAGCTACAGTGAGGCCAAGGAAGACACAGATATAAGAGAAGATGAACTCAAGAACCGAAGAACGAGGTTCGAAATGCATCTCTGGAGCAGCAGCAGCAGCAGCAGCAGCAGAAGAAGAAGATGCTGAAGATTCTCATAGTAAATCGATCTCTGGACTCTGCGTGCGCTTGCCAGGAGTATCTATCGTTCCAGTGAATTGGCCACACGAGTCATACGTCGAAGATTGCTTGCGTCGAGAACAAAGGTGGGAAACTCGTAAGCGGTCGCGTGTTAATTGCGCGCCAATTCTCACACTTTAATTGTGGCACTACTGTTGTTTCTGGTGCGGAATTATGGAGGTGATAAGAGCGTCAGCGCGGTTTCCTGGGAAGCGAACGAGTGTTAATAAACTGCGTAATTGAATCGTTTTCTCAGAATATGGCAAATTATTTAAGATAGCTGACCAAGCCCTTAAGTTTTCCCATTCATTTTGATTTCTGCTTATTCTTTGTGCGAACATTGTCAGGAAAATGGCATTTCGTGTTACAGTATAAAAATTATTTTTGTTTTAATTAATTTTTTTCCTGTAAGGCATCTAGACTTGAATTATTTCCACATGTCTCATGAAAATCTTATCTTATTAGAAAATAGTAAAGTGAAACTGAAAATAAAGAAGGAAAATACTTTGTCATAATGTAGGAAATGACGAATAAAATACTGAAAAATTAAGAGTACGTTCGTTACTTGTTTTTTAAAACACCAAATTTTGTTTCGTAGAATTTTTTGAAAGTATAATATACAACATTTTGATTTTATCAGTTTCAATTGGTGATGTATGCAGGAAGCGATTTCCATGGTATTAAGTACCTACCCCGTCGCAGCCAAATAAAAATCAGCGAAATTTACCTTTTTATTTTTACTTTATATAAATCTGTTCTAAATAACTACAGTAATCACGTTTATTACCTAAATTTCATGTTTAGTCCATCGAATATCAATTTTTTTTTGGTTTTAAAGAAAAGGCTATTTGAAAAAACAAAAAATGATTTCCTATTTCAAACAATAAAAATTAACTTGATTGAATTTGACTGAGCCCAAACAAAATTACAGAAGAGTTTTCAAAGTGTCCTTTCGTAGTTCAAAAGGATGCTTTTCGGTTTTTAACGTTTTCGATATCGATGATTATTCGATGACAGCGCCTCATTTTAACTGCATCTCCGAAGCTTTCCTGAATCTTATCTTTTTGTGTAGGTTGTGGTTGGATAGCGAAAGACTAAACTGGCTTAGGTACGGATGATGGAGATCGAGGCTCGTTTCACTAGCTAAGACATGTAAGCGCCAAGTGTTCGTTTGTGAGTGCTTTTTCCGTCATAAAAAACTGGTAAATATATTATATATAGTAAATGTTTATTTTAAATTCATTCATTGCGACAGTGCAAACAACATTGAATGTATTTTGTGGAAATAATTATTATATTATAATAATAGAATGTAATAATTAATTATTATATAAGTAGAAAAATTCTTGCTGATAAGTTTAAAGCGTAGAAAAGACATTTTTATAGATTAGATGACAATTTATATTTCCTTTGGCCACCTCTGCACTGATTTACGGCTCCACAGCTTCCATTCATCAAATTGAATGGATTTGGATCAAAATAAAAAAAAAAGAGTAAGAATTATTAGTAAGTTATGCTGTTTATGTCAAAGACTAGACTTATCGGAACTAAATACTTACATTTTTGCAGGGCAAAGCACGCTCTACTTCGTTCATAAGGACATGCAAATCGACGGAAGCTGTTACTTTGCATCAGCGAAACATGATTGACCTGCCTCGTCACCAGATAAACATCCAAGATAAACAATGTCATCCCACAGTCTTCTAGGAAAAGTCCAATCCACGAACTATTTCTCGAAAGGTAAAATTTTCTCTTGCCAAAAAACAAGATATTGTTATTACCCTTTTTTAATTACCTTCCGCACTTACTTCTCTCATTTTGTATACAAATCGGACTTCCTTCCCAATCATTTCAAAATTTTTCGGTATCTATAGAAAGTCTTCTATATTTGATATTACCGGACTTACTAAAAAAACAAAAACTGGGAAAATGACATTGTAATAGACTGAGCAACTTTCTATCCAGGATTGCATCTAATGAATAAGTGCAAATAGCCCACCAAAAACTGAAACAGAATCATACGTAGGCGTATAAGACGTAGGAAATAGAAGGATTGTACTGGCAACACTTGACTCAATAAAAGATAGATAAATAGATCGATAGATAGACCTTTATCATAGATAGATCAAATAGCACGGACTTATGAATAAGATTCGACCGTAGCAAATGCATTTGAAAAATTATTTTTTTATTATTATTATTGATGAATGCAATTATGCCATCTGCTCACATGGCTTGTAATGAGTGTAGCTGCTTATTCTAACTTAACGTAATCATAGAAACGATGATAGATAACTCTGTGCAAAGTATATCTAACACATCCAACTTACCTCCTGGCGCCTACATCAAGACCAGAAAAATAGTTAGGCAACTTAGAAAACTTAAGAATCGCACAGCTCCCGGGATCGATGGAATTCCTAATTCTGTGATGAAAAATCTGCCAAAGAAAGGGATTGTGCTCACTTGCCTATTATTTAATGCTTGCCTCAAACTATCTTATTTTCCACTCGCCTGGAAACAAGTTGTTGTAGTACCACTGCTAAAGCCTGGGAAGGATCCACACGAGCTAGAAAGCTACAGGTCTCTAAGCCTATTGCCAGCCTTTGGTAAACTATTCGAAAAGCTAATTCTCAAAAGACTCATAGACTTCGTGGAAAATGCCAACATACTTGGCACGTTTCAGGCACGGCTATTCAACGGAGCACCAGCTGTATCGCGTCTCAAAGGACATTAAGACAGCCCTAATAGGGAAGCAATCAGTTGGAATGGTTACCATCGACATTGAGAAAGCTTTCGATAGAGTCTGGCACGAAGGTTTACTTTATAAGCTCCAAGAGTACAAAAATCCAGCATACATACGTAATTTGATAGCTTCCTACCTCAAAGACGGATAATTTAAGGTAAAGGTCCGAGATAACACATCTACTGTAAGAAGCATCCCTGCTGGTGTTCCCCAAGGCTCATGTCTGAGCCCTACCCTTTTCACTATCTATACCTCCGATCTCCCGCCAAGCGAGCACTGTCAAATAGCTGCCTTTGCGGACGATACCTGTTTTTATACTTCAGAAATTCACCCAAGTACAATAACATCTAACTTAGAGACAATGCTTGAAAAAGTTTATCAGTTCTTCTACAGGTGGAAAATAAGCATCAATATTGACAAAACTAAGGCAATATTTTTCACTAACAACGTAATCGTTCCTTGCTGCCTAATCGACCGATTAACTTTTCAGGACATGCCATACCATGGTCCGAAAATCTGCAGTATCTCGGGCTAACGTTGGACAAGAAACTCATGTTCAAAGACCACATTGAACGAATAAGCATTCAATTATTTAATTTTGTACTTCAACTGTATCCACTACTCAACAGAAGGTCCCAACTGATCATAAAGAATAAGATGATAATTTTAAAATTGGTAATTCAGCCTATAATATTATACGGAGCGCCTACTTGGAGCCAATGCGCAAAATATTTGAAATCAAAACTCAAAACAGGTACTTAAAAATGGCGTTAAATAAGCCTTTTTATTTCTCATCACGCAAATTACATGAGCTTGCTAATATTAGCCCTACCAATAAACTCGCGCTCTCACGCAGAGATAATCTACTAGCTAAGGTAGAACACGCTTCGAATCCATACATTCAAGCACTCAGGATTTAAATTAATAGATTAACCTTAGAGATCATGCGTCCTCAACTGAGTATTCATAGTTATTACTAAGATCCAAAATAGTATGTAAATAGGTTTTAATAAAGGTAGTAGTAGTTTAAGTTAGAGTTAAGTTTAAAAGATGGTTTTGTTGAATTTTCCTCTACTATTATAAATATATCATATGAGTGAGAAACATTTGTGGTACAAACAGAAAAAATACTATAGATGCAATGAATACCAAATTCAGAACTCTCACTTTAAGTATTAGCTTAGTCCTGTACATTTTTAGAAACAATAAAGAACTCATTAAATTAATGATTGTGACATTGAGTTTAAATTTAAGTTTATATTAGTTGGTGTGAGATTTGTGAGAGGTGTCATTTATTTCTATTTGTTTGGGTTGTTTTATTCTATTCCTTCATGATGTAGCCCCGGTCGGTGCCCTCATCTGCCAGTATATAGAATGGAGGTTTTTGATAGGAATGTGATGCAGGTATGCGGAGGGGAGAGTCGTTTGCGCAAATCAGTTTAATTGGCGATAGGTAGCAGGAATCCTTTTGTGATATATTGTGATAGTAGAGATTGTTTACAGTAAGTTCTGGGTGGCTAGCCCAATTGTCTATGCATTTTCTACTGCTTTCAATTACGTAATGGGTGATAGGGGTTATTTTCGCTCCACTGTAGAGGACTTCGTTCCGGAAATGTTTCTTATTAGGCCTTCTCTATTTTAAGAGGAATTTTCTAAGGATCTTTCGTTAGAAAATTTGTAGTTCCTCGACTACGGTGGGGGAAATAGTCACCAAACTGAGAAGCAGTAAGTCAGAATTGGTCGCATGAGGGTATTATACATGAGAAGTTTGGTTCTCGGGTCTAAGCATTTCTTAGAGAGTGGGGGAGCTAGTGACGCTGTGACAGCTTTTGCCTTCTGCAGAATCATACAGGCATGTGGGTTAAATTTTAGGCTATGGTGAAATAGACTACCAAGGTTTTTGATTGTTTCTTTTAAGGGAACAATTTGATGGTTGATGGATAACGCCAGCTCTTTGCTATCAGATGGCGCGTACTTATTTCCTTTTCCACTGGCGTTGCGGTAGCAAATGAGTTCGCATTTGTTTGCGTTTATGCTTGGTGCCCACTTCTTAAGGTATTCTCATGCAGAGTGCGGCGTGTTCTGTTGACATTTTTGTTCAAACTCAAACTGTTCGGCCGGTATACGGTTGATAGTGAAGTCCTTTAGTGATCGGAGAAGGACTTTTTCGAGAATCTTGCTCAAATTTGGAAGAAGTGATATTGGTCTCAGTTTAGAAATTTCCCGATTTGATCCTTTTTTGAGAATGGGAAGAAGAATTGCTTGTTTCCATAATTTCGGGAAGTATCCCGGACCAGATGGAATCTAACTACGTGGATTCCATCTGGCTCGTAGGATTTCTTTCGGATCAGGGAGTGTAGACGAAATTCCACTTCATCCAGTATGGTGAAGAAATTATTGTGGTCTACTGTGAGTTGGCACGAAGATCGATTGGATGTGGAGAAGAGAGTTAAGTTGGACCCTCTGTATCCGTTTACGAATTATTCAGTTGAGTCAAGGAAAGCCCTGAGTGCGAAAGGTAAATTTGCTTCCGACATTTGGCGAGTGGCTCCGACATTGGGTGTGTATTATAGATATTATGTCAAAGTAAGTTGGATTTTTACTAAATATTGTAAAATATTATAATATCATTGTGTAAAAATCTATTAAAATATGTGTTAGACTAGACATTTGAACGAAAGTGTGTTTAAAAAAGCAATGATTTTTCCTACGGTTGAACATATGTTTGTAAAAAGGATGTATTATAAGATGTTAGATTTTAGACAGTCTATATAAGAGATATGTGTGTGTGACATGCGTGTAACGAATTAATAGAACAAATGTTATCACAACGTCTGTTTATTTATGTTTGCTGAGATGGCACAAGCAAATACATCTGAATTTTTGCCTATCGCGTTTTGATACTGTTCGAAATTCGTGATTAATGGAAAGTTATGATTATTAAACAAAGAAAATAGAGGAAAATGACGAAAAATTCCAAGGAAGTCAACAGACACTTCAAACGTCAGCCACTAAGAAATTTAGAGTCTAGTAGATACTGCACTAGAGTTAGATTTTGAAATTGCCGATACAAAAGAAGATGAGTTGTCCAAGTCAAAGTGATTCATCTTATGAAGGAAAAGGAATCAGACGCAACGGTGGATGCTATTCATGAGAAAATCAATGTGTCAAAAAATGGAAAGCAATCTTGATATACAGAACCAGAAACTAAAGAGGGACTTGTTACCCTTAAAATTTGGAGATGCAAGTGATTCATGCTATTGAATTGATGACGCAGATCTTAGCAATCACATTTTGCTCATGCTTAGTGAATCCAAGGATTGGATTTTCGATCATTAAACAAATAACGAAACGTCATGTTCATCAACAAAGACTACAAAGAATCCGAAAAACTCAACTTATACTATCACCTCCAGCTAAAAAGACTGTTAGATTCTGAAATTCTCGATATGGATGAGGTTCTGATTTATCTTTACTATAATAATTACATACTTCGAAAAAACAGGAATCAACTGCCATAGAATGCAGCTCATAAAAAATCTTTTCGATGATAAGTGCAGATCCACAAACTTACGAGGAAGAATAATATTCTGAGACGCTAGTTACCAAATCTCAATGAGGAACGCGTTCAATAGTGCAGTGCTTGCGCTTTGAACAATCGGAGTTCGATGAGTTGGGACAAAGCGTTATCAGAGATATATTGGAATAGATCTTGAAATTCCTTTAATCACGAGTTCATTTTATGAAGCTTCGAATGAAAGCAAGATCGGAGTCAGTTTTTCAAACAGCAAACCAACCGCAAACACTGTCTATGTCTCTTTGTCACGGAACGTAAAGGATGTCCTTTTTTTCCAACTATGTCTTTTTACCATGTGTGGTTACAAAAGAAGCATTTCCGTTTGATAACCTTACAACAAGGCAGGAGATAAGAACAAGTAACCCTGCACTTGCCATACCGAAAATTTATTCCAGGTTTATAGGAAACTGTCAGAAAATATCAATAGTCAATTATATAATGACAGTAAAAGAAACTCTACTTCCTTTTAGGGAGTTAGTTTAACTCTGAATGTGCATGTAATAAACCTGCGAAGTACGAAACATAATGCATCATCTTAGTAGGAGGTCGAATTGAGTACATGGTACATTACTACTTGCATACTGGAAAAGGTTCCAAGGAATAATACCCAACTAACATGAAAAAAATATAAGTTTCAAATAGAGTTTTGTATAGAAATGTAGAATAAATGGCTTCATGTCGAAAGTCCAAATCACAAAACTGCTCCTGAGTAGATTTTTTCATTTTGTCTCCTGTTCTTATTTTAACTTTCACGAGTTTCAATATTTGTGATTTTCTAGGAAAAGTTTTCAATATTTCGAAAAGCCCAGAGGAAAAAAGCCTGTCGCCGCAGGATCCAGGCATTTGGTCGGCCTGTTCAAATATGAAGAATGTGAGGCCACAGGGTCTGGAAGTTGGTGTTTCTAAATTTCTATAGTTGCTAGAGTTTTACCCTTTTTTTGCTGGGAATCAATATCTCATGACCAAGAAAGTAGCTTCCGGCAAGAAAAGAATTATTAAATCTGTATAAACTTACGAATTGGAATTCTAAACCAGTAATTAAACAGTCATTTTGAAGTCATTTTTCATGATGCAGTGACTCCTACTTCAATTAATGTAGTTTTACTCGTGTGCCAAAAATGTTTCACACTTTTGCGCACTTAATAACATTGACAAGAACTGTCTTTGCCACTTATTATGATGTCGGTTTTAAAATCATTCGCTACTTGGAGCAGGATAAGCAGAAGTGGAAATAAATGAACCGTATTAGGCGGCCTGCACGTAGTAATTAGGTAGAATCGTCAAGTAAGGCATAAGTTTGCTACAGAACCGATAAAGGTAAGGAAATTGAGTTTTGGTCTAAGGTGAGTTTTTCACTTTGCTTCTTACATTCCTTTTGGCTCTGCTTTTCCTCGTTATAAAGACCACTTCACAGATAACCTTAAATTAACCTGATCGGCTCCAAAGGAACGCAATTTAATTATGTGAGACTGCAAGTCCGAGACAGACATTGGATATTTACGTCCAATTCCAGGAACTTCCATTTCTTTGGCAAATTAAATTGGAATGCGTTTCAATTCCGACACAACGGAGTTACAAAAAAGCACAGAAAACCGCAAGTTTTTTCGGCCCCGAATCTTGAAAGAAAATAGGTTAGCTTGGTAAGCAAGGTAAAATACCTGGGCATAACCTTAGACAGTAAACCTTCTTGGGCTCCACACACAGGTGTCAGGTGGAGGGGTACAGTAGCATTGTTAATCGCAACACTAGTTGAGAAGAGCTGGAGCTTAAAACTCAAAATCACTCATTGTATGTATACAACTTTACCAATAGCAAATCAATAACTGCCTACGGAGACTGGTAGATTGATCAGTACCGGAAAAGGGCTACCAATGCGTCAAGAAAGCCATTAAGGACTACGTGCCATGCTGTGATGATGCTAATGGACAACTTCATACCATTTGACAAAATCCTTCTAAAGAGAGAGGTGAATTACTTATCTAAACACCCCTAAATGAGAGACGATTTTAAAACAAATGGCTTAGCGAAAGACTGCTGGATACAACTCAACCGACGGTTAACACAACTGTCCTATACAGGATTAGTATACCAACGAGAGAAGCATGGGAAACGTTTAAGGACTTCACATATGGAAGTGAAATTGTGGTCTACGCTGTAGACTTGAAACAGATGATCTTCCGAGACCATCCGCAAATTAACTATCAATTAACAAAATCAAGAGTAGTACCACAGGTTTCAGGAGCGAATGATCTAGCAAGAACAGGACCAGTTGACCAAAATCCTACTAAAATAGGCACAAAGTGGCACTAGCAACAGTAAACAGAAAACTAGACACAGGATATGAGGAATTCTTTGGCGTTACCCTAACTTAATTTAAGTAAAATATCACCTAGAGGAAACGGAAACGGCGCAAGAGCACTGGCGGCACTGAGCACGCGCAATTTAAAAAAATTCACACGGATGACATCTGCTCAGCTTGTAGCTAGGAAGGAAACACATTGTTTGTTCGAGTATGCCGCCTCACCCGATGTCTCACATGGCTGCGGAGCTCTAACATTACCGAATCGGAGGAAAGGGGCTTCCCGTCGGAGAGATCCTCCTTCCCTCTGCACCGTTAAGTGATCCATGATGCCCTCCTTTATAAGAAGAACCCTCTGAACGTATTGTGACACGCAGTTTCAATCTTTGTAAGATGTAAGGTATTTCTTGAGAAAGCACGCCTAGTTTCTTAAGAGATGCAAATGGAGCCTGGTCCATCTTTCGTATGCAAAAAACGTGTGGCAGGCGTCATCTGTCATCCTTGGGCAGAACAAAGAAATAGGGGACGATGATTTTCCCATCTTATGCAGGTAAAACTGACATTACTTGCGTTAGGTAAGACTAAGTCTCACCTTGCTTCCTGCAGAACCAAGACGTCAAGTAGCTTATGACCCATGCGCTCCACATATCTGGCGGTTCGTTTAAAAATCTATGGTCCTTCTCCACCTACTCCCTCCTTACTTCCCCTACGTAAGCAGACTCTTCTTCATCTTCAGCAAGTAGAACTTAGAGGCCACCCTTCAGATAACCCGCACTGTCGGTTCAGAGATTGTGTGGTATGCAGCTGCTATCCGCAAAGATTCTTGCGTCTGTACCTTTGCGAGACGCACTCAGTAGGACTCCTTGCTAAGCGTGTCAGTCCAGACTTTGGAGACGTACAAGATCACTGACTTCACTGCACTCATAAACAGACGTCGTTTATATGAGGTTAGTCTCTAGGTGTTGGTCAGAAGGTGATTGAGAGCCGACACTCCCTTATCCGCTGACGCTCGAACCTGCTCGAGGGAGTCAATAAAACAGCTACGAGTCAGTCAAAAAGCCAATATATTTGAGTGATTCCTTATGTACGATGATCCTTTCTCCAATTCGAAGGGGAATACCATTAGAAAACCGCTTCGTGGCCAGTATGACGACTTCGGTCTTTTCCAACGCTGGACCATACTCACGGATCATCAACTCGCTCACTTGGCGCAGAATCATATCTAGTTTGAGCGGTGCTTGTTCGACTAGTACTGTTACATCATCTTCCGGTAGCTGTAACTTTAAGAGCTTGACGTACGAGACGTTCCATAGGTTTAAACCAAGAATGGACTCGTGACGTCACACCCATTCTGAAATCTCCACTGTGTCGTAGATCGGCTTCTGGTCTATGAGTATCTAAATATCTTCATCAAATACTGCAGTGCCCCGAAATATTAAGAGCACCGAGAATCTCTACCCATCTAGCAGTATTGAAACCATTCTTTACATTGAGTTTTTTCAAGGGTAATATTCGCCTCGAGTGGTGATTGTGGGCATCTGCCCACTGGACAGCACTCACCGTCTCTGTAAATGCACCGATCAAGGAACAGTCAGCCCTGAGGCTCTAAGCGCATTGCTGAGGCGTAAGTCCACCAGCAGCTGCGGATTTTCCTCTTCCTTACTCACCAACAGAAGTCTAGCCACTGCATTGAATGTTCTGAGCAACATGTCGAAGAGAAGTTGATCAAGCTGTATCACTTCCACTTGGATACCATCTGGACCCGTGGCCTTATTCGTTTTAAAAGATTTTCCCACTCTAACCAGTTCAATGACACTGAAAAAAGGGAGTTCCGCAGGACATTTGTCGTCTGAATCATCGAGACGAATAGGATGCACAGCGAAAAGTACACCAACAACCTCGTCCATTTTTTTCCGCTTGAAGTCCAAAGAGGCCTCCGTGAGGCTCCGAGTTGCGACATACAATTTATATTCCGAACCCAACGGATCCCAGCTGATCTCTTCAACAAGGCTTTACCACCAGCAAACCGTGGTCTCATTAATCAACCTACAGAGAAGTTTTCTAGACTACCTGTATTCCAGCGTCCGGGAATGTGATTCGTCTCGATTCCTTAAATGTTGGGCTTTGCGGCGAAGTCTGTGACATTCTCTTCGCTGTTCAGCGATTTCTCTGCATTTCACTGCAGGATTATCGTGTCGTGACCATCGACTAGGCGTATAGCATTCGAGCGCAGACGGGATGAGCCTCATCGTGGAGTTCACTATGTTTTCGGCTTAGACTTCTGTAGTCCTCGTCGTGTTTTCTGTCATGATTTCAAAACTCTTGAGAACTCCGGCAATCGCTACGGCATTCCTTTTAGCAATTTTGCAACCTAAAGCTGAATGTTGGGTTAATGCATGCCGAGTAGCACGTTCACCAATTTCGAACGATATGTAGTGGTAATCGCTCGCCAAGTAATCTTTATGTGCAATCCATTTTTGTATCATACGCACTAAGGTCTCCGAAGCAAACGTCACGTTTGGGATGGCTACCGAGCAAACTTTTCTTTGAAAGTTAGGTGCATTTTGAATGTTCATGATGACAAGTAGCGTCCTAGTCGCCATTTCTAGAATTTGTTTACTTCTTGGATCTGGATGAGACATTCGCCTTGGAGTTCGCCACCAAGAAGGATTTGGCTTTCTGTGCTCGAAATAGTTTCTTCCAATTCTTCGAGCCTGCTCTGAAAGCATGAAATTGGCTCATTTGGCGTGAAATAGATGCTTATCAATGTCATAAAAAATCAGCACAAAGCTGTTCCCGCTGGAACAAGTCTGAATTGTGAGTAAAGCACTGTCCCGTACCCAGTTAGCAGTGGTGCCAGATCGGTCGCAATACTTTCCAGCTTCCTCCTTGTTGTGGTATTGCTCAGATATCTGGAACAGATTGACTATTTTCTACTTCGTAATCTGGTCAAGTAAGTCCTGTGCGGTGTAGGTCGGTGTAGGATCTGCAAGACTTGGATCATGTCTTTGTTTTTCTCTTGCTAAGTGCCTCTTTGAACTCCTGGCACCTACCACTTCCTGAAATATGAGCCAATTCTTCATCCTTAGTCCCTTAGCTTTACACAAGATGCAGCTAGGTTTGTTTGGGCACTCTTTTCCTATATGGCCGGGAGTGTCACGCTTTTAGCTCAGGTTGTTTTGATCCGGCCCCTTACAGTTCAAGAAAATGTGTCTGTAGCTAAGCCACTTAAAGCATCGAGGTATGATTACCCTTCTTCGTATTCTACACAAAGCTCAGCCGATTTAATTTTCTTCTTGGCCAGGAGTTGCACTGGTCTTTCTTTGGATGTCTACAAATGTTACCCGTTGCCTTTCAGGGTTGTTGGGCGTCAAACTTACCCTAAAGCTGTCTTTCATAAGAAGAGTTTACCTAATGGACTCTTTTACACCTTTGGCATCCGTAACAAACTCTATATATCTTATATCCAAAATGCAATAGAGCCTAGGAGCTCCTCGGCGCTCTCGAACAGGTCCTTGTCAATATTTTGTTTAATCTCTTTGAGCAGCTTTTCGTAAATCTTCCCGTATGCAGGCTTCAGCAATCTAATGGAATGATACTAATTGCAATAAAACACCGTGAGCAAACCACAAAAAGAGGCCAGTAGACGCAAATATCGACGAGAAAGAAGATTGAAAACTGGCGGGAAAGGGTCATATATGGATTTTTTTGCGGTGTTCACCTTCCATGTGAGTGACCTTGCCTAGTACGTAAACTTTTCATCGTTTTTAAAATGACTCATTCATAGAATTACCGGAATCAAAGGGATCGGTAGATGATAAATGATTACTCCAGGGCAGTAAAAAAAAGCGTAAGGATTTCGTTTGTAATTTTGACGGTTTGGTCACATTCATAAGCTGCTCCTGTTTAAAAATCAAACTTAATAATACTGAAGCAATGACTTACCTGTTCTTTATAAAACTTAAATGTAACAAAGGAAACCAAATGAGACATCATTTAATATTTTACAGATTTATTCTATTACCTTTAATAAGTTGCACACATACATAAAGTTTAAGTTTGTTAACTGTTCAAATTTTCCGAGCAACTCAACTGAAGTAACATATTCTTTCGGTAGACTTTCAAAAATTTTCATTTCGTATTTTTCTTTTTTTTTTATTGTATTTTATTTGCGCCACAAATTATCAAGGATATTTTTAACATCTTTTCAATTTTTATTGCTTATATTTAGTATCTCTAATTCTTTGGTAGTGGGAGAAACAAAAATGTGGAAAATTCGATTGCAACTAATTGACGCTTTGCTTTAGGAATGCTGTAAATACACGTAGTTTTCTCATTATTGGTAGGCGTTTATTCAAATAAACACAATTTCTTTCGAAGCTTATCAATTAAAAATTACTTTTAATTGATTGATTGATTTGTTTTTCAGGGAAATATTAATAACCACGTGTGAAATGCCTAAAGCCAGAGAAAAATGTTCAACCATCGTATTTAAGGAATAATTTTATTTTATTTTTTTTATAAAACTTTTCAACTGTTTTTATTTTTCTTTGTTTTGAAACTTGAAGCTTACTTGTCTGGCATTTATATTAAAAATCTCAGTAACAATTTATTATCATTTAAAAATAATGGATTTATCATTAGAACATAAGCTATGTACAATGTGATTATGATTAACAATCAATTTTTCGTGTGTGTGTCTTTAATTTTTTTTTATTTTCATAATATAAATTTTATTGCGTATTCTCCTCACTATATTAATATCTAATTGTAACTTTAGTTTGAAGAAGAACGGTGAGGGTAAGATAAAAATTATGTGCATAGTGTTACGAATTAAGACGCATTTTGCTACTAGAATAAGAATTTAGCTCTGCATTTTTTTGTGTTAAAGTACATTTTTATCCTTGTGTCTAAAATTATGGAAAGAAGATAAAAGTCGGTCAAGCTTTTCAAGCTGGATTTTCAGTTGAATAAAAAACAATAGTATTGAATTGTTCTTCAGTATAAGGCGAATCATTGTTCTGGTGTTATTTTCTTATTCCATTTTGAATAATTCTCAATAATGTACAAGGCATTGTTTCAAACGAAAAATAAGCTTAAATTTGCATTTGTGCATTAACAGTAAACAAGATATAAAAAATTCTACAATTCAAGCATTGAAGCTTTCAATAATAAGCAAATTTTTTATGTTTTCATTAAAAGATATTTTATTTTGAGTTTAAGGTAGTATAATTCGTATGTTTACTATAATTCTTAATGTATTTAATTACAAAAAAGTTTTCACTTTATGAAAATTGTTATATTTTATTTATGAATACTTCAAACATTTGTTTATCATAAGAATATTTTTATTATATTACGAGTAACTTATGTCCTAGAAGTTATTGTCAGCTGGCTTAAGAATAAAAAAGCATGCTTTAAAGTAAATTTTAATGGAAATGTGATATTATCCCAGTTGCTGGTGGCTCCGACTGCATATTTCGCCTGTTTGAAAGATTCTGGTTTACACAATATGACCTGAATATATTCTGACCTCCAATTTGAAGTGTTTCAACCAATTTTCGGAACCGCATTAGCATATCCAGACCCAAAATAAAATTTCTCTGGTTTTTTTACTTTGTTTCCCTTTGTCACCTTTTTCGAATTTCAGTTTTTCTCTATTGAATTTCTATGGCTCCCTTATTTTGATATATGCAGTTATGCTAAATCATACATAAATTCGGACATGAAGGTAGTCCTTTTGAGGTTTGAAACTAAGTAGAACCAAAGAAATCGCCAAAAAATTGATTGATTGGGACAAAGAATAGGAAAAAACAAAAATGCATCAAAGTTTTCAATAAAATATCTTTGACTATAAACTTAAAAGTTTAGACGCTTGCAATAATTTATTTGAAGCTCATCTCGAGGGTCATATTTTGATCATGAACAATGGTCAATGTTATTTTTCTGAAAATGAACAACTCAATGGAGACCGTATTTCTGAGAAAAATCTTCATCTTACCTTCCTCGTTATATTATATTTGTCTCATTGCTTTATTATCCATTCTATTTCGCCGTCAAATAATTCCTTTTCGGAAAGAATTACACATTCGTCATATCGACAACTAGTGTTATGTATCATTTATCATGATCCACTATAGTTCAGTGACGTGTAACTATGCAAAAACCAATACACCAACAAGAACGCCAACATATTTAACGGTGCATGAGAGCAGAAAACATAGAACAAGAATAAGAAGAATAATTTGCCGAAGAAGAGAGCCAACGTTCATTCAGTGTTTGGTGACGGTCTTGGAAGCACGACACAAAGCGAGAATAGACTGCATGTTTGATACCTGGCTTGAGGCCATGGCTCAATGGAGTGCACGGTGAGATTGATTTCTGCTTGATGAAGCTGTCACGTCTGCGAAAGGTTTTTAAGTGATATGGTGTTATCTACCTCCTCTGTACAACACACGCAGTGTTCTCGCGGAGATAACACGCTAAATCCTAAGAATATAGTAACCAGCTTGTCGATCTCTCCATCGAAATTTGAGAGCTCTTCCCAATAACTGTGACCAGAGAAATGTTTAAATCCGGAGAATTGCAAGATATGTTATATTCGGGTAGTTCTGACAGTTAAAAAGAGCTGACTGGAGCGACTAAAGATAGTGTCTGGGAGAATCTCTTTTCTAGGTCTTTCCTTTCCTTCTTTCGTTAACGTAGAGAAGGAAGTGACTTTAAGCAAGCAACATCAAATCCAGCTTGAAAGTGTGTGTCGAACGGATCTTGGCTAAGTTTTTTGTTTAACAGAAAATATATTTAGTGGGTCCTTGACTCGCACTGCGCGCTTAGGAGTCTCATACTCGAGGCGTTTTACCCCCACGTTCTTGCCGCAAAAAGTGCACCAGGCAATACAAGCAAGAAAAGATAACGTAGGGTCAACTACATCTGATGACAGTGAAAGGATGTGGACCCAGAGATTAGTTTGTCTGATGGACTCTTTTACTTCTTCGATGACAGTAACAAAATCGATAAAGAGGCCACTGGCTCGAATGTCAAGTTAACAGCTTTAGAGCCAAAGAGGTCTTTGATAGCACTCTCATTGAAGCCTTTGTCATTTGACTCCGCCCGAGTTCTATGAGGAGGCCGCCTCTTTTGGTCACTTTTACCATTCGTAAGCTCCTTTTTCGGGCTGCTTATTTCCATCAGGACATCAACGTAAATTCTCCCTTCTGTCAACTTAATTAGTAAAGTTTCTCTACCTTTTTGCGCCTGATCTTTTAAAGTATCGCCTTCGTGCTTTTTGGGCGCCTGTTTCATCATATTTTCTATCCTCGCGTGCTGCTCTTTCTTCTATTGTGCTTTGAAGTTTTCGAAGTGAAAGTCAGCATCAATCTCTCCTCTTGACTGGGGTCTATTACCACCGGCCGCCATACCCTTTTCTGCGATCCAGCTAAAGTGAGCAACATCCCAACCTTTTGCCCTTTACGTTTTGGAGTCCAAAACTCAGGGCATAAAAAGCCCTCGTCTCTCTACGATGAAAAATGCACAAAATACCGAAGAAAGGATGAAGCAGAATCAACTACATCTTATCAATCGTGGAAATGAAAAACGTTAAAACGTAATAATGATTTAAAAGGGCAATAGCGTAGGAGTAATAGGGATTAGTTTAATTCGACCAATAAATGATTAGGACTGGGGGCTAAGTTATTAATCGTACGTACAATTACTACCAACGAATATGGGATCTTCTGGGTTGAAAATCTGCGTTCAATACATAATTTTGGGTAAAGGATCCGGAACGGTAACCTTAATAAAGCTTTATCTTCTATTCTAGCGGCCTGCACAATTGTTCACACTAATTCATTCATCGTTTTTGTTGTTTTAGTGATCCATATTTGATTATACTGATCCTCCTCCTAGCTTATATGTAATACCAAGTTTTCTTTGAACCTCATATAGCGCTCATAATTTGGCAAGAAATTATTTCAGAAACTTGATACTTAGTTCAGTCCAGAACTCAAGAAGACATTGTTTAGCCATACATAAATATCAACTCTGTGGTTTAAGCTATATTTTGAACGTCTTTCTTAACGTGTCAGCACATTCCCAACGTCTTCCTTTATATTAGTGTAAAATAAATCGCTTATAATTTCGTTGGTGCGAATTTTCCTCGGGATTCCATTTTCTTTGTACATCGCTTATTATGGTATACTTATAATACAGCTGAGCTGACAACCTAAAAAGAGGTTTTGTCGAATAGAAGGAATCTGCATTGATATGGAAAGAGAAGCGAGCACAGTGGGCTTTAAATATACTCCGAGCCCTCATTGAAAGAAGGCAGAGTCGATGGCTTTTTAGACGTCTGCTATAAGGAGCTTGCTTTCAGGAAGCAAACTGGGATCATGAAGATCATGGAGGATCATAAAAGTAATCCAAGGACGTGCTAACCGACAAGTTCTCGTGTGATAAGATCATGGACCAATAATTCTATATTCTAGAATTACTATTCTGTACTCTAATATTTTAGATAAGTAAAATAAATAAGTAAAACCTTGATCATATCCTAATCAATATGCATACAGAAATACATGCTTACTAGAAAGATCAAAAAACCTTAGTGATATAAAGAAGTAGCACTTGGCGCATTTCTTAAAATTGAAGGATCCTTATGCGTTACCAGACGCGATGCAGTGAGAGCACGTGGGTAAAAGGGGATGAATTCTAAATGTATTTGTCTTTCAAGTAGGAGCAAGACCCATTACGTGCATGCGAATCATGAATGCCAACAAAACGCGATTTTTCAATGCTCATGGAGGACTACTTTGGTGAAATTGAACAAGTTTTCACAATATATTCAAATGAAACAGAAAGGGTGATCGAGCATGTGATATTGATCTAGGAATACGCATGAATGCCGGCAGTTACTGCAGCTGTTGCACTTGGTATCAAAACTATGATGGCGCAATCAAATAGAGCAGACAAATCCTGGAAAACACTCGATATCTTCCAGTAAATTTAAGCTTTGATGTTATGACAAATTATCATTGAAGGTGTATTCATTTGTACGGACAAAGTTGAAAAATGCTAGCTTACTCTCGATCGGGTTCACCATTACCGGTGAACGATCGCCTTCAACATCGCTTATGTTATGGAGCCATAAGTCATACAATCACGTCCAACAGGAGTTCAAAGGAGTAGTTTTAATCCGTCACTAGGGAATATGACGGATTAAAGTAAAGCCATCAGTAACCATCTCCTTCAACAGAGAACGTAGAGCCTCAGTACTAAAAAATACAGGATTAAAATTAGTCAATTAGTTCCCATTCATCTATGCATTGTCCGATTAAATAATGACAAGATTCACCTTCGCCAATAACGATTGCACAACGTTGAGTAACAGCGAATGGAAAGGAAGCTTGACTCTGACATACATCCCGTAGAGTCGATCGCAATTATATGGTTAGGAAATGGATCCGAAAAACAGAGGAAACGAAAATCGAAACCTGCCACATAATATTGATCAAAATAAGTAATATCTCAAGTATCTTTCAAGCTCAGATCTATTCAACTGCTGTTAATGCACACATAAGCCTTAAAAAGGGTAGAAAGACAAAGAGATAGCTATTTTATTTCATCGCCAAGCAGCCTGAAAGCCACTTACTCGGTGATCTTTAAGATCGGTGAATACAAGTATGACCTTATACTGACAGGTGAAAAAGCAGGAGTTCACACTGCATACCAATAGACGGCAAATGAAACCTTAACTTCCTGAATCGTTCAGTGTCATCCGGACAATCCGAACTCAATATCAAGCTCAGTGACAATCCGAAATGAAAAGCGAAAAAAGTCAACGCAGTGGGTAAAGAAAAGACTTCCGAGATGTATAATATCGAAGAATTTGTCCAAATCTATTATGAGAATGAGTTTAGAGTTTGTATTGAAACCAACAAGAGAAAGGTGAGAGTCCTCACTGGATTATCGCCGCTGTAAGGAAATCTCATAGAGATGACCATCAATCAATGATGATTGAATGAAGATGAGCTTAACAGCAAACGGAGAAGGCAGGTCCTGCAATTTTATGAAGGATTTATAGGTGCTTGTAGCGTACTGCGGAGCATTGTCTTGCAGGAGGAGGGTCAACCTGGGACCCTACTACCTTTGCAAAGGTAAGCTTGGATACATGTGTCCTAAGCATTTCATTGACTTTCTTAGGAAAATGTCTGATTTTTCCGGTCTGGTAACATTAAAAACCAGGACACAATAAACTGGTTCTGATGGGATGGTAAGACTTTGTCGAGGAACGTTTTTTGCTTCCACGCTAGTTTTAACGCAGTTTAATGAAATTCAGATACAACCACCAAGCAATTTTATAAAAACAAATGAAATAAATAAACAAGTTAAAAATATTTATGACAAACAATTACAAATCTGCTCCTATCACATCACGGCTGAAAATTACTGAAGCAGCCCCAATTCGTTTTGTTTGAATCGTGAATTTTTTGCCATTCCAAATAAAGTGAAGATCTTCGGGACATTTATCACGAAAGCCTATTTTGCCCGCATTTTAAAGTGAAAATTGATGATGAAGATCCTTCACAAAGTGCGCAAGCGATCCTTTGCTTACATATCTGGATCAAGGAAAAATGGAGTAAATTGTAAATCATTCAAATAATTGTAACTTTCTTATTGCAGAAAAGTGTTTAACGTCGTAACAATGAAAGCGAATGTGAAAAAGAGTAATCTGGTCGATCAAGTGCCTTAGGAACACATTGGAGATTTTTTGGAAATAGAGCAGTATTAGTCTGGTGAAGATCTAAGCGATCCCAACAATGGCGCTGTTGAAATTTGAGATAATATCGAATTCACAGAATTTAGGGAGAACTAGGGATGAAATAGGAGGTTGTTTAAATTGTGTGAGGCCTCTGAATAACAAGGCCGTACGAGGAAAAGTTCTTTAAGGATGAGCAAGAATTCTTCTTTATTCTTTTTCAAGTAATGAATGGGCGTGTTTAGGGCGTGCATATATCAATGAAAAACTTACGAATTTCACCCAAAAAGTCTGCCAAAAGGCGACTGTTTATCGGAAACTTGAAGTAAAGCTTGAAGGATGATCTCCTTGATAGTGGAAATCAGTACTCAGTGGATTTACCCACAACTCAAATTTGACAATGCTTCAAGGAGTGTGGAGCGACAGGTGAATCCGTATAACTTATAGCTGGTCAGAAATCGTAGTAGTGATGAAGCGGAAGACACCTAAAGCGAACTTTACAAAAGTTCGCCCCGATGAAATTCTGCCCGTTTAGGGTCACATATCTTAGAACGGCTCTGTTGAGCATATAAGAAACTCTAGGATTAAAATAGCAAATTTTAAAGATAATAATGGACTCAATATGTTGGCATCGTACCATGATAAGGGACATGCGACAAGAGTCATGAAATAAAGCAAAAAAAAAAAAAATTAGCTTTGAAACGCTTAAGGGATTAAGAATTGCTTGCAGCTATCCAGTCATTTTATAAAACATGTGCTTGTGCTAACGAGGGTGGTTCCGAAAGGCTTGGGTGAACTTGACCGGAAAACGTGAATAGCGATTTAGCAATAGGATGAGAGTGTTCCACGTTGCTTCTGAAAAATACACATGTAGCAGCAATGATAGATGACGTTCTGTCTATAGGTCAGATTGGATTTGGAAACAGATGTCTGAATAACGCTCAAGGTAACAGCTCAAAGAAGATTGCGTGAATGCGTCAGTGATCCTTGTATGGGCACTAGTCCCAATCGGTCAATGGTGAAGTTTTAAGTAGGTGTAAGTCGCGTATATTCGGGCCCCAGAAAGTTGGTCTAAATTATTGCGGGTGTTTTCCAGTCAATTATCACAGAAATGTCATGGAAGTAGTGATTCAAGACAATGATTATTATGATTGCCAATCTGATTATTATGATTGGATGAATCAAAATTATACATTCTGATTGAGGTTTGCCACGATCAAAGGAAAACTATTTGGTTTTCTACATCAAAGGATACACATATTTTTCCAACATTGCCAAGTATTTACCATGCACTTTTGTTTTCATTATTTACTCTCTTTCTCTCTCTTGCTGGCTCCTGTTTTGCTACACATTCGCACGATGGATACTGGGGCTGGATACTGGTGAATGGATAAATAATCTATTCAGTTCTTTACCTATTTAATACTTAAAACCATCGAGATAACTCGCAATTTTCTATAAAGAGGGGATCGAAAATTAAAGCTGATATTTGAAACAATCTTTTACGATAAAGTAAAAGTAAAAGTAAAGTTTCTTTTTGATGGATTGGTTGCTGTCGGTAATAGGCTGTAGTGTAGAGGCCAATGCTCATATACATAGACAAAATATCATTGAAATAATGATTTTTCGCTTGAAAAAGAACTTGTTTTATTTTTATTGAAATAAATTTAAATTTTTATATCATATCCTTATAATACTGTGAAAAATGGTCAAAAAAGTAAAATCGAACACATTTTACTGGCGCTCGCTTTTATTTTATTTTTTTTTTTAATTTTCAGAGCATTATGAGGATATAAAGTTATAAGTCTGAAAAAAATTATGCTTGTCAGTGATGAATAACAACATAACAAGACAATAGTAGAAGAATACTTACTGAAAAATCCACATACAGTTCTATAAGATCCATTATATTGAAAGCTTAGCAACGTCGGATATCGAAAATATCAATACATGGAGGCTGGGAAAGTGAAAACTGGATACAAAATAGATTTTTTGAACGGAAGGAACTAAGTTGTCTTCTTACAGAATTTTTATGAGTGAAATATATTTGAAATCTACAAAACATACTGACAGGAATTCAACCAATCTGTTATTGATGTATTGGTGTTCGCAAACAAAGCTACAAAGCTACTACAGAGACACCACGAACAGATCAAGATAAGGTGAAAAAAGCATTATAATTCTTATCAAATTGATTTTATGTACTATATTCACTATACATTCAAGCTTAAAACATCAGCCAACGCAGTCCTTCCACTCAGTTATCCATACCATAACTACTGCCAAGTGCCAACACCTCGAATAAATTGCCAATCTAGATTCATTAGTATTTGTAAACCAAAGTGTCTGACGATACTAATATGTCTGGATGATAAAACGAAGATAAGTTGGGATGTGCATTAACATTCTCTTAGAACGCGTATTCATGCCCGAAGCGTCCCATTAGCTATAGCATCTGTAAAATTTTGTTTGCAGTGCAATCAAGGGCAGAAAAAAGCGGATCTAAACTTGTCAGGGATTGTGAGGGATAGTTTCGCACTCTCAGCCTGCATAAGCTGACTTCATCGACAAGTGATCTATTTGTGTCTCTTTCTTCCTAACACCAACGGAGAATTTCAATGCTACACAGTGGCTACGCTATGCTTAAGAATTAAGTCCAAGCCAAATAGTTCAAGTGATGTTTTTCTCTGTAATTTGACTTAAAAACAAATTCTTTATACGGTAGGTTTAAAAAAGAAAGCTGCAATTTCATTTTTCTCAATAGAATTACGAGGCATTTTGTATTCCGACTACTGCTTGCCTGAACCAAAGACGAAGGATAATTTGGTTCCAGTTTATAACAAGCATTTGAATTTGTTAAGCCGTAAAGTTAAGCTGTTTTGCTTTGACATTGAACTCGTCATTCAAAAAAAAAAATTCGAAGATATACAGATAGATTGCAAAATTCAATGATGAGTGAGTCTTCGCTTGACGTAATCAAACTTGTGAAGTTAATAGTAAATAAAGATAAAATTCCCATATTTTGAAGGATAATGGAAATTCCAAAATAAGACCCTTATATTCCTAAACAAGAACAATAAAGACAGCTATTTCGGTTTCCCTTCAGGAATTGATTCTTTTAAACGTACTCCGGGTAAGTCAATCACAGGACTTAGTCCATTTCTCAGGCTAAGACAACTTTTTAGAATTGCAACATTTGACAGGAAAAAGGAAAAAAATTGCAAAAATCTTGGAGTAAAAAACTTTCAGCAAGTAATGTTTCGTTGAAAGGTTTTGAAGAGCAACCCAAAACATCTTAGAAAGATGTGGTCATTTGGTTTATTATTCTTTGAATCATAGACTGTTTGTTACTCTTTAAATGTTCAATTTATTGATTATAAATACATTAATATGCTGATTTGTTTTCCACGGCAAATCAGGGTATTTATACGCAGAGGGTAGGAAAGATGAAATAAGTCTTCCGGAAAAGATGGAACAAAATTACGAAATTTTCAGACAGGCGTTAAATATGAGGAAAATTAATAACACTATCCTTTGTTCAGAAGATTTTTGATGGCTAGATTTAGTATTCCTTCGAATCCAGGTGCCTCGCAATTTTTAAGCTTCCTAGTTTGCAAGATTATACTGGCATAATTTTCAAGTGTGTCCCTAATAAAAGTTTCAGGTTAGAAAGACAAGAGTGTCATCGTGAGACTGTAATGCTAGGCCCATACATGACAGAGGTTGATAATGTTCCTTTTCTAACCACCGATAAATCAAATTACCTGGAAGGTGCTCGTTGATTTACCCACTGTGGACGACATCAATACGAAGGTTTTGGAAATCGGGTGAGTCGTAAGGAATTGGATAAGAAAAAGAACATTTGCCAATGAATAATTATTCCTAATTTTAACAATTGACAGACTATCACCCTTAGCAAAGGAAGCGTTAATAGGATACCTGTCAGTTCCAGTCACAAACTTTAACTATCAGATTATGTTACAATTCGATGGGATGAACGTTTTCATCGCAATGAAGTAGTCAACCATTTATTTACTTGTCTTAAAAAATCTATCAATTCTGAAATACTGGCATGACGTTAGCAGAAAATCAAAAAAGACAAATATGACACACTGAGAGCAATTTAACAATCAACGATTCTTTTAAGATAGCTTAGTTTAAAGTTGTCTCCCTGTACAATGATGCTGTGGTGTCACAACGAAATCATGTTCAAATCACGCCTACTATTGAGGAACAGGACATCGTTGTTTTTTTTTGTAAAACAATTTTTACATCGGTGTCTAAAACCAACATTCGAAGACTTTGAGGAAGTTGGTGAATTGCCGTTTGTTGTAAATTGTAGAGGGACCTGATTGCCGGGCTGAAAGGCAGGTGAGGGCAGTGATGATCAAACACCGCGGGAAAAGAACGTATCAAAAAAACTTATTCAAAAAAGACCCACTTCGATTCACTGAAAACAGTTCATAGTTTTCTATGGTGGCTACTTTGAGTATCGCATTTTTTTAATTTATGATTTGGAAAGTAAATTTAATATTTGGAAACAAAGGTGGAAAGAGTAAAGTAAATCTAAATTCCACAAGAGACCTTCAGATGAGCTAACTGATTTATTGCAATAATGAAGGGATATATAGACATTTCATACATTTCAGGACATCTAAGGTGAATCATTTTACCAGCCTTAATTAATAAATAAAAGATCTACGTCTGTATTCCCCCAATCGCACTGCCCTCCAGTGAATTCGTTGAGCGGGGTTCACATTTACTTGCCCAGATACAGGAGTATTGGTTTGATGGCCCTTTACTCCGTCTAAGGGGAAGTAAGAATATCGTTTTCAATTTAAAAAGGATTCACAGAAAATAGGTTGGTGTGGTCTAATTCATGTTATCTGATAATTATGACTAGCAAAAGGATGTCCTTACAGAAAAATAAATTATCAGCTAATTTGCAGCCAAACTTAATAGATATCCACGAAAATTAAACTCAACTGTAGCAAGAAAAGAAACTTGTGCCAATTGTTGAAATATTACAATATTTGACAGTGAAATCAAATTCTAGCGTATGAGAGTAAGCAGACCGTTGGAAGGCATAGTTTTGGTGCATTAAAGGATGCATAAAAAATTGAGTTTCATATTGTTAAGTAACGTTCAACAAGCGTTTAAGCAATGATAAGTTTACGATTCTTATACTTAAAGCAGGTAAAAGTTTGCCTGAAGTCGTCAGAGAAAAAGGAGTAGTGTATATGGATAGTAAATTCTACATAAAATTCCCGTGACGATTGACTACTCGTAAACGTCCTTGAGAGCACAAATAGAGAGGTAAGACCCAAACTGTGGGTTAGTGCTTTAAAAAACGGTTGTACTTTTGCATAAGCTTTTAAATTGAACTGGCTGGGCTACAAAATTCGAACTAAACTTAAGATGAGCCTTTCCATTTATGATAGAGCAGTATATTTTTTACAACAGCAATAAAGAAGCTAACTCGAATATATAGACACTAGGATACATCACTTGGAAAATGTTTTTTTGAACTTCTGTGCCGTATGTTATGCCCTGAACATAGTAAAAGATATAAAAAGAAGCATTGAAGTCTCTCAGATCAATTCAACGTGTTTAATTTATAAAAAACGTTCAATACCATAAAAAATACTTTAAATTGGGATTTAAAGTCTTTCACATTTTCTATGCAAGAAAGAAAATTGGTGAATGTAGTAAAAATGAAATGGTCCAAAAAAAAAATCCGGATATCGATTTGTTCCAAATTTGGATTTGGATCCAAAATGGAGCGATTTCAAGCTGAAAGTTTTGAAAAAGTTGTAATAAGATAAGGTAAATTAGAAGACGAGGTAATGTATATATTGGACCCGGAGAAAAGTTCTTGAGATTTCCCCAGTAGATATGATCAGTTGATTGAATTCTAAATGATGTGAATAAGCTTTTCCCCGGTCCAGATCAGAATAAAGGCTCAAGATAGAGTTCCATGAAACATGGAAATGGTTGTGGAAACTGAAATTGATATTGAAGTCGCGAAAGGTTTTTGTCTGAAAACTAGTTGAAAGCTATGAAGAAGTAAAATCAATTTATTCTTATTCCGGCAAAGAGGAACATTTTCGCAATAGAAAAATAGGACACGCGGTTGTCAATAATCACCAAAAAAGGTTGATTAAATTCTTAAAAAGTTAAACAATAGAAATATGTCAATAGAGACATGTTTATTGGAGCTATGTCGGGATTACAAAACTGTTTCGATATATCTCAGATATCATAATTTACACCAAGATAGCTACGTATGTTAAGAAGCATGATATATTGGTTGCACAAAAATTGACTTTTCAAAAATTAAAGATTTATAAAACATTTGTTATTCGCTGCTTACTGTGACAATAAAATCTAATCGTTTCGAAAACGTGCCGTAACGTATGACGAAAAAGTGTCAAGCCAACAAAGTTGAAATATGCCATTTATGAATCTGTTGGAAATGAAGAATTAAAAATTTTCTTCCTTAAATCGCATTTCTATTTTGAAAGAAGCATTGCTTCCTCAGGGGTAATAGTAGACGAAGAAGAGGCAATAGAAAAAGAGGAAAAAGTGGGATTTGTAGAAATGGAAGTGGACGAAGAGTTCCTAAGGCTCCCAACCCCTAAACCAACATCTACGTTGTTGCTCGTTTCAGTCGCTCATTCTTGAAAACCGGAGACCTCCAATTCAAAACCCACCAGCTCAGCCTTCGCCAATACACCAGAGCAGACATACAAAACTTCGCGTAAGGTACCGATGTTTCAGCGAGAGCCCGGAAAATGGAAGAGCCCTGCAAAAGAAGTTGAAGAACAATGTGTACAATACAAAACAGCGAAAAAAGTGTATCTCGGTATTCAAATAAAACCTAAGACTGCCACAGACCCCCTTCAAATGACAGAACTTTTCGTAGAATGTAAGATACAGTACTGTTCAAACTATCTTCTAGAGGACAAAAATATCAATATTATAGTTAGACCCCTACATGGCCTCTCAGTCGCCAAGATCTAAGAAGATCTTCAGGCCCAGGGTTTCAAACCGATAGAGGTATTTTATCTCAACCTGAGCTATGGTCCCACTAAACTTGTCAAGGTGTTCCTTCCAATGACAGAGAGTAGAAAAGTCATATTTAGAAAATTATAATATGTTAGCTTTTTACCGTCTAAACTGCAAAGTCGAAACCCTACGACCAAGAAACGTAGAAACTTCCACAAACGTAGAAATTCCACAATTGCCAACAATTTGGTCATTCTGCCAGAACCTACCAGTCAAAGCCCCGATGCGTTAAATGTGATAAATTTCACCACTTCTCAACCTGCAAAAAGCTACAGGAAGAAAGCTTATAGGTGTCAACTGCAACAGGGGGCATCTGGCTAGCTACGACAGTTATCCAAAGAGCCCAAATAATGTCAGGAAGACGTTAGCACACATAACAGTCCGCATCAACTTCGCACAGAGCAACCCTTTTGTCTCCATGCAAATGTAACTTCAAACCATGATGCAAAACATGATGGCACAAATGGTTCCAGGAATTTTCCCCTCAAAGCCTCACTCCACCGAAATCAAAATAATGTGTTCCATGCATCATATTTATCTTCTTACATGGAACGGAAACTACCAGCTTCCGAAGACTGGAGAAATGAACCAATCTATGCTGGATCATAACTGAGATATACTGCTTCACCAAGAAACATTTCTGAAGCAAAGACTCAACCTCAGGTCCCCAGACACATTCTGTGTACTGACGACAGAATGCCTGCTAGGGGTAGAGGAACAGAAACCCTCCTCAAATTTGCCGTTCCGAGGACAAAAAAAAACTGCAATGAATTGTAAATTATTACGTGATAGGTAAAAGGTAACAGGTACTAAAAAGGTACACTAAAAGGTACCACTAAAAGGTACAGATATTAAAGTGCAGATGACTTCCTTTGGGTTTATTCTCATGACATACATTGAGCCGCTGCTGCGAAACTTTTCCTAAGACCTACACTCTGTATTGGAAAGGTCGAACCTCTATGGCAATTCGGCTTCATGCCTCAGCTCACCACTCAGAACAGCAGCTGATAAAATTAGTACAACACATATAAAATGGCCTCAGCGGCGGAAAATTAACCAGCCTTGTTATGTTCGACGTGTCAAAGGCATTCGTGAAAATCTGACATGCGGGACTAATATTCAAAATGCATGCACTTTACACACTCCTTGCTATCATAAAAACGATAAGCTCTTTCCTCCAGGGAAGAACTTTCCGCGTTAGAATTGACAACAACTTCTCCAACCTGCCGCCTATTGAAGCTGGAGTACCACATGGAACACCACTGTCGCCCCTACTTTACAGCATATATACGACGGATCTTTCGCAATTACCCACAAACGTCAAATTGTCCTTCTACTCCGATGATACTTGTAAATATTATACATCCAGACAAGCAAAAGCCATCACTTTAAAACTGCAACAGTCCATCAACGTGCTTGTGAGTTACTTTCGCAAATGGAAGATAAAAATTAACACAGTCAAAACTAAAAACATTTTCATCGCATGACGAAGACCAGCTCTGGTATTTTACGTCCCTACTACCTCTAGTGAAATCAAAACAATTACCCGCTCTTCTTTTTTAAACATATTATATGACCGACGCTACTCTACGGCCGTATTGCTTTCTGTCAAATGACGAAAACCAACAAACAAAAACTTCAATTGTTTTAGAACCGTGACCTCTGAAGAGAGGAGAAGGATACCCATGGTACGTAAAAGCATAGACATATATAAAGAACAACGACTAGAATCAGTTGACAAATGCATACGGAACATAGCCCTTAAGCTTTATGAACAAATTGACAATCACGATAATACCATGTTGGATATCCTAAGATTCTTGACGTATCAATTTAAACGAATATACAAACCATTACAAGAAATAATTTAAGGAACAGATCACCAATCCAACTGAATGCAATTTGAATCCCAGAAGCTAGAAGTAATGCAAGGGTGGCAACACTAGCTTGAAAAAACCCGATCTCTCCTTGCCAGACAGAACATTTTTGTCTGTCAAATATCAATTTAAATATATTCAAGAGCGCGATGCGAGTCTCGTTTGTCATCTCGCAACATTGTATCTTAGGCTTTAGACGAACACTACAAAGATCGTGTGGATGTAACGATGAGTCCTGATTCAAAATTTATTGTTCATGTGTGTTTGTTTCTAAAACTATAATCAAATGAATCGAGAGGCAAGGAGATTGCGGGTATGTTTGCTATCACTAAAGTATTAAATTTACCAAATTAGTCTAAACATTTACGCTTAGGACCATGCATCTGATGACAAACATCAAAATAACTCAACGATTTGATTGCCCCATTATATGTCAGGCGCGTGAGGGCCAAGAAAGGATGAAAAAGTCAAGGATCTCTTCCTCATTGGCCTTCGCAGCTGTAGAAAATTCAGTTCAGGGATTGAATTGATCATAAACTTTAAGTCGAATTATATAACATGAAGGTTCGCACCATGCAAACCCACTGCGAAGTTAAAAAGAGATCGACAAAGAAGTGAAAAACAATAGTTTTAGAGAAATTTGTGCAACTACTACCATCAAACAAAAGAAGGTAATCCAGTGGAATAGTCAATTAGAAGAGACTCGAAACAAGACTTAAGGTTTATGCAGAATAGCCCAACTTACTACCTGAGAAACGGGTTGGGAGGACTACAGACCTTATGCGAATTTCGAAAACACTCCAACAATAGATCATTATTAATGGTGATGAAACTTGGTGTATCCAATATGAACGTGACAGATGGTGCCAGTAAGTCGAGTGGAAACATCCAGAGGAACCGTAGCCCAAAGAAGAATTTGGCGGAGTCAAAAGTGGGTAAAATGTTGATTTGCATTTTAAATTCTAGAATCTAATACCTCCTGACAAATAAAATGCAGCATTCTATTTATGCGATAAGGAAAAATCCTCATATTCATCAAGAATTTCCCAAAGAAGTTAATTGACGGTTGCTGCAGAGTATCTTCATCGATCATAACTTGTAAGTGATTTTCCTGTGAAGAGACCTCGTTTCAATCATAAATCATTCCTGCTTCGATCGATGTGTAAATACTTATTTTATAAGTTTTGGAAAATGCATTTGCTGTTTCCATCGATACCAATCTAACATAGTTATTCAACATACTTCCAGACGATGCAAATCGCATTATTGAGTACGGAGAAGAATATTTTCAGTAAACTGAGTTCATTTAAAAGAAAAAAGGAAACACTGAAAAGTAATTGAAACTCAGGATTCTCACCTGCACAAGAAGTGATTTTCTTTGGAAATTCAATTCACTGGTCCAATGAAATCACCCTTCTAGGAGTTTCCCTGGACTTTAAATTCTCTGTGTTCTGTTCCTGTCATGTCCTGTCTGTAATATTCTATGAAGCCTCTGCTTGGAATTTAAGTGTTTAATAGAGGAATTCAAGTTCCAAGTCGTGGAAATCAGGTGCCTAAATTCGGTCTTCAACAAACGTTTTTATTTCTCTGCTGTGAAAGTCCATGAGCTGGCTGAAAATCAAAACACTCATAAATCCTTCCAGGATCATAAGTGTAAAATGATGACAAGTGAAAGCGCTGCAACTAATCCACTAACACCCAAATGATAAAATAGTACAAATATTCAGTAGAAATTAGTATAATATGAAATTATTCAAGCTAGCGACTTACTTTGAAATATTTGAAAGGAAATCGGAATTATCCTTAAATGAGGTTTTTTAAGTTAAATTTTTCCTTGGGTACTTGCATTTTATTTACTATACCTTGCTGATTAATACGCATCCAGAATAAAATTACTCACATTCAACCTCTTCAGATTAAACCTTTTTTTTAGTATCAAGTATCAAGAAAAAATCACAAATGAATAATTTTAACTCAAATCAATTTGAGATTGAAAATTTAATTGAAAATCAATTAATTTTTCTAACTAAAAAAGTCGATTCGACCGATTATTTTGAAAATATCTCCTTCAATAGGGATTTCCGAAATTTGACAGTTGAAAGCGGCCATATTGTCAAAGCTACATCTGTCAATTGGTTGTCATTTGTCCAGGCAGTTTTGCCAAATCACCATGAAGGGATATAGCGTTCGAAAACTCGTGCCTCGGATAGAATTGTTTTGTCAAAATGAGTGCTCTGTTGGGGCAACGTTCCACGTGCTTCTCCCATTTAAGTATAAGTCCCATTTAAGTCTATTCACAATTTGCAGAGAAAGTGAGTCCACTGCTTTGGTAAACGATCAACCAACACCCATCCGTCGAAGAAACACAAGATCTGCCGAAAACATCGCTGCTGTGCGTGATAGTATGCAGAATAATCTGAGGCAGTCGATTTCGCGTCGCTCACAAGAACCCAGCCCTTCACGAACCACAACTTGGCGAATTTCGCTTCGTGACTTGGGCCTGCATCCGTAGAAAATTCAACTGACGAAGGAGTTGAAGGGAAACAGCCATGCTGAATAGGCACTGGAGCAGTTGGCAACTGGCCCTAATTTTCATGGAAAAATCATCTTCAGAAATGCCGCCCATTTCCGAATGAATGGGTACGCGAACAAACCAAACTGCCGAATTTTGACGATATCAATCCACGTGAAATCCAAAAGCATCCAATGCATTTTGTTTGGTGTGGATTTTGGGAGGGCAGCGTCATCAGTCCATATTTCTTTAAGAACGACGTTGGTCAGGCAATCACCGTCAACGGCGAGTATTATAGGTGGATGGTTACTTTTTTGGCCTGAATGGAATGATATGAACACCAAGGACATGTGGTGTCAACAGGACGGTGCTACGTAGCACACAGCTCATGTCACATTTGACATTCTGCACGAGCGATTTGAGGTCATGGTCATCTCACGTGGAGGTGATGTGAGCTGGCCACTGAGAACGTGCGATTTGTCTCCGTTGGACTATTTCTCGTGTGGTTTTCTTATGTCACACGCCTATGCGAATAAGCCACAAACCCCAGCAGTCCTCAAAACCAAAATAACCCATGCCATCGGTCAAATTAAGCCTGCTTTATGTACCAGAGTCATGGAGTATTGAACATTTCGGATGCGCGCCATACATAATCCATCCGAAGCACATAATCCGAATTCCGCACATAATGGCATTGATAGGTCACTCAATCGAATAAAAACTTGAAAACTTGAGATGTTTTTTTTTGTAAATGAAGACGATACAACTTTGATAGATTTTTCAATGTTTTTGCTATGATAACTCCAGCACATTTCTTGACAGGTGAACCACTCATAACATTGCCAGCGTCTTCACTTGAACTTGTGCCGATTCCAAGATTTTCCAGATGGCGATTCATCCACAAATGACTCCATTCTAGGAAATCATTCTGGGTCAACATGATCAAAGCAATACTTTCAGCAACGACTCGCTATCTCAAAATGGAAACGCCCTCCACATCACATCACAGTTTGATCATTCCTACTATTGCCTGATGAGAGCTTCCCACCTAGAAAGTGGCCTCTTGCCAGAGTGATTAAGGGGTTCCAAAATCAGAAGGACTCATCAGACTAATCACCAAATTTTTCGTCTTACCATACACTTCTCCAACTGAAGATCGGTTAAAGCGTCACTAATCGTTGAGCAGTATTCTGACTTGGTGGGCCAAAGTCAGTTTTACATGCAATAATGCCGAACTGTTTCCCTGGCATCTCAGTGATCTCATTAGACGAATCAGAAAAAGTCTTCTCTCGCTTGAGCTACCAGACAACTCAACGCCCCTGACGACACAAACAAGCACGTGTTGACATATTGCGGCATCTGTAGTTGCCGGGAAATATTTCCTTTGTTAGTTTACATGTTTCAGGACATTCAAGTCGGGCGGAATCGCAGTCGATTCAAAGAAAAATTATTAAAAAACAGTCAAATCTGTTTGTGTTAACGCTCACAAATAAACGTAGACCAGGTTCGATCAGTGGACATGTCTCTAAATTGTGCCCATGTGGACGAGTCACCTGAGGATAATGGAAGAGAGATTTCAGGAAGAGTTGCCTGTAGAGGTAACTGGGGTTGTCAGCTGGGTCGAGGCTTTGTAGGTATCATTGGCCTTTCGAATTTCTTTTTCAAGAAAGTGTGAGTTGATTGCGTGAAGAAGAGACTCCATGTCACAGTGAAGTCCCATGGCCCGCTCGTAGACTGCTGAGCCTTTGAATCGTACACTATTGATTGAGTCGGCCATGATAATTCATCTGCTGTTACCGCTGTGAATCTGTCCACCACAAGGGATGCCTCTGAAGCTGGAATATGCTGATACCCCGAGAAGCACAAGCCAGAGAATTTCGTTTGCCTGGTACGAACCTCCAAATGCTTTTTGGAGTGGGATCTTGGATAGCCGGCACTCTGTGCCTAACGAACTCTTTTCAAAGGGATTTGTGAGCCTGAATGCAGGTCAAGGTAACTCATGAATCTGTCCAACTTACTTCTTGAGTTGGCTGAACGTCTAAGTTGCTTTCAACGTGGGTGATTCCCCAAGTTAGCAGGAGTTCTGCAGGGAGTAATAGACTTGGAATATACATCTTCTTGAGTGGAACTACTCTAGACTTTGAGTCGACTATTGTCTAACAACTTTCATGATCTGAATGAGAAGTCCGAACATAAATTACTGCTGCCAAAACCAGTTGTGAGACGTCTGAGAAATCATAAAATTCCACTATTGATTTCTGACAAGTTTTCTGACAGGGAGTAGAGGTTGGAAAGAAAGTTTATCATTCTGTGTCAGCTTTTGTGTTAAACTTACATACGCATTTCGATGATGTATTCTTTGTTCTCGAAAGGCCACACACATCGGAGTTATCTAGCTGAAGCTTGTACATGAACGTGTCAATAAAAAAGAGAAGAAAATTGATAGAATTTTGTGCTAGAATAAACATAATATGAATATGAATTTCTGTAATTCTTACGATTAGATGCCATCACAGTTTTGAAACGCCAAAAAGAATAAAAAATCGTGAAAATATTCAGCAAAAGCAAGGATTTTTGGTGCTGCATGTGTAGGCGCCAATACTCGAAAACAGAGTTTTCTGGTATATCAGAGACCTCCGCAACGGTTGAAAATAATGTAGTTTTTGTATCGTGGCATCACTAGCGATGCGATTCGATTATATCAAAAATAAAACAGAAAGACTGACTTTGCATCAAAGTCACCTGGAGAGCCAGATATTAATGCTACTTCTCTGTATTATCGACGATCAGCAGGATGTTGCTTTATTAGCAAGTTTTCAATATTAACGAAACAATGACGGGAGATCGCAATCAACTACAATTTATGCGTGCGATCTGAGCCCTCAGGATAAAATGGCCACCATAAAAACAGTGAAGTGACCACATGTCTCATTCGGTAACTGACCCTATAAGAACAACAAGGTGATTTTTTTGATCGTTACAATGCTGTTGATCATGACACCCTCAAAGGCAAATGGTGGAAACCTGTTTGAAAACACTTAAGTGAAAAACCATCCCCCAACTATCGTAGCACTGTTTTGGTTTGACAGAAAATGGTCGGTACAAGCTGCCCTTACATTTTCATTGAGCTACCAGGAAACGAGTCAATGCTTGAGAACCGGGCGAACGTCTATTCTTGTGCCCTCGTTGTCTTCATATGCCGATAGAAATTTGTTATGAATACACTAAGGTCAAATTTTTAAGAAAAATGTTCACCCTCGCCCGCTAAGAATCTACAACAACTCAGGCAGGAATGTGTGCCAGGGCAGGGCCAAGAGTCCGGTTGACTGGTGATGAAAAAGATTAAATTAAATGTCATTTTTGCAGACAAGTGATCATCGCTGATTCATCCCTCTTTCGTTTCGATAGTTTTGGAAGAAGCTAGATCGTTGACTTTGGGACAAACACATCCAGGACGAACTACTGTCTTGAGAAAATTATCAAACTTACCTCTTAATTTTGGTGAATTTGGTTTGATTTGGCCTTTTTTTTTGAAAATGGTATCAGAAATGAGGAAGCTCCTCGTTCCAGAATCGTTTTAATGGGACCTTCCGACTTTAACCAGATAATGGATATTTCAGCGAAATATGGCATTTCGGTGTTGGAACTGTGGTTGCTCATGGGAGCTGCTTTTTATATACTTGAAAAGGGGTGAGTTGTGCAAGGTGCTCACTGACCTGCATCAAGCCCAGCAGAACATACTGTTCACAATCGAGGAAGAGATTGACAGACAACTATATTTTTTACACACGGTCTTCAAGAGGACACGAACAAACCTTATATTCTAAGCGTACCGAAAGGCAAATCACTCGCAGAGAACGATTCCAAACACATCAAACCATCCACAATGACTAAAGGTTTCTCCATTCATGATTCATTGAGCACTCGGTTTGCCTCGAAGCAAAGAGTCCAAGGAAATGGCATGATAGTACAACATTGAAACTGAATTAAAACATCCGGGAATTACAAGAACTCTGCAGACAGACAATCCCAAAGACAAGACAGCAACAGGACCGATCAATGCTAGCAAATGCCGGTACTGGTTGGAAGGCGTTGACCAACCATGAATGTATCAACAACCACATAAAATGATTTATAAATGTTTAACTTACGAAGAGGCGTACATAGGACTAGCGCGAAGACTCTTTGGCGTGAGAATCAAGGAGCATCTAGGCAAAGCAGCAACAGCAAGAAAGAGAGGGAGAACTACAAATCTCAAGTCGGCCGTAGTGGAACATACCATCGCGAAAACCCAGCCCTTGTGTTAGAACCTAGATTCTACCTCATGACGATCCCCAGCCCGTGTAAATGGGAATGGGAGATGGTGGTGTTACGTGTTGTCCTAGGAAGCTGAAATGAAACCAAGTAAGGAAACTACAAGGTGGAAAAGACGTTGTTTTTGAAAGGTGGAAAAGAAAAGAAGAAATAACGACAGACGAACTTTTTGGAACAAACTAAATGTATACGTCTAAGTTGAAGTGAGAGGGTTGTAGAGGATGAAGGAAACAATTGGAAAGGCTCTGATAAAACTAGCACTGAAGACGTCACCAATGGGATTTGGCCCTTGCCGATGGTGTACCGAGGGAAAGTTTCACATCCTGACCACTGTATGTTGGATGGTGGAAGAGTTGAACTGATGGACTGATATAGTACTGATAACTCGAAGATTACTGATGACTGAGGATTCGAAGCTGTCTATGTCGCTGAAGAAAGGACGAACTGACGTTAGTACTATTGACGTTCCAAATGTGATTCAAATCGTTGCGAATCTGGGGCGTACAGAGTGAAAGCTGAGGGAAGCCAATCTAATGGACTATAGCTGCTGAGATGATTCGATGAACTGATTGATCACTAAGGACTAGATTTGATGAGAAGGATGAAATAGATTGATGAAAAGCTGACGGGATGAATGTAGAATGATGCGTGAGTGTTTGGTGAAATGAGATATATAAAAGTTGAATAAAGAAGACGTTGGATGAAAAGTGCAAAAGATTTTGCTGAAGAAAATAATCAAGAATATCGTAAGTTTAGATGATAAATCTGAAGATCGTAGAATTAATTATGAAGATGTCATTAAACAAGAACGTGAAGCGAAGTATGATGAAAATGGTGGAGATGGTGTTGTAGACAAAGTTGAAGATGGCGTTCAACAAGATTTTGAAGATTTTGTTGTAAGTGGAGTTAAAGTACTGTAAAGTGTGTTGACCTGTGTTTTAAATCATTGTAAGATGAAATGATGGCGACTAAGAAATTACTGAATGAGACCCACTGAATGTCGTGTTAGATGTCGACGAAGTGGAGTGAAATGTATTTGGCAGTTGGAAAAGCTCGCATTGCCACATCAACTTATTGATGGGGTGGATGCGAGACTAGTACACTACTAACGGTCCAAGTCTAAACGTAGTACATATTGTGTCATTAATGTTGAAATCTATTATGGGACAGTTAACCCGGACCCTATAGACTGGACGCCGGGTGACGCAGTGGGCCTGATGGTCCAGGCTTTGGCTTGTTCCATTCAGTCGTTGGGGTGTGCCATCCACACGTACCCGAAGTAATGAGGAACGGCAATCAGGCCCGTGCGCCTGGAGCAAAAACTGAGAGTTTTTCTCGGACTGTAAAGAAGCGCAACTTGATCAGAGGCTTATGTGAACCACGGGTTGAAGGGACGCCCATAATGGTTACTGTGAGCCCCCCACACGGTGAGGAACCTATCCTTGGCAGAAACGTGGTGGTTGTGGTTTCGAAGGCTAGAGAGTGGGATGAGCACTCATCAGTTGTGTTCCGGAATCTAGGATTGAAACTTGTTTCACATCTTAGGAGTGGTGGTTGACACATTGTTTCAATCCCGTCTGTGTTCACGTCCACGTCGTCTGTGTCACGTCTGTGTCCACGTCCAACCCAAGGTAGGTGTCCACGTTAAGCCACGTGACTTCATACCATCGCGAAAGGATACTAGATAACAATAGGGAATGCAATTGTCATCAAGGAGAAACTAGAGAAACTTGTGAATTTGATGTCAAGGAAAGCCTTTCAATAAGCTGGAAAAAGAAAAAAGCTGATAGATCGGGATGAAGGAAAGTGTAGGTTGTTGTTATTCCAGCTAATAAAATAATATCCTTTTCATATATTTTTGAAAAAAATCTAATGAAAAAATCTTTTTATAGATCCGTAATTACGGAAGCTACTTTGAATACTACGTCTTCTTAAATAATTTTTTATTAGATTAGTTTTATTTCTCTGTTTTTTGTGGATTAAGTATCTTTAGACCTGTTAGAGCTTAAGCAAAAATCGTAAGGAAAAATAATGAAGTTTCTGAAAGAAAGCATTTTATCTTTTTGATCCGTCCGTAATACTTTGGTAATATTTCTCGATGAATTGTCAGATAAATGTCATCTGTTTAATATTTCATCATAAACACTGCTTTCCTCGAAACTTAGACTTTCCTAAACAGCAATTAAAATATGATAGAATTACTCAATGTACAACATGTCACCCAAAAATTAAATCCCGGATCGCGGTTAAAGTTTCGGTCATATCCTGGTAACCTTTGGCCTTATTCTGCGAGCATTGAAATTATCTGCCTGAATATGTGAAAGAAAATTTATTGTTAGACCTTTGCTTTGAATGCTTTGTGAAAGTCCAATGAGATAATTCCTCCCACTTTTGGTAACGGATAGAAGCTTGAAACGATTAAAAAGAGATCCAGACTCAAAGTACTAAGCAGACTTAAAACCACCCTCCACCCTCTTCTCATAATGAAGAAGAAGTTGTCTTTTTGAGATTCCAGATAACAATTCACAAGGAATATCATACACTTGTTTGCATGAAATTACGGCTACCGACCAATTTTCGGGAACCAATGACACTGAAAGCCTTTCGGAAGACTATTTGTATGATGAAAAATTCAATATTTGAGAAATAATTGCGTCTGCTTATAGCCCTGTGTTTGAAAATGGATTTGGTCGATAGAAATGGATTTTTTTGTAGAGAAAATTTTCAAAATGCAGGTCAATATGCTTCCGGTGGATCGCAATCATTGCGTATTATGACAATTTTTGGGCAATTATGAAGCAGACAAAATTTTTTTTAAGTTTCAATATACTTTTCATAAAACATACTTAAAAAGAACCTAAAAAGTCACTCGCAGAGGATTAATTACTCCTTCTAAACTATCATGTTGTAAAGAAAATCGCAGTCAAGCTGGAGAAAGAAAAGATTTCCTTTTTATACGGAAGCAGTTTGCTTCCTTTTCTTTAGGCTTGTGATAAGCTTTTAATGATGAATTTTGAATGTAAAAATTATTTCAAGTCCCATTTAAGATTGGTAGCTTAAAACAGGAACGATGGTTTTTTATCTAAAAGTAAATTGAGATTTATGCAACACGCACAGTATAAAATCCGCGTTATCTAATAATCCGCCTTTAAGATCGGAAGTTAATTTGAAGTGTTAGCGCAGTAACTGCTCACACTATGGTTAGTTCTTTTGAATTGTACCTTTTGATAGCTCATCATGTAATTGAGTTCCGCCAATATACTATTAGACGCACCCTTATATAAAAAATAAGACTAGAGTAATATTCCTGACGTCTTCACTTTACCTTAAAAAATATTTTTCATTGCTTTATTTTTTCACAAGAATGCGTTTGAGAGTACATTTCAGGAACCAGAAGTGCATCATGAGGTATGAAAATGTTCAATTAAAACAGTCAACCATAGCGTAAGTACTTGCAGCACTAACACTTCGAACAAAACTCCGATTCAATGGTATTCAAACAAAATACGTGGAATTGTATTAGGATATGAACATTCAGTCACATATTTGGGTAAAAAAATATCGACCATCACAAAAAGGTTTACGGAGCCGAAATCATCTCCCAATACAAATACGAGTCCACGTGTGCTTTTACTGTCTCTGCCTGAGAGAGGTAGCTCGAGAGTGTAATACCTATATGTAGCTTTGTAGTGACTCTTTTGTATGGGAATGATAGGCGAGACCTAAGAAGTGGTGATATTTAGCGCGAAGTTTGAAATTTCAACTTCACAATGAAGTATTTCACGAGAGAGAAACTTGGGGGTTGATTAAGATCATTACCAAAAGCGACGATTCGGCCATTGCAGTCCAGGGGTCATTTTCGTCAAATCGTGATTTATAATTCGTAAAGAAAACCTCAGCGCAATGTGTGGAATCTTTGTAGGGTATTTTGGTAAATTTTTTTAAAATTCCAACTTTTAAAGGCTAGTTAAAGCAGGAAAATATGCTATAGTGTTCCATGAAGTTGGATCTGTCCTCCTATGATATCTGTCTCTGAGACTACTTGACGAGCAGCTCGCGTTGCAATTAGCCAATCATATGGGCTAACTCATATCAGAAATTGGTAAGAAAAGGACTTTTTTTCTCATACGAAATGTACCAGTGGATTCATTCAAAAGCAAATCCCAATTTCGTAGAGAGCGTGAAATGGTGCATGCCATGTAACAAAATGGCATAAAAGAAACAACAAAATGATGAAAATCTGAATAATGCTAGCCAGAGAAATTGAAACCTACTACTGTCTATCTGGATGTAAAAATATTTTATCGGAAATTATTTACTTGGCACAAAAGTTCAGTATAAGACTTATGCTGTGGTCTTGGTTAGCGCAACCTTACCTTAAGACCAAACTTACATGAAAAGGTAATGTAGTGAGAATCGCACTTAAGCTATTATAATTATAATGATTTCTCTGTAGGTACCTTTCACAGCTAGGTGGTCTGATACGTCGACACCTGAAACAAAAATTCAAATATACATCACTGTCACCAGTGCAATTCGATCCTGACATTTGTTTCACCGAAGGTGAGTCCTCTTACTACTACACCATCGGGAGTACGTTTGTTACAATATTAACTTCCTTTCAATGAATCCGAAAACCATCCGAAATCTCTTACACTTTATAAATTTGAAAGTAATGTAAGAGTATGAAAGTATTTTTAGAGGCCTTTCGTTAAATTGACACCACTTCCCGTGATAGTAGTTTACCCAATGTATTAACAACTCGAAGAACAATCAGTAAAATTAACGAAACTGGATCGATTATGGAAATACAGCCTTCTTACATTCTAAGGCCAACCTCTGAATAATATTCGTATCGTTGCAAATCCGAAAGGTTAACATAGTTAACAAAAACTTCAAATTTCATGGCTCACGATACTTGCAATTTTCAGGAAGTTTTCGCATGTGCACCAGATACGTATATCGCACATATCAGCTAGGAACTCAAAATAAAGTTCCATTCATAGAGCCAGCAATTCGTTTGACAGGTGATGAAGACGAGTGAATGTAATGCCAATGGTCCCTTAGAGATGGCCTTCACTGGTGGCTCCTCCTTTCATCTGAAGTTACTGATTTTCATACAAATACATAAAGAATAAACAAACTGTTTGAGGCGGATTTTGGTCGGACGGCGTGCTTACTTCTTTGAAAATGGTGGTAGAAATCAGAATACTCCACCTAGCAGAAATATGATAATGGTCCTCACAGCGTCAACTGGATGGTAGATATTTCGACGAAATGTAGTTTCGCGGTCAACTGATTCGAGCATCGCTGACGAGGCGGAATCATCTATCAAAATTTCGACTGTCACCTGCCCGTCGAGATTTTGCCTGTCAAGTCCCTTTTCAAGTTTCGAATATTCAGTCCTATTTGAATCAACCAGAAACAATCTGAGAGCTTAATGCCGACATTCAATGCATCATCGTTGAAACAGAACCGCATTCTAATCACATCCACCCGTCATTGAGGCTTTCTGGAAAGGAGCAAGGATCTGTCGTCAGAGCTGCTATGCTTGCTTACTGTCCGATTTATTTCATACTAATTGGAACATGTTTACATTCGAATGCAACAAAAATATTACCACTTACTCCAACAACACATGCCTCTCCGCTCAATGACATCGTATGTCCTTTTTGGGACGCTCTACACTAAAACAATTCGATTGGCAACCGTCGAGTGCCATTAGATTGGGAGTTTGTTGCGAGTGTTATCACCGCCGTTTTGCTATGCTATGACCGAAGGTGCAAAGGATACTCATTACTGCACCGAAGGACTTCATCACAATCAATAGTGATAGTAGTTTTGGCAATAAAGCAACAACTAAAATATGAGTTTAGGATCAGACGCGCTGGTGGTGATGATTCTAACCATCATGCCTGCATACAGTATACCTACCATAAACGTGAAAACTAACTCTGAAAACCATGGTATCATCAATGTATCTCCTTGCTTATTGTTAGAATATTGAATTTTATAGTTTCCTTCCTATAACACCATTAACACATGAAATAAAGTATTTGTAATTACAAATTTAAGGCAAAGTTTCTCAAAAATATATGAAAATTTTATTGCCAACCATTTTCTTTGATGAAAAACTCAAAAAATTAAAAATGCTTAGTCTGGAAGCTGTTTTGTTTTTTTTTTTTTCAAATTATGTAGTCGGTTTTCAGCACATTTTTTTTAGAAAATTAAGATGAAAAAAAAATATATTTTTGTATTTGAATTGACTAAATCAAATTTCAAATCATCAACGACTAATGACAGGCTGATGCAACCGTCAATTCTTTCCATTTGATTTGCAACCATGTGTTATGAAAAGGATATTTTCTACGCTCGATAATAAAACAGAATTTTATGTTCTTATCACTCTTATAAATTAAGTAAGTGTTGGAGTCATCTCGAGGTAAACCTGAGAAAAATGAATGAAACAAACCAGAAAATCCTGAACAATCTGCATGAGCTGGAAAAGGACTCAGGCTTTGAGGTTTCAGTTCATCGATATTTTGAAGTATTTTTATTCTCTTGAGGTTGATTGAAATTGAATATGGATAGTACTTACATGGTAAATATTGTCAGCATTCAAAATTCATTCGCACATTTTATAGCCTTTCATCCCTAAAACGCACTCGTATCGATACAACGCCTTGAATTTATGAGAGGAGAATTTTAGAATGTATTTGAAGTTGATACGAGAAAGAGAGGATGAAACCATACATGAATACTTTATTCCATAACGCAGCGTTATAAGGTAAAAATCTTAGTTATCCTACACATGGTCATCTGTAAAATTGTATTTGAAATATTTTCTTAAGCCAGCTGAAGATTATTAATGTTGAAAAGTAATTTGAAAATATCTACAATATTAAATTTTTTTTTTAAATAATTACCAAGTAAAATTTTAAACTGTGAATTTGATTTATTCATGTGTTGATTATATCAACACACATATGTTGCTGAAGATTTGTATGCTGTGTTTACTTTCCGCATTAACCGTCTAACATCAGCAAGAACATTCTATGCAGCTTTTATTTCGTTTAAGTATTTCATTTAAATAATTTGCTTAGTCCTTTTTTTTCGTGTTCATCATCTCTCGATTATTTTCAATTACTTATGATTGTTGTATGTTATCACAGAAAGTTGAAAACTCAACATAATAAAGCAGTTTATATCCAATGAAAGGTAACATTTGCATTGGCAAACGTTATCTCTACGCACCCCAAACAAAATCAAAAAGCAGAAATATTCATCAACAATGGCGTTACATAGATTATAGAATGAAAGGATATTTGGATCGCTGACTATCCTTTCATTCCATAAAGCATTGTCTCTGAATATTTATGTTAGGGGAAGAATCGGAAAAACTATAGAAATTTTTCTCTTTTTGCTTTTGCTTTTCATGTTCATGTTTAGTGGTTGTAAGCGGAAATTTTATTGTGAACAGTCGGTACAAACCACTAAAATCTTCCCCATTCTGCTTATCAATTTTCCAGGATCGTTTTTGTTGTAGGAGAGTGTAGCTTTTGAGCTGCAGACACCGAACATTTAGATATGAGGGTTAAAATGAAATAACAGAAAAACATAAAGCTGAACCACATATAGGAGAGAAATTAAATTAGAATGATGAATATGTTTTGATTATATTTTACCCGGTAGATGGTTTTTTTGATTATTTGTATTATATGGGTGATATCTGCAAATAAATTGAATGATATTTGCTTCGTTCTTCTTTTTCTGTGGGATTCTGAGAAATAGTTTTTTGGCTGGAAATATATTTGATTCGCGTAAAGTTCACATTCTTTATAGTTAACATTACCAATTGGATTATCCTTACTTTAAAATCCAATTATTTTGAACTTTCGATCAAATGTAAATATCGAAACCAAAAATAAATTAAACAAAAAAACATATATAAAAGGTTGAGCCCATTAATTACCGATTAATATTAGGATTCAACTGAATTGATTCAAGCCAATCGAAAGATTGATCTCAGCAATCAATTCAATATGAAACTCCACCTTTTGTTAAATTAAGTAAATTAAATTTAGTAATTCTCCAAGAAGAATATTCATATAATGGAGATTTTTCTCTTATTTTGGACCAATAATAATGTAAATAAAAAAAATAAAAAAAAAACCTTTTTCGGACTCTTTCAGATGGAACTTTTGGCCTATATTTCATTTTAGTTAAATAAAAAAAAGCATAATAAAAATTCCTTGTTGAAATAAATCATAACGAGATGGCGATGGCTCCGAACAGCCGAACGCGTCCTCACCGTAAAAGCCAACATGATCCAACAAACATAAAAGACAACGATTCGAGATTGAGAATAAGTTATTAATGTAGTAAGTTATTAATATGTTATTAATATATTAAGTTATCAAATTTCAACTTATTCACTTTAATGTAGGAAGAGTTGCGGCTTGTCTTTCTATTAAATTTATTGCATGACTCTGCTACCAACGCACTGATTCTTTTGCACTTTACTTTTTGAACTTCTTCTGAACTGATCCTGATGCTTTTCCAAAAATATTTCAACATGTTCCTTCATTGAGAGTATTCCTCAAATTATTTCGTTTTAAATAAATAAATAAATTGCCTTTTGAAACATAAAAAATTACTCTAGTTTCCTATCACGTTCCATGTAAAAACGGTTGATACCATATCAAGGCTAAATCATCAAAAACTTTCGACCACAGAGCAAGGACTGAGGACCAGAAAAAGGTTATATATGGAAGTAATTTGTGTGAACCGATCCACAAATTGATAGTTAAGTCTCTCTGCACGCAGTTTATTGCTAAATTCTATTTCAAATAAATAAATCACTCATACGTCTTAAATATATTGATCCTAAGCAACGTTAGAAAACTCGACTTCGAAGGACTCTAAGACTTATCTTACTTAGCGCTCAATTCAAAATCTTCTATAAACTACTTCAAAGATCAAAATCTTCTTTGGTTGACAGGACAAAAAAAGTTTTGATGAATTATTATATTGTCTTTTAATTCGAGTAGGTCATACTGCGCTTTTAATGATGACGCGTTAGTGCTAAATTTAACCATATAATTTCATCTTTCGACAACAGGATAGATGAAATTGAGTCCGGCAATCAAAGTCAGCTAATGTTATATGTTAAGTTGTTAGTCTTTCACAAAGAGAACAAACTATTGATGGTTAAAAATTGCTGAAACGTGTCCTCACTTGAAGCGTCCCCAAGTTTAGTTGAAGTGAACCTTAAAAAGACTACAGTATCAGCCTGCAGGATCAATAAGACAAATAATATTCTTTTAATAATATTAGGATTTAATAACAGTGTGACATCCTGTAAGTATGAAAACAATAGCCACTATTATGAACCTGAATCGACTCGAGGTCCTAAATCCCTCAAACCATCTGATATCAGTTCTTCTTTCTGATAACTTGCAACGAACACACAGGTTTATGTAAGAGTGTCATAAATTATTTGCTGAACTGAAGCCGTTTTGTCACTGGGGTAAATAAGACAATAAGACACAGTTCTTTTGCGTTACTATTGCTGAAATTGAATTATTTTTTTAAGTTGATGGATTACTTTACACTACTCTTGTAAGTATACTGGCAATTGGTTACACGGACGGAAGGAAGTCTAAGAGAGTCTAAGACAGTGTTATTCACATCCGGTGTAGTATTATTTAAGATACGTAAATTTGTGTCTTGAGGCGGATAATTGGAGCCGGAGGCTTGCACGATTGTAAGATTCCAGAAGGCACAATGAGCTAGCCATTTATATCGTATGGACGAACTATGGATACCCAAAAAGCTATTTGTTGGGAGAAATTAAGGGCGGATATCAGTATGAAAACCGAGAAAACGCTGGTCCGACTCTGTGCACTAAGACAGTTCATCGCTGCTTGGAATTCAAAACCGACCGAGACAGTCGGAGGCACTTGTTTGCAGAAAATGAAGGCCCGAGAGGGGATGTAGTGCTGTGAAAAAGAAGAAGACATTTGGTAATTTGGCTAGTCCTTCAGCATTACCTGAAGTTGTTGTCAGGGCAGCGTGGGCTACTTGGTACTCAAGGCATTGATTTGGAGAGCATTCTTTGTTTTTTTTATTCATTCTCTCAGCTTGGTAGCGTTTGACACAACAACTACCTTCTAACTGAATTCATTTACATAAAACATGATTATAATAGCGAGGTTTCATATAGAATATGGAATTTCTAAAGGAGTTCCATCATTGTTTCTTCAAAAAGAGTCTGACATTAATGATTGAAATAGATTCAGTTTCATCTGTGAACTTGTTTTTCAAAAAAATGTTTTAAGTGTGTTAATCTGTGGAAAACACGTAGATTTGGAATGTTTTAGTTCATTATCTAAAGTGTCCAATGTGTCACGTAAAACTCACGTTGAGGAATACCCTTTGTGGCACTTTCTTTCAATTACCAATGCTGGCTTGAACCGGCCGGATGACTGCACAACCGGCCTGAACCATCTTATCACAACACTAATAATGTCCGCTTGAATTTTATGAGGTGCAAGAGTGATGTTGAATTTAAACTATTGAGCCTACAGAAGTCGTGACCATATTTTATTAGCTTACTCAGTTTGCTCAAAGACTTCTAACTCGAATGAAAATGTCTTCCAAATCTGTAACTTCCCGAATAAATGTTAGAAATCTCATGTCTGAATAGACAAAGAAAGTTTCGTATGTTCAAACCTGAGCAAAAACATTCTTCGTTTTTGGAGGAAGACGACACTTTCATCCAATGCAGACATATTACTTATTTGGTGTCTCCCATCAGCTTGACGAAACCATTCGAGTGATTGAAGATAATTTATCTACCAGTCAAAACGCAGTTTTAAGCGCACACCTCTACAGGAAAGAAATAAAATAGTTAGCTTTTCATTCATGCATTCATGCAGTCAAAAAGCAATTCAAGGAAGAATACTCCAAAACAACGTTCGTTATCCTTCTTCATCACACTACAACCTCTCTGCGGCCTTCGCGTTCTACACACAGAGCTTCCAACCTTTTTCTATTCGTTGATCATGTCCTCTAGTTTTGAAATCTGAAAACGGATGAATTGAATGATTTGTCTTCATTGAAAAAGTCCGGCCAGCGATTTCTCCATTTTAACACTGGTTTCCGGTCTTCGGTTCTCCAAATGAATACTATAAATACCTGCTACAAACAACTTTGTTCCTCTTTGTTCCGAAGTCTTACAGGCTTTGAGACTTGTAGCTTCCGGTCTATTAAATAACATCAATCCAGTTTCGAAGAAACTGCTTCCAATATAAATGCCTAATTAGCTCTGAATTCAAACTAGTTGATTTCCTTTAGGGACAGCAAGACTGCAATACTAAATACCATTACTCCATAAATTTATTGAATAGCTAAGTTGGACAACAAAAGTTCCAAATAGCCTTAATCTTATGAACCCACTTCTTTTCACATGAGATCGTGATCTGATCTTGCGAGCAACTGATCTTTCTCTACTGTAAGGATGGACGTTAGATGCTTGAAGGACATTTCAACGAAGCTTCCGAATCTGAGTCCAAAGTTGCGCAAACCAGGAGTGCAAATTCCCAATTGGTGAACAGTCCTAATTTCAGTATTTAAATATGAGAAATTGAAAAGGACGTATCCATGGGTTCTCCAGCTTGTCTAATTCAGAAGATGATAGATGGAATGATACATACGTTTGGAAAGTAGAAGAGATGTTTGCTCATCTCCATCAGCTTGAACGGAACATGGGCTACAAGGGACACGTCATTGTTAGTAGTTTTTCGTAACAAAGTTACTCTGTCGTTCTCAGGGTTTTCTGTTTCGTCTACCAACATGTCTCGGCAGTATACCATTTTATAGTATTGCTACAAAACAATGAAAAATTCACCGAAAAAGTCACTCTGCCTCCAAACGACTGGACAAAGGACGAGGACAAAAGATGACAAAGAAAGGGGAAGAATTATTCCGAAAACGTGCTGATAATATTTCGATTCAAGACAAAAGCAACAATAAAATGTAAAAATGCGATGTGTCGTCTTCCTTTATGCCGTCTTCCTCCTGTCATTATTTTCTGAAAATCTCGGTTATATGAGTAAAAATTGGGATGGACAATACCACTCAGACATTCGGACTATGGACAGTCCGCTGAGATTAGGACCCTGACTGAACAAGAATAGACACTTCTGACACCAGGCAATAGATGTGAGCTGTGTCAACGGACTCTGCCTCTGTTTACATATAGTTTATGAACGATTACCTCTTTCAAAGCAACTGAGACATTCATTCAAGGGTGAAAATCGACATGGACGCCATTTGAGGTCAACAAGTTGGATATCTTCGAAAAATGAACAATCTTGCAGCACTGAATGGGGTTTCTGAATCAAATAGCTTCAGTATTCTGTACTCACATCCAGGAATCACTAAAATATTCGCAAGATGGACCCAGAATTGAAACATATCAAACTTGAAACATTTCAAAATCGCGTCAAATGTGTCGGTAAGTTCTCATCTAGTATTGATAGCATAACTAAATAATTATAGCTTGAATCATTGTTGTAGTACAATAGATTGCTGCAGATTTTGGTGGCTGTGGTGGCTTGATGGCTTGGTGGCTCTAGCCCACAGTCTATTTTCAAGATCCAAGGTATAATAGAAGATGTTCTGGCCAGAATCACAGTCGATCTCGCTGCTTTTCCCTAAGGTACTTATCATAGCTAGGTGGAATGGTTATGAGAGACCGGAAACATCAATTCAAATATCACTGTTGCGTGCGCGATTTCAGCACGGAGTCTGTTGGGCGTAGGGTCAGTAATTTGAAAACTACAACATCCAAGCTATGCTCCACATTGTTATTAGTACTGAATTGGTAATTACCTGCGATTATACTCATAGCTCAGTTAAAGCAACAGACATGACAAATTTCCTCCTTAATAAGATTCAAGTGTCACAATCGATTAGAAAGATCTTGGCAACCAATTTGCGACTTGGAACGTATCCTTTTGATTGATTAAAAGGAACGTGATGTCTTCATAACAAGAATGTGCTAGACTTCTTACATAGATCAATTTAAGGAAACGACGAAGAAGTGAAAAAATGGCAAGCTATTTTACGATGAATGCCATTCGCCCACGGAACAGTGCATATTTAAATTCCAGCGAAAATGATGAAGCCAAGTCGATAAGCTAAGCCTTTTTTGACGACCATCTGATGGTATTCTGTTTCGATGCCAAATGCTGGATGGACCAACATGACCACTATGTTATAGGGAATATACTAAGAATTGAGTGCGTTAGTTCGATATCGCATTTCGTCCTTCTTTGTCCGTGCACCTAAGTTTTGACCTCATCCCAAACTTGATATAAGTTCGGTTAATTTGGCATAAATTCAAATTAAATGTTCCCGTCATCTCATAACACACAGAAGAAATCCTACCACAGTCAGACAAAGTCCAAACTCAGCAAAGTACTAACTTTGAACTAATTTTGGTGTCGTGTAGAAATTCAGTTCATCGCTAGTAACGACCTCAAAAAGAAATCTAATTGACGGAGAAGAATCCTGTCCAAAAAGGCTGATTCTTCCGTGCCTCTCATAAATAGGCTCAGTACTGGAAAACCTAGCACCGTTTATACTCAACAATGCTAGTGAGATGTACGAAAAAAGTGTTAAATCCTAAATTCACCACCAGATGATTTTAAGAAAAGGATTTTCTTAGAAATGTACAGTCTAGATGGATATTCCTAAATGCAATAGAATATGGAACAGGGAGGAGTTCACTTTGAAACAAGGGTTATATGAAGTTTTTAAATCAAAAAAGTTAAGACTATGATAAACGACGTTAAAAAATTAGAAAAAAAATGCTACTAGCCCGAAATAAATACAGTGCTAATGCTCTCAGACAGCTTCTCGCAGAAAGAGATAAAAAATCACATGTACATTCATATTTGCATTACATGTTAGACAAAAGAGAGGATGATCGCGTTATACGCTGATATGAGAAGAAATTCATCAATTTAAATAAAGATACAATTAGCTTGGTCGAATACCGTTACATTGGGAATTTGTTCGAAGTGTTGGCGCTAGTTGTGAATATGCCGTGATCTACTTTAATTTGAAGAAACAGAAGATAGGAAACCTCTCCTTGTTGGAGTAAGAAAAAGTTGAGAAGAAATTGAGTAAGTTGTCAGCAGAGACCTAGTATTGTTTTCAAATAAGAGATCATTTGATGAAGAATCGGTATGATTCGAGGCAATATCCTTTAGAGCCTTTTTGAGAAGTCATCTTATTTATAAGGATGGAAATATCTGTTTAACGGATGTAAGGACAACATCAAATCAAACTATAGCAAGGAATCATATGAGCTAACCGGCATCAATTTACATATTCTATCCACTGACGAAGATTTGAAAAAAATTGACATTATTTGAATGGGTGAGTGTCAAACGTCTAAGTGCCAAACGTCTTAGTCTAAGATCAATTTTCTTTAACTGGAAACGTAGAAACAGCGATTCTATCAGATTTTAGGAAATCTTAGGAATCACATTCACTTGGAATCAATCCCTTGGAACTGCTCAATCCTCTGAAAAATCCAAGAGAACTACTCAATTAAGAACTAGCGACGGAACATGTGTCAAAAAAATTGATATCAGGCATGTGAAAGCTAAGATATATCCCATAAATAACTATTAAAATTAAATTCCTATCAATTCTGGCAAAAAAGTAATAGGACTCTGGAGTTCCAGAGGTAAAAATCAAAGGGTAAATCAACTGAATAATAAAAGAGATTCGGTCAAAATCGCCCATGACATAGAGTCAAGTGTTATTCTTATCCATACGTAATTGAGTGTCCTATCAGCTCGTCAATACGACAATCATGACAATCAAACGATCAAAATTTGGACTCCAGCATAATTTCATATTCTATAAATACATGTGAAGGCATGCAATATGTAATTATACTGATAATTTAGCGAACCACTACAAAGCTAATCAGGACTTGTCAGGACAGAGGTTTTTAATAACAATTTTAAAGAGCATTTTTAATGCATGATGAAAGGGTGCAAGACGGATGAATAGACTAAGTGAAAATTAGGAGGACTCAAGATAGCGACAGAATCTCCCGATCAGCGAAATAATTATTCGATTGTAATCTAACAAGGGACTCTGTAGGGCAACTCAAAAACAATCCACTCTAGCGTGCAGAATAAAAACGAGGATGTAATATGGAGAAATATTAAGGTTTCGGTAATCAGTTCTTTATTACTGATTAGTTAAGCTCAAGGAATCTGTTTCTGACCAAACATTTTATTTCTAAGATTTTCCAAGAAGTTCTAACAAATTTATAATATCATTCTGTCTTGTTTGTGAAAAGTTTCTAAACTTTCTTGATATTTAATAAGTAAAATTTTGCGATTAAATATAATTTTTATAAGTTAAATGAGAGAAATGATAGATTTAACATGAAATTGGAGGATCACTAAAGATCGTGTCCCGATAGAATGTTTGTAAATGGAATAAAATTAAACAGTTGTTTCAACTTTTTAGTAAATATATAAAGCATTCGATTTTCTTTTCTAGGATTTTTTGCATAAAATTTTCAAATTTTTAAATACAATTTTTAAACGCCTTCATTCAAAGATATTTCCAGCCTTAGATGTTTGTACTATTTACTCAGATCGATGGTCAATGAGAAACAATAGCTGAACTCACCTGTTATATCATTTTTTTGTAATAAAAATTAATATAAATATAGTAATAAAAATTACAAAGCGCAAAGCATCTACTAGTGCTAATGGAGAAAAGCAACATGCAATAACAAGAAACGCAAGAAACATTCCAAAACAATGCAACAGCAAGAAGCAGGACGAAAAAGTGGTTGGTTATCAACAATATTCAATGCAAAGCATCGCCTTAATGTGCTCCAAAAGGATGTGTTTTGATCCAAAGCGTTGCATTATGTTCATTTAAATGTGAGAGTAATAGAAAAGCTGATAAATATTTATATGGTAATTTGCATAATTTAATTACAGTGTTACTTCGTCACGTAGTTAGTTTTTTCCATTGCTTTTGTCTTTTTGGGTTCGTTTTCAAAATTCCAACAAAATGAAAAGCATGTGAAAACACTAAGCAATCTACTGTATATAGACAACAACACCATTCATTTAGTAAGAATTATGATTAAATCTATTGTTTATTCAATATTTAACAATGAACACTTATCAGCTAAGGTTCCCTAGTATTCACATTATCCTAGTAAAAAAAATCAATAAGAAAATACTAAGAAAACTTTATCTGTAGTATTTTTATATTGTTTTTTCTTTGGACTACTTACACGTAGGTTGTAAAAAATTTTCATGAAGTTATTTACCGTTACTTTCTCACATATCTCACTTAAATGTATGTCATATACTGTTAATCATTTCTCACTAGCGAATAATCAAATTGCTTTCAAATCACATAAGCGGTATTTTGTATTATTATTATTTTTTTTTTTAAATTTTATTATATCGAATATTTGGTAGTTAATTATTTTGACTTGAAATGAAAGTGCTCCATATAAAAACTTTCAGTCGCAAATGATTTACAAAGTAAAAGGAAATTATTCAATGATAAATGATATAACAATATCCAATTCTCAAACAAATAACGTTCAGGCAATTTTCGAACGCGACTCGTCAATCCATTTGGGTGATACTAATTTTCACAAACAAAAACATAAATATTTAGTGCCATGGAACATTTTATCTTAAATATTAGATTCAACGCAAGGAAGAATGAAACTAAACTTCCAATCTCCTCTAATTCAACTAAGTTCAGTCTCTAATAATTTTCCATACGTAACTATGTTCAACTAATTTGGGCCGTTTAAGTTTTTAACAAGCATTCGACTCACAACGCCAACAACAAATTAAAAATTAAAACACAAATCGTTGTTTCCTAAAAGGCTGTAGCAAATCAGCATTAAAAACAACCAAATAATGTTCTATAAGTAAAAAAATAAAATCAATCGTTTTTTTAAGCGCCTTTTTCCAAGGACTTTATTTGCCGCGAGTTTTGAATTTGTTTATTTTTAAGCAGTTTTTGATTTGTGCTGCTTTGCACACACTTCTGCAATTACGAGTATCTCACCTTACAGAATTATTTAACGATTTTTTAGTGCTTGAAATCTATAAAACATATCAATTTATTTGAGGTGATTTAAATGGCTTTGATACATTTATTTATTGGTGTTATTTTACACTTCTTAGGTCACTTTACACCCAGACGATCCTCAGTTTTGTTTTTCCGGGGCTTTTCCGCCTAAAAACTTTGAGCGTAAAACTTGAATTTTCATAATTCCCGGTTAGAAAATATCGAAACGTTCGGATTTAATTGTGATTAAGTTAAATTTTTACGTAATGAAGCAAGCAAAATGTCTATTTCGTATAGAAAAATATGTATGAGGCTCACTAATGGCCGGCAAGGATTTGGATTTGAGCAACGTGCTGTTGTAATATTTTAACAGAAAATAGGCCCGAAATAGCGTTGATTAATTTTCATTCCAAATAAGGTATTGGATTGTTATTTCAATAATATTTAGTTAGAAATTCTATACAATCCAAAGGATATTTGAAAATCAAAAAAAAAAAAACAAAACGTTTATGGTTATCCCTCTCAGATTATAAATTTAAAATTTTATTTTTTTTTGTCTTGGTTAATTTATCTAACCTCTGCCGTGAAGTTGTTACTTTTTTTACAAATATAATGTATTTAGTTGAAAACCGTTAAATTTATTGTTTTTTTTTTGTTTTGTTTTTATAATTTAATTCATATTAACACCATATTTCACCGCTCTATCTCTATTTATGTATATGCATAATATTTATGTTGACTTGTTTGATTCACTCTGCAATTTTATTTTGCTGATTTTAAATGTATCAGTAGTTTGTTTAGTAATTTATTAAAATTACTATGTTTCTTTGGGTTAATCACCACCTAAACTTAATGCCTGTACTATACGTGGATCAGCTTTACTACCCTCACGAAATTCTTCTAATGTTAATCGGTCGTCGTGATTTTTGTCCATTTGATCGAATATTTTATCTACTCGTTTTTGCGGTGTATTATCGTCCTCAGTTTGTGGTTGTTGCCCCTTTATTTTTGATAAATTGATGTGGTTGTTTATATTTAAATAAGATTTCATATATAACGCAATTATGATGTGGAATAGAGTAATAAAGTTATGTGGCGAGGTTGAAAGCAAGGATTCAATTGAAGCATGAATAATTTAGAAATGTGTAATATAGAAATATTTGATATGCATTAAATTATTGTACCAACCAAAATGAAATCGGTTAATTAATTTTAAATTTTTTCGACGCTAAAACAATTTATGTCAATTTTATTCAGTCTCTCAGTTTGGAATGCTGATACGTAGGAACATTCTGCAGGAAAGAATGAACTCCGTATCACCAGTGCAAAATAACAATATTATACACACAATTACTACAAAAATAACTCCAATATACCGCTGTGACACTTATATTGGAGCGGTTTTGTGAAGGAATTATGAAGGATGTATCTCATATACTTGTAAAGGATTGAATCACAGGTGTTGTAACAAGACTTAGGAATTCTATAATTGTCTTTTTTTCCATTTTAACTGTTTGGGACGATCCATAAGTTTATGATTTAGGATTAATCAAAAATGAATAATTTTTTTTTTAATTTAAAATAAAAAAAGTTTATTGGTAAAATTTGGTACTCATAAAATTGATAACACCACTAACCAGATGATGGTCATATCTGATGATCTCTCTGGGGTATGAAAATTGTCGTCTTCAATACAGAAAAAATATTGTCGAATAACACCTATAACGACAACTGTACACAAATCCAAGTGAGAAGGAGTCTCACGTAACTGCCTTTTGACTCTCAATTAGTCACAATTATTTTCTTGAGGGGCAATATCGTCTAGGTGACAACGCAAATCTCACCTGAAAATAGGGCTGTCATTTATCCCTGGAGAGTCACTTTAATTTCTTGTTTCGTTCAACTGTACGATGGCGGTTCTGTAAGTACCCGTCTTAGAAGTGAAGATACCATTTTTTCAAAAAATTGATTGGTTTTCAACATTGTCTTCTTTTAGGAAGATATACTTCTTCGAACGTTCCTGCCATTTTCTTAACCCCCCAAAAAATAGGATTTGTCGAAGTCTCCATAATACGCCTCTGTCTTAGCGATGACTTCCTCGTTTGAGCTACATTTTTTCCGCGAGCCATTTCGTCATGTTAGGGAACAAGCAAAGTTACAGGGAGCCAAATCGCCTAATTACAGGGGATGCGGCAGCAGTTTGAAACGCATTGCATGCAGTTTAGCGGCGACAACTCCGGATTAATGTTCTGGTGTGTTATCATGGTGCAAAAGCATTATCTTTTTCACCAAATGCGACTGATTTTACTTCAATTTTTTTTCGAAGTGATTCAATTACTCACTGTAACATTGCCCAGTGATCGATCTTCGTTTTTATAAAAAATCCATGAAGGTAACGCCGTTCGCATTCCCAATAAATCGTCGCCATGATCTTTCCGACCGATGTGACCGCCTTTGCCTTCTTTGTAGCAAATTCACCGGGAGAAATCCATTGTTTTGATTGTTGCTTAGTTTCTGGTATGTAATCCAGTGACAAATAGGCGTAAAAACTCCTTTGGGGTATCGCTTAAATTGTTCTTAGCCATATCTGCTGGTTGTCCATTGTGAACAATTGTGCACCCATCGGGCCGACAATGTTTATATCGCCAACTTATCATGTAAAATATTAACTGCCATTTCGGTCGACACACCTACCTCTACTACTGCCAACCTCTACTGCTTCGCGTACTTTATTTCGTGGATCAGCGCGAATCTGTTCGTAGACTGTTTAAAAGATTTCTTCGGTAGGCTCGTGTGCCGGCGTCGTGGTCGCTCCTCATCAAAACGGATGTTCGCTCACGTTCAGATTCATTCAAACAATATTTGGAAATTCTTCGATATAGGTTACAACCCTCCGATGACCTTGACCTTGGAATATGTCATTTTTGGACCTTTTCTGAGTATTTTCATATATATATATAGGGCGCACAAATGCAGTATTCATAATTTTTTTTCGTTTGAAAATTGGATATTTGTAATTGGATATTAATAATTAATTGGAAGTTCTTCAGACTTTGTGCAGATGATGTTACAAGATGTGAATTTTCAATAAAAATTTCTAAAAGTGGGTCCCTTATACTTTTTGTTTATATCAAAGAATATCCAGTTAGCAGTTCTCAATTGTATAGCGTATTCCGAAATCGTTGAAACTAACTCAGTGGTCTCAACTTGTAAATTTGTTGGATCGCTACAAAACCAACTCAGGCAATGAAAAGCCAACCAGCAACTTTTATATTGTCAAAGCTTCCAAATATATTGAAAGAGCTGTAAATAGTGCGCAAGCAAATGAGAATTCCAATAAAGTAAGTTTTATTTTTGGGCATATTTGTCACAAAACAGAAAAAATATGGAGGCCGTCTCCTTATTCCTACTTTCATACTTTACCCTCAACCATCAGCCCCTCATAAATTATTGAGAAATTTTCTACATATTCCCTTAAAAGACATTTTTTATTATCAATGCACATTTCTCTCGACTACTAGAATACCAACAATGGCGAGGAATTTCAAAAACATTACTTTCCTGAACTTAAGGATCGTGAAAAGGTTGTTGCATTAGAAATAGATAGGATAGATAGGAAATAGATAGCATTCACTATGAATCAAATAAAATTGAAGATTGGACTCAAAATAAAAACATCGAACTAGCTCGTAACGTTATGACTTTTATGCTAAAATCTATTTTCGGAAGTTCTAAGGGAACTGTTAGTCTTATTCCTGTTGTCAGTTCTTCCTGAGATATCAAAAAAATTTTCATATCCAACGTCATACAATTTGTACAAAAACTTGGGTTTCGGGTTATTGTTAGTATCACAGATTATAGCAAGCTTGTTAGTATCACAGATTATAACAAACTGGTCAATGGCTAGTCTTTCGGCTGGAAGCTCAAATTGAAGCTCAATATAAAAAAGCGGAGTTGAAACACATTTCAAGCTCAAATATCTTTCTTAAACCATTTTTAGCTAAAATATCTTCAACTTTAACTGAATACATTCTCTAAAACAATAACAAAACTTCCTACATCCGTCTTACCTTGCATAGAAACTCGTTGCTGTTGCCTGCGGTATTAGCACTTCTGCTGTTGCTGTTGCCTGCGGTATTAGCACTTCTCTTGCCCACGCATGTGTTAGTAAGTCCGTGTGTGGCACGTATTTTATTTACGATGGGCTTGGTTTAACTTTTAAACGATGACTCTTTTGTATGAATGTTACCGGATAACTCATGTAGGAGCCAACGATGGCTGAGCCGCAGTTCAACATAATTCTTCCCAGTAATTCAACCGAGACGATCTAAAGCCGCAGGGTCAGTATGCTATGCAGTCGATGCCCGAAAAATTCTTGTTTCTGGACTTGCGTTAAACTCTTTCTAAAAGCACTGTTTCCACCGCTCTTGTAAAGACAGCGTAACTACAAGACATGCTCACACTTTGCAGGGATACCGTTAACAAAGAGGTATGAATACCCCACCAGCAGACAAAGGGAGCTTTGCAAGATCGAGAGCTTCTGAAATATGGCAAAACCAATTAAGCGAGTGAAGATATTACGACGGCTAGTTTTCTGAGCTAAAATGTAACTGAGAAAAATATTTCTAGAGTTGTAGTATAACGTGTAAGGCATTACATGTGAAAACAAAATTCAAAGAGATAAAGATGGTTTGTCTTAAGCATACCGGTTCATTTTAAGAATTGTAGACCCTTATGGTTACTTCGGGAGTTTGTTTGAAGTATGTGCGCTTGTGATTGACTATTGTCTGCTTATAAGTAGGCGTCGTTCACTCCAAAAGATCCTAACAAAATTAGCCCTGAGGCAAATCGGAATTAACACTCCCGAAGAGGCCTTGTAAGCCGCCGCTCTGATTCGTTCCATCAAACCGAGACGCAATGATCATTTCGCCTATTTATATGGATTAATTTTGAGGGTCCACTTCTTAATCGACTTGACAACCTCGGTTTATTCAAGCTATAGACTTAAACAGCGTTAAACCATTCACAGACTCGCTTGAAATAGTATGAGACGTAGATTTAGTAGCTCTTGTTTTTGTTTCAGTATCAGTATCAGTATCGCTACACTATCTTAAAAGCTGGTCAAACGTGACTGATCCGATTGAAGCATCCTCAAAGGTTTGTTTGTTGAGACATTCCACAGCTCTGGCCAACAATGATATTCTACCCAGATTTTCGGCCCTTAAAGTAGCTCTCAATATTTTGATAGGATTCTGTCAGTAGGAAATATTCCTTTGTCACCTGAGCGCGGTAATCCATTCTGCACACAGTAGCACCGCCACCTTGGGTTTGTTTGGCTAGAGCAGCTGTTGAATTCTATCATGAAAACATCCTTACTTGAATTTATTGAGTTCGGACCCGTCAGCTTCAGTATCAAATATTGTTAATTAAGGAGCAAAGATTTATTAAAACTAGCGTAACAGCGCTCTCTCAACATCAGTGAAGTTTGCAATTTTGATACAACATCTTTGCTCGTGATTTCTGTAGTAAATAACCAATTCTATAGAAAATAAACAAGATGCCGCAACAAAAATCTGCATGGGGGAGACCAAGCTCGAAACCGAAAAAAGGGAACAGAAAGTTCCACGAAGTACGTGTAAAAGAGCTCGAGGCAGGCTCAAGTTATGCCAGTATATTGGCGACGAAACAGCGAATTTCGAAATACCCAACTTTTGATGTACACGTTGATCAAACGCCAGGGTACTGTTTGATTAAATTTTCCACGGTATTTTCAACGTTTCCGCTATATTGTACAGGGTGAGCCATCTAGCGTTTTAAATTTGAACTATCTATATTTCGACATTGGAAACGTCAGATACCATTCAGAAAGTAACAGATATTCAGTAAAAAATATAAAATTTACGAAATGGGTCGCTATTTACTAGAAGAAAACTGGGAAATATTGAAAACTATTTTCCAAAGTGGTGAGTCTTCAACCCAAACTGTGAGAAATTTGGCTAAAAAATGGACAGACAAAAAGTGTCATCAGTTCAATTTGTCAAGCGTGTGCGTGAAACTGACTCGTTGGTGCCAACCAAAACTTCAACGTTCATTTCCTGCGCGTTCAACCCAAAATATTGCGACTGTGGCTGAAAGTGTTAGAGAGAATCGATCCACCTCAACTCGCCATCGATCGCAAGAATTGAACATTCCACGAATAACTTTGCGACGAATTTTGCAACAAGACCTCGCTATGAAGCCATATAAAGTTTAATTCGTGCAGCAGCTGAAGCCACTTGACCATCCGAGCCGTCTACAGTTCGCAGATTGGGCGGAAGATCGTTTGACCGAGGATGGTCAACTTTACCGAAAAATCATCTTTTGGGACGAGGCTCATTTCCACCTCGGTGGTTACGTTAACAAGCAGAATTGTCGCATTTGGGGCACAGAAAACTCGCACGTAATTGTCGAGAAGGCAATGCACCCAGCACGAGTCACTGTATGGTGCGGATTTTGGTCTGGTGGAATCAGCATCAGAATCAATCAGAATCAAGGAGCCGCCGTAACCACCAATGGTGAGCGATATCGCGCAATGTTATCCGAATTTTTCTTCAAGCAAATTGAAGAGGAAGACTTGGACAACATTTTGTTCCAGCAGGACGGCGCTACGTGGCATACAGCAAACGCTACACTCAATCTTTTGCGCCCTACCTTCGAAAATCGCATAATCAGCAAAAGAAGTGATGTGAATTGGCCTCCCAGAAGCTGCGATTTAACGCCGTTGGACTATTTTCTTTGGGGAGCTGTTAAAAGTAAATGTTACGCCAACCATCCAAAAACAATTCAAGATCTGAAGTACGAGATTCAAGCTGCTGTTGCTGCCATAAGGCCTGAAACCATCGAGAAAGTGCTCCAAAATTGGGAGGATCGGATGAGCTACTGGAAACTCAGCCGTGGTGGTCATTTGTCCGAAATTGTTTTCCATAAATGAATTTCATATAATAACCTTCCAAATAAATGTGTAACCGTTAAAAAATATCAAGCCGTTTTTTTATTTACATTTAAATTTAAAATTTTATTTCGAAAAAGTTAAAGTGCGCCTAAAATTTTGCTAAAAGAGTTTTCAAATGTGCTAATGAAACTTGGAAAGGTCTTAAATAGAAAAAAAGCTGAGAAGAAAAACTACGGAAATCCAGCAAAAAGGGGTAGCTGAAAAAGTTATAGTGGAAAGAAGCTGTTGTAAAAAAGCTCCCGTTGTAAAAACTCAGCATTTGACGATCAAACATATGAAAGACTAACTATGCTTTAACTATTCGAGACATCCCGATATTGTTAAGGAAATGCTCAAAGAAATCTGGGTAGGATATTATCATAAAATTTCAAACGATAAAAATCCACATAAGAAACATAAGAAAACTGCAACAGATAACTCAGAATCAAACATCCTCTTGCGCTTGCTGAAGATACCCAAGAAGTTTTAAAGTGTATCTACGAAGATTTAACAGGGCAAAAATTAATTGAAAGATGCCTCGGAGGGAACACGAAGAATAACAACGAATTTTTCAACAACTGCCTTTGGACGTGGGTCCTGAGCACATTTTCAACAAGTATTAAAGTTGCTTGTCAGACATTGCTTTTATGTATAACGAAGGTTATCAATCGTTTCAGAAATTTTTACCAGACACTTTCTATGACAAATGCTATAGAACGAATAGGCAGTTTTTCAAAAAATTTATTCGAAATACTTTTTTGGGCCAAAAACAATGGAAAGTAGCATGTTTTTTGAGATTTTTCAAAAGTTTGCACCATTTTATGAATTTTGCAAAAATCACAGATTGCGCTTTAGCTATCAACATACTAAATATTTGATGTTTCTGTTTCAGACCTTCTCGTTTTTCAATATTTCCAACCAGCGTTTTCAATTAACTCTAACAAATGAGTAAACAAATTTAAGAGTAACCCCTCCTACATCAATATTTATAATTTAAACCTATATAAAAAATAATTAAAAATAATCCATTTATTCCGACTAAATGAGGATAGGACCCTGAATTTGGGTACAGTTTTTGATGCTATGTATGATGTGACAGTTGTTGTGTGTTTTGAAGTTAGTTTGGTTCGCTATTGTATCACGAATAGGTTGCTGCAAATTGTGCAGCGAATTTTCCAGCAAATAATGCAGTGCAATCCGTTTTATTCGAGTAATTCATCGCATTTTCCGTTAATTTTCTTTTGAACAAACATTAATCAAGAGTGGTTCTTGCACTACGCTTGACTGGTAATACACATTCAACCAAATGTCATTAAGTGCTTGCAAATAAACTGCTCACCGAAGGGCCGAAGTCTAATTTACTTCAGGTCCGGAAACAAAATTTTGTTTAGCGACGAGTCTCATATCTGGTTGAATGGCTACGTCAATAAACAAAACTGCCACATTTGAAGATATATAGAACCACAGGAAGTTTCACAAAAACCGTTAAATTTCGAGAAAGTCATTGTTCGGAGTGCTTTATGAGCCAGTGGAATCATTGGTCCACATCTTTTCAGATCTGCTGCAAAATAACGTTACAGTCAACGATGAACGCTACAGAGCCATGATCGATGACTCTTTCTGATACTGACTCCACATTTTGATCTTTGTTTTAAACAGGATCAACGTGCAACTATTGATTTATTGAAAGAAGCCATGATAAGCAGATAGTTTCTCGTTTTGAACGTATGAACTGGGCTGAAAGATCTTGTGGATTAACAACGCTAGACTATTTCTTGTAAAGATACGTCAAATCACTCGTCTACGCTGACAAGCCCGACACGCTTGACCATTGGGAAGAATACATTTGCCGCATTACTGGCGAAATACGGGCCAAATCATTCGATAGAGAAGTCGAAAATTAAACCTTTGGCTTAAACTTCCTCTGCACTCGTCCAAAATCAAATTTAAATAAAAAGGCAGAGCATTATCATTCCATACTGAGATTAGTTCAGTAATGGAGCTGTCTCCCCTTGAATGCAAATCCTCAGAAGTGGTATCGAAACTTTTCAGAAAATAATTTCAGTTTCATTCGGTGGTGAAGGATGGCAGCACTGAATACGAGCAATCGTTTCGCAATCGATTTGTCCAACAAGAATCAACAGTTAGATTAACGTTATAATATGAAATTTTTGCTAAAATACAGTGAAAACCGAAAAGCAAAAGGATCTAGCAAATGAAAACCTCGTCTTCTCAAACCAGAGTCACTTACATCGTGTTTCCAAGTGTCACGACTTGTCAACTCAAATAAGTGAGGAAGCAAACGAAGAAATGAATCAAATCATAACTGTAGATGAATCTTAGTTTTCTCCGGTATTTGACAAAAGATACATTTTTTATCAACCAGAAAATATACATACTACTTCTTTGTTGTAAGTTTAGATGGAATAAATTTTCAAAATATTTATTAAATAATTTTGGTAGGGAATTTTTAAAGATATCAAATGAAAATTCAATTGAATTAATCTTTTCATTACCATTGTTCGTAACACCATCAAAAGAATTAACCGATTTCATTTTGGAAAAAGCATTCTGTATGTAGCAAAAACCAGGATGAGAAAGTCACTTACCACCATCTGATATATGGCATCGACAATATTGTACATCTCTTCCCTCGTTATATAGCCATCGTTATCGACATCGTATAACCTAAATGCCCCTGAAATAAAAACGTTTATTCGTAGTATTATTTATTGTTACGATGTCGACAAATGCCTCTCGATGCAATTGATCGATATATTCGGCAGTTGATAATGTTGTTGACTTACAGTGTAATTTTTCATCCAAATTACCCCTAGATGTGATTGATAACGCTCGAATGAATTCTTCAAATTCTATTGAACCATCCTATGAAAGACGAGAAGGAGAAAACAAATTAATTACACATTAATTGCTTGAATAGTATTCGCGACGAGCCCTGAACTATAGAATTATTCCATGGAATTTTTCAAAAACCATGCAAGTATAGCGAATTAAATCGTGACTCAAGTTATCCTTCTTAAAATTGAATTTTTATATAATACTGGCATGAGTGCATACTCTGACATATTCGCATGTTCGTATGTGACTCATTTCAAAGTACAGACAAATCCGTACCAATGGCATCTGCAGATAAATCTATTTAATGTGCTGAATACGCAAATGAACATGTGTGTATATTCAATCACTGAAGGATTTGAAACCATTTTATTTCTCCATTATCAATCTTACGAGCAAACGAAGGACGGATGTAATATTAAAATTTTTTCAAAGAACTCAATTTCAAGACGAAGGCTTCCTTTCCACAATGGGAAAATCTGTAATTTTCACATATTCATCGATCAATGTCTGAAATTTATAGAACCACATAAGCCAAAATGTGGTTTCGACGATACTTTGCGCAGGTTTGTGACCACGAATTGCATTTGTATGTATAAAATCCTTGAAAATGCGAACCATCTTAGGCTCATCATTTTTCAAGAGGAATTTTAACTTATTTTATTGAAATTATATCGAATATCTTCTGTTATCTGAACTTACATTATTTTCATCGAAAACTCTAAAAACCAGAGATGCGAATTTGCTCGGATCGCCTTGTGGGAAGAATTGCTTATAGATTTTGATGAAACCCTGAAAATAGGAAGCAATGCAAATAAAAATCAACATTTGAGATAATCATTCAGTACCTGCTCTGTCAGCAATCCATTTGGACAATCTTTTAGAAATCCTTTGTGCCTGAAGTGAGAAAAGTAGAAATTTAGAAGTGCAAATTTTAATCAAATAACTAAAAACGTACTTATATCTACCATCTCAGAGCAAAGACAAAATATGAAACAACTAGGAATCCAATAGATCTTTTTCAAATGTTCACATATTAGGAAAACACATATTAGGAATACTAGCGAAATACGTAAAAGTTCATTTCGCCATGAGTTAAAAGTTTGTGCTATACTGCTTATACCACAAAGCAACTGAAGGAACCTCCCTCCTTAATTTAAAAGCATTTAACACATTACATTCGCCAGAAATTAGATATTTTCACAGAAATTATATTTTTGAAATTCGACACATAACGGAAAGTATTTCGAAATCAGATTCTCGAATATACTTTTCGAAATCACATTTTCGAAATTAGTTTTTCTTTATTAAATTTTCGAAATTAGATTTCGAAAAAAGCTTTCGAAATTAGCTTTCCGAAATTAGAGTTTCGAAATTTAATTTTCGAAATTAGATTTTCAAAACTATATTTTCGAAATCAGGTTTTTGAAACTAAATTTACGAAATTAGATTTTCGAAATTAGATTCTCGAAATTAGCTTTTCGAAATTAGAGTTTCGAAATTTAATTTTCGGAATTAGATTTCCAAAACTATATTTTCGAAATTAGATTTCCAAAACTATATTTTCGAAATTAGATTTTTGAAATTAGATTTACGAAATTAAATTTTCGACATTAGATTTTCGAAGTTAGAGTTTCGAAATTAATATTCGAAATCAGATTTTCGAAATTAGATTTTCGAAATTAGATTTCGAAACAAGCTTTCAAAATTAGCTTTTCGAAATTAGAGTTTCGAAATTAGATTTTCAAAACTATATTTTCGAAATTAGATTTTTGAAATCAGATTTTCGAAATTAGATTTTCGAAATAAGTTTTGTTAAGTTTCGTTTCCTGTTTTTTCCTAAGTAATTTGCCGAGGCGGAGGTAATATTCCGGGGATGGGACTAATTTGCCGGTGGGCGGGGCTAATTTGCAGTTAAGCGACTGTATTCTCCTTCTTATGACGGCCTTAAGTAACATGAAAAAGAGGGCGATAATAGAGACTACTACAAAAGGAACCATTCTGACTATAACCCCATCCAACCAACTTTCATCGCGATTTAGGGCATAGGCTTGACTATTAAAAGTGCTCAAACTTCGGATTGATATCAAATCCAAAGAGATGTAGATACCCAACCAAGCAAATAATGCAACCATTGCATTATAGAGTGTTTTTAAGTTAAACGATGCTGGTAAGTGGAGAGATTGTGATGACTAGCTTTCTACGTAGAGGTTTATATGAGAATATTTATTTCTATAGAATAGAAATAAAAACTCTCAATGTATTTCTATAAAATCACTTTTTTCTGTCCCCAACTTCTTTTTCCTCTGTTCCGTTAAAACCGTGGCAAGCTTCGGAGAACGTCCTAATTTCATACCATTGAGTTGGCGATGTAGGTTTGGTTGAGAGTTACTCCCGATTAGCGCAGACCCTGATTAGAGGAGATAGTGACGCCAAAGGGGGACCCATAAGCAATGATATCAGCACAATCATATGCAAAAGAAAAGAGATCGATGGGAAACTAGGAAATCCAGTACAACCAGAGATTCCAATTATAAGAAAAAAATTGACACTGAAGGAGGGAGCACCTTATTCTGGAAATATGTATTTTTCAAAAAGGAAACAAACAAAACATAGCATTTTGGAATGGAAAATCAAAAAATTAAGGATTCTGCGATTTTTGCTACATCCACCGAAGTGACTGACCACGGGACACAAATAAAGTAATTTCTGCACGGAAGATACTGAGCACTTCGGTTACCCTGGATCGGGCAGAGCAAGATATGGCAGACAAAGATGGATTGCACAGAAAAGGCACACTGTGTTCTTTGCCAGGAGTATGATGCGAGACCAGTTGATTTGAAACACATCTTTGGTACAGTGAAGTGTCGGGTCTTCCAAAATGCCCTAACCAAGGCTAAAGCGCTTCATCACTGATTCGCATCCTTCAAATTAATCTGCATCGAAACATAATCGATTAAAATCTGCTCGAACAGTTTGCGACAAACAGGGAAGCTGATTTGCTACTGCCGAGCGATAAACATCACACCAGAAGCTCACCAACTTGCCGGTTGAATCAAAATTAGCAATGAATTACCTGGGCGTCCTAAAAGATTCATTTTTCCCAAAAAATCAGGGCAACAGCTGACAGGGTTGCAGCGCATGCAACGGCACTCACCCGATTAATGGCTAACATAGAGTGGCACACCATATTAAGGAGACGACTCATGATGGGCACTGTGCAGTTGATTCAACCCTATAGTTAGAACTGTGGGATGACGCTCTCAGTAAGGAGTGACACTGAAAGTGGCTGACACACGTGCAGAGACAAGGAGCACTGCGAAATGCATCGGTATATTAAAAAGTTTTCAGGACGGCAATGTTGGTAATCGCACGAGTGATACCCACCGCCCTTCTTGTGGGAGAGCGTTGAAAAATTTACCTGCGGAGAAACGAAGACAGCAGAGAAGAGGTCACCAGGGAAGAGAGACATCGCTCTCTCAGCGATTGGCAACAGTCCTGGAAGTTAGACACAAGGGGGAGGTGGATTGCACGTTGGATTCCTGACTTAAGGCCGTGGCTCAGTCGAGTGAATGGTGAGACCGATTTCTACTTGACCCAGGTATAAAGTGGGCATGGATGTTCTTACCTACACAAGATTGTCAGGTTACGGTCTCGTAAGTGCGTGGTTTGCGCAGAAGAGATGGATGATGCCGGTCATTCATTCTTCTCCTGCAAAAGATGGAGGAAGCAGCGCGGTGACATCTTCAACGAAATGAGGGAGCTCTGATCGGAAACTATGGTTGGTGAAAAGCTAAAAACGGTTGAAAAATGAAATTGCATGGCAGAATATGCTCAGGCAGTGCTGACACTGAAAAAAAATTGTACTGGAGCGTCGGAAGGCGTCGGTGATGGGAAGATCTCTTCTCTAGCACTCCCTTCCTTCCCTCTGGAAAAGACATTCCGAAGTAGCGTCTGAGCGTCCTTACTGAGAGCGTCGAAGTTATACGTCAAACGGCTCAGGCTAGGTTCTTAAGTTGACAGGGGAGGTGTTTAGTGGGTAGTCCAGAAAAATTGTGCGTCTGGGAGTTCGACACTCAGGGCGTAAACAGCCTTCACCTCCTACCACAAAAAAAACTTCAAATAATGGCTCTGTTGTCGTAGGGTGCATGATATCAACGACGGGGACATGATATCGGCAGTTAATGGCTATTATGTTGGGAAATAGAAATATTTATTTCCCAACACATTCTAATTTTTTGTGTTTTCGCTGTTGGGTTCACCTTCTGGGAATATCCTCGTCCATGCAACGGCAATATGGTGTATTCATATCACTTTCCTCGTGATGTCTCTTGTGAGGATTATTGCTTCTCGATTGGTACACTATACTATAGGATCCAAGCGTACCATACGATATGATAGACGCGATAGACAGGATCATATATTGCAAGACGTGTGGTGCGTAGTAAAAATATCAAAGAGATTTGTGGTGTGGATTGATATCTTGCAATCTTTGGAAAAGAGGAACAAATATCAATGGCACATCGACAGATCGCATTGAAAATTATCTGTATCGCACTGTATCTTAGAATGTGTCTTTTGATAAAATCGTGGGTAAATTCTGAGGGCATAATATATTTTGAACGCAAGAAATTATATGAAGCCCACACCGCTTTAGTCAGGAAATTCTTCAAGTTTATGGAAAACCTTGCAAAAGTGGTAGCAACGCTGGGCTGACAATTCTTTGTATCATTGCGTGAGTTAATTTACTGAACATCTGGAGCAATGCTTATGAGTTCAGCGTAGCGAGGTAGACTTTCGCGCTAGTAAATTCCTGGCTGGATACAGAAATTTAAGTCGATGTATTAATTACCTGAAAAAAGTAGAAACACTGAGAAATGTTCATCCCAAACTTTATGTTAATTGTATAAAATTTTCCGGTAATTTACTTAGCGAGCTCCGAATAAATAGTATCAGAACAAAATGCCTATCAGAGTATCACCAAACTAAAATACATGAAAGTAAAATTTGAAATTTATTGTTCATGTTACGAAAAATATTTAATTCTCGAGATATTTTAATGATATTATTATATGGAACATATTGCGGTGGTGAATGCAGCATTCAATCTTAAGTTCTAGCTGTATGAAATGAAATAGGCTAGGTTTCAGCACTTCTCTATTATGTCGATTTTCTTTTCAACTCCAATGAAGATGACATTTTGCACAGTATCTGGAAAACTCAAATCCTCGTCACAAGAACTTTTAATGAAAATTGTCAATATGCGAAAGTGGTTGAAAATGGCGATCATCGCAAAAAAGATTTATGTGCAGACTTAAATGTCAAGGCGGATTAAATACTAATGGATAGGCTGATTGCTATCCCGAAAAGGACGAATACTTATGAGATGGATTCGGAAGATAAGTTTCATGCTAAATTGAAAATAAAATCTACACTGTATCGATTTAAGTAGAAAAATGAAGGGATTCAATAGGTCGATTCCATTTGGCCAAATCATTTTTAAGACATTGATGAACTTTTTAAAAAAGTTTTTGTAAGGGTGTCGACTAATGATGCGTGCCCTAATTGAATTTAATGAAGATTTCAATTGAACTTTTTTGAAAATGGATCAAGTAATCATTATGTTAATTGTCCACTGTGTGAACTTTCAGGGAGATAAATGAAACATAAAATATAAAAAAAATTCAAGGATTCAATATAAGTGATTGAGCTTGTTTGTTTTTTTTTCAAATGTGCGTTATACTAGAACCAATTTAATTAAATCAAACACAACCTCCTAAATCGTATAAGAAAATAATTTTTTTTAAATTAATTTTAATTAAAGCTTCCAGAAGTCTAACATGACTTTGTTCAACCAATAGGGAAATGAGCAACCAATATTTATTAGCTCCAGTTCATCAAAATCAATTTTTAAATTTAGCTTGAATTTCTAAACAATTATTCATATTCAGACAGGACGCTATTGAGCGCAAAACATTTTTGACTGCCATAAAGAAAGAATAGCAATTGTCGCTAGTCAAGCAAAATCATACAAATCATTTACAATAAATTTCAAAGCCATAAATTAATGAAAATGTACTGGACGTGTTTCAGCGCATTTTTGACATTTTTATGTGAAATATTCCCGTCTGTGTTGAGAATAGGCAATAAACTAAAATTGTGCGACCTAATCATTCAACCTTCTCACTCAAAAACTTCATTATTCTGACGAAATTCTCACCAAAATGACATTAAAGTAGACATCGGCTCAAAAGCTTTCTTGTTTATGGAAACATGCAACGACCTCAAATTTAAAATTGAACAATCAGGACTCTTCCAGAACAAAGACATTGAAGAATGAGGTCTGTTCGCCGAGCCCGTATGCAGTGAGTGAAAAATTTTGATTTTATCACCACCCAATAAAGATTACAGTCCATCATAAACTTTGTTCCTTAATTTGCGTGTGCTCAAAAGTGCCGCACGTCCTCCACAAACAATCAATTTTTTAATAACTCAAACACGAAAACGTAGTACACGCGTTTTTGCCAAAAGGAATAATGTGTTTGTCTTCAGTTAAGCGATTTCAATTAAAACATTTACTGCAAAAAAATAGCAAGGAGTTAAGCAGGCTTTAAAACAGGTCCTTTGCTATCTTTCCATCGAAAGAACAGCGTAAGGAGTACATAGCGTACAGTGCTAACACATACAAACTCGCGATTTAATAGATTTAGTAATTCGAAGTGAGTCGACCAAATGAATGGCATAATATTTGGGTTGGTAAATCTACTCTCGTTTTTGACTAACAATACTTGGAGTATAGGTTGCGGGGAGCTAAACACTCACCATAAACTGACACAACACTCTATTATTTTGATTACTGGTTGTTTATTGATCTGAGGCTTGGGTATTTGCTGTTTACTTCGTCTCGGATTTTGAGGATTTCCATGGTTCTGTTTGGATTCTCGTCTATTCTGTCAAATAGTGTCAGTGCTCTGTCTCATATGTATTTTTCGTATGTATTGTCGATACGAAAGCTTTGTGTATGTCCGTATTCCGAACATACCATGGAATTCGGCAAATCCACCGTAGGGCTCTATTTTGTAGGGACTGGAGCGCTTTTTTGTTTGTTTTTGCTGTTTGACAGAAAGCGGTACTGCCGTATAGTAGTGTTGGTCTGATGATGTGTTTGTACAGGGTGGGCCATCTAGCGTTTTAAATTTGGAAACGTCAAATACCATTCGGAAAGTGACAGATATTCAGTAAAAAGTATAAAATTTATGAAATGGGTCGCTATTTGCTAGAAGAAAACAGGGAAATATTGAAAACTTTTTTCCAAAGTGGTGTGTCTTCAACCCAAACTGTGAGAAATTTGGCAAAAAAATGGACAGACAAAAAGTGCCATCAGTTCAATTTGTGCAACAATTTGTCAAGCGTGTGCGTGAAACCGGCTCGTTGGTGGATAAACCAAAACGTCAACGTTCATTTCCCGTGCGTTGAACCGAAAATATTGCGACTGTGGCTGAAAGTGTTAGTGAGAATCCATTCACCTCAACTCGCCGAATCCGTCTACAGTTCGCACATTGGGCGGAAGATCGTTCGACCGAGGATGGTCAACTTTAGCAGAAAATCATCTTTTCGGACGAGGCGCATTTCCACCTCGGTGGTTACGTTAACAAGCAGAATTGTTGCATTTGGGGCACAGAAAACCCGCACTTAATTGTCGAGAAGCCAATGCACCCAGCACGAGTCACTGTATGGTGCGGATTTTGGTCTGGTGGAATCAGCGGCTCATTTTTCTTCGAAAATGAAGAAGGAGCCGCCGTAACCATCAATGGTGAGCGATATCGCGCAATGTTATCTGGATTTTTCTTCAAGCAAATTGAAGAGGAAGACTTGGACAACATTTGGTTCCAGCAGGACGGCGCTACGTGCCATACAGCAAACGCTACACTCAATCTTTTGCGCCCTACCTTCGAAAATCGCATAATCAGCACAAGAAGTGATGTGAATTGGCCTCCCAGAAGCTGCGATTTAACGCCGTTGGACTATTTTCTTTGGGGAGCTGTTAAAGATAAATGTTACGCCAACCATCCAAAAACAAATCAAGATCTAAAGTACGAGATTCAAGCTGGTGTTGCTGCCATAAGGCCTGAAACCATCGAGAAAGTACTCCAAAATTGGGTTGATCGGATGAGCTACTGTAAACTCAGCCGTGATGGTCATTTGTCCGAGATTGTTTTCCACAAATAAATTTCATAAAATAACCTTTCAAATAAATGTTCAACCTTTGAAAAATATCAAGTTTTTTTTTTAGCTTTTTACATTTAAAGTTTTATATGGCCCACCCTGTATATTAGGATTTTGTTTTTTTAAATTTAACCGCCCAGGTGCGAGGAGCGGGTGTAAGGAGGAGAGGATACCTATGCAGTGTGATCTTTTTTATGTATGTGGGTTTTCCAAGTCATCCCGTCGTCTAGAGTAAGTCCAAAGTATTTTGTTGTCCTGTTCCATGGTATTTTGTCAGAGTCTACGTGTAGAGTCGTTCGATGTTGTGCTCTGCGTCTTGTGAAGAATATTGCTTGGGTCTTTTCTTTGTTTGTCTTGATTTTCCATTTGCTTAAGTATTCTTGCATAATTTCAATTGTGCTGCAGTTTTGAAGTGATGACTTCTGCTTTTCTTGAGTAATAGTATATGCAGGTGTCGTCCGCATATAATGATACTTGAACATTATTTGGAAGAGTTGGGATGTCTGCGGTGAACAGAGTGTATAATATTGGTGAAATGGGTGATCCTTGTGGAACTCCAGCTTGGATCGTTCGGAAGCTCGAGAGATCATCTTCAACCCTAACTTTGAAAGATCTGCCTTTTAGGAAGGTGTGTATGAGTTAAATGTATGGTAGCGGCATAAAGAATTCATGCATTTTGAAGATAAGTCCTACATGCCAGACTTTGCCAAAGGCTTTCGCTATGTCCAACATTACTAGACCTGTTGACTTCCTGCGGTTGAATCCATTTCTGATGTGCTGGGTGACCCTCATCAGTTGGAGTTCCGTGGAATGCTGGGTGACCCTCATCAGTTGGAGTTCCGTGGAATGTGCTTCTCTGAATCCGTATTGTTTGTCCGGAATTATGCGTTTTTCGGCTATCACTTCATTCAGTTTATTCAACAATGCCTTTTCGGCTACTTTGGAGATTGACGAAAGAAAGCTTATAGGTCTCAAATTTTGGAGAAAGGCGTGGTTTTTCCCAGGTTTGGGTATGACTGTTATGATAGTCGATTTTCAGGCCGTAGGAAACCTACGCAAACAGAAAATAGTGTTTGTCAAGATGCTTAAAAAGTTGTCTGGGAGCCACTTCAACATTATGTTCGTAACTGCGTCGGGTCCTGGTGCTTTCCGTTTGTCAAGTTTTAGTATTAAGTCTTTTGTTTCCTGTGTTTCAAGTGGCCGTATCACCTCTTCCGCTTGTGGTGGGTTTTTGAGATGTTTCCTAACTTGGATTAATATGGCGTCCTCTTCGTCGATATCTTCGTCCCAGGAGGTATTTTCGCGGAATTGGAGCTCCAGCGTATCTGCAAAGGCTTCTGTTTTACCGGGTTTGTCGTATTTTATTCCGTTTGGGCCATGTTTTGATGGCATAACTACCTTGTTCCGTGTCCTGAAGTATTTGGACATCCTCCAGAAGGCATTCTCGCCAGGCTCGAGGCTCTGCATGAAACTCTCCTATTGCTCATTTCGAAACTGGTGGATTTGTTCTCGAATTTCGTTTGTCAACCGGTTAGCTTTCGTTCTTAGTCTAGGATAACCCTTGGATCACCCACCTCCTAGCTCTTCTCCGATGTTGATTCCTCCTCCTTATGTTAATTTTGATGTCGCGCGGAAGTTCGTAGGGATTGTATTCCCTTATCGGAGTTGTGACTGTATTGTTCTATTTTGCCTGCTGGATAATGTTGGTTACTATCTCTATAGTTTTCTCGACACCAACGGCTGTGTTTATTTCTTGGGTGAAACTTTCGTTAGCCAGATGGACATGGAATGCTTGCCAGTCAGTTTTCTTCCTACTTCTTATAGGTTCATCTACATAGACGTCTTCTATTAAGAAGTGTACCGGTTGGTGGTCTGAGGAGAGTTCGTTGAGGACATTTATTCTGGAAATCCCAAAGTCGAGGATATTTCCGCGTATATGACCAAAATGCGTTGGCTCATTGGGTAAGTACGGGCTTGCATTGTTGCTTGTGATGAATCTGTTAAGCTCAGTCCCAGCTTCATTACTTCTCACAGCACCCCATTGCCTATAGAAGGGATTAAGGTCTCCAATGACCAGAAATGGCCCTTCTATTTCGAATAAAGTGTGTAAGTCTCGTTCGAAGTGCCTATTTTTTGGTTGGTTGTACACCAAAATAACCACAAACTCAAAAGAGTTCGTCTGAACTTTGATGGCTATTGCTTCTGTTGTGTGTAGCTGTGGGGTATGGATCAGTTGATGTCTCACGCTTCTCTTCACGAGAATGGCTGCTCCTCCTCCCCTGCCTGTCAATCTGTCATTTCGGTATAGATTGTGGTTAGGAAAGTGAAGATGCATTCCAGGTTTCCTGGATGAGAATAATTTTAAATTTATGATCGAGAATAAATTGTCTAAACTTTTTAGTTCATTGAAGAAAGGAATTAGCATTCCACGTGAGTATAGAGACGTGATTCAACTGGTTTATTTGTGTTTAAGTGTAGTGAGTTGAGCTGCGAACATGCCCTGGACCATTTTTGCCATCATGTCTTTCATAATCAGTTGAAACTGAGATTGCATGTTGTCAAAAAATGGTCCCATGTCTGGCGGTGTGATTTTTTGTGTGTGATTTTGTGTTTGGTTCGTTTTGTGTGTATATGGGGTACTGGTCGTCGGTGTTTGTGTGGTCTGTTTGTATTGTGCAGCGATCTGTACGAACGTCCTCTTGACTTTTTTTTGGGTTTTTCGGGCAACCCCCATAGCTTGCGGGATGTTCTCCGCCACAGATCTCGCATTTTGGCTTTTCTTCTATTTTTTTCTTGCACTGTGTGAAGTGATGTAAGCCGTCACATTTCACACAACGAGCCTGAGCATGACAATTGCCCGAGGAGTGTCCAAACTGTTGACAGTTGTGGCACATTGGCTGTCCGTTTCGTGGTTTAATGGCCTCCACTTTGCAAATGAGCTGGCATGTTATATATGGCTGTTTCCTTTGGAAGGAGAACCTTAAGCAGTTTAGAGGGGTCAGTTTGAGTTTTAAGTCAGAATACTTCCAGAGGATGAAAGCCTTGGGTCTCTAGGTCTATTTTTATATCATCGAGTTCTAGGACGTGGAGGCCACGGATTACAATATTAAGGTTCTTTCCTCCGGGAGGTAATAGGTGTGATATTGCCACTTATTCTCTGGCACAATTTCTGTAATTTTTCGGTGGTCATGTGCCGTCTCAGGGGTTGTCTGAATACCTAGATAAACCCTTTTTGCTGAAACTGTTTTGATGTTGTTCTTTCTAATTAGTCTGTTCAGCAGAGTCCATTTGTCCGTCTCTCGTAGGATGGTTGGTATTGTCCGTTGTTCAGTAGTTTTCGAGGTGGCGCCTGTTCCGATTGTGTTGGGTGAAGATTTAGAAGTGGATGGAGTGGGCTGAGGTAAGGTTTTCAGTTTCGACATCGTTATTGGCTGTAAAAGTTTTAGCACGGGTTTTGAGGCCGTTAGGTGTGGGAACTCCTCGTCTTCTTTCATCTCTTCCTCAACTTCTTCTTCCTCTCCTTCTTCTATCTCTTCATCTTCTTGTTCCCCTTCGGAAGAGGAAGCTGAATTGTTTGAACAAGCTGAATTGTTAGAGGAGGACGAGGAGTTTGCAATCCTCCATTTTTTGTTTTTGTTCCGTTTTTTTTTTTTATTTTCTGATTCTTTAATTTTCTCTCTCAGGTTAAAATTTTCTTTCCGCTGGTCGGCAAGTTCATCAAGAGCCTTTTGCAGCTTTTCATGATTGACCCGTAGGTTTTCCTGGAGGAGTCTCATTTCCTTAATGACTTCTCTAAGGTAAGAATTTGTAACTTCGGTCTCGCTGGGCCGGCCGGCTATTGGCGGTTTAGTCCTGTCTTTGTCAGGGTGCTTTTTATCCCCCATCCTGTCAATATCGCCTCGGGTTTTGTTTTTCTTGGTTCAAGGGTCAAGCCACAGATCAATTTGATTTAAGATTTTAATTTTTTTTTTAATTTAGTTATATATTTTTTATATCAATAAGTTTTTAAGCATGTGATAATTGATTTAGAGTGTCGTGTATGCTGTGGTTGCTATGGTTGTGTGTTTCACTCACCCAGAAATGTTGTGTCTTCCTGTTTCGTCCTGTTCGAATCGTTTGGAACGTCCTCCGCCGTTCTTCTCGCTTCTCATCGGCTCCTGGACTAACAATACTACCCCTCTCAAAGCTTTTGCATAAAAAATATGAGTCGATTTGTTCTATTCCTTTCTCTGTCTAACAGAAGTTGCTCAAGAGTGTTATCACTATATTTAGCTACGCTTTAGCGTGACTAAGGAAGTCTTCTTTGCGTACTTAAATTTGGGGGGAATATATGACGCTCACTAAAGGATCTCAAGACTCTGTAATTTATTTAGCTACTTAAAAGCACAGGGCTAGTTCGGATTAATTTTTTGGAAACTAAAATCCATCTCATTGAAATTCAATGAAATTCAAAGTTTTGTTAAAATGCAGATATTTATCTGCATATGAGTAGAATACTATAAAAAGTTTTATAAAAATCAACACCTAATTTCGAACAAATTTGCAAAAATGAACAATCTTACTTGATTTCACAGTGTAGATGGCATTAGATCAATTGGATTCATTGCATTAGATCATTGGACCTATGGATTTTCCGCAGATTATGAAAATTTAAGGCATTTCTTTACACTGCAAGATTCATATAAAGGACTGAAGGAATAAAGAGCGATCATTATATCTGCACTTTTTATAGAATTTTGTCAAAAGATTTGAGATTGAAGAATACTCACACATTTTTTAGTATTTACAGGATTTGGTCTGGTCTTATTTGAAATATTGACGGTAACCTTTCAGCCAAAACTGTTGAGATTGATTTCTCATATTGAGATTGAGATCTCAGAGGGGTGCGGAAATGCCAACAAAAAGGCTTTCACACATTTTGAAACATGAATTGAATTTACTCAAAAAATACTTACTTTTCTTTTTCTTACTTAGATTAATTTTTGTCAAAGCAGTGATCCTGTTCGAGGTAAATAACTTGATAAAATTTTACCTGTAAATGGCCAAGACAACTTGATGAACACTTCCTGATAACACGTGGAAACTCCAAGTTACAGGCTCTTATAATTGCCAGCAACAGTTGGAACGACCAATCCTTACAGCCACAGATTACGTGTTTCTAAGACCTTATTGACAGTTGGATGAAAATTGAATCACAAAAAGAAAGTTGGAGGCGCATTTTGCAGGGAATTGAGAGCCGAGAGGGTTTGTAGTGCTAAGAAGAAGACAAATAGATGACAATTAACCATTGATGAAGCTCTAGGATTGATCATTTCTATACTATTGGCTCGAAAGGATGCAAAAACAGTCGAAAAATTCACTTGGCTTGGACACTATCCGGCACTATGGCTCAGACAATGTTGGCTTCGAGTCCTGATGGCCTCAACGTTATCACACACGAGAAGGAGGAGGAATGGCAACTCCAATATCTCGAAGCATATACCAACTGCTGAACTATTTGGTCTAAGGGTTTAAGAAAAAACTGAAGAGTGCTGGTTAAGTATAGGTTAAGGTTAAGTATAGGTATAGGCGAATATGGCCGTCTTATTGACGATTCTGGGCAGCGAGATGACCATAACCCCAAATAATGATACATCGTTGAATCCTCGCGAAAGAAACATGTACAAGCAGCAGAGTTTGCATAGATGAAGGGCAAATTTTCATCTAAAGGACGAACATGATTTAAATTGAAATTGGTATGGAATAACACTCTTATAAACAAATGTTTGGACACAGTTGAGTAAAAATTGCCTTTTTCTGGTTAAAGTGATTGGAAACACTGAGAAAGCATCACACTCGAGGATCTTACCGCAAATAGTCGAGCATATTGATGCCAACCTAGAAAAACCCATACCAAAATTTTAAAGAGTAAAGAAGTAAGGCGCGCTAAAATGCTCAGCTAAAGAGACTACCTTATTCCAGCTGAGTGGAGGAAAACAGCCGCGGATTTAAGGATATAATAGGATACATAACAAGGACATATAACAAGGTTTTAACCTGGAGTCTACTTGCAAAGCCTTTAAACCAGCCTCACTAACGGTGAATGTAACCATAACTTCAGTAGGGCCATCACACAATTCAGTCAAGCAACTGCAGTGGTAGAACCAAAACATGCCTATTGACAACTAAAGAGTAATGAAGGTCAATAAATAGCAAATGTCTATAGCGGGTGTGAAATCATACTTGGGTGAACAAGATGGTCCAGGTAATTTTTTATGGTAGATTCTGTCAAATGGCTTGAGATTACCACTCAAAAATCGGCATGAGCCGTTGGCCATGTCCGCATGAGCGTTAGCCGCAACACAAAGAACAGAAAACATAACAGCAGCTTTCTTCCTATGCAAGGATATGTGAAATAACCACGGCAAAAAACCGGAATTGCAATCCTTCCCGTAAAGCTTGGAAAATTGAGTTCCTGTAATGCATCGACATTGCTCATTTTAAGCCTGTTTTGAAGAGCTCTACATTTTCTTCTCGGTTAACAATGGGATTGAACATTTTTTTAACTTGGCTAGCCTTATTTTCAAAAGATAGAGGCTGATTTTGCTTCACTCCCAACCAGTGAATACAAAGCTTCTTGAGGAAGATTCTCTAAGCGCTGCCTGTTTAAATCCGTAGAACATGAGATAAATGCCCGATTATCATTTTTATATCTTATCTTTTCGACGGCAACAGACCGATCGATGGAATGTTCCACTTGCGAATCCTTATTTGAGTGAGAGTCTTAAGCTGCGTTAGCATCGCGCTCTATACAGTGAGACACCAGTGTGACACCAATTTTGACAGAACGGACAGTGAATAGAAATAAAAGTATTTATATTTTAATTCGTTTTTCCACTAAAATCATTTGTGTCTTATTTTATTGAATCAGATCGATTCCTCTTAATTTTTGTCTCCTACGCAACACTATCTTCTTATGCAAGAGTTTCATTTTTGTGTCAGCATCCTCTGTAAGCAACGTCAATTTTCGATCTTCACAACCTTTATTTTCTTTGGATGTTTTACTCAAATTCAGCGTCTTAGGGCTATGTGTAACTGGGACATGTGCAGTTCACTCAATTTTAGACTGACAACGGCTCTCGATAGAGTCAAACATAGTCTACAGGATGTTACGGAGTCAATCTGTAGTGACTACTGACCTGAAGAAGGCGCCACCATCTTTTCCCGCAGTCGAAAGTTCAGCGGACAGGTCGAAAGTCAGCTGACATACGACCTGGCGACCACTTCAGGTCAGAAGAGAAGACAGTTTTTCTACTTCCGGAACGGGGGAGTTCGTCGAGAGCCGCGAAAAGTGAAGCACGCGTTTAGAGAAAAAAAAAATATATTAAAAGAAAAAAGAGAAGTACGCGGTGAGAAGAGGAGGTCGGAAAAAAACGTAAAGGTCGGCGATCGAAAACTACTCGGGAGAAAGTGTTGCGTAAAATCGTATTGAAGCGGTTGTAAAAGTACGCCTTCACGGAATCGATTCGCGCATGGTGTAAAATCCGAATAGTATTGAATTGAGTGAATTAAAAATCAATAGACAGTAAAAAATTTAAGTGACTAGTGTTCAGTGTTACTTAAAATATAGTTTTATTTGAAAAATGATGCATTCAATGTCGGCTAGGCAATTGCGTCCATACGATTGGGATTTGTTATGAAATTTTGATTACTCGCCGGCTGCTTTAATTCATGCATGTTTTGTTTACATTCACATTCCGATTTACCCGTGCAGATAATAATTGTAAGTCTGTGCACGAAATAATGAAAATTGCTCCGTAAAGTGAACGCTAAATTTGTACGGATGATTTTACCGGGCCGACCGGCATCTCTCAGTATATCTATTTCGTATCTTGGAATATAAGCAAAACGGCGAAAGAAAGATGATCAAACAATAAATGAAAACAGAAAAACTTTAAAATAATGAAATTCGCTTCGAGGAGCCAAGTATCAAACTTACAGTTAGAACAAGTTGACAACGAAGTTGAAAAGTGTGCTTGCTTCATATTGTTTTGGTAGCTTCAAATAAGCAATTTCACATGTTTTTATGCGCAGCTTCTTCAGTTAAGCACTCAGAAAATAATTATTCGAATTATGTTTCACCGAGTGATTTGGTGCAGTTGACATACAAAGAAACAATACATCATCGCATTAGCACTTAATCTGCGAAAGATTCATGGCCGCTAAGAATAAAGTTAGCAATAGCCATTTTAGATTAATTTTCTAAAATACTCCGATATGTTCATCAAAGATTATTTCATCACGCAAAAGCCTGTGTATGACATGTGGAATGCAAATTGCTTAAGGAAAACTAGTGCTGACAAGAGCTGCAAAAATTAGTCTACTGGATGTGTTTCATTCGCATTGATACGATTTAAAGCAAGGAGAATTGAATTTAGAAATTTTTCAAATGTCTATCTAAATAAATATCAATCTTCGCATATAGAGAACAGCATGTGTAACCAACAAGAAATACGGAAAGTAACATCCAATTTTAGTGAGTTGTTATATCTAATTTATATGTGTAAACTTAGTTATAAGCTAAAGCCACGGTATGGTTAAATCAAGTGTCAATGTAACCGTGTGACAACTTCGAAAAACCGAATTAATTTTTGAAATACCTAGTTTTGATTTATAATTGAATTCATATTTTCACGCAAGTCTGTGTTTGAGCATGACCAATAATCTATGTTTATAATTTGACTTTCATGTTTATAATTTAAAATTTTTTCAACAACCTTAAAAGGCAATCTTAAAAGTTTAAAGATTAATATTGCAGAATATTGCAATTATCTGACACATCAATGGTGAATTAAACCAGATTTTTCTTCTTGCTATCGTTATAGATAAATTAAATTATTACTCATGTTAAATTTATAATTGTCAACATATTTCAATGGAGTTGGAGTATTGAAAGACTATTCGTCTCAGATAGGATAAGATGTTGTATTTGGAAAAAAAAAAAAATTTACAGAAGAAAATTATAAATATATAATGAAAATGATAACCTAATATACATAAAAAAAAAAAAATATATATATAAAATGAAGTGCTGAAAACAATAACGCTCTTTCCTTCCAGCAACCTTTTTCTTTCAGGAGGAAATGGCGCGAAGGTAAGTGCATGAGGGTGTAGGGCCAAAGTTGTGTTTCGTCGTTCGGGTTCCGCGGTGCAGTAGTTTTGTTCCGGTAATAATTTGTAGTCGTGTCGCGGACTACTAGTTCGGTTTTTCGGGTTCGCGTGTTTTACGTTCGCATGAAATTAACGTAGACTGTTTTCGGGCACCGCGGTAATATCGGTTCGTGAATGCGCGTTAGTCGGGGAGTTGGATTCTTTGATTCTTGGATCTTGATGAAAAAAAAAAAATTAGAGTAAAGTAACGTAATTTGTTTAGAAACGACGCATAGTAAATCGGGCTTTTCGGTGGCTGGTTCAAATGGAACCAAGAGCGGAAGTTCACTTGGGTCCGACCCACGTCCGCAATCCTCGCCGCACTGAGCTAGTTAGCCAGCAGCCACCACGCGAGTGAACTTCCGAGTGGCCGAGTTGTTGACCCGCGGGGTACGACTCGTTGCCACGTCTCAAGGACTGCACGTCCAAGAGTCGGTGCGAGGCCGACTTCAGTCCTTAGTCGTCGTCGTGACGACGGGGATCAAATCCATTACAAATCCTTAGTACGTTTGTTTTTTATGAGATATTGTAAGGACGACTTTCACTTCCCTTGTTTGCATTTTAACAATAAGATGACAAAATTAAAGATGGCTTATCACAAAGACAATTCACTTCAGCAACCGTTATAGATAGATACATAAACACAAACAGCTGATCAAAACGTCAGTGTGAAGGATGCATTTTTAGTATGAGATTGATTACTAATGTCATTGGAATCCGTTCGAACTGAATCGCCGAAAATCGGAGAATATAATGTAAAACACCACCAAGGCGATCATTACATCAGCAATGATATATATTTGTGTAGAAAAATTGCAGGATAAAATCCTCCTGGAATTCTCAAGGCATTGCAAAAAATGGGTACGGTTTTTTTACTTAGAATGAATTTACAGTGCAAAAGTGACATGTAAAGTTCCAAAAAGCACAAAACAACATCGAAAATCATCCTTAAAAAATCGACGGTCGGTACCTATAATGAACGGAGTGTAACTACACCTAAGCCTGTGGCAGCCATGTTGTTAAGGTGTGTCCAGTCCAACCTGTTGTTTGTTGTTCAGTTACCGATCTCAAAACTACCATGATGCGTTCGATCTTTGAACAGCTCATCCAAAAGCTTCAAACTTATTATCATAATTTGTGTTCGTTAGTGCAAACTTTGAACTTATTGTGCCTACTTTACTTCAGCCGCGGTGACCCCCGAAAGTCGATTCGTGGCCGAATTTGAGATGCCTGAGTCTGTAAAAGTTCAGTCAGCGCTTGTACGTCAAAAGAGCGCCAGATCCGTTCGGAAAATCATCATGGTCCATGAAAGTGTGCAGTAAAACTTGAGGTTGTCTATTCTTTGCCGGCCACAAGGACTCAGCCTTTCACAGACTTCAACTTGGCGAATTTTGCGTCAGGACTTGAGCCAGTTACCGTCAAAACCCTAATTGAATCCGAAGCTAAAAATTATTGAACACAGACAACCCTGGTGGTTCGCAGATTGAGCTTTGAAGTGTCTGGAAAAGGACTTCAAAAAGTATTTTTGTTAAAACCCGGATATGACTCATGGCTTTGGGGCTTTTGGCTTTCATCTTTCGAGATTCACCAAGTATAATGCATCTAGGAAAGAGCTTTTGTTAGCTGTTTGTTTAGGCCGGAGGAGTTATTGGTCCGTATATCTTCGAAAATGACATTCGTGAGACTTCCTTAATCTAACTAATCAATTTCTTTTTGCAAAATTTAAACTATAACTTAAGGTAAGAGCTTTTTGCTTCCCCCATGAAGATGTGTCCCATAGTCAACGTCACGATGGACATTCGGCATAAATGATTTAAAGGTATGATTTTCTCTCACAGTGATGGCACGGATTGGCTATCAAAATCGTATTTTTACCCCGCAAGTATTTTCCTTGTGGGGTGCCATGAAGGCTTATGACCTACATCCTGCTATGGAAACCATATTCGACCGGTGCTCCTAAAGTCAACATAACCAATGCCATTGTTCAAGTTTGGGTGGATTTATGCTGCGGTGTCATCGAAAACTGGACCATAAGGATCCGTGATGCTATGAGAAGCCGCAGTAAACATATAACGATGTTTAACTCCATTCATAATGGAATACATTGACCTTTGAAACAAAAGAATAAAATCCATAAAAACCTCTCACAAAGCTTTTTATATTCCATTTCACCATTAACCCACCAAGATTGAGAAATCTTGTACAGAGAGCGTACAAGAGGTTCGTACCTCTTTGTTTTAAGAGGTACGAACATAATGTTGGCAACACTATTAATATTGCGTATGATGTGACAGCTGTCATGCGTTTTATGGTTAGTTTGCTTTGCCATTTTACCATGAATAGGCTGACGCCCGAGCAACTTCGGCAAATTGTGCCGGTTTATTTTGAAAAAAATTGTCCTGTTTGGGAAACTCATCGTGCACTCTACCAATTTTCTGACTAACGCCATCCATCAGAACAATTACTTCTATTAAGCATCGAACATTCAACCACGTTCACTCTCACTACTAATACGCATCCGTATAGAAGTTGTACAGTGCGTAATGAAGAAACCAAACCAGCTGTAGAGCGTCATATCGAAGAAAACCCAAGTGAGAACATTCGACATCGTGCTCAGCAATTAAACCTGTGCCCATCCATATTAGGGAAGATTTAAGGAAACCATATTCGTTTGTGGGCTTAAAAAATCCGACTTGTGCAAGAATTGAAGCCTAATGACCATCGGTCATAACCTAGATTAGGCATAAGAACTAATTACCGCAGTTTCCAGACTTTATTGGAAAATTTTGTTTTGCGATGAGGCTTATTTCATGTTGAATAGCTAGGTCAATAAACAAAACTGCCGTATTTAGAGTGATGAGTAACAGGCGTTGTCCAAACAACATTACGTCCGCAGAAAGTCACTGTTTGGTCTGCTTTATCTAACGGTAAGACCATTGGTCCACATGTCCTCAAAAATGTTGGTCGTAACTCTACATTCCATGGTGACTGTGGTAAAGCTAAAAATTCCGAGCACCTTAAATCAATAATCAATAACGGGGACCATCATTCTTCTAATTTTTTTGAGTATCCTTATGTGTTTAATCCTTAATTGTTCTGTCAACGGCCGCAGTATTGTTCACAAAACGATTAGGTGATATGATATATCGTTGTGGCATGTTTAAACATGGTCTCAGAAATCATTCACTGGGTAGTTTTGATTTGTTTCGGATTAGTATCACCGAAGTCTCTTGGCTTGTACGTTTACTTTTGGAACTTTAACGTGTAATTGCCATTTAAAACCCTTTAAACCACTGGGAAAACAATGAGAACATCACAGCGTAGTTGTTCGAGAAGGGTTCGTACTACTCTAAAAAACTGTTTTTTTTCGACATACTGCGTGGTGTGATTTGAACGTTTTATCACATGAATTACAAAACATATTCCTCTGCGTAACTAGTATCATTGTCATCGATGAGGCCATCAAAAACCGTTTGCACGAAAAGTAAGAATGTTCACAGAGGTCTGTCACCAGGATAAAATTTCTTCATCTGAATTATCGTGCTAAGTGTTTGAGATTTATGAATCAATATCTCAATTGGGACGTAGAGGAATGGGGTAGGGTTGAGTTTTTAAAGATTAACGTAGGCAAGTATGGAGAAGAAGCTGTGAAATATATTGCCACACAAGGTTTGATGGCTGACTGAACTTATTTTTCAGAATGAGTGTAATGTGACATTTCAGAGTTACATCGAACAGGCCATGCATCATCCCATTTTCAGAAGAAGGGTTCTCCGGTTTCGTATTCATAAAGAACAATGCACAAACGCACACAGCCTAGCTGACAATCTTTGTTTTGAAGAAGGCTTATATTTGGTTTTCATCACACATGCGGGATAACTACTAGGTTACTCGCTTCGCTCGTGCGTCTAACACTGCCATCGTGGGCAATCGGCTAGTTACCGCCCTTGTTGCTTAATATACTATTATGGCACGACCTGCCAACAGCTCTGATCTGAATCCAATTAACACTTTCTAAACTAATAACAAAGTCATTTCCGGCCAGGACAAGAAAATGAATACAACGATATATTCCTGATTCAATTGCTTACGGAGTGCTGGGTGATTGCATTACAGTGTCTAAGCAGTTCTGCGTCACCTCAGAAGTGGGAATTTATAAGAAAGGTATTATTTTGAAGTCTGTAATCTCATGCATCCTCTTCAACAAATATATTACGTATATCTCCTTTCTATTACCTTTCCACCTGATCGAGGCGTTGAAAAGCTGCATTTTTTTTGTTTGCAGTTGCGTTAGGAATGCTAAAGAATTTATATTTGTGAACTACCCTACTAAAGCCTTCTCAGTTTAAGCATCTTCTAGGAAGAAGTGCCCCCACTACCGTCCCTTTAGAACGATCAGAAAACGGTCCAAGTGATACCAAAGGCAAACTCCTGCTTAACCGTTAAATAAGAATGGGAAACAGCATGTTCTTACATTTCCCGATAGTTATCTTAAGTGAATTTGAAAAATTCTTTGGATATTTGAGCCTTGTGTTATAAGCAAGGGCTTGATTAATTTAAGTTTGTACTTACGCCTGTCCACCTTCTTTGCATGCGGAAGGTAGTCCAGGCTTCGGTAACACCCGACTATCAAAAGAGGTGTGTTCTTTCCAAAAATGTAACGGTAGAGATGTTGACATCTTAGTACAATTGGAGCACCGTGTCACCTTAAGTGCGATCAAATTTTCTTATAAAGAAGAGCATTATGGATCACTTGCCGGTGCAGAGGAAGAGTCTTTCTGACAGTAACTATCAGAACTGTCAGACCCTGCTAAAACCAGGATTTTCCTGAAGGTGACGCTAAGTGAGACCAAACCGGCTTAGTCGGAAGTAAGGAGACAAACAACTCCAGTATAAGATCTCGCTATGACAGGGGAGATGGTAAGCCAGTAGTCTGGTTGCTGGTACTCACGACGTGAATAGCCTTTATCTCCCAGCCCCGAAAAATGAATAATTTTGAATACTAGTTTATATTTATATTTTTTATAGTATTTTTATTAATAAGTGCTATTTGATGTATCTTAGATATTATTTTAATATATTTATATTTGGAAAGCTGAATATAGAAATAAGAAATCTTTAGAAAAAAAAATCGAATTAAGTAACTTACCATTGCCTTATTTCCTTTTCAGTAACTGTAAGTATAAAAAATAGGTTCATTATTGTATGTTTAACGAAATCTAGCAACTTATGCTAAATTGTAATAGATGATGAAACTAATATTCATTGAAATTACATATATTCGTACACTTTCTCATCTGAAAATGCCGAAAATTACAAAAATATTCTATCTCACACACTTTCGTTAAAATAATGCTCAAACTTTACGGTCTGTACTCTTCGGTAACAGTAAGCTTAGTATCCTTGCAGAAAGGAATACTAATGAATACCAATTAACTTAATTCTTTACGTGACCGTATTATATTACGATTTCGTTTCCAGCTTCATCATAGCAACATGACTGTACTTTCTTCTAGGATAACTTTCACGTTCTGAATCGGAGGAAGAAGGGTTTCTGTTAACGTTATTAGTGTATTGGGCTTTCGATAATTTGCTTTAATTTTATGCTCTTCTAAACTTTTGGAATCGATTTACTGTTTTCAGAATTATTCCGAAAATGACGATGATTTTAATCGGCAAATCTAGGGTTGAATTGCCAAAAATACAGTCAAAAACATTATTTTTGTCAATTTACTCAGCTTTTAGGAAAAAAAATGGTCAGTAATCCTATTTAAATCCTTTAATCTGAAATTTTTAGGATGGTATGCCGACTTACACCCTTGGTGTTATAAATGAGTCCTGCATTGAAATCAATACAGAAATGCATTATAAAATAGTTGAATTTTCTGGAACACTTTACCGAAGCAACAAAATTTGAAAACTTTAAAAAATTCAAATTTTATCCGGTTACCAATCCTTTACGATTTCTATTTCAAATAAAAGATTATGCACATGAGCAAAATACCCCGAAGGAGAATATATCCATCATATATATTGCGGAACGAGTCTGTGTTACTTTTCTGCTGTTCCATCATTGCTGCTGGTGTTTTCCTTTTGGATCAATAATCAATTTCTTTTTGAATTGGCAGAGTCGAGATATGTCTCTCATGTGGCGTTTTGTTTTTCGTGCAGCTTTTTCCCGAAGATTTTGGCAGTTGCTACTAATATCCTTTCATTTATTTTAGCGTTACGCTCGTTCGAAATCGAAAATTACATTAAATTTAGTATGAGGAAATGCTTTTTGTATTTGTATTGTATTCTCATTACATTCAATCAATCTAAGAAACAAGGATATTTATTCTCTTTGGCTTAGAACAATGACTGATACTGATAGATAAAATAGATAACAACGAATAATGGTATCCATGGACATTACTTGCGTAATTATGTGCTGCGACTTAATAATGATTTCAAACAAAGTACGTGAAGATTACTTTTATCTTCGGTAAACATTTTTAAGCTTTAGTTTCAGTGAAACCTTATGTTCAAATAAGAACGGGAATTTTGAATTTTGAATTGCTGCGCTTATCCAATCGTTAAATTTTCTCGACCTTGACAATACTTTTATTGGTGTTCTGTCAAATTTTGACGGATAACGAACGATAAGTATTCAATTGGCGTCTGTATAAAGAAGTCGAAAAATTGTTGTGTGGCGATTTTTATAATGGATGAAAAAATAAAGAACAACGCGGCTGCCTTAAAATTTGTATTGAAAATGAAACATCCTGTGCTGATTCGTTGTAAAGGTTACAAAAAGGGTATAGTGAAGCATGTATGTTGAAAACACGAGCATACGAATGTTATAAAAGGTTCAAAGGCGGCATAGAGAGCCTAGAGCACGATGAGATCCCTGGATGGCCATCAACGTTTGTTACCAAAAAAACATTGCATCGGTGAAGCAAATAGTGTTGGAAAATTATTCAATAACTGCGTCGCATTAATGTGGCCAAAAAGATCATTCCCAACGCAGACAGCGACCGAAAATGCATCGAACGCATCAAAATAAAATTCATCAACGCAAACATAGGTTTATGAGTTTGATATAACGACTGAACAACAATCGTTCGAATGGTACTTCAAAAACGAGCCAAAAACGAAAAGAGAGTTTTGTTGACCGTTTTTTTCGATTTTCTTGGTGCGGTGCATTACACTTAGACACTCCTATCGGAGGCCCAAGCCGTCAAAACAAAATACTATTTAAGTATTATGCGCCATTTCCGTGAAGCCATTCGCAAAAAAGGCCCGGTTTGCGGAAGAACAATTCATGGATTTTTCACCACGATAGCGCCAAGAATTCGACCAATGTCATTAGCTAAGCCCCGTACAGTCGAGATATGGCCCCACTTTTTCTATTTCCTAAACTCGAATTGCCATTGCGGGGAACGCGTTTTGAGACCATAGAGGCTATGAAAGAGGATTCGCTGCGTGAGCTGAAGGCCCTACTTCTGGTAAACTAGAATTAATGTATGGAAATGCATGCATGTATTGCCGCAGAAGGAGAGTACTTTGAAGGGGATGGTAGGGCAAGTTATCAAAAATTGAAATTTTGAGTTTCTTTTTGGAATTCCCGTTCTTTTTTGACCATAAGGTATATGTGCAAAGTCTTTATTTTTCTTTATTTAAAGAGTGTACTGCTAATCAGCAACTCTTACTGTGTAAAAATAAGAAACACTATGGAAAATAGTTTCGTCTGAAAAACATCGTTTTTCATAAAACAGTCTTCCTAATTGGAGGTAAAAATCAGAACCATGTGTTGAAAACATGCTTAACAAAGGATCTGTAATAAAATTAGAAAAGAATTATCTTTTGCTATGTATATCAGCAGAAAGCCTCATTTTCATTGTGGCACTTTTATATGTTGGAAATTTTAGTAGAAAAGTCATTATGAACAGATGAGTTGCGTTAAGCCTCATCTGAATTTAAGATACAAGCGTTGGGCGTCTGCCGAGGATGTTAATCACAAGCCATTGCCTGACGTTTGTTCAAGACAAACTACCGTTGGAACTTCCCTTTTATTGATTATTACTCCTGGTTTTTGATACGCTATCCCCGATTGTCTGAAAAAGATTCAACTTATGTCAGCGTGAACGTTAGAGTATTTATTTTTTTTTTAAGTTTTTTGAAAATTCTTGAGATGAAAGCACCATATTTGAGGAATATTGCGTGAAAATGTTATGTAAGTCCGAGAATAATTAGAGAAATTGCAACAATTTTTAGTACGAGTGCTTATCCTACAAAATTATCAAAATCATCCAACAGTGGTTCCACTCTTTGTGTCCATCTCAACAGTTTCTTTTGAGGACGGCGAGTCCATATACATACAATATGGATGCCTACATATGTGTAAATGCGCATCAATTTATATGTCAGTGAATAGTGCATATGCCGGTCTAGGTTTTACCAAAAAACGTGTTCTGTATTTTCCTTTAAGTTCTCTAAGTGATTTTATATTCATTAGAGTGGAAATACTAAATAAACTTGCCAGGGACGACCGCAGGGGTAGTGGTTCGAGATTGGAGATTGAAAAAATGATACCGAGGTGAAAACAATGGTAAAGATGCGAGATGGAAACGGATAGTATGGTAGGAAAAAAAAATCGATTTTAATGGAGCTTTACCAGAAGCTCCATCCGGTCCGGCTTTATTCGCCGGTACGTAGTGGTGAACCTCGTTTCATTTGTCCTCTAAAATCCCTTATCAAATTTTCCGAGGGATTGCTCACCAATGCTTCAAAAAGTAAAAACCAAAACAATACATCAACTTGAACGGCTAAATGTAGGGTTTCAGCATCGCAGATTACATTCAATTTGAATTTCTATAAGATTTAAGGACTCCTAAAACTTTCAACGAGCATTTCTCAAAACCTCTTATTTCGAAAAAGATTAAAACGGTACTCGAAAGTCACTAGATTATTAACTTAGAAATGTTTATTGTAGCTTCTCAAATTCGTTATCTAAAAATTGTATATATTATACAATTCATTAAAATTATACAATTCATTTGAAATTTTTTTTAACCTTCTTCCCCCTGTTCCGCTTCGTAGGAAATATCTTCAACAAGTTTCTGCATAAAGCGGATTCAGTAATCAGAGAAATTACTGGGAAAGATCCGCTATGCGCTGTAAGGATTAACGAGTCACAAAGCCACAAAGTTTTCCCTGCTTGGCGTATACTTAAGCTCGTAATTGTGCCCCTCTAATATTGACTTCCATCGCCATATTTCGCTGTTAGTATTTTTGTTGCTTAAAACATATGTCATTGGCTGATGGCCAGTGAAAATTTTCACTTTCTGTGATCCGTCTAGGAAATTTCGCAGCACATTAAGAGCCCATATGATTGCGAGCATCATATATTCGTCGGTGGTATATTTTTCTTCCGTCTTAGTTAGGGTCCTAAAGAGATAAGTTATTGGTTTTCCTTCCTGAGAGAGGAATTTGCCGATAAGGTAGTCGGTGTCAGTTTTTAGCTCAAAATCTTTCTCAAAATTTGGATGTACAACACGACTTCTTCGGAGAAAAGGCAATTCTTCAATTTTGTAATAGCATTCAGGGCTTCCGAGTTCAGGACAATAATCTTATTTCTAGATATGTGCTTTGCTTTTTGCGCATATCCTTTTTAAGGGTTGAGCTTGACATCGCGACAAATCACGTATCCCTAAAATTCGACCTCTTCTCGTAAAAATTCGCACTTTTTCAGCTTAATCATCATATTAACCACTTCAAGCGTTTTCAAAATGAATTCGAGGTTTTCGAAATGTTGTCTTTCAAAGACAGAAGGATCACTTTTCAATCCAAAAAATAGCAGCGTGAACTCAAATTTCCAATTGTTGATTGAGGATGAAGTTTTGGGAATATCACATTTCCGAAGCGGTATCTGGTTGAACCCGCTTTTCGAAACTATAGTTGAAAAGCATCGATTCCCGCCACGTTGCGTGAGAATTTAACAAATCTGCTGTTTTAACAGAGTTCAGTTTCCTGTAGTCTATTACCGAGCGATATTTCTTCGCATTGTTAGTTGACTTCTTCGGGACAATCCAGACAGGCGAATTGTTCGGTGACCTTATGAGGCCTTATAAACCTCTCGAATTTGGATGGTATGCTCAAAATAAGGGAATGAAGACCGCCTTAGTCTAAAAACAAAGTTTGTCAAGCTGTTCTCTTGGTTCTACGGTCAGTTCATTGTAGATCTGAGTATATTCTATACCACAGTTCTCGTCTTCTTCCTTCATGTCCTGTCCGTGTTGCTCTTCGGTGCGCCTTTCGAGGAGGGTGAAATCTTTGGGATGGAGTTTGCGGGCGCTTTGTGTCGATCCTGGATTCTGTGCTCTATTTTCATAAATTACTGCATGGCATCTAACGAGCTGGTCCACATCCATAGGCACCGGGACTCGCGTGGGTCTGGGCGGTTGAATCTGAAGATTATGCTGTTGCTGGAAGGGTTGATGTGAAGATCGCCGAAACGTAAACACCTGTGGGCTTTGAAAAACAGTTCCGGGTATATTCCGCGTTTAGGCTTTTATTCAACTGTCTGACGCATACTAAGCAGTCGGAAAATTCCCTTTTGGAACTCTAATGAACGTGGATAGAGTTTTATTCCGATAGGATTGGGTCTTAATACGCATCGACTCCTGACTGGTTTCAACATACGTTAGTGTGTTTAGGATAAGAGATAGATGATTTTACACAGCCTTTTAGAATTTGAGAACTGTATTTCTACCCTGCACCAGAGTGGTTATCTGGTACTCAAAAGTGGTTAAGTTCCTCCTGTCGGCAAAGTGCAGGTTCAAACATTAAGCAATCCTTTCCCAATTCAACGGAGTGTTACACAACTCCAGTACAATTCCCGTGGGGCTAGTTATTTTATCAAATCCCGTATCGGGGTTCTTAAATTTAAGCATCCTATCCACGCCTCTCCCTCGTCTGGCGCTCCCGTAAATTGTCTCAAGCTGTTGACAACGTCCGTAATCCGGTCCATTTCCAAGAGATTTTGGTTAGCATCGAACTAAATGGGGATATCAGCGTCAATATTGACGTTATGTTATATATGTTGGGATCAGAATATACTGGTTTGCGCATGTAGAGTGGTTGTTACACGTGATAGCTATTAAGAGCTCCAGACCGACATAGGACATTGTTTAACATCCAAATTTAACTCCAAATATTGTACCACAATCTCCATTGTAGTTTGTGCTCCAATTTCCAATTTCACGCATTCTTTGCACCATGCATTACAAGAAGTGCAATGTGTCCATAAAAGTCATAACTCCTTTTGAATGACAAAAGATGATTTCAGATTCATTTTGTTGAGAAGAAACCGAAAGCTGGCTTATAGACAGCTCTGAATAGGAGAGGATTGCTCACTGTAACTTCTGGACTAAACATGGGACATAGTATTTGGATGGGTCCTTTATTATTTGCTTTTTAAATTGTAATGGTTCTACTTTGGGAATTTATAATTTTTAAAGTGAAATTTCTAACCACTCATTGGATCTAGGTTTAACGGCGACGACAAAATTTTTAATAGCTTTCAGCTGCATTGGAGTGGATTGCCATCATTTATTTGGCAATTAATGATTGGAAGACTCAGTCATAAAAAAGAATAATAAACAGAAAATATTCGAATTTGCTTTTTATTTGGAACATTTTTTTTTGAAAAAATAGAATAAAGTGTTTTTAAAAAATAAAATCTATGTAAAAAATACTGAAATGTAAATCAATTTACATAGGAAATGAATGGAAAATAGAAACAGATATATATTTTTAAATTGCTGAAAATAAAGTAAGGGACAGGAATCCCAAATAAAATATTGTAAACAAAACGAGGAACCGCAGATACTCGGCCTGTTCATTCATTACTACTTTATAAAGTCTCAGAAGTTTATTGTATTTTTATTTCTCTTTTCTTTTTTGAATTTGCATGTGAATTCCTTTCAATCAGGTGCCGGTGCAGGTCTGTTATTCATCTTTGTAATTCGTACTATAACTTTAATATCTACATTTAACGATCAAAATGCGTGAATCAAAACAGTCAAAAACAGTGGCTAATGCTCTTAAGGTTGCTACTGTTTTCTGTTTTTTTTTTGTAATTAGTTATTTAGAAGAACCAACTTTTGCCAACCAACCAACCATTTGCCAACTGAAAACCAGTTTTTAAAGACATTATACCAAGGACATGAGACTGTTTTAAAATTAGCATCTATGCACTATAAGAAACATACACAATTGCATTCGAAAGCTGCATCTTACAATGAATTCAACACTATGCAGACACTTGTTTCCGTCTATCCACTATTCTTTATCCTATAATTCGCTCGCTGTATGCCATGTTCGAGTTTTATTTGCTTGCTACTTGTGTTGTTTGTTTCTCTGTCTACGAGGCGCACCCCGAGAGTATAAATGTTAGACTCTGTTTCATTAATAATAATATCAGTAAATCAATTTCCGTCTCTTGGATATTAATCATATTTCGATCTATTGTAAACATTTTTTAATAGTCTAGCATGTCAATGCGAGGGCTTTTTAGTGTTCAAACAACACCAGTTTATTGTCACAAATAGCACATTGGATAGATGGTGGCCGATAAAGATTTATAAACTCCAGAAAGTAATAAAAAATCGCCCCAAACGTGTACTCAAACTAGACACCATACTCTACGTACGTTCATATGCATGTGACGAATGATTATATGGCCCTCGAGTGACATGAACATCACATTTGAAATGGCTGGCATTGGCAATTTCTTCAAATTTCACTGTAACAACTCCCATCTTGGCTATACGTAAACATACTCGGAGTAGGAGTGGATAACATTAAAACAGAGTGGGGCTGCCGAATGAATGAAAAAAAAGTTTTGCTGACGAAAATAATAAATGTCCTTTTCGTGCAAAGCGTCTTAACATCCCATGTCTGTACACACGCATACCAACATTCTTTTAAATTTTCTTTCATTTATGTATACGTTACTTGTTGGTGAAAAAACTCTGAATATTTAAATTGACTTTAAATTCGTTAACACCTCAGGGATGTTGTAAATGAAACGAAACATTTTTTATTCAAAATGGTGAAATCCAGTCGTTGAATTAAAGACTATCTGAGAAATCGCTTTGGCTTCAGTTGAAAAACAAAATCGTCACTTACGTGATTTTTTCGGAGTTTATTCTTTCCTGATGAAATTGTTTAGTTCCACGTTTACCAGCTGATTTGGCAGACAATTTAAGAACTAGATTGTCTTATTGTAGTGTATCAAAGGACTTATTGCATTGAGTGAGCCTTCTTTCCGACTAAATATAATAATCAGTTTTAAAGCGTGAAGGTCACAACTATCCTGGCAGATGGACTTTAGCGTTCAGACTAGAAATATCTCATTATTCTTTATATAATTGGGTAGAAGAACTGAATCTCAAGGCTTAGGTTTGCTTACACATAATATAGTTGAACTAGTTTGAAAAGAAGTTAAGGAAAAATTTAATTGCTTCCTTGCAACATACACACTACCTGAAAGGAATGATACAAAGAACCGAAAAACTAAAAATCAAGTGACAGAACAGTAATGATAACATAAAAACAATCAAATTTGTTCTTCAATAGTAAAAACAAAAACCAAAAAATTCCTACCGTTTCCAAACGGCGACTTCACTTCACTTTTTGTAATGTCTTAGATCGTAACTATGCCTCAGTGATATCAATTTTGAAGTCTATTGCTGTAGTTTGAAGAATTGCTTGTTAATCTCTGCCTTCTACGGCATGAAACTACATTCAAAAACTACCCAAATCTTTTCAGAACTAACTGACATTAGAATATCTCAAAATATTTCTTGTAGTCTTCTTCTTTTATTTCATGTCATCTTAAAACAAATGCGTGGTATTACGATAACTCCTGAAGTCGCGTGGTATCAGCAAAGTACTCATATTATGAGGTGTATTCAACGAGTAAGGTGACTTTGTATTTTTAGGAAAAATTATTTATTTATTCGTCAATATGTATGACGTCCTGTTCAAAATTTTCCCCCTTGGATAGAAGACGCTTGTTCCAACGTTGCTTCCAATCCGCGAAGCCATTCTCATAAGCACTTTTCAGTATAGCCTCGAACTCTTCCAGCGATGCAGTGATAGATCTCATAGGTCCCTTTCATAGGTTACTTTAGTTTTTGGATCAGGAAAAAGTCACATGGACCATATCCAGTAAATATGGTAGGTAAGGCATAATTGTAGTTTTTTTTGGCCGAAAAAGTCCCTCAATCAAAGATGAGTGAGCCGGGGTATTACCGTGATGCTAAAGCCATGAATTATTTTTCCACAACTCCGGGCGCTTGCTTCGTATTGCTTCTCGCAAGTGGCGCATAACTTCAAAATAATATTCTTTATTGACCGTACGACCATATGATAAGAAGTCATTCGATGCACTAAGCTGGTGGACAAAATTTTGACATTTGATCGAACTTGGCTTGCATTTTGGTCTTGGCTCACCTAGGCTCTTCCATTGGGATGATTGGGCTTTGGTTTTGCTATCATAACCATATACCCATGATTTCTCACGAGTTATGAACCTTTTGAGCAAATCAGGATCATCATTGCTGTCTGTCAACAGCTCATGAGCGATTCCCATACGATAATTCTTTTGGTCAAAATTAAGCAGTTTTGGAACAAATTTCGCTGACACACGTCTCATGCACAAAAATTTCGAAAAAATTTTTAACACGTGCCAACCGATATGACAACATCCTAAGCAACTTTTCTGAAAGTGATTTGACAGTTTTTCAAAACAATTTTTTCACTGCTTCAACGTTTTAATCTGTTGTTGACGTGCTTGGTCGATGAGAGCGATGTTCGTCATTGGCATCTTCCCCGTGATCTTGGAAAAGTTTGTGCCACTGGTAAAATTTTTTTAACTCAGAACAGTTTCACCGTATTCCAATATCAATATTTCAAGTGTTTTGGATCATTTAATTTGACTTCTTACAAAGTTTGAAACAAACTCTTTGGTCCATTTCCTTCGATAGCAAAAAATCACCGAGCACGCAAAAAACCTCTCACATACAAACAAACAAACTCTCACATACAAAAAATTATACCTCTCACATACAAACTAAAAGAATTATGTAGCTGAAACTGTAAGTATACGTTTGTGACGAGTGTACTAACTGAAAAAAAATCGATAATCGAATGTACGTTCCCCGCAAAATTTAAAAAGTCACCTTACTTTCTGAACACACCTCGAACATCCAAGGCTGCACTTTCACCAAAAAACTACAATGAACTTTCTCTTGTTTATCTATTCATAATTATTTAGCATGGCTTTATTTCATTAGTCGCGATTATTTTCGATGAAGTAAGAACGCATAACAACCAAAATCGAAAATGACTACAAGTAGCCAAAATCAGTTTGTGCCACTGCTCGATTCCAAAATCCAATTTTCTCGATTGGGTCAGGTAGGCTAATAATAAAACGCCGATTCGAAACCCTTATGAAAGGTAGTCGGAAGACTATTGAGAGTTCAGTGCAAAGGAAAAAAAAGGACCTCGAAAATGCTGACTAAAACTCGCCCTTGCTTTCTAAGTCAGAATGAACTAAATGAATGCTTCGAAGTTGCACGAACCAAAGAATGATAATCTCATGCGAAGGAAGAGAAACTGGCTTTCTATCATGGCTGGTCACAGACTTTTACAATTACGAGCGCTTGATCATTTGGCGAGCAAATTGGCCAAATGGTCAAATGCTCATATTGGCCAAATTCCCATTTGGGAATTAACAACAACACTCATCATAAAACTAGGTAGCCCTATAGTGTAACTGGCAACAAGTGCTATCATTTTGAACCAACTCACAATCAAACGGTGCATGACCCAACATTTTCCAGATAAAATGACATTTATAAGCAAAATTAGACAGAGAAAGGGCGTAGAAACAACGATAGAAAGAGATGTATATTAACATTTTTAAATACAATGGCGCGCTCCTATTTTTACAGCAAAAAAATACTCTCATATGCTTGTTAGCTCATAAAGGTAGCCATCGTAGTCTCTCCACTCTCCAACGTCGTTTAATTTATAAGCTCTCTATCTTGCAAAGTTCGCTTTATTTCCAACATGGGGTGAGCACTTCTTACTAGTTACGTTATGGGCATAAACAATTGCAATAGATAAGGACTTAATTAGTTTCATGACGATTAATAGGTCAACTTACTAATGAGGGCAACCTAAGAAGGCAGGTTGCTTTCCTATATTGAAAGAAACAAAGGTTATTGGTGCCAGTTTAAACAAACTGCTGGCGCTTGATGACCTACACTAATGAAGGTGGCCGAAAAACTCAACTCAACAGACCGAGCACCTTAAAAGAGTGAAAATCCGAAATTTGTTTATAGATAGCACCACAATTGCAAGTGCAGCTTCAAAAATATTTGATTGACAGGGTAAACCTGATTACCTTAAAATTAGTAATAGAAGTATGAACCTTTAAGGTTAAAATAGAACGGACTGGAATGGACTGGATTATTTGCCGATGAATTTGTGTTATATGCTGGGAGCTCCAAGGTTGCTACCTAGTTCTCTATAATGATATCGAAACTTGGATGCTAGAAAGGAATGATGCGTTCATAAAAAACAATAGTAGACAGCACGAAGGACTCGTATAACATCAAAACTTCGCTCATTCAACGGACAAGAAAATCAAACATAACAACCAGTTCCACGATATATCAATGGCATCATCTATAAGAAGTTGTGAACAAGTTCTTTTAATTCGTATAAGTTACTCAAAACTAGCAAAATATGTCGTACCTTATTGATGAAACCGGATTTCTCAGCATTATGGATGCTTCAACAATATGTAGATCATGATTTTGAAATAAATAAAGGATAAGTTCATTACCAAAAAAAAACCAAGGCTTATGCAAAACCAATTCGGCTCTATTAGCTGAACTCTTTCAAGGCTGAAAATTCTGGAAAGACTACTGGATAGGTTATTGGTAATCAACCTTTATATCATGAATATTAGTCCATCACGAATTACTGTCAGAGCTCCAGCAAAGTTTCTGCACGAAAGAGTGAGAAAGACCCACTAAGACATGTTCGAGAAAATATGCACCCTGCTGGGATTCGTTACTATCAATAACATTAGACTATATATGGACAAAAATATGAAATTGATGCACATCAAACCTAAAAATTGAAAAGACAAACTGAAAATCAAGCTCTTCTTGAGGAAGTAAAGAGATTCAAAGAAATCGTTACCCAACTGGATGATATAGTACGACCGTAGTGTAAATACGTACAATGCTAACACTCTCGGGCAGCTTCCCTCAGACTGAAATAGAAAACGCGCAAGTTTTTGTTGCGTTTTTACACAAAATTTCTCAGAGGGTCTTCGTATTTCGCGCAAGCATAGAGGAAAATTTATACTTCTAAACTAAATTCTACTATCCTTACGTCGAGAGTTTACGCGAAGGTTTAATGTACGTTGGTAACTACGCTCTGGTAACACAACTAACACGAACATTAAAAGCTTAAAGACCTGAACAAGAAGGGGATCTGATTCCGCAGGCTGACGATGTTGCTATTCTGGTTAGTCGATAGTGTCCGAAAATTTCCTGCTGCCAAAATGTCCCTGCTATTAAATAAATGAGTGTAGATAACAAATAGACTCAATACGAACAGTCTTTGTTGTGCATGATATATGAAGAATAAGGTCTTTGCATGAGACCCAGGAAACAAAATTTCCATCATGCTGAAGGCTAGAAAATATGTTTGATGAGAAAGGCGAAATATTGGTAACAAGTAATATCAATATTAAAAAGAACTTCCATGGAGTTTTCAAATAGGAAAAGGTAGAAAAAATTTTTTTGGCACTTTAGAAACTGATATTTTGAATGAATAAATTCATATTTTTCATTTTCATCATAAAATTTTGCGAATATTTTCAAAATAATTAAAAATAGAATAAAAACATGTTGTTTTATATGACATGATTGTTCATCTCTTGACCTTGGATGATAACAACACCAGAAAAAAATTCCGAAATTCGAAAGATATGCAAAATTAAAATGTGTTGAAGTAAGCAGGTATGTAAAGGATTAAAAGTTGGACTTACTCAAATACTTTGTATGTAGGTAAATTTTATTTGAAGGCAACATTTAATCGATAGCTGAATTGAAATTTATTTACAAAATAAGACATATATGACGCTGAATCAAACTACTTTCAATAGATCTTTTATGCATCTCGAATCTCTTCTTCTTCAGGAAGTGAGCTGCCTCCAAATTTCACATTAAACAGTTGATAAAGATCCGTGGTAAGGGCAATGCTACGTGTATATTTATATACGTATATACACTAGGTGTGTGGATAATTTTTTTCCGGTTTAACTAAGTGATTTCGTCAGCGAAAATAACGCAGCGAACATGCAAAAATGACGAAGCGTCTTACTTTGACATATACGCCATTTCGATCGTCTGACATTTGGCTACAATTGCATTCAACTTGAGTCTGCCAAAACTAGCGTCAAAACTGCTGGTAAAATATATGGTGGACATGCTCCATTATACCATGCGAGATATGATTTCGACAATTCAAAAGTGACAATTTGAATGTGAAAGACAGTTAACGCTCTGGTACGATACAAAAATGCGAAGATGAGATATTGTAAGAGTTATTGGATGGTGACCCAAACTCAGCGCAATTAGCAGAAGCATCAAATGCGTCATAGGAAACGATCAACAGACGTTCACAAATAATGGACAAGATCATTAAGCCCGGTAAACGGGTCCTACGCGCCTTGAATATGCGTCAATAGGAAAATCGCAAATAAAATGTGAAATGCAGCGTCACGGGAGGAAATCATTTTTGCCTCGAATTGCGACGGGTGACACAAAATGGATTTATTTTGAATACTCGAAGCAAAAAAAGTCGTGGCTTTCGCTTGGTGAAGCCGGTCCTTCAACAACAAGGCGAAAAGATTAAGTAAAGAAGGCGTAGAAGTAACGGGTCAACAAGACTACAACGAGGACATCAGTTTCGAAGGAAGAATCAAAAAAGGGTGGAAGGCCGCCGACAATCTGTTATCGAAGTAAAAAAAATTCCGCTGATCACTGAACTCAACTGATAACAAGAGACGCTATTTGAGTGAATTGACAAAGAAGAAACAAACAATATCGCAAAATTCTTGGAAACTTGGACCCTATTATTCACTGTAATGAAGAATGAAGAAGAAATAAAGAAATCTGTCGGAGTTGAAAAACAAACGCTGGCAATCATCCTACATTTAATTGGTGTTTTTACACCAGAGAACGAGCTAGACTATTTCGATGTGAAATACCAATATAGTCAAGCTGAACGCTAATTGGATTGTGGTATGTTTTGCTGGTCTGGAAAAGCAAATCATAGAAATTTCGAAAATTTATGAAACCCTGATTTCAGAAATAATTTATACTGAGCTATTATGACTGAAAGTAGATTTCAGCACCTGTTGAAAAACGTTCTGTTTGACGAATAGAATGGAATACGTGAAATAACATAAGAATAGAACACGCTTCCCCAATGAAGGAGCTATGGGATGTCTTCACTTTAAATTACAAGGAGTATTATTGTCCAGTGTGACAAGAGCTCTCAGGTGTAGTAGTAATTCACTTCTCGGGTGTGGCAATCCCAACAAGATTGGCCAGATGATTTTAGCTATCTGGAGGGATCTGACAGCTCATGATCTACCAAAGACGAGCAGAAACCTTGGCGGTGGAAGCCTAATGATTTGAGCAACCTATGGGATATGGGATTTTATTACGGCAAAGTCCAATTATGTGTTGTCCCTATAAAAATGAGATCAGAAAGTATACACAGATTCTCGACTCCGCTTTGATACCTTTTCTTGATGAGTTCGACGAACGTCATTTTATTTTCCAACAGGACAATGCTGCCATCCATGTTTCAAACCATACTAAGAAACGGTTTTCGACTAAAAAGATTCCATTAATGCAGCTTTAAATTCAGACTGAACCTAGTTGAAAACTTCTGAGGAGTAATACCACGTTAAATTTATTTGAATGGAGGAAAATACAACCTGTCAGAGAGCTTGATATCGAAAGTTTTGATTGTTGGAATGAACTTCCATGAGCACAATGAAAAATTTCATTGAGAAAATCCTCAACCGAATTTTTAATTTAATTCAAGTGAACAGAACAGAAACAAAATATTCAAGCTCCTGGTTCTGCATTTCTATTTACTTTTAAGGTTTTATTACGATAAATTTATTATGATTTTGAATGTAATTGACTTTTGTTGTATAGTATGATAAGATGTTTGCTTTTTGTTTTAAATCGAATGAAAATAAATTAGTTGTGTTAATAAATTATTGTTTTGAATGAAGGTCTCAAATTTCATTCTCTTACCACATTCCTAACTTAAAAAATTGATGGCGTCTAAGCAATTGCGTTCACTATAACAATGAAAATCACAACCCAAAGTCACCTGTGACAAGTGGTTCATGTCCGTGAAGATTGTACAAGGGATGAAGGACAATCTCTCCTCGGCAATGATTGTCACATTGCGAAAAAGTAGGCCTGAAATACCAGTGACATTAATCCAATCATCTGATGCTATTCGGTATTTCGGTATGCCTGCATCGATGGAATGCATAAAGTTACTTTCTAAGTGCCCGAAAAAACAAGGAAGTTTTGCTTCATTCAGTTGTATAAAACCGGGCGAATGGACAAAGTTCATAATCAAAATCGAAAACCCAGGAATCATAGCTTGTCATACTTCTGATGAGCAGTTCAATAGGTGCATCGGACACGTTTCACAAGCTCTGGAAGAATTATACAACATGCCAAATCACGAAGGAATGGCCTATGCATCAGACACCCTGATTGGGGAAAATTTTCTGGTTAACGAATGCAGTCTATTCACTACTGGGAAAGTTAAATAAAAGAAATTAAGTTCTCCTTGTGGTTGAAACATTGGTTTGCGAGGAAAATCAAAGGCAATTTTGTCACAATGGTGCACTTAAAATATCTTTTACTTCTCTGATCATTAACACTAGATTTACGAGACCCGTCAATTTGGCGGATTTCAAATTTTAAAATTAAGTACCCAAAAAACCATAGCATTAATTTTAACCATTTTGCATCGTAAATTAATAATTTCATCAAAAGAATTTGTATATACACTTATTATGTTCCTAAGCTTCCGAAATTTTGAAATTTTTATGTAGCATACCTGTCTCTACGAAACCCGTCAAATTGACGGGCTAGTTGATTTCATAAACTATCCTTATATATTTGCTTCGTTCGTAAAATCATTCTTCGAATAATAAGATAAGAACGAAAGAAAAGTTTTTACTGCGATACCCTCAATTCTTTATGTCAATACCGCTTCGGTAATGTGAACAAAAGCGGATTATATGGTCTGAGTGCTATCGTATTCAGCATTCAATGAAATCGCTTATACCTATCGCCGAAAAAACCTCTAAAATTAGAGACGATCTTCAGTACGGTGGCTGCAGTGCAAGTGGTAAGAACATTTATCAAAAACAGTGTGCAGAAGTTTCAGTTATTGAAGACAGCCTACATTAGCCAAAAATTACATTGTAGACAGTCTCCGCTTATTGAATGTATTTACAACAGTGTAATTGAATTTGACACAGTATTTTTTTATTTTGACCAATCATCCTTTTCTAGCAATCATGACTAAATTCAGGAGACATAATGAGATATTGAACAAAATTGTCAACATCAACGAAGATTGTTCTGAGGATACCTCTGAACAAGATCAGTATGAATTAGGGCAAAGCGAAGATTATAGTGAAAGTTCTGAATAGATTGAAAGTGGAGAGATAGAATGATCTTCGGATAGTTAAGAGGAAAACTTCTTGAAAGTGAATCGTAACAAGAAAAACTTGCGTATTATTTCTAGTTCTGACTCCGAAGATGCGAGGACGAGCACATGCCAACATGTAATGGATGAAATTAAAATTGCAGTTGACAGGACACAGTGGACAAAATTCAAACCAGGTAGATCTAAGTGCAGAACGCTCTTTCGTATGATAATCAAGGATATTGCAGGGCCTACTGGCTACGCTAAAAGAAATAACATGTCGGTTTGTGTACCTAGTGCTTTCAAATTAATAATTGACAGTCACATAATCGAACACATAAAAAACTGCACTGAAAGCGCAGACACATCGAGTTTTGAAAAAAGACTGGGCAATTACAGTTGCTGAGTTATGTAGTTTTCTTGGAATTCTATATGCCCGGGGCGCATATGAAGCAAGTTCACTGAAAGTTTCTTATCTATAGTCGTAAAAATGGGGACCCTCTTTCTTCCACAACACAATGCGGAGAGATAGATTTTCAGAAATTCTGAGATTCATACGTTTTGACGAAAAAAACCAACGATCCGAAAGATTACAAACAGATAAATTTGCGCTGATATCAGAAATATGGAATCGATTTATAAATAATAGCCAGGCTTGTTATAAGACATATCAAAATATTTCAATAGATGAACAATTATTTCCAAAGAAAGCCCGGTGCAGGTTTACGCAATATATGCCAAACAAGCCTCATAAATTTGGGAATAAGTTTTGGCTAGCAGTTGATGTCCAATCGAAATATATTTTGAATGCTTTCCCTTGTATGGCAAAAGATGAATCTCGGAACACAAGATCGTTAGGCGAGTTCGTAACATTAAAATTAGCTGAACCATATTTACAACGAGGCAGAAATATAATGACAGACAATTTCTTCACAAGCATCCCACTAGCTAAAAAACTGCTTGCATAGAAAACAACCTTGGTTGGGACCATCCGATCGAACAAAAGAGAATTGCCAAAACCAGCGAAGGAAAAAAAGGACAAAATGACATTGTTTCGTCACATTTATACAAATCAGAAAACTGCACGCTTACTGTGTATAAAAGTAAACCTACCGAAAAAGTTCTCCTTCTAAGCACCACTTCTAATTTGTACAGGTGTACAAATAGAAGACAATTATAAACGTATTCCCGAAACGATTACTTTTTATAATAATGTATAATGTTTGTCTTGTCAGCGCTTGTCTGCATATCAGGGGCTTTCATATTGTGACATGTTCGAATAATGTCAACCGTCACTGTAGTCGTCTAAAGAGAAAATTTGTAAACAAGTATCAATAAGCAATACACCGATCATTCTCAACGAGGAAATAGGCAGAATGTTAACACATTGCGTGCATTGAGTACGACAATACATGTGCAAATGACTCAGTGCGTAAACTCGAGAATGGACTACGTAGAAGATTCCGGATTGGTTGAAACATGTAAAAAGGCGACTACAGCAAGCAGCGAAAAGGGAGTGTGATAGCGGAATAGTGAGTCCAATCGTACGCGGATTAAAAAGCGAGTGAAAGTGACTTTTTATAAGTAACAAATCAATTAAACTTAAAGTGAAAACTAATAAAAGAGAATAATTAAGATTGAAATTCGTGAAAATAATTAAGTGTGCAGTTTATGAAGAAATTTTGAAAGTGTGAAAGTGAAATTGTGTAAAGAAATTTATTGGAAGAATAAATTATCAGACAATTCATTTGAAATTAGTTCATGTGTGTTTGATCCACTTTTGCGAACATTTGCGAAGCAAACAGTTCGCGCACCTGAAAAAACGCAACAATATTGAACTTTTTTGAGCCACTGGATAAGCTTCAGAGCCCTCAAACCGGAAGCAATCTAGTTTGTTCCGCTTGTTGCACCATTGTTCAATTTTTTTTTCAATAAAGGGTTTAAACTGTTGATTTTGGTAGCTGCTGGACCATGTAGTGGAAGTCTATATAGAAAAATTTGAAAAACAAGACCCTCTCTTGAAAGACCCAGTCCACACACGGCGGATTGCCTCAACGAAACAATGATAATCCAAAGGATTTGGATTTGCAAGAAACGGCTTGGATGTGGGAAAAATCTCTGTGAAAATGCCCGAATGTACGAGTGTGAACTTTGGCCAGAGGCAACACCTACCAGGCGCTCAAAGAAATTATATTTCTAATGTGAAAGTAAGCCTCAGGCCGACGTTTGATGTTTGTAGATAGAGTGATGAGAAGGGAACACTGATCATTGGATTCTCAAAAGACAAGACAGGCTAGATCAAAATGCGACAAGGACATATTCTTTGACGACGATTGCAAAGATCGTAGAACTAAAGAGTCTTCTTGGAGTTTTTTTAAGGCGACTGGATTGGCTTAGCGCAAAACTCAACTTTGAAAGCAAAACAACGCTCAAGCATTCAATCTAGGGCGTTTTTGACGTTGACATTGACATTGACGAGCTTCTTAATTTCATTTAATCAATATAAAAAAAAATGAAAACTTTTGTCAAAGGGATTGATTAATCTTGTTTTGGATGTTATTTGTGTTGCAGATATTTTATTCAGCAACCTAATTGTCGCACTGTAATTAATTTGAATTTCTGTTTTGTTCTCAACAATAAATTTAGCAATCAATAATTTAGTATTTGTAATTCTCCAATTGAAACATGGAAATCAAACAATTTACTGAATTAATCATTCTATTTGGAATGGAAATAGACTACGGGCTAGGCATAATTCATCGCTTTGAATAAATTGTATCTTTCAATTGCGAGTCTCATCCCGAAATTTCAAAGTCTTCCCGATTAATTTTACTTTTAAACAAACCAAATGGGTAAATAATAGAAAATGGAATACAACTCAGCGTACGACCATCAATATCCAAAAGTGTATTCCGATAACAACTTCCATTTCGACTTTGCAGCACACCAATGTCACAAACAACCCACGGGACTCTCATTGACATTGTTCTGGTCCGTAGGGTATCACCTTCCTTTCATCAACCACATTCACTGAAAGCGGAAGCGGGAGTAACTACTTTGCAACATCTGCCGCATAATGAAATGACATGCCGTAGGAATAGCGAGTGTCATTAAGGGAGCCTTATACGGAAGCCCGAAAAAAAGTCCAGGAAGGACGAAAACAAGTCTCTGAAATGGCTCAGAGATTGCGTGGGTTGGATGAAAAATGCCTTTGCCTCCCCCGCATCGTATTTACTATACAAGAGATTCTTATTTTTTTGTCTACTCACTGCAAGGAGGCATAGCATGGATCAAATCCTTGCGGGAGGAAAACAGCAAGCAGAGTATAAAAGAACAACATTCTTGAGGTGTCAGGAAAGTTTTGAAGCATTTCTTCTTATTCTCGGTCTTTTATTTGGGGCTCTGCGGCATTTTTCATGCGATATCTTTAAGGAATCTATTTTTCGTTGGCAAAAAATTTCTGATGGAGCCAGCACTTGCCTCATAGATATCGAGGATGATGAGTCCACTTTATATTATTATGTCTTCAGGTTATTGTTTTGTGTGTTGATTCGCCCGCGATTAGGTTTAAGGCCTAGACGACAATGGAAGTTGTATTTAAAGTACTCATTGGCATCTGGTGACGGTTATTGGCTACTTTAGGTGATGAAACGTGGTGACAAAATAGGACGTTATTGCTGTTTAAAATATTTGACGAATCTGTGAATGCCTGTGTCTGAGGGGCTGACGGAAAGAGCTGAGAAGAATTGATAAAAACGTTTACACTGAAAATAAATGTCCTGTACGTCTTTTACACAGTTTTGCTCCCCCATAACGCTGAACAACTTAGCTGAATATTATTTCTCAGAGCCTCTCCCTTCCATTTTGCTAATTCGCAAGACGGGCGCGGATTCATATGGTACGGGAAAATATCTATCAACCAATCCCCATGTCTGAGGTATATTCTGGTAAACATAAATCTTCCAACAACCATTTCCCTTTCTTCTCAAACAAAATTCACGAAAAAGAAAGACCATAAAATGAATAAATGTGAAAATATCAACAATCCAACGTTCATTATTCCATCTTGTCAAAATCCCATGATAAACTGCTATTGGTATGAATTTTTCTTCTTTCTTTTGTCAAATTTTCTCTCTTATCGTAGTTTGTACACATCTAGAAAAACTTTCTCGGAATTGACTCGATGTGTGGTGATAAATTGTAGATTTTTCTGTGCGTTTGTTTGTAATATAGAGAATAGTAGAGCGGCAAACTAATACACGCCAATATGTCTCCAATTGTCTGTACATAACGCAATAAAGGAGCAAACAACGAATGGCTAGACATTATGTCAGATGAGTTGTTGAGTCAGGCGAAATTTCAACGTTCAAGTACTCCAGTTTCTCCTTGCTTGTGTAGGAAGCACTAGCGGGACAGATTTTCAGGAAAATGGGGAAAAGTGCTGCATAAGCTTTCTTTTTAGCGGTCCAGAATGCATTTTTATTTCGTCATGTCCATATGATTATTGAAACTTTATTGGCAACTATTCATTTGCATGGACATCCTGCGATACCACATACGAGGGTAATGCATCTAAAATGATTTATTGGAAAAGGAATCTTAAGTCAGTTAGGGTTGGGTCGAAAGATTTTCGAAATAGTTGCAAAATGGATGCACAAGTTGCTGCTTTTCAACATTAACTTATGCATGACATTCGATGACAAAAATGCTATCTATCTAATCAAGTTTAATTTCAAAATGTTGCCCTTTTTGAAAAAATAAATAGAACAAAAACATAATTTCATATGAGGTTTCCTCATCGGGGAATACATGCAGCTTTATTTAAAATTTGCATTTAGGATAATAAAACTCAAGGATAATGCGGTACCTACGTTAGAGTTTCATCGTATGGAAAACCCGGTTCTAACCGTTTCAGTTCTACAGCGTTGTTTTAAAGTACTGAATTTTCTTCTACGTTTTGAACATCGAGTCTTCTATGAGCCATTATACCTTTAGTTTTATCTGACAGGGATCGAAATGTCTTTTTGTTTTTGGTAGGTGTGTAAGTTTGTTCTGTATCTGTTGGCCTTGAGGATCCTTATGCAAAGATTAGTCATTTATACAAGTTGTTAGTGGTCCTTTCGCAGGTACGAAATAATACGCAAATTTTCTTTTAAATCGGAGTCTTTTGGTTTAGTCCCGCGCTCCTTCGTCTGCTGTCATTGCGCGGTATGTCCTTTTATTTTTGTAAAGCTTAAAGTTTCAAGTATTTTTATTGCCTTTCGTTTTAGTAGCTCGAAGCTTTTGTCCGTAATTGAGCTTGTCTGTTCGTTTTTAATTCGTCCGTCGAATGTACTTTGTTTATATATGTTTCGATGTTTTTCACTACGTTCAAACGCTGTCCTTAATGTAGTACATGTAGCACTTTCAATGTTCTCTTCCAATGTTTTTTTTGTATACATTTGTTGTTAACATGTAGTTACCAACGTTGGACACAGTTGGTGCTCACGGCTTCCATATCTTTTTGCTGTAGACCCTCATATGATCATGAATCTTGTTTTTATTCTACGTCCTGACTGATCGATGGAGCTATGTTGGTATGCACAAGTTATTTGATTTACACTCTGTTTATCCAGCAGTTCCTCGTTCGTGTTTTCTACGATAGTAAAATTCTTTTGATGTATTTACCTTCTTCATTACGATGTTAAAGATACCTTAAAAAGCAATAAGACTATAATGAAAATTATTAAAATATTTTCGTAGCCATTTTTTTCAGTTTAAGACGAATTTTTGGAGAATTTCATTTTCAACAACTTTCAAAAAGGCAGCAAAGTATTTGGACTTCACCTGGTGTCGAGCGTTCTGACCAACCAAATTCTCTCAGCACTAGCGGATTTTTTTTTAACAGGGTCTTTGGGCTTACAGTTGAGCATTCACACAATTCAAAAATATCCTCCGTGTCATTTTCCTTATTTCAATATCTCAAGAACAACACACTTGAAACGATTGAGGAACAAAACTGTACAATTTGAAACAAACTACTGCTTGCTCCATCTCTTTCATCGGTAAGTCTGTTGGCAGTGTTAACGCTGTTTCGTTATTAATTTACAACTATGCAAAGTAGGAAATTATTTCTTCTTTATTGGGCGAATGTGATTCGCAGGTGAGGAAACCTGTCCCGACGCCTTTTGCTTTCATTATGAGGGAACCGAAATTCGAGAGGGAAAGATTTTGTATTAGCTCTTATCGAAAATTGACCGATTAACATCTAACGCAGGGGAGAGGTCCTCCAATGATTGTATTGGATGTTTGTGCCAGAGTTTTCTCGGCATTTCTTCGCCTTCTTTGCACTCAAACCGAATCTTCTATTCTTATTTTATACATTCTATCAGATCTATTATAATAACCGCCGATTTGAATTCACCATATTTAAGCATATTGGCACATTGCTGGAACAGTTTGTTGAAAAATGAATGCGATTAAGATTTTTAACGATAACTGCGAACCCAGACATTTCGCACTCAAATTAAAACAAAATTAAAAACTTCTACACTCTGTGGTAATATATTAGAGGCAGATGTTAAAATTTAAACGTATAAATTGCAAATGCACATTAATCATTTAAAAAAAAGCGCGAAGCTACGCCCAATTTTGTAATTTTTTTGAAAACGGCAAGGATTTATTCCCATACGTGATATTATAATAAAATTTCATTAGATGAAACAACGTTTGTGTTTGGGAGTATCCTTTTTGCTTTCTTCTTTGTTTCATCATACTTGTTCGAAATAGGCCATTCTACAAACAGTATCCTGACAGTGATCGAAAATATAGACTAACCGCCTATACCTGATACGACTGTCGTACCTGAGAGAAGTCAACCTAATCTGGCCACACAAAGTAGGCATATATTCGATAAGAATTAATTCCGTACTTTTTACTATTTTGAACCTTTTTCAACCGTTTAATCAAGATTCTCTTTGAGCAAAAAATTGATCATGCATTGTATGGTTTGTTGAAATTAGGGAGACTTTTTTAGTTCTAATGACATTTAAAAGATAAAGGTTTGACGTTTAAAACAAAAAAAAATGTTTGGAAGCGGAATACACTACTGGCATTGGACTCATGGCATTCATTTCGGAAGAAGGGGACAGGATATGTCAATCTTTGATTGCGCCAGAAGTAAGAGATATCATACGTGTTCCTCACTAGAAGATTTTCTGTGGTTGAGAGGACACGAAAGCTATATATCATATTTGAATGATATTCCAAACAGGGAATATTTTTTGAAAAAGAGGAATGGAAGACTGCAAAAAACAACATATTCTCATATAAAAAAGATTTTCTGGGGTGTCTGTTGGAACCAAAGTTACCAGGCTATGTTTTTCAGATAATTACCATGCTGTAGGCTGCAAAAGCGTATGGTGTAAAGTATTAAACTGACTGACGAAATATCGAGATGAATATAAGAAACAATTCAATCTCAATGATAACATGTGTACAAGGTGTATGCGTTATTTTTTTCCAGCATTACTAAGAGATGGCAACAGCGAAATGTACCGGGCGTATTAATTTGAGACACGCGCCATTCAACAATCTGTCATTTAACTACAAACACACATAAGTTGAGTCCTGTGTTTGTTTTATCATATGATCAATCATTTATATTTGGAAAAGAGTATTTGCGGCTCGCATTGCTTTTCTTGTTCAACCAGACTTTACTTAAAGGAAAAGGCTGTTGAAGGTCATCGTTTGCTGGTAAAAACATATGGTGGACACGCTCAATCAATTTGGATATGTGAAACATAGTTTCGACAATTCAGTAGTGGTAGTTTCAATGTGAAAGACAATAAGCCACAGTAGTGACAGACAGTGAGACTACCTTGAGGTCTGGTAGACCAAAAAACTGCAAAGAGGAAGAATCACGGGAGCTATTGAATGGTGGCCCAGCTCAAACTCAACTGCAATTAACAGAAGTATTAAGTCTGTCACACTTAGTGATCAGCAGAAGTTTACGAGCAATTGATGAGATCAATAAACTCGCTAAATGGATCCCACACGATTTTAATGAACGTCAAATGGAAAATCGCAATGTTGCTTGTTAAATGCCACGAAAGAAAATCGTTTTTGCAACGAACTGTAACGAATGAAGAAAAATGGATTTATTTTGAAAGCCCGAAGTGAACAAAATCGTAGCTTTTATCTGGTGAAGCCGATCCTTTCACAGCAAGGCCAAGTTGCTACGGTATGAATGCTCTGTGCCTGGTGGGACCAGAGTGGTATTGCGTACAATGAACTTCTGAAGCCCGGCATAACCATTAATACACGTCCAGTCAATTGGTCAATTGTAGTTAGTGTAGTATAATGGTTGTTAAAGCTATCGACACCAAATTATTACTATCTCCGGATCCGCACTCGCAAAGCAGCACTTGCGTGATTTCGAGGAAGTTGGAGTGGCTGAACGAATGGTTTACCGCAAAAGACAAGCAGTTTTTCCAGCGTGATATTCATACACTACATAAAGGATGGGTGAAATATGTTAAACCCGATGGTCAGTATTTTGAACTACAGAAATGTTTAGAAAATTACGTATTTTTTAGCTTATTTTTATTTTTATATTCTTATTTTTAAAAATAAGTCCTGAATTAAAACCGACCCACGAGCTGAGTAACAAGTTTAAAGCTACTATACCAGAGATGATGAAAATAGAAGAACAAATTTTATTGATAAATGGCCGACTGAAGAAGAAACAACTTATTGTTCAATCATTTATAACATCCTATATCAATATCTCGGGATGACTACAGTTTGTGCAAGAAAGAACCCTAGAATGCAGGGTGGACTTCAAAGACGCATTAAATACCTTTTATCTCAGAATTCTCATGCTGAAGGTTTCCTCAAATATTTGGGTTATGATGGGATAAGAAGAAATTCTGGCTCGACTCTCACTGAGGATAAAACTTGGGGACAACAGACAAAATGATCGTATGAATAATTTCTTCACCTGCCTCACAATCCAAAGCTAGCCCCCAAATATTAATATCAAAATATGCAGAAAGCTGCGTGGAAAGCAATTTAGTGATTATAATGAAGCAATCAAGTGCACTCAAGTCGACAATTTTGGCCTTTTTTGAAGTTTAAGTGGTTTTTTGGGGTGAAGAAATTAGTTCATCAGTTTGAAAAATTTAGGAGAGTTAGGAAAGAGTTACAGTGGAAAGGAAAACTAGTACAATGTTCATTTGTACTTCCTTTCCAGTTCGAACGCCTAGTTTTTGACCTCCTCTCGTGGGTAAAACTAAAATTTTTAGATGATATATATATATCAGCAAATGCTCATAAGACTGAACTGAATTTTTAAATGTCCAATGTCCAATCGTGAATCTCACAGAATTCTAACATTTTTTTCAAAACTGAAGCGAACAAAGCTTCGTCCATTCAAGTTAGCAAGCCACTGATAGAACAAATGGTATTTTCCCCCTAGTAGAATAACTTGGAATTAGCTGCAGGACTTAAGAATGGGAATCATCATAACGATGTTGCTACAAACTTTATTGGCGCCCTTGTGACTATTGTATTTGTTTTGTTATTCTCAAAAATGCCTTCTCATTTATTTATTTGTGCTTCACTTCTTTTTTATCTATGTTATTGCATACTTTTCTCTTGAATCGAAAATAACACTTCCCTTCCGCCTTCCCATTCCGAAAAAAAGTTATTTTACGTCCACGAATGAGGATTAAAGGATAGGCTCCGATCTGAATTAGTATGAGGCTCATCCTCGTTACATCAACATACTAACGTTCATATGTAGATGCGTGTTGTTATTTTGCTGCTCGAAAGAGGAAAAATATATGATTATTTCTTTAACATTCAAAATAAGTGAAAGGTTATGGTAATTCGAGTGATCCGAAACAATTTTATTAGTCCTTTTGCGCTGCTGAGTTTTGCTCGACTCCAAGGCAATTATTTGAGATTTTGAGCGGAGAAATCAACAACCAAAATAGATTTGGGAAGTATTAAGTGAAGCTCTATCTGCGGATAATTCGATTTCTGTGCTTACTAACAATTTAGCTTTAGTCCAAACTAGATAGAAAAATTCCTTTGCTGAAACTATCAAGATTTAAGTTTTTCGTTTCACTGCTTCAGTGAAAGGAAACCCGATTCTTTTCCATAACGCTTAAGTGAGTGATTGAGTTTTTTTACTTAAGTAAACACTTTTCAGAACTTTAGAACACTTTTCCGACAACCTCTCTCAATTAAAGTTTGCAAAGAGTCTACTTCTGAAGCATTTCATACTTTTATATAATTCAAAAGTAAAATTTCAGACAAATTTTCTTGAAAATAGTACAACGCAAGTTGTGGTTCATTCGCACTTAAATAGGGTATTATGGTTTTTTTTATGTAAGTACTCCTGCTGGAGTGAAAATTTACCTCCATTTATGGATATAAATTTCTGAACTAATAAAAATCAACAAACTAAGAGATAGGCCCAGGTGAACATGAAGTTTCAAGAAAGAAAATGTTTACTTTTCAGAGAATTTTTTGTAAAATTGTGAAAAGTTGCGAATGTAGCATTTAATTCTGAGACTTTTAGCAATAAAATCTGAGACTTTCAAGTATTTTTTTGGGTTGGGGGGTGAAAGCAATTTACGCCCGGAGTGTGGGACTCCTAGCAGCGCATGTTACCAGACTACCCACTAAACACCCCCCCCTGTCAAGAGACTCTAACCTGGAACCGTTTCACACATTACTTCGGGCTAGGGCTCTTTTTACTTCGCCCTAGAGCGCCGTCGATCTAGAGAAATCTCCCCCCAGCGGGAGGGGGCAGGATGGAGAAGGACTGCTGGAGAGGAGATCCCCCTAGACACCGCGCCCAAGGTTATCCATGGTACATTTTTTGGCAGTTAGTATTGCCCGAGAGTAATGTGCCACACAGGTCCATTTGTCGAAACTTTTCAGCATTTCTCCGACCAGATTGTCTGGAGAAAGCTCTCCCATCACCTCCCACAAGTCCAGCCGCATCCTGTTCCACCTTCTACAGTTGAACAAGGTGTGACATGCGTCATCCCTTTCCTTAGGGCAGAAAGTGTAGTCTGGGGACTGTGATTTACCAATCTTGCGCAGGTAAGACTAAAAATACCCATGCCCGCTAAGAAGCTGAGTAAGACAATAATCAGTCTCACCCTGCCTTCGATTCAGCCACGGCCCCACGTTTGATATTAGGCGGGCAGTCCAGCGGCCATTAGAGTCGCCTTCCCAGGACTGTTGCCACTCGAGTATTGTGCGCTTGAGTATTGTCAGTTGACAGCATATCTTGAACCCTCCACTTTTCGGTCATAAATTCTCCGTCGCTCTCTAGCAAGGAGGGCGATGGGTATCACTCCTGCGATCACCAACACCGCCGATTCAGAGACAGTGCGGGATGCAGACGCAACCCGCAAAGCTCCTCGTCTCTGTACCTGTGCCAAGCGCTTTCGGTACAGCTCCCTACTGAGAGTTCCGGGCCAAAACTCAGAGCCGTACAGTAGCACTGACTGTATAGCACTCATGAGAAGTCGACGTTTGCTTGGTGTGGGCCCACCGATGTTGCGCATTAGTCGACTTAAAGCTGAGACGCCTATTGCGGCTTTTTTCGCCGTTGCCCTGATCTGTTCCGAAAAGCTCATTTTGGAATCGATCAGTAGTCCCAAATATTCTATTGCAAGTTTAGACTCAACAGTCGCATCTCCGATTAGTAAAGGAATTACCGTGGGAATTCTTTTCTTCGTGAGAATGACCACTTCGGTTTCCTCTAGTGCCATACTGAACCCACGGGTGGTCATCCATTCCCTCACTTGACGCATTAGCATTCCCAGTCTGCACTGGGCAGGGTCGACTGTGCGTCCGGCGACCAGTGCTGCTATATCATCCGCATAGCCGACCAAGCGCGACTCATCTGGCAGCTCAAGCTTCAATAGCCCGTCATATGAGGCGTTCCACAAGTCTGGGCCAAGTATGGAGCCTTGCGCTACACCAGACGTTATCTCGATACTGCGCTGTTATCTCCATACTGCGCCGGAGAATTTCGAGTTTAGCGAACATAAAACAAACTTATTTCCATTGATTTTCTTTCTAAGGCGTATTATTTTACTATACATAAGAAAAATTTATGTAAGTACGTATTTTTAATTTAATTATTTGTTCTGGAAATGTAATGGTAATAATTTGTTCGGAGAGTGTCAAAACTTGTGCAATATTGACTACGGAAATAATTAATCACGACTTGTTTTGTAACTCCTCTGAATTGTTATAAAAACCAACCAAAAAAAAAGTTATATCATATGAGCTATCATATGAAACATAATCTTTATTAAAAGAATCCTCAAACTGTTGGTGATTGATCGCATTCAAACCGATCGTGGTCAAAAATTTTGTAACGAGACTCAAATTTACTTTAGAAAGCCAAGAATCACCATACTTGGAAGAATTTCCTAATAATCACCTTTATTAAATATGTTCCTAATTGTATTTTCAGGTTATTAACGATTGCATACTGAACTTTTCGAAAATACATTTTTTCAAACTATTTCGTGCTTCCAACCATTTGATAGAATGCGTCAAATTCATTTCCCCCGAACGGGATTGTAGGATAATGAACGCATAATCTCAGAGTAGAAAACCCGAAAAACAAAATGAAACAAAACCTTAGGAAACCAGATTTTGATGTCTTCCTTTACAAAAATTATTATGTTTTTATTTATTTATTTTAATTTTATTTTCAATTTATTATTATTTTGACCATGTCATGGGGTCAAAGGTTCTTTTCCAATACCCAATTAAAACACAATACCTTTAATTATTTATTCTGCAAAGACAATCTCGACATGAACTGTCTGTCATTTTGTGCTTCGACTGGGAAGGAAGTTCAATTGAACATCGTGCTATTTTTGGTATGAACTTGGTTTGGTTAGTTTTTTAGTATGAACTTGGACCCAGGACTGCATTCACTCCCACATTTTTCAAACTTACGAACCAATTTATTCATAACATAAAAGCGTACTTCCCTTGAGCTTTAAAATAGGCCAACATTTTCGACTTGACTGCCAAAAAGACTTTATTGTAGTGGCTAAAGTTTGTTGACGCAGTTCTTATTACATATTTGGGACATATTTCCGTAAAACAAATTTTATTTGTAGGAAATTATTTTGAATACTCGGATTTCATTTTTTAATATTCATTAGTGTGCAACCTCAGGACTGTCAAAAGTAAGGCGTAATCAATGAGATTTTGCGGATCCATTTGCTTAGCCTTATTATTCCAAACGGCCTTCTTTCGTTGCCGCCTTGCGTATTGTTTGGCCATGGAATTTTTCGCTCCTTATCCTTGGTTCTATCGTTTTCGTAAACAGATACCAACGATGCAGCTAATGACTACAATATCTTCTAAGGTGAACCAAAAGGCTTTCATTACTTATGAGCTATTAAAGTTAGGCCGAAATTTCGATTGCCCTTCTACCAAGAAAAGTTAATTTGTGAACAACAGCCAAACGTTCAAGTATTTAAAAATAAATTCATGGTTTTGCCTCCAAGGCAATTTAAATAAATTCATCAAGAAACCTTTTGCCGATGGGTTTCGCAAGCTTGAGTCCCTCTAAACCATAGATCCTGCAAGTACCAAACAAGCAATAACGCTCAGAACCTTTAATGTATTTTCAAATGTAACCAAAAAAATTTAGTAATGGAAAAATTATAAATAATAATTTATATAATATATTTATTAATATAAATAATAATTTTTTTGGGGTCAGCCGAAAGGTCGCACCTGCAGCGAAGAAGGAACAAACTTAGAACGACAGGGTAGTTTGAAAATACAAAGGCTGCCTGATGGCGGCCGAAGGCAGTTACTTTTAAACGACTAGCGCACGAACGGGGGGGGGGGGGGGTGGTTGCGACATTATGAAAGCCCTGATCCTTGTATATCACACACATACACACAGACTAAAAAATCTTTCTGCTTCATTTTTAACAAATTTTATATAAAAATACAAATACAAATATAATCATGCAATACAGGTAAATAAATAAATATACATAAAAAGTAGTCAATTTACATGTATTAGTCCTGCTGTGTTGATTTTGACCACCTATGCTGCCTTCACCACGGGTTTTTATCTCAGGTCGATTTTGGGACTTCACCTGAGCCTGTTCTTTCACTAAACCCTTAAGATCGTCTAATATTCGAAAGTATTGGATTGTGTTTCCTAGAAGATAACTTACTGGCATTCGCGAGAAACGACCTCGTCCCTTGATGTGCAAATTACAGAGCTCAAATTTATAATCATCCGAGTGTCTTCTAGTGCAGAAAATATACTTCGATTATCAGTGAAACACCAACAGACACCATTCACACAAAAGCTCGCCTTTCGTCATCTGCAAGGGTCCGTTTTTCTTCCTTTCACTTTATATGTATATATTTTTCACTTTCTTTTCTTATTTTTTCACAATTTTGGTTTACTTTTTAACTTTTCAATTTTTTTCTTCATGTATATTTAGCTTATACTTTATTTACTTTTCTTTCTTCATTCTCCTTCATTTTCCTTTACATTTACATTTTCTCCTTCTTATAGCTAGTTATTGGCAACAAAGAAGTGAGTTCTATTGATTGAAAATTTTTAGCAAGCGTTCCGAGAATTTAATGGATTTTTTTATGTTGAGATTTTAAAACTTAATTATAACAAAGAATTGTACATCATATCTTTTATTTATTTTTTATTTTTCTATTTTTGTTGCATCATGCCGCCTACATAAGGGAAAACATAACAAGCCAGCTCCCGATCAAAGGCGAATAATCATTCAACAAATAAAAGTGTAACGTTTTTTGGATTGGTAAATTTTCTCTCAATTTCCCGTAGAACATAAATATTCTTCCAAAAGCTTTTGAACGAAAACGCAACGCAAACATAAATCCAATTGTGCAATTGTGCCTTATCCGTCTCTTCTTCAGAGAAGTCATCCGAGAGTGTTAACGCTGTACACTATACTTACGTAATGTCATGTCTTAACGTCTAGAAAGCGCTTGGACTTCCAGAGAGCTATTTCAAAAGAGAAACCTTGCCGTAAGCACAAAGCCCAAGAATATTCTCGAGTAGCTTCCTGCGCACAGAGATCAAAAAAGCACCAGTAGGGTATATTTTATGCCAAAATCTGCAACCCTTTGAGAGGATTATTCAGTTTAAACGGAATGTAAAGGAGAAAACTTATGAAACTTAAATAAAATCGTTCGAGGTAGCGAAATCAATGAAATATGTTGGCTTGACGTTTAACTCGAAGATGAGCTTCTTTGATCAGGTCCAAGAATGTCGATTCTTTGACACAAACACTTGGGGACTGAGCGAAAGACATCTAATGAGTGTGATGGAGTCAGAACTCTTGTACGGCTTCGAAGTCTGTGCTGTTGCTCTTGTTAAGAAGTTGTACCGAAAGCGTCTTGCACAGGTGCAGCAGCAAGGGGCTTCGTGGATAGCAGTTGAATACCGCGTTATCGCTGAGCTAGCGGTGTTGATTACCATTAGGGTGGTCTCCCTATTAAAACTAGCTGAAGAGCGAAGGCGAGTCTACTTACGTAGTAAGGAGTCGGAGAGGGAAATCAATAACCGAGAGGAAGGAGAAGGACCTAAGCTTTGTGGTCAAAAATGTAGGTCAACGAAGCGCGAGGTCCGTGGACAGCACGGCGCATCAAAGACTTGATGCAACTACTTAGTGGGGTACATTCGTTTTTTCAGCCTTTCCTGTAAAGGATGGGAAAGTCATCGTTCCTGTTTGCTTGTTTTGCCGGGCACGACACATCACGTCTGCTACACCTTTTTCGCATGCAGAAGTTGGACCAGGCTCCGTTTGCATCTCTCGTAGAAAATAGAAGTTCTCTCGCTAGAAAACGTAACGGGGAAGATGATGATATCAAAAGGCAATTGGAACTGAATGTCGCGTAACAAGTTGACGGTTCTTCTTATAAAGAAGGGCATCATGGGTTATCGGAGGGAAAATGTTTGCTTTGACATCAATCCTCTTTCATCTCATCCATCCCTACTGGTCAAGGGATTTTCCCTAGCCAGAAGGCGCCGCTAGGAGAGATCTATAAGGCCTAATCTGAAGTAATGAGACAAACAATTTCAAGCTAAGTTCTCCGTGTGACCAGGGAGGTGTTTAGTTGGCAGTGCGGTTGCCACTGGGAATCTGAGCCCACTTTTTCCAACCACAACTAAAGCAAAGGAATCATTATTATTACTACTATTTTTTTATTCTTAGTTAAGTCCCGTCAGATCGTGAATCTATCCCAAGCATAGCGTAACTGATGAAAAGTATTGACGCTTCGAACTAAGGATTGGAGTATTGATGTTTCACAATCTGGTCGTTTGAAATGAAAGTCAAATCAAGGCTATATATATCTCCGTATTTCAGTCAAATTCTTTTAAGGTTGCTCAGGTGTTTTTCCTTTTCCCTTTTTCTTGTTTAATCTGCTCAGCGTGTTTGGTTATGTTTTATCAGACAGATTTTTTTGCAACCAATCAGAGGGTTCAAAGACTCTTTTTTAACATGCAAAATATATTCAAGTTTTTAAGCTATCCAACCGTCATCGTAAGGTTCGGGTAGGTTTATGATGGTTTTCTAATATTCATTGCCGATGTAATAGTAGGCTGCATTTTGCTTTCTCGAGGATCCAAAAATTAATGAATATTTTGATAATCTCTTGGGCTTCCATGAAAGCAGACCCACCTTTAGAATTGACTGATGTGATACTCACTCTACTAACATACACCAAAGTCGGCACCATTTTATCTTATTTTCATTGCTTTGAGTATTTTAATTTAGAGACAAAATAATTTAATGGCTTATCAGTCAGTTGAAGTGTTCTTGCTTGGACCCGATGCTGTCCAAGCAGCATGATCAGCCCTAGAGACGAACTTCCTAGAACTCAACATGAAGTGTCAGTAACACAATAGGTTCCATTTTTAAGACTACAATTTCTCTGAATCAGATTTCCCAGGGAATACCAATGCATCCAATATATTTTCGTTGAATCCCGTTGGACTGTAAAATAAATCTGAGTCAGTCTTTTTACGCCGGGCTTTTAACTGAATGTGAATGTGTTGAATGTGAGCTAAATCAGAGTAAGTTACAATAATTTAACTGCCGCTCCTTATTAAAATTTAATTACCAATAGGAACATCGGCACTTTGCGTGTGTATGTTTTTGGGTTTCGATAGAAAATATACAAATAAAAGAATCGCGCAAAAAGTGTTATACGGATTCTGCTCAGCGGAGAACATTAAAGTTTATTTAATGATGTATTTTGTGCCCAAACATGGATTTATTTCAGCAGGCCTTAATCAATTACATGGTTTGCTGCGGACAACAGTTGGTGACAGCAGGCGTTCAAAGTAATTCAAAGTGAATTAAAACTCAAAAGTTAGCGGACAAGGGAAATGACAATTGTATTTTGTGACATTAATTAAGTTTTCTTTAGCAACCAACTTAAGAAAGATTAATCCTGCACTCGCGAATATTACATGACGTCATCAGTTCAACTCGGCGAACGAAAAAATTGCTGAAGTTCTGAAATGTGAAGGTAAAAACCACTGTTTCGCCAAGACAATGCTCCTTGCTACGAGTCGATGAAAATTATTGTAAAGTTGGACAAATTGCATTTAGTTTGAGTATTAGCATTATTCGACCCTTCGGGAGTGAATATCGATGGACAAACCGTTCTATAAAACGGATAACGAAAAATTTTAAGGACGTTGAATTGAATGAAAAAAAAGAATTGAATGAATTGAAAAAATCTTATTAAATAAAGTTCAATTTCATCTAAGATTCGTTTGCTTTATTGGGGTATGCTCCGGGACTTATGAGGCGATTTGTTACCACAATATTTTGCTGTTTCGCATATTTTTATAACACTATTGAATTTCCAAATGAATTGAGTATTACAGATCTTTGATTTTTTTTGTCTTTAAGGAAATTACATTCCACAAATAAATTTGGATTCAATGGAGACTACATGATGCAAACAAGAAGTTTATTATAAATAAATGTTTTTATGAGTCATTTCACCTCATAAACAGTGAATTTTGATCATGATTCTTATTGTTTTCGAAAGTATTATTGCATCCAATTCATTTCAATTTATTCTAAACAGCCAACATCAAATATTTATAACGTAACAAATTATTTCCAAGGTTCTAAGCATCTTATTGATAATTCATTTCGACGAACCCGAAGAACGTCCCGAAAATAATTCAATCTCATTTGCTTACAACCGGGAATGCCATTTAATCCAAACCAAACCACATTCTCAAGAATAAATAAAAACATTATTTTTTTCCCAAGACCAACATCCTTTCTGTATAGCACTCAATATTCTGGATTTCCATCGCTGCCGTCTCGCCGATGTCGTTTTGTCCCTCCCATTTAGATCTTTACGGTTCGCAGTTCAGCTAATCTTACCCGAAGAAAATTGCCCACTTTCCCTATTCACCGCGTACACACTTATACATTCAACGAAAACTGCGTTTGCACAAGCATTCCTTCGTCGCCGGAGGATATTGAAAAAAAAAACAGTTCACAAAGGTGGAAGCTATGTTGAAGCTTATTCACACTTTCACAAAAGCAAAAGAAAGGAATATAAAAACGTTTTCCCTTTTTGTGGGTGTCAGACTGAAAAAGTTTTTCAGGTATTTACAGCAAAAGAGAGACAGAGAGAGAGAGAGAGAGAGAGAACGAGGGTGGAGTATAAAGGGGATGATTGGGAATGTCAAATTTTCTAAAAGGATAAGACGCCAATGCCATCCAGTTCGAGTAAAAGTGTTTATTGCGATTTTCAGAAAATACCAACGAAAATATCTTATTGACAAATGACGCGGAAAATTAAAAAATTGCAGTGTTGAGTGAAAAAGTATGTGACGTAAACTGAATCTAATCTAAATGCAAGAGCTAATTAAATTCATTACTTGAAATTCGTCGCTAGCGTATGTTGGTTTAAAAAAGTTGTTTTAAGCATCCTTGATAAGCTGCTCAGAATACACTGCATGAAATTTTTTATGCAATCAATTCAAAGATGTTTGAGAACTCCCAAGTGTGCAGAGTATACTCCCTCGCAAATATTTTTTGAAGTAAATTGACTGCGTATGACAGTCTAGGATCGCAGAGGGTTTTTATAGTTATAAAAATGACCAGATTTTATCTAAATTCTCCCTTCATTATTTTACTTTTCTTTTCACATTTTTTTAATTAAAATTAAAGTAATAGAGTACTGATATCATGCTTCAGATTCTAAATGTCTAAATTATTTGCTTGATCGTCTGGAGTTGATCTTTTTGACAGGTAAGTGCAAATTAATTCAATCGAGTTCTTTCTATTGAGATCTTTCTGAGGAAATTAAAAACTCCCAATTACTTAGTGATATCACGTTTTTCACGAAGCATTTTTGATATTTTACATTTTTAAATATTCGAAAGCAATAACTTTTGGGTCGTTCGACAATTAATGTCATTTTTCTTCATGTTTTTCAAAGTAAATTTATTTATATTAATAACAAATACTCATCAATTCTGTATTGAACATTTTGATGGATCACTATGTGCCATCTTTCCAATAGTTGAAAAATTCCAAGAATTCGAAGAAGCCTTGGTTTTAAGAAGTGAAGAACAGGTCCAATTTTTGACAGCCTGATTGGAATCCAAAGTTGTGCTATTCAAATAGTCTTGCAGGGAGCGAAAGAAAGCTACAGAGCTAGGGTGTTAGAGCTACAGATACAGGGTGGATGTGGCATCACTTCCCAATTGGGCTCCACTAATTTTTCACGGATTATCAAAGACGTGTAGGGCCTGGTATTGTCATGATGGACCGCCGTGGCTTTGTGATTGGCCAGTTCAGGAGTTTTTTCTTGATTGCTTCGTTCAATTTCGATACTTGACATGCAAATCAATAGTTTAGTTTCCTGGAAGCAACTCAAATTACCCTTGTGTTTTGCAATACTTTTGTGCTCTTACTCTTATACTCTTTACGGTTGTAATCCTATCACACAAAAAGCATAATCTTCTCTTAGTGGCTTTGTATGTCGATTGTAAGGATTCTGCTTGGTTGGTCCATGATCGTTTTTGGCCAACGTTAACATAAATAATCAATTTTTGTCGCCCATTATGATTTCTTTTAAATGGTTCGGTTTGGTTACAATTCAGCAATAAAGGCATATGTTAATGTACATGGTGGGGTGGGTTCTCTTTAATTCGTGAGGAACTTGTATTGTACTCTTGACAGTCATTTTTCGATTGAAGATTGCCAAAAGTCCCATATAATATAAGCCAACCAATCATTTCTACATGAAATATGCTGTTCACGTCATCTATGAGGAAAAAGATGATCTTTCGATTTCTAACTCCCATGTTCATTAGAGTGGTTCTTTACTTATCTAATTAATCTAATTTCGGAGGGTTACATTATTACGCAAAAACGATCATACGCATCCAGTTTGAATGGCTTATTCACACTTCCAGTAACAAAGGGTGTAATATCTAGGTATAGAACTTTAAAATGAAGTAAAATACGGATTAATTGTTTTGATTGTCATGAAATTTTTTATTGCATCTTTATCAGTCAGTTTTATTTGAAAATGGAGTGAGTCATTGATCATAGCGGTCACCATTGACTGTTATGTTATTCTCAGCAGGATTTTTGAAGACATATGTACCAATGATACCCCCGGCCTATTAAGCAAACTAAACATTGACTTTCTCAGGATGTAGCGGTGTTTGGACGATTGCCTGTGGTTGCTCGTCACTAGAAATCTGGCAGTTCTGCTTACTATTGTAACCATTTAAAAAGAAAAGAAACTCATCGTTAAATAAAATGTCATTTTCGAGGTCTGCAGAAATTTCTTGCGCCCATAAACATAATCTACCCCGTGCTCGTTGGTTGTTCGTTGAATTTCACAAGTTGAATTTCACAAGCCCGCAAGGCACGCTACTCCCGTAAAATTTTTCATAATGTGGATGGGCACAGGTTTAATTTTTAAGTCCGATGTCGAATGGACTCACTTGAGTGTTCTTCGATACTATCCTTTACACATGCTTTGGTTTCTTCATTACGCACAGTACGACGTCTAAATGGATGTGTTTTATCAGTGATGTGGCGACCTTTTAATGGCAGCATTACAGCCAAAATATATGGCAGTACACATTGCAGCAAAAAATAGATACATGGCAGTCCTCATAGGGAGTAGTGCTCGCGAGCGATACAATTCGACAGAGCGTTAGATCTCGGAACAAGAAGGACACAAAGACGATCCTCGCGAATATAGTGTACGCGCAAAATTAGTAAAATAGCTTTTGTTAATTATTGTATTAGTTAAAAAATAAATATTGTGTTGAAGTTAAGCCCCCACAAATTGGTGACCCTGACGTGATGAAGTGTCCAACTTACAAGATTGTGACCAGGATTCTGATTTTGATGTGAACCAACCAAGAAAACGACGAGTTAGTGAAGGGTCAGAAGGCAGTAAAACTGATAAAAATTCAAGTACAGCAGGCCGTCCAAGATCAATTATCAAAGGCAAAAATAATTTCCGTTGGTCACTGAACGCACCTGAGACCAGGGGGCGCCATTCATTTATAGTTGTGGGGGTTTAATGCCGTGTGCGTTGACGATGAAACCCAAATATCGAAGCTCTTGCTGCCCAAAAAACATTTCGCCACATTGATGCAAAGACCAAATTTTTGAAGATGCTTAAAAACGGCCTTTAAATCGCTGCGGTGTTGCTGCGGATCTTTTGACGCGATGATAATATCATCGATATAGCAGTGGCAAAAACTTAAACCACGAAGGACAGTCCATAAAGCGCTGAAACGCTTGCGCCGCATTGCAAAGGCCGAAAGTCATCACTTTAAATTCAAATAGTCCGAATGGCGTAATGACGGCGGTTTTTTACGATCCTCAGGTGCAATGGGAACTTGATGATAAGCTCTATTAAGGTCCAGAGTTGAAAAAATCGTACAACCGGCTAACTGTGTCGTGAAATCGCTTAAATGAGGAATCGGGTATCTGTCGGGACCCGCCGCCACACGTGAATGTCCGTTGAGAACGAAATTCGAATTCAATAGCATAAAACTACATTAAACATTCATTTTAGTTACAAATAAAAATAAATGTGATCACAACTTCCGTGCAACTATCCAATGTTATTTGCGCATTTTAATAATTGAATTCGAATTTCGTTCTCAACGGACATTCACGTGTGGCGGCGAGTCCCGACAAGAAATAATTGACAGTCACCTGCTGCGGAAAACAAACAACTCGAGAGATGAACGAGTCGAATTATGCAATTTACGGTCTAGAATTTCAAGTACGTACTCTGATATGAGTTAATAAATGGAATTCGTTTGTTATTTCTACTTTTAGGCTAGGGCACTTGCAGCTCAACATGCTGAAAGTAATGAAATTCGGTTTTTTATTGCCACGCAGTCTTTGAAGCCCAATAATCAAGTTCATCTGATTGAATTTAATGAAGAACATCAGCCCTAACTCCTAAAATTTTGCGCGTACAACTCTTGTTCCGAGATCTACCGCTGCGTCGAATCGTGTCGCTTGCGAGCACTACTCCTGCCATATATCTATTTTTTGCTGCAATGTGTACTGCCATATATTTTGGCTGTAATGCTGGCATTAAAAGGTCGCCACAGTGAGAGTAGACATGGTGCAGAAATTATCTATGGCTAATCGATTGAATCGTTCTGATAGGCGATTATGTCGGCCATGTACGATGTGCGAGTTGAGTTTCTCAAACAGAATCATTTTATCGAAAAAAAAATCTGCAGAATTTGCGGACATTGCTTGATTGTCAACCTATTTGTAGTGAAAAAGTAACCCAAACAGACAATAAAACGTATGACAGCTGTCACGCCATACGTAGGATTCTAAAAAAACTCTTTAGATTGTTGTCAAAGGAACAATTTTTCCTTACTATACAATCTACCATACTAAATCATTTTTGGTACTGATTGATGCATGTACATATTTTACAGAAGTTATGAAAGTAGTTCGATTGTAAGCCATAACATTTTCAGAAGCAAAAGTACTGAAAAAGAGAGTAAGTAGCACCCAAAATGTGCATATGCAATAATAAAAACAGAAAATTCTAGTTAGGAATTTTTTTTCCTTTTAAAAAAACCCGAAAGTAACTACAAACAACGGTGAGAATCCAACTTAAGATAAGCTTTACAATCCTTTCATCTCGAGTTCCTTGGACCAGCTTAACTTCAACATGGGCTTAGCTACACTCGATAATAATTGCACGTCATTCCTGTTATATTTCGATGCTAATTCAGCCTTCTTAAGATGCTCCCCAAACTTCATTTGATTTTTGTATTCTTGTCTTCCGTTTCTTTCAACACTTTTTTCAAATTATTATATTATATTACATACTTAATTCTCGTTAAGTTTAAATTTGAGGTATTTTAATATGTCGATGAATCATTACATGATTCGCGGTGAACTTCTATTAGATTAAGAGGTGAGCGATTCATGCTATCTTTCGTTGAGTACTTGTAGCTTTTCTAAGAATTCTATTATAAATTGTGGATTAGTACCTTCCAAATTAATGAAAACGTCTAAATAGACGAGTTGTTTGTTACTCATAGTTATACTTCACATATGAATTGAATGATTTTATGAGAACTATAGAACTTATCCAATATTGATCCTTCTTTATCATTGTTTTCAATCGCAATAATATCTTGGAATAACATGACATTATTCCGAGATCGTCCTTATTTGCTCGAAATTTGACCAAGAAATTTCATTCATTTACGATGAACGTGGATTTCCAATTGCCGTGTCTTTGTTTTCAATAATTTTCCCCCGAATGTTAATTAATTTCACTCATGCATAACTACCGTGATCAACTTTAAGGAGTGCAAAATTACTATACAGAAAAAATGTAAATATTTAAATAACGTAATAACAACGAAGATTTTTGACTGTATTTTAATTGGCTTTTTTTTGGAAGAGTATTTCTCATCGCTTCCTATTTGTTTCAAGAGGTTAAGCTGCCCTTTCAATTAACCAAAGAATTTCAAGCTATCCAATTTATATTGCATCCAACATATAAATGTCTCGATATGTTCATCATGCGCTCGCATTTCTTGAATTTGAGAGAAGATTAAAGGCCGAAATACAATAGTGTTGGACTACGATACGAGAGCGTGACGAGAGACTTGCAGCAAATGTCAAGCAGTTTTCGTAACATGCATTTGTATGCGACATCGTACAATGGTTGCGATGCGTCGATGCGAGGCGGGAAATATTCGGAAAAACGAAAATTCCGCGCAACGATGTGCGTGACGTTTGTCAAATGCAATATGGCGCTTAAATGAAATTTGAAATTCAAACGTCTTAATTACTTTTTAAGTACATTGGTTATTATGAATGAATTTTGAATGAAAATTTCGTGCATCCTAGTTAAGGCTTTTATTTGCTAAACGAAGTAACATTCAAAATTCAAAACTTTTCAAAAATCAAAAACAATTTTATTCAAAACGTCACCTATTTGACATTTGTCATATGAGCAGTAATGTTCCCCGCATCGCGTGCATTGTAAATTGAATGCGTTGCGCGACGACGAGGGAGAATCGCATCGCCGTCACGCATCACCGTCACACAGTATTGTATTTCGGCCTTAAATTGAATAAAATTCTCGCTTGTAAGATTAGACTTCTAGCGAACGTCAGGTCAAAATGTAGCCACGTTGTTCGCAATGTCGAATTTTCCCATCGCAGCCTGTAATGATCTGACAATATGTAATTAAGTATCTGTCATGTCTTCAAAAGTCAATTTAACAATTGGGATTAACATGCTTTACTCCTTTCGAAAATACAAAGTTATGGTTAATCTCTTTCATTGGTTTCCCAAAAACATAATTCATTTGCCGTTCTGAAACTTCTATTTCTTTATAAAAATCGCATTATTATTCTGATTTTGACGTACTTGAATCAGATTTCATCAATACCACTTTCTGCCAATATTTTGACAGTGCAATATTCAAGTAAAATTTGGGGTACAGAGAACAAAATATTTTTTAGTTAATTGTTCTTCATTTTTTAAGGTGCGATAAACTCAGGGAGTAAAACAAACCCAATGTGCTCTTTTTTTTAGAAATTTATATTCTGTCTTTGTTATGAATCTTATATTTTTTCTCAGGGATTAATGACAAGAAAACATAGTGGGAACAATGTGAACGAGCAATGCAGAAAATTATCCAAGTGCAATAAGGAAGCGTTGAGAAGTATATCGTCCTTACGTGAAAGCAATTGAAAAGCAAGTGATGCATATGGCATGCTACTAATGTTAAATAGATGTACAAGTAAAAACAGACTGGCAGGTTTAAAAGAAGAATAATTTTTTGAGTTTTCACGTTCAGCCAATGGGCTGATGCTCTCAGCACCAAAGACGTTTGGCATAGGTGCAGAAATGAGAAGGGCTGCGCATTGCATGGAGTCTCCAGGACAGCAATGCTGGTAATAACAGGGTTGAAACCCATCGCCCTCATTGCGAGAGATTGCAGAAATATTTACCCACGCAGACGCGAAGGCTTCAGAGAAGACATCCCAAGGGAAGAGAGACTTGCTATCTTAGCGATTGGAAACAGTTCTTTGAGAAAGCAACAAGGGGAAGGTGGATCACACGTCTAATCCCTGACCTGAGGCATGGCTTAGTCGAGCTTTTTCAGTCTTACCTACACAAGATTGACAGGTCACGGTTTCCTAACTATGTGTTTTGTGCAGGAGATGTGGATGACACCTATCGCACTTCTCTTGAAAAAAGATGGTGTAAGCAGTGTGGTGAATCTTCAGCAAAATCGAAGGGCTCTGCCAGGAAACAATGGTCGGAAAAATGCTTGGAACGGTTGACAAATGGAAACGCGTGTTGCAATATAGTCGGGCAGTGCTGGCGCTGAAAAAACTATATTAGACGTCAAAGATGGGAAGATCTCCTTTCTAGCATTTCTTTCTTTTCCCTTCCTTCCCGCCCGAGAAGACATTTTCATAATCTGAAGGCTCAAAGATTGACAGGGGAGGTGTATAATGGGTAGTTCAGAAGCATTGCGCGCTTGGGCGGTTCATATTCAAGGTGCAAACAGCCTTCTCCTCCCTACCAAAAAAAAATCTGCCGCGAAAGAGATTACAAGAATGCAAGATATGAATCAAATAGATAAGAAAATGAAAGAGTGAGTCTCAGAGGAAGATTCAAAGTGTGATATGAAATACCTACAGCTTCGCCCTCCAGAGCATTCAAAAAAAACTGCCAGAGTTAGCAATGATACTATTATCGCCTTATATCAATGTTTCATCAAACTTTTTACTGAATACCAGCAATCAAAAAAGGAATAAGCAGGAACATTTGTTAGCAGCAACTACACATTACTCATTTATCTTCAAGAAGTATTGAATTTTTGACAGTCAAAAATGTATCGTATTGTGAGATTACAGAAAGGTGGTGAGGTAGGAGAAAGAGCTGAAATAGCAATACCGCATAAACAGGCTTACTGGAGAAGAGATCTGAGTTATTTAATAAGATATTAAATAAGACGTTTATATGGTATTTCAAAATAAAAAAATAAAGTAAGATCTGAAGGTTCAGACAGCTCATCTTCCCGCTATCTTCTACCTGAAATGAACGCTGGGTCTCCAGAAGCATTTTTACACTAGCAAAAAAGAGGTTGAAATTTCAATAAGCTGCAGTTTTTCTACTTTTCCAGGTCTTGGAATTCAGATATGGTTAGGCACAAACTTTGAAAATTTAGCCACATAACAGGCTAATTTAGACCTTAATCTCTGTCTGCAAAATGAGAAGGGTTGAATCATTACACCCAAGTAGGAAAAAAACGCAAGAATTACCCAAAGTCAAGTGAATACAAAATGTCCACTGTGAAGGCATACTATGGCAATCTCAAATCTCTCAGTTCTTGTTACCTCGTAAACAAAATGAATCTGAGTTTGAAACCTGAATAATCCGAGGCTAGTTATCTATTTACAGTCAAAAAAATAGAAAAGTAATTTTCCTTTCAAAAAATTTCAAAGTTTGCGATTGATTTCGTTATAATTTCTAGATTAAATGCAATTATCCTCCTGTGGTTGCAGAAAGGGCCATTATGCGTAGCATCAGAAGATTACTTTTAAGTTTGGAATTGAACGAAAAGCTACCAAAAAGTTGAGTCTAACTTGAGAAGGTTTGAAAATAAATCCAGTTTGATAAGGAAGTAAAAGTAGAATCTAAATCACTGCAAATTAGCCACCCCCTTGTGTAAAGACCATCACTTAAGAGAGTTCAAAATCAAGCAAACATTTTTGATTCTTCAGGAAAATTTTAAAAGAATGCACTACTTCTCTTGGTAAATACGCGCTTTATGTGAAACTTATTCAAAGCCGTGATGTAATTTTCTTTTATTTATGAAAACTACTTTGTGTATATTTTCATCGATGTTGGTTATTTCAAAAAGGATAAAGCTGAAATCATCCAGGATACATAAGCGTCAGACTGTTTAGAATAACCAATAAAACCTGGATGATGGTTCCTGAACATTTTTACCTAAGAAGGTCTAGGCACACGGATTTAGTCTTTTTGTTGGGGGAAATTAGCTGGACCCCACACATAAAACTATTTCGTCAGTAGCGTTCATAGCAATAAATGCATCCTTCCACTATAAGACATACTATTATAAAAGTTCTTATTCAGGAAATGATTCAGCTGATGGAATGGAGTCTTCAGAAATTGACTTCATTCTTTGATGATCAAACATTGCCCATACATTAGCTTCAAAATAGGGCTCAAGTAAGTGCAAGGACGTGTGATAAATCAATCATATAGTCCACTTGTCAAAAAAATATTACAGATGAAAAAGTCCACGCAGTGCGAGACATTTTTACCAGCAGTCGAGTCTGAGGAACTGCAGAACAGTTCAAAATAAGCTCTCAATGCTGTCAAGCAATCATAACAAACGACCTGCAGTTTCGACAAGTGGGTACCAGGAGGGGCTCTTTCTTATTGGCTTAGAATCGGAGGATAAGGTGCTTGGAGAGTCTATCAGTAGGGTTATCAAAAAAAGTGTATCTTTAAGCCATACGCATTGTAAAATAAAAAGGGGACATTGTAAATGAGAATAGAAGAAGCTCCAGTTAAAGCAAAGACTCTTGCTCGAGCTTGACTCCCTTCTTGAACTGATGAAATTGTTTCAATAATTTTCTTTGTCAGGCTTTCATTAATTTTTCGCAAAATCTAGTTCAATCAAAAATACTGCATACTAAACAGAGCTGAAAAATGGGCTTCAAAAATAACATGACACATGCTGTCAAGCGATCATCACAATCCAGCCAGAAGAATACGAGCCAAAAATGCTTCCGTGAAAAGTTGATTTCTTTTAGTTTCTTTCAGTAGTTTGCAACTAATCCGGTAAAAAAGTTGTAGCATTTTGGGTCCTATCGCTGTTGGTGTATGACAAGTCTCCCGAGTCTCAAAAACTCTCTTCAAAGATCTCGCGCACGAACTACATGACAAAAGAAACGGAAAAAGTATAATTTACCTACCTACTTACCTATCTTTTTTCAGCTTTGCAGTTCCGTTTCATTCCTGAGTCCTTTGGGCTCATTCGAGCTTCCCAATTAAAGTGAGTAAAACTTATATCAGACTTGTGTGGCGAAATTTGGACAGAAGTAATGAAAAAAAAAACATCAAATTGAAAGTAAAACACTGGGGGAAGTTGTCAGACCATATAAGATTCGTCTCAGAAAATAGCGTAAGGCAATACATGTGGTAATTGCAGCATAGCTAAATTTTAAGCAATGTATCATTTTAGAAGCAATATTTCTCACAAAATTTACTGAACCATTCCAACTGCTTCACAGCGCTTCTCACCTTAGTTTCTTCTAATAAGGATCATCCAATTTGAGCGTTAAATGTTTCTCCAGCGAAGCCCAGCCAACAAAGGTGTTATTTGTTTGGACCATAACGTATCGAAATACAGCGCTAATACGCCAAATAAACTCGCGATGTAAGGGGCTTCGACCAAACTAAGTGAAATCGGTCGTGAATTTGCTTGCAGTTATAGCTTTTGCGTAAAATAGTAATACAAATATAAATCTGCTTGTGCTACATCTATCTCTGTCTGAGAGAAGCCGCTCATGAGTATGAGTGCTATATGGTGTTACGCTTTGATTTCAACAAACTGTTCGACACTTCAATCAAAGTTTGTGACTATTCTCAGAAATGTCTCTGCTTAGTTCACGAGTTATTTTGATTCATAATAATTCTGGAAAGATCTTATTTCTGTGTTAAAATGTTACTTTTTTGGGGAATGAATTATTTTACAACCACAGTAAATTTGGGTTGGCTATGTGACGAAGGCCAAGTGGAATTTAGTATCTCGTTACTTTACTTAATACTGTCATAATTTGAGGGATTTAGGTTTTCAATGAATTTTTGACCCTGTTTTATACTTTATGACTAACCACAAAATTATTAAGTAAAGAAAATGTTAGCCCGTTAACGCAGTTTATGTTTATTTTCACAACTTAGTTCTGCTTTGTTCATGATGAAGAAGGGAACTGGAATAAACTGTGCAATAAATATGACAATGTCGCTCGATTTTTCCATTGAAGGATTTCCTACATTCTGAAACTTTTCGTACCTGTACCCCAAGGTTTATTTCATAGACCATTTTTGTTTAATTCGCTATGATAACAGAAGATAGCAAATATATTCCAAAGAAGTGAATACCAAGTCTTATTACTGTCAGGCGAAAATAATTTCCTTCCAAGAACCCGTGTAAGTCCAGCAAATCGCTTTGAATTATCTCGCACCATAAATCTTTAAAATTCACTCCACTTCTGGAAATTCATTTTCCTCACCGTTCCCTGAAACAATTTATGGGATAACATTTAAAAGGAACTTTAATGAAAAGCTGAATAATTTCCACGTTGGACAACATTAATTTCACACACAGCAACTTGACAGGAGATTGAATGTGGACTATTGTGAAGCGAGTGGATGAGCATCGTGGTATGTTCAATGTAAAACATGAAACGGACGCAACGAAATTTCGCCGGTGGAAAATGCATTACTTATTCATACACTTCCTCCTTCTTCTTCCTTTTCTCTCTCGCATTCTGTTTCCGGGCTGCAGTTGCGAAGCTTAGCTAAGTATTGTTCCGCAATTAATTGCTTCGAGACCATTATCCTTATAATCTCTCAGTAATCCCTGAAATGATTCTAAAGACTACTGTTTGCTGAATTTTATATTTATTTCGAATAATGGAGCGTTTAAAATAAGCTTGAATCTTATTCAGTGAAAAGCATGAGAAAATGAAGTTTATATGTTAAATGAGTTTCATTGAATCTTCCGGGTAATTAAGTGAAAGTAGTGAGTATTTACATTCGTTGGTGGATAGAAAGGATGAAAATTGTAAGCTGAGTTTTAGGCAAAACTTCAAAGAGTAGAGGTGAACAAAACGGATTTTAGAGAGATGAGCATACAACTGTTACACATCCAAAGAGCAACTTGTTTTCATGCCCGTATAACTTTAAAAATTTTACATTGAAAGGATCTACTTTTGGGCTTGCTAGACCTTTTACTTATTTACAATGGCCTTTTCGATATTTATAGATGCTCCTAATTGATTTGAAATATTAAACAGTTTATTCTTTTATTATTATATTTATTAAGAAATATGAAACATTTATATTTTTTTGGCAATTTTATTTGAATTTTTATTTTGTTTAATTTCATTTTTATATTGTATGAATACTGAGATTTTACCAACACATTCTCCAATACTTTTGGTAATATTTAATCAATGGCCCGTCAAACATTTCCTTTTAATGCCTCCAATCTTTTTCATAAAGTAACGAAGATAAAACAAACGCATAAAATCGCATAAATTTGGAGCGCAAAGGACAGAACTACTTCGTCGAATATTACAGTCTGTAAATTTCGTTTTCGATAAATCGATTTTTTCGGTGGATGTGTCAAATGAAGCATCAGTAAGCTGGTGGCAAATATTTTCGACGTTAAACTCATCGACTCATAGGAAACAAACACATCCACTATTCACCGTAACGGAAGCTTGCTCCGCGTTTCGGATGAAATATGGACCGACGATGCCATGATCGTGTATTCACCCAAAATCAACGTAAACCACACCAAGCAGTGTATTAAAATGGATGTAAGACAGCTCCATGATATAGCCTTGGATTGTTCCCACTCTTGCTTGAGGTTATATTGAATAACGACGAAAAAATTTTATCACAGAACAAAATTTGGCACTGTGAGTTTCGTGAATCGTGTTTTGACTTTGAAAATAAATTTCTTCGAATCGGTATTTGACCGTTGAGTGTTTCATAATAAAACAATAAATTTTCATAGAACACACGTGCATGAATAAGACCCCAAAGGAAAATAAGCAGCTTCTCGGCTCATATTTTCCCTAAATCCAATGACGTTTACAGAAAGATACCACCAGTAACAAAATTTTTACAACGCCCGTGCAAATTCAGTTGCGAAAATTTCACAACTTGTACAATGTACAACTTCTAAAACATTGAATCTATTCATTTTTAATCGCCAAAATAACTAATTTTGATATTTGACGATTTCTTCCTTTTGATAAACAGTTATGTACCTAGTAGCACTCAATGACAACTGATTTTACAGTTTTTTACCATGATTCGTGAGTGGATTTTCAAATTTAGTTGAAATTTTTAATTTCGATATATTTTATACTGTTTCCCACATTTCCATGATAACGTCATAGGTTTCAAATTTTTAATTTTGACATCTGTCATTGGATCAGAATTGATATCTATTGACGACCTCATGGGATTGAAGAAACAAAAGGGTGTTTATTTCAAGTGATGAAAATTGTTTTCTTCTTTAAAAATTGAACAGTATTAATATGAGAAGCATGAATGTGAGAAAAATATTTTAAATAGTCAAAAAGCATCAGTGATTCCCAATTATTTTTTTTGCCTTTGAATCAATGGTTGCCTGTTTTTGGGCATAAGGTATGTAAATGCTTACATACACTTTCTTTTAATAGGGTAGCAAATTTTCCATTGGAATGATATCTAGTGAATTTCCGGCCAGTCCAGATACACTTCCAAAATAACCAATTCTTCAAAATTTGGCTGATAAACATAGATGAAACGAAATAAATGTTCTACAATCACCTGGAAAGACTAGTCGATTTATTGCCTACAAACGTCACAAAAATAATTCTAGGTGAATTCAACGCTAACGTTACAATGAACTATCTTATCGGTGAATGACTGGAGGATAGAGCCTCCATTAAGCAAACGAAAACGGTCAGGGTCTCATTGACAATGCATTTGTCACAAATCTTGTCATACGTTCGACTTGCTTGACTTGCTAATATGCCATTGGTATCACTGAATGGCCTTGGATTGGACCTCGAACATGCCGATGTTCACACACATCGAGGAGCCAATTGTAACTCAAATCAATACTTGATTATACTTTTATATCAATGTCACATGTCAAAGGCGTATTAGACGAAGACTTCTACCAATTAGACTTCTACCAAAGTTCGACACCGAAAGGCTCCAAATGGCGTCCGTTGCCAAGGATTTCACGAAGTCTATCTTGCTAAAATTACAAGAAAGTCAACAATCTCGTAATTCCGTATGAAGTGGAACCAAGTGGAAGCCTGTGCAGATGACATCAAAATTTGTCACACTAGCTGATAACCGCAAAAGAACTTTTCCTGAAACACAACCGCAAATCAAAACTCGTAGGGCTAAAAATCAATGAGGATAAAACAAAGCTCATGACGTAGTCCAGCGAAAATACTCCAAACATGATATGCCTAACATGTCACAGTTTGAGAAAAGAGTACTGAAAATGTGGGCGAATTTGTGAATCTAGGCGCCAAAATGACAAGAACGGCGAACGAAAGAGACGAATAAGAGTACAGATCGCAAATGAAACCTTTTATATGAATTGAGCGATTATGATGTCCAGCTTCAAAACAAAGCTTCAAGTATATAAATCTATGATAAGACTTGTGTTATGCTAAGGGTGTAAAGCCAAAGCTTGGATGAACCTTGGGTGGATCCAAAAAACTGAAAATATATGAAAAGTCTTTGAGCAACGGTTCCTGAGGCGGATAATTGGACCGAGGGTAGACGGGAGCCAATGGCGAGTTCAATACAACCATGAACTGCATGAAATTTTTGAAGAGCCGGAGGTCTAAACGATTGTAAGACTGCGGAAGCTTCAATGGGCAGTCCATATGAATTAACCCAGCCTTGGGGTTAGAACCTTGGATCTACCTCAAGACGATCCCAAGCCCGTGTATATGGGGAGGGAGGAAGGGAGTGGCGATGTGTGTCGAGTTGATGGAAAGCTGAGTAGGGAAACTGAAAGATGGACCTGACGCCTAAGAAGACGTTGTCCAGATGTGCTTGTGAAATTGTGAAATTGCCGAAATTTGAGACTGACGGACTGTTGAACTGTTAATGTTGTATACGTCTTGCTGATTTGATGAACCTGTTGAACTGGAGAAAGGCGGCGATGTAAGGTGGTGCAGACTTGGTAGGATGAAGCAACCCAAGCACCGAAGACGTTACTGCAGGCTATTTCGGCTCTTGTGGCCAAGGTGAATGAGGGAAAGCTAGCGGAACCTTCTGATATGCGGTGACTGGTGAAAGGTGTAAGGTGAAAGATGAAAGATGAAAGATGAGGAGGACTGATGACTTGATGACCCTGGTGACTGATGTATATGCTGGACCGATGAGAAGTAGAAAATGAAGATATGATGGATGTGAGATGCATGACGATTAAGGTAGACTTGATTGAAGTTGGGACCAAAACGAGTTCAACCAAAACGAGTACCTATGACGTCGCCAAGGTGGGCGTACCGAGGGAAAGAGTCTTTGGGAGCGGAACCAATGGAGAGATATCTACTGAGAGTACTCGATGTATTGAAGCTATAATGACGGAGACTGAACTGAGAAACTGATTGACTGACTGTGAGTAAACTATTGTGTTCTGAGTTGATAATATAAACCGATCTATATGCTGATATGGTAAAATATGGTATGGAAATGATATGGATTGGTAAAAGAAGAAGTAGAGGAAGAAAGATGTTCGTCGAAGAATTTAAAGTGAAGTAATGTGTCAAGTTGATATCTGTTGTGTACCGAGAAAGATTGACAGATTGACTAGAAGACTAAATGTTACGAACTAGTTGTTGTGTTCGATATAGACTGAGTGACGTTCATTGTATTAGCAGTTGTGAAAGCTCGCCAAATCAAGTTGTTGATTAGATGGATGCGAGACAAGTACACTGCTATGATCTGTTGTCTAAACGCTGAAAAAAACTGCTCGTTTTTTATATGTGCATATATGTTGTGACGGTGGTTAACCCGGACCCTATAGACTTGTGCTATAGGACTCCGGGTGATGCAGGGGGGCTAATGGTCCAAGCCTGGGTTTGTTCCATTCAGTATTTGGGGAGTACTGACCCCACGCACCCGAGGTGTGAGGAAGGGTTATCAGTCCCGTGCGCCAGGAGCAAAAACTGAGAGTTTTTTCTTGGTCTGTAGAGAAGCGCAACCTGATCAGAGGTTATCTGAATCACGGTTTAGGGAGAGCCCATGACAGGTTACTGTCATCCCCCTACACGGTTGAGGAGCCTATTTTTGGCTGAAGCGTGGTGGTTTCGAAGGCTAGAGAGTAGTGCTGAGCACACACCAGTTGTATTCGGGTATCCAGGAAGCTTTCATAAAGCTTGTTCGTTTTCGAACGTTACTCATTTACAAAAGAGAATTTAATTGAAAAGATCATTTATAGCCACAAGTCCACGTCAATATATTGCTTATATTCAAAAGCAATATTTTGTAAATTTTTTGAATTACAATATTATTGTCCTCTTGCTGAATGCCGACATCGTTCTTGGGAGTATCCGAAGGTTGCTGATGTCCAATGTCTTGCTCGTTTTCTCAAATAAAAAAGAAAACTAAACCCAATGACGATACAATTATTATTTTCATTTTTTGAAATAGCTTGGCTACTTAGTAAAATTTTTTTAAAGTTTTTGTTATATATTTATTTCATCACTTATTAGAAAACATAAAACAATGATAGAGCCAGTTTTTGTTCGTTTGTGTACTTTGACGACAAGAATTTTGTCGGGTGATAAGCTGCGGGAATCCCCCCATAATAGACACACAAGCCCGTTTAGAAAAACCTACGAGAAGAAACAAGGGTTGTCGATCTTTGTTGTCGAAGTTATGACTGTTTTTATGTGTCCCTATTTCTTCACCCCCACACATGATTGACCTTTTATTGGGAGTTGAAGGCCCTTTGTATTCACGGGGTTCCGGCCTTTAGCCCAAAAAGGGTTCAGGTAGATTCGCCCCTGCTGCGGCCGCCATGAGTTGGAGATACAACAAAACCGTCGCTCTTGAAACTTTTGTCATCTTTGACGACATTTCCGGAGTCTTTTGATCTTTATTACGTTCATCTTATTTTTAGCTAGTTTTTGGATGTTGATCTTTTTCTAGGAGTGAAAAATCGATAGTATACATTTCTTACTTTTTCCACCCGTTCTCCCTCCATTAAGGGTTTACTGACACTATTGTTGGCAGTTTAAGCTTTATCGGTTAATGTTTTGACAATTCGGGTTAAGATGTAGTCAACAAATGCATAGTTTGGGTTTCTATCGAACTTTAAACTCTAGAAAGATACCTCAGTTTCAAAAAAAAAATATTTCAAAATATGAATATCGCGATTTTTCCCTAAAATTTTCCAATAGTGAACAATCGTTTCCAAATATCCTTCACTTTGAAGATCTCAATGCCACTTATGTCAAAGAAGTTTAAGGTGCTATTTTACAATTCTATAGTGGGCTCTAAGGAAATTAAAAATGCGTCAATATTTTCTTAATATTGTCTACTTAGTGGTAAAAAGACGAGATTTTTTTGCGGTAAAAAAAGACCAAGTTTTTTACCCAGACTCTAGACACATTGTTTTTCAGCTTCTTCAACTCCAATATTCTATCGAGGTTGTAATAGATACAAATATTACTTAAAATAAATCGGACTTTACACTTACACTTTTTTATACACTTTCATTTTTTGCAATTACAGATGTGAAATCTTTTCACACGAACAGAACAACCTGTTTTTAGTCACTCTCTTATTTAAGGATATTTTCAATCATAGTACGGTGTAAAGAAGTTCTTAAGCAATCAATCGAAAAAATTCGTTTTACGTCATTGTAGGAATTATAAGATTATAAGAAATTGAAGCGTGCATTTCTTGCGAAAATTTGAACAATATAGATTTTTCTCAGTCGCAGAGTTCATAGTATTTCATTGAGTATACTGTAATCAGTGTTGTAACAGTGCGCTGGTGTTCCGTGTTGAATTACGACATGACGTGTGCTGCGGAAGCCAATCATCCTTGGCTCACAGTTAGCATGTAAGAGTATCTTTGCATTAAACAAAGTATCTTTAAATCACTTGTAATTACGAAGGCAATCAAACGTTAGATTTCTCCTTGTTCTATGGGAAATATTAGCTCACGGCACTTTTAAACCAGATATTAAAGAGATAATCCGAAATTATTATGGAAGTTATTAAAGCAAAGTTTTCAAATATTACCACCAACCAGTACTAACTTCTTCCCATCAGATATCTTCTTCCTCTTGGAAAATTATAAATCTTAGTGCTGCCCTGGAGGAGGAGCAGGCCGCGCTGCAGAAGTGGTTAAAATGACAAACGACTCAGTAGGCATTATAGAAGCATTTTCCTCAGTGCAACATTCATTTGTATTTCAGAGTGGAAAGCTTATAACGGATGGAAACTTGTGGATTGCCGGGGAAAGTGGCTGAGAATCGTAGTGGGCTCTCATTTTAACGTAATTCAACTTGGACAATTTTATTATGCAAATTGTGATGACAACGACGATGAAGATAGCAGCAACGCAATTTACAGAAACATAGCAAAAGACATAAACGGAAAATTTATGTGGAGTAACGCGACCCGCGAAAACTCGATATGAAAAGCAAGCATATATTTGTATCTGAAAATTGCAGGTCACGTTGCAGCATTCAAATCATACGTTTCATTTAATTGCTTCATTAAACACAACCACCAGGCGGCACATTTTAAACACGCCATTGTAATAGTCAGATTCATGGCGTTAAATTATTGTAAATAAACATATATGGCGGACAGGATTGCTACCGAGTCGGAATGGAATTTACAATGTTGTTTTCAATTAACCTTTGAAGTGGAGAGACATGGACATTGTTTTTCAGTTGGCACAAGTACTGAACTTACGCCAGGCGAATAATTCATTGAAACAATTATTTTTATTGGAGTGTTTTCATTGCATTTATTTGCATTTATTTCCAAATAAGAGCAATTCAAAATTGTTGGAATTATTTTAGTTAAAATTTATGCACTTTGAGTGAACTCTTTTGAATTTTCATAGAGGTGTGAATGGTTATTTCAACTATCGATTACAGCCCCAGGTCCAAGTTTTTGACGCACGTATATATGATTCAAAATTCTTAGAAACTATGCATCCACTTGCTATAATTTTAAGAAAGATAATGTATTTGTTGAATTTCTATATACAGTGGCGGCCAAAAGCCTACATACAGCACCTTATATTGAGTTTCTGAGTGATTGGAAGCTTTAATCAAAAGCCCATTGATGCCGCTTTTTTCATTATCGAAAATATATATTTTTGAAAAACAAAAACAAAAACTTTTCATAACAAACTTAAAAAGCAATTCATAAAAACGAAAAAAATTACGTGACAAAAGTCTACGTACAGTCAATTTGTTGCAGAATTTTTCATAATGTAAGCATAATTTTTCTAAATATTATTTGTTTTATTATTTTGTTGGGCCCCCTTGAGCATCAAGTACTGCTTACAGTCTTCGGGGCATAGAGGCGACTCAATTACTGGTTTACTCCGGCGTTATTTTCTCCCATTCTGCTAGGAGTGCATCCTTCAACGATTCATCCTTGTTTTTTATGGAGTACTTCCGAACTTTTCGCTCAAGAAGCTCGTATTCATGCTCTATCGAATTTATATTCGGGCTTTGGGAGGATGATTAAGCTGTCTGGGAGCGTAATATAACAACCTATCCCTAACGATATGAGCTGTATGCTTTGGATCGTTGCCTTGTTGAAAAAAGGCACAACTATTCCACGGATGGCTGTAAATGTTGTTCCAACAGGCTTTTGTATACAAAGCGATCCATGCTGGATTCAATTAATGATAATCTTCCGACTCCAGATGCTGCTATGGCTCCCAAAACCATGACATTACCTCCACCATGCTTGACTGTAGGAACCAAGTTTTTGGGATCTAAGGCAGTGTTGTCCTTCCTCCGGATTTTGGCGCGACCATCACATCCAAAAATGTTAAATTTGGACTCATCAGTAAAAGTGACTTCCAAGACTTCCAAGAATCCATGCCCTTGTTAATATGAGTCTTTGTGAATTCTGGGCCTAGAAGTCGATTTTTAGTGATATTAATGGTTTTTTACGGGGAGTTCTGCTTCGACAACCATTTGCATTCAACTCCCGCCTCATAGTCATTGTATGGGCAATCTTTTTACTCATCCTAGCGATATGCTCTGCTAAATTTTCAGCACTTGATTTGGGATTTTTGCCCATTTCCTTTTAAATTAGACTGAGGTCTCTCCGCGAAAGTTTTTTCGGTTCGGTCGGTTTGTTCTTAATAGAACCGGTGTTTTCGAAGTTTTTTATTATTGTTTGCACTGAAATTCGCTTTAACTTCAATAGTTTCACTATTTCACCATGCGACTTATTGTCTTTTCAAATAAATTTGAACAAGTAATTTTCGCTTATCACTGCGAATTTCTTTCCTGGACAACATTTTTTCGACCTTACACTTCAAAACTAGCGTAAAACTATAAAAGCGTTGCAGTTGCACTTCCACAACAAATAAACGAATAGGTTCTTAGGAAATTCTGCTTTGTTTCCCAGTACAGTGACAGTACGTAGACTTTTGTTAAGACATTTGTTTTTCTTTTCTGTGAATTTCTTTAAAAGGTTGTTATGAAAAGTTTTAGTTTCTGTTTTTTAAAAATATATGCATAAAACGACATTGATGCTGTTTTGATGAAAGCTTCCAATCACTCAGAAACTCAGTATAGAGAGCTGTATGTAGACTTATGGCCTGTCACTGTAAGAAGTTGTGATGGAGGTTGTCGATAGTTTGACAAATGAGAGTGTCAAACAACGTTGACGTTTCTGTTCAGTAAGGCTAAGCAATTCATCACAAATCGTTTAATACCAGAATAATCCTTCTAAATTGTAGAAATATACATTGAAAAAAGAAATCTGCTTGCGAAGTTCATAGAGGACTTAGTCGATTTTACGGTCAACATAATCGGCCTAGTTAACAAGCAATTAATGCTTTGTAGATCGTTTTCGCACAAATTTCACTCTTTTCGATTCAAAACTATCAACACAACAAACAATTTGCGTACCGAAGAGAATATTGCTGCTGTAGTGTTGAAGAAGATGCCGAAATGTCAATTCGCCGCTGTGCGCAACTTATTGGCCTTTGTTCTTCCTCTTTGTTCGGCCTCCCGTAAGGGGGGAATAGGGTTTTAAACATTTTTTTCCCAATTTTTATCTCTTATTTTGGATGAATGCATAACATCTCAAGAATTTTGTGTCAAAATTGCAAGAAAATCGGAGCAAAATTGACAAAGTTATGACTATGTTTTTGGGCGCGATCAACTGACTCCATACATATAGGCCGAGCAGAGCAGGAAGCTGGAAAACGAACAAAGAAGACAGGATTCGTCGTAGACAGGAGCAAAAAGATACTTAAGACAACCTGGATGATTGCAACATTCTTTATGGACCTGGAATCGATGATTCAGTGTGAGGTAAGCCGATAGAACTCGCTTATGAACGTTCGATCTTAAATTTTTTAGTGTTCAAAACTTTAAAAAGTTTTTCCCACAACTCATATTTACAAAGTCGGTGCCACCCATAACTTCAAAACTACTGCAACGATCGTTTTCAAATATTGAACACAATTTCTGTACATAATTTACGAGGTGAAGCTGGAGAATTTTTTTCAAATTTATTAATATTTTACATTTTACAATAACAAATTAACCGATTTTTTTTCGCATAAAATCGTGTTTTTACGTTCAAAGTGTTCTCAAAAAATGAAAAATTGAAATTTTGGAAAACTCATTCCAAGGTTGCCTGGCCAAAGCAATTACTTAACGATATAATTTTGGTTTTTTAATTTCAGATGATCCAGCACCGAGTTCGGAGTGTTACCGCCATTCAACTTTTTTTTCCAGGCGCTCCAGAATAATTGCCGCTATTACTGTATTTTTCAATATTTCTCTATAGAAATTTCAAACAATATTCTTCAAATATCATACTATAATGTATCATTCGTTTTAACGAATAAATTTCAACTGTTCCATAAAACAAAAATCATAAAATTGTGCCTTTTTTCACACGACTTAACCCTCTTCACCTCTTAAAAATACAGGTCACGCGACAATGAAAGCCAAATGACCTTCATTTTTGTCGCGTTTTTGCTGATTGGGCTAATATGAAAATGGCCGATAATGAGCATTTTAATCGAAGAACTGTGTTTAGCGATGAAATCTCAATTCTGGTTAAATGGCTTAGCCAATAAGCAAAATTTGCCGTTTCTGAGTGTTTGGTGCGGTTTACGCGCTGGGTCCTCATTTCTTTGAAAAGCGCTCCATCAAGACCCAATTTCCGTGCCCTTTTTTTTCAAATTTTTCTTCATAACTGAGTTTATCCAGAGGTTTGTTAAGGAAGACAAGTTCTTTAAACCGCTGGCAGCTATACATCCCCAGGCTATAACATTGTCATCCCCATGCCATAATGTATGTTGAACGTTTCTCGGAAGAAGTTCAGTATTTTAAGTCCTCCATACTAATATATCGGAATGGTATATGTAAAATTTGGTCTCATCTGAGAATTTCATCCAATTCCTAAAGTCGAGTTCTTTATTTCTAAATATATTTGCGAAACATGATCTTTTCATTTTAGCAACTTTTTTAATCAGCGTTTTTTTTATATACTCTCGACTGATAATCAGCCTTGCTGAGAGCTCTACGTATGGTACGCGCACTTACCCTGATATCAGTTATGATAACTAATTCATTTTTAACTTTTATTGATGTAACAGTAGGGTATTTTGACGATTCTTGTGATTTTCGTTTGTTTTTGTTTGTTATTTTCCATGCCTTGCCACTTTGAATTTATTTTCCAGTTATTTTCTCTGAACAATTTTACAATATCGGAAACTATCGAACGACTTCTGCAAATGATTTTTGAGATTTCAGAAAAGCTTTAATTTTTTTAATACAACATTAAGATAACATCTCTTTCATCTAGACATGTTTTTTTGCAATTCAGAGACATGTTTAATCGTCTTCAACTGAACTGACAAATAGTCACTGACAGAAAAAAAAACATATGTTCATATACTGGGGGATAACCCCATATAGATTTCGTATAGGAAAAGTATAACCCTGCCATTTGACATCTGTCAAAGTTAAATGTCATCCAAAACGTGTTTTTTTAGTTGAAGGTTTGCCATTTAGAAATATGAATCGTTTAACAGTCAAAGAACGCGTGAAAATTATTAAATTTTATTATAAAAGTGGTGATTCTGCTGTATCAACATTTGGGGCTTTACGAGTCGATTACGGTCGACATAATCGACCTACACAGCATACAATTTTGAACACAGTGATCTGGTTATTGATATTGCAAGGCCTGTGCATCATCGCAACATTCGTTCTGCTGAAAATATTGCTGTCAAAGTGTGGAGGAAGACACGAATTTGTCGATTCCTCGATGTGCTCAACATTTGGGCTTGTCTTACGGCTCATTATGGCGGATTTTGCGTTAGGATTTGCATCACCATCCGTACCAAATCCAACTCACTCAAGAACTTAAGCCTCAAGACCATACCCAACGCAGAATGTATGCGAATTGGGTGATTGAACAACAAGCCATTGATAACGATTTTTCGAACAAAATTTTCTTTAGTGATGAGGCTCATTTTTTGCTCTGTGGTTACGTAAATAAACAGAATTGCCGCATATGGGGCTCTCAAAATCCTCAGGTGATCGCAAAAAGGCCTTTGCATCCCGAAAAAGTGACCGTTTGGTGTGCATTATGGTCTGGTGGTGTTATTGGCCCGTTTTTTTGAAACCGATCAAGGAAGAGCCATTACAGTCAATTCAGACCGCTATGGACGCATGTTAACCGATTATTTGAAAGAAAGAAAGAAAGAAATTGAAGATTATGATCTCGAGAACATGTGGTTCCAACAAGCCGGAGCCACAAGCCACACAACACAGGCTAATCGAGCACTTTTGCAAGAGAAATTTCCAGGACGCGTAATTTCGAGATTGAGTGATGTCAATTGGCCCGCAAGATCCTGCGACCTAACACCTTTGGATTTCTTTTTATGGAGCTATGCGAAAGATCGTGTTTACGCAAACAATTCTCAAAATCTTGAGCAATTGAAAACCAATATTCGTGAAGTTAGGGCCGAGATATTGCCGGAAATGTGCCGAAAAGTCATTGAAAATTACCTCAAAAGGATTGAGACCTGCAAGAGGTCCCGTGGAGGACATTTGAATGATGTCGTATTTCACGTATAATAGCAACGTTCAATCTTTATTTTGAATTAAAAAATTTCGTTTCCATCTGAATATTTTATGTGTTTTCTTTAGCTTTACTTTCCCAAGCGTAAAATGGATAACCCTATATATTTAGTGGAACTCCCCGTAAAGCTTCAAAATGCAATCAAAAAATTTACTCCAAACTTCACATGACTTTTGTCATTTTTTTTTTCAAAATATCCCTTTACTTATATCCACAAAATGTATTGTGAATAAGAATTATTATTCTCCTTTCTCAAAAAATCCATTTTATATCTGACTTCATTGTTATGTAATACATTAAGAATATATAAAGTTTTAATTTGCGGAAAAATTTTCAATTATATTTCTAAGCGTTTGTTTGTGAAGGTCCTTTTTTGTTTCTCGTGCAGTCCGATCACTTGTGGCCACGTTTGAATGTGCTGCCATGCTTAACCTTCCATTGTTCATGCATCACTAGAGCTTTGACAGATCTCTTTGCAGCATAATTCATCGTAACCTTGAGGTATTTGACGTTTTCACACCGAATCTTTCTCTTGCTATAACTGAATCCAAGTAATGGATTTGAAATTTGGAAAAGCGCAATATAAGAGTACTTCTGGAAACTAAAACCATTGTTATAGATGATTCGTATTATTATGCGAGCGAAAATGGTTAAATCATCTCAGCGTTAAATCAAAGTTTTCCAGCAAGAAAACGCAGCAAAATAAATTTCTTCGGAAAGTGTTTCTTCCGATTTGCAACAATTTTATCATCGTAAGATGTCAAAATGGAACTGGTAATAGGAATGTTCGGACCTGCAGTGAAAATATTATGACACATTCACCAACCGTAAATAACGAATTAAAAAGTAGCAAAACTACGTTTGAGTGTTTTTATGCGACATTCTAAAACTAAAACAATTGAAATTACTTAGGCGAAAATTAATTCTTCTCGACCAGAAACATCGGAAGACGAAGAAATGAATGTATTCTACTTCTAAATGACAAACGTCAGACATTTTAGTAATTCTCCTGCTTTTGTTGTTAGCAGGACTGTTCTAACATTCCGGCACTGGTATACCAATTTTTCGCTGAACATTTTCAAAACGAAGTGATTTATTTTTTATTGACAAATTAAAATTTCATAACGCTTTGACCAAAGAAGAGAGAATCAAGTCGGACAATTGGATCTGATTGGAGAATCCTTTGTGAAAATTTTTCAAAAGAGCTGATGTTGGAGAACCGATGGTGTTTCGAAGGAGATGCAGTTTCCGTCAATAGATGCCATTGAAACCCAAAAAACTTGTAATGAAAGTTAAGGGTTAGAATATATCGTGGCATTGGAGACATTTTCCACCATCAATTTCGAGGTTTATTTAGAATTTATTTATATTTTGTGAACAACCAGAAGATAGGTTATTTTCGGTCTGAAATAAGTCTTTTGATCACGTCGAAAATATGGCGAGCAGCGTTACAGACTCTTCAAGAAACAAGACAATGGACTTCTGCGTAATTTAGGGAATTTAGTGGAAACTTTGAAGTCTTGAAAACCTGTCAAAATCGGCTGACAGTTCTAGGAGTTAATAAAACTTGCATTCCACTATTTTTAACGAAAACTTTTAAAGGAATGCTCAACAAGATTTACGAATGTTTATTTTATGTCATCTTTGCATTATGACTGACAAATTGACTACTGCTAATAATAACGGTAGTCTGAAGATCGTTATAGTATTGGTCCAAAATAAGTGAAATTTTGCTTGGTTTTCTAAATTTTCCCGCATTTAAGTATAAAACAAGAATGTTCCTCTAAAGGCCTTTGCATAAAAACGCAAGATAAATATACCTTCATTTGTGTGTTTTCTCCCTCTGAAAGAAAACGTTTGAGAGTCTTACGGTTTATTTACTTAGTCCGTGTTACGGATAAAACATATAAACCATCAGTTACCACCTTTAAAACTGTTGACAAAAGTCTCTAGAACTTACGACACCGGTCTTCAACACTATTTTTTACGTTTCCAACTACGCTAATATTATAGGTATGGTTTCAGGTATACTGATGGTAAGTAGCATATTAACCCTTATGTCAATAACCAACTTTACCGACAGTAGTCAATGACCGGGTACCCCGGTACCCATATTTAAAAACATTGTTTTAACAATGTTAAAACAAATATTTCGCAATGGTTTTTAATTTGTTTATTAAAAAGAAATAAATTATGAATATTTTATGTATTTTATATGAATATTTTGTTATATATATAAGTAATTTTGAACATGAGCGGCTAGAAACAGCCTATTGAAATCGGCGCGGAGAAAGGTCAGCATGGGCAGGTATGAAGCAAATTCACTGATACTTGCTAGAAAGGTCTCGAATGTTCGGTTCACGAATAACTTGTAGGGTCGACCTTCTATTTATAACCTGCTAGTTTATGGTGAATGCATCAGAATCCAGCATTAGTGAAAGCGTGGCTCAGTCAGCGTTGTTTGTATACCTGAGCATGTACAGAATGGCGTCTTTGCTGACACGTGCTCAATTCAACAGGTAATAATATTGTTTAGAATTATTAAATTAAAAATTGTTTAATATTATTCAGTATTGTTCATGTCAATAATGTCAATAATTTTTGGTCATAGATTATGTAAGGCACAACAAGATGCCCATTTGAACAGCGTGTGTGATGAATCTGACGACGAGAGCACAAACTTTTCTGATAGTGACGACGATGATTGGATTCCTGACGAGCGAAATGAAGGTGAGGTATCTGATAACGAAGAATATTGCGCCAACGAAAATGATTCAATTCAAGTAGCCAGTGACGATTCTGAAAGCGAAGATGACAATGACAAGAACGGAGCTGTGAACGCAGGTAAAATAATTGTTTTCATTTGACTAATTAATGAATTTTTAATATGGAACGCGTTCTTATCGTTTTTATTTATTTTTTTTCTAGATCTAACTGCACGTACGTTTGTCGCAAAAGATGGAACCCAATGGCAAAAAAATCCTCCTAACACAACTCAAACTCACCGTCACAACATTGTGAGACAAAGAGCTGGTCCCCATCGCTCGACCGAAACACTCTCAGCGGCTGAAACATTCAAAAGGATTATAACTCATGAAATGGTTGCTTTGATTACTCGTTATACTAACCAGAAGGCACATCGAGTAATCTGAGAGTGGAATGAAAAAAAATCCGAATAAACCGTCGAGGACGTGGGAAGATGTAAATCGCAAAGAGATGTATTCGTTCATTGCAATTCTTATCGCAGCAGGTGTCAGTAATGGAAACAAAGATCATACTACTGAGATGTGGAAAACGTCATCATTCCCTCTGTACAGGGCCACAATGAGCATCAATCGTTTTTGGAATATCCTACGGTTTATAAGATTTGATGATGCGCGGACGCGAGAGGAACGATCCAAAGAGGATAAAGAAGCTCCAATTAGTGAAATCTGGTCGATGATGAATGCAAATTTCTCCGCTCTGACTGCACGGCACAGAACTTATCATCTATGAGCAGCTGTATCCGTATCGTGGTCGAACCAAATTTACGCAATATATACCATCCAAACCAGCCAAGTATGGTATCAAAGTGTGGTGGATTTGTAATGCTAAAAGTGCATATCCTCTAAAAGGCATTATTTACACTGGGAAATATGGCAACGTTAGAGAAAAAAATCAAGGCGAAAATGTTGTCAAAAATATAGCAGCACCGTACAAAGGGAGTGGAAGGAACATCTGTATGGACAATTTTTTCACGACGTTACCGCTCGCGTAGCTCCTATTGTCGTGGCACTTGACTGCCGTAGAAACCCTGCGAAGAAACAAGCCGTGTATTCCGAAAGAGATGACTGTGACAAAGAATCATGCACAATTGTTCACGCTGTTTGGTTTTCACGAAAAAACGACGATTTGTTCGTATGTGCCGAAGAAAAATGAAACAGTTATACTGCTTTCGACGATGCATTCGGACATGGCAGTCGCTGACAACGCTCAGAAAAAACCAGAGATGATTTTGCACTATAATCAGTACAAAGCTGGTGTTGATACGATGGACCAAATGGCCGGCAGATACACGACACACCGAAGCACAAATAGGTGGCCATTAGCAATGTTTTTCAATGTCCTCGATATAAGTGCACTCGCGGCGTACGTGATTTATAAAGAGAACAACTCCATGCTGCCGAAAAAGACGAAAGCCCGTCGTATGTTTTTGCTTCAATTGAGCGAACAACTTGCTCTTCGAAGCATTCATGAACGCTCCGAAAACGTTCAAATTATGAGGCATTACTCGACTAAACTTGCAATCGAATCTATCATCGCGAAGGTTTTGCCGCACGTGTCGACGACCCAGAGAGCATGTCCGACCCTGGATAAAACAGGAAGAAAGAAGGTGACCGGTTGTTGCCACATTTGTTTGGCACAGGATCTGAAAAGACGGCGAAAAACAAGAAAGGCGTGTCGGCAATGTGAAATGCCGGTTTGCAATGAACACGCCACTACGTTGGTTGAATGTAATTCGTGTCACAGAAGTCCATCTGAATAAATTTGTTTGCTAATTTTTATTTAAGTATTAAGTATTCGATTATCTATAATTAATTATTAATTAAGTATTAAGCATTCAATTTTGCACCATTCTTTATCATTCTTAATGCTTTTTAAATTGGGTACCCGGGTACCCGGTCGTGGCTCAGAACAGAATATTTTGAACTGTCAATTTGAAATTAAAAAAAAGTTTTTTCCATTGAAATTTCGTAATTATGATTCAAAATAGGTTGAATGAAGATGATCTGAAATATTAGACTGGAATTTGTATCGTAGCAATCGTGAAATTGTGACGAACGGTGTACCCGGGTACCAGTTCATTGACATAAGGGTTAAATTAGTAAAACTACTGGTGAATAGATTTGAATGTTTCGGAATTAATCGAAGAAGAAGAAAATTTATCCCTTAGCTTAGGGATGGTGGTAGAGGGACATTTAAGGTGTCGCCAAGATAAACTGCGGGTTTTAAAGGATTTTCGTAAACGATCATGTTTGCTGAAACCTCGACCATAACAAACCATAACAAGCTCTCGGCCATAACAAACTTGCTACAGGATGAAAAACAAGGTTTTGGGTATGTGATAAGAAAAAAACCATCAAAAAGCCTGATGCCTGGAACACGGTCATGTTTATTGAAAAAGTTGTGCAATTTCGGCTAATAAAGATGCGAGGATTACTCAATTTTTTGTTGTTGTCAATTTTACTAAATTTAATTTGACTTATAATGGTGACCTTTGAAATTCAGTTAGCAAAGTTTATGTCAGGCCTACGTTTGTATGATATAACATTATATATTTGTTTATTTTTTATCCGAAAAGAAAATAAATTTACTGAGATCGAAGAATTTCGTTTTAAGTTTTGTTAAACACTAACTGCAATTTGATTTTCAGTAATCAAATACCCAAAACCTAAAAAAACAATGAAACAATGACCTTCACACATCAAAAATTGGGGCCCAGGAGTCCGCACATGGAACACTTTCGCACTGCGGTATGAAGGATAAACCTTCATGATAAACGGAAGGTTATTGCTTACATTTTAATCATTTCAAACATCATTATATGTCACATTGTAGTGCACTTCTGATTCCACTTGCCATCACGTTTACAAATACAAAGCAAATTTCCATCTAGAACGCCTCCCATGTGTCGATATTTCATTACAATGAAGAGCAAGTTTACAGTCGAGCGATATGTGTGCAGATATTGATATTCTTTTTTTATATCCCTCATACGTTTCAGACATGTTAGGGGATGTCACATCAAGGGATATGACTCTCTTTCTCGGAGATTGAATAGAAGCCGGCCTTTGAGTCAAGTTCTTTGAAGAAAGACGAGTAGAAGGATGGGATTTTTGCTTATTCGCAGGATATTGTGTACGCATCGTAAAATTAACTATAGCCATGCATAAATATGAATATGATATTGGAACACATGAATGAATGTGAACATGCCTTGACTAGGCTAAACAAGTCCTTCTATGTGGACATTGTAGTATATCGCAGCACAATGTTTTAGAAATTTATGCTGAAATCTACTTATGCATATGCAGGACCTATAAAGGAAAAGCTAATGCATGGGCAAGTTATCTAAGATATAAAAGAGTTAAATGACATGTGGTAAGTGGCAGGGACGCAAATAGGAAGTCATAAGTGGACGATATGAAGTCAGAGAATGAGATCATGTATTTACATGTAGGTTACATGATCTAGTCTACTACTAGTACCTAGGATACTCGAAGCAGCTTGTATGAATTGATTAGATGCATTCATTTTCTTTTTAAGTTTAATATACCGTTATGGTCACAAACATTCGGAGTTTCATATTAGTTGAGTTTAACACAGTTTTTGGGTTTTGTTTTTCATTAATTTAGTCATCAGTTACTTTCGTTTCATCATGAAACATTTATTATGCTGTAATTAAATAACAAAACCATTAAACATAAATAACAATAATTAATAATTAAATAAATAACAAATTTCACCACTATCACCTCAAACTTCCCTTCTCCCATCTTTCTGAAAGTTTATCAATTGCTCCCCTGTTAAATGTGGCTGATTTGGACTGCGCGAAGTTTCCGACAATTCGCTTGACTGGCTCTTCAGGATGGGGGGTTTTAAAACTTCAAAACATTCAAAAAGATTTCTAAGAAACAAAAAAGTAAGTAGCCTGTCAGAGCCAGATCCAGGGAATAGTAAAGCAGACCATACATGCTCAAAATTTTTTCCTGGTCGTGGTCGTACGTGGTCGATCATTTTTGTATAAAAGATTGACGTTTGAGCGGTTGACGGGGGCGGAACGCTTTTCATGAAGTTTGTCAGAGACTTTTTCAAACGTATTTATGCGCAGTATTTATTAAATTTGACTTCAACAACTCGTAATGAATCATATCTTCAGAACATCACCACATACACTATAAATCTTTTTGTCATGGATTTTTGCTTTCAGATCTAGTAGGGTTGGTTTTCTTTTGGGTATTTAGATCAGAAACCAGACCGTAAAGTAGTTCACTCCTTACGCAAGTCAATGTCATGTTCTTCCAATGAGGTACTGTACATCATTAGATCGTCGAAGACCAATTGTTTACTGTCAAGGTACTTGAAAAACGCTGCGAGATCAGCATAGAGTTTTGCGAGATTTTCGTTGACTTTAAGCAAGCATACAACAGTATCTATCGTAGCGTACTGTATCAAATAATGTTTCACTTAGGTATCCCAGCAAAATCAGTCAAATGACAATGACGTCAAAACCACCTCACTGACATGTTTGACGCAAATAACGGACTAAAGCAGGGAGATTGGCTTCCCTCGTTATTTTTCAATTTGGCTCTGAGATTGAATAGCAATTACTCTCATAAGAAACTTAGCTTTCAAAACAAAAGCTCGTTATTATACACGTCAAGCCAAGTGGTAGCCTATGGGGATGACATCAATATTTTGTAACGGTCGCCAATACCCACCAACTTACCCGTGATTCATAACTAGTAGGGCTTCAAATCAATGAGAATAAAACAAAGCTTATGACACCGTTGAGAAAAAAAAACTTAAATACCCAGAGTGATACAGTTGGCGACTACATTCTCGGAAGTGTCGACAAATTTGCGTATATTGGCGCCAAAATAACAAGAAAGGCGAATGAAAGAGATAAAGTACGTCGAAGAGTACATCTCGCAAATGAAACCTTGTATTCAGTTCTGACGATTATGAAGACCAGCTATATACAAAGGGAAACAAGGCTCCAAGCATGAAAATCTGTGATAAGATGTGTACTGTGCTATGACGTAGACAAATGAAAAAATTCGATACAACCATGAGCTGTATGAAATGTTTGCCGAGCTGGAGGCCCCAAAGATTGTAAATATGCGGTAACTGCAATGGGCTAGCCACATGGATTGTATGAACGAACAATGAATGCCCAAAAAGATATTCGTTGGGAGAAGTGAAGGGCGGAGACCAGTGAAGAGACCGAGGAAACGCTGGTCTTACTCTGTTGATGAACCAGTTCATCGCTGCGCATCGCTTATCCTCGCAGTAAGCGAAGGCCAACAGTTCGTAGAAAAATAAGAAGAACAAGATTTTGCTTCAATTTTCGTCAATTTTCTAAATTATCTTTTCGAAATTCAATAAATTCCTCCCTTTTTGGGTTCCAATACTATCGAAGTATTATTTGGACGCGAAGATGGCTGTATAATGCCTTTTACCATATCCTCATCAATTTTTATTCAAGATCTTGAATATGATAAGGCAATATATAGTTACGTTTACAGATTGGTTCATCAATCTTTAATTTTATAGCATGTTTGAATTTATGCGTACATGTCAACATGTTGCTTGCATCATATTCTCGATAATCGAACTAATTTTTGATTCTGCCTTTTAATCGTATCTCTTCGACAGAGGAAGTAGGTATTAGGTTCTGGTTGGTGATCTGTTTGTTTTTCAATTTTACTTATTGCATTTCAAAACTCATGACTGATTTGAATTTTGGTTTAAGTTCCACATGACCGTTGGTTTCAAGCTCGGAACGAGATATATGAATATTGAGACTTTAAGCTTTTAAAATGTCTATTCCGATCATTCCAGCGTCAATTCCAATTAAGGATTTAGTGGAATCATGTAAGTTAGCAAAGAATGAGGACACGATTGCTACAACTTTAATTCGAAAGTTGACGTCGTCCGCATCAATTTTAAGCACACCATGCTGCAGAAGCTTTGAAGCGAGGAGTGTTTCACTCTCTTCAAGGAAAGATCAAAAGCAAAAAAAAATAATTAAGTAATATAATATACAATAGCAAAAAAATATAAAGGATCTTTTATAAGGTTTGGAAATGTCATTCAACTAAATTGTTTTGATTACAATGAATATGATTTTGACATTCTTTGCAATTTCGATTCGAATATCATAGCAACATGCAAGCACCTCAATAGGTACATCGGATGTCTAAACGAGAGGCCGAATTTTTGACTTATCTAATGAATAATCGGAGGCTTATTTCACCAATAAGGCGGGGAATTTTATCTTCCAAATATTTAAACGTCTCGTGATCGCCAGTTTTGACGAGTGATATCGTTTTCCCACAAGGAATAGTCCAGCGGTGTTAACTCACAAGATCTTGCAGGCCATCTCACAGGTCCTAAACGAAAAATTATGCGCTCATCAAATGCTTTTTTCAATAAGTTGATGGTTTTGCGAGCTAAAAGCTATGTCGCGCCATTCTGTTGAACCTAGAGGTGCCTTGCATTACGGTGAGCGAATTCCGGAACGAGTAAGGCATTTGTCAATGCTCCATAGCAGTCACCATTTAATGTAATGTTAGTGCTAACAGCATATTGAAGGCATATGGACTACTGATTTCACAAAGGATTTTCTCCGAATGTAATGGAGTTTGGGCAATCATCTGTGGGTGCCCCAAATGCAGTAGTTTCATTTATTGACGTAGCCATTCATCTACAGCAAGTTGTTCTTGAGCCAATACACCGAATCTACGTCGTATGCTGTATTCGTCGGCTTCGCTATGATTCCTTTATTTCGCAATGCATGACATCTGCATGGATGCGTTTAACAATGAGAATAAACGAGGTGCGGAAACGATCAATTAATCATAAAAAATTGACGATTATGTCGGCCACCAAATTAACGTATTGTGCGGTGACTTTCTCGGGCAGAACGGACTTTCAAGCCGCTTACCAGACGAATCTGCACGATTTGCAGACGTTCTTCAGGTGTCAACCTATTTGTGATAAAATGGAATGCCAAACTAACCCAAAAACGCATGACAAGTGTCATGTCAAAAAAGGTGTTATGCCATACGTATTGTTAAAAAGCACTGCCAACATAAAGTTATTCACAGCTAAAACGCACCCTTCACTCAGAATATAGCTTGGTACATAGAGAATTTAGATGTAAAAAAGCCCTACGTGTTTGTCTGGAATTAGCAAAATTTACGCATAACAACACATATTCACTAACACTTACCTAAAACATACTCATAGGTAGTATTGCAGCAATAGGTATACAAAGTAATATACTCATTTTTTTGTCAAAAACAGTTCTTTTAAATTGAAATTTACGATTTTTTGCGAAATTAAATTTTAAAAAATTCTATGATATCGGTTTCATTTTTTATGAATATTTTGCGTACATCTCAAATCTTTTTTCCTAGGTGTGAAATCGCAACCGACAACTGTCTGGTCGAAGAAGTTGAACACGAAATACTGATGTTTTACAAAAGACCCTCCGTTACCATTACGTATCCGATATTTGTATGAAATTTTATTTTAAAGTTGTACAAACATGTTTAAAAAACTAAATTTTAATTTATAAATGCGTTTTCGTTAAACGAACTCGATTAAAAGTCCCTATAACTTACAAGTTAGAATTACATTCTGCATTTGATTGTAGCTTGTTTTCTTTCGGCACAATTTTAGTTCACGAAAAGACAGTAATGTTTAATAATAAAGAAAAATAAAAAGGTAAATTATATGATAAGATTAATAAAAACATCGAAATAAATTCTTTCCACAACATGAATGTTCTTAAAATATCGCATTCAAATTACTTCATTTATTTGGGGGTAAATTCCCCCAATGAGTTGTAAGTCCAAAAATGTCTTCAGAGGACTATTTTACCCATTAAAAATTTGGCCTTGCCGCTGATAAGCTTACGCCGATGATTTATTTCATTGGTAACAAGAAATCCCAAAATATCACGTTACGAAAGCATCTACGTTGAGTCTAATAAAAATAGGTAATTTATTTCTGTCATGTCATAATCATTCATTCATCTCTTGACCTGAAAAGCTTACGTCGAATCAGAATAAATAAGCAAAAAACATAAATCTTTCAGCAAAGAGAAAATATTTATTATTCATAGGGAGGCCGTCTTTCGGAATTTCCATTCGAATTTGATATACAGGAGACTCGCATACACAAGTATTGCACACATTCAGCATGGGTGAAACCTAAGAGTTAAACATGACATAAACGTCACAACCATATTTTCAACACTCAGCACAATATGTAATGGAAAAATGTCCACATGGTGGTGTGTATCAAAATTTACAGTTGGCTCTCTGAACTCATCTTATATAGTCTTTGGAAAATTAAAACTTAATTTTTACCATTCTTACTCAAACTGCTTTATGTGGATTAACCTAAACCTCCCCAGCCATTATTTTAGCTTTAGTATGCACATTTATGAGCGAGATTATTTTCGAGGCACGTTTTATCAACGAAGTCTCTGTCTCCTTTAAATCTCTAAGTTATAAGTTTAGCAACGAAAGTAAAGAACTGCAAGGGAAGACTAGCATGAATGCTATGTGTATCAACTTCACTCGTCTATACAAATACGGTTGCTTTGAGAAACCTGTACGCAAGTTGGAGGACTTTAATTACAAAGGATGCAACTCGAGGCATTAGAGGCGTTACACAGTGAAATAAAGCTCAAATATCATCATAAACGTAAATAACTTGAAAATGAATAGATTGAGATCAGTGCTAATGACATCGCATTGTTCTGTTAGTGTGACTGAAGAGACGTAGATTAAGGAAATATCAGTGACGAAATCCTTATACACGTTGATGCGATAATTAAGTATTCCTTGTAGAATATCGTGGGAAAGAGCAACGGGGACAATTTCTTATATATTGTAAAGTAATCATTAGAATAATGTTCATGTTACTCATTCAAACACTTGAATAGCTACGGAAAATGACATGAATCGGCAGAATGAATCCTTACCCAAAGGAATCCTCAATAACTGTGTTACTGCTTTCCCAAACCCAGAAGACATACCGATATCATGCCAAAGTATTCAGGTGGAACGTGATCCAGCTGAAGGAAAGACGAAATAAATCCTCTTCGTTATCCATCTTCAGTTTCAGTTAAATTAATAAACATGTAGCTCAAAAATAGGGGCTTAAAAAAGATGAGAAAAAGCTCTTTTTGCAATGCTGAGCAAAAGCAATAAGCATCGGTTAATGCATAACTGACAGAAATGGGCATAGGTTATCCTGAAGATTATTTATATTATGGACTAAAAGTTGCTTCTATGACTTATGTGGTTTAGATTTTTTTTCATCTTTGCCCTAGTTTTTTACCTTTTTGTTGCCATAACTGTCCACCTAGGAAAACTGAAGGTGAACCTTACCAATTGTTGCCATTATATAGTGACATCCTACTCCTATTCGGCGGGTCTTTTTTTAAATCTGAGCAGGTGACATTAGATTTTCGTCTATGAAATCAAGCTTTCGTTTTACTCTTTTCTTATTGACCTCCGTCCCTCAGTTTTTTTCAATCCACATTTCAGTACGTGTTTGACCAACGTTTAGTTGGTTTACATGACTTGTCGATTCTAACTGATTCGTAACGTAAATACTGAGTTCGTTTTGAAGATTGCATATGGTTTCCTCATAGCATTTACAGTTCGAACGAATTCACAATATATTTATACACACATTGGTCTAAATACAAAGGTGCAATCGAAGATTCATCAACATTTTCTTGAAATCTGTCCCCACACACTTTCAGTTACATACAAAACTACACCGAAAAATTACATTTCAATAAAAATTACACATACATTTAAGTTATCGCTATTATTGCTCTCAACGTCAATGCTTAATTTACAAGCTCTCTATCTAGCAAAGCTTGCTTTACTCACAACTTGGAATGTTCATATCTCTTTCTTCGAGATGTCCTTCTAGAGTATCAGCTCTTTCCAGTAAAAGCAGCACAATGGTCGTGTTCTCATTCAACACGTCCTTCTAGTATCATATCGACAACTTAAGTTTTATATACATTTATAAATTTTTGAAGAATATTTAGAGATTTTTTTTTATAAATTTGAAGAACTTATAGAACAAGGTCGATAAATACTACCCAACTGTTTTTATGTGTTTATTATTTTATGGCCACAAGAAAATTGATTATCAATTTTGCAATATTCATTGCTATTTTAATATTAAGCATTATGAGGTATAGTCTACTAAGGAACCCAAATCTAAAAATAAACATGCACCTGAACTAAAACCACCAAGGAATTCCGATTCGTTTCTTTACATCAAAAAGTAACGAGAACACCGCCCTAAGTCTTGACTTTCAAGAAGCTTCCTTACCCACCGAGGCACATCACCTATCTCATACAGAAAATCTTGTAAAAGAAAATTAATTAACAATTACTTTCCGGATAATGATCTCTTATTCCAGGACAAAAAATATTCAACATTTTCGGTTATAACAACGTGTGGATGCACATCTTCAAATATGATGGCTTTCTTTAGGGAAAATTCCATGTGAGCCAAGCATCAGCATGATGAAGGTTTCTTATAATTCAATTAGCGATGATATGAAAAATCTGGATTTCTGGAAAACCAATCTTTGAAAAATACTCTTCTCACATCTTTTCGTCTTTAATTTCATTTAACATAATTCAATATCAGGGTAGATGCATCCAACGCGCCTTTGAGTTCCCCATTTTTGTGAAAAATCGATAAACCTTTACAGAAATCGATTTCAATGCCGGAATCGATCTTTGGCACGAAAAACTACAGAATAATCACACAACATTCATAGTTTTTCCGTAAAAGCATGAGGCCTTATAATATGGATCAAATGTGTATGACATATGTCAAAATGACAATTATGTAGCAGTTTTATATCCCAAAGCTTTCCATGCCGCCAGAATTTTTATTTACTAAAGCTTTCCATTCATTCCACTTTAAAGGCCAAGATACAAAACTGCGCGACTGCGATACGAGCGAACGACGAGAGTCTCTCAGTAAAGGCCGAAATACAACACTGCGAGACGGCGATGCGAGAGCGCAACGAGAGTCTCGCAGCAAAAGTCAAGCAGGTTGTAACATGCATTTGTATTCGACAACGTCAAATGATTGCAATGCGTCGATGCGAGGCGAGAAATATTCGAAAAAACGAAAATTCCTCGCAACGAGGTGCGTGACGATTGTCAGATGCTCTATGGCGTGTAAGTGAAATTTGAAATTCATACGCCTTAATTATTTTTTAAGTACAAGGGTTATTCGGAATGAATTTCGAATGAAAATTTCGTGCATCCTTGTGGAGGCTATTATTTGCCAAACGAAGGAAAATTCCAAATTCAAATTTTTAAAAAATCAGAAACAATTTTCAGCAAATTTCATTCGAAACGTCACCAATTTGACATTTGTCATATGAACATTATTCTTCCTCGCATCGCGTGCATTGTTAATTGAGTGCGTTGCGCGACGATGAGCGAGAATCGCATCGCGCTCTCGCGTCGCCGTCACGCAGTATTGTATCTGGGCCTTTAATCCAGCATATGAATGACTACGAATCAGACAGTCTAATTAAAGATCGCGCTTCAGTTATCCCAGTAGAGTCAACAACCCTATTATCTTCTGCACAGGAAGAACCATGAAATATATTCTTTCCAGCACCAGAACAACAAACAACTTGACTTTCGCCGGTACCAGAATCTCGCCAAACGCGATCGGCCAGACGAGTTGTTTGCTGAAACGCTATCAGGACATTTGACCCAACCGTTGACACTATTAAGGTGGAACAGCAGTGAATATTACACGTGTACGTGGCATAACCATCTTTCATTTTCATACACGGTGTAAATTGCTTAGATTTTTGTATTTATAGTATATTTACCCTTTTCAAATATTTTATGTTTCCTACTAAAATTTTCCACATCTATGATCATCTTCTTAAGCATACGGCAATAAAAACAATTAAGGACCGTCGATTCTAAAGATCGGCGGTGCCATATTCCTTTTCTAATTCTTCACTTTTGTAACTATTAAATGCTTTTATTGTTTCGAGTTCCCTGGCGACAGTACACGTTTGCTCTCTGTCAGTCTTCTGATTTCTATCCACAAACTCCTAATGTCTTTACAACTTCCTTTTCTTCTCAGTATAAAGTGAGTAGCAGGACAGAACAAACAGCATACCTCATCAGGTCTCATCATCTCATCATATAACTTACTGAGTTTAAGATTCAAAACAGAGCCAGCTGTTTATTGATGATCAACAGATCCTTATAACAAAAAAAAACAAAACAAGGGATTGGGGAGAGTTACATACTCGTAAGGAGGCAGATAAATCGTAAATAAACTATATTAGCAGAGTCGGCAACTAGAAAAGGACACAATATGAACAGTACCTGTACCAGGATGTTACATCCATTGGATCTACACAACAAGCTCGTAACGCGGGATTTCGAAGCCTAAGAAACACATTATGTACTCAAGTCAAAAAAATCGATGAGATTGTCTGGCGCTTGTCTTTATTAACATTGAACTGCACAGCATACCACTTCGTGTATTTAACGACTGTCTAAAGGAGGATGTATTCCGATTACGCTGAAACCAGTAGAACTTTGTGCTAATTAGATAAAGAAAAAATAATAGGAAGATACCTACTGCCCCTTCCACATGAAAAGCAAAAGTTTCGAAGTTTAAAGAAATCTACCAGCGTGAATCGATCGACTTATCTCGACAGGATTACGAGCTAAGCAATCGGGTCTGTGGTGATAGCAGTGAGCGCGGTTCTATAAATAGAAGCTCAAAGCTGTCATTGAACACATAAGTACACACATAACTATGTAAATAGGACAAATAAAGGCTCACCGCCCTCATATCTCATGAAGAGTCTTGCAAATTTCCGAAGTATTTTATGTGAATGGACTACCATAAAGATCAATTGTGATTTCATCTGGCGTCGCAGAGTACTCTATTCTATGCACACAATTCGTATGTGTCTGATATGAATAGTATTCAAACTGCATATACCGCCTAAAAAAATACTAATTCCGCCATGTGTTAGGTTAGCAAATTTAGTCGTACATATAGCGAACACTTCGAACAAAGTCGCGATCTAATGGTATTAGACCAGTTTAAATGAAACTGCATTTTGGATTGCTAGATTTCCTCTTATTTTTGCGTTAAAAAAAGAACTCCACTCAATCTTTCTGCTTTTGTTATACTTTTTCTATTTCATCCGAGAAAAGATGTCTCGAGAGTTCATTTTTTATCCTGGAAACGTTCCGTCGTTATCTGTCACTTCCGAAGTCAAAAAAACAATTCCATCACCATCGGTCGAAAGCATTGCAGTGAAATAATGGCCGTGCATGAAATGTCACCCAATTTTCGTTATATGCGGACTTACACGCTAATATTCAATACTTGCGATAGGAGGCGAGTAATTGGAAATTCCTCTCAGAGAGATGCTTGACATGTCTTTTATCAATAACAATTAACAAAGTTCAAATCGAAACAAACAAGGAAAAACCAAACGTTGATAGCGTCGTGCCTTACAAATAATAGTGCTCAAGCCTCAAAAAAATTTGCTGTACGAAACAAGCATAATCAGTTTGACGTAAGATTATCCTTTTCTTCACATCCTATGCATTCTGGATTACGACGCGATGCAAAATGACAAAGTGGACTCACATCGTTGTATACATAGTTTCGTGCCTTTTGTGATTAGATTGTATTTATTGCACAAGTGGGTGTGAATATTGATAAAAACAAATAGTGAGAATGAGAAAATATTTGCTATCACAAACAAAATTTTGCTGCTATCGTTTGAATCCTTTTTGTGGTTCTCGCTCAGAGGATCTCGCTCAGAATGTCATCGCTATTTGCTAAGCGTTCAAACGCACTGTCATCTAAGTACAACTTAAACGTGAGATGCTGTTGCCATAGCGTGAGTACTTACAGACATACAGAGATCGAAAATTAAAAGTATATTTATATTAGTGCGATTTTACGAGAAAGATTGAGATTTTCCTTGGACTTGACGAAAATTACAGAAAATTTTTCAACTCATTTAGAATTCCTCGGACTTTGGGCGGATAGGATTGGAACACTGTTACCGTTTGGAATGTTGGCGCTGTATGTACCTGCCCTATTCCGCGGCGTTGAGTGATGCAGAGAATGACCCGCCGTATTTTCAGAACAGCGCCAAACTTATTAAGTCATGTTTACTACAAAATGGATTTCTTCAGTAAGTTCGATTTTCAAGATACGATCGTGGTGGTCAACAAATCAGCGAAACAACCTCTTTAAGTGACAGACTTTTGCATGAGGCTAAAAAGGCTACATTTTGTTATTGATTCCTAATCAACTGAAGACCCGTACAAATATTTTGAGCAAAAGACATCTGCTTAGTTTAGTAGATCCTCCTAATACAGGAGATAGGGCCTAAGTGGTACATTTGGAGTCAGACGGGGTATAACTAACACAGGGTCAAAAGCCCTGAGTATAAGGTACAAATATTCATAACATCCACCACCATTATAGTGATCAATATAATTGGATCGCGGAAAAAGGGACACGAGACAGGGGACTTTTCAGCTAATTAGAATCTTCAAGCCGTAGTTTAATCAAACCAATCGCGAACCTGGCTGCAACATGATGAAGCTGCTCCTCTGACACGAGTATTTCTGTCTTATGAAAGACAGTTTCAAGTTTCAAAACAAGAACATCACAGTCAGTTTACTGTTTGATATGTTCAAGAATAATTGTTGATGTCTGCCTCATGTTAATATCATGAGAAGAAAGTCGGACGAGCCTCTGACACATTTCAGAAAATGTGACCCTTGTCATAAAATTTATCAAGGAAGATGGTAGGGCTAAGAACAAATGACATTTTAGTTTACCGCAATATTTGGGAATAATGGCGTTCCAATATTCCTATACGCAATTTATGCGAAACTTTGCAAAACTGATTCAACCAACAAAGTGGAAAATTCTTGACATTTTACAGCAATTGACAATTTTAAAAATTGCATCTGAAATCCTTTAAATTTTCACAAACGAGGACACTTAGTAGTTAACAAACTGAAGTAGGAGAACTGAAAAACAATAGTCAGTTAACAAAAAATAGGCAGGGGTGTTCCAAGAGTTCGTATTATGTCTAGGAGTAAGAACTCACGACGGGAACATGAGCCAGTTAAAGAAGATACAGCGGCAAAGACGAAAAGGCTAGGACCACTTTTATAAAACAGAGGAAATAGAAGTTTTTTTTTGCGCAAAAATACGGTATGTAAAAAATATAAAGATCTTAAATATTAAATAATTTACTATTTTTGTATGTTTTCATTACAATAGCGAGTAGCATGTCGTAGTCTAGACTGGGAAATCCTCAAGAAATGGAAAAATTTTCGTCGGCCATGAACACTTTAAAATTAGCAACAATTCGTTGCATATGTTTAAAATATTGTTAGAAATGATCGGAGATGAAACAAGAATTGTAATATGCTAGGATCAAGCATGCTCATTCGCTTGCTTGGGCTGAAGGAAGTATGGCGAACTTTAAACTTATTCATATCAACCCCGATCATTTCGTTCCTAAATCGATCTATTTTAAAAAACTCTCAAAGCCAAAAAAAGGTCAGTTTTTGATCGTGGTCATGCAAACTATGACGCCTCAAACAGAGCAAGATTTTTTCAATAGGTTATTCCAAAAACTTATGCTTCTGATGTTTTAACACTCAGAATGGGAATTACTGTTCCTTATCAGCCATTAAAAATTTTATTTGATGAATTTATTTTATTCATTTTGAATTTAAAAATTTTATTTTCACCTAATTTTAACTGCGCAACTTTCTTCACAAGTTAAAGATTCACATTGACAGGCTTAACTGTGGAATATCACAATTCCCATAAAATCTTTTCCTCAATGTGCAGGACTAATTCTAAGTGGTTGTGAGGTAAAGGCTATTTACGCTCCCACACTCCCGGCCTCAATGGGACTACCGACTGAATTACTTACCTGTCAAACCGAGAATCTCGTCTGGAACTGTTTGGCGAATTACTTAGACTAGGCTTCTTTGTTCTCGCCCAGTTGTACTTCCTGTTTATTGAAATCCCCCTTTCGCAGGGAAGATTGCTTGCAGAAACATTCTCTCTGCACCGTCAAACGATTTATAATTTTCTTCTTTATAAGAAGAACAGTCTGCAAGTAATAAGCCATGAGGTTGTCATAAGATGGCCGTTATATATTCTGAAGGGAGCAAGCCTATATGCGTTATTAATTGTTCTCGAGTAAAAAAAGTAAAGTTGGATCCGCGATTTTGCCATATTATGCAAGTAAGACTGAAAACACACATGGCCATTGAGTGCTTAAGTTAGGTAATAATCAGTTTCACTATGCTTTCTGCAGAACATGGCTCCAGTTCATTGATGAGTCGTACCGCCCATCTAACTAGCACTTCGTGTACACATATTACCTGCCGAAAAGCTAACTTTCTTCTTGTTTCCTGTCGGCGTAGAATTACGTTCTCTGACACCCCTTACACGTGTATACTCGCCTTTACTCTTAAGCAAACTAGTACTCAGACTACCCCCGCTCAGAGACAGTTCGGTATGTAGCTGTTACCCGCAGGCTCCTTGCCTATGTGCCTGTCCGAGACGTTCTCGATATGATTCGCTTGATTCCTTACTAAGATCGTTTGCCCAGGCTTCAGACTGATTCCATTGCACTCATAAGTAGACGTAGGGGAGACCGGGGCTAGTTGGCGGTTGGGGTAAGTTGGCGGATCGCGTTTTTTTAAAAATATGTTTGACATGTGCTGCCACCTCTTCGAGTATTTCGAAAGTGATGTGAAACGCATCATCTGACGTACTTACAGCAAGTGGACAATTGTTCTGTCAAAGTTATCAGTGTTTCTGATTTTTCATGCATGGTGAGTAAATTTGACTACCTACAAACTATTTGTGATAAATTACTTTGATTTGATCGATGAGTTCAGGTCATTTTCATTTTCTTACAGTCTATATAATATATTAGAAGATTTTACATTGGTTGTACCTATAACCTCAAAAGTTTGTTTATTATATTATTATTTATGTCAAAATCCTGATTGGGGCTAGTTGGCGGGGTGAGATACTAGGCAAGTTTTCAAAAAGTAGTTACATTCATATCATTTTTTTTGCAGTTCTGTATTTAGAAAAATGAGGAATTACAAAAAAAACAGACAGAGGAAAATCTTCTCCGGAAATTATAAAGCAGGCTGTGGAAGATGTAGTTTTAAAAAACAACAAAATTGCAAAAACAGCAAGAGCTTACAAAATTTCCTTGCGAACACTAGAGAGGTACTGTGCAAAGGCAAGAAAAAATAACGAAGTCACAGGAAAAACAATCTCGTCAGAAGTTGTGCAAGCACTCCAGCCAGGTTATTTAAAAATTCGACAAGTTAGTTACAAGTTGTTTCCTTTCCATGTAAATAATAGACCAATGATAACCACTGTTTTTGATTTCGTCATATTTTTTAATTAGGTTTTTGACGCTGAACAAGAGAGGCTGATGGTTGATTATGTTCTGAAAGCTGCGGATATTTATTATGGACTGTCGCCTAAAGAAATTCGCAAATTTGCTTTTCAATATGCCGAAGCAAACAAAATTAAGATGCCGGAATCTTGGAACAAAAATAAAATGGCAGGTTCTGAGTGGTTCACATCATTTTTGAAAAGACATCAGTCTTTATCCATCAGGACACCTGAAGCGACTAGTTTGGCCCGAGCATCCAGTTTCAACCCAACAAATGTCGATAAATTTTTCGATAATTTGAAAACAGTCTTAGAACGAGAGAAATTTGAAGCAAGCGATTTATGGAATGTCGACGAAACTGGAGTTACCACCGTACAAAAGCCTAATCGAGTTGTTGCTCGTCGAGAACACAAGCAAATCGGCAAAATTACATCGGCGGAAAGAGGCACTTTGGTGACCATAGCTGGTGCAGTTTCGGCGTCTGGCAACTCCATTCCTCCTTTTTTCATTTTTCCAAGAGTTAAATTCCGCGATCATTTCATACGTGATGCACCGACTGGTAGCGCCGGGGATGCTAACCCCTCTGGATGGATGAACGAAGAATCTTTCTTGAAGTACACCCAACATTTTGTGAAACACGCTAGACCTTCAAAACAGCTACCTGTTCTTCTTCTTCTTGATAACCATGACTCGCATTTGTCCATAGAGGCTTTGGATTTTTTTAAAGATAACGGAGTCACAGTATTGTCATTTCCTCCGCACTGCAGCCATAAACTTCAGCCCTTAGACCGCAGCGTGTATGGCCCATTCAAGAAATATGTCAACTCTTTTTCTGACTTGGATAACGGAAAATCCAGGAAAAACAATGTCGATATATGACATCACGGGTATAGTGAACTCTGCTCTTCCTCGTGCTTGCACACCTTCCAACATTCAAGCAGGATTTCGAGTCGCGGGAATTTGGCCCTTCAACGAGCACATTTTTACCCTGGCAGATTATTTACCAGGATACTCAACTCATCGTCCAAATCTGAGCGAGAAGCAAAAAGAACATGCTAATGCAGAACAAAACTCATTGTCAGACAATTCTTATATTCTACCGGAAACTTTGAAGCCACTTCCCAAAGCTGATAACAGGAAGACAGACGCGGCAAAAAGAAAAGGCAGGAAACGCAGGCACACTGCTATTTTGACAGTTTCGCCTGTAAAGGCAGCCTTAGCAGAAGAAAAACAAAAGGTGATCGAAAAGCGAGCTGCGTCGACTGCTAAAAAGGCTAGAAAAAATGTTAAAAGAATAACGAAAGACAACGAAAGACTTTAACGAAAAGACAACATCGGGTATTTGTACCAACGAAAACATCGTAAAGCATGTAAAAAAATATGTAAAAAATGTTTATGCTAATAATATAAAATGAAAATCATTACGAAAATTTATATTACAATATTATTCCAATACCTTATGAAGTTATTAGCAGCAGTTTGTAGTGTATCAATGCTTGATTATTAACCGCCAACTTACCCCGGACATACCGCCAACTTGCCCCGAGATCGGGGCAGGTTGGCGGATTTTTCTCGTCATCTTATAGCTTCTGTAAATCTTATAATAAATGAACAAATGTTAACAAAAAATTCCTTAATGTGGTCAAAGGTATACTTTTTCATATTATGTTTAGCAAGCGTTTCAAACAGTAACTACTCAAGCGCTTAAAATTCCGAAACATAAACCCCGCCAACTAGCCCCGGTCTCCCCTACTTTGTTCGAAGTTGACCCCTCAGTGTTCAACATAATGTGACTGAAAGTCGACACTTCCACAGCAGCCCGATCCGATTACGCTCTGACCTGGTCAAATAAGCTCATTTTCAAGTCGATGACCATTTCTCCAATCTGAACGGAAAACACAAATGATCCGCTTCGTCATCAGTATGACGACTTCGGTCTTTTCCAGCGTTAGATTAAACCACTTGATGCAGAATCATATCTAGTTTGAGTTGTTGTAGTTCACAAATATAGCGAATCTGGAGTGTCTGCCCCGTGTCCTTTAAACTTCAAAAGATCGTAATGTGGGACATTCCATTGTTCCGTGCCAAGAATGGAACCTTGTGCCATCCCGATGTGTCATACTTCTTCTTTGTCGACCACCCAATGTGTCATAAATGAGTTTCCGGACTTTGAATATGCACAGTCAGCAGAAACACCTTGTCATAATAATTCTCTTTCTTCCATAAATTAATTCGAATTATTGTTAGTGGATAGCCAAAATTCAATAGAAAAACAAATTATAAAGATAAAAAAGTGACTTTCGAATCTGATGAATAATTTGATGAAGTGGATCATTTATTATCCCATTCCACTAAATTATGAAAAGTAGGAAATTTCTTTATTCCTCGAATAAACTTGCATTGCTCTCCGTCTGTTTCCTTGTATCCTATACTAATGCGTTTCGGTGGTGTGCCATCTTCGATATGTTATTTCGTTAAGGACGAAATCGAAGACGGCATACCGCCGAAACGTGTTAATATACGATACAAGGAAACGAAAAAAACCTTTCCAACCCTCTTCATGCAAGAAACAGAGTGTAGCAAAACAATTAGGAAACCCTGGAAATTACCTAGCTAAGATAAAAATAAGGACATTCATGAAGACTTGAACAACAAAACTGTTACAAACAAACAGGCGTCATAGTAATGTTCGTCACGGGATGAATTTGAATAAAAAAAATGAATGTTAGTGATCAATGATGACTTTTCACTGAGTGATGAGTACTCCAAGGACTAATACTCATGAAATAAAATAATTCCATCTCAAATTGAAACTAACCAAACAGTACTGATCCAAATTATACGTAAGATTTCGTTTGCATAGCAGCAAAAAACATGTAACGAAAAAGAACACTTTTAATCAGAGGAGAAGCAAAAAAGTAATTAAAAATTCCATTTACCCCACGAGATGTTTTATAGAATCCTGACGTATGGTCTATACCCATTACCGGGTCCGGACGCACAACACCAGATAAAAGCATATCCGATTGCATTATTCAGTAGCGATAGTTAACCATGAAAGGATGAAAATTTAAAATTGCATGTCCGTGCAACAGCTACATTAGCTATCTATTATTACTTGAAATGACAAAAAAAGCAGTCTGTGGTGCCACCAGACTTTACAGCAGCGAATTTTAACCCTTCCGGCATATACATGTACATACATTTGAAACTTGATAGCAACCGCTGTCATTACAAGACGAGTAACATGCTCGTGCACGTGCAACAGATGTCCTTACGCCATTTCTCCTGTGAGAGCTTTAGCGCAGACAATAAAGTATAAGTCACGAAAACTTGAAATGCAACAGCTGCTTATGAAATGGATTGATGATTGTTCGCCATTAAAGTCCTTAAGGAAGCTGTTGTGGGACGAAGTGAAGGGAGTGCTTCATTTTGTAAATGCTGTTGTTTGCTTTCTGCTTTTCATTCTGCTCTTCATCTGACAAGTGAAAAACTTGTCACATGCATAACGGGTTTCGTTTAAGAAAGAAAGTGGGGTTAGAAACCCTGTGGCGGTTTGTGATATTCGAAGTTTTTCTGGTTGAGGTTGAAAAGTTGACTTTGGCCTCAATTCCAGCCCAGAAGCATTTCATTAAGGATTCAATTACAAAAATTCAATCGAATAAGGTGCCGATGATTTCAATGTTCCTTCCTGCTACCTTTTTCATGTAAATTGCAGTTTCGTAATCGAATAGTTCAGCCTTAAATGCATCATAGTCATTTAATACCTACAGCACTAGTACGTCAGTTTCTATTTCGTTCCGATATAGAGAAAAAACGTATTTGTTCTACGCGATCTAATTAAAGACAAACATGAGAAGTTTACCCTCAATGACATCGTACTGAATTTCTATGAGAGAATCCTTTTTACTCAAGACATTTATTGTACGAGAACCAAAAGGAATGAACTACTTATTCTTATCCACCTTCTTATGCTCAACTCTAAACCGTGGTAGCAATGTGACAAAAACTGAAAATTTTAAGAAATCCTCCCGGAAATTTCAAGGGGGTTTACCTTCCTCTTAATATCAAAAAACTTTTCAAGTGCAATGCGATGCAAATACATTCAGTGAACGTTCGCTCTCCTATATCCTGGCCGTATAATCGTGTGATAGAACTGTACAAACTTTTTGAATGTGAACATTAATGCAGAAAAGTGTGTACGTCGCATTCGCCATTTTTTACTTACGCTGACATTAAAGTTTTCTACGAGCAGGCGGGAAAAACTAACCATAAGTTCAAGTTTGCTTAAGAACGATAACAAGAGGACAAAATGAGCTGCACTTCAAAAGTAGATTAGAGACAGCCAAAAATTTTCAAATTCAATTTGAATCTACCACTTTACGGTGGCTGCGCCAAATTGAATGCTCATCGTTAATGGCGGAATGGTGTTTCCTGAAAGTACGTACGACAATAGTTTTAAAGGTTTTTGTGGCTATCCTTAAGACTAAATGAAAAAACAACTATCCGACAACTCTCCTTTTGGAAAAAAAATCGATTCAAGGCTTTAGACTAAACATTTTTTGTAAGCATTTTGCGTTAACGTGATTTTGATTTATTTATTTCAGCTTAAAAAGACCTTAAAAAGGATGTTAAAGTAATATTCTTTAGTCGAAAGGTTTTCAGCTTCTATGCAATAGGCCCAAGATTCAAATGACACTTGTAAAAGTACTATTTGAATTTGTATTCTTGAATGTTTGACTACAATCGAACTTAGTTTTGAAGTTTTGTTTAGACAACAACAAAAACAAAAGTCAACAAAAGTCGAGCTTCATTTTGTCATAACTTCAATTTAAAGCTCTTTTAGTCTGCAGTGAAATAAAATTATGTGCGCCCTCTAGAGTTGAATATAGGATACTCATCTATATTGAGCTTGAATGTTGTTCCATCTGATTAGAATGACGTTTTGAAGCCTCCATCTTGAACTATTCAGTATTAGTCCAGAGTATTAGAGTGCGCTTGCTAAGCGCATACAAAGGGACCACGTCCAAAAAAAAAAAAAAACAACGTCACGTTAAATGCATTCCTGTCTGGTTATTCATTCGTAATCCGTCGGAAAATGTCTATAACTGTCATCCTTACCTACCTTGCCACCCTTTGATTGCTTTGAGGACCTATCCCAGTTCCACGCAATAAGAACCATCTTGGAAAAAAATAAGCGTACCTCATTGAAGCTTTCAGATGCCCTAAGATGTCTCATTATCTCGTTAAGCAGTTGTATGAGCATAGGCGAAAAAGGTTCACTGCAAGTACAGCAGGTGATCGGTTAAACAACAGTTCGGACTGAGAACAAATCGAACAGCAAACACTTTCGCGAAATATTTTTGTGTTCGGACAACGAGCACATATTCGGGTAACAAACTAAACGAATACTTGTCAGTTCTCGGAGTATTTACACAGTATGTCGGAAAAGTTCCCGAACTTATTTTGGAGCGCTTGTACGAGTGGCGCCACCTCTTGGACAACACCGGTACTATGTTGCTACATCCGTCTGGAGTGTCTGAGAATTTTTTCATCAGTATCCATTCATTAGTCGCCGAGATAGACGTGCTTGTGTGAACGTGTGCTTAGTACCCCGGTGCAAGCTCTACGATGGATGAGAAATTTGAACATCGTGCCGCAATTAAATTCTGTTATAAACCTAAAAAAAACTTTCATGGAAACGAAAAAAATGATCGATTTGGCTTACGATGAAGGTGTAATCAATCATCCGCCGAACCGTGCAAGGCCTCAAAAAGTGCCCCGACAAAAATCACGGGTAAACACGATGCTCATCGCTTACTTCGACTCCAAAGGCCTGATATACAATGAATTTGTGCCGCCAAACACCACCGTGAATGCTGCGTATTACGTAGAGGTGTTAAAACGTATGAAACACCGGATTAATCGCATCAGGCCCAAGTACAAGGAACCGGGATCGTGGAGTTTGCTGGTTGACAATGCGCCTGCTCATTCTTCGACCATTGTGAAGCGTTATCTCGCGAAAAATCAGATCACACGCATCAATCACGCCCCCATACTTACCAGATCTAGCTCCAGCAGACTTTTTCCTATTTTCCAAGCAAATGGCCTTGAAAGGACGATTTTTTGAAGATGTACAGAGCATTGAAGCGGCTTGCACCGAGCGTCTCACAGTGATAACTTCAGAGGAGTACCAGAGAGCCTTCGAATCACTCATGGAGCGCTCAAATGAGTGTATATCTAGGGAAGGGGACTATGTTGAAAGTGAACTGGCGGTGGGTGCTGGACAGAAAAAGTTGCGAGACAGTAAAGCTTGAATAGGTCTACAGTATGCGCAATCTTAGCTAAACACGATATTATCAAGAAGACTAAAGCAACTAAAGGCGTAACATAAATCATACCCACGAAGTAAAGAAGTGCTATCCATTATAAAATGGCTTTTGGTTTGGATAAATGAACAGGAAATGAAAAAAAATTAACTAGAATGGCTATCATTCAAAAGAAGGCTAGACGAATTTTGGCGAATTTGGAATATCGAACTCCAGGTTCGTTACACGAAGAGTACGAATTCAAGGCTGCTACTGGCAGGTTTTCAAAGTTTAAAAAGAGGCCTGGAAATGAACATGCAATGTATGAGTAAACTAGTGATGCTGAGAAGCTGAGAAGTACTGTCTCAAATTTTTAGAATTCACTGAAACCGAAGGGTATCGTCCACTTAAAAATATTTAATTATGATGAAACGGCATGCGTCGTTTATTCAACCGTACGTACACTTAATCACAAAAGTCTGCGTACCCCCAAAGAATATGTAGAATTCGAATGAAAACAACAGAAAACTGCATCGGTGTTTTTGAAATATATATCTTTAATTGATAAAAATTAACAAAGTTCTTATAAAATATAAATATTTTCACTTAATTGACATTTAAATACGATAAACGAAAAAAACTCAAAAAGTAATGACAACAAAAGTCTACGTACGACTGCTTCATTCGGCAAGTGAAAAGAGTGCCGTTAGAATGATCACAGTTAAACTGCAAAGGGACGGTGTTGTTGGGCTTAGTGAAAGACAGGACGTGAATATTGCGAGTAGTGAAGAATAAATTTCGCCGAAATGAGTTCAAAAAGGAGAGAAGTTCCAGTAGCTGTTCGAAAAATAATAATAAAGTTAAAAAGTTAAAGTAAATCTTTAAAAAATATCGCGGAAACGCTAGGATTGGCAAAGACAACAGTTCAAACAATAATTAAAAACTGCTACGATACTGGAAGTTATGAAACCAAGCCAAGATCTGGTCAACCTCCTGTTCTCAATGAGCGCAATCAACGGGACATCGTTAAAAAAGTAATAGCGGAACCGACATTAAGTGCCCGGAAGGTTACGAACGATCTTGAAAACTCACTGGGAATTTAAGTTCATCCAGAAACTGTAAGACGCTGTCTTAGAAAAGCTGGATTGAACAGCAGAAGTCCCCGTAAAAAGCCTTTCATAAGTAAAGCCAATAGGGCCAAGCGCCTTGAGTTCGCCAAAAAGTATTATAAGATACATGAGAGCGACCCAGACTTTTGGATTAATGTAATCTTTACAGACGAGTGTAAATTTAACGTTTTTGAGAAGGATGGCAGGATCAAAATATGGCGCAGACGCAAAGAAGAATGGAAAGTGAAAAACGTGCTTCCTACTTTCAAACATGGAGCTGGCTCTGTTATGATCTGGGGCTGCATGGTGGCGAGTGGAGTTGGTAGAATACATTTCATCGAGTGTACCATGGATCGGTATGTCTACTTGGATATCCTAAAAAGTAGCTTCTTGCCCAGTGCTGATGAACTAGGATTATGTTCGGGTTATATATTTCAACAGGATTGTGACCCGAAGCATACTTCTGGAACTATCAAGGAATGGCTTCTGTACAACGTCAGGAAACAACTCCACTCTCCTCCTCAGTCCCCAGATCTTAATCCCATGGAACATCTATGGGATGAACTGAAACGACGTATCCATAAACTGGGAGTACGCACCAAGAATGACCTCAAAAAAGCACTAACAGAAGAATGCGCAAAAATCCGACCAGAATTCACAGAGAAATTAGTCAGTTCAATGCCATCAAGGTTGCAAGCAGTTATAGACTCCAAGGGCGGGCCAACAAGATACTGAGGTGCATACAATTTCACAATAAAGCAGTCGTACGTAGACTTTTGTTATCATTACTTTTTGAGTTTTTTTCGTTTATCGTATTTAAATGTCAATTAAGTGAAAATATTTATGTTTTATTATAACTTTGTTAATTTTTATCAATTAAAGATATATATTTCAAAAACACCGATGCAGTTTTCTGTTGTTTTCATTCGAATTCTACATATTCTTTGGGGGTACGTAGACTTTTGTGACTAAGTGTACATCACGAAAGATGAGAAATGTGTTCCTAGGCAAGAGCTCATTAGAGACCGGTTAACGTGAATTTTGTGGGCTACTGCTAGTGAGTGAGGAAACTTCTACCAATTCTCGTTTGCCACCCTGAGCAGCCCAGAGCGTTCGAAAAATTCAAAAATGAAGAGAAGACTTCCAGTAATGTGAAGATCGAATCAGAGGGCATGGGTCACGTAGGCTATTCCAAAGAATGGCCAGTTGAATTTTTTATTCAGAGCAGGAGCTGGTGACTTTTTGTATTAGGTTGGAGGATTAGGATTTGAGGAACACCCTATGTCGGTAAGAGTACTCAAGTTAATCATTCTATTCAACAGCAAGAACCAATGTGAAGGGCTATAGCTCCCTCGCCATGGAATTATTTATGTGGATATTTAAATCAATTTTACGATCTTTTAATTCAGTAAAACGATCAATAACGTTATCACAAAATGTAGTTGTTTCATGAGTTCCTCATCGATAGAAATTATACAAGGTTTGCTAAAAGGCATTTGACTCATAGAGTTTTTGGAGTAACTTTTGGAAGTTCTAACCCGAAAAACTTCGCTGAAGTAGCCGTTGAAGACACAGCCAAGCAAGAGAACTTATAAATCTAAAAAACAACGTGTTTTTAATTATTTTTTCGAATAGATTTTTTCATTATACAGCTTTTGTTTCTGAAACATTTTCGGATAATGTAGAAAAACACACTCTAGTTAAACCATCCAGGCTTAAGAAATTTTATTTACTCGCCAAATCTATTATTTCAGCCAGACGCTTAAAATATATTGATTCTGCAGAAATACTACCATGATCTAATTTTCTCTTCCCTGATTGTTGACCCACTAAAAGCTTATAAAATCGTTACAGTATTTGGTTATTAAAAAGTTCCCAAAAATTGAAAAATGCTTTCCTCAATGTTTCGCTACCAATGAGCGTAGCAAGATATTTAGCAAGAAAAATTTAAAGATCGCGCTTTGTTATAAGTCTCCAATATAATTAAATTTTTCATGTGCGAATATGTTCGTTATTTTTCAATGAATAATTTACTGTCTAATGGTAAGGAACCGCGTTTGTGTTCAAAAAGGACTATATTCTTCTTATTTTTAACTTTTGATTGGTTGTCCTGTTCCTCAATGTTATACTTTAGCGTTTCTAGTTCTCTGGAAAGAGACAGATACGGCTTGGAATGACAGGAACGACTGCAGGATAAGCCGAGCTCTTTGGCCTCACCCTAATCAAATGGGAACAAAACAACTCCCAGGGAATAACCGAAATGGCGGTAGAACATTGGTTGCAGTATAAACGGGCCATAATCTTCTAGGTGAACACGCCAAACGAATAGGAATCCGAACGGATGACACTTAAGTCATCCGAGCTTGCGGCGAGGAGGAAGAAAGTACAGAACACTTCCTCCTAGATTGCCCGAGTCTCGCCAACATACGCCTTACTTGGCTGAGAAGTAATGGCGCAAGAGAATTGGAACACTTGGCGACCACAAAGCTGAGAGAATTCCTTGGCTTCTGTAGGATGACAGGATGGACCATTTGTAAACAATAGTACTACACATGGGGAGCTAAGGGCCGAGTTCTGGCCGATGCTAAATTCCAACAAGTGGACCCCAGTACAATAATAGTAATTCCATTTCATTATAATAATAATAATTCCACTACGAAAAATTTCGGAAAGTTTGAAAAAGTCTTCTTTTTGGATATTTGGCGTATCGTCCTGCGAATTCAATCATTAACATATAAGATACATATATGATACAATGTTTATCCTTGTGTGAATTTAAAATCCCCAATTGATTCCCACTGAGAGAAGAGATGCAAATGTCTTCAACACAATTTCCTTGAAAGTTTCTGAGGCTGGGCTTGCCCATCAGAGCAACAAAGAAAGCGCATGAAAGACAACCGAAGCTTCTAATTTTCATTCGGACACAAAGGCCCAGGGAATATTTGCCCACTCTGGGACCGAGCAGCATATCGTTCCGCTCGGATGAGTAAGGTTCTGTGTACACTTCGGACTCTGCTTTGGCTAAGATAGGGGACGGGCTCGCCAAGTGCCATCGTTAAGGCCGAAATACAATACTACGAGAATACGATACGAGAGCGCGATGAGAGACTCGCAGCAAATGTCAAGCAGTTTTCGTAACATGTATTTGTATGCGACATCGTACAATGGTTGCAATGCGTTGATGCGGGGTGGTAAATATTCGGAAAAACGAAAATTCCTCGCAGCAAGATGCGTGACGTTTATCAGATGCAATATGGCGCTTAAATGAAATTTGAAATTCAAACGCCTTAATTACATTTTAAGTACTTTGGTTGTTGGGAATGAATTTTGAATGAAAATTTCGTGCATCCTAGTGAAGGCTTTTATTTGCTAAACGAAGGAACATTCCAAATTCAAAAACAATTTTCAGCAAATTTTATTTAAAACGTCACCAATTTGACATTTGTCATATGAACATTAATGTTCCCCGCATCCCCGTGCATTGCAAATTGAATGCGTTGCATGACGACGAGGGAGAAACGCATCGCGCTCTCGCACCGCCGTCACGCATTATTGTATTTCGGCCTTTAATGAATGAATTTAACTTTGATGTGTAAATTTGTATGCATTGTAATGCGTTTCAATGGAAAATGTTTTGCTTTTATTTGTATGCAATTACGAATGAATAACGTTATCCATGGGAAAATACTCGAAAAGTGTAATGGGATCAAATTTTTGATTGAAAGTTCAAACTAAACTTTGAAGGATTTTAATTTTTTATAATGCTCATCATATGAAAATAAATTTGAATCGAATATATTGACATTCGAATATTTTATTTTTTGTTTAATAAGTTGAGATTTGCAGGGTAGGCCTCGCCCGGCCAGCCCACCCTGACGAGACACCACTGGTTCCGAGCAACAAGGACTTCCTTGATACTCATGACTTGCCATTCAAAGTACCGCTCCTCTTTGACAATGTATAAGGCCACCCAAAGGACCTTAAAGATAATTCGTTGGCAGACTTTTCCTGGCTAACGATTCAGTTTCTACCTCCGAGTACGACTTCGCTGATTCAGCGGATGGATGAGGAGATAATTGCAAGTTTCAAGAAGTGCACACGCGCGCACTGTTTTTTAGTGTTTTGTAGCATGGCTATTCTCCTCAGAAATGATTTAAAAACGTTGTAGAAAGAAAAATTGGACATCATGTCATTCAAATCGCCAGGTCAGAAGTCATGCAGCGGCAGTTGATTTTAGTTTGGCAAAGCTGTGTCCATTCCGCGTTCAAGGAAACGGAGGTAATGACAATATGGATGGAATTTTGACAACAGCTAGAAACCTGGAATCGGAGGTGAACGAAGATTGTATAGAAGAGCTCATAAAGGGACATGAAGATCAATTGAGAATAGAAGAACTCCAAAAAATCTTGGATATAGAACACAAAGAAACACAGCAAAATATGTCTCCTACCGAATAAGAGGAAGACCAAAGTGAAACAATGCTGACATCTGCTATTAAGGATCTTTTAAAGAAGTGGAAGGATAGTCTGAGAATGGCATCCAAATAAAACTGATGTCAGTACGGTTGAGGATCTTTACAACAACAATGCTACTAACCACTTTCAGATAGTACTGAAAAAGAGCAAAAAGCAATTAGAACTGGACATGTTATTCAACACCTCATAACTAAAATTCAAACGGACTGATCAATATGTAAGACTATATGTAGATGTTTTTTTAAATGAAATTGTTAAGAAACTATACCATCTTTTTTAATATTTAATTTGTGGAGTTTCCGGAGCGAAAGTATCAATTTGAAAATCAATAATCGATTAAAGAACACTCCAAATAGCGAACAGGCTTGTTACAGAATATGTTCGTTAACCGATCTCCAAAAGAACAGTTTGTGCCCCCACCAGGGACTTCTTCATAAAACAGGACGTCGAAAAATACTGATCTGCGAAATCAACGCTACCCATGAATTGAATGTAATCTTTGATAGATAGCATTGGGTTTTGAAATTACCGTTTGGATACCATGCCGGAGTATTGCTCAACGGTACTCATTTCTGCATTGTGATAATTGGTCAACAGTGTGACGATCCTCTTATCCTGCCATGCCAAAATCACATTATTGTTTCTGCGATGCGCTATCATAGATTTTCCTTCTAGAATGTGTCTGTTTAATGCATCTGGCAGTTCTTTTCTGTTGCCTAGTATTTTCCCAGTCAAATGACATTTTAGCTCATGTAATTCATTAGTTGACATGTAACTAGTATAATTTAGGTAAGTAAATATGTGAAATCCCTGCGCACCTCGAATTTTATTTAACATCGTTGTACATTAAGTAAGGGAGTTCTTGTCAAAACTGGAACGCCAGGCCTTAGCAATTTTTCCGTTCTAGGGCTGCCATAGTAAGGTACAATACCGCAAACATAACCAGTATTGGAATCTGCCAGTGTATAAATTCTAATCCCCCATTTAGTCGGTTTTTCGGGATTATATGTGATATAGCAAATTCGACATTTTTGATTTTTTTTGATTAGACGGATTCGTCCATACAAATTTCTTGGTTCTAAAAATAATCCAAAAGTTTCGAATTTATATAGTCAAGATAACCAGTGATGAGCTAAAAACGTGTAATGTTGCTACCTTGTGCCCCTTCTATTTGTACATGCAACATCCAAAAAATTTGAACAAATCGATCTCTTGTAAAGGTGCTGGCAAAAAATGGAATATAGCTTATTTCGTCTGTTGACCAATATTACTTTATATTACTGAGTCGTATTATCACCATATTTACAATCGCTGCAATAAATGCCCGAAATTCTTCCTTCGTAACACTGTACCAAGTTTTCCAGAGCGACCTTGGTGATAATGTGTTTCCCACTAACTTCTTTGCAGCATAGTTATTTGTATCTTTTATTATTCGATCGACAAGCTCTTCGGTAAAGGACAAAAATTCAAAGGTTCTCTCACATCGGAACGTACGTGTGGTCTTGCAGATCTTTCGCTTTCGGTATGAATTCTATTCTGGGTGGTACTTCCTTGGATTCATGAAGTTTCTGGGACATCACTATTACTCTCTGATTCGCTACCACACACTCGGATTTTTCGAGTTCTTACGCCTACTACACCATTATCGTCATTGCTTTCGTCATTTTCTGTCGCACTGATTTTTTATAAACACGGTGAATTTCATCATGCACCGTATCAAACCAAAATTCGTCTTCATTTGTGCTGAGTTTATTTGTGAAACCCATTTTTGTAGGGGTTCACACAAAATCACGAAACAAAGGCGCTTGTCCCACAGTAGCCAAATTTCAATTGAACTCGAAACTTTTGGAAAACCTTTCCTTATCAGATCTCTGTTACAACGTTTTATTTCACATCACATAATATATTTCACATCTTGTATGAGGACCTAAGGAGCTCAGTAACCTTTTTAAGAAACGATAGTGCGATCGAATCGATTGGAAATATAGGGAACATAAATAAACACCCACTGTAACCTATCCATCGCAAATCGATCTGTGACACGAAAAGCGATGGCGACTGAGAGACCCCTCTCGTCATGAATATGTAGTTAATAGGAGGTATAATCTATACACGGTGGCTGAGACCAAGTGTTACCAAATGAAAACGCTGTAATTTTTTTAATTTTGATTATTTTTTATTGAAATTTCGTGGAATATGTTAAAAACATATTACATTTTATGAAAAACATGTTACTGCTCGATATGACCTCCTTTGGCTCTGATTATTTGATACAGTCTTCCATAAAAAGCATGGCATGCTGACCGAACGTGGTCTTGCGGAATTTAATTCCTTTCTCGAACAATAGCTGACTTCAATGCATCCACACTTTCGTATTTTTTAGTGGACACCTTACTCTCCAAAATGGACCATATGGAGAAATCCTTGGGATTCAAGTCCGGTGAATATGGTGGCCATTCTTTCGACGAAATCAGCCGCGGAACGCAATTTTGTAAAAATTGCTGTGTCGCTCGAGCTTTGTGTGACGGTGCCGAGTTCTGTTGGAATGTTTTCAATATGGTTTGAATGCTGTATCGGGAAACATGCAGACGTGCAGCTAATTGATTGGCACTTTGACGAGGATTTTGTTGGATTCATTTCTTCACCTTTCGAATCATTTCTTTTGATGTTTCTGTCTTTTTAGGACCGCCTCTGTTGCTTTTAGGGATGCTACCAGTTTCATTGTATCGAGTTATCGCTCGATACACAAACATTTTATTCACATTAAAATGCTGGAGCTGCCAAACTATTGCGGTTTGTAAATTTCCGGTCAAATACAGTGCAATTGCACCATTACGTTTGAATTCCATTACAATTTTTTTATGTAGATATTAATTTAGAACAATTATTTTTTGACCACATGTAAACAACTAACCAAACTTCAATCTGTCAAAAAATTGACGGCTGAAAATGAAAACTACACAAATGACAACAGAGTGAAGTTAGTAAAGATTAGTCTCAGCCACCCTGTATTGTCCTCTCAACATTCATTAATTCTCTTTTGGCAGTTTTGAGTCCTATGATGTCCTGTCACGTCCTGTTACGTTATCAAATTCCACTCTTTTTCAGGACTGAACCCCTTAGTACCTGGTTTATGGTTGATTTTTGTCAGCTGATTTGCAGCTTGGTGAATTTCATGGCCTCTAATATCATTTCCTAACTTATAAATGCTGTATATGCTCGATTTTGCATCGGCATCTCTCATTCTCTAATTGTATTCAAAGAATATTTTCTTTGGTGTTGCCTCATCCACCGAAACCGCTAGCTGCCATTATTTCCAGATAGAATTTTGAATCATAGTTTGCAGGAATTTTCAACGGATTGCTTGTCCGTGTTGTCCGGAGTTGATTCAAAAAATCATAAACGCTTTATAGATACTTCAAATGACCTCGATTAGTCCTTAACTGACAGCTTCAGAACTTTTTTTCGCCATTAATAACTAATTTATTCCCAGGACAATAATAATGTAAAGATTTCAAAGAGATTGAAAGGTGACACGAAGGAAAAAGTACTTCAAATTAATAAGCAGCTTGTTTCCGTAAATTATCAAGCTCTCTTGCAAGCTACATGTCTGAAATATAAACAACTTACCGTCAATTCCAACCATAATCATTCACAGGAAGCAATTAAGTTATCTTCAATTATCATTAAATTTGGGAAAACTTTATTTTCAATTTGCTACAATGAAATTATCCTGAGCTATTTGTTTCCTTTCACGCTGGACTCGTAAAACTAAGTTGATTGTTCAATTTGAAAGACAAATAGCTACTATCATGTTGATATTTAATTATTGAAAACTTCGCAGAAGACCAATTGTTTCAAAAACTTAATCTTAAGCTATTTGTTTACGAATAGAATGTTATACGTAATTTGAAAAATTTATTTTGAAGCGTTGTTTATGCGTTTATCTTTTGAATTAGTACTGAACAGGCACCAAAGAACATTGGTAATGCGATTTTGATTCAAAAGAAATGTATCTAGAAATGTGTCAGATCTTTTACGTTAGGGATACCAAGACGAGTTTTGCACTTCCTTGGATTGCACTTTTAAAATATATTTTTTGACTCTGTCAAAACTCAATGAGAAATTTTGAGAGAAATTAAAAGCACGCAAATTAATGTTTGAAATGCTTGAAATCAAAAATTGTGCGAGAGAGAAGTCATTTGGACGTCCGCCAAAATATCCACATTCTGTGAAACGCTTAGTTTTAAAAGAATTATTAAACACTGTGCTTCATCATTATAGCCAAAAGTATTAAGTTTAGTTTAGGAAGAAAATAAATCATATTCGGAACTGAGCGTCTTCGAAAGTATTCGAGTATGTATAATATGATGATTGTATTGATGCAAGACTGAAGTTCGTAAAAATTGTATACAGAAACCAAACATTTGATATGATCATTTAATCTCCTGCGATAACAAAACATAATTTTGATCAAACATATGGTTTCAATTTTAACATGAAAAACTGCGGAATGAACGAACATCACCTGAAGAAGGGGATATGGAGGCAAATGTGCTTTGGGTTGGACAGGGTACGAAAATATTTCTCAGAACACAATAGCTTTCATACATGGAAGAATCAGAGCTGCGGATAACCAAATGATACCAGAGCAACAACTTTTAACATTTATAACACTTACAAAAGATGAAAACATTATCATCTTACAGGATAATGTATTTATCCACAGGCCAATCTTAATCGAAAAGTTGTTTCATGGAATCGAATTGCTACCAAAAGTAGCCTTAAAACCCGACCTCAACCCTGTCGAAAATATGTGTGGGATTTCGGCGAAAAAAGTTTACACCCAGGACTAACCATTTTCAGCATATATTTCAGAACAAAACCAAAGCATAATTGTAGCGTGGTCTTCAAAATTCTTATCAATAGCCTTCCGAGTGAATTATCAGATGCTGCTAAGAAGAATGACGATGTTGCTAAGGCCAGTTGGTATTTTCCTTAATTTCAAAATTCACCAAACTTTGATCAATGCCACCATAGGCCCACTCTAAGAAATTTCAAATTTTCACAAAATTTCTCGTTTCTCACTGCAATCGCTTAACAGTGATATAAAGGATGTTTTGAAGAGACATAGAACTTTAAAATTATTACATCAACAGATACATTTTTGTGATAACCATGTAATCTGTTTTATTGGTAAGACAACTTTCGGTAATTATATTTAAATATGACAAGTCCAAATCAGAGGTCCGATTTTTGACAGCTGCAACCAATGATTGGGGGTGAAGTGTCGGGCTGATCAGTTCCGGATCGAGAAATTATACGCTCATCAGATGCTTCTTTCAATAAGTCGATTGTTGCACGAGCTGTAAGACATGTCGCACTATTCTGCTAAAAGGCCGAAACACAATACTGCAAAACGACGATGCAAGAGCGCGACGAGAGTCTCGCAGCAAATGTCAAGCAGTCAAACGCAAACATGCGTTTGTATACGACATCGTACAATGATTGCGATACGTTGATGTGAGACGAGAAATATTCGGAAAAACGAAAATTCCTCCCAACAATGTGCATGACGTTTATCAGATGCTCTATGGCGCTTAAATGAAATTTTAAATTCAAACGCGTTAATTACATTTAAGTAGGAGCGTTATTTGGAATGAATTTAAAATGAAAATTTCGTGCATCTTGGTTGAGGCAATTATTTGCCAAACGAAGGAAAATTCCAAATTCAAAAATTTTAAAAAATCAAAAATAATTTTAATCAAAGCTTATTCAAAACGTCACCAATTTGCCATTTGTCATATGAACATTATTCAAATGAACATTATTCTTCCTCGCATCGCGTGCATTGTAAATTGAATGCGTTGCGCGACGACGAGCGAAACGCATCGCGCTCTCGCTACGCCGTCACGCAGTATTGTATCTGGGCCGAAAATCAGGGAACCACTACATTCCGGCGAGTCAATTCCGGAACGAGAAGGTCATTGATCATGACTCTATAGTGGTCACTATTGACTGTAAGGTTATTACCTGCAGTGTTTTAGACGACATATGGACCAGTAACTCCAATGGCTCATAAAGAACACCAAACTCTGACTTCCTCTGGATTAACCGGTGTCTAAGCAATCGCATGTACTTAATAATGACTCCAAATATGGCAGCTATATTTATTGCTGCAATCATTCAATTAGAATTGAGCCTCATCGCTAAACTACATTTTCTTATGAAATTCGGAATCAGCAGCAATTTGCTCTTGCGCTTATATACCGAGTCTACGCTGAGCCCGGTAGTCGTTCAGCTTCAATTCTGCCACAAATTTGATTTAATAAGCCCGCAATGCAAATGCCTTTCGTCAATCGTCCATATTGTGGATGAGCGCAGGTTTAATTGTTTAGCACGATGTCGAATGGACTCACTTGGCTCTTCATCGATGCTATGCTTTGCAGCTGCTGCGGTTTTTTCATTACTTATCGTACTAAGTTTTGATTAATGCGTATTATCAATGAGATTTAACGTGGCTCGGAAACGATCCATGCTCAATCAAATAAATTGTTCTGATGGATTATGTTGGCCGTAGAATTGACAAAGTGCGCAATGAGTTTCTCGAACAGAACCGTTTTTCGAAATAAATCTGTAGAATTTTCAGACGTTGCACAGCTCGATGCATATTTGATCAAATGGCCAACAAAACCATCAACAAAACACATGACAGGTGTCACACCGTACGTATCACTAGAAAGTATTACCAACTTAAAATTCTATATCTCTACAAACTAGCCTTTATTAACGTTTGTAATGAGATCCGTTTGAATTGTTGAGAAAAGTCACATCTTGTACTCGCACAGCAGTCTCGCAGCATTGTATATGATATAATTCACAGTTGAAGTATATAAATATATATATTTATACATATTCCTCACATATTAGTGAAGTTAAAATTCGTCTCGTTGCGAAAATTTGTCATGAATTTTTCCCACGCTCTGGCTAGAGAGCAAACTAACTCTCCAAAACAGGGTCTAAGTAAGTCTAAGGGAAAGCATTTATTTGAGAATAGACTTACATTATTTACTTACTTAAATGTTTCAAAGTGTATTCAATATTTAATTTCTACAGAAAAATATATCTAAAATTCTTCTTGTATGAGGTTTTTTTCCATATTTATTCCCGTCAGCATGAACATCGGTGAGTGCTAAGTGTCCTTTCATGTTAGTGTATGAACAGCACATACTACCTGAGGCACATGTTAGGTGCGATTAGCCCACATAAACGCTTTGCTTTTTACCATTTTAGTATTCTAATTTCCCACGCGCAATGGATAAAAACGAAGAAATTACCCAACGAAAATTCGATTGCTGCCCTTGAGAGCATGGTTTGTGTATTACAAAAATAATTCGTCAACGCAAAATACGATTCTCATTTTGAATACGCTATTCTTGTTTTGTGTTTCATAAATAATAAGTCACTGAATGCTTCCTTTGCTAATGAATACTCGATAATTTAATCAGCTTTAGTCAAAGAGGTATTTCCAAATAAGGGTAAAGACAATACATCCTTTTCTTTCTCGTTTATGGTTGAAGTAAAAATTGCTTATATCATTTTCACAAAGTTTGGGCAGTTTTGAATAAAATCAACAATAGAAGAAGTATAATAAAAAAAGTTTTGGGAAAGAAACATAAATTCCAGGACATATAAAAATTTGAAAACAACGATAACAAATCAGTTCCGTGACGAAATATTTTATAGCCTCAAAAGAAAGTCAACTCTTACTTTATCCGATATCAGATTACACAAGGACATAACCGAATCAATTTTCATATCATGGGGTCAACCAAAAAATTCCTGACATCTCAATTTTTTACAATTTCTTTGTTACTTTATGACCTGTCCTTATTAGTCTACAGTTTCAGCTTTATGTGCTGAATAATTTCCACTGGCAGTGAGGTATAAAAATCTGCAGTCGCCATAATAAATTTAATTGTCTTGCGTCGTCCTTGCTGATTTTCTTGTTGCTACTTTGAATAACACTATAAATTGACTGCCTGAAGGACAAACAATAAAATAAGAGGGGAAAATTATTTTTTGACCATAATTTCCTGCTTTTAACCAATGTACATAATTCCGAAATTGTAATTTTATGATAAACAGCTTTATCCTGCAGACTTTGTGGCTATGACCTTGATTTGGCCAACTCAAAATTAAGGATCACACTCACTGCCGTCGTTTGATGTAATGAAGATAATAAACTTTATAGCAAATACTTGTGCATACTGAATTAAATTTGGAAAGGATAATAATAAAAATAAAGGAATATTTTATTAGTGGCATCCTTTATCAAATTAAAAGATTTGTCACAGAAGAAATCTGATTTCTGCGAATGAACTCCCACGGATCAAAAACACAATAATTTTGTAATAAACATGAATAAAATGAAGTGCAGTGTTGATGTCCAAAGTGAAGGAAAAGTAGATAATAATAAAGATAAAGAGTACTCAAATGAAAAAAAAAATATGTCCTGTTTGGTGGACTAAAATATTTAGGGGTTCGGTAAGAAGTTGGTCCTTTCGCGGAGAAAAAGAATAGAAATGCGGCACGTTTTCAGAAGTTATTGAATTTTTTATATATATTAAGTCCTTTTTTATAAGTTCAACGTAAGATGTTCGACTTAAAGAAATACTATATCAGTTAAGAACTTTAATGGCTTTTAAACAACGTTTTAGTTTTTATTACAGAAAAAGGCTTAGTTGAGATATGATTCAAATGTTTGTAATAAGAGAGTTTGGTAATCATAAATGATAACTAGTATTCTTTATGCTTACAGATATCGATTCTTTCAACAACACATTCAATAAATTATGGCATATCGGTGGGTTGATTTCGTAATTCCCTTCACAGGTTTTGAGTTTTCAAGCTGAAGTCGATTCGATTGCGTCGGTATAGGCTCAGTATTGAAAATACTTACATTAAAAATAATTTCGAAGTGTTAAATGACTATGGTCAGGCCAATCCCTAGGCAGCTGAATCCCGTGAAATTTTGAAATTGCAAGATTGGTTTGTAATAATTTAATAGTGAGATGTGGTACTGTTCTGTTGAAACCAAATGGCAGATCAAAACTAAGTGGATATCATAAGCATAGTCTGTTGGCCAGAACCGCATTTTCAGCAAAATTTGCGAGAAAAAACACCCTCCCTATGACCCACAGACGACACGCGCATCGCCTTTAGTCTGCAAGGACCACAAAGCCTTCAGACTACAAGGCTTACAAATTGCTTTTGGATATTTGGAAGGTTATATGCCGCAATTTTTTGAAGGCGTGTGCAGACAGATGAAAATAGAATTCAGCTGAAAATATGTGCTTTCAGAATAACCAGCGTGCAATTTTTGAACCAATTAAGCTAGGACAATGAGGTTGGTCAGGCGTCTAATCCTGCACCCACTACACTCTGTCAGAATCCAACACCAAATCCTTAAGCTAGTAGTGACCTAGAGGGAATTTAGCTGCTCTACAAACTATAGGAGCGGCGTTTCATTCGCGGAATGGAGGGTGGGGTAAAAAGTGAGAGTTGAACTTAAGATTTCTTTTTCCATACATAGACCTGCTACTGTAATATATTTTCCAGATCTTTCGATTTTCTTTGACCTATAAATCAGCTGTAACTGAGTCCTACACTTCTTCATAAGTTGAAACCTTCTTCCCAAAAACTTCTGCTTAAACTTTGGGAACAAATCTTACCCACTGGGAGCCAGTTCAAGACTGTAGGATGGATGATCTGAAATGTTAAAGCCAGCCTTGAGCAGGAAAACCATCACAACAAGGCGCTTGTGAACAGGCGCATTGTCGTGTGAAAAGAGGACATTTATGGTCAATTCTCCATTCCATCCGACTTTGATACATTCTTTCAACCTCTCTATGATTGAGGCATAGCATTCTTTGATGATGGAGCTGTGTTTATTCTTGAAATCCGACAATAGCCTCCCTTCCAAAAACTGTCCCAAAATACTGTCGCCATGATTTTGACAAGCCAACTGGTATAGCTTGAACTTCTTGGGTGGTGATGTGCCCTTTTTGAGAGAATATTTTGGACTCAGGTTTATTATCAATACTCCGGAATCAATACTCCGTCCAATACTCTACGCGTATTTAGTTCTGAGGAAGCCATAGAATTTTTGGCACACATCTAGCGCTGATGGTTGCCATGCCAATATATTTGTGAAGAATCTTAAAAATTGTCCATTTGATCCTCCAACCATTTTCGCAAGCTGTTTTTTCTGTAGTCTAGCATCTATAAATACTAGTTGCTCGACTTTTTGAATCATTTTTGGAGCATTCATTACTTCTACACTAACTATTGTCTTGATTAAAGAGACCGTGTCACTTCTTAGCCATGGTTGACTCAGACAAGAGTACCCTTAAACCGACGCCATCTTTTACAATATTGTTTAGAAATTTTTCTAGGGGTTGGTCAGTATTTTAGTTAGGTTTTAGCTTTGTTTTGTCAGTATCATTCTTATTAGATATTGAAATTAACGGTTTCTCACAAATTTGGATCAAGATGACACAGGAGATGTCGATGAATCATCAGATTCTGAAGTAGGCCCTTGTCAATTGAATATTAATAGTTCTGAATGAGAAAACTCAGCAGAACCCGATAATGAAAACAACTTTAACATTTGAAATGCAATTACTGTGTTGGGAAAAGATGGAGCAACGAGATGGAGAACTGCACGAGTTAGCAAAAATTTTCGTACATGTAGTCAAAATATTGAGGTTCACTTACCCCGAGGAAGTCATGTCCAAAACAATGCAACAGAGTTTTAGAGTGTTGGAATGTGTCGATAGATAAAAATATGCTACGAATTCAACCTGCAAAAAGCTTCTGAAGCAAACAGGTGATGGTGAACTGGCTGATGGTAATGGTAACCAGGCTGATGCAACATGCATTTCTGAAGTCAAAGTTTTATTTGAGCTGCTTGACATTGCCGATTGAATTCGAACTAGACGTCAAAATATGGGAGATTTGTAGTAAGACCAGAACCTGGAAGATTTGTAGTCGGAAGAACGATTGGGCATTGGAATTTTTGGAACAACAATGTGATTTCATCGATATTTTACGCTACATGCCTTGGATTTGATGACTAAGACACGTGAAATGAGCGACGGCAACTGCTAGCACAGAAAATTTTGGTGTCAGGAGGAAATCTAACCGGCGGTGGTACTTCAGCATCCTGTTGAAGCAGAAATCATTACAAAACAGACTAACATACCCGGAAACCTTCCGCAAAAAAAGGAGAATTTCCGAATCGATTTTTAGATCGAGAATTTTAGAATCGATTAGGTTAATGTGTACTGTAATTCATACTCCATAGCCCGAGCACTCGGAAGATGGTCATTGGTTGTATTCTATAGATTGCTTAACATTGCTGGGATCAACAGCTTCATTATTTAGTTCCTTATTATTAGTTTACTTTCGTCAAATATTACAATACAATTTGAACACCACATACGAATCAAATTGGAAGGGAATAGGAAAACATCGATTTCTCTTTATTTTGGTCGAACTTTCGTCGATTGATCCAGAACTCGAAGCACGGCCCAATATCGGCCCAATATCATTCGCCGCCGGATTCTATCCTATCCGGATAGAATCCGGCAGCGTCGCCTCTTGAGTGTTTGTGACTATGGATCATTGCGATGTAAAGGGCGTTTTTTTACAGATATCGAACTTTCAGCAACACTTTTTAATGCGACGTATTGTGTGAGAGCTACCATGCGTTTTATGGTTAGTTTGGTCTGTCATTTTAACATAAATACGTTGACATCTGAGCAACATCTGCGCTTTGTGCAGATTTATTCCGAAAAAATCGGTTCTGTTCGAACAACGGCCACCGGAATCGCCACCGAGATTTGTTGATTTTTGTTGTGATTGGAAATGAGGATAGTAATGTATAGTGAAGTATAGAATAGATTAATGAGTATAAACATAGCGTAGCAAAGTATAGAGTGAATTCGAAAAATCGTGTCTTAGGGTAGTTTTTCCAATTCTCCAGGAAGGAATTTTTTCAAAATTTTTCAAAATTCTAAAATTCAAAATTAATTTTTTCAAAATGAACCGTATTACGGGACCGAAAAATTCCTTGGAAACCTAAAAATAATTTAACGATCGTTCTATCATCGTTTTAACAATAATTTTTATACAAAATGTAACCTAAATTTTGTCGACGATTCCTGGGCCATATAACAATTCTTCCTCCTACTCGGAGGTCCTTGCTTCTTTACACGCCTCCGTGCTGCATTGGTTCTCCTGCTTGTTTGAGCAGCGTCAACAACCTCCATGAGATGCATGGCTTGTGGGCAAATCGTGAGTCCCATAACTTGCATGATCTTCGAAATTGTAATGAATCCTCAATTGAGGATGAATGCAGAGGTATTTGTAGCAAATTTAATGATATTTTTGCTGGCAAAAGTATGTAGGGGTCAGGTTTACACCTGACCTATTGAAGCGTTTGCCCAAACAACGCTTCAATAAATCATCTGAAGCCAATTTTCATAAAGTGGTTTCAAAACCTCTTGCATTTCAAAATCTAATGCTGCTGGATTTTTATAGCTCTTTAAAACATCCGGTCCAGCGGCCTCTGCTTTACGCCGTTTGCATCGAGAATCTTTGTCGATTGGGCAAATAAAATGTTGCGGATATTCATCTGTCTAAATTTTATGGTAATATCCAGCCCAAATTTCTTTTCACATGGTTTGAACAGAGTCTGAGTGGCGACAGATTGCTAAGCCATAGTAGGTTGACAAATTTTTCAATAATTTAATTGTCAATGGTACAGGTTTTGGACCCTTTGAAAGGGCTTTTTGCAGTGTACTTTTTTGGGCCACCTTTTTACTGTATAGTTTCAGAAGTTTCAGCTGCTTTACCAGCTATTTTTTTGCTGTTCAGGAAAGAAAAGTACGTACTATGTAGATCTATATATCCAGAAATGTTTACAGAGCAGATGTTTCTTAAAAAAGGCGCGAAGAACGAAATACGAGTAAATCACCGATTACACGGTATTGACGCTCTGCGTTTAAAACCTTCACCATTTAACATAGAAATTAATTTCAAATTTTATATAAATTAAAATATATTTTTTGATGGCGTTTGTTGAAAATTGATAAAAATCAATCGACAACTTTCACTCTCAATGATTGTAACCAAAATTAGGTTCCCAGCAAGGGGACTTCACACTTTCTATTCCTGCAATTTTATTTATAGTTGTGGGTGAAACTAATGAGCATCTGGTCCAAATATAACGTGAAGATGCTTCAGAATATTCTTGACAATTAATTTGGATTGTTAAATGTTTGATCACAGAAAATGTCAAACTATAATTTTTGAAGATCGAACTCACATTTATTTTCAAATTTATTCATGGAAATCGTGTGTATATTCTGATATTTCATTCAAAGGGTAGCAATCAATTCATTTTCTCAGCATGAAAATATTATGAAGTGGGACCACAAACCTGCCTTTCCTTCTGACACGACCCCAGAAATATCCAATACAAGTTTCTCTTACTCATTGCAAAACCAGGAACCCCCAAAGGTAATCCTTTCAAATCGAATCAATAATATGAAATAATGCTATCAGCTTAAAAGCATGTTCACGAAAAAACCTTTTGGTTATCTTCTCGTCTAGAATTCCATAATGCAGTATCACATTTTTTTTGACTAGAACAGAAGGAAGGAGTGCGGAACGAATTCTTATTTCAGGAAAAATTCAGAGAAAAAAATTTGAAGCTCCGGAGAATACAAGTGCCAACGGTTAAGAGGAATCATTGAAAACATCTCCCGACAGCAGGATTGTCATGTCCATCTCCGAAATATTACAAAAAATAATGCACCATTTTGTCCGTTAGTACATTGGCAACTATATTCAGACGACATACAAAGTAAGTGCTCAGCGAGAGATAAGCCAGAATGCATTCCTGGCCAAATTTTTGGACTCTGTCCAACGAATCACCTACAAAATGTCAGGTAGACTGGACTGCAAGTTTCTATCCAACTTTTTAGTGGAGACGATTATCTTACCCCCACTTCACGCTATCTACCATGTAATCATTGCTCTACCCTGCAATTGACGTCAGAACCCGGGAAAATTTCGTCTCCTTTACAATTCTTGTGTACACAACTCCCTTGGACTCATCTAACATTCAATTTATATGGAAAGAAAACTTTCCTTGCAGAAAGTCGCCGGGAACCAGAATGCTTGCAAGGCTTCCGGCCTTAAACTTCCTTTCGTCAACGACCGGGAGATTAGATAAGCACTTTTTTACCTTTGGCCCGACCCGAGGACGATTGCCAAGAACTTGTCGATTGAGTGACGTATCAACGAAAAAGGAAACGATATCTCAATATTGATCCGAGGTAGCGCCGTTCTAATTGTTTACCGGAAAATAAATGTAAAAACGTGTATTATTGCCTCCAATTCCACTGAATGGTCGCTCCTCTGTTATGTTGTTCTTGGAACATCGAAATTAGGTTTGGAATTTTATTGCTCCTTCCCGATGCAACCCGCTGACCGCGAAAAGTTTCATGCGTGAAGTTATTTATGATTTTCCGAAATGAATTGAAAACAGCCACAGGTACAACCATTCGTTTTTCCTTATTTCACATATGGGAAAACTTAATTCATGGTCAGGATAATATCAACAACATAAAACGGAATGCATGCAATAATATTGTTACTGCTGAAGAGCTCGAAATGCGTAAAAGAAACTGGAAAGAGAATGAAATGTTCAAGTAAGTAATTTGGTATGTTCCCGATAAATGTTTCAACAATACTTTGGCTGTTTACCCAAAAGCTCATAAAGTTTAGAACCTTAAAGCTGAAAAACATATTTGAAGTAAAATTGTGATATTGTTATACAGTTTGAACTATTTATCCGAATTTCAGCAGATTTTCAGTTTCTCTGGAACAGACAATGGACGAAAATGAGTACAGATTAAATCACCCAGCTCGATGCCAATGAAAGGAGTAGTAGCGAAAATCGTTTGACGGAGTGATTAAATCACGCCAATAAATCACGTGGAAAATCAAGTCGCAAGTTTTACCATTTCAATCAATTATTGGGACAAACAGCGAAGAAACAAGGAAAATGTCGATAGGAGTAGTGGAGAATAAAGCTGATAAACATTTTCCGATTAAAGCCTTTTAAACTGCCTGGAGTTATACAACGGTTTTTCGAGTTGAAAACTACACAAAGCGTATCCTAGAAGGGAAGGCTGGAATTATGATTTGAAGGCTAGTATGGATAAGCGAAAAAATAATAGCAAAGGTTCAGCGAAGACCATAGCGTAGAAAGTTTTCCTATTAGAGCAATAACCTTATATATTGCAGACTTTTGGCTCAAGTCAAACCTATTCATTTGGTCTCTAGATGTGTTGACACCGAAACAACCCATGATCTAATCACGAAAAATTGGGGACTATTTCGACTCACAAATGAAATGGGAAATTGAACAAACATGAAATTGAAATTTAAAAACAAGATTTTTTGTAAAGGAGAAACACAAAACGCATCGATTACCTTGCGTGCTCGACGCAGAAGTATACTAGAAAACGTTCCTCCTTACTTATGTTTTAACAAAACGTAATTACGAAGTAACGTCCTTATCGTGATTACTGCCGGTGATCAAAAATCATCGGCCGAAAATCACCTTCAGAACTTTGCAGTGTAACTTTCTGAAATTGGTATGGCTATTGAATTTTCCAATTCAAATTTTTCAAATTTCAAAACCTTTCATTTTATTAGCCATGACATTGATTGACATTTATTTCTGATGAAGAGCTAAGAATCTATTTCAAAAGACTTAACAATAATCCAACATGACTTTTGTTGAATACTGTCCGAAAGTTTTGTCAGTATAAATGGATCACTTTCTTAGTAAACGTCCATTTACGATCACTTAAAGTAAACTTATCCCTTTCGATAAGTCTCAGCTGAAAGAGAGATCTCCTGAGTTCAAGGGTGCCCTCGGTGAGACCATAGAGACTCGAACTGAAGTAACGCGTTCCGAAAATAACACAAAAATTGCTCTGATTATTATTGTTATTTTTATTCCCCTTAAGAGGAATCCCCTACCTTTGAATGACAACAAGGAAGCCCTTGCGAGGTCACCCGTTTTTCAGATGCGTAATCAAGTTATTGAAGTATCCACACAACAAATATGGTGGACGCGGAAAAATAAAGAAATAGGGGTTGGGGATATACACCCCGACGTGTGGAGCAGCCGCAACTTCATGTGGGTGTAAGGGACTGGAGCTAAGTCACCAGGGCATTTTTTAGTGGTAGATTGCTTGGCCATTATAGAATAGGCGGTTGCAAGTGATGTATTGTAAAGACCAGATCATATTCATCCTCAGCCCGGAACTGCTTCGGACAATGCCTGAAAAAGTGACGAGATTATCGCAGAGCTGCAAGAAGACAATATAGAACGGTCAACGAAAGTCAACAATCATTCAGATGTTCAGGCTTTCACTGCTTAGGGCGACAAAGCCAAACTCCCAAGAAGCGAAATCGGGCGACCCCCGAAACCGTCAGCCTCAAGCGTCATGCTCCAGATACATTACACACCCACCCACCGTTCCCTATTGAAATTGGTAACGATGACGTTCAATTATTACAAGACCCTCTAGGTTAAAAACTTAGAACAGAAACTGACAGAAAGGAACTACAAACGCGAACATAAGCGCGATCCTCAAAACTAAGAGATAGGCGACAAAGGTTCAGAAAAATATCAATAGTTAATTCAAATTGGATTTTCGAAATCAATTATTTGATTGACAGAATTCAGCACTACCATTGCAGGCGACTAAGAGTAGAAGATGAGTTCAAAAAAGGATCACCAAATGTTCAAATTGCAGTCCACTAGAATGGAATCATGGCGAAAAATATTAAAACTGTCAACAGTCCTCAGTGAAGGGGAGGAAAACGGGCCTAGACTCGCGACAGGTTTCCTTGAACGTGCAACAAAAGGCAGTGAAGAAGTCGCAGCCTGTGACGGGCTGCAGAAGGACCTTCATATATACATTCCGTTTGCGGGCCCTAGCAGTGCCTAATGCGAGGCTGCTCTAGTTATACTCTACTCTTCCAATCTATTTAATTGAAAAATGGAACGGCTTTGGTTGAATGAAAATGGGTAAATGTGGAGCTTGAAAAATGGCGGAATTCTCAAATAAGTGCTTTCTCAAAAGTGGCGTCAAAATCTTCCATATCTTACATACTATTTTCTCAACACTACAACCAGTCGCGAGTTTAGAAATGAAAGATACTGAATGTATCACGCCGGCAGAAGAATTAGAAGAGGCCATTGAAAAACTCTTCCTAGGACAAGTAACTTTAGGGTAACGTTGATGTCTACCAGCTCCAGAAGGCAAAATGTTCCAATAGTAGACATTCCGAAAAAGACTATGCAATTTTGGACAGGAAAAAAGTCAGCAGGGTATTCTGAAGAATTCGCTGAAAGACGTTAATGACTTTTTTCTTTCAATATTTTGTAAGTACCGACATATTCCTCCAAACTGCCAGGACAAATCAAAAACAGCTGCACTACAAAAGCAACATTCCCACCCATAAGGCAAAAAGTTGCACTAAAATGGAAAACCGGGTACCATGTAAACACTAAGGCCCGACGTCTGAAGACCCTAATCCGCGGTGCAGTATGAAGATATCGTCTCGAGTTGAAAAAGGCACTGCGAAAGAAAAAAGGAAAAATATGGTGCGAGCAGTCAAAATCAGCGAACACCGTAGCGCAAGCGTAAAAAATATGCTTGTCAAAGTTTGGAGAGAAAAGAAGCCAATTTGCTGTTGATATCTGAAGGGTTTGTTAACAGTGAGGAGGTGATCAGGTACCGCCGTCATCTGGCTGCGAGATAGCATTCTGCTCCCAGCTCAGAGTTGCACCAGTGGGGGTAGTTTTGAGCAGATTTAGGGTGCGGATACCGTATTTATGCTTGAATTTATACCGGGTTTGTTCCATCCCAAACGAGCCAATGTACTCCTAGTATAAGAAACTCGATGGACTAGAGAGAACTGTTGTGAAAAAGGTAGGGCAGATTCTAGTCTCTGGCGACTTTAATGTCTAGACAGTTGAATGGAGAATGTTTCACATACATTCAGTTAACATCTCAGTAGGAGTACAATATTTTGTCCGACTTGACTTGAAGTCATCATAAATCGAATCCATGAAAACCGCAGCTACATTTTCCTTATCGACCTCTAAGTATGCTACAATTCTCTGGGAAAAAGTTTATGTAGCGCATCAAAGAGAGATTCGAAAGGCTGGCGGAGCCGCAGGAGGTCTTTCTCGTCGGCAATTGACATGTTCAGTTGTGGGTAATCCACGAGTCACACAATAACAGAGGTGGTGAACATGGACACAATCGTGAAACGCATAACCACTACTCAAGGCAAAAACAACAACTACTATTACTACTACTACTACTACTACTACTACTACTACTACTACTACTATTGCTACTACTACTACTACTACTGCTGCTCCTATTGATGCTCAATATGAGTAATGCCCCGGATTCCGCCAGGTATCTTGTTCTTCTTAAGGAATTGAATCTTCCAGAGTGCCGGTATATTCAATAGGGCTATTGAAGGATTACGTTAAGTACATGAGTCTTGCCTAAGACTGATTGGAGGTTCAGTGTAGAGTGAAGATAACATCAGCCAACCCTGGTGTTTTCAGTCTAAAACCAGACCAATCGAATGCATCGTATGACAAGCGATGAGTTAACGCGATGAGTCGCGTTAATGAGTCGCGCCGATGCCGATGACATGACGCGCAACTCATATGTTAAGCGGGTCATTTGAACGAGTCAATTACAGATCGGGCTCATTCTAGCGATGGAGAAAACTTGGATCGTCATTCTGACTAAAAACCAGGTCCTGACAGGTACCTCATTCTGATTGATAGTGCGACTATCGATTCTGTGAAGACGATAAAATACCCTGGCTTGATAATTAACTCAAAGATGAGCTTGTTCGAACAAATGAAAGCAAAAGGATAGGACACAAGCTACTGTGGCCTAATTGTTAAGATCCGGGTCCCGTTGCAACCTAGGGAAACTTGCTGAAGAGCGCAGTAGAGTCAATGATGTTATTTGGCTCATGGGTTATGTCTGGATCTCTTACAGCCGAATCTGAAGGATTTTCTGGGCCGACGGTGGAATGACGTGTCGAATTTTGGATTTTAGGGCTCAAACAGTCTTTGACATACCCATGTGACTTATGCCAAAAAGTTAGTTGAGTCGTACTTAGTCACACAAGTGCAGTGTCCGATCGCCAAGGCACATGATATCATACCACGATTTTAAATATTCATCGAATGTTTCTTCAAACGAATCAATTTTATCGTTTCTTTATGCAAAAGTTGGGTGCAACAAATAGTAACTGAATCTCTATGTGGATTGCAGTTCACTGTTATGTTACCATCAGTGCCTTTTTTGAACGTACAAGGGCTGATGATGCATACAGTCCATAGAGTATGTTCACAAAGTACAGGTAGAGTTTTTGTCAATTGCCCGCAGATAACCTTCCCTACCAATTTGACATGTCTTTCCATAGACCCAGCGATTCCAACGGAATTTAGTTTCATTTTAAAAAAGGTATTACGTTTATCACTGGAGGCAAGGTCTCATGGAAAGATTGCGTCAATATAAATGTTGTCTGTTGGCGATTATTTTTGCTAATGTTAATCGAGTGTGAGTCTACTCGTCATTTAATCTCCTCCTTACTCCTCATGTAATCTCAAAACGAATTAACCAAAAATAAAGTGACAGCTGTCAAATCTTTCTTGACTGTAAAAAGTAATTTTAGCTCAAACGCTTTCAAACAACGCTCTTTCTTTGAATGTGTGGCCTTACATTCATGATGAATCGAAAGCAGTAAATAAAAACGATGTCTCGCGAGCAAACTTTCTATATTTTCTATATTATAAATAGATACGCAAAGATTAATATGATAAATTTTTTTCAATAAAATATGAAGACCGCAATTGAATTTAATCTCTTCGTTACGTTCGATTTTTCGTTGTTTGTTCAATTTTTCTTCGGTAGCGATTGTCGTCGTTCCCCAGCGTTTCCTCAATTGAAAACAATTGACACTGAGGTTAATCGGAGCCAATTGAAAACATAAATGAATATAAACTGAAAAGCATTTCTACGTAAAAAATCAAAAAGAACCACAAGCGAAAATCTCAAATAGCTACGAGCTACAATTCAGGTTACACCAAAAAATGAAAATAATAAAAAGGAACATAAGATTGGAACCGGATTCAAAGGATCAAACGTGGCTCAACGATGATTTCGATTTGCCAATTTTTGTAATTATATTAGGATTAGACGAACTCACAAATTGAAAAATTTGAGGTCAACTTTGGTCAAGAAGCGCTACAAATAGATTTGGAGAATAATTTTTGAAGGTAACAACTGACTCCTGTGTGAATTTCAGCGAAATCAATGACCTCCATGGAATGCACCAAAGTGTGAAACTTGACCGTACATAATTCCATGAAATATCGATTCTAAGGTACTCCTACTTACATGCATATTCCGAATACTATAATTATACCGAATAAGCCAAAACACTCAATAAATATCATATTCAGTGCTTATCCTTCAAAATCCTATTTGATTGTTGTTTGTTTGCCTTCCCACACACACAATTGATAGTCCAACGACGCATTCCAAGTTATTTTAATTTTCACCCAAGCCATATAGCGAGAATTCCGTTTCTCTTTACCATTTTTGTAGACTGGCCAATCCTACTTTATCCTGCATTATTGTAAACGATTCAAAACGTACTTTCATTCAGATACAATATTATTTCCAGGCATAAAATGATTTTTCAATGAACAATATCCTCCATACTGAAAATCTAATAACAGCGGGAATCAACCATCAATGTGATTTATCTTGGCTGTATGTGTTGTATAACAACGTAAGGATTTTTCCAGCAAAGGGTGAGCAATGTCATTAAAACACAAACGATAGGAACCTAACAGATGTTTTCCTTCCTTGGTTGAAACAATGATGATGTGCCGAACGTCGTGGTGGATCGGATCGATAAAATTATATCGAACGGAATCCAAGTCATCAGGATTTAGTAGGGCGTAAAATAGTTCAATTCACGCTGTCCATAAATATATTCACCTACATGTCGGAGATGGAAAAGTATGCATATACGTAGAAAGTCCTTAATAGCTGTTCAATATTCGAGTGGGAGAAGGTGGAGCCGATGGATATAGAAATCATTAAATTTTCCATTTGTTACATAAGGTCTCTCTTGAATGCAAAGCGTCAAATTTTCTTGAGATTTCGTTGAAGATACAAAATTAAAATGAAATCTTTAGATAATTTAACGCAGAACAGGAGCATAAAGATAAAGCCTGCATATTTTCAAAGTGCTGAATCATTTATAAAGGTAGAAAGGCTTCACTTCCACCATCTATTGCTTATTTAGGCCGAATCAAAAAGGTGTGGGACGTGTAACGTCGAGATGATAAATAAATTTATTTTGCTCCCCTCAAATCACCCTCAAACCCCTTTGGACACAAGCACTGAATAGAAAGTGTGCCTTAGAACGTTGCATGTGTCCTACCGCCTATTAATAATAAACAAGAAAATGTGAGGTCACGTTGCGAGGCCAAACTTGTCAGGATTTTCCATGAGTGAGTCTCGGGGCGAACCTCATTCACGTGGTCACCCACGTATCGCTTGTTACCAGCCGTTGCCGTTACCAGCGTTGAGGTCCTTGAAAATACAATAAATAAACGTGTTGCAGCATAATGAAACACTAAATGACGTAATGGCATCCTGTCAAATATTAAAATCAGGATCAGATAGGTTCATTGATTGTACTTATCACCACCTACCTAAGTAGCAATGGAATACTAGGTCGCGTTTTATTGTTACAATGAGCGGAAGTTATCAGTTGACGTTCATGCCTTTTCATTTCAATCTCGAAACAAGTACAATGGCTTCTTGTTTTCAAGAGTTTATTGACAGAACAAGTACATATTGAAATGTTGTGCTTTAGCTGTAGCAAAATTGATCATGTGAAAGGTTATGTACAATTGATGAAACCATATTATTTATTTCGTAGCCACTATCACGTATAAATTTAGATTTTATTCCATGTAATACATTAGTTTAGAATACATTTTGTAGACTTTATTTAATTTTCTTTGTGGTTGTCAGCAAAATCCACCTTTCACTTTTATTCATCCCTTCAAGTCCATAATGGAAAAATAAAGAAACGAATAAGCAAAAATAAAAGGTGTTTTTTAGAAGCTTAAGATGTTTGAAATGTAATCAAGTACCAATAAATTGTTTTGCTTGCCATGGAATTATCTTGGTAACTGGATGATTAAAGGATTATTCATTCATGAATTTTTGTCACGTTATCCTCTGTGGTGTTTTTGGACCATCTGCGCGTAGCTCATAAAAGATCGATGTTCAATCAGTTTTCTCAAACTCGTTTTACCAATTTTATATCGTCACCATCGAACAATTAGAGTCATCTTACACAGCATTCAAGCGCTATGATTTCACTGCGCGATTTCCCTTGCAAAAACAAGAATCAAATCACCGATCGATACTACTCTCCGTGAATTTTTCTAAAATCCACAGGCATGCCCGCTACTACACGCGGACAAAGCAAAACTAGGAGCACGATTTAATTGAAATCGTGACAGTAGATATCTTCATTCCTGTGTTTTCTCTCGCGATCGTGATGCCATCGGGTGGTGAGGCTAAATACTTACATTCAGGCTTTTAACCGTCTATGTGATGCCACCAAAAGTTTTGGTCCTCGACCGCGTTCTGGGAACAACACATTCAGTAACGATTCGTTGATCAGCACTTCTTGGGTTCTTCCATTGGCCTTTAACTCTCAGGTTTTACCTTACCGCATCCGTTTTGGTGATTGTCCAGACCATGAATTTTTTTCCGAGTTCGTCAATTTACACCCTTACCTGCTTTTCAAGAGCAAAATTCATAAGATTTCTGCAGCAGAAGTAAAGAAAAAGGATAGGATATTGATGTCACCTGCGTATGTATTACTTCCTGTATCAATGGAAACTGCCTATCCGTATTCTTTAATCCGATCTTCATTCATAGTTTACCAGTCTGCTGAGCAAAAAACGTTTAAGCTTCTGATTTTTTTTTATGTCAATACTATTTTAGTCAGAAGCATGGTTTCGTAAAATACTGTCATACACCCGTTTAGTTCATGGAAAATTTGGTACCGATATTGTTTCTCCAGCATATTTCCAGGATTCGCTATAGCGTGATTAGTTTAGTAATTGATCTTCCAACTCGGGGTTTGCATAGTAGCTTTGTATGTCCTACATAGCAGTGATATGCCTCTATAATTTTCACAGTCCCATTCCTCCGTCATTTGCTCTTGGTCTCAGGTGTATTGGTATTGTTATTATGGATTACGGTGTTAATATGGGAAGGCTCGTCTAAGTAACGCCATTTTAGAAATATTTTTGTACATTTGCAAAGCATCTGGGCTAAAAGACATATCCCAGGAAGATTGAAAAATTCTTGAGCTATATCCAGTATGGTTTCTACGCAGACACATGAAGCTGTGCCATATTCGAAAGGTTTATAGTGTGTCGAATGTGCCATATGTTTAACAAGTCATATATTATAGAAATATTAGCTGCCCACATATCATTTGGCATCGAGTTTTCCATTAGGGACATATCAATTCCGTATATTTAAAAGAACGACCCATAAACTTTTTTAATGAACTGTCAATGTCAAAACGTTAGCTAAAGTCAGCATTTTTATCATGGTAAAGTAAACGAACCAGCAACATTGGGCAATTGTTAAAAATTACTAAGGAAACTCTGAGTCGGTGATCGCAACTTTAAGCGGGCTCACTCCAATTTACAGCTGTAACAATCGTTGCACTCGACACGCTGCGCGTGCTATAGTGGATAAACTTGAGTCCAAATTTTCACTATTGGACGTTCCGGTGCCAAAAATACGTTGTATTGCTCAAAACGAAGGAAATACCGAAGCCGTTAGAGCATCGATTCTAAATGAGCGAAATCAGACGATTTCACGTCGGCCTCAAGAAGTCGGCATCGATCAAATGAAGTCGTGGCGTATTTTGCGAAAAGATTTTGTCCTACATACTTATCAGACTAAATTAACTCAAGAACTAAGCCGATCACGTGGCTTCGAAACTTCTCCGATCGGGCTCTCGCATAGCTTGAAGAAAATAAGGAATTGCATCGAAAAATCATCCTCAGTGTTAAAGCAAATTTCTGGCTTGATGGCTTTATTAATAAGCAATAAAAAAAACCAACATGTACTTCTTGAGACAAGGTTGCATCCGCATTAAATTACTGTCAATCATCCATTTCATGGATGAAAACGACCGTCAATTAACCGTTATCGGAGAGCGCTATCGTGTTATGTTGGAAGATTATTTGTTGCCAAAATTGGATGAAATTGCCACCAACGATATGTGGTTTCAACAAGATGGTGCCACTTTCCACACAGAACGCTTCACAATCGATTTGTTGAAAGGCAAATTTGGAGAACGTGTTTTCTCAAGAAATGGTCCGGTCGAACGGCCGCCTCATTCATGCGATCCAACGCAATTGGATTTATTTATATAAAGTTATATCAAGTCACTAGTCTATGCTAACAAGCTCGGAGGTTTAGCTGAGCTCAAAGACAACATGTAATGCGAAATTGCTAACGTTCCTGTCGAAATGTGTTCCGGAGCGATGAAAAATTGGGTCCAAAGAATCGACCGCTGTAAACTGGCTGCTGATGATCATATGACCGAAATCGAATTTCATTCATAAAATGAAATGCTTGCACTACACACGCAATAAATTTGAATATATCAAATATTTCTGTGTTTTATTAATAGTCAAAATTGTTGTGTCCTTAATGGAACATCCTTTAAAAAAATTTTGTCGTATCAGGTGGCTTATTTAAAGACAAAACGTGTCAATTCAAATAAATCAACAAAATTAAATAAACTATGACGTCTTTGTAACACAAATTTGTTTCCTGCGTTCTTCCCAGTGTTATGTAAAATACATGGTCATTCTAGTATCGCATAATTGAACTACATAAATGCTACGTTGTTCTTAATTATTCATTCAGTGGAACCGATATTGCTGCAGATAAGAGCTTGGGGATGCATTCAAGTATCATGCTCAACTCAGCTCATACAAAATATCGCAATTATAAAGAATCAAATGTGGATGTTCAGAGGAGCCCAAAAGACCATGGAGTAATATTCATCATAAACTACTCAAGTTAACGTAGCATGATATTATATTGGATGTTTTGTAAGTGGTATAGAATTTGAAGCTTCACATGTTGTATTTTAATATGGTATGGTGTGACAACTGTCATGTGTTTTGAAAAAGGTTTGGTTTGTCATTTTGCCATAAAATGGTTGTCGCCTCAAAACGTTTACCAACTGCGCTGCTTTATTTTAAAACAAATAAGGTTTCTGTTTGAAAACTCATCGCAGACTCTGTCAGATTTAAAGCTGTCGTAATCGTCCATCAGAACAATTAATTCGATTAACCAGCGATCGTTTCTATACCACGTTTGTTTTCACTGATATTACGCTTATACTGACAATGCATAGTACAATGCGTAATGAAGAAACCATAGTAGCTGCAGAGCGTAGTATCGATGAAGACCCAATAGAGTCTATTCTACGTCATGGTCAAGAAAAAAACCTGTGCCCATCCAAATTAGGGAAGGTTTCACGAAACTGTCATGGTTAGCGGGCTTCAAATCCCCAGCTTGTGCAAGAATCGACACGGCACAACCATCGAGCATGGCGTAAATTCGCAGGCGTAGAATAATGAGCCCAGAAAAAAATTGCTGATGATCCCGAATGCCATAAGAAAATTTAGTTTGGCGATAAGGCACATTACTGGTTGAATGGCAACGCCAACCAACAACGCTGCCACATTTGGAGTGATGAGCAGCCACAGGCGGTTGTTTAAACACCGTTAAATCCGAAAAAAGTCATTGTTTAGTGTGCCTTATTAGCTGGCGGATCAACTCTGGCGGAGATCTGTGGTTTCTACAGAATGGTGCAGCATACATATAAATTTGTGTGAACATTTACTTATTGAAAAAAACAAAACATTTGCTGAACGCATGATTTCTCGTTTTGAACCTGTAAACTGGCCTGAAAGATCTTGTGATTTAACACCGCTGGATTGTGTCTTTTAAGGATACTTTCAGTCACTTGTCAACAATGATAAGCTCTTGACGCATGACCCTTTAGAAGATTTAGTATTCGGCTTGTTACTGGCGAGACACAGCCCAAATTATTGATTAGAATTTTCGAAAATTGTACCTCTTCTGTACCGAAAATTGTTTAGACTTCCTGTGCGGCAGTCGTTGCACATACATGCCTGAAATTATATCCATGGAAGAATGGCAAAAATTATCTTTCCACTGAATCTAATTTAATGGCGATCAAGACAATTCATTCGTATTTTATTTCATTTGAAAATTCTATACTTCTGAAAAAAACACCCAATACTTGTTCAAATTTACTCCCCTAATTGATTAACACCTATCGCGCGAAACGAGTTGAAAATAGTTCAAGGTAGAAAAGATGCATCTTGACTCCTTTATCCAAGGCGAAGTTGAGAATAACCTGAATATGACCTTTTTGTATAACAAATTGACGAAACATTTGAACTATTTCTTTTCGAAATTGCCAACCAAAGCAAGAGCATTCAAAAATTTGATAGAAATATGATTTAAAATAAATCCTTGAGGCGTCTTCGCAATAATATGAAACACAAAATGCAGTCTGAGACTGTATCGGTCGGCTGTGAAGAGACATTATTTAAGCAAGGAACCACATTGCAAATATACAATCTCATGTGTTTGTTATTTTATTTAGGACATCAAGTACATTGATTTTTATTGAATTGCTTTCCCTTTCCCAAACCGACACAAAGTTGTTTGCCTTGCCTAGAAGTCAAATCCTACCAAAATTCGCTTTGATAGATACAAGTAAAACTTCATCTCATTGTTGATCTTCTGAAGTCAACAATTTCTCGACGTCTTGTGTAAATATCAGAAAGTGGTTTCCTGCCGCTCTTTCCATATAAAAAAAAGTTTCGTTGATAATTCACTAAGAATACGTTCACCTAATGATGTTGCTCATTAATTTTAATGTCCTGAATTTTCAGCATTTTAATGAAAGCTAATTTCAAGTCGAAATTTTTAACAACTCCAAACCCAAATTGCATTTGGGGCAAAACTCTCACGATGAAGGAGTGCGCTTATTTATTAAAAAGGATAAAAATTATGTGTGACTGCTTGGCATTTCAGTGATTTCTACAAAGGATAATTAAAATCTGGTTTCATGGCTTATGTGTTTGTTAATTTATCATGGTTGAAGGAAGATAGTCTTTAGAAGCATGCACAGATTAAAAGGATCTAATAAATTTGTCAAAAATGGAATTAGCTGATTCGTGATGGATTAGAATTTCTTTAAAATGTTGAATCTAGGTCTTGAAGAATAAAGATCAACTTCTCTTTACTAATTGAATTTAAGATAGGCTTTAATAAAAAAAATTTTGAGAATAATAAAGTTGTGTAAAATGTCAGTAGTCAAAAGTATATGACAAGGAATTGTCATTCCTATCTTTCAATGCTATATTCTATCAATTCTATCTAAGACTCTTGAAAAAATACGATTTTACGAAAATATACGAAAAAATACGAATGGCATCAGTAGAGATGATTTTTGAAAAAAAAAAAGAATGGAAAAGAATGAATGTTACGTGTTTTACGCTTCAGTTGTCTCACCCATTATATTGATCAGATTCTTGTAATCTTTTGAATAATGAACCAAGTGTATGCATTAGTTTTTTTCGGTCTTACTAAGAGATGGCGTCAGCAAAAAGTACGCAGCGTATTAATTTGACACATATGCCATTTCGATCTTCTGACATCAAGCTATGAAGACACTCAAATTGAGTCAGCCAAACTAGCGTGTTTGTTTTATGATGTTGGTCAATTATGTCAAGTTTTGCACCTGAAAAAACGCTTTTGCAGAGATCATTGCTTTTCGTGTTTAACCATCAGAAAAAAGCTCTTGAAAGTCTTCTTTTGATGGTGAAAGCAAATGGTGGACACCCTCCCTCAATTAGGACATGTGAGACATGTTTTCAACAATTCAAAAGTGGTAATTCCAATCTGAAAGACACAACGCGCTTTGATAGACCACAAAACTGCGAAGAGGAATAATCACGGGAGTTATTGGATAATGAACCAGCTCAAACTCAACAGCAATTATCAGAAGCATAAAATGTATCACAGAAAATGATCAATAGACGTTTACAAGACATAGGTGATACTCATAAACTCGGTAAATGAATCCCACACGATTTGAATTAACGTCAAATGGAAAATCACAACGTCAATTGTGAAATACAGCTTCGATGCCACAGAAAGAAATTATGTTTAAACCGAATAGTGACGGTTGACGAAAAAAAAGTTAGTATAAAGTTTACGAAATCGGTCACTATTCGCTAGAAAAAAACTGGGAAATATTGAAATCTTTTTTCCAAAGTGGTGAGTCTTCAACCCAAACTGTGAAAAAAATAGACAGACAAAAAGTGTCATCAGTTCAATTTGTTCAACAATTTGTCAAGCGTGTGCGTGAAACTGGCTCGTTGGTGGATAAACCAAAACTTCAACCTTCATTTCCCGCGCGTTCAACCAAAAATATTGCGACTGTGGCTGAAAGTGTTAGTGAGAATCCATCCACCTCAACTCGCCATCGATCGCAAGAATTGAACATTCCACGAACAACTTTGCGACAAATTTTGCAACAAGACCTCGCTATGAAGTCATATAAAGTTTAATTGGTGCAGCAGCTGAAGGCACTTGACCATCCGAGCCGTCTACAGTTCGCAGATTGGGCGGAAGATCGTTTGACCGAATATAGTCAACTTTACCGAAAACCTTTTCGGATGAGGCTCATTTCCACCTCGGTGGTTACGTTAACAAGTAGAATTGTCGCATTTGGGGCACAGAAAACCCGCACGTAATTGTCGAGAAGCCAATGCACCCAGCACGAGTCACTGTATGGTCGAAAATGAAGAAGGAGCCGCCGTAACCATCAATGGTGAGCGATATCGCACGATGTTATCTGAATTTTTCTTCAAGCAAATTAGAGGAAGACTTGGACAACATTTGGTTCCAGCAGGACAGCGCTACATGCCATACAGCAAACGCTACACTCAATCTTTTGCGCCCTATCTTCGAAAATCGCATAATCAGCACAAGAAGTGATGTGAATTGGCCTCCCAGAAGCTGCGATTTAACGCCGTTGGACTATTTTCTTTGGGGAGCTGTTAAAGATAAATGTTACGCCTACAATTCAAAACCAATTCAAGATCTAAAGTACGAGATTCAAGCTGCTGTTGCTGCCATAAGGCCTGAAACCATCGAGAAAGTAGTCCGAAATTGAGTGGATCGGATGAGCTACTGTAAACTCAGCCGTGATGGTCATTTGTCCGAGATTGTTTTCCACAAATAAATTTCATATAATAACCTTTCAAATAAATGTGTAACCTTTGAAAAATATCAAGCCGTTTTTTTATTGACTTATTAAATTTAAAATTTTATATGGGCCACCCTGTATTAGGATTTTGAACACTTGAAGGCCGTCGAAGTTGTTGGTACACAATGCTATCGTCAAAAAGTGATAAATTTAAACAGTACGTCAATTGTCTATCTTTTTTCGGATAGACCACAAACTCAACTACAATACGTTTTATCGGCTTTAAGGAAATATAGCTTGGCAGCAAGGAGAGCTCGCTGCCAGTTGTATACATCTTAGTTTACCCCCCTCTGTAAAGTCACGTACGTGTTTACAGAGGCTTTGTGGTCTATTAATTGATCCCACACTAGTACTGTCTGACAGCTTCCATTTCTAAACTTGACCGTTGACATTGTTCAAAGGGTCTTTTCTTGTCGCAAAAGGTTGGCAAGGTATAGTGGAATAATTTTTACATAATTCAAGTTCTTCCATAAGAAAATGGAATAAGTCTCTCTCTCTCTTTTTCTCTCTCTCTCTGAAAAAGAAAGATATGTGTGATCGATGTAAATTTTAAACATACTATCTAAATTTTTATGAATGCCAAGGATGATAAGGCTCTTGACGAGTTTCCCTGGGAGAAAGGGCTGAAATGATTCCTTTCAACGTGGTAGTAATTACTTGAGGCTATTACTTCATGCAACATTTCTATCCAGCTCTGCTATTGTTAGAGACGGCCAATGACCTTTTCAAAGTAAGGTGTAAGGCTTTTCAAATGTTCTCGAAAAACCCTGAAACGCCTTTTCTCTCTCAAGAATAATACCAGACGCTGCTGCCTCGTAGTCAAGGAAGAGAGTACTAAATAGACCCTTATTTTTTTTTCTACGGTCGACGATCCGTTAAGCATTCGCTTTCTTGGAAATGCATAGTGAATTTGTAGTTCAAAAACTATTAGGCTCAACCTTGGAGCTTCTGATATCCTTTCACTTCCGTTGCAACCATTTTCCTAGCCACTTACCTTATAATTCTGCAGCTTCTTACTGAAATATTAATGATTTGAAACTGAAATACGTCCTTTATTAAACAGACTTTTAACCCTTCTTGCAAACCACTGAGGATTCGTGTTGCTTGTTCGGATGCCTTTCCTTGTTCCCTATTTTCTAGAGATGTCCTTCGGAACAGGTTGACTGCTCTGCATGTTATCGTCAGCATGTTTATTGGAAGTTTGAGTTCCGGTTTCAATACTATTGTGTCCCGGACGGGCTTCCTTGCTTCCGATTTCCTATTGGTTTCAGATTCTTGTTGTTGAACGGTCGTATCAGGTTTTAGATTCCTGGTATTGAAAATGAACAAATACATGATATTTCATGGACATTTGAACATTTAAATGCTCAATTAAGCGGAGAGCACAGGCTCTAGTTAAATGACATGTCCTCGGATCATTTGCATTATATGCTTCAGTTGATTCATTGAACATTCCAATTCATGCCAAGCATAAATCTCTATGGTTTCCAGCATTCAAAAGGAACGAAGGGAATGCAGAATAAATAACTTACTACTATAAGCAAACATTACTCTTGACCATTTTATACAACTGCACACATAAGAGATACATTCAACTAAACAAAAGATACGTTCGTTGTGTGTTTGGTTATCTGCAAAAGATTCATGTGAATAGGGGTAATCATTAGATATGCACACATTATGTCTCTATTGCAAACACGTGTAGGAACTTGCAGAGAATGAAAGAGCAAAGAACTAGAATGGAGTTATGCTATTGCTGTGTTAAATAGAACAATGTAATTTTTTGCTCCTTGTGAATCGACGTTACCTTTGTTTGCTCTAGGAGAATTGCATGCATTCAAATCAAACAGAGGGCATTAAGCAGTGTTTTAAACTGATGGCAGGACGAGTCTCTTATAGACATTTTTTTTTTTTTTGATTTTAAACATGTTTGTTTTTCATTGAATAAAGGGATAACGTTACCAGAGACAGGAGACTTGTGCTTTTATAATTGATTCACTGCTGTTCTGTAAATATCCCATTGCTAGTCAAAAGAAAAATGTTGAGAAATTCCTGGTCCTTGATTCAATCTGGCACCAAAAGACGGTCTTCGCCAACAAGTTTGCACATTTTTGTAATGATTTGCAAAAACCTAAGATGCAAAATTTCCAACGACAAATGCAAAAATCCATTGATATAAATACCACCAATGAATTCCACGCGCAATCTAATGACTCCGCGACGGTAACGGGGAGCCATTAGATATGCGCGGTAACGGTAACGTGGGAGCCAAAAATCGACTTTCTTCCTAGACAGTGAAGAAGAATTTGCATGTGCAGAAGAAAAGGCAGCAGACGAGAGGTTACCAGACAAAAGAGACAAGAGTTGGCAATAATCATGGCAGTACAACATAAAGGGAAGGTGGTGTGTACGCCTGACCCAAGACCGTGGCCGAATCAAATGGACAAGAAGGCTTATTTTTAGTTTAATTTTAAGTACATATGTTGTAAAACTGTAGAACACTGGTAGATGACGGACCCCAAACGGATTTTTTTTGTATAAAAAAGATGGATGACGCCTTTCACATATTGTACAAAAGATAATGTATGTAGTGTGGTGACCTCTTAAATCAAACTCGAGAGCCCTTTCTTAAAGGCATACTGTAGCCTCAAACGGCGTTGGAGATTGGAGAACCTCTTCTTTTCAACATTCACTTTGGTTTTTTAATGCTTCACAAGGAATTCCCAAAGTTTGGAGGTGCCTGTAGGTAGAAGAACGTCAAGCCTAGCTCAAAGTAATTTTTTTTATGGAAGGGAGATGAAGCATGTTTAAAATTTTAGTACTACCCACTAAGATCCTTCTGTAATACCCGCTAAACACCTCCCCTAGGGATCTAGTCTGGACCACATTACCTCGGGGTACACCTCGTCTGGTTTAAGAACGCTTTGGTCTAAACGCTTAGAGGCACCCTCAGATTATGAAGAAAAGAAAAGGGCAAGAAAAGAAATCTCTCCATCCACGACACCTACCGAGGCTCGAGTATGCCAGTTTGTATCCTAAGTGTCAGGACTGCCCAAGCATATTGTGTTTTAAACAGTTTTCTGATCAGTCCACTTGTTTTTGTGTCATGCTCCCTACACTGTTGTCAATCCCTGGAAGAGTACTGTTTCTCTTGATTTAGCTCAAAGTAATATGTCAAAGGGTTCCAGGCTACGTTCTCAGGGGCACAGCTGAGGTCTTCACTGGATAGTTTAGAAGTATGACCCACTAACAAATTTCCGACTCAGGGCGTGGATCATCTCTTTTCTAACTCAAAAGATGCCAAGTACTATTAAAGGTCTTAGATTAAAGGTCTATTAAAGGTCTTCATATCACGTTGATAAACGCAAATTTTTCTAAATGCTTTGAAGATAGTTAGAACGAGGACTCTAATACTGAATTTGAACAAGAACTAATTTTCTTATCATCTAAAAATGTATTTTCGACGGAGAAGAAAAATATAATTTAAATATAAAGTATGATGGTGGTTTGAATATGGTTGACGTATGTGATGGTATCAAAATTCTGGTACGCTTTCAAGGCATAAATCAAAATTGGTATAGGAATGATTGCAGCATCAGACAGCTAAGTAGCGGGATGATCCACCACCCTCTCTAGACCTTGACCCTTTTAAGCATTTGTGGAAATATCTCAATGAACAAACCCTTAAATGAAATATACAAGGTGTGACAATTAAGTAATGAGGCTGAATTTATTGCCGCGCTTGTGGTAAACCAGCGTCCTTGAAATTACCTTCCCTTTCCCCGGCATCCTTCCCCTCTCCATTGATACATTTACTATAGCTCAAGCTTGTGTAGTTCGCCCGCTGTGTTGTGTTGAGTAGACGCGCGTTGGTGGTGCTCGTTACGACAATGGAGAAACGAAATAAAGAGCAACACATCACGATAAAATTTTGAGCCAGATTGGGCAAAACAGCTTCGGAAACGTACGCTAATATTGTATAAGTGCATGGTGATAGTGCTCTCAGTCGTGCCCAGGTGTTTCCATAGCATAGAGTTTAAAGAGGGGCGCGAAAGCGTGGAAGATAAGGCGTAGAGCGGGAAAACAGTCAAAGTGCGGACTGACGTGAATGCGCAGCGCGTGCGTGCATGAATCCGCGAAGACCGGCGTTTAACAGTTCGAAGATTGGCCTCGGAACTAGGTATGAACTGTGAAACAGTCAGACAAACTTTAACCTACAATTTTGGGATGAAAAATTGTGCGCGAAGAGGGTTCCAAACAACTTTTTTCAGGAGCAAAAGCAGCATCAAATGACCGTCGCAGAAGACTGTTTGGAACAAGTGGAAAACGATCCCACGCTGCTTGATCAAGTTATTATAGGCGATGAGAGCTCGTTTCTCCAATACGACCCGGGAACCAAACACCAAAGCTCACAATGGTTCCGCACGCCCCCGCACGAAAAAAGTTCGCATGAGCAAGTGGAAGGTGAAAACGATGATTATTGCCTTTTTTGATAGCCGTGGAATCATCCAAAAAGAATTTGGTCCATCGGGGCAAACCGTAAATCAAGTCTAATAACGCCAAGTACTGGAAAGAAAGCGAAAACGAGTCAAAAAGGTGCGCCCAGACATCACCTGTAACTGGATCCTTCATCACGACAACGCGTTGTGCCACACCGCCGTCAGCGTGTCCCAGCATTTGGCGTCAAAAGGCATCGCCGTGTTGCAACAGCCGCCTTATCCGCCTCATATGTCACCCTGTGACTTTTTTTGTTCCCTAGAACAAAATCGGTGGTCATAGGATCCCATTTTGAGTCGATTGCGGACATCCAATCGGCCGTGACGAGGGTCCTCGCGGACATCCCAATCGAACCGTTCCAGAAATGTTACAAAGCATGGAAAACGCGCTGGCTGCCCAAGGATCTACTTTGAAGGGGATGGCAGAGTTGTAGAATAATATTTAACTATACGGATTTTATGGAATCGGTCTCATTACTTAATTGTCACACCTCGTAGTAAACAAAGAGCCGTTGAAGTCAATATTAGTGACAGAAGGGCAGAAAATTCCCACTAGTTTGACAAAAACTTGATGAAGCTAATGCCACGACGATAAGAAGCTGTTTTACAGGCGGAAGGGAAGTAGACTTTGTATTATGTGGATTGTTTTGCTTGGCTTGATCACCCTCAATTTCATGGTGTTTGTTTTTTAAATGTATTTGCTATATTTTTCCATCAAATTTGTTAATTTGTTATCAAATACAAAAATCAAAATTGGATGCCTAAACCCATTATTTCAGGTCTTAATATGTTACTTAATGTTATATTTTATACAAACGTGTAACTTTTCTTGAAGATTGAAGAGCTTTCAATCAGCTTTGAGAAAAAAGAAAAGGAAAACATCATGTTTTGTCTACATCAACATGGCGCGACTAAGTACGATGAATTAGGACTAGGGCATAGGGTTTGGCCACGATTTTCCAAAAGGTTGATGAGTCAAAGACAAGCAAAGTAACGTCTTAAACTCCTGAAAGCTTAAGACTTACAGGGTTGAATGGTCGAGAATATCGAAGTTAAACAAACGCAAGTACCTACCGAAAGTTTTATCCAAGGGAAATATTAGCGAGATAAGATTCTTATGAGTTATCAATATCTTTGCCTCATAACAATCCATCAGGGCCATCGAAGCATACTCATATAACGGGTGATTCATTATATGGTTTGATTTTCAATAAGCTATTTTTGACAGATCATATGTGACACTTGTCAAACTGTAATGTAATTTTTATTGAGTATTGTTTGACAAATCATCATGGAAAGCTTCACACGGAAACAACATATCCAAGTTCGGTGAAAGCGCAGTGACAGTAATGCGCAATTTAGTGGGGTTTATGAGCCGCTGAAATCATCGGTCCATTTTGTTTTAAAAATGAGTCAGGTCATTACGTAACCGTAGCAGCGAGAGAAACAATAGACTTATTGAGAAATCATTTTGAACAGAACCTGATTTCACGTTTCAGACCAGTGAATTAGCCGCCTACATCGTGTGATATCACATCTTTAGATTATTTTCTTAGGAGTTACAAAAGTCTCTGGTATGAAGGGTTAAGCCAGCTTCAATCAATGCTTTGGAAACTAGTATCACCCGTGTCCTTCTCAGGATACCTAACGCGTCGTCCGAAATTTGACCTTCAGAATGGGCCATTTATGAATTGAGCCATTGAATGAAATGGCATAGTTGCAATCAACATTTAAACGAGATAGTCTTTAAAAGGAAATGTCATTGATTCTCCTTTTGAATCGCACCAAAATTTTTAGTATGGAATTCAACTTTAAGTCAAAACCAAACATCGTAATGAATCACCCTGTATATCCTGCTGGCTGCTTAAGTTCATCTACTGCTTTATTATTTGATAAAATAAATTCCCATACATTATGTTGGCAAGCAATAAACCCACTATTCATACATTAATTTGTGAAAAGTACTGGTAATTTCTTCATCGCTTCCTTTTTTGTTTTATACTTTCAGTATAATTGTAAGCCATTGTCAGGATCGTGCAATTGTGGTCATTTGTTGAAACTCCTTATAATATTCAAATTCATGCCGTAGCATCATATTTTCATCTGAGATTATCCTATAACAACATAATCATGCAATCAACTTGGGAATTAGACCAGAAAAGCAAAATGCATTTCAAGCGAAAATAATAGTTTTCATTCGTTTACTGCAAAGGCTTTGATGATAGTTCTCCCCCTTTAACCTATTTTGCCAGTTTCCTCACTGTGCATTTACATTGACATAAGAAAAGGATAAAGTCGTCACGTCACAGCTGGTGAAATGGAGCACACAGAAAGAAATTCAAATTAAGGAATGTAATCGCGAAATGATTACCCTAAGAAAATGACCCTAGACTGGACCGAGTAGCATGAATTTTCATGCTTTCTTTCCCTTCGAAATTTTATGTAAAAATATGACGAAAGAAAATTTTCCTTCCATGCCAAGGTCTGAATTAGGCCGGGCGAGCGGGAAAATGAAATATTAAATAATAAGGATTTAAAAGTCAAAAGCAGAGCAGGGAATGACATGATGTTGTCCTTTCCATCAGCAGTAAGTAGAAGGTGTTTAAATATGAATATTGCAGTCACCGTTCGGAGTTTTTCTTCGTTTTAATCAACTTTGCTTTATTGTATTTGGAGCTGTTAGCTGATTCCAGTGGTGTTGCAAATTTCAAAATTTGCATTTTGGGATTTACTCTAGATAAAGCATATGAAAGTTGATATATATATATCAGCAATTATAACGTTATGTGTAATCATTTGACTATTAACTACAGCTCAAATACGGAAAGAGACCTCCAAAAATTCGCCTGATTGACTCCTTACATTGCTCGCTTGATTTCTTACCTCGACATTTTCTTCAGCTCAATCCTTTATGATTAGGCCAGTTGGCTAGTCCAAAACGAGAATTAATGCGTTCATCGAATGCTTCTTTCAATATCAATAGTTGCACCAGCTATATGGCATGTTGCGCTTACCTTTACGGTCAGAATTGACCTTACCTTTACTTTACGGTCAGAATTGCCTGTGATGTTATTCCCAGCTAAATTTTCGAAAACACATGGACCAATGACTCAACCAGCCCGTAAAGCACACCCAACAGTGACGTTCTCCGGTCTTGTGTTTGGACAACCACCTGATGATTCTCATCCCTCCAAATTTGGTAGTTTTGTTCAATGACGTGGCAATTCAACGAGAAATGAATCTCATCCCTAATCGTTGAACATCCGGGTTCAATTGCTGAATTTCGTAAGCCCGAAAACGAAGATCCTTTCGTTAAAAACTGCCATAATGTGGCTAGATACAGGTTTAATTGTTTAGCATGAAGTCGAATGAACTTATTTAGACCTTCATTGAAACTAGGCTCTGAGCTGCTATGTTTTCTTCACTACGCACAGTACGACATCTGAATTAAATAGAATAAATTGTTCTGATGGACGATTATTTCAGCCATACAATGAACGGAGTGCGCGACAAAACTAACGAAACTAACCTGTGATTTGTTATGTTAATTCTACTCGGAATGATAGACTTTTAGGTCGTCGACATAATGGTTAACCTGAACCTTTACATTTGAAATACCGATTTCAGGGATTTTTTTTTCAGTGAAAATTTTGAAAAGCGTTGGTCCCGGCATAAAACCCTTGTGGGATGCTATAGTTATTCTGAAATTCGTGGAGACTACTCCATGAAACTCTACATATGCATTTTTCGAATTTCCTGAATTCTGTATTCTGTATTTTTTTCTTACTGGTCGTTTTGCCTGACTGCCATATTCTTCGAATGTGTAATGTCATTTGGCAACTTTTATAATTTGCAAACCTTTCAATTTTCAACTTTACGAACCTTGCAACTTTCAACTTTACAATCCTTTCAAATTCCGACTTTACGATCCTTTGAACATTCACCTTTACGATCCTTTCGACTTTCAGCTTCACGAACCTTTCAAATTTCAGGTTTACGAACAAATTTTATGAATCTTTCGGGGCTAATTTTCCCGGGTGCGGCCAATTTGCCGGGGTGGAGCTAACTTTCCGGGGGTGGGGCTAGTTTGCTGTGGCGGAGCTTATTTCCCAGGTGATAATTTGCCGGGAGGGGATCATTTGCCAAGGGCGGGGTTACTTCGCCGGGTTTTGGCAAAAGAGGGCGAAGGAGGAGGAGGGGAGATTCGTAGTAGGGGAAATTCGGAGGAAAGGATATTAGATTTTCGAAATTTGAGTTTCGGAATTTAATTTTCTAGCTTGGAATTTCACAATAAGATATTGAAATTAGATTTTCTATGTTAGTTTTTCAGAAATTAGATTTTCTACGTTAGATTTTCGAAGTTAGATTTTCGAAATTCAATTTTCTAACTTGCAATTTCGAAAAAAGATCTTCGAAATTAGATTTTTGAAGTTTTTTTTTCAGAAATGAAACTTTCGAAACTCGATTTTAGAAATTTGATTTTCTAACTAACAATTTCGAAATAAGATCTTCGAAATTAGATTTTCGAAGTTAGTTTTTCAGAAATGAAATATTCGAAATGGGATTTTCGAAATAAGCCTGTCGGAATAAGGTTTTAGAAATAAGATGTTCGAAATAAGATTCCAAGAATCGAAATAAGAAATAAGATATAAGATTAATGTTAAAATTTCGAAATAAGATCTTCGAAATTCAAATACTCGAAATTGAATTTTCGAAGTTAGTTTTTCAGAAATTGAAAACTATTCATAATTTTGGAAAATAGAACAAGTTCAAGCTGGGAGCAATAATCACAACAAGTTTAAAATAACCAGACGACATCCACCTAGCTTGTAGGGCCAATTGACACGTCCCGGCCTGTGAGTTCGCACCTGACGAGAAGCGGCAGGGACGCGTGTTGGAAACCAGCTTAAACTCTTTCCATCTTTGTTTCTAAATAATATTCATAATTGTTTTTATATGTTAATAATAGTTCATATTCATTAAATCAGAAGCTATTTTTCGAAATAAATCTGCGCAATTTGACAGAAATAACCATAAAACATATGAGAACTGTCACACCGTACGTAGCGTTGAAAAGTATTGCCAAGTTAAAAAAAATTTTTTAACCATCTTTCTAGACCTCTAAAAAACAGTCTGTATTACCTCATATTCGTTTACTTCGTTTTTAATGTCACTTTCGACTGCACGTTCAAAGTGCATGTAATAAGCAAAATGTAAATTTGGGGATGATGTGTATCTTTTATCTTCTTATTCTTATGTAGAAGATTAAGATATCACAGGAGAAAATTTTCCTTTCGGGGAAAAAATCTTTGGTGGAGTTCTTCTGGCGCAGGGCGCTAGCATTTTGTGAGCAACTAATGGTATGAGCCACTGCGGCGTAGAGTGAAAAGGTTGCGGGGAGGGTATAATTTCAAGCACGCGAGCCGCAGCTCTCCAATTTCGCGCAACGTAGTTATCGGCTTAGAGACTTTGGTGATGTAGAATAAAACAAAAAATTATAGAAAGTGTGAATGTAGAAGGGACCAAAACCAAAGGAAGCTGGCGCCAAAACAATTCAAAGAATGCTGGTGATTTAGTTATGTCAAAGACGATAGGTTTACAACATGCTTCACTGCAGTATTTTATACCCAAAAACATCACATGTTTAAATTGTCAGATTAAGTCTGACAAGTAGCGAAATTCAACCAATGGAGGGTAGATATGAAAAAACGTTCCATATCACTGGTAAGTGTTTTCATTACAATTTTGTGACCCGACATTCAAAACTATCACTACGGGGACCAGAGTCTACCAGTTATTCCAGAGTCTATCCAAAGTTATAAATCAGCTTTAAAAAATCCTTTTCTAACCTCGATTTCTTACCAGCTGATGTAACAAATATTCCACTAAAGTTTCTGCATATTTGCAAGTTATACCCAGGTTTATGATAGCTACCTCAAGCTATATTCTTGGGACATCTACTCACGTTCAGTGTACACTTGCAACAAACGCTACAACAGAGTCCCTGCCCAACAATGTCCCGAAACAGGAGTCATTAATAATGCTCTTGAACAACATACCAGCACCATTTCCAAGATGCCTACCAGCTCTAGCTGTGATCCCTAGCCATCTGAAGTTTAGCCCACGACGCTATGGAAAGAATCCAACCTATGTCTTCCTTTCCAGACAGGGCTAGGGGAACTCACAACAGCTAAAAAAAAATAAAAGTAAAAATAGGGGAAAAGTATAAAAAAACAAAATCCAAATGAAATGAAAACCAAAAAAGAAAACCAGTTTAGAACAAGTGAAAACCTCACTTTGTTTGTTACGTTATAAAAACGTTGTAGAAGAGGAAGAGAATTGCAGAAAACTTAAGGAAGCCAAGACAATTATTGTAAGGTATTTCAAAGAAGCTTAAGATCAACATAAAAAGCAACCTTTGAGGCATGAAAAATCTACCGACAGTGACCCATTGACGAGAATAACCACAAACTTTTTAATACAAAAAATGTTTTGAAAAACCACAAAATTTGAATATTTATATTCAAAAGCATGTCAGTTATTCAGTTTTCAAGATATGCAAATGATTCTAGTTCATTCAATAGACACCGTTTTTAAATTGATTAACGAATTGGTTTTTTGAGACAGTTTCCAAGCTTTTTATGGACATGGGTCCTTTTGCAATCTTGTTTGAAAAAATTTGGATTATTATTGGAATATCGATAAATATAAATCTCAATAAATACTACAAATTTCAAATTTAAATTTTCACATTTTTTCACATTTTTTGTCAAAAATAAAATCCGAAAACGAAAAGTTAGGGCTGTCACACGGGGTGACTGCCTTAAGCTATAGGAAGTCAACAGTCACTTTTCTTCGTACTTGGAAAATGAAGCTGCGATCAGATATTTCTTTAACTAAATAAATTTTTTTCCCATATATTTTTTAACTTGGATACCATAGAAGACCCCAATTTCCTTCAGCGCGAATTATAAGATAAGCGAATTTTTCTGAACGTTGGATACATTCATGGTTTTACTTGTTCGACATGCTTACAATAGGTACTAATGGACATCCTCCGCCCACTCAAGCGTCCATTTCATAGTGCTCTTTGTGCTTTGCGTTCTCTTGGAGAGCCAGGATTTGAATATTTTGACTTGTCCCAAAGATGGATCAGTTTCAAGAATGCACCGTCTTTCAATTTCGGAACCTCTTAGACTTTCATTAGTTTTCCCCCCTTTTCAGCTTGTTGTTAATTCAACGTTCTACCGTCAAATCAGTGTGCGTCTATTTCATTTGTAATCGAGTAGCTTTGGATTGGTTCTATCACAATACGAGAAATTAATCTAAATATAACCTTTGAAGATTGAGAAAAATGAACAATAAATAGCCCTACCTGGCAAGAAAAACACAGGAAGCACTTATCCAGTTGTATTTCGTCCAAAACTAAAGTGTAACTACTAAAAAGCGAGCACATTTCGAAAGGCATCACAAAGAATGAGTAGCGAAGACTCCTTGTAGTAAATCAAGAAGCCTAACAAAGATAGAGAGTTTGAAAATCACCGACGTGCGTGAGTGGAAACATTGCGAAAGCTGGGTTTCTTCGCTTGAATATATGAAAAATAATTTTCAAATGTAAGAGTACGAGGGCATACCCTAAAGAAACTGAACTGATGTTGTCTTCGAACCAGGCCTTGGTGTGAGTTCACTTTGCGACTCCATGATGACAGTCCCAAGCCTGTGTAAAATGAGAGGGGAACGGAGGGAGCCTGATGTGCCGGCGAAGTTGAAATGAAGCAAGAAGGGTAACCGAAAGGAGAATGTGAAACGTTGTGGTCGTTTGGTCTTCTGTGGAGAGTGAGAAAGTTGAACCGATGTCAGACGAACTGAAGAACTGAAGAAGAAGCGAATAGCTGGAGATTGTTCCTATGGTGATCGCAGTTGGAAGGATGTACTGAATTATGTACCTATAAAGTCGCCAATTACGGTTCTAAAAGGTTGAGAACCAAGAGCGTACTGAATCGAAGTTTAAACATATGAAAAATGTGACGAAGGAAGGCATGCAGAACTGAAACAGTGACGAACGCAGTTGGGACGAAGGGACCGAAATGCGAACCAATAACTTCCCCAATGAGGGTTTCAAAACGCTTACAATTAGGGGCGTACCGATGGAAAATGGAAGAAAGGGGGAACGATATTTGATAATCGTTGCTAAGAAGATGCAATTCAATGAAAGTTATGCTGACGGAGGAGGTGTCACAAGAAGTAAAAAGTGAACTAAATAAAACACGAGTAGGTTGTAAATTGGCCTACAAGTCTATGATGAACAAGAAGAGATGAAGAAATTGATGTCTTTAATTTTGTTATCTGTTGAGATAGCCATATATATATATACCATGGCAATAGATAGACGACTTCATTAACCAAATGTAACTAACTAAGTGTTATGATACATGTAGAGCATATCGATGGTGTAGCGCACAAATGTGGTAAGTACACTTTTGGGCGCAATCGAGTTAAATGCACAGGCAGGACTTACCGGACATAACAAATCACTACGCACATTTGTGGGAAGTGTATCTGTATTCTTCTATCATATTATGATGTTAAATGTGGTTCGCAAGTCAAAATGTTCACATTGCAACATCAACTTTGTTGATGGTATGAGACAAGTGCACATGCTAATAATGATGATAAGAATGTCGTGATAAAATGCGCATATATATTGAAATTCATTTTGTGACTGATGTGAAGCCGGACCTAATATACAACGAGAGACGACTCCGGAAAAAGCAAGGGGGTGTACTGTCTGGGCTACAGCTAAGGCTGCTCAGTATTTGGTACGTGCTGCACCCGAGGCTTTGAGGACCAGTCAACCAGTCCTGTGTGCCTGGAGCAAGTACTGAGAGTTGTTTTTGGCCTGTAGAAAAGCGGAACCTGATCAGATGCTAAGATTTGAGGACGAAAAGGTTGCCTACCAAAAACCCACTCGATCTTACCACCTGCTACTTTTTCTAACTCCCCGAGGAAGTGTTTTGCTGGCATTACGCGGAAAAAAACCACGCTGGACTCTCAGACATCACAGAAGATGATTTTAAAAAATATTTTGAATAAGCGACTGGATAAGAGTATTCATGCCGATGGGTTTTAAATTTTTTAATTAAATACAAAAACTAAAAAAACTAGTTTGGTTTCCTTTGGGCTCCCATAGTTTATGTGTGAAAATGTGTATGAATACAAAGTTAATGAGATCTTTAGAGCGAATTTTCCACGCCTTCGTCTCCACGTTTTATATCTACTAAGTTGTGCTTACAAAAACCTGTACAGGTAGAATATTGAAATAGAATAAGGTTAATTTGGACATCATTTACACTTTCTAGCGCTTGGTATTAGGTGTGTTATGGTCAAGAACTGCTATTCAGAAATATCACTCATTTGCATCTGGAAACTAAATAAATTTTGAAAGGATTCACACCACCACTCATAGTCTCTTCTGCTGCCCAGTTTAGAAATTTGAGTCACATTATAATATAGAATTTTCAATTAAATAGCGAAGTGAAGAGTGGAATTAGAGAGGAACTATAACGACCATACAGTATCAATTTAAAATTAGAAAGCCAAAGAAAAAATGCCCGTCTAATTTTCAAACAGTATCGCAAGGAGTCATGTTAAGGAATGCCAAAACCCAGCCGTACTTGATTTTCAAACTTTTTTCTTCGAGATCTAACCATGATTTGGACATGGAGGTTGTTGAAACCGACGAAGGCGCTTCCTTTTCACGAAATCATTTTCATTATCCAACTAACGTAATAGGAAGAATTTTAGGTTAAAATATAAAATATTGTAATCATTGCAAGTGTGAAAGTCATAGAAATGATGTGAAAAGTGGACGTTATAAAAAAAGTTATGCTACTTAAATTAGAAACTAGACAAATCAGAAACTTCATAACATGATAATTGACTTTTTCTAGATATTTCACCTGTCAAACAATCTTAATTTCATTTTATATTTTTATCCTTTAGATTTACAATGAATCCTTTATCTCACGTAAATATCAAATTATTGGAACAGGAGATAGAAGCTTTTCGCCGAAGACTTAAATTATATCAACAACAGAAAGCAGAGCAGAAAGAAATTCTGCAATCGAAAGCAACATTTGAACCTGATCAAGAGCAAGAACAATTGTGTCAAACTTTAACAGCAAAAAATCAAATTGCGTTAGAACTAGCAACAAAACTAAATGAAATTAAAACCAGACAAGAAGTGCTTAGAAAAGATTTGAAGGAATTCAAAGCTGCATCACATTTAAAATCCATTGAAGAATGTGGTGAAATAATTTTTGAAATGCGAAGACTCAAAGCTAAGTATAACCTTTATGTTAGTTTCAAACTTAATCAGGATCAGTTCAAAAAGAACTTCAATCAACTAGAGGAATCTATATCGAGTAACCTTTCAAGCTTCACGAAAAAAGCACAACAAATTCATAGTCATGTCAAGGAGCAACAAGTTCTTATTGTTCGAAACATACAAAGGAAACTAACAGAGAAAGCGTTTCTCATAGGACATCAAAATGCAAAGGGAGCCGGGCAGAAATACATCCAAACTCGACAAAGTAACTACGTTCTTATCAATCATATAACGAATACACAGAAACAACATCGATACGATGAAAGGAATGGAAACAAATCCTGCGAGAAGCGAAAAACGAACACAGAGACTTCATCAAAAGTCAAGTTACTAGTTCAGCGAATTGTTGAACTGAGAAAAGAAATAAACTCTGTCACAAAACAAATATCGTTGTTGCGAGCAAAACCATTTGACAGATTGGAGCCCAAAAAAGAGTCCGCGAAATCAACGGTTGCATCACGCCCCATGAAAACATGTTCAGAATCAGATTCAATTGGAATTGAATTGGAAAGAGAAAAAAGTCTTCTGGAAAATGCAACTAATCTTTATTTAACAATGCGAAAACATTTTGCAGAAATGATGAAAGCCAAACACAAGATTGAAATGCTAGCACATATGATCATCAACTTTGGTCATCGCAAGCCATCACAGGTGCTCTGTCCGCAGACGGAGCATCTGTTCATACAAAATGAGCTGGTGAATTTTCATGGCAATATCCAGAGGATTGCCAGAGAAGCTTTAACATTGCATTCAGAGGATCAATCGCAAATAAAATCGATAGCATCGCAATTGAGTCTAGTTACGAAAACATCTCTCTTTCCTTTGGAGTCACATATAATTACCAGTATGTCAAATCTGTCAAACATTTCGACTTTGACGCCTCCGGGCTCCACATCGTCAACTAAAATATCACCTGTAATTGATGTTGAGACTGCATCGGATTCATTGTCTTTCATTTATGACGTTTCCTTAGACGACACATTGGAAAACTCCGATGAAAACTTACAAGCCAATAAAATCATGGACTATGGCATTCGTTTTAAATTGTGATTTTAAATAGAACTTTTGTTGACAAGAATATGAATCAATACAGATAACAAAATTGATGCATGTAAAACTGTCAGCTCTTTATTTCTAATATGCTGAAACTTTAAAGTGTCATGCTGAACCTAGATTCAACGACTTTTAACACTTACAACATTTTATGTATTGTTTATTGATTACTGCTACCACTTGCTATTGATGGATTTCCAGGATCTAAGGGGATTCTCACAGATGAGCCTGAACTCACGTCTTCAGCACTACGTACCAAGGAAACAATCGGATAACACCAATTGAATACCACAACGTAACACTTCGAAAAACCTTGAAAAAACTTCCTCTAAACTTCCGATCTACAGAAATCCGGTCAAAAATTTAAATTCTTTTTTGTTTGGATCTGTAGATTTTTTGACATTTCTGCGTTTGACAGGAACACCACTCTTAATGCTTCTGCATTAAAAGCCAGTCTAAATATAAATCTACTTGGGCTGTTACTATCTCTCTCTGCTAGCAGGCGCTCGAGAGTATGCACGCTGTATATTCTTATGGTGCGGCCGATATGAACTGGAACTGGACTCATATAGCAGAAAGGATGGCGCGAACGAACTATGGACTAACGTTAGGTAACAAACCAGAAATTGTGCTACTAGAAACAAGTTATTGAAAGTTACAAATGAATAGTGCTCACAATTGAAGAAACCAAGTGGGGTGGTAAAATGAAAATCAAAATCGGCATGTTTCAGGTAGTCCTGGGCATAGTCTCAAATTTAGAGTAGAGAAGCAATATTTTTCTACATTAAACTAATGGAGGAATACTTAGGTATATTCAACTGATAAATTTTCAAGAGGCGATTGTTGGAAATCCTTTTTTTTTGCCTGTCGAGGACTATTCTTGATAATTTTAAAATGCACGGTAATTTTTAAGTTGGGGATCAAGTGTTCTGGTGCTTTTTGCTCACGCTATGTTCTTTACGAAGTAACAAATGACAATGACTTCGCTTTTTTGGCTTTGTGTGTCTTGACCTTCCCAAATCAGCATCCTTCCTTCCAAAAGAGATCTGAACGCTCCTCATATCAACATACTTCCGATATAATTACACAAGCAAAAGTACATTATTTTTCATCCTACTTGATACAAAATCCTACCAAGCAACGAATAAGGATTGCGATTGTTTGTTAACAAAGCCTGTCTGTATGTTGCAGTGTCAATAAATGCCAGCTTGATCCGTGAAATTGAGATTCGAAAAATTCAGATCTAAATTTATGTCTTAAAAAAATTAAGAGATGCGTGACCCGTCAAAAAAGCCCTCACTCATGTGTTCGAAAGAAAAGTCGGCGTCCTTCAACCAATTCCAACAGAGCTACTTGCGAGGGACTCTCAATCGGGAACCACCTAAAGTTGGTCGTCTCCGCCTAAAACCAAGTTGGTCGTCAGTGGGCCAACGACCAACTTGGTTGTCAACTAAGTGATCCACCTGGTTTTGATTGAAACTACTGACGGAACGGTCAAATTGATAACTTGAATAAAAACTTCACTTTGTCAAAAATTCTATGGTGTAAAGACGTCCATACAGATTATGTATGGTAGATAATTTTTGTTTATTTTATTCAAAATGGGTGATGAATTATTTTTATCATATTTTTTATTGATGAATTATATGAAGAAGACATAAAATCAAAAAGAAGAAATGAAATCGCTCAAAAGATTAGTACCGAAACCGAGCTCAGTTTTCGATACAAAAGAAGGACACTGTTATGCGGGACGCAATTCCTGCGAATGAGCAGTTTTGGCAACTTTCCGCTTTTAGCCAGTGGGCAGACTTTTGAAGGCTAAAAATCTGTAAAGAAGAAAGAAAGTATTGAAGGATAGGTGTGGAGTTTCTTAACAGAAAAGAAGAAGCGAAAGGAGTTCAAACAAGAGTTTTAATACACATAGCCAAGATGACGTTGCAGAAATGAATATAGATGTTTAACAAGCATGCTGTAATAAAAATTGAAACGTACTGTTCTAATATATCACCGAGAGGAGAGGCAGCGCACAATACTCGAGTGGCAAAAGTCCTGGGAAGGCGACTCTAATGGCCGCTGGACTGCCCGTTTTATAGGGGACGTGGGATCGTGGCTAAATCGAAGGCACGGTGAGACTGATTATGACCTTACCCAGCTTCTTAGCGGGCATGGGTATTTTCAGTCTTACTTGCACAAGATTGGTAAATCACGGTCCCCAGACTGCATTTTCTGCCCCGGGAAAGGGACGACGCATGTCACACCTTCTTCCATTGTAGAAGGTGGAACAGGATGCGGCAGGACTTGTGGGAGGTGATGGGAGAGCTTTCTCCAGACAATCTGGTCGGAAAAATGCTGAAAACTTTCGACAAATGGACCTGTGTGGCACATTACTCTCGGGCAATACTTACTGCCAGAAAATTTACAATGGATAAACTTTGGCGTTGGGTCTAAGGGGATCTCCTTTCCAGCAGTCCTCCTCCATCCTGCCCCCTCCCGCTGGGGGGAGATTTCTCTAGACTGACGTCGCCCTAGAGCGAAGTAAAAAGAGGCCTAGCCCGAAGTAATGTGTCAAACGGTTCCAGGCTAGGATCTCTTGACAGGGGGGGTGTTTAGTGGGTAGTCTGGTAGCATGCGCTGCTAGGAGTCCCACCTTCCGGGCGTAAATTGCCTTCACCCCCCAACCCAAAAAAAAACTGTTCTTATAATATTAATAGCTTTGTGTTTTGAGCAAAACTTAAGCGTTTCAAAATGATGACTGCGTTTAACTTAGAGTATCTTACCACTTCATTTGTCAGAAACGTTTAAAAGTAGTCAGGCTGAAGCAAATTGACATGCTGGGCCTTCTTCATTCTAACTTCAAACTGGAACGTGTCATCATCATGTTTAAAGTTGAAACCAACGGAAAATTGTCTAGTCAAATAGCACACTTGAATGAACAGCGATTGTAGGTGATTAATAAAGTAAAAACGTACAAAAATTTTGCCTGAAACCTGAAAATTGATGTCCGCGACAACTCAGACGCATTATAGCGAATCCGTATGGAGACCTCAAATAACACCAAGTTCGAGAGCTCGCCACCGCTGCGCTAAAATCGCAATAAAGACGTTGCGATTCCTTCTTCTTCCTCCAACCATCATGGAGACCAGTCCTCAAGTTTTCAATCTCTTAAAAAATTGGTGTTCCACGTTATTTGTATATACTGTTTTAATAAATTAGTGGTTTACGTTAATTTGTGTGTATTAAAGAAAATATAGCATGTTAATCAACAAATCACGACATCTTTTTATAACTCTGTGCACAATCGCAATCGACGTCACTCGATATTCGAACTTTTGACACTTTGAGTTTTGGAAACGTTAAAACCAGTTGGCAGAAAACCAAATGGCAGATATTCCATTCAATCCTGGAACCCAGAAGCATTTACAACGAAACGAGAAACATATGATATGGTGTACGATATGCTACGGGTGTGAAAGGTTACCGCAAAATCTCCATCAGATGAGAACCGAAACTTCTTAATTTTAGCAGAGATTCGGGGAGCTTTTAAGTGCGTCCTGCATCAGTTTGAAGAAAAGGGGAGATTTTTTAGGCGAGACAGGGGCACACCACTATACGTCGGAGAGTAGACGCGCATCTTCGGAATGGCGGAAGAATGACGAGAGATCGGCAGTTAAAGCGATGGTCACGGTGTGAGCTGAAACGGTGATGTGTACCGTGTTTTGGGGCATGAGAAAAGCAATCGTGCTTGATTTTCTCATTGAACAATGTAATGTGAACTAACAGTATTATAGTATACTAAAAACACCGTGAAGCCTACCTGCAGATCGAAACGACGCTATTTTCCAATTCGTAGTGCAGTATTGCTGCAAGATCACATATAGCTCGGCTTACAATTGAAACATTGAATAAATTTGCAAGGAAAACACTGGAACACCTTCCATACCATCCAGACTTATCACCCTATGATTATTATTTCTTTGGTTCATTGAAAGAGGAACACAGCGGGCAACGTTTCGTGACGGAAACTACCTTGAAAAACTGTCAACAATTATAAGTCTGTAATTTATTAATAAATTTTTGTATTACGAGATTCTTGGTTTGGTTTGAATTACCCTTGAACTATAGCCAGTTTTATTTCATATATTTTTCTATTAATATTTTTCTTTTTCTTTTAATACATCCCCACTGATTACTCACTGGAATGATTATATTTTCCATCTCACCTACACAATACGAGAAAAACACACTCCTGCACATGCTTTTTCTGCCCGAGCGTTCACTCTCGAGAGAATTGACGAACTCTTTCCGGGAATTCATTCAATCATCAATAGACAAATGGAACTATGTGGCATATGACGTTTGAGTTATTTTTCTGATGGAAAGAGAATACTTGCGTCACCGATTGGCGGAGAGGAAAAACGAGTAGCCTTCACAGTAATCTATATCCTCTCCATCTTTTCCGGCCTGATAATAGCCTCAAACCAAAAGCGAAAACTGGTGAAGGAGCCCGATGTAATGCGGCAAACAGTTCCAAGTTTTTTTAAAGTGATACACGGTTAGGTGTTTGAAAGGTAGACTACTATCCCTCATTCAGGGTGTAAACAGTCTTCACCCCCAACGAAAACAAATTTAAAACGTATTTTATTTCAAACTGTTTATTCGCCTTCAAGATTTCAGAAATAAAATTAGATTTTACTTTTGTCATGGATGGTTTTGGAGTATACTCAATACAAATAAAGAATTTATTTGTTCCTTTTCAATGCTAACGCAAATACAAATAAATTAAAATCAAGACTATATTTGTGCGATCCATGCATTCACAATTTAATTCAAAAGCCCAATTCTATAAAGGAAAGGGGTGATGTTAGTCAAAAGGAAAAATTTTTGGCACAAAACAATTGTTACTGTGGTTTTGCTCTTTTCCACACAAAATCCAAACAAAAGTTTGTGCCTTTGCTAAACTTACTAAGAAACCAACTCATTGTTGCTACCTTGCATCAGTTGTATCGTTACCACTGGAAATGTCAGGCATAAGGAACGATTTACGTAAAGGAGGCTCTCCACAAAACCTTTAGATCTCTTGTGAAGCATGACTACATTGTACTTCGGGAAAGCAAGCAACCAAAAGTACTCCAATTAATAATTCCTCTTTGAAATGAGATTAAACTTTAATTTGGAACTTGGTTTGTTGAACTTCATGCAATTGAGTGAGAGTTCTGATCAAACTAAATTTGAATTGAATATTTAGTAGATTCAACTTCATTAGGAATTAGTTGAGCAACTTGAAACTCATTTACATTCGCTGAAATAATTATTCACGAGAATTCAAGCCTGACCACTGAATATGAAAGGAAGTGCACCATTGTATATCACAAACAATGCCCTAGAAGGGTGGAGAAAATAACTTTCTGAGGTTAATTTATAATACAAAAACTCAGCAGTGTAAATACTTCATTTAAAGTTGTAAGCTATAAGTAAAATATCCCTTTCGCCTGCATTCATTATTCAAGCCATTGAAGTTTGGTAAGGATTGAATCTGCAATATTAACTTCTAGTTATTTCCAGGTATCACTCACCATATCTAATTGCTTGTGTGAAAGTGAGATGAAATGGTGGTAAGTGATTGAAGGTTATCGACCTGTTCAGTTCCTAATAACAGCTAATTACATCAATTCACTCAACAAATCGTGCAGAACAAGCAGGAGAGTGAAGACATTAAGGCCTGACTGTAGGAGCAACGCAAACACGCGGTACAAAAAGACCACAGCTGTCCATTATGTCCTTCGAGTCATTAAGACACTTATTACCTTATTCCAAAAATATTTCAAAATTGCGCTTTAGTGTATTCTAGTCCCAATTGCGTGTTATTTCAAATGAATGTGATGTTTATAACAACACATTATGGAGGTTCACATGTCCTGAGCAGAACTCCTGTGTGAATTCAGATTGGCGAATATTTTGACGTAGGATATCCTGGCAGCTTTAAGTGAAAGGTCTTTAACACAACCCATTTATCCTTGCATAATGCTGATTGAGACGTGAGTAGAAGTTCATGGCCTGCTACGTCAACTCATGCATATTAGCATGTTGATATTATTTCATGCTATCAGTGTCAAAAAATATCATTATGGCTATGTTTCCTATATTACGCCAAAAAGTGACAAATACACTTGCGGTCTTGTGATCAAATACTCAATGAATAACGCAGCATAAAGTGTTAGAATGACAAGATCAGTTACCGTTGAACATCTGAATCAACGGACCGTAAAATATGTCAAAATACCATTTTAATCTGACTTGCAATTTGTTGCAGTGAATTTCATTGCACTGACAACTCAGATAGGATTAAGTACTAGAGTTCCTGATTGCACCAAAATTATGATGGTAGGGTGAAAATTATGGGATTGGTGACTCGTGAAATTTTGAAGGATGAAGGTGGAACAGGATTTGGCAGGACTTGTGGGAGGTAATGGGAGAGCTTTCTCCAGACAATCCGGACGGAGAAATGCTGAAAACTTTCGACAAATGGACCTGTGTGGCACATTACTCTCGGGCAATACTTACAGCAAAAAAAGGTACCATGGATAACCTTGGGCGTAGGGTCTAGGGGGTCTCCTTTCCAGCAGTCCTCCTCCATCCTACCCCCTCCCGCTGGGGGGAGATTTTTCTAGGCTGACGGCACCCTAGGTCGAAGTAAAAAGAGGCTTAGTCCGAATTAATGTGTCAAACAGTTCCAGGCTAGGGTCTCTTGACAGTGGGGGTGTTTAGTGGGCACTCTGGTAGCATGTGCTCACGCATAAGGGTCCCACACTCCGGGCATCAATTGCCATCACCCCCAACCCAAAAGAAAAATAAAATTTATATAACTTTATGATATCTTTATAATATCTATAGAAGGATACGGGACTAACCTTTGTGCATGGTGGACGAGATGAGGAGGTCATTGCGTACAGCGATGAAGGCGGAACGAGCGATGGATTGTTCCATGGTAGAGAGGGACGTCTACCCACATTCGGCCAAGGAGGACGTGGAAGCGGTGCGGGAAAAGTTGGAGGAGATAAAAGACGTAATTACGGTTTTCGAGGGCGCAACTGAAGGTGACGATTTTCTAAAAATCAAGTCGAAGGTCGGCTACGGACTAAGACGATTGGGCAACATACCGGAGGATGATGTGGACTTCGTCAAGGAAGTAGTTAGGCTGAGGTCTGCTTTAAGGATGAGCATGGGCGAATTACTCCTTAAGACGGAAGGGCACGGAAGTGAAGCTGAACTAGCCGCAACCACTCCTAGAGACGTTCGGGGGGGAGAAACGGTCCTAAAAATTGCCTAAATTTGAGCCCTGTCAGGGAAGGAGTAAAAACCCACAGGGGAAAGGAAACCCACAATGTGGCGTAGAGGGTGCGAGCGATCGGAACATACAAGTCGCGGAGGAAAGCAAGGTTGACTTTGCTCTACAAGAGGCAGTAGTGGATAACCGTCCGCATATGGAAGTGGATATTTTTGGGCGAGTTTTGGTGGGGTGGCTGGATTCCGGGGCAAAAAATACCATCAGGGGTAGCCAGTTGGGAGTGTTTGCGCGCGCAAAGTTTGGAAATTCGGGAGGCGAAACTTTCAGCCATACGACAAGTGGATAGTGGATGAAGGGGATAGCGAATAAAGGGGGTAACCAGATGGATGGAGATTTTGGTGGTGCCCGCAGTTCCACAAGCACTCATCCTGGGGGTCTGTTTTCTATGGGGCTATTTTCTACAGTCATTCCGGATCGTCTTCGAGTCTTGGAAAATTACGTCGCTAGCCGCCTGTGCTTCATAACAACTAGAGGACAAGATTGACCCACCAGGACAGGCCCGCCTTAAGGTGCTGATTGGGGAAGAGTTCAACTTAATAGGGAAGGGCCGAGTCTATGCGAGAGGAGTGGAACACGTGCTCAAGACCTCTTCTGGGCCCATTAAGCAACGTTACTATCTGATGTCTCCGGCGGTGCAAGCACACATCAGTGAGGAGTTGGACAAAATTCCCCAGAAGGGGAAAAGGTAGTGTGCTATCTTAGCCATGTGTTTTGTGGCATGTTGAACATAGAGCTTTTATAAATTTAAACGTTATCTTTCGTCATGTCCTATCAAAAGAAGAAAACCCCTTTAATCGGAGAGTATATTAAAACACTCTGTACTCAGCTGATTTCAATGTTGGTGTAACAAAGACGGGGAACTTCCAACTTACCGAGGCATGCACGATCCAACATTGAGAATATCCTTCCAAAACAAGCTCAAAAGCTCTAATAGAAGAAGAGAAGCCTCCACCCAAAAAAAAGGTGTTACTGTAGCTACTACACTTCAAAAAAGGAAAAAATGACAAGGATGACTTGTGTTGCGTGCTAAAAGACTCTCTGCACCGATAATGAAAGTGACGTCTGTCATTACTGTCTACAAAGTACGTGACAAGGAAATAAATTGCTGGGTTGAGACTAAATCACGATTGAATTATGTCTTCAGCTGTTTAAGAATTTCTACTCGTAACAGAAGACTATTGATTTTTGCCAATTTTTTCTAAATTTACAGTGGCATGTACTACATGCGCTGGAAAGTCCCGAATAACGCTAAGAAGCGTTTCTTGGGCAAAGTCACATTTATTCGTCAACATAGTTGTCTGCGATGGCGATACACTTGATATCGCGATTTACCAACAGTTCGATGCCCTTTCAGTAATACGAAACGTTCAAGCCTACGAAATCGCATCAATTTCCGCGATGGCTTCCTGATTTAATTTGAATCTCTTAGCCTGGAGCCACCACGTGAGGTTTGGGAGCATATAATAGTCAGTGGAGGCCAAGTCTGGAAAATATGGAAGATGAGTGACCAATCCTACTCGTAATTAGTCCATTTTGGCTATGGCTTTCAAGGACGTATGTGACGGTGCGTTATCGTGATGGTACATAACTTTTTTCTTCCCCATATAGGGCCGTTTTTTCTGTATTTCGTCGTTCAGTTTTTCGAATAACGCTGCACAGCACTCTCCAGTCGGGCGTCCAAAGAATCGGAGGCCATAATCTTTCCAACCGAGCGTTAACTTTTGGGCTACTTTTGTCAGGTTCCGTGGCTTTCCAGCCACTCTGCAGACTACCTATTGACCTCAGGCGTATAGTAATGGACGCATTTATTCATCGATACAAAACGTCAGCTCAAATTCGCTGCAACAATGCAAAACCGGCTGTTGAATCATCAACGCGCTCCTGCTTTTGATGAACCAATCGCAGCAATAATCGCACAGACAGCTTTTTCATCACCGAAATAAAGTGCAAAAAGTATCCTGCCCATTTTTTTGAGATGCCCACGGCCTCGCCGAACTTGCGCAGCTTCACTCTGTGATCATTCTGGGCGCTTCGATTCACATTTCCCCATTTGTAGCCTCTTTTGACCTTCCAGAGTGAGGTCAGTCTTTGGTGCTTTTACAACCCAATTTAAATTCAAGGAACCACCGATAAACTTTTTTACTCGAAAGGAGCAGATGTGGGATAACCTTTCTGCAACTTTTGCAATAATTGTTAAGACGTTTTTCCCATCAAAAAACAATGCTCGATCAAGATTCCTGTTTTTCCATTAAGTTTACGAGGCCGAAAGTAGCATCACTTAAACGACTGTAGCGTGTAAACGAATAAACGAAATATCATGAAACATAAATAAACTAGTGACAGATGGGCCTCTAAAAGTAAGTCATGTCTATTTTCTAGTGGTGCCACGAATTGGAAAAGCCACGGGACTTTTCAGCCCATGTAGTATAAACAAACATGCTTATTGAAAATGACATCAAGACTAATAACCAGATACAAAGAACACTTTCGTTTCTTTCATCTACAACAAACTAAATTCAACTACGCGCCACACCAAATCCAATCCAATGTCAATTTCAAAGAGATTATTATGCAAAGAAAAGAAAGGATCAACACTATACATATTAGAATTCCTGAAGACAAAAAAGGTGAAATGAAAAAATGGGTAATGTCAAGACCATCGCAAATAGATTTTTAACGATGGTCTTAGCAATTAGAAGCATAGATTGAAGTCAAATACAATACAACACATAAAGGCGAGAAAGAAAATTATCAACGTGTCAAAAACAAAGCAAACAAACGAAATATCTTAAAGGCAATCAGCTAATTTGACACATCTGGGCATGGGAATAACATAAGCACCCTAAGTCCACAAGGCTACGACACAATGAAATGAGCTGGAGGCTGACTAGAATAGCACTACAGAATAAGCACGAATAGCAATGAAACTCTCGAATGCCGACTGATTGACAGAGATAGAGATAGCTTAAATTAATTTGTATTTGTGTTGCGTTTTTACTCAATAATTTTGAGAATGTTACTCATGTCGTACGCAAAAACGAGAGAAAATTTACCAAAAATAAATAAAGATCCATTTTTTTGTGAAACTCGTCAGATCGAGAGTTTTGTTTGAAGTTTAATTACTGTTTTATACTTACGACCTAGTATCGTTGTTAAGTTTTAACTCCGCTAATCAACTTACCCCCAAAACAGCAGAGAAATACGAGACAGGGTCGTTGGCATGGAACGCAAGTTAAAAAAAATAAAAGGCTTTATTTAATTAAATAGAAGAAGAAGAAGTATTTCTCTTTTAGTTTCAGTACCTTTTTGTTTAGGAATTTAATTTTCTTAAACACAAAAAGTTGGGACTTGGTTCCAATTAAATGGTTGTACAATACAGTGAAATTCGCGTTAAAGGATTTGAATTTTCGAGCATAGGGTAACCCTGTAGTGATCAGAGTATATGATTATGGCTGTGAAAATTGTGTCGTTTATATAATAGTTGTTCGTAGACAAGTTTCAAATTTTTGTTTTCAATTTAATCTTCAATTGAATCATGATAAAAGGATCTCTCTTCCATGCATGTGACAGGTCAAAAGAATTCATTTATGTATGAAATGCAAGCGTACGAAAAAAATTTAAAACTAAATGATAAATACTTTTAGACTCAAATTTGTCTGAGAATTATGTCTCAGCCATCAAGGCTAGTGTGTTAGCACATCTCAATTTGCAGTCAACACCGCGACTAGCAATACCTAACGAATATATGCAAAAAGATGCAAGGATTCTTTGTATTGTTTCATTAGTTGTTTCTCCGAATAGTATTTTCAAATTTTCAATGGTTTTTCATTTCATTTGCAAATCAAATAAGTATGGCCGGCAATTTTATATTTATGTTTAAATTTCCCGTTTTCTTGCAGGGGATTCCTGCAAGCCAACTTTATCGAAACGCTCGGCGTAAGATTTTCTGCACTGCAATATTTAGCTGCCTATGCGATGTTCTGAACCAATGGCTAAAACTAACATTTTGATATAAGGATACCTAGAAGTTAATATTTTGCTGAGCACACCATTCTGGACGTTTAAAATTTAAATTGAAAAAAAAGGAGAACTATCACTGATATTCATGTAATTTCTTTATTATTTCTAGGGACGATCGTTCACCTTTTCCTACTCTTCTTCTCTTTAAGGGGTTACATGGGTTTCGCCGTTTCAAAAAAATCTTTTTACTGTCTTATTAATTTCCACAACCTTTCGAGAATATTGTCGTAAATTTTCAGGTCGATCAGAATAATAGTTTCGGAGATACAGCATTGTGAAGGTGCGCGCTCGAGATCAGCTAGGCTCCGAGCGCCGTAGCTGCTCGTCTATTGTTTGTCTGTTTTTATTGTCTATTGTTTTGACTTTCTAAGGGCAACTCGTTTGAAATACTTCAGTTGGTGATTACTTCTTGAATCACGAGGTTCATTTGAGGTTATCCAAAGTTTCTGTTGTGAAATTTATTTAAAAATGCCTAAACTTTCGAGAACTCAGTTCAGAGATGGCGCTCGTAGATAGACCAAGGAAAAGGAGACAGTCATTCAATCCTAAAAATCATAAAATTGATGATGATTCCTTCGCGAGCACGTCGGCAAAAAAATTAAAAAGTGACGATAAAGAGCACGTGCCACAGGAAGACACGCCCCAATACTCAATTATAGACTTTGCATTAGTTTTTTCAACACTCTCATCTTTTGTGCGGTGTTCTAACATTATTAAAAATAAAGATGAAGAAAAATTGTGTAATGGAAAATTGAATTTTAAACAATGCTCGAAATTCGGTCTGGGATTCAAAATTGTGGTAGCGTGTGAACGATGTGATCTGAAATATATTTTAGCATGTAGAAAAATCGGAAAAATGTCTGAAATTAATCGCCGGTTCATTTTTGTTATGCGAATATTGGGATCGGGGCTTCCCGGATGCAAAAAATTTTACGGTTTGATGGACCTCAGCAGTTAATTTTGAAATCAATCAACATACGATTTTTATACTCATCAAATACATGGGTATATCGGGACAATTGCTCAAACACTGTTCTCCTCTGCTGCTCAAGAAGAAAAGCAATTAACGAGCCTGGAAAACGACGTTGAAGCTACGATAAATGTGAGTGTTTCCGCTGACGGTACCTGGAAAAACCGTGGCTTCACATCACTATATGGTGTGATTTCACTAATCGGATATTATTCGGGAAAAATGTTGGATGTGCTCGTAAAATGCTCATACTGTAAATTATGTGAGCCTTGGAAAAAAAATTGAACACGGCAGAGTATGAAGAGTGGAGAGAAGATCATATTGCAACAAATCTATGTAGCGCCAATCATACTGGAGCATCTGGGAACATGGAAGTAAAATATGGCCTGAGGTACGTCAACTATATAATAGATGGGGATGCAAAAACATACTCTGGTATTCTCAAAGCCTAACCTTATGGTGATGGTTTTATTATCAACAAAAAAGAATGCGTTAGACATATACAGAAGAGGATGGGTACCCGTTTACGTGATTTAGTCAACAAAACAGTTGAGGAAAAACTATTCAATGGTAAAAAAAAACTAAAAAAAATTCTTTCTATTATGGTTTGGCAATAAGAAGAAATTGTGGGTCAGTTGAAAAAATAAAAGATGCTATATGGGCTACTTATTACCACTACAGCTCTACAGACAAAAATCCTCAGCACGGAAATTGCCCAAAAGGTCCACACTCCTGCTGCGTCTGGCAGCGAGCATCGGCTATAAACACTCTTTCATCATTCAAACATGATTATACTGCATTTGCAGATAATGTTTCGACTGCAATGAAACCTATCTATGAAGACCTCAGTAAGGATGAGCTTCTGGCGCGATGTGTTGGTGGTTTCACACAAATTAATAATAGAAACTTGAACCAGTTAATCTGGAAGATTCCTCCAAAAATACTTCCTGCTGATTCAAAAATCGGTAAAATTGCTGCATCAGTCACTGCTTGCAATTTTAATGAAGGAACATCAGCTTTATTATGTATGGAATGGATTTGAAACTTGGCCGGAATTCCCACGAATATGCCCGAAATGCTGATGAAAACCGTGTGTGCGCAGCCGAAAAAAATCTGCAAGCGAGACTTACGAAGCCAGGATTCGTCATAGACAGGAGCGAAAGGATGCCCTGGACATTGCAGCTGCTCAAGGTTGTTCACTTTATGGCCCAGGAATCGAAGATTCAATGTAGATTACAAAAAATGTTTTCCCCAGATTTATTGTTACTCAAAACTTTAAACACGTTCTTCTCGAAACTGTGTTTTCAAAATCGGTTGTCAAAAGTTCTCGAAAACTACTCAACCGATCTTGAAGAAATATTAGACTGGTCTTTGAGATACAATTCTCAAGAACTTGGACGAATGATTCTTTTTTCTTTCAATTACAACTATTTAAAAAACAAAATATGTAGAGAAAATTTGACCAAATTTTGCATTTTTTTGTAAAAATTTCTGCCAAAAATGCAATTTTCACTTTTTTTTCCTTCGCCCAAGTTTAAGTTTATGCTCTTAACTAAAACAAGAATTTTTTTTTCACTTTAGACAATCCAGTTCTGCTGACAACGCGGACGCACCTTTTTCCGGAGGCGTCATCGGAAATGACGTCCCAATGGCGGAGTTTTTAATATTTGTCTTTGAAAATTAAAAAAAAATATTCTTCAAATGTATATCTTTAAGACAATAAAAAGTTTGAATGAAATATTTTATTTTTTATGTATAAAAAAAATTGTTGAAAATAGACCTTTTTTCGCCCTATTAAACTCATGTAACCCCTTAAAAAGGTAAGTAGGGCTTGTACTGACGGAAACGTCTCAGGATAAAGCAAACACTTTGGTCTCATCATAACAAAATACAAAGAAAAAAACTCTCAGGGAAAACAGAAAATGCGCAAGAACACTGGCAGCGACACTTACAGGTCACAGTTTTACGGTCAACATGCCAAATAAAAAAGAATTCAACAGGATTACTGTAATAATGTTCAACACTTGTACGGTGTGAACATTTCATAATGTTCACTATTAATAAATGTGGACACACTCTTAAGTTCAGTTGACATATGTTTTGACAGCTGTATTGTTAGTCAATTCAGCATCAACCTTCATTCTATAAAGAGCAAAACATCGTGATCAATTACAAACATTATGTTTCACTTGATAATTTTCCTCATTATTACAATTAAAACTGCCAAGCTAGTAGTGAGAAAGATTTTTCTAGCCTAGCAAAGTTTTGACTGACATGGCTGAGGCATGTTATGGCATCCACAGTGCTAGGCAACCTCCTTCATTTAAGCGGGATAACATTATGAATCATCTGTCAACAACAGCTTCATACTAAAGCTAAGGGCCGATTCGAATCTATGTGTTTTTCCAACAATGGGGCCCAAGTAACTAATAATCGAAAAGACTTCTAACGCTTCGTACGTACTGTGTTTGATGTCTTCTTGGATCCTGAATCGGCTTTTCTTGTTGTTCTTGACTCAATTTTTTAATACCCGAAAAAGAAAAAGTCTGATAGTGTTCGGACTATCCTTAGCCCGAATTATCCTTGAAATTTCTTCAATTCATTTGAAATAACTCTTCCTAGGAATTCAAGTGTTTTTAAACACATTTTATCCAGTGCCACTATTTTTATTTTCTAAAAGATTGGTTCTACAAAATGGTTAATCGATAACTTTTCTAGGACTACTAGGATAACTTTCTTTTTCTTGCCAAATAGTGCTGAGGGAAGGCACGGCTGTGTGACCCTTGTGACACTCTAATATTGTGACGTTTCGTATGGTAAATGCCAAACATAGCTGACATAGTACGCCTGTTTTCAATATCAATTCAGAATAAGTTATTTAAAAGCGTGATAATCTACTTACAATATGTGTCCGTTGTCAGCCGATCGATGGTATCTTGCTTCAGTTTCGAGTTCTTCTTACCCATTATGAACGCTTAGTTGTAATCTCCAACTTTGTCCCAGTACTCGAACTTACACTTGAGGTTGCTCAACTGAATTGAAACCGTATTTTCGTTTGGAAAATTCACGAAATCACTTAAGAATTGTTTTGAGAATTGCACCCCGAATTTTCTTCACAATTTACATAAACTTAACTGCAAGCGTATCAGATTCCACTTTTAACAATCACACAAGACAAAGAAATGCACTCTGTTTGAATTTCACAAGGGATGCACGAATGTCCTTTTGTATCTTCCTCCCAAAGAATTGCACTTCTAAAATCAGATATTCAATTTCATTGAATTCATTTTATTAGTTAAATGACATGGCAATGCTGCTTGCGTGCAAACGAAAATTCAACTTGATGCCATTATAATAGTTCAAGTTCATTCACTTTCATCCAACCGAATCCGCAGCGTATTGTTCATCCTGTAAGTAAAAGAAAAACAAAACTTTGAAATCCTTTTGTCTTTGAAACAGTCTTTTGATCAAGAAATTCTTTTCAAACGCTTTGAGATAAAATAGACTGGAATAATGTGTAGCTGTGCATTGCACATATACGACACTAGTTCTGCTTTCTATTCAAGGACTGTATTGAGGATGTTTGAAAAAGGGATTAGGTAGCTATACAAAACGTCCTATAAATAGTCTAACTTGTTAACACATCCATTAATCCTGATTTGGTCAAGTCTTTGATAGTCACATAAATTTTGAGGAAAACCGGCAATGTAAACCGTATAACTCATTAGAAGGATGTTGATTGCAATCTGCAAAGTTTTTTTGATAGCAAGAATGGACCAAAAATTTAGGACCAGGTGAGATAATACAATACTAAGGCAAACTTAATTAAAATAACTTTTTTTTGTTTGTGTTTATACAGTGTAAAACTATTACAGAATTGCCCTCATAAATAAATTCAATTATGCTACTCAGCTTTGCTCAGCTTTGCTCAGCTCAACTCCTAGACGAAATTCCATGCTTCGATTCACTCCAGTATGGCTCATTAGAAAAGTATGCGCTTTCCACAAAATTTCAAACATGACAATTTCCATTATTGCTCGATATACAAGGATGGTTATTACCAATTTCATCTTATTGCCCTAGCGAAGCTTAAATTTTCTGCATGCAATGGAAACTCTGTCGTCGGTGGAAAAAGTTTGAGAAAGTTCAATAGCGTCATTAGGGGGGCGGGAAAGGAGTTCCAGATTCATTCGAATGGGCGGTGTGTGGGATTACAACATGTCAAAAAGGTTGAATCTTTTACACCAGTCACGAGCATGTCAAAGAAGGGTATGAAAAAAGAACGAAGGATTGACTTGTTCGTCGCATGTGTGTACACATTACACGTTAAGCTGGATAGGACATTAACATTTTACGGTCGTCTCAAGAATTCACTGGCATAAAGAAACTTTGTTGGTGAGATTTGGAATGAACGATACAAAAAGGAAAACATGTAACACGAACTCAAACCTTTACAACATTTGCGTCAGTTGGAATAAGTACTTTGTGCCACATGTGAGAATCATCTATATAAAAAGGAACTCTCGACGTCGATGGAAAAAGTTCACCGATTCATAATTAGCAGGATTCAGGTTGCATATACGATGGAAACATGAAATATTTACCACCATTTCTAGAAAGCTTTGATTCTTATCGATTCTCATTAAATTATGAAGATTTAATTGCAAATCGTTAAAATAAATTAAACAAAATAAATTCTCAGTATTTTAATAATTGTAGTGTAACTTTAATAATTGTAGTTTAGAATTACAACCCAAAGGTGCTCTCCTGGTAAATGGGACAAATAGGTGTCTAAGAACTTACTAAGTCGTTGAGAGAACCAGTTAACACAATATCAATAGAATCACATAACACTTTGATTTTACTCCAAAGATACCTGGGTTCCTCATCACATCCGGTTTCGTTACTCGTTCATCATAATTAAAAACCCAAATATCAAGACAACTGAACCAGTATCAGAACCATAGCGTAACCTTTGAAAAGCCCTAACAGTCTGAAGCGGTCACACAAAGAATGAGATACAAACGCTCCATATAGCAAATTAAGCGAACTTTGCGAGATAGAGAGCTTAAACATTAAACGATATGGATGAGTAAGATGGTCGCAAAGGCAAACTTTCTGAGCTTAAGTGTGAGTGAAACCAGTTTTTTCCGTGAAACATTTAATGTGAGTAAATGTTTGGGAAAAAATAAGAAAATGATAACACTCCCTCCCTGCATCTCTCCAAACTTTTAATTCTATCTTCTATCAATAAAAACTTTAAGCAAATTTTTCTCGAAAGCTATTTTTTTTAAAAGGCGGCTGGGCAATCTGCGAACTATAAACCGAAAAAAAAATTTATTAGATTTTATTTGTTTATTGGATTTTATTTGTGAGAGTATCTTACATCGTGATCAACGACGATGTGAACTAAAAGCTTAAAACACTTAGCTCTTAAAAACCACATCGAATAGGGATTGATTTTTGAAATTTTTATTAGGTATCTGCAAGTATTTTTACTGAACGTTTTGAAAATAGTGGATATTGCCATGTAAGAAATCTTACTTCTCGTAAATAATTTCGTCGAGCATGCCAATATGGTACACCAGTACACCAGGATTTAACAATATTTTAAAACTTAATTTTAATGAAAACTTCCGTAAAAATGAAAAATAAATATAAATTTTTTTTAAATTTTTGTGTCAAACAAGAACACTCCTCTAATCGATTTTGCGTTAAAAGAAAATACAAACATAAATCTGTTCGTACTTTTGCTATTTCCTTCATAGAGGACCTTTACAAATTCAGTGAATTATGAATTCAATGTAATGTGATAAGTGAAAATGACAATTTCTACTGGATAAGTCGATTCACAGTTCATACCTGAAACGAACGTTATGTCGGTGACTGACTAATAGAATTAAGACTAATAGAAAAGTTACTGACCATAAATGATTTTCTTTCATTACGTTTACATGAAGGTATTCCCTAACCTACTTCCGCTGGCATAATATATTTAAAATGAGCAAGACGATGAATAATGTTCTCCAAGCTTCAGAAAAGCGAGCTTAGAAAAATTTTGATGTACTTTAGTAGCATCCAATGTTTTACACCGATAATCTCCAACGAATCCTTCAAGGAATTCGAAAGATATGATAGCCATGTTCTTGTGTGAAGTTCGAACCAAGCCTCTTAAGGATTCATCTGAACAACAAGAGCTCATAGACATTCCAATACTTTTTTTTGTCCACACAGTAAAGCAAGCAATAATCTAAGGGTGTGTTGGAAATGCATGAAGATCATTTGTGAAATCCAACTTCCTGGCATCAAATATATGACACATGTCAAAATTTGGGTTATTTTATATAAATAATTAATGGAAATTCCAGCAATTAACACTTCAATAGTTGAAGCATTAGTGTGAAAAAATTCGTTATCTATGTAGACAAAGATGGACATGACTGCTCAGATTTTCAATATTGTTATAGATATCTTTTGATATTCACTATACGCCTAAAGTGCATACTGAAAATGTACACCTAGAACAAAGTTGTCCCTCCATAGAATGATAACAAAACAGCAATAACACTCCCATCGAACGAGATTCTATCAAAGTATGTAGAATTTTAATTTTATTGATCAATTTATTTTTATGTCATTATGATTACTGCGTTCAACTAAAAAAATCACTTTCAAGCAGTTTAAGTAAAAGTCCAGTACAACTATCAATCTACTATTGCTTGCTCTATCACTTTCTGTCAGGATCCGCCCGAGAGTGTTCACGATATTTGATGGTTAACACAACACCCTACTCATAGAATGAGAACAAGCAATAATAACACTCTCGGGCAGCTTCTCTCAGATAGAGATAGAGAGAACAAGTAAATTGTTTTTGTTGTATTCTAAGGCAAAATTTTTGAGCTCTTGCTTTACGCAAGTAAGAGAGAAAATTTGACAACCGAATTAAAATTCCACTTATTTTGATTGAGTACCGTTAGACCGGAGGTCGTTTGAAGTGTTAAAGTTAGTTTGACACGCTGTATGTACTTATGCTATGACTTTATCTTCTCAGGCACCAGTGTTTTGCCAGCTGTTGTGTGGTAAAAAACCAAATTATTAAAAATTCACCAAGAGTTCAACGTTAACTTCAGAAAACCTGTGAAAACGTTTAGTCATTATTAATAAAAGTATTTCAATTTTGGTTTTATTATTTATTTAAGTCATAAAGCAGCTTCTGATTAACGTCATTTGTTACGTATTCCGATGTGTGGGCGCCATTAAACAAATAAAAAATATATATATATATATATAAATAAATTAATAAATAAATAAAATAACAATTAATTTTGAATATAACAATTAATTGTTTTGGTTAAGTTTTTTTTATGTACCCATATTTTTAAGTTAAAAGCAAATCATACGAGATGAAATAGAACTAAGAATAAAATTAAAATAAAAACATTTATAGCTGGTATAGTATATACATTTAATGTTGTAAGTGAAAATAGAAAAATTGATCTACCAAAATGTTCTGAAATTGATAAAGCCAGACCAAAGGCAAATTGGAAAATAGGACATGTTCAAGCTGAGAGTAATATTCATAACTAGTAAAAATAACCAGTCGACATCCACCTAAGCTGGCAGTGCCAATCGATGCGTCCCGGCCTGTGAGTTGGCACCTGACGAGAAGCGGCAGGGACGCGTGTTCGAAACCAGATTGAGCTCTTTCCACCTTTCTCAATATTTATAGTTGGATTCAGGTATTAAGTAATATTTAGTTAAATAATATTAGAAACAAAAAAAAATAAAGACAAAAAAAGTCTGTTCAAATAAAAATGTCAGAAAAAAATCTCAGAGAAAAATTATTTCGAGTAGCAATAAAAAGAACGAAAAAATTTCTTGGAAGTTATTTGGGATGAAATTTTCTATTGATATGATTCACTTGGTTGTTGTGTACATATCGCTATAAGAAGAATAGAAATTGTGAATCACGGCAAGTATCAATGAAAAGAGGTGTCAATGTATCAATGTATCAAGTGATAGAAGATGGAAAATAAACATAAAGAGAATTAGGAAGCTGTTTGAAGTGTTTAGCCCCAGAAGTCCTCGAATTGCAAAATCACAAAGCCCAAGGGAACATTAAGATCGAGGCCAAGAAGATAGTAAGCAGGCAGCGGAGGTATTCAGGAGACAGCGCAGAGGACGTCTTGCAATCAAGCTGAGGTGGAAGATTCGTGTTGGAGGAAGCAGAAGTGATCAGAGGTAGCGCAGTGGAATTCATTCAAGTTCCGAAACCAAGCTTTGGTGGAGATTCGTGCTAGAAGAAGCAGAAGTGATCAGAAGTAGCGCTGCAGAAGCAAGTGAAGTCCCGAAACCAACCTGAGGTGGAAGATTCGTGTTGGAGCAAAGTCTCGAAATCAAGCAGAGGTGGTCACAATCAGCGCAGCAAAATTCACGTAAATTAAATATTTTATATTTACTGATTTATTTGATCATTTCTATTAATTTTATCTAATATGAAGGAGTAAGCTCTTTCTCTGTGTTTGTGTGTGCGTGTGCATGTGACATGGAAGGATCAGGGCTTAAATAATGTCCTAAAACCCCAACGCCCGCGCGGTGAGCTAGTCGGTTAAAAGTAACTTCCTTCGGCCGCCATTATCTGGCCTTTGTATTTTCAAATAACACTGTCTCTTTAACCTTGTTCCTTTCTTTCGCTGCAGGTGCGACCTATCAACCTATCCACATATCAAGCAAGTAGCAAGAAGAAAAAACTGATGATAACCATTTAGGAATCGCTTGAAAGCAAATGTTAATGAGGATGAAATAAAGACTTCAGGGCCAAAAAACTAATAAATTGAAAAAGTTTCAAAGCTGGCGAGAACAACAACGATAACGATTTATTTGCTTTTCTGGCATCACTTAGCGATTTCCACAACGATCTAACTATCAAAACAACGTAAGTTTTTAATGTTTTTAAATGTTTGAAAATGTATTTATGTTTTATGTCAAAAATATGCTAAAAATATAAACTCTAACTTTGATATAGGGGAAATGCCAACCACTTGCTATGTAGCAAAACTGGGTAAAATTCGGCTGATTAACATATTTGGTCAACGCTGAAATGGTATGGCTGTTGTATGCCGAATATAAAATCAATGAGTTTGGAGTGAAGCAAGTGAATTCTGACAGGATTTTCTAGACAGAAAAATGGGTCACTCAGGCCATAGTGAAGCGCAAACCTATGCCCCTACAGAATTACGCCAAAGTCCAAAAGAAATCAGATCTGCCTTTTGGAATGTCTGAACTGCTAGAAAAATGTCGATCACTTCCTTAAGATGTTAAAGGATTCGGCTGCTGCAAACAATTCACTTTATTAACAAAAAGTTGCAACAAGGAGGTCGGTAATAAATGGAAAATGCCACCACATTAAATTATACAAATTTGTTATGATAGCAGTCCAAGTGCCAGGTAACGTACTAGTGCTTCCAAACTCTGAGCCAGGAGTGCATCTAAAAAGTGGTTCCGCTCCCGGGATGTCATGCGATGTCATCCGTACTATAAAGCAAGGCTGCGTCGAGTAGAATTATCATGAAAAGTGGCCTAGATGGAGCCAAAGGATGAACCATATTGTTAACCTGTTTTGTTATTGACCATATAGTTTCATATCGTGGATGGCCCCGATAACAAGATTCAAAGTGCACCGGTATACTATTTATTTGTCCCGAACAAGCAAAAAATGCAAGTGGCGACAAAGAGCTAACACTTGCTATTATTCCCAGATCACGTAGAATCACAGTTTCAGAATCTTCGATCATTCTAAATTAGCTTTGCTAAAATCAAACATTCAGAATGTCCGCAACTTAATCCTTTTTTCCTGAATATTGTCCCATGCTTAGTACTTCGAGTCTTCTCTCAAAGAAAGCACGTTATTTTTTGGAAATTTTCTTCAGCTTCAATTGTTTTCCCAGAGAATCAGTATCAATTCCATAAAATTCAATTCCAACAGTTGATATGTGGATTGGAAATGATGAAAGAACTAGGTATAATCATAAAGTGAATGGCTCTTTAAAAGAGATGATAATTGTGTCCCATAACAAACAGAATGGCAACTGTTTATCGATACAATAAGAATAAAGTTAAGGTGTGTTCCCTGCCAGAATTGAAATTTTCTTATGTCCCGAGAAGCCATTCAGTTTAGTTTCGTAATGAATATGAAGTCTTATGGATACTCTTTGATTTGGTTCAATACTGCAAGCACCAACAAATATCTGATCTGCTTCCTTCTTAGTCAGCAACGCCGATGTACCACGTACCCCTGCATATATGGAGCAGTTACTCTCGCGAAAAACATTGAACGCAGTCAATTTTGGTTAATTTGAAACCAGTCGAACTAAATAATACACATTTATAGAAAAAATGTAGTTTATTAGGTTAGGAATTATTTCGTAGAATTTACTTCTCTGCAAGATTTAGTTCGCTATTTGATATAGTGATGTAATTCAATTTGAAATCCTATTTTTTTAAGTATTTTATTTTTTAATTTATTTTTCATTATGTTGCAGAGTTAAAAATGAAAAAAAAAGAGTTTTTAACTCTTGCTTATTTCAATTACAATAGGAGACAAAAATCTGCGCAGGACAATTGCGACATATATAGTGAAATCATAAACCTGTAGACCGGAGAGAAATGGTTGGCGAAGCTACAAAATAGCCAAAGACACTATTTTTCGCATTTGTGTCACTAGTTGTGCCTCAACAACAAAGGTGGAGTGTAATACTTTCGAAGATGAACGAGCAGCGTCTTTTGAGAAAAAGTTGCACGTTGGCCGACTAATAAAATACGAGCATAAGACCATCCTACGGCGTAAGCACAAATAGCAAGAACACTGCCTGGGGACATTTCATAGAAAGAGATAGAAAAAGCATTAGAAGATTTATCTTTGCATTGTGTTTTTATGCAAACGGTTTGAAACGGGCTTAGGTGGATTATTGTTTGATACTGAGGTTGCTCAAAGTTGCAAACACTATAACCGTACTATAGCCTAAGCAAAAACAGCGACAATAATCCCAAGTGAATTTTCATAGAAAGAGATAGAAAAAGCATAAGAAAATGGATGTTTATATTGCGTTGTGAATGCAAAATCTTTGAAAGAGTTGATCATATTGTACGAAAAAACGAGGGAAACGTTACTAACCAACACAACTAAAACTCCACTTATTTTGGTTAAATCCCATTAGAGCGGAAGTTGGTCGAAGTGACATCACTGTTTTTTTCACACCCTGTGACCATACGCAGTCAAGTTTATTCAATGGGATTTGAAAATTTTAAAATTTCTCCTTAATTTTTATTAAATGCAATCACTCTTATATTCATTCATGCTGAAATATTTACATGCATGCCAATTTGAATGGCGACATAATCACTCTGGCAGTTATATCCCTGACTAGTATCCTAGTTATTCCCATCGTTCACTTTGTTTTCATATTTTTGCCTGCAGAATATTTTTCATTGTGGCACTTGCAACTCACGAGGCGTTCATTGCTGAAGTTGGACAACACTTCAACGAATCGATAAAAAAATCGATATGCAAAAAAAAGGAAAACAGGAAATGCATTCCTACTAGAAATGAAAATTCTAGTCATGCTACACAGTTTCATGATATATGTATGTGTGTAACGCTTTTTTCAAGAGTCTGACACCCATGCACCCACCAGGTTTTAACTGGGGATGGTGCTTGTTACTATATGAAAAATATTCCACATATATGACAAAACAACAGGTAGGTGGTTGGGAAGGAGCACGCCTGTCGTGTTTTTGAAAAATGCACCAGGAGAATGTTGAAAAGAGATTCGCATATGCGAGCATTGCAACTGCATGATATTCAAAAGTGTGTGCATATGTATATGGAAAGAACCATGCGGAAATACGCGTTAAGTCCTTCCAAAACGTTCCTTACGGATGAAGGTATTAGAATAAATAATTACATGAAAATACTCATCATATTTGTTGGAGATTCCGCACACATACGTTCACAGGAATAGATAACCCTACGCATTTGTCTTCACCCCAACCTAAGCTGTTAGTGCAGTTTTGGTACTGAATAATTGAAACGAACTCTCGTAGGACTATTGAGTATATTATACTTGAATTAATTTAACTGACATATCAAGGTTTGTTACTAAGCAAACTGTAATGCACCTGAAGCTTCTACCTCTGTGCATTCTTCCTCGGAAGTGAATCAACTTTGATATTAAGCTTTCCAAGAGATTTTCTCCACATGTTCGGATCCATCCGTGAATGATTCCGCCTTGGCTGCGTGTGCAATTCCTGCAACTCGGAGCGTGTGTGCATAACATTAAGACAAAGGATACACGTCTTTCATGCTCGTCATAAACTTGTGTGCCAAGTTGCAGGGGTGAAATTTTTGTTTCTTGTAAATTGTCCACAAGTGGCCACTGAGGAACGATTTGTTCATTAGGTAAATTGCTCCTTAGAATTCCAGTGTTCTAAGTTTATCTTCCTTGGGGTATTCATGCGACCACTTTGATATTGATAGCTTGCAAGAATTTAGTATGCAGCAGAAAAGGAACAATCACAGATCGATATCAAGTGCATGGGAATAACAATGGTTGTGAAGAATAACAATGGGGATGGTTTTGAATGAGGAATGAAGCTCATAATTGAACGTTGAACTTTGCTGAGTCAGGAACTTGAGTTTTCTTTGTCTGTAAGACGGGACGGACAAAGAAGTTTAACATCGGATAACGATCTGTTTGTTTAATGTTACATTTTTATGATGAAGATAAAATCTTAAATAAAAGGAGCATTGCAGGGATAGGGCAAGGGATATTTTTGAACTCGGAACATTGCGTCGTTCCCCGTAACTTCCTTCGATTCGTCCACAGACGCGTTTCGGAGGTGCGTCATCATTGCCGTGATGTTCCGTTCTCCGTAAGGATTTAATGAAAGGATCTTATTTCATTGGGAGTATGCTAAACAATACTCCAAACAAGAACATCACTTCAAAAATCTCTTTAAAACTTAAACATCACGCTCTTTTTCAATGTTATGATTTTTTTTTGAAACAAATAAAAGAAAACTTACTAAATAAATGATAAAATTATGGTAAGACTACATATTAATTCTTGAATCTTTGGTAGATCAACTTATCCATTCTCACTTACAAGCTGTACGTGACTTATACCATTGCTAAGCTAACTCAGCGAAGACTCATAGGTGCGGAAGTTTAAATATTAATTACTTTCAGCAAACACGCTTCTATAGGATGCGCCTAGAGAACACTTCAGAGTCTTTCAAAAAGAAGATATGAGGGCAGTTTGCCGATCCTTTTTCACAGAATATTTTCAGCATCAGTGTCGCACTCGACTACTTTAATTAAAAAGTTCTATTGTGAATTCACTTATTCCTATGCACATCTCCCAAGGTAAACTTTCTTGCGAATACTAAGGCGATACAACTTAAACTCTGTTTAGAAATTAATTTCTCTCGACTTTCGCACATAATTGGTTCCTGAGAGTGGATGCGAATACTAAATAGGATGAGTGGTAGAATGTGAAAAAATATGCTCTGAAAACCGTGTTTTAAAGTATTTATAAAAACAGTCAAACAGCAATATGTATATATAATAAGTTAAAGGAGCGTGCTAAGTGACTTCGGATGTTTCTTTTATAAATTTGTTAAGAGTTAGTTGAATTCCACGTTTTTTTTCTTTTCTTGATTACGATTTCTATAATGCGCAGCATCTTTCTCAATCTTTCTCTCTCCCACGTACTTGAGATATACATTCTTCATTGGAATCGATTTCTTCCATGATGGTCAAAAATTTGTCAAGATGTATGAAAGCTTCATTCATATTTTGAATTGTCAAAGTCCTTACGTTTTGACCAGGTTCGTCTTCCTCACTCATTGCTTATTTCACAGTTACTCAATTGTTACTCAATAAAGTAATCATTTGACAGCAGTGCTGGGTGAGATTCAATCAACTCATTAACATCTTCTTCGTTTGTTTTGTTCATTCGTCGCGCTGACTATTTCGTCTGTGAGAGATTCCGGTGTTTCTTCAAAATGTGTATAATCGTTCATCCTTTCTGAGCATAATTTTTTCAAAGATTGAATCAATCTTTAAATATTAACGCAGTAACCCTATGATTTTTATTTGATTTCCAAATAACCAGAAACAATTCTTTATCTTTCCCTTTCAATGCTCTGGGATTTTCTGCTTGGTAAACTAATAATGGCTTCAATTTTAAATCACCAACTAAGTTTCCACCAAGAAGTTATGTCAATTGGTTTTCGGATGGCTTATGTCCAGCGGCAACAGATCCTTCAATAAGAATGTACGAGTTTTTCCCAAAAAATCCGTCTTATTTACGTTGAATATTTGACATGGAGAATATCCTCCATCTCCATCGCCAATATGTTTGACAATAAACGAAATATATCTTTAGGAAATATATCTTTATCTGTATTGGCCGTTTCTCTAGTTATAATGTCATAATGTTATAAAGTAAATTGAATATTCTGTATAGAATGTCTTATTTAAAATTTGTCACGCCAGCCATTACTTAAAATACTGTGTAAGAATCTTCATTTAATCTAGTCTTCTTTAATCTAGTCATACAAACTAAGAACCTTAGCTTGAATAATTGAAATACTCAGAAGAATATTATTTTGATGGCTATCATAAATCCATGATGACAAAGACCTTTCCATGTCATGCATCGCTATGCCGTATCTTTAAGAAATAATCTATGAAGATGTTTTTCCACAATTTTGAACGTATTCCTTCATTTTACTCTTGATTTTCAATAGTGAACAGATCGTAAATCTGCTTAAACTGTACAAACGTATGATTGAAGCAATAGATCCACCGTTTTCGGAACATTCAAATATTTCTATCTTTGTCTCGATCGTATGTTCTTTCTAGGTCCTAAACTTCGCATTAACACTGCAGTTTTTCCGTTTCTGACTCATGTTTGTCAACTTATAAGGGTGGAATATTTAATCTTAAAAAAATCAGCAAAACACAACACGTTGACGCACGCCACAAGGCAAGACTGAAACTGGTTTGACCTCTTGATCTGAGCAACGTTGTCGTCGGATTTCTTGTCTGTTGTCTCTTGAGAGGAGACACAGAGCGACCACAGAGGATTAAAAAGTTGAACTTTTTAAAATTTGCGAAATTGCGAATTGTGCGAAGGTAGAATGTGCGAAAGTTGTATCATTTTGAAGTTCGTTTTGATTTTGCCGCAGGCCAAAATTAACTCTGGGTAGCTTGCGTTCGCCGGGCCTTGCTTCGTGGGTCTCGAGGACGCGTTTCGGCTGCATACAGCCATCTTCAGCTCGTTCTGATCAGTATTCAATTTGTGTATGTGTATGATATTATAAAATACCGTCACAAGCCAAGTTTTTAAAATTTTGTCTCAAATCGTACATGGAACAGAGCTCGGCAACAATCTAACTATTTTTGGAAGTATTGGAAAATATAGTGGAAGATGTTGTAATGGAAACTAACAGTTAATAAGCACCAAAGCAATTCAGGGATACAGGAACATGCTACTTGAATGAAACTTCGAGAAAGGTTTCAAGAATATTTCTACCGAAATTTTTTTCTGATTAGTAAATTTTTATGATTCTATGATAGTATGTATATCGCATTTTACATTGCATTGTTGAAAAAAATTTCCAACACTCAGCTTCAGTCCTTACACATGAAGTTTGAAAAGTAGCTTTTAAGGTCTGCCTCATAATCCTTGGCCAAATGCAAACGTTCGCAATGCCAAAAACTGTCCACAATTTGATGCTGCTCTTTGCTTACGTTTTTGTTGAGTTCTAGATAAACGTAGGTTGGTTGACTGTGATTACAGTTAACTGCTTTTTTCCCAAGTCAATAGCGTTGCTCAAGCACAAAATGGTGGAAAGAACAAACTCAAAGAAACCGAGAAACAATCTAAATAAGTAGAATTCTCATTGGAGAGTATGAAGAACGTCTTCAAGCCGCGCCGATTGATTCCGATAAACAGCGACCTCATGGGGCACTCCGCCACCGACATAACCGTCCATAAGAACAACTAATTCAATTAACCATGGATCGTTTCCGCACCACCTTTACGTCACCTTTACCTTTAGTGTGTAATGAAGAAACCATAGCTGCTGTAGAGTGTGGTATCGGCGACGATCCAAGTCGTGGCATCGTGCCCAACAATTAAACTTGTGCTCATCCACATCATGTAAGATTTTACGGCAAGAGTTCAGTTTTCGGACTTATAAAATTCAACTCGCGCAATAATTGAAGCCGGAAAACCAACGGGCGCAGCATAAATTCTGTGTAAGCGTCCAAGACCAAATTGCTGCAGATCCCAAAGTTCATAATGCCGCATTTAGAGTGCCGTATTTAGAGTGATAGTAGTTTTTCACACACCGTTGAATTCGGCAAAAATCATTATTTAGTGTATTTTATGAGCTTTTGGAGTTATTGGTCTATCTGTCTACAAAAAAGCTGCCGAGAAAAAGCATTGCAAGCAATTGTGATCACTAAAGAGTAATACTCAATAACTTTCTTGGCCCGGAATTGATTTGCCGTAATCCAAATAATCTCTATTTTCAACAGGATGACGTGACATGCCAAACTGCCGTACAGCTGGTTTTACCATCGACTTATTGAAAGAATCATTTGATGAGCGGATAATTTCTCGTTTTGGACCTGTGAACTGCAAGATCTTTTAATTTTTACCATCGTACATCTTTTAATTTAACAACGCTGGACTATTTCTTATGGCGATACGTCAAACCACTCATCTACGCTGAAAAGCACAAGACACTTGACTATTTGCAAGACATTGAATATAAAATTCGAGGCATTATTGGTAAGAAACGTTCCTAATTATTTGTTACATTAGTCAAAAATCGTACCTCTTGTTTGGACTTCCTTCGCGCCAGTCGATGCACACACATGCAAAAGTATAAAAAAATGCAAAAAATGATCTGTCCAATGAAAATAATTGGTAATCACATTTATTTATCCGTATTTAAAATTGTATACTTCTAAAGAGCATCCTTTAGTTTATCAACAGAGCGATGAAAGGATGTGATAAACTAAAAAAAAAATTGTTATAAATATCAATTTTTTTTTAGTTTTTTATAACGCTGCAAACGTTATGAACCTTATAACGTTTTCAGCGTTGCAAAATTAATACCTAATTTTTTTTTTACTTTTTGATTTTTTTACGATGATTGGACTGAAATGACAAACTTATACGAGTGTAAAATAATCAAAATTGGGATAAAAAATTAGCAAAATTTTCAATCTGTCTCATCGAAAATATGTAAAAAAGCGCAAAATTAGAACACATTTACAATGATGAAAATTCTAGACGCGTCTATATAAACATGTCTCAAGATATTTCTGAAGTTTGCATCGTTACTAACACAATGGTCTCGAAATTTTTCTCAAGACAGTTTTTCAGACAGCGATACCGAAAAGATATTGACAAAGAAGTTTATTATACTACACAAACTCTAGTTAATTGGAAAGCATACCCAACCATAACCAGTAAATACAATAGAGTGAGCTGGCGGAAAAATGAAAAGGAGCGGAAAACAAATAATACACATTGGCCAAGCTAACATCGTAACCCAGGATACATTTTGAACGATTGAAAGCGAAGTCTAGAGATTATCAGACCAGTGCTAAGAATAGAGAAACGGAAATCATTATATTCCTTTCAGAGCAGCACAGAAAGGTGAGTTATGGTGAATTATCCAGGTGAATTATGGTGTCTCAAAATGTATTTGCTGGTGAATACTTGGCTTGTAAATTGACACGGATCGTTTGGAAGCAACAGCAAGTTATGTTTCTAATTTGGGCTTTAAGGAACCTGTACGGTGAAAGAGAAAACAACAACACTCCTAAGCGAGGACTTCCCGGGTCTTGGTATAAAAATACAGAGTTCCTTCATTAACGAGATATATCTTTTTGAACTGGATAGAGGTGTCGTTTTTATGCGAAAGCAGACCAAAATCAGCCTCTGCCAAACGAGAAGTTCCAGATCGATGAGGCTCACGCATTTTATGTTAATAATCGTCGAGCGGATGGGATGACATTTAAAGCTTCATCATCGTTATACAGCTGTTTCCCAAAAAGCACATGTACCTCTAAGGACGCTCTATATGGCGCTACTGCTAGAAAATGGTGGGTCGGGTACGTAAAGATCAGTCCCTTAACGAATGTACTCTTGCGAGGTTCAATAGTTGTCAAACGGTCAACGGTTATAACAGAAGTATATTGGCAGCCAATCAAGTCATGGAATCGACCGATATTCAACCAAAAGGGTTGCAGAACTACTAACTAAAAGAAAGGATACAGCCCATGAAGCTGTGACCTTAAAGAAATGGATAAAAACATATCCACTTAGAGTGGTGTTGTATCACATTTATCATGGCTACTAACGGCTCATCAAATAGTGGGAAACTTAAAACCAAAAGGGGTTAAGATCGTTTATATACTGACAAACTCATCATACTGGATAGTAGAAAATTCCCCGAGACAGTGTCCGTTTGGATACAGACCACGTTTTCACCATTTCACATGGGTAAGGGTAAACGGGTAAACTCATTTGCATGCCTGAAAAAACATATTTTTCCTCTCTTCAAAAAAAAAAGAAAATCATTAAGAAACATGAACGCTCCCATGCTTTTTCACGCACCCAATTACCTGCACGCCTAAATCGTTTTATTACAGTGTTTAATCTGTGGTTACACTCAAGCCTCCCCCATTCTGCAAACATGTGGTCTTCTCTAACTGAAATTCCTTATGCCAGATGCTGAAAAACATTATCTATCCCAACAAAAAGCGAGTCCTTTGAAGTCTTCCGACACGGTCGGTTCGGTTAGCGTCATTTGCGTTTCGCACCAGTCCTATTTAGTCTTCCGACACGATCAGTTCAGTGAGTAGAAGTGCGTGGTCCTTCATCGAAGGTCTAGGGACACACCGTGTGTGTCACGATTCAGCTCATAAGTGGATTGAATGCACTTGCATGGTCCTTCATCGAAGACTAGGGACACACCGTGTGTGTCATCGTCCAATGCACGAGACTCCAGGTTGGGGTTCCTGAGAGGAGACAACAGAATTTCGGACTATTGTCTGTCCACTTCCAGTGTGAAACCGTGTTTCACTACATATGGACGAGTTCTTACTCTAAGTCCTGTCAGCAAACTCTACGTCCACCTTCTCACTTTATTGATATCTCTTTTGTTTCACAGTGAATCTCCAGGCCCGACTTCCTAAAGCGACCAGAATTGTGTCGTCATACTTTGGACAGTGATCATCAATAAACTTTGTGTTAAAAATAATAAACAAATAAAAGTGTATTAAAAGTCCCACCTCGCGTTTTACTAGCCATTAATCTCACAACCTCCGGATCCTTAACAGGGGTGTAACCTTAACTCAAATAGTGAAATCAAAACAAATACAACGGTCCTGAAACAGACAAGGCTAATTAAGTTGTGATTCGCCAGAGTGATAACCTACAACTCACAAATCAAACCGCGCTGTAAGTTCAGGAGCCAACTACGAGTTTCCACCCAGAAAAATTTTGAATTTTCAGTAGTCGGAAATAGCGATGAGCAAACTTAACGACAAACTAAATATAATCTCAGATGGCAAATTAGTATCGCAAGTGCTTGTCTCACATCGTAAAGCCTAAAATCTAATGCAGATGTGCAGACAATAACCTAAAATTGCAGCAAACCGCAGTTTTGTTAAGCTAATGTGTGTCCCTGAGTTTAGAGATGTGTAAATAATCGAAAAAACGGAGCAGGCTGATTCGGCCTCAAAAAACGCACCAAGAGTGAATTAGATGAAAAGATTATAGTGCTACTAGCAACTGTGAGAAGACAATTGGATGAATCCTCTAAGGAACTTATAACAGGAACAGGAAAGGCAACTCCTTTGGCCTCGTTGCAACAAAATGACGACCTGCAGACTCAAGCGAACTCTTTCAGAACAATAGGAATGGAATGAGAAACTGAGTTGCATTGCTTAAAATCCATAACTTTCTGTTCTAACAAACCGCGAGCAACACATGCCAAGCGAGCAACACATGCCACACTTGCCATCAAGGAAGATGGAAAATCGCAATAATTTCTTTAAGATTTTCCGAGCCTAGCTAAGAGCACTTTATATGGCGGAAGCAGAATCATGCAGCAGAGTTAGAACACCTGGCTACCATGGAGCTCAGTGAGTAAATAACCCCCTAAAGTGTTACAATAAGATTAATGGATGAGCTTTATTCAAAAAAAATTTATATATATATTGATTACGATAATATGTTTCCACAATGTCTGGGGAATACGGCGGGTGGGGCAAGATTTCCTAATTCACACCCTCAAATTATTTTTTGACCAACTGAGCTAGGTGCGGTCTTGCGTTGTAATGCAGCAAAATCAGCTTGTCACATCTTTCATTCCATTCTGGCCGTTTTTTCCTTCAGAGCTCGATTTAGACGGATGAGTTGCCGTCGATACACATCCTCAGTAATTGTTTCAGATGGTTTGAAAAGTTCATTATAGATGACGCCACTGTGGTCGCACCAGATGCACAACATGAGGTTCGAAGCGTGAATATTCCGCTTTTGCATCGATGGACCTGATTAACCTGGCATTAACCAATGTTTTGGTCGCTTAGGGTTGTCATAATACATCCATTTCGCATCCCCTGTCACAATTCAATGGATGAAATTCTTTATTTTTGGTCGTTGAAGAAGCATCTCACACGTCACCAAACGCCGTTCGATGTCCCTCTCTCTCAGTTGATGCGGCATCCAAGTCCCAGCTTTTTCGATCATTCCCATGGCGTGGAAGCGCTGACGAACGGTAGATTCTTCTAGGCTTCGACTTGAATCTTCATTAACCCATTCCCGTAGTTGTGAATCTTCAAACTTTTTCGATGCTCCTTCACGATCTATATCAGTCACGTCAGAATCACCATTTTCAAAACGCCGAAACTATTCTCTGCAAGTCGCTCAGATGGAGCATGATTACCGTATACATCGAGCATTATACGATAAGTTTCTGCAGCACTTTTCTTGAGAATGAAATAATGAACGATGACTTATGAAAGTCAAAAGACTTATGACGGTATGAAAGTCGACATTTTCAGCACGAGAAAGCAAACGGTGTTCACACTTTGAAGGAATGTTGACTCCTGCGTGAGCCTACGCACACAACTTCTAATTCCAAGATCACTACCACAGCAGACACTTAAATGGTATTTGTAACGACATCTGTCAACCAACGTCGCAAACTTAGTCCCATACCCAATTTATATATTTTTTGCTATATTAAACATGAATATTGCAAGGTGTAGTTTTTCAAACCTTAATTTTATTATTCTTGTTTACAAACCTTAAGTGAACAAATGAGTGAACCTTTTAATTACTTTAGATAATCCAAGAAAGCAAAACTAAAACTTCAAAAGCTTAACGATTTTCAAAAAATTGTATTATCGAAACATTGAAGGAGTAAAATTTCAATCGAATTGCATTTTTTCTTAGTGCTAACTCTTTTTATTCTTGAGCAAAATTTTCGTCTGCATCGCTATCACCACAGTTTTCTAATTCTTCCAAATCATCGCAATGGCAGCATTGGTAGTATTTACCTTTTCTTCCATTGTTACAATCACCACAGATGCAGTACTTGCATCCAGTCAATCTTATCATTGTCGTTTATCCAATCCAGACTACAAATACGGCAAGTGGAAGTGCCAATATTTCTTCTTTCAAATGTAATGGTAGCAGGGCTATTTTTCCGAAGATACTTGGTCAGAATTGCTGACGAAGAAGGCTGATCTTAAAGGGAAGCAGCTTGTTTATCACTGGGAATCTTGGGAGCAGGAATTTGTGCCTGGTTGTATCTTTTTGCCTTATTTTCTTTTCTGTTTCTTACCACTTCCTCGGTACTCCTGCAATAGTTCCAGCAAATTGGCATCCAAAACTCTTTGACACCTGTTTCTGTTTTCACTGCTATCAGGACCATCTGAAATCATTTCTGACACTTCATTTAGATTAGGATGAAGCAAACTAGCAGCTCTAAATCCTGTCTTCAGGTTTTATCCTACCGTCGCGCTAATTTCTTTCCAGAGTCTACTTAATGATACAGAGAACTGTTTCGGAATACAACGAGAGTACTTCCTGTACTCCTTCCATCCAATAGTTTTCTCCATGTTCTCTTGATAGGCGCAAAAACAGCCACGTCTAGGGGTTGCACTAGGTGAGTGGCGTTACGGGCGATGATGGAGTCAAACAGATTTGACTCTCCTTACATGCTTGAATAACTTTAACCGAGAAGTGGCAAGCAAGATTGTCTCCCAACAATACAACTGATTCTTCTGATTTGCGAGGGGCTCCAACATGCGGCAATAAGATATCAAAGAACAATTTTTCAAACAGATTCATATCAAACCACCCACTAGAGCTGCTGGCATATGTTGAACACACCTTGAGTGGACCAGCCGGCTCAAATGTGCTTTATATACTACCATGGTTCGATTGAAGCGCGCGAATATTCTTGCACTCTTTCTATCACACTCTTCACCCTTTTTGTGTTTCTTCGACTACTATGACTTCCTTAGCACCAAGGTCATCAGGTTCGTTTGTCTCATCATAATTGCATAGACCAACACCTTTTACTAAGGAAAGAGCAAACTCCAAGTTATTAACAAAGTCTAAAATGTCATTTCGGTTAACTGACGCGATTCGTATTGACAGGATATTTTTTGCGATAAACGAATCGAGGAAATCTGAACCAGGGGTGTTAACTTGAAAGACCTTAATCTGCTTGGCTTGCATATCCAGATATTGTTCAACCACAACTCCAGCGTTAGCCTTTGTCAACATAACACAGTGGGGCGTCAAACGAATTTCACTTTTCTCCCGTACTAAACTTTATCGCAATACGTTGCATTTTTCTGCAGCCGACTTCTTAGAGAGCCCTCTTGAAACTGCAGCCATCTCTTTTACCGCATCTTCCATTCTATATGTTATGTGGGATCTGTGCCCTAGAGTGTACCCACCTGGGACCTGTACCCACCATTTCACAGCAATAAACACACAACACACAAATTACCACTAGCGCTATTTCACCACACTTGTTTGACAAGTAAGAACATGTGTTCGTTGTGTTCAAGTTACCCCGAGGTGCTCAAGCAGCTTCACTTTACGGTAAATTTTTTGACACCGAGGGCTTTAAATTTTGTATAAACTTTATTCTGGCAAGGTCATCTTGACTTTAACTGACTTCACAATATTCGGTTTATTAAGTTGTATACGCATAATTTTGATTATTTTATCAATACCCGCTTTTTTCATTGCTAAACTAGGTTTGGTCGATACCTTTGAAGACTGGAAGAATGCTCTCCTCGTTTCATTTTTCTCTTTCTCCTGAAAAAATAGGCTTGTCAGCTTGGTTTGATGTACTTTCATTCTGGTACGTTTGAAGCGTTCACAATAGAGTTCTATTATACAATTCTTATTAGTTGTGTTCTGTAGGAACTTTTATTCTTCCTTGAATGTTGGTGCTGCAATAGGTAGTAATCGCTGTACCATGCTGTGATACTTTTGCTGCAGGCAATTTTTTGATATTGCTGAGATAGTCTTCGAGTCCTCGAAGGTTTGCTATATATACCAAATTTGAGCCTGTTATCGATCATCGTGTCTAGTTGTCAAGAAAAATGTCAAGTTGGTTTTCTGCGTCTACCTGCATTGTGAATCGGATTGTACCGTGGATGCTTTTGAGTTTTCGAGTGTTTTTTTTTTCAAGCCCGTCCGGCTTGACCACTGCGAATATGTCATCAAATGACTTGACTTTGAATGTGGTGTGACGTTTAATGCATCAAGCTTATTCTCGCATCGTTCTGAAAACAGATGGTTCTCCATAGCTGTTCCTGAAGTGATTTTATAAAACTTATCTCAGGAGGTGAATTAATAATTATCGTTCTTGCAGAGAGCTGCCAGGTTGGTGTAGTCAATTTTGCCACCACATTGATGTGTTACCGTACTTTTGTAGGTTGTCTTCTAAGTGTCCTTTAGCTTTTTTTCGGGCATGTAGGGAAAGAAAGCTCGATCTTCGTTCTGTTTGAGTTTGACCTTAGTATCTTAATCAACTAAAATTGTTATGAAGTGAAATAAAGGAGAAGAAAAATTTTGATTGACACTATTCTATATACATATATGCATATTCTATTTGTAATCATATAAATACTGCAAAAAGGGAGTCGGATACATTTTGCAAGGACCTTGTAATCCTAGCTAGAATGAAATAATAGCGACCGGCTCATCACACATATTTGATGAGTCGTTCTTGCTGCATTGCTTAGAAACACGATTAAATGTCATGTGATTCCATTTTGTCAACTTAATAGATGACAAGAATGTGATGCTAACATTCACATAAGTAAACCATCACAATACCTTTGCCCTGACATCAGTTTGTAAAAATTTCCAAAAACCACGAAATCCACACAAGTAATGAAATACATTCAGCACTTACTTTCAACAATTTCTTTTCATTCCACAATCAAACCAGGAGCGTCAAAATGATCCATCAGTGAAAGACCATAAAAAAAAACACCAGAATACCTTAACTTGAATATTTATGACTAATGACTTTTCAGCCCTTGTATTAATTTGGTCTAGAAGAAAAAACGTAACGTCCGAAAAAAAGATGAAGAAAAATTGGCGTCACGAGTTCCATGAATAAATGAAAACTTTTCAGCTAATGTGTTTCTCGTGCCGTCATCGTTGGGTAAAGCTCATTTTTGGAAATTTTCAAATTAAATTTTGCAGAAACGTAATGCGAACTGACCTTTTTCGAATCATTTAGTAGTCAGTCTGTAGAAGTGACGTTTAATGAAAACCTTCACCACCTCATCTTGACTTAAGGTGAACACGGTGCATAATATATTGGATCATTTTCCTTAAAGCTCCCTCTGCCATTACTTGGAACCTTATCAATAATTCTTGGAAAGGTCAATTCATATTCCATATATTCGTACTGGGTCAATTTTCGTGCCGATGTAGCTTGTTAATTAATTTGTACAAACTGGCCAACAATTGCGCAATTATTTTTTTATGGAATTTGCTTAAGTTTATTACCTGTTTCTATTGTCCTCGATACTCAACTAAGAAAATTGTCCAATAAAGCAGTGAATATTCGCAATAAAAGGAATGAATGTCAAGGCAAGCTTATTTGTTGCCTTGCCGTATATGTTTTTGTTCATTCAGAACTTTGAAAGAAAGGAAGAAGGAATTTACCTAGTTATTATTTTTAAGTTTGATACCATATATGCTATTAATGATAAACAGCTGTAATAGTGTTACAAGTTTATTATCATAAACATAGCAGCATTGCATGGCTTGCCGCGGTGACAAATACGCAAGGTGTTCAGAAAATAGTGATGGAATATAGTTATTCAATCTCAAAAAAAGAGGATGCTCTTTCGCGGAATCACTTTCCTCAATTCTAATACATTTTTGACATCTTTTTCAACACGAAGGCAAGGCCATTTTCCCCCTGGCTCGTTGCAGAAAGCTTTCACAGTTTTAATGGCGCCAGCGAACAGTACACAGTCCATTAATTTGACATATACGCCATTTTCATCGTCTGACGTTTACCACCAAAACTAGCGTGTTTGTTTTATCGTGTTAATACATCATGTCGAATTTTGTGCCAGAAAAAAGCGTTTGCAACACGCGAGCATTATAAGAAATTCTTGGTTAACTGTAAAAAGGCTGTTGAAAATCATCGTTTGCTGGTTAAAAACATATGATGGATATGCTCGATGGATGAGGACATGTGAGACATTGTTTTGCCAATTCAAAAGTGATGATTTCAATGTGATAGACAGTGAGCGCCTTGGTAAACCACAAAAAAGCGAAGAAGAGGAATTGCAGGAGTTATTGGACGGTGAGCCAACTCATCCTCAACGACAATTGGCAGAAGCATGAAATGTGTCACAGAAAACAATCCTTAAACACCAAGGCAAAATCGCTTCGGCAAGAAGACCATGCATAGCACTCATGAACACACGCATTGCTATCATGGGAGATTTCTAACTACTTATATAGTAGGATTGCTCTTTCTACTCCCAACTGTTTCGTGGCGTAATGTTTTACACTTGTAAATTTAACAGCTGATGTTTCTGGTTAAAGCATTTCTAGGCGGTCAACGGTATATTCCCCGCATTCCAGGCCCTACTCTATAAAAAGGTTGGAAGTTTTCATTTTAGGACAAACATGTGGGAGGCTTGAAGTGGTTCAAATCAAATACAGTCTAGTCAAGTTGTTAAAGTCAGTCGTTTTGAAGTTGTCAAGTTGAAATTGTTAAGTTGAAGTAAAGTCAGTCAACTTGAAGTACAGTGAAGTCATTGAAGTGAAGTTCCTCCAACAAAAATATAAATATTGTCACTTTTGGCTGATATGTGAAATGCAGAAACTTACATCCCCTCTCCCCTCCAAAATCGTATACACAACGTGAAGTTGTTCTGATGGAGTCTTCTAGCTTCATAATTTCTGACATTATATTCCACCCCCAAAAGCCGAATCATTTCATTGCGCCACTCACCAAATACAAGGTGTCTCAAAAGAAATTTTATATTTATTTAGCTTACTGCGTGAACACAATGTATCCGAGTGGCGCGGAGATTATGTCATGGAATTCAGTCGCTATGGAGCGTTTCTCGGGAGCAGACCGCGCGTTGCGCATGCGAGAGTTTCACAAAAACGGCGATTTGGCAACTGTAGCGCGTAGAAAATTCTGCAGTATTCGAGGTTTTCGCCAATTAAATGATGCGCCAAGCATTCTTCTCATTCCACATTGGGTTAAAAAGTTTGAAGAGACTGGTACAACCCTGGATAAATCAAAATCCGGGCGACGTAGGTCATCAAGAACGGTAAAAAACGTGAAGAATGTTAATCAGTCTGTTCGTGACGACCCGAACCTTTCAATTCGGAAGCGCGCAAACGCTTTAAATGTGCATAGATCATAATTACGTCGCAATATGCACTAAGACCTAAAGCTGCACCTCTACAAAATTCAATTGATCAAGAATTAAAGCCCCAAGATGCCAGTCAGAGGCTTCATTTTTTAAATCAGGTCATTGGGCGATTTTCAACGTTTATCAACATTTTGTTTTCGGATGAAGCTCATTTTCATCTTAATGGCCACGTAAATAAGCAGAACTGCCGCTCCTGGAGTGCAACGAATCCGAAACGCAAACATCAGAAACCCCTACATTCCCCTAAAGTGACCGTATGGGCTGCGATATCGGCGCGAGGAATTATCGGTCCTTACTTTTTTGAAGACGAAAGGGGGCGTGCAGTTACAGTGAATTCAGAGCGTTATGTGGAGATGTTAGACAACTTATTGGTACCTGAACTGCAAAACTTCCCTAGCTATAACCAAAGAACATGGTTCTAACAGGACGGAGCAACTTCACACACGTCCAATATGTCTCTGCCACGTGTTCGTGAAATTTTCTCAGGCAAATTGATCTCACGGAGATGTGACATAAATTGGCCTCCACGCAGTGCAGATTTAACCCCTATGGACTTTTCCCTATGGGATTATCTTAAATCTAAAGTTTACGCCAATAAAATGACTTCACTGGTGCATTTGAAAGAAAATATCCGTCACGAAATGGCCGCCATCCCTGAGTCCACCTGCCGAGACGTCACAAGTAATTTTACTGTTCGATTAAATGAGTGCCGAGAACGCGAGGGTCTACATTTAGATGATATTATTTTTAAGAAATAAATCCCCGAAAAGTGTATTTTAATAATTAATAAACATTTTTTCTATATACGGTTTACTTTTTTTTTTAATCGATCCACTAAATATAAAATTTCTTTTGAGACACCTTGCATGTTTATGGACCAAACCTTATTTTTGTTCGCATGTATTTTTTGTTGGACTGACATAAATGTTCATTGCATTTTCCGCATTCTCAAATACAAATTTACTACAAATTTACCTTCATGTTTTCAAAATTAACCTCCATATTTGATATGATTGTCTGAGTTCTAGCCAGAAGTGAGTAATATTTTAGACTCTTATTTGAACTACTTGCACCAAGTATTTTTTCCGCGTTGTCTTGCTTCTGGTATAGTCTTTGTACTCTTTTTGATATTTTTGTAAGTTATTTTTTCTTGACTCTTGACTGTTTTATCATCAGATTTGATTCCGGTGTTTCGGTTATCCGCAGAATTTTTTTCGATTGTCATCCATGGTAACTTATATTTGTTTCAGCTTTCAGCAACTTTTAAAAATCCTGATTTACTTTTGGTTCAATCAAGTTTTTTTTTCAATTCTTTTGTCTTCTTTTTCTATATAATTCTTGTTGTTTCGTGTCTCCTATCTCCTTTATGTTGCTTCATGTGTCGTTTTGCGTTTTATTTCGCCATTTTGAGAGTCTTTCTCCAATGAAACTTTTTGATGACTAAAATTCGTCCCATCGGTATTAGAATACATCGTGCGCCTCTGTTCTGCTCTCACGGCATCCGCACATACTTCCACTTTCATTACTCGACTTTTCTAAGCTTCCCTTTTCAAACAAAACTTGCCATGGCAGATGATTTTTCAGTTAAATAGACGAAATAGATATATAAGGATCATAAGAATATATTTAATAATTAAAATCCTGTGTCCTTATGTCTCATCCATCAGTCTGTTAATGGTTTTTTTTTGGAAATTCCGGCTCCCAGTCCCACAAATTCTACTGGACTGCTGACTAAACATCGCCCCTGCCAATCGGGGTACTTAGTCTGGAACCATTCGACTCATTACTTTGGACTATACTAGAAAACTTTCCTATTTTACGCCAAATTACGCCTTTAGGGTTTTAAGTTATGAGGACTGTCCGAGCGTAATCTTTCAGCTTTCACTCGATTTCAGTATCTTTTTGATTGAGCTGATCCGGGCGGAGTTCTCTCTCTCTCTCTTTTTTGACAAGATTACTCGCGTGTAACCCATCTTCTGAACGAAAAGAAAGGACAGGCGTCACCCTGTTCTCTCATGCAGAAATTGCAATCTAGAGACCGCGACTTATCAATCTTATGCGGATGGGACTGAAAAAAAACATTACCGGGCATTTCCTTGATCAGGTAGAAGTCAGTTGCACTATGCTTTCAACTGAGCCACCAACATCCTTCCTCTTGTGTCATGCTTCTAAGATTGATGCCACTCGTCGAGAGTGCTTCGACTCTTATTGCTAGCAACCGCTTCGTTGTTTATGGTAAGATTATGGTAAGCTTTCTGGTATGGAGAGGTACGGGTATCACCCCTGCGAATACCAACTCCGTCGACTAATCGACAGTCTGATACGCTGATGCGATTCGCACTGCTGCTTGTCCCGACACCTGGGTGGCCGTATACGGTGCAGCTATTTATTAAGAGCTTCGCTCTATAATTTCGATAAATACAGAAAATTAATACAGAAGTCGCCTTTTGATTGATTATTTTGCTGGAATGTGTTCATGGTGGAAAATGCCACCGTCTCCAATTTCGGAGCTTTTCCAACATAAAGAGTTCAAGCTCATTCGCTGCCAAGTCGCGCACCCTAATATTCATCCATGCTTACCAATTTTATTTACTTGCTTTCTATGGTTTGGGTGTGGTTTCGTTAAATTCACTTTAATTCTAATTTGTTTGAGCTTCAACATACGGAAAATAACAATAAATTATAAACCTTGTGCAAACCAAATTATGTATCAGCACAAACGTATTCTAATAGACTTAAGGTTCAAATATTTGTGAGTAGGTAAAAGTTATTAACTTTGATAATGATCCTTCCTAGTAGCCTCCTTCATTATTACTAATAATATATGCGGGTCTGCCACAATAAACCCGCAAAACCATTTCAGAGTGCACGATTCCTTTGAGGTTCGTTGGTAATGAGGGTCATGCTAGTACACTTCCCCAATACAAATTTCATTTCAACTAGAGCAACAGAATAAAATCTCGCAAAAGCGGATTGAACATTCTTGGTATTTTCCCACCAATCGATTCGAATTAGCATCAACTTAGGGCAACAAAACGTAGAAAATGATGGCATTCCGAAGGACACAAAATTCTTAAGAAGATAAACGATGCACTTCATTCCAGGACTCTGCTGAATAAACTTCAACGCATCGATTTGAAACAGACAAGAAATCGCTGCCAACTGTAATCGTCATTATGGCAATAGATATATTGGAATTTAAATGAATAACTGCTACGCCTTCATGCACTATCAAGGACTCCGGAAAATATTCCTTAAGTACACTTTTCGCAGTGGGAAGATTAAAAGTATATGAAAACTCTTTTTAAAAAAATTTCTTCGGTTGAATTCATTCATATAACTTTGCCTCGTGGCTTTCACTAAAAGGATTATGTTTACTTTCATGAGGTTTGGCTCAACCACGCGTTTCGCAACTAGGCAAGCCGCTGCTGCTTTGAACATATGCACATTTCCACAATATAATCTGGCATTGATATTGGATCATTGTGGAATATTGAACCAGCTCCTTCTCTATATGCCCGTCATGGTGTAGGATGAAGAAAGTTCAGATGTTGACAAGATTAGCCAATATGTATGTATGTATGATTGCAGAAGGATGCTCTGCATACAAAGTTTTGGTGTATTCATGGTGGATGTGTGCTGGAGATATCTACGCATTCTAATTGTGGAAATATGGAATTTCCACGCTGCATTGCATATGGGTTTGCTCGTCATAGTTAAAACTTGGCAGCCATTTGATATTCGGAATAATTCCATGACCTTCACAATGATGACTGTGGCTTACAACGAGGATTATGTGGTAAGCATTCAAGTTTGATTATGGATAAGCTTCTGATGAGTAATGGTCCATGCTAGATTTAAATTAATTATAAATGCGTAACCTCAACTTGAAACGCTATTACCGCTAGACGTAATATGGGCACAAGCATATATATATGGCTTCCCATATCTATTCCAACTAACGACCATGTGCACTTGTAATTAAACAAAACATTTCTATTCCAACTAACGACCATGTCCACTTGTAATTAAACAAAACCTTGATTATTCTGAAAATTAATAAATAAATGAGAAACATCAAATATGCTACCGAAAAGATGCAGCTCGATTTATTCAATTTTCGAATGACCAAGCAAATGTGGTCCTGAAACATGCCTCACAATGCCTAAGCAGACCACAATGAAAACCAACAACAACCACGGTAAACTTTGTACGGTAAAATTATAAGGATATATCAAATAGATACAACAACTCTTAGAACTCGTGCAAAGGTCCTCAACAAGGAATGAAGTCACGAATTTACCAGCAACTGACCAAGTATTTCCAACCCAAAAACCAACTCTGAGCGAACTACGGACGACATAAAGTTTTAAAAATTTCTTGAAATTAGTATTAAAAATTAGTTTTAAAAGTATGACCAACGGCCAGCATCCTAATTATCGGCAAAATAGTATCATCAGTGATTAAAACGAAAATAAACTGCCAAACTCAAACGAAAGGAGGATCGGTCTATTGTATAGTTTCATAAAGTGCTCTCCAAAGTTCATAAATAAGAACCTGAGCGATAAAATATAAATATAATTGGCAAGCATTAATATGGCAGTTTTGAATTGGATGATCTATTAAGGTGTAATAAACAAAATAACATTCTTGACATTCATGTGCTAGCAAACCAAAGACCGAAGCTGAAGATGTCGAACGCTTACACCAAAGGTTTTGAGGACTTACCCAATATTTATCAAACAAAAGCAGACCTTAAGGTAGAGGATCAGTGCTAGTAAATTTCTACCCGTCAGATAATAGTTTCGTCTGATAGTTCTCTCTACATAATGCCGGTACGACTTGAGTACTACTCAAGTCCAGGCAAATAATAGTATATAATAAGGATACATATAGGCTTGAAAAAGCCCAAATGAAGAGTATAAACTTCAAGAAATTAGCAAAATCAAATGTCTCTAGAGCAAAAATCGGTGGATATTTAATGAGACTCTTATACTCCAAGCGAAGAAGATTGCTAAGATTCTACCAAGCTCTACCTCAGGTGACAACTAACTCCATATAACTGTCAAGAGTGTTAAATCCTTCCATATGAAGTATTTACTTTTCATGTAAATGAATCGAATGGAGACCTTTTTAAAAATAAATACGGTAGGGCTTATTTTTTCTGATCCATTAAACAAATATCTGCTAACATCTGCTTCTGGAGAAATTTTAGTGTGTTTTTCCTTGGTAATGGCAAGATCTAGATCTTTTTTGATTTTCCATTCCAAAATGTAATGTTTTTAATTTTGACAGATATATATTTCGGGAGTAACTTGCTCCTTTCTGCATTGTCCATTATTTTCTGATGCCACAAGGTTTTTTTAAGGATATTCATACTAATCTATATTTAGTCTTAGTTAGATATTTAGTCCTAATTAGCTAATGTCTAAATGCTTAAGGTCTAATTACTAAACGATTTTATTGTTTGCGTACCTGTCTTTAGTTTGCTCGTTTTTACTTAAGGGGTTATACCTATGTGAAGGCTAAAAAACAAGCCTTTTTCCAGGATTTTGAAAAAAGCTTTTATAAATAATATATCAATATAACGGGCAACTCTTCGGGAGTACAAAAAAAAATTTTATTTTAAATTCAATACAAAATGGCGGCTGTAGTGCAGGTCAAAGTCACTAGTATTTACAAAAGACGTTCCGCGGCCGGACAAATTTCTCAGCCCCATCTGCATCTGGAACAATTAAAGAAAAAATTTCATAAACTCCATGAGTTTTGCTAGTGAAGTACACAAGAAAATAGTTTAATTTCGATTTTTCGCAAAATGACGACCATTTAACAAAAAAATGACATTTTCGACCCGAAAAAATGACTCCAACTGCTTATAACTTTTTTTCAACAGAACCAATCGCTAAAATCGTATGGACTTCACTAGATAATCAAATCAAGAAGCTACAGTTATGACGGCAAGTCAATCGGATGAAAACTGAAAGAGTTTCGTTTCCGGCAAATTTCAAAAATACACTTTCGAGATAAACGCGTTTAAAGTTTCAAAACCTTATAAAGTTGTGAATTTTCAAAATTTTGCTATGTACAATTTTTTTTACCTTTACTCTTCTGTCCCAGCAGCATAAGGTTGGCCTTCCAAGACCGTGGATATCTCCTCCTCTTCCTTTCTTGATGCTAAAAGGCCGCGTCTCGCCTCTTTTACAACGTCGGAAATTGAGCGCTCAGCAGCCTTTATTCGCTCGGCGTCTGTTTCTAAGCAGAAATTGTAAAAATTAGGTCCTGTAGTCAATCCTAATGAGTCGTAGATGGGAGGAGGCCCGACAGTCTATCATTAAATAAGATCACTGCAATATCCGTCGCGATATCGAGCACCGCCTTGCCGCTCGACACACGTTTCGGCGCGATGGACCACACGACTGCATTGAACGATTTACTATAGTACTTTAACCTCACATGCAGCGTGTAGTCGATCGAGTAAACAGAAGTTCTCCTAGCGTCGTTTACGAAGGAACGTGCCCTATACAGTGTATAATAATTACTATATAGTACAAAGCGAGCAAATTTTACGTTTTTTGAGCATTGGAGTTGCTTGAGAAATTTGATTCTCAAAAATTTTCTGAAGTATATTAGTAATTGGACCTTTTTAATTTCAATTCTAGGCATGTGTTAGCATACTTCAAGCCAATAAAAAAAAATCGAAAAAAAAAATTCACCTAGGTATAACCCCTTAAAGTCTAATTACAACGGTGTTTTATTACCTTCGGTAATATCTAAGTATTACTTTGTTTATTATTAATATTAGTATTTTTAAATTATTTTAATTATTTTTTCAGGTATTGTTTTCAGGTAAATAAGTTAAAAAAAAGAGAAACAAACAATAGCGCTATTTCACTTTGTTCCGGAGTCCAGAGTATTCATTTCCAGCGTTATCATTGAGCCTAGCTTCGGCTAGCTGCCTCATAATCCACAATGATTTGTAGACGTCCAGTTTTCGCATGTTTCCTACTTTCTTTACTTACTGATTTACTACCGTGTGATCGTTCTATTCTATTTGATGTACTTCGCAGATGTGTTTCGCTACTGAAGGTTTGACATTTGTCACGTTTCCTCGTTTTATCCCTAAGTGTGCGCACTTGAGTAACTTTTCTTTATTGAAATAGCTTCATCAAAATTTTCAATGAAATCTGAAGTAACTGCTCCAGCAGAAGACAGAAGGTGTAAACTCGTTTCCACCCCATATTGAACCTGACATTGACAATAAATAAAGATAAGAATCCCAACAAATCTCAGTCCAGTCAAAAGAAAAAGTATTTATACAAGTTTAATTCCGATTAGAACTAAAACAAAAAAAAACAAAATACACACAGAACACAATGAAAAAACCACGTCAAGATAATTTGTAAAATATTTTGACAAAGAATCTGCAATTCTTATTTTACGCTGGAAGAACAACTGAGCTGCAACTTTACAATCAACTTAAAGCGGTGTCTAAAGGGAGTTGCATTTATGTGATTTTTTTTTTATAAACTACGTTCTCCAATTGTTTTTATAAGTAAATTTTAATGTCTCCAAGCAACCACGGGAAGGTAACATGAAACAACCACAAAACGTCGGCAGGAGGATACGATTTTCTCTGAAGTTTCAACTTGAATTTGATTGATTTCACTGTTTACAAGAATCGAAAACCAAAATGAAAGAGTTGCTGAAATCACAAAATCAACGTCCTTTGAAATAATCGAACTCCTGATGGCTAACAACAACGAAAGTATTCCTTAAATATATCAAATTATATTATCAATAACCTTTTTAGCTACGAAAAAGGATATAACACACAACATCTTTCATAAAAATCCAAGAAATTTAGTACTAACTTAGAATTCGATACCCCTAGCTATCTCAAAGAAATCTGAGACAGTGAATTAACAGGAAGGAGTATTTAAAAAATTAGACCCTATTAATGTCTTCTTGCTTTAAATTAACTTATACACAAACGTCATCCTGACGCATAACAGCTAAGACCTTAACCGAGAGCGAAGAGGTGCAGTGGGATGCAATGAAGAGACATTTATTCCAAAATGTTCCCGAATTCCTTTTTCATAATGAGAGAACTCAATTCTAATGAAAGACAGCTTTTAAATTGATGAAATTTGTGAAATTTGAAAAGTAAACTCTATGGCTTCAAGATCGGACAATGCAATTCTGCAAATAAGCAGAAAAGGAGCTTAAAAACATTCTTTTCTCTATATTTTTTGTTGGTTTTCTTCGTTTATTTTGCGCTGAAAAATTGATTTCACATTTTCATTCATTTTAAAAATGTTTATAGGATTGTTTGTATGATTTTATCCATAATCAACCGCTTAAATTTATTGGAACACAACACTGCTTTAATAAAAGGTACATCACACATCATTTAGGCTAGCATCTAATAGACATAGGAATCATGACACACTCGTCAACATAATGATTTTTCAGATGCAATATTCACTCAATTTTAAAATTGTCAGTGCAAAGAGAGGAACCAGTTATTCCAAACTTGTCCGATTTAAATCTCTCGTTAAGCTCAAGCTTGAAAATCGTCGTGGTCGGCGTCATTATTGTCAAAATGAAACATGTTGCCTGGAAACCCTCTCAAGTATTTGCTATCACCTCCAACTGTGCTCTTTGTCTTCATGATTCTATTATAAGGCTCAAAATTTAAAGCTAAACAAAATGTGCAAACCGAGCAGTTTCCTCTTATTTGCTTTGAGAGCCTTCTCTTTTATTTTTTTCATTAATACCATTTGACATTTCCAAATGATTTCCGTTAAAGTGTCTTAAAGACTAATACTTAAAAAAGGCGTGATATCAAATTACACGTGGAATACTTTCTTGCAATGTTGTTGATTGATTGATACCAGGCGTAGGACAATCTCATTGTATTGGATCGGCACGAAGTAGAGCGTCTTAAAAAGATCAAAGCTTCCTGCAATACCCCGAAAACATAAGCAAGGACATTAGGGACGGTATTTTAGAGCTTGAAGAGCTCTTAGACCGTATCGGGCACTACAGACGCAAATGGTTAAAAGCGGAGTAACAGCAAAAGACCAGTACCTCGGTCGAAACGCAAAAGCGTTTCGCACATTCCGTGATTCCCACGCATAGCGCTACCAAAAGAGTTGCCAGTAGCCCAATCCAAGGGGACCGAGACAAAAGGAGGAAGGACGAAGCAGCGAACAGACTGATAACGTCGAATGATGGATTCCAGGTGGTGTCAACCAAGGCCACCAAAAAAGCGTCCAGAAGGCTCCTCCTTGAAAAAGTCACCAATGATAAGCTCCTTCCTGGGGACAAAGTAAAAGATACCCCAAACAAGAACAAGAACCACGAAGCAAGCCACGCCGCAAAACCCTAGGACATGCACCGCTGGTCAAATCGACGGATGGGAGAACTTACGCAGACGTTTTGCGGGAAATCAAGGGAGCTTTAAGACCCGATGACACTCAAACTGCCATCAGAACCGTCCAGCCAACCAAATCTAGTGGCGTCCTTGTAGAATTTGGACCTGAGACAACAAATAACGACTCATTCCGAGATGCAGTCAAAAAGGCTCTAGGGGAAAAGCCAACAGTAGCTTCACTTGAACCAATGGCCACCCTCGAAATCAGGGACATTGACTGCGTTACGGACAAGACGGAGGTGGAAGACTGCCTCAAAAGGGTTTTACCCGAATTAACTGGGATTAAATTACGACTAACCCCTGAAAATAATAGAGGGCAGCACATGGCCATAGTCGACTTAACCGAGAAACATGCCGAAAAACTTCTCTGCACTTCTCTCTAAATAGATTGGGTGGTCTGCAAAATACGGTGAAGAGCAGTTCCTCTCCACTGTTTCAAATGCCTTAGCTACGGTCATACAGCACAAAGCTGCAAAGGGCCTGATAGGAGCTCCTTGTGCTATAAATGCGGCAACGCAGGACATAAAAGAACAGAATGCACGGGAGAGCCGCACTGTATCCTCTGTAAGAACGCTGATCCCAGACCTGATGACCTGAGACATATTCCAGGAACAGGGAAGTGCCGGGTATTTATAGAAGCCCTAACCAAAGCCAAAGCAGCTCTGCAATGACCCGTTTCCTACAGATAAACTTACATCGGAGCTCAAACGCCCAAGACCTGCTTGACCAATTCGCGAGGGATATGAAAGCCGATCTATTGCTGCTTAGCGAACAGCACCGAGATAAAAATTCATCAGCATGGTACCCTGTTGAATCTGGTGCTTGTACCATATGGGTTCGAAACAGCACACAACTGAGAGTTCGGGCCCATGGGTGAAAAACTGGTTTCGTGTGGGTTCGTTGCCCAGGAATAACATTCTTTAGTATGTACTTGACACCGAACCTACCAATTACATCTTTCCAGGCGAAGCTCAACACTTTGGAGGACACCGTCTTGAGCACAGAAGGTCATGTTTTTATCGGGGGAGGCTTTACCGCCAAGGCCATTGAATGGGGCATACCTAAGTCAGATCCCAGGGGGAATTGAATCGTGGAGTTTGCATCCAGAGTAGGGCTAACCGTGGGGAACACTGATACCACTCCCACTTTCCGCCGCTTGGGCTGCGTGGGCACCATCCCGGACGTGACATTTGCCTCGGAGTCCCTCTCCTCTATGACACACAATTGGAGAGTTCTAGAGGATTATTCGGCTAGTGATCACCAGTAAATAGCATTCGAGATGTGCGACAATGCTTCTACACTCTCAGACACTCAGCGCTCTGCCTTCTTGTCAAATACTGAGAGGATGGACGTGGAGAAGTTTGTTGACACGCTCATGACATGCTTACCACCGCTTGGCTCATCGGCGGGGAGCAGAGAACTGACTGCTGAAGACATGGTGAACTCCACAATGAGCACCGTCATCTCCGCTTGTAAGTCATCTATGCCCCGCCGGAGACCTAGACACGGAAAGCCTCCAGTGTACTGGTGGTCCACTGAAATAGCTGAACAACGAGAGGAGTGTCACAAACTCTGGCGAGAAGCTCAACAAACGCGAAGCCAGGACGAGGCATGCACCAGAATGGCAGTATATCGGTCGGCCAGAAAATGCCTTCACAAACTGATTAACAGGAGTAAGGCCCGTTGCTGGCAGAACCTCGTCGAAGACGTGAACAGGGACCCATGGGGCTTGGGCTATAAACTAGTTATGCAGAAGCTCGGCGCTCTACGGGCCCCCTGCGTACTTGAAGCGGACATGATGGACGAGATAGTACGGGCACTTTTCCCAACATCCCGTCCGCGTTGATGCCGCCAACAGGGAAACAACATCAGACTGTCCACTCTTCACGAGAAACGAACTGGAACTAGCAGTTCTCTCCATGAAGGCGAAGAAGGCTCCGGGCCCAGACGGTATTCCAGCCGAGGTACTGCAACTGGCCTATCACTCCTGCCCTGACTTGCTGCTCAGTGCGTTTAATGACTGCTTGTTGTCTTCCCAGAGCTTTGGAAGACGGCAATACTCGTGCTGATCAGCAAGGGGACTTAAGTACCTGGAGAATAGAATATCTGATCCGGATAGTTCGAAATTACCTGAAGGATCGCAACCTGATCTGCGACACGGCGCAAGGTCGTTGAAGGATGCAAGTCACATCAAGTGTGGCCCAAAGCACCATCCCCGGTCGATCAATCGCAATTAAGGCTGAATGTACTAATGCGCCGGGTGGGGAGCTGGTTGACCACTCACGTGTTTAACCTAGCGTTAGAGAAAATCGAATTGGTGATCCTGACCAAGAAGAGGATCCCCAAAGTAAGAATGGTCCGAGTCGGGGACGCATTAATAGAGTGGAAACTGTCAGTCGAGTATCTGGCCTTGCTGATAGATTCTAAACTGAGTTTCTCGGAGCAAATTAAGGCAACGACAAACAAGGCCGCAACAAGGATCTCGGCAATTAGTGGACTAATGGCCAATCATGGGGGGCCAAGTCCAACAAAAAGGCGTCTGCTAATGAGTGTAGTGCAATCTACGCTTCTTTATGGAGCAGAGATATGGAGTGAAGCTCTCAACAAGGAACTGCACCGAAAACGGCTGGCACAGGTGCAGAGACGAGGAGCACTGCGGATTGCATCAGCATACCGTACAGTCTCTGAGTCAGCGGTGTTGGTAATTTCAGGGGTGATACCAATCGCTCTCCTTGCTAGAGAGCGCAATAGAGTCTACCTCCGAAGGCACGAGGGTAATAAAGAAAAAGTTGCTCGCGATGAAAGACGATGCACTCTCGACGAATGGCAACAATCATGGGAATGTGAGCTAAAAGGAAGATGGACCACTCGGCTCATCAAAGACTTGAGATCGTGGCTCAGTTGAACGCATGGTGAGACTGATTTCTACCTGACCAAGCTACTGAGTGGACACGGTAGTTTTCAGTCTTACCTGTACAAGATAGGTAAGTCACGGTCTCCATATTGCATATTCTGCATTGGTGTGAAGAATTACGCCTGTCATACTTTCTTTTCATGTAGAAGATGGGACAAAGAGCAATGTGATCTTTCCGAAAAAGTGGGAGAGCTCCATCTAGATAGCCTAATCGAAGAGATGCTGAAATCATTTGACAAATGCAATCAAGTGGCACATTACGCTCGGGCAATCCTAGTAATGAAAAAAGACATACTTGATCGGCTGGAGGCGTCGAGGGTAGAGGGTTTCCTTCTCTAGTAATCCTGCTCCTCTTTCTCACCCAACTAGAGAAGGAATCCCTGTAACCCGAAGGCGCCAAAGAGCGTAAAATTGGGAGGCCTAGCCCGAAGTAATGTGTCAAACGGTTCCAGGCTAGGCACTCTGGTTGACAGGGGAGATGTTTATTAGTCGGTAGTCCAGTAGGTCCACTGCGAGTCCGACACTTAGGGCGTAAATAGCCTTCACCTGCCTACCCCACACAAAAAAAATTTTCTTGATTTATTAGCATCAACCAAGGATTTGACATAAACAAAACAATCAGATGGCGTTAAATTTTAAGATTTTGGGGGATTGGTTGGACCACTTCGTGAAATGATTTTATTTACATATAATGTGCTCAATTATTTATTTTTTTTTTTTTGTTACTGTCAGAAATGCAACACCAATCTATTAGAAACATTTGAATTTTGGAAATAAAAATTCATTAATCGTCCCATATCTTTCACTATCTACTGTAACGGCAAATCCTTACGCGTTTAAACAAGATGTATGGACCGATAATTTCATTAACATGTACAACAGTTTCAACAGTTTATTAGATTCAACAGTTGATTGATTGCCATGATACTTCAACGTCTTGAATTGTCTTAAACCGTTCTCAGTGGGCACCGTTCTCAGTGGGCACAAAACAGGGGCTTCGGCACTGAACAATATTTCCAAGTAAAAATCAGGATGAATTTGCAATCGATTACGAGCTGAATCTTTTGAACCTGAATCAACGTTACTAAACAATGATCGAAATGACAACTTCAATTACATATGAATCTAACAGAATTGTCAATTTTGACATATGTCACACACAATTAATCTTTGTCGTAAGACCCCACGTCCTTTAAAAACAGACTATACGAAATTCGGTTGGACAGGATTATGAAGGATTGATAAAGGAGATAAAGGATTGAATTTTCGCACGAAAATGTCATAGAATAATGCCAAACCAACTTGAGGATCGCGTTCATAACAACTTCGATGAGGACGAAATTGGATAAGCTTCAACTGAGCAAAAATATAGCGATTGTTTCGTTTTTTTGGGGGGATTTATGAAGCTTTCAAATAATTTCTGGTCGGAAACTAAATAAAAAGAATTTTTTTCTTTTTACTTGAATTCTTTTGCTTTGAAAACTGAATGCTTACAATGCATACAATCACAAATGACATAGTCCTCCTAACCGGAATGGTTTCTGATTCTTCATCTCCTTCTTAGCACTGCTACTTAGAACAATCAGAAGTCCTACGTAGAACGTTAACAGTAGCTTAAAGCCAGTCTAACACCGCCATTGAAACTTAAATACCAATAAGATGAGAAGATAAAATACCGGATAAGTTTTGATCGACCCGTATGTAATTAGTAGTTATCCGTATTTTGAACTCGATTATCCTTTTTGATAAAAAATATTTCAAAGCGAAAAATTGCGAGGCCAATAACGTTGCGCTTGGAAATGTAATTGAAAACGAAGAATCGTGCAAATGATTGAGAAAATTTGAGATGTTCGCAGAAGTAAAAAGCTAGGCTACCTCGAATTTGATTGAGTATCGTGCCTGTAACGCAAGGTTTTACATTTATATGATGTTCAGGAGTTACCCGGATCCAGTTTCTGCAATGAATTTTTAGTAACGTGTGTAATTCTCCTAGTTTTGTGAGATTTTCTGGAAACACAAAGGCACATTGGAAAACAAAATTTCTGGTGAAAGTGTAGAGCTTACTTATACTTGAAACGAAGTTCTAAAGGCATGAAGATATTTTAATCTAATTCTGAAATATTCTGACACAATTTACACTAAAATATTCTATGCTAAGATTGAACTCGCAATCAGAAATCTCTTGACTGTGGAGGACAAATCTTTTGAGCTCAGATGTCTAGAGACTACAGTAAGCATTTGATGAGCATACTCGGCCTTTTATGGGCCTTTTCAATAAAGGATAATATGAAATAAATACCGGATAAAAATATACAAAAAAAATCTAACAGAAATCTTGCAAACATGCCATTTGAGTTATGGCTTGGTTCATAATCAGCGTAAATGCAAGAGTTACATTCGGCCTTTTGTGTCCAAATTTTTGATTATTTTTCAAATTTTTTGAGGTTCGATTATAAGAATTATAAATACGTTTCAATTGATGATAGCGAATACATTTAAATTTTATTGAGACAAAAAGAGTTTTTAAAATAATTGCCGGCATTTAAGGCTCAGGCGAAGCCAAAATACGTTATCAATACGATTCATGTTTTACCAATTAGATTGAAAATATATCTATTGTTAACAAATTAATTCAATAAATGTCTATTCAATGGTCAAAACAAATTAAAGGCGAGATAATAAGGACACTTTTCAGTAATTTGCAAATATCGCCGAAAATTTGTAATCGAAAATTTGATTACAAATATGGTAATGCCCAGCAATATGACATCAATTATTTCATTTTATGCATGAATGGAACAGCATGTCCCCCGAACGTTAATAGAACTAATTAGCAGTGATTTGACAAAATTGTTAGTTCCATGGCGAAAATCTCATGTGACAGTGGGTTTCGATTTTCTAAATGTCACTAGCAGTACTGTGTCACATTCACGAATAGAATAATGCAATCAGGTATGAATTGCTTCTGCAGAACAATTTGTTTGTGTCTTCTAATGAAGTGTTTCCAAGCCGTTTCCAGTTAAAATGTCATCAAAATCCAATTTGGTTGTGGCTGTAACTACTAACCTCACTCATGTAATGGGGATCATTTTCAGTAAACGTTTGTTTTTTATTGATAGTTTTATTGATTTTTTTTTATTATTAGTGCATTTTTTGGGTTTTTATGCCTTTTTTATGTGCATTATCATGAACAACTTTTGGCTTTTTGAATGCATTCAATGAAATCTTATTCTTATCCATTTAGTTTGCTGGATTAAGCTCTAGCGTTCTTTAATTTAGTAGCATATTCATAAGATTTCCAAACATCACATGAAAATATATTTATAACGTGATTAAATAGCGATATTTTTCAACTCTTAATTTAAGGTACATGCTAACGCAAGTTACATCACAAACTCATTGAAAATCATCAATTCCGCCAGTCCAATATAAGCCTTATCCTTTTGAATCCCTAACAATATACTTGTTACGACATCCACTACCCAATAATGCAATGCCTGTCCATACAGCACAACAGACCAATAAATCCGATAACAACCATTCACCAACCACATCACCCTCTCATCCATTCATATCCTCCCCTTCCCAGAGTACACATGAAATTTCAACTTTAAAAGTTATAGAGAATTCATCCTTTTCCTCCGATTACACCGTTGAGCCAGCGCTGCCGGAAACCTTCAGCAACCCATAAGTCCCCATTCCTCTTTCCAAAAGGACGAAGAGACGCAGGATATATGGAGGCAAACATGGAGATTTTAAAATTTGCCAGCTATCCGTTTTGTACGCTCTCACCAACTTAAATCAGCTTCAAAAAATTAAGCCTAGTCCACGAAATCCTCGCGGTTGGGCATGTAGTCAGTGAAAAAGAAAAGCAATACAACAGCGGGCGAGATACGGTCAAAAGCCTATCATATGTGATTTTGATCTGGACAAGATGAAATGAGCAGCCTTGTGGATGCCAGTGAAGGGGCCGTAAGAAAAGAGATTAACACTGTTGGGCGAGTCGTGGAGAAGAGAGACATCCTGTCCACAACAAGGAACCGGCTTCAAACAACAGTATTAGCTGTTTAGGTATTTCCAAGAAGCGCAAGCAGATATGACACCAGCGAGCCGCTCTATAGTGCGAAAAGACCAGAAATACAGGACTAGGCTTCACGTCCATGTGCTTTGCCAGCGTACAACCAAAATCTCACCCACACATACAGTCACCTCCAAACAAAACGACTTTGGTCGAGGCTGGAGCCGAGCAAGAGGCAGAGCAAAAGTTTCTGAAACAAAATTACGTAAGAACCTAAAAAACCTTTGATGTTTCTCGTCGCTAGGCCTCATCGAGTTATAGGCGAGGCAGTGAGCGCTTTCGGAAAACGAACAAATCACCGCCACACGAGACTTCTAAATCTAAATAATAATTACTTTCAAAAGGACTAGTGTCAAGCACAGAGGTCAACCAATCACAGTTGAATATTAGTTGAATAAATACACTATACACATTCGGTATACCTACTGTTACGTAGTCAACAGCGCATTGACCGTTATGTACTGCATATGAACATATCATTATAACATTAAACTATTCTTTAGGCTCGCGACGTGTCAGGAGAGCGATAATATGTAACTCCTGGACAACAGTCAGTTTTGATCTAGGATACCCACTGAATGGTATCCGCGAAACACTCGCTAATCCTTCTCACTTTTCACCCGAAATTCCACAATCTGCACTTTCGCAAGAAGACACTGCAACTTTTCTTTGAAAAAGCAACAAACTAATAGTAACATCAACACCAACGTGAACACATCGTTTTCACACAAACACTTTCTGCGTCTACGTCAGGCACTACATCAGTAAATCTGCAAGGATATTAAGGAGGTACGGACAACACCACACAATACCGACCACCTGCACTGATGAAAAGTAGCAAGGTCCAAATTTCACGAGATAGTTTCACTAACGGTCAAAACCACGAGTTTTCCAGCATGTTTCTCACATGCCACCGTCTTGTTTCGAACTGAACACATGAATGCTGGTGCGCATTTTCTCGATAAATATTCGCGTAGAGCAAAAGCTCCCATAAGAAGGACATAGCAGGAAGGATATTTGTGAGCTTACATTGTACTGTACTAAATATTTAGCTGAATTGTACCGAAGTTTCCATGTATTGAAGCGTATTGAGCCCCCTTTAGAAATCCGATGGTGACTTATTCTTCGAAATTGCTTAGTAAGCCCCTCTAAACGTTCAAACCCACAAGACATCGGAATGAGCAGCTTGAATCACGGAGAAATGAAAAATTCATTTTCATTCAATCATTTTTTAAACCAAATAATGGACGTTAAAATAAAATTAAAATAAAACGAGAATATGAAAAGCCAAATAAATTAACAAAAAAGAATTTCAGTCACTATTATATTAAGCTGTGAACCGACTGGAACTCCATTTCGGGAACTGCTACTTCGAGCAGTTCTCGAGGCAGCTGGACCGTCGAATATACGAAGGAGCGTTTATCAGTTCGATGTGGATGGTAGGGTAGGATGTGAAGATGAAAATACAGAATTTTTTTTCTTTTTCAATATATACACCTGCTACTCTAGTACATTATTTAGATCTTTCCATTACGATCTGTATGCATTAAAAAACTGTCTGTCTTTGTCGGGAAAATAAGCTGAAACTGCATCCTTCATTCCTTCATCGCTTGAATACTTCTTTCCACAAAGTTGCTTTTTTAGCTTTAAGAAAAGATATCAATCACTACGAGACATGTCAGGACTGTGAGGTGAGTGATCCAAAATATCGAAGCCAACTGTTTGCAACGCAGATAACACAACACACCAATTGTTAACAGGTGCGTTTTCGCGTAAAAGGAGGACACCGTTTCTTTGATACATTCTTCCGACCTCTCTCTGATTGAAGTGAAGTATGAGTCGCTTATGGAGACGCCTTTATCTTTGTATTCTGTTAACAGATCCCTTCTTAGTCCCAAAAGACCGTCGCCATGATTTTTCCAGCTGACTGTGACACCACTACTGGGTGAATTACCCTGTTTGAGTCACTGCATAGTGTTTTGTTTGGACTCAAAGTCACAATAACTAACCAAAGTTCATCACTACACAGGTCCAAACATGCAAACATCCTGAACAATCGACGACGTATTGTGTCTGTAGCATTGTTAGCACTCATAGCACCCATATAGCGCTGACCATTGTCATGCCAAGATGATTGTGAAGAATTTTAAAAATTGCCGTATCTGATACTCCACCCTTTTTTGCAAGCTGTTTCTCTTTAGTCCAGCATCTTCATAAATTAAGTTTTCGACTTTTTGAATCGTTTGCGGAATAGTCACTTCGAACGTCTTGAAGTGAGTCCCTGCCTTGTTCATAGAGCCTCTTACACTTGAAAGCTATGATTTTACTCGAGAAGGAGTCCCCGTAAATGGACGCTACCTCTTTTAGTATGGTGTTGTTTGTTTTGTATATGTTTGTTTTCCATAATTCACACGTACTTCCCAATTGAGATGTTTGATAGACGATGGTTCAAAGAGAACTGATCCACCTAAAATAAAACTTAGATTTACTGACTTAGATTAACTGAACTCGATATGAATCCGTTCATTACACTTGCTACGAACTATTGCTTCATTTTCTGAAGTTAAAAGGCACCCACGAAGGTGTTGCTATTACACCGCAATCTTGCACTATGGAGCTTGTTTCATGAGGCATTGTAAATCCACCTTTATGCAACTGAGCTGCTGTTTTGATCTTGTACAGAAAAAAAAAGTTTCTCAGACCAATTCATGGTCCCTTTCACTAATATTCGTAAAAGTAAGGATGATAAATCTTTATTGCGTCAGGCAGTAAAGAATGCGGAGTCACAAAGGATAAATTGTATTATGACTGTCAACATATCCTATAGAAAACCCCGTCTCGATATTTGGACTGGTTTGTCATTTGGTTTGTCGTTCAGGTCCTCAAAATGACAGACCCCAAACAGTGTAATAGGGAGAGGCAAATAAGAAAATGCAATTTTTTCACTAAATGCGACTAGATACAGGAAGTGCGAAAGAAACTGTGAAAAATATAATATTTTAAATAAAAATATATCGCAGGAGTTTGTAACAGTCTTCAAAGCAAATTTAAGGAGTGCAAGAGTGGTATCAACTCCTGCACCTGTTGATTCACCCATTTACGATACGAGCCGTCGGCAAACGCGATTCCAACTTCGACTCTATTGCCGACTACGACTTAGTCCTCAGTGGTTAGGTCAGAGCAGGATAAAGTTGGCCAATAGAAGTTGGTAGATCAGGTAAAGGAGACCGTTGTCTCTAACTTGGATGTGGGAATCTATGGAGTAAATAAGAAAAACTCTGGCGATTAGAGTCTACTCTAGAACGGAGCGAAAGCTAGTTATAACTACTTAACACGTTGTGGCACAGACTCTTGATTTAAAGGAAATATAGAAGTCAGTTCCTCGAGTAGTCCTCTTTAGCGTTGATGATAACTCGCTTTTTCGTAATTATCTTGTCGGAAAGGTTTCTGAGGAATAATTCACGAGAGGATTAAGAAGAGTTTCGCTGGATCAGGCATGTCTATAGATTACGTGGTTCTTGACGTCGAGTAGAAATCATTAGGCATTTATTATTTTGGGGAAAAATATCATGCTATAAATAATTAACTTCAGCCTTCACGTTGTCAACTGTAAGGGAATGTAGGCAACCTGTTCCGTTTGTTCGAGACACGGGCATTTTGCTCCACATTTCAAAAACTCGGCATGAGGGCATGAGATCAAGTTAACTACTTGTTTTGTCTATTCTGAGCCCATTTCGAAGGTTTATCCTAAGCATTAGTATGGTGCTCAACAGATTAGTATATTTGAATTCGAAAGTGGCTGTAGTTGTGCATGAGTATTGCAGCTTGCATTCCTGCAGAAGTCGTACAAGACTTTTGCTTTTATCACGGAACTACCATCTTTTATGCGTGTTTTGAATCGAGTAAATCTTCTGGAGCTGCTGTTGTGGTCAATTATAGTATCGTTGATTGCATGGCAATGCATGGATTCACAGAAGAGATTGGTGTTTGTCAAGGGTGGTTTTTTTAAGGGGAATAGCTCTTTAATTTGGCAACACATGTTAATGCTACGTTTGTTCTAACAGCTGTCATACGTTTAATTGTTACTTTGGTTTTTCACTTTATCAAAAACATGTGGACGCTTGGGAAATGTCTGCGAATTGCGCACATTTACATCGAAAAAAAACCATTTCTGTTCGGCGAACTCATCACGCAAGCCGGTTAAAATAAAACAGTTAATTCGATCAACCATGGGTCGTTTTCACACCACCTCTACTCTCACTGATGATGCGTGTCTACCTGACGTCGTACACTGCGTGCTAAAGAAACAACCGTAGCTGTAGAGCGTTCAGAACACAATCCAACTCGTGGAGGAATTAGAGCCGAATAACCACCAGGCATGGCATAGATGAGTCCAAGAACAAACTGATGTAGATCCAGAACATCAAAATAAAATTTTGCTAAGCGATGAGGCTCGGTTCAGTTTGAATGGCTACCAGTTGGCCAATAAACAGGCAGCTGTCCAAATACAGCTACACCCCGAAAAACTCACTATTTGATGTGCTTAAGGGGTGGGTGAAATCATTTGTTAAGATGTCTTCAAAGATTACAGCTAATGGTGGCCGCTACTGGCCATTGATAAATGAATTTCTCATTACAGACTTTCTGGGCCCCAGTTTATTCACCAGATATTATAGAAATCGAACATCTGACGTCACGTTTGAACTTCCACCGCGCTGGTCATGGTGCTCTCCGAATAAAACCAATGACATGCGAATCAAAATAATTTCTTGGTATTTCATTTCATTTTAAAGTTCTGTACCTCTAAAAAGAACACCTTTCATATAGGTGTGATAGTGCTCTTTGGAGATTTTTTTCAGATCAGTATAAATTTTGAGTTTGGCAAGCCCATTGAATTATTTTTGGCGGATTCTGGTAGGGTTTGTTGCCACCTTCAAGCTTCAAAAGCAGTTGTCACTATCATTCCATGATATAATTCGTCATAACATAAACAACCTAAGCTAGAGATACATTTTTTTATGTTAATTTTTTTGATTTTTTTTTTCATTAAGAGTGCTTTGGCATTTGTTTATATATTTTATTTGTAATTTTTTGTATCGGAGCTATGCTTTATGCTATTTGTATTAAATTTCTATTGCATCCAAGCACATTGTTTTGACTAGTTATAAATCAGAATTTCATGATATTTGCCTAAAAATGCAACGTGATTTGTGTCAATATGTTACCAAAAACTTTATTTTTCAAACCTTACGATATAAATAAGTGACGCCTTTTTGTTAGTAATTCACTGGTTCTATATAAATGTTCTTTGATCTTATTCCTATTTGGCTTTTATATTTTTTTCTACCCTTTATTACTGCCTTTAACCAGACATACCGGCTCCATGTGGGCTTTAATCAAACTACTCTTGACGGAACTCAAACTACCCTACACTACGGCGAAAATCTATTGTTTTGGATCTAAGGTAAATTATCACCTGCTGAAAAAATGCAAGCCAAGGAAATTCGTCAGCTGGGGGGTTAATTGCTTCACATATTCCAACAGAAAGCCTTCTGCTAGTAGTGGGAAAAATAAACGCACACAGGAGTACGATTGTACCATCAGAATTTGATGGAGAATGAAAAGTACCTGCGAGGAAATTTCTCCAAGCGAATGTTCGTTTCTACACCAGCTAAAGGAATTTCTTCGTTACTACCACGTACATACGCGATTTCTCATCGGCACGATTTCGTATTAAAGAGTGGTTGCACGTACACACTTTCTCCAGGACAGCAGCCAACAAAGATATCTTCCACTTCGACGTTCATTCACTTTTTATCCTTGTGTGGTAAGCCGAAACCCGAATTTCTAGTAATACTTTGGGGGGCCCCGCCAACCGCAGTTAAAAACCATTTACTATGTCAGCTCAGTTATCCTTTTCGACGAATAAGGAATAGGTTACCAACTGTATGAGCCCGAAGGGAAAGTCGACGCAAAATAGCGAAAAGCCCGATGAAAGCAACGAGAACGGGTAGCTGGTTGAACCAGAACGACTGACTCTCGAACTCCTGCAGGCTAGAAAAGAAGGAGGTCAAGGATAGAAATCGACAAGAACAAAAGTAAAATTTGCGCTATTTATCGCATTCTGTAAATAGCGGGCGGAGCGCGCTCAAAGCAGGTCTTAGGACTTTTACCCAGCGGCATTCATGGAATCTATTATTCAGGGCTCATTTTCAGTGCCTTTAGCTTTTATGTGGGCTGAATTTGAATTCAGCGATTGTGTTTGACCAGAGCGCTGTTAAATTTATTCGTTTGGGAATGAAAGGCTTCGAGTTGAATTTATAGTTTTGACAAATGACTATACCATTAAAATAAAACATTTAAGTTGACAAAAGTTTGCGGTCGGAACTGATACCATGGGGCGACTCATACGTACACTCATGCATTCATGTGTGGAAGTTGAAGATCACGCACTTTTGTTTGAAACTTTTGTGAAAGTTTGAAAACAAGACAGAAGCGAAATGAACGAATAAAATGAAGGACAAGAGGACAATTGAATGTTACATGCGCTCATATCAGGCAATATGATACAAAATAGGATTAAGGATGTTGTTTTCACGTCTAAAGTTTCATGGAAACGTATATCCGATTTATAAGAATATTCAATTTGCGATTATTATTGGTAGTGACATAAGAATACAAATTTTGCTTTCTATTGTTTGCAAAGCCTGGCTTGGTTATCATACGATGAGTATATTACATATGACAACTAGAAGTCTACGTAACGAAAAATTACAGATTAAAGTCCCTGATTCACCGTGTAACATGATACTGAAATTTTTAATTATTCTTGCACAGACCCATGTTATAGCGATTTTGTTGGAACATGCTGTCCTTTTTGAGAGGACGCGTTTCGACTACTTCTAGCCGTTATAAGCTCGTATCATCAGAACAAACTGATTATTGGTAGAATGATTTTGAAACGCTATCTCTCTAAACAATTGGCACCGATGCGGAGACTAGGAGCGCTGCAAATTCCATGCGCACGTCCATATCGTCTATATCGAAGACGATAGACCTGCTTTTCCAGCGAGAAGACCCAGAGCAATCGCTGTTTGAAATTTCAAAAAATTCGATTTGAATAGAACCGAAGATGCCAGGAAGGTGCTGATCAGATAGGAAACACCACTATCGTTGAGTTATTGGCAACAGTAACGGTAGAGTAAAAAAGGAACACTGAAGGTGCTACTCAAGTTAGCTTGACATGAGCCTTCGAATGGAGGAAAAGGAGTGTTATGTTTCCAACAGCTTGAAGATCTGGGTATGCATAAACTCGGTGTGACAGGTGACAGTCTCCCTCTTCCAGTTTTGTACAGAATAGGTAGATTGCAAATCAGTAGCACATCGACCTCGTCAGAAAAATTTGTGCGTCCTCCTTAGAAATAATAATCGGCGGCATGCTAGCCGCATGGCAAACAAAGACGTATGAATGTCAAGCTCAGGCAGTTGTATCAGTTAAAAAAGTATCCTTGGAAGGTGCTATTTTCTAGGACTCCATTTTCATCACCTGCGAAGGGACTCCTGCAATCTACGGATGCCTTCAGACCTAGGAACCTGAAATCTAGGCCGAAATAAAAGATCATCTGGTTTCAGGCTACGTTATAAAACTGACAAGAAGGGATTGTAAGTTACTTAGAAGCATTCCGTGTTTGACAGATCCAAACTAGGCTTAAACCATCACATTTTGGCAATGCTGCCACAAAAATGAGTTTTTCAATGGTTTTTATTATTACAGCTGTCATGGTATTGCGTGTCTTGCATTTTAAGATCGAAGCTTGTCAGTCTAAATTATTTATGTGCATCTCGGAAAATTGGTACTGAAAATACCTTAGAATAATTTATATATGTAAGACGATGGTGACAAATTTAGATGAGCAGCTTAAGGGGTCTGTCTAGTAGCTCGCGCCGAAAAAAACGCGATTTTCGTGATTATTTCTTGGGATACTGGATAAAGGTAATGATATAAAAGTCATTAGGCTTAGTAAATACACTCTTGAAATACATAAAAAAAATTTTTTCTTTTATTTTATACATGTATTATGACCAAAAACGTCAGCCAAACGCAACACCTCGAAAAGTAGGTAGGTCCGCCTTGTTGATAAAATCTCGGAGCTGTGTTGTCTGAAACAAAAAAATCAAAGTGATTTAGGTTTGGTATGACAATGGCTATGTTCCCTTTGAATTTTATTTAATTATTTTAAAAAATTGAAAAATGGTGAAGAAAAAACAAAAATTTTTCAAAAAACCGGTTTTTTTTCGCCGATTTTTGAAAAAAAAATATAGTAAAATTCAAAATTTTTGAAAAAAAAATTTATAAGGGACATAGCGATAGGCTTAAAAAATATGTGGTTCAAATTTCATAAGGATCGGTCGAGTAGTTTCGAAAATTTCATCAACAAGGCGAGTAAAAACGTTGTTTCGAGAAAAACGCGTTTAAATTTTTTTTTACATGAAATTCTTAAAAAAAAATTACTTACACCTAGTCAGCGATGCCTGGACCGTACAAAATTCCTTCAGATTGTTCGAAGAGTTGACTTTCTTCCAATCTTTTCTGTCTCAGCATTGTTCTGCCCTCTTTGGAAGCTTCCGATGAACGGCGGTTGCCTACTTGGATACGCTGGCGGTCACGCGTCGCGGCATATGCGACTGCAGTTTCGCCGATTCCAACGTGCATCGTTTCCATAATTTTCAATACTGTGCTGAAGCCTTCATTGAAAATACATGCTGCTGTAAGGCACGCAATTTTAACGATTTTTTTGCCAGAGAAAGTGTGTTTCGGTGCCATACTCCACACAGTAGCGTTGAAATTCTCATTGCTGTTTTGCGTGTTGCCTCCTAAGCACCTCTCGAGCAATTCGTCTTTGGTCAGATCTTCGTAGATCGGCTTCAGCACTTCTTGCACGTCTTCAGAAAGGGCAGGTGGGTGCTTGAAATCTTTCAGTGTCTGCTTTGCTTCTGCTTTCCGATATTTGCACCAGCTCGATTCTCCAGCTGGACAGTACTGATGTTGAGGCTTTGAGTCGGTCGAAATTTTATGGTAAAATCCAGCCCAAATTTCGTTGCGCATTCCTTCGACTGAATCCTTGTTTCTTTGAACTGCTAATCCATAACTAGTAGACAATTCCTTCATTAGCTTGATCGCCAAATCAACAGTTTTAACTTTAGGAACACTGTCAGTTTTCCTCTTCTTGGCAGCCGTTTTTTTTTTTCGAAGAAGTTTTTTCGATCTTCTCGGTCTGTTTTTCCTCGGCTTTCCTTTTAGCAGTTTCGGCTTTTCTTCGTTGTGTAAGGGTTTTTTTTGCTTCGCTAGTACGCTTGAATATTGCTACGTGCAACACGCATTCTAATTTTTTTACCGTAACGTTTTCTCCATACGGAAATGTTTCAAGCAGCATTTTGAAAGTTTTGGAGTCCCCATCACCAATATAAAAACCGTTGCGGACTGCGTACTTTGCCAGTGATCTCATGAATATTTTTACAAATTCATTGACCTCCATTTTACCGGAGCTACCTTCATGATTAGCGTCACAATTTTCCTTGTGTTTTTCATACCAAGCAGCAAAACCAATATCATCTTTCCTCTTTTTCCAGAATTGGCACGCTTTACAGTAGCTAGACAACACAACTGCATCAAGAACTTTTTTACTATACTTGCCGATTAAAGTTACAAGGCCAATAAGAGAACTGAAGCCTCTTTTTGCCCAGGAACCATCTCCCGAAACTGTTAAATCTTCGCCATGTCCTGCTTCAGCATTCAACTTTTTTCCTTCATCGATAGCTTTCCGTCTGACTACATCGAATACGGCTTTTACGGCAGTTTTAATGCTTTCGACAATTGAATAATAAGCGGCTTTATTTAATCCTGGGCCCGTTTCCAAAAGTCCACAAAATAAATTTAAACCTTGCAGTCCTACACCAAGTAATCGAAACACAAACACAAGCCGACGATTTATTTCAAAACCATTATTTATCATCGAGCATGATTCGATCAATTTTTCTCCGCACTTACATTCAAGATGTATCTTAAAACCAAAACCTTTCTGTCCAAATTTCGAAAAAGACACATCACCTTTACACACTTTACACGATAAATATTGTTCTAGAAGGCTAAACACGAAAAAAAACTGTATAATACTGTAGCCTATATCTTTTTTTACACGTACATCAAAACTGTCGTCCTTCGACTCTTTTAGCTTTTTTGCTGATGCACTTGTATTACTCCTGCTCCAATCTCCACGTAAACTACGCTTTTTTGTCTTACTTCCTGCACATCGCCAGGATTTAGTTTGATGTTTGCCTTTTTTATCCATTGCGAAAATACGACAATTTCACGTAGAGAGATGTTGCTCTAACGAATTTACAAACAGAACTGCCTCTTTTCGCTCCAAAAGCAGGTATATACATTTAGTAGATCAAAACAACGAAATATATACGACCTTTAGGATACCGACATATAATATATATACATATATACAAGAGGATTCTGAAAGAGAGCAGCTGCGAGAGAAAACAATAGCAGGTAAGCGGCTGGGACGGCGCGCAAGGAAATTCGCGGTCAGCGCGCTAAAGGTACCTACCTTTGAAGCGTTCAAAAATAATGTTAGAGTTCTCGCATCGTTCTAAAATTTTCACACAATATTTCTTAATATATTTACTTTCGAAAAATTTTTCAAAAGTGAGTTACTAGACAGACTCCTTAAGAGGTGCTAACAAAGAAATTTTAAATCAATCAATCAGAATCCGCAAAACTTATGCAAGTAGAGAAACATGACTTGGAATGTAAGTGAACTCTGAAAAAATCACATTCACAATAATACTAAAAGGCACAAATTGTAATCAGGCATCGAATCAGAATATACTACTTTTAAGTTCACGTTAGATACGTATGCTGTGACGGCTGTCATACGTTTTCTGGGTAGTTTGGTTTGCTATAATATCATAAATAGATTGATGTATGAGCAACATTTGCAAAATATGTGAATTTATTTAAAAAAACGATTCTGCGGAAGAAAATCATCACGCACTCCATTCATTTTATCGCCGATATAATCACCAATCGCAACAATCAATTCGATTAACCATGGATTATTTTGCACCACCTATACTTCCACTGATACTACTGATATAAATTCACATTCCGTACAGGGTGTAATGAAAATAAAGTAGCTGCACACCGTAGTATCGATGAAGACCCAAGTGAGTCCATTTGACATCGTGCTCAATAATTAAACATGTGCCCATCCACATAATGTAAGATTTGACAAGAATGATTGGTTTGTAAGCTTCTAAAATCCAAATTGTTCTGAGATTAAAGCCGAACAACTACCGAGCACGGGATAGATTCAGTGTTAGGGCCCAACAATAAATTACTACAGATCCGGAATTCTATAAGAAAATTTAGTTTGGCAATGAGGCTCATTACTGGTTGAATGGTTACGTCAACAAACAACACTGTCGCATTTGGATTGATGGGCAACCACAGGCAGTTTTCCAACCACCGTTACATCCGGAGAAAGTCCCTGTTTGGAGTAATTTATTGGCTGGCATAGTCATTGTTCAATTTATCTTTACAAAAGCTGCTGCGAATAACATTACAGTCGATGATGACCGCTATAGAGCGATGATCAATGCCTTTTTTATTTGTTTATTGATGGTGATTGACTCACCGTAAAGCAGGGAATATCTGATATCAACAAGACGGTGCGCTCTTCCATATGGCTCATGTCTATTGAAAGAAGCATTTGGATTCTCTACTTGGACCCGTGAACTATTGACTGGAAATTTTTTTGTGGATATATGTCAAATTACTCGCGTACGCCGTCAAGCTCAAGACGTTTGCCTTTTTGGAAGACAGCATGCGCCGAATTATTGGCGAAATACAGGCCCAGTTCTTGGTTAGAGTAATTGAAAATGGGACCTCTCACTTGGACCTTCTCCGCACCAGTCGTGGCCCTCACATGCTCAAAATTAGACTCAAACAAAATGAATAGAAAATTATCTATCAAATAAGACCCAAATGAAATAATTTCAAATAAGATTTGCGTTTTACTTTAGTTCAAAGTTGCATGCCTCTTAATAACACCCTAGAGAATCCTCCACTTGGTTGGAAGAAATCTCTTTAAATGTGCGGATGGATATGTTTTATTCCTGATATTTTGAAACATTTGAGGCATTTATGCTTTGAGGTAAGTCAGAGCCAAAAATTGAGCAATATAGCAAACGACTATTGTCCGAACAGTTTAATACCGCGTTTCTCACATTCTGATGTGTAAAATATTTTAAGGTTGTGAGGTGTTATTATAAAAGCATTAATGTCGTGTGCTCGGAAGAAATCAACAGTGATACAGTGCGAAGCGTGGTTGTCTTAGACCAACTGCATTGGATTCTGGTTACTAGGCCTTACTTGGTTTTTCAAATGAGATAGGAAGTCCAAAAAGAAAACTCTATTCATTTTGTTCATGTTTAACCCCACTTCAATAGACGACAGCAAAGCCCCATCTAAAACTCCAGCTTTAAACGCGTGCCTGGAAATAGGAAAGCTGGGACAATAAAGTTCCCAGAACCATTGACCGCATTTGCAAGTATTTTTTGACACCACATTCAGCACTCGCCATCTTGTTTTGGCGAGTACCTTATTTTGAAATGATCTTTGGTGGCTTACATGCTCAGTCCCATCAATATTATAGATGGCGTGAGTAGGGAACTTGTTCGCACAACAACTTTGTCTGATTATCAAAATAGCGAACACAATGAGGTTTTTTAAAACAAATCGTCGACCCATAATTGTAATACACAATGACAGTTCTTGATGCTCTTTTAGAAAAAGCCGAAGGCACTCCGTGCCAGCCATTTGATTTTCTTTAATGAAGCGATATTGTAGCCTATTATTTTCAGAAAAGCGCTAAGCCACGTCTCGTTTTTTCTCGTAAAATCATTATAGATACTATCCACTTCCGCATAGCCCTTTTTCCATTTCCGGAGAAAAAGGTTTCAGGCTCCTACACAGGTTCCTAGCCAGAGAATTTTTCGAATAAATTTGAAATCAATTAAAATAAATAATTTTTAAAAATAAGAATTTTTTTTAACTACCATGAAATTGGTTTTTTGCAATTTATCCAAATATGATTTCGGGCATGTAAATCTCATGACTTGCGCGGTGGAAGCCCGAGCTAGATGTCAAATTTTCTACTTATCTAATCAATAATCGGGGATATATCTCACGACTAACGCCAACAGCAAATGTTGTCTTCCAAATTAACGAGCGTCTAAAGCTTGTCGGCGTAGACAAGTGGTTTCTCGTTTCCCCTCAAGAAATAGTCCAGCGGAGTTGATTCGCAAGATCATAGTTCCTCAACGAGAAATCAGGGATAAAAGCATCGAATGCCTTTTTCAATAAATCATGTACGACATTTTGCGCCACCCTGTTGAAAAAACAGGTCACCTACGTTTCGGTGGCCCAATACCGGAACGAGAAAGTTCTTGTTCATGGCCCTAGAGTGGATACCATTCACTGTTATTTTATTCCCTGCAGCATTTTTAAAGACATATGAACCAATCATTCCTCCGGCCCAAAAAGCACACCCAACAGCGACTTTCGCCAGATGTAAAGAAATGCGTGATTAGTTTCTCAAATACAACCGTTTTTTTTTTTTTCAAAATAAATCTGAACAATTTGGTGACGTTGCTCAAACGTCAACCTAAAGTAGAAAGCTAAACTAACCATAATACTCATGACAACTGTCACACCATACGCAGCGTTGAAGAGTGCTGCCATTTTAAAGTTCTTTGCCTCTAAGAAACGAACGAGAGGAAAGAATCACACTTTTTTTTCTCCGCTTTTAAAGTGTGGTGTAGGTCAACGAGCTAAAGTTATGAAGAAACGACTTTTTTATCAAATTGATCGAAACATGATTTTACTATGGCTATTAAAATTAGTTGAGTAATACGTGATCGGTGATTTTTGGCAGGTGAAAATACGGAGAGTCATCGAGTGAGAGTGTGAATTTTGGTAATTCTAACTCAAAGAAAGCAATTGACAGTAGCAATTATTTACCAGTATTTCAATTATTGTGAAGACGAATGTTTGCGAAAAGGGGATACTGCTTGATGTCACAGTCAATAAATCGTTTTTTTAAATAAGCATTTCATCATAACAGCTATTCATCAGATGAAACCTTCTCATTACATGAAAGTGTTTTCTCAAGTCAAAGTGTAGGAGCAAGGAAATATTACATAAGTTACTAAAGTATTGAGTAAACAAAATAAAATCCTTCTCGATTTCCTGATGTCACTGAGTGGTTTTCAAGAACTCTCATCAAAGGTTGAAGTCTTGAAAAAACAAAACATTCAGGTCATTTATGGGTGGTAGGGCAAACTATAAAAACAAAACAGAGGGGAAAAGTTGCGAAAAAAGATGAATCCGACGTGATTCAATGAGTAGAATTTCATTTCTATAAATGTTTTATTATAATTTCATTTAATAAGAGTAACACTCTCGAAAAGCTTCAGAAAAACGCAATACATTAATAAATTTAAAATGTTCTTCCTTTATCTCGTATAATCCCTATGGGTGTCGTCTTGCTCCCATAGGTTCCTCGCTATGTCCTTGGTTGCCTTGCATGTGTCGATTACCTTCTTTTTTCCGCACTAGATTCGATAATCTGCATTTCCGCGAGGTGGCTTATATGAGATATAAGCCTTCTAGAATATATATCTGTCTGTATCAACCTCTCCCGACCACCCTCAGTTCTGTAAGGCAACAAGCTCTCGTAACTAATAAATTGTTACCCTTACGCAAAGCTTAACGCTATCAGCAAGAGCACTCACGGGCAGCTCCAGACAGAAAGAGATAGCAAAAGCAATAGTCGTTTATATTTGTATTTCCTAGCTACTAGAAATTCTTTGAGAGTGTCACTTTTGTTAAAGGAAATAATGAAATGAAATTTACCGTTGTAAACCATAACGTAACAAGCGATTATAATTTTTAAAAAAAATCTCAACTTGTCGGCATTGGACTGAAATTGTTCAGATTAATTGATTTTTAAGTATAACTAGTTGGATTTTTACGTATAACTCATACGCTATGACTCACATTAACTTTTATGCCCTAAACATTTTCCCAGCATTTACATTTAGGGCCAAGAATGTTTTTCATCGCGATCTTTAAGCTTTCCATTTCTAAGCTCGTTATCTAACATAGCTCGCTTTATTTTATGCATTAGGAATGCGTATCTCTTACGTTATAATACACTATAAACTTTCAGTAGTATCTCATAAATAGTATCATATAAATAATTTTATTAATCTTGGTAGGGTTAGAGAGGTCGCTCCAAAGTGTTTATATGTTTTATTATTATACTACTTTTACTGTATAAAAATCTAGTTTGCTTAATAAACTGCGTACTAAATTGAGTATTTAAGCTTTGAATTTTATTCAAGCTGAGATATGATTCAATTATTTGAGTTCTATCTCTCTTTTCTTTGTATACGATCATTGTCAGCCAAAATTGCTTCATAATAAATCATAATTAGTTTCCGGAAATTAAACCTTAGATTGCTTTCCATATTTAGATTAGGTTACCGCATAAACATGTTGACTTATTTGCATTATTTGAATCCATCTTTGAGTAAAAAATATAAAATTTGAGTACAATGCGAATAGATATATTGAAATCCAAAATACTTTATCATACGTTTTCATTTATTTCATTAGATATTTATGTGTCTCAAATGTAAGTAAGTATTTCATTGCCAACTTGTAAAACCACGAAAAATAAAACAAATATTGTGCCATGTCCTTCCAAAAAATTTACATTACCATTGGAGCTTCATCGAACAAACAACCGATAACAACAACATAGTAAGTCAATTTCTATTCAGTTTGAGAATACAATTTTATGACACATTGCTCATACTTATATTGAAATGAAAAAAATGTATTCAAATTATAAACATTGAAACGAATACCTCGTGTATAGTGCGGAGAAACTTGTTCATATTAAATATGAAGACGAGCGGAGGTGTGTCATATCACAAACCAATGATTGCCTATCTAGGGTTAAATTGATATTTGCAATGTATAACAAATAATTTTTCAATTCAATTCAAGTCACATATGTCGGAATTCAGGTGTGTTTAAACACTGCATAAAATTCCCCACGACCGAAAATTAAAGTCCTTTTATCCCTGCAAGCAATGCTCTGCTCGTACAAAATGCACAAGCTCTCTGTCACCCGATCTGTATTCCTCAGCTCCAATAAAGCTGTGAATTGAGTTGTTCGGCAACAGGACAATTGATTTTTACATTTCCCATCCAAATGAACCATCTAATGAACTATAACTAATGAAATTTCGCGATTTACTTAGAAATTCAATATAAATGCAAATTAGTTAAGAGATTTGTCTTGCAGAAAGATCGATGATACGCACAAGGAATAACTAACGGAATAGGCAATGTCCTCTCGTTATGCTTCGATTAGGGAAATATCGCAAACTCCAAAAAAATGCCCATTATTATGAATCTATTCTCCTCTGAATAGTTTGATTCCTTCCTTTTGATTTCCCACTTTCAATGACATTTTTGAAGTCCTTAAGTGCTCAACTTCGAGTGCACTCTATATGGCGGCAGGAACTTAAATTCGAAATTGAAATTGAAATCCAAATCGTTACAAAAAGATAAAGCAATGCTACTATTCATTGCTTCTTGAGTTTCCACTGTAGAAACCCAGCTGGAATGAGTTGTTTGAGGACGAAACACAACCAAGCAATGTTTACAGTTGCGCATAAGAGGAGAAGAAACGATTCCTTTTTTAATTAAGTCCGTTTAATGGAGTGTTCACGCCTTAAAGGAAACCATGCGGGAAATTATACTGAATAAGGGGGAACGTGGAGATAATAGTGACACTAAACACTATGAAAATTTACGTGCAAGCAAAAAAGAATCCGTTTCCCAGAAAGAATGAACTTGGAAGCAACGTCCTACCAAACGTTGCAATGCCATGCTCCTAATTCCAAATCAACTACTCTTTCCAACTGGTCAATGTATGATTCCCTCACAGACAACTTTCTAACATCTCACGTGCAGAGTGGGGGATTGATATTTGCCATGTACTTATATCCTCCCGCCTGAACCGACTGAAAAAGAAAACACCGATAAAAACTTTTCCCTCGACAAATTGGCGACGTTGTCCTCAACTTCTTTGTGAAATTATCCATTACAGCAGATTTATGTGTGTAGTTCTAAGATATTGAATTTTTCTAGCATGGCCAAAGATATTCAAAGATTCAACACATAAGCCCTCGAAATGGCGCTTAACGCAAAGGAAATAGTTTATTCGTTGTCTGAGTGGGTAGTATGGAAGTAAGGATATTCTTGATCGTATGATTTTGGTAGTTGATTGTGACTCTAATTTGCATAATTTCTAATTTGGTGACCGAAAAAGATTTAATTTTTGCGTTCAACGGAATAACAACGTAGACTTTGTTTGTTGGAAATTAAAATACTTTTATATTCACAATTGAATTTTCAAATGAAGTTGAACGTCTTTTTATTTAGCCAACGTCCACGGAGGATTCCCGCCGGAGATGAGTGAATTTTACGGGTAAGTAATAAAACCAAACGCAAAATTAAATCTTTTTCCGCCTATTAAAGTTCGTTCGCCGTTTTGAGGATAGATCCTTAATTAGGATGCTTTGGGTAGCAAATTAACGGAAAACATAGCCCCTGTGTAGGTGGGTCCTCTTGGAATGCAATCTCTTCAAACTCACAACAGTAATTTAGACAATTCATCCATTATGTAGAAACGTTATTAAATTATATCACAATCTCAAGATTCTTAACCCGAAGAAAAGTAACTGCTTATTGGTTATTGATTGGATCCCCGTTTCAATTGAAAACTTTATTCTGTCTTAACTTCCATTGATTGTGATTGTGACTCGTAGCGCTAACCTTAACTCTGGATATATATTCAGGTACAATGATAGTTCGTATGGATGAGCCAGCTTGCTCGATGACACCCCTTTGGAAATTCTTTTGGTGACAAGTCGTGCATAAGGGTTGATATTGTCCATTTCAATGTCAGAAATAGTTGGGTTCCGTATCTACCAGTATAAAATTTGAAGATACTCAATGTAAACTGGTACCTCATGACGAAGTAATGATGGTTGATGATTCTTAACCTCATCAGAGCAGGCAATCATATCTCTTCTGCACAGATCACCCACGTACCCCACTCCTTTTTTTGGTTGGGAGATGAACGTATTTACGCACGGAGTATGCTCCCAAAGTTACAAGTGAACTAGACTAACTACTTAACACATAAACACCCCTCCTGTCAACCTGAGAACTCAGCCCAGAACTGTCTGACAAACTACTTCGGACCAGGTCTCGATTTGTCACGGCGTCAGACGCCTTCAAGCAGGAGGATCACCTCCTCTCGCGAGAAGGGAGAGAGAAAGAAGGATTACCCTAGAAGTGATCCCCCAACCCCGACGCCATCGGTAGCTGTGAGGCGATTTTATTTTTCTGGGCTGCGCGAACAAAATGTGCCACATGGTTCCATTTGTCAACAGATCCAAGCATCCCAGTGATTTCCCGGGGTCAGCTCTTCTGTTTCCCTATAGAGATCATACCCCAGTCTGGCCAATCTTTTGCATGCAAAAAGTGTGCGACAAGCGTCATGCTCCTCACTTGAGCAAAATCTACAGTAGAGGGTTTGATTTACAGATCTTATGCAGGTAAGACTGAGATTACCCATGTCCCCTCAACAGCTGCGTCAAGTAGATGTCATTCTCACCATGCCCTCGATTTAGCCATGACCTCAGATCCACCTTCCCTCCGTACAATTCACCCAAGACTGCTGCCAATTGTTTAGTGAACGTTGCCTTCCCTACCTTGATCTTCATTTCTATGCAGGTAAATAGTGCGGCACTCTCTTAAAAGAAAGGCGATCGGCATCACACCTGCAATGACTCTCACTGTCGAATCAGAGACTGTCGGATATGACGAAGCAATCTTCTATACCCGGAAGCCAACTTCTCGCTGATCCTTTCTCGGAGTCCATTTTTGTGAGTGAATTTCTTGGATTGAAATTTCCTGGATCAACTTCTTGAAGATAGTTTGTCGGTGTCAATTAATCGGAGTCTATTTCGGGGAATAAAATCGTAATAATTAATTTCGCGGTGTGAATTTCTCAGATTCAATTGCTCGAAGTGAATTTCTTGGAGAGAATTTCACGGAGTGAATTCTGAGTAGTCACTCACACGGTGTCAATTTTCGAATTCAATTTTTCGGACCAACATCGTTTTCACCTCTTAGTCACAATTTATCCTTCATTTTATTTTTCACATTTTAACATCTCATCGTACGAGTAAAATAAACATTGGTGAATTGCACAGCCATTTGTCTCTTAGTCCTCCTACCATGAAGTCCCTTCTGTTATCATACAACGTCCAAGGCCAAAAACAACATGTTACCTGTAAATTTATTGTTCCACGTAGCTACCGTGTCAAGCCTATAACGAAAGCTGGGATGGATAGCATTTTCGGATATAAACGCTGAGCTGTCGTTTTTTCAGTAATGTCAGTGCATGGTATACTCGCTGGATACGCAATCTGTAAATTACAACGTTATATCGTAACATCACACAGTATATCTCGAATAGTCAAGGGGATATTCTATTTCAAAAAGGACATCACCTCAAAACATGCGCATCCATTTAAATACTTTATGTATATTGCCGCGTTCATATGTCCTGCGGTTGCTTGTTTTTATTTTCTGTTTTTCGGTTGCTTATTTGTTTGTCCTTAAATCGCTGAAGAGACATTGTGGGATGTTTATGCGGGAACCCAGATAATGACTTTATATCCTAATTATTATTTCTTAGTGAACAATAACCTTATAAGTAAGCATTTTACAAAAAACCTATCGGACACGATAAATTTATTTGAAGCATGCAAGCTCCCTTACCCAGCAAAAAAAGGACTTAATTCTCCACTACGACACATTGCGACTTGTGAAAGCAGATATTGATCTTAAAGGTGCGCCAAGTCCAAAGTTTTCTCAATCCTAAAAATTCACTTGCGTGATTCAAATGAATGCTTGTGCCATTTCTCAAAACATAGAATAGGTTTTTTAATGCTTTTTCCTCAGGAGGATATCAATAATATTAAGTTCTATACTAAAACCAAGATCTTTGTCGACAATGCGTCGATTATGCTATCTGATTACAAACTATCAGATAGCAGATCTGATTACAAACTATCAGATAGCATAATCAACGCATTGTTCAGCAAATTCCAAACGTTTTCGAACCTTGTTACGAGAAAATTTCATATCCTTACCCAACGTGGGAAGTTTTTGCCTTCTTGTTATGTTTACGTTCGGGTTGTTAACCCCGTGCGGTCGGAAGGCACCGCTTTGACACCACAGCGATCGCAGCAGGTAGGATGTCATTCATGTTATATCCATGCTCTGAAAGATTTTCAACCTGGAGGCTGAAATACAATAGCGCGAGACTGCGATACGAGAGCGGGACGACAGTATCGCAGCAAATGTCAAGCAGTTTTCGTAACATGCATTTGTATGCGACATCGTTCAATGATTGCGATGCGTCGATGCGAGGCGGGAAATATTCGGGAAAACGAAAATTCATCGCAACGAGGTGCGTCACGTTTGTCAAATGCAATATGGCTCTTAAATGAAAATTGAAAATCAAACGCCTTAATTACTTTTTAAGTACTATGGTTATTTCAAATGAATTTTGAATGAAAATTTCATGCAACCTAGTTAAGGTTTTTCTTTGCTAGACGAAGGAAAAATCCAAATGCAAAACTTTTAAAAAATCAAAAACAATTTCATTTGAAACGTCACCTATTTGACATTTGTCATATGAACATTATTGTTCCTCGCATCGCGTGCATTGTAAATTGAATGCGTTGCGTGACAACGAGCGAAAATCTTGTCGCGCTCACGTATCGTCGTCTCGCGGTATTGTATTTCGGCCTTCAGTTCAAACTCAACGATCGCCGCTGTAAAATTTGTTAAGTGTGTTTATTTTTTGAATCCCGAGAAAAAAGGGTATTCGCAGTTCTAGCGACGATGTATTTAGTAATGAAATAGTACAGGACGAAATTTATCGAATTTATAAAAAAACTACTGATAAAGATTGCATAAGCAGAGATGAAGATGGTGATGTGTTATTCGGCGTAAGGAATCGACGGAGTAGAATAATAGACAGTGATTCCAAAAGCAACCCTACAATCCACTGATCGATCATTATAAATTTCATTCCTGATGAAAGACCTACAGGGCCGCCATGGTCGTAGAGTCTCTGAATGTTTTGAAGTTGTTTTTCCTGAGTAGCTTGCGAATCAGGTAGTCACGGATACAGTGAGTCGAGTTCTTACTGCGATATATGTCCAGATAAACCAAGAATGCATCTTAGACAATTTTTTGTAAATCACTACACAAAAGTAAAATAGATATAAAGTAAAATAAGTATAAAATAAAGTAATATAAATTGTGGAGTGATTCTTTTGTAATTTCTTCACAGATTTAGAGGTATCGAATAGGCACATAGGTAAGGCATAGGTAATTTCTTCACAGAATTAAAGATATCAAATAAAAGTGTCACATGGTAGTTGACCTCCTGAAGAGGTAATGGTAGCGCAACTGAAACAGTTTCAGTTTTATTGAGTTGAAGGTTGTTCTGTATTGTTTCCATCGTTCAAAAAGGATCTGTAGAAATGACGAACCCTTTCTCGAGCATGGTATATTTACATCTACATCTAATTTCCGTCATTTTGAAGTCGTTCTTTGAGATTGACATAGATGATTTGGCAGCCACATGACATTTCTGTGTTGACCTTATTTATCTAAACATTTATTGGTCGCATCAAACATTTACTGGTTTTTTGATCTTTTTTATGAACTCCAGTAGTCCCAGAACATCATCTATCTACACCTCCATAGGTAAGTTAGAACTCATATTTCGGATGGAGAGAATATTGGCTTTGTTATTCAGCTTCAGCTAGCCCCCTTCCCAAATATAACCCAGCCCATCATCCATCATAGTCATTGTGGTGTAGTAGGAGCTTCAAGAGCACTTATTTATTTTTCTTCTTATTTTTTTCAACTACTACTTCTCCTACTTTTTTTAATACTACTACTATTTTTACTACTACTACTACTACTACTACTACTAAATTACTTTCCCGTTATGGGTTAAATAACATGTCTTCCTGTAGCAAACGCCATCTTGAATTTTAGTTCTGCCTACGGTTTTGAGTGTCTTCCTTGAAGTTGAAGATGTAGCAGTGGCGCCTTCACTAACCTCATACTTCTCATCCTTTCCAGTGAATCAAAGTGGCCATTCATTGCCCTCTTCTTTGGTGAGAAGTTAGCTGTTCCATTTTCGCAGTTAAGTAGCTTGATATTTGGATAGTTACATTACCCATGTGATTCATCGCTACATCGCATAAGTCAGAGGTCTTGGTTTTCAATTTGATGTACTATTTTGTGAATTTGAAAGCTCACCAAATGTATAAACAATAAAGGTCCTGGCCCAGAAAGCTCGAAGTTGCAAACTCAACACTTGACCATAAGTCTCCTTTCTCCAGCGATCTCCAACTAAGCTTGAAGCCTTAAACATGTGAACATGGTTTTCATATGGAAAAAGGCATTGCTCAGAATTATTTGAAGTCAAAGTAATATCTTGTCAAGGCATGTTTGGTGGCTTTTCGAGGTCCCAAGCCTGACCTTTTTTTTAAAATATTGGCACCCGAGCCCCCTTGTAGATTGCAACCACCGAAAACGGCCAATATCGGTGTATGGGCCGAATAACAAATTTGCTGTACATCCCAAATATCATTCGAATATTTTGTTTAGCACATTGATTCTCATTTCTCATTGAGGATCATTTCTCGATAAATTACCAATAAAACTGGTATAGTTCAAGTGTTAAACTACCACAAGCGGTGGTCCACCGGTACATCCGGAGAAAGTCACAGTTTGGTATAGGTCCTTTATAGGCCGGTGGAATCAATCGTCCGTATGTCAACAAAAATGCTGCTGAGAATAACATTACAATCAATGGTCACCGTTTTAGAGCCATCAGGAATAGCTTTTCCGTTCCGCAATTGACTCAAACAGTGAAGAACACTTATGTCATAAACAAAAAAAACCTAGCTCGATTTTTACGAGTTTTACTCGTTTGTACTTCGTTTATTCGTGAACGTTATTAATTTCGTTTTAGCTACTTAATGTGGCCAGTTGCACGGAATTATACCGATCGATTTTCTTTTTTATCTTGTTACTGATACTTGCTGCTGCCATAGTAGGTCAACGCCTTGCAGTATATCCCTTATCGTTTGCATTGCGTCTGGTCTTTGGATCTTCTATGCCACCATAGAGGTATATACCTCTATGTATGCCACTCTCTTAATCGTCGAGTGTTTGACGCAGTTTAATCTGGTTGTTTCGATTATGTGTTCCCGTTTTCTTTCTTTGGCTTCTTTGCTTAGCGGTAAATCGAGCATCCGATGAATGGCTCTGTGTGGCGAAACCGTTAGTCGTTGTGTATGGTTTGATGTGGTTGGAATCGTTCTCTGCGTGTGAGTTTTCTTTCGGTACACTTCGAATATAAGATTTGTTTGATTAACGACCGTATATAGAAAAGATACTTTTAAGTAAAAGTATACGAGATAATAATGGGGTATGCACCGATCATAAAGAACACTGGAGATACTCATGAATTGGATGTCATTGAAAGCTTCGCAATAAGCCGGAAAAGAATAAGCTGATGAAGCAGGATCATTTTTTTCAATTCCAGGATCCAGGAGAATTCCACAATGAACCAGGATTATTCAATTATTTCAACTAATTAAATAATATCTGTTAAAAATATTATTGAAAAAATTTAAAACTTTTTGTAATTATTTGTTATAGCTTCAGGAATTTCCTTTGAGTATTACGTTCTATTACGTGTTATATATTAAGTATATTTAGACCTGTTAGAACTTAAGCAGAAATGGTAAGGAAAATTAATTAAGTCGCTGAAGAAGATTGAACGATTACGGTTGAAAATCGATTTCGAAAATAAAAGAATCAGTACATTATGAGGAAGCATTTCACCGGTTTGGTTAGTGCAATACTGTACCTGAAAGTACCTTTATAATTGGAATAGTACGATCAATAATTAAAAGGTTTTCTTATCAGTATATGTTTCCTATCTACGAGACAACAGTCAAACGAGCCAGTTTGAGAAATCCCACTGTTCTTCAAAGTCATCGGCAAAGTCTATGCATCTACAATTCTAGACAAGGTAACGTCTACGGTACTTAAAAATAAGAAAAAAATTTACGAGAAAATATTTTTCATTTAAAATATGTTTCGAAAATGATTTTTTTATTTAAGGAAGTACAAGTCCACTTGTAGAGGTTGACTAAGAACTCCCTTCAAACTGTCTGACAACACAAGCAAGGAAGAAATAGAAAACAACTCTTAGTTTGACGGATGAGCAGGTCAGCTCGGCTTCTGCATATTTTAAAATCCTTACGATGAATTTGACCTAAAACTAAAATATGCACTTATAAACTTAGTCGACTACCTGAATATCAAATGCAGTCCGCGCAAAAAATTATTCATCTTTAATACTCAGATAACAAATTATTAAATATAAAAACTTACACAATACATCGTAAATTACACTATTCGAAGTACAGTCAGAAGATGTCCAAGCATCGTTGTGAAGCGTGTGAATTCTAGCTTCGTAATGACAAGTTTCACCAGTTTTCACCAATGTTTTATACCAGAAAAAAGAACCTTTCCTCTTTTTCGCACGGCAATACATAAAGCGATGATTTTTCGAACGATCTCTCGTTCTAACGGTGTCCGATTTAATTACCAGGAATTTGGACTCGTAAATTTACCTTCAGTCTTGCCTAACAATCAAACAAGATAACCCATTTGTGTTAAACCGCAACAATAGTCTAAACCAATTTTTGCATTTTCTATCTCTGTCTGAAGGAAGCCACCCAAGAGTGTTTGCACTGTATGTTTTGTATTTACGCAATGCTTCTATCTTCAGACACGATTATACACAACATGCATTATGTACTTTTAAGCTTAGATCAATATTCATTAATCTTAATCCCGACAATTTATCAATTACGTTATCGATCCTTGAATCCTTACTCTAATAAATGTGGTTTCGCAAACTGTTAAATTGAATCAATACTAAGTTGTTCCCGTTTTGACTCTTGCAACCAACACCACAATATCTTCAGATCTACGTCGATTACTATCTGAAATTGTAAATATTCTTACTCGTATTTTATCCTAAAATAACCATTCGACGTTTAGAGCTATTTTAGTGGCATAAAACAGTTTTTCTCTCCCTTCCAAGTATGGCTGATCAAATTTATGACCGCGTTAAAAAAAAAAACAAATAAATGTGCTAGCACAAAAAAGCACAAAAAAGTACTATAAGTGTAATAGCTTGCACTGTTATACAAAGCACTAAAGATATATTTTCTGAAAAACGTATGATGTCGGTAAAGTTATTCAGGACTCGCGGCGTGAAGAGGACTAATGCTCCAGCATCCCAACACTAGCATGTTTCTTTACTTTATAGAGTAGTGTGCTCCGTTTCGCATATTTGTGCCTGCAGTACACAAGTCACCAAGGCAAGTTGTACAATACAAATGGGAAACACATACGAATTTTATTTACAGACAAAGAACATCTCATTCGCGTTTTTTCCTTATTTGGATGCCAAATTTCGAAACACTCTTCTACCTTTAGTCCTTGCTGGAAACTACTCAAGACCGCGTTTTTTGGTGATGTTATAAATGGACTTGAAGTTAAAAGGACTGGACTATGGAAAGGACACATTTCTTTGCTGGTGAAAAATAACAGAATTAGGTACGATAGAACTCTTAATTTCGATCATTTATACGAAGGCGAAACATCTGTTAAAATATCCAAGTCTATAAATCCCAGGCATGCAAACATTTTTTTCAATTCGCAATGTCATATCAGTTAGCATGCCTTTGATCAATTTATTAATGTTCAGAAGAACATGAAATATCAATATATGCACACATGAACCTACAAAAGAATTTATGACACAGACATGCTAGCATAAGTCAAACATGTGCATCCTTAGTTGTTCCTACCGAAATTCGATTTAACGGATGGCAAAACATTGCAAAAGGAGGAATAAATACAAAGAGTGGCATAACTGTATGAGCTTCGAAGGATTTTGAAGATAAACAATCACAGAAAAGGAATCTTTATCAAGGTATTTCACATAGAGATGGAATATTTCATAGTTCATTCAGTAAATACAAAATGAAATTGCTTGAGGGGAAGATCGTGAAAAAAATCAATATTCATCAAACGGATCATTACTTATACCATTTACTGTTTTCCGTGAAACGTCATATATTGTTTTTAAGGAACTTCAATTTTTTGTAGCTATTTTTAACCTAAATGTTGATGTGCTTGGCTTGTAAAAATCGACAGTATTTTGTTTGGCAATCGAAAATATTTTACGCTGCGCTGTTCTGCGCTTAGATTTGTCCGCTTTCCTGCAGCTGGAATAGTGCCCTACGATTCTAATGAGAAGCTTTCGTACTTGTCCTCCAATAGAATCTCAGCTGGATTTGGTAGCCAACATCATTCAACTGTTTCGTAATGAAAACCGTCGCTCCAATTATGTTTCAAAGTTTGAGAATATTTGTTTATTGCCCTTTGGATTGTACAGCAAATCCTGTTTTTTTTTTTAAATCATCTTAATGCTTGCTTTTCCACTGAAGGTGCATTTATTTTGTCACTAACCAACTGTCAGTGATCCCTCACGCCATTTAATCTTCATTGACATCGGAATAAACGCCAGATGTCAAATCTGACAGAATTGACAACTACAACCATAGAATCTTGCTAAACACACGAGGGTTGTATCATGTATTCGACAGGCGATACGATTAGTATTGTTTATGCCAATATTTTTGATCTACATCTGTAACTTTGAGTTTGAAATTTTTTTCCAAAGTTTGACCAGGCCAACAGACTCAGAATTGAATTTTCAAGTATTAAACGAAGTTGCATTTCACTGCATTTATAATCATAATCCAATTCCAATCTGCTCCACTGAATGAAAGTACGTCTTCATTAAAGGACTTCTACGAGTGATCTCTTGCCAAATTGCATTTTTCCTTCACTCTTCACTCTCATGTCTTTCTTACTTCTGAATAATTATTCTGGTCTTCTTGAATTTGTGTTTCACTTCTTCTTTCCTTGGTTAAACGAATTAAAAGACAAATATCAGACTATTCATGGCCTTTTGGAAGTTCACCTGCCTTTTCTCGCGTGTGTAGAAAGTGATTTATAATATTTCCATCGATATGCCTGTCCTCTCAGGCTTCTTCAAAGGCAGAAATTATGATAGTGTCGCATATCCCTGTAGAGAAGCAACTTGCGAACACCAATATACATTGTCTTGCAAGATGACATGGAAGATGTGAGAATACTGTAAGCAATTTTTTATAAAAATTCTTTTGACGTAAACTTATTTTGACTTTTGGAATGTATAACTTATAATGTATAACTTCTAACTTATGTACAACTTAGACTTCTTGTACGGAATGAAATTCATCCTTGTATGGATGGAAGTATACACCAATAATGACATTAAAATTATTGCAACACCAATTTACAGTTAGAAATCCTCACTATTGGAAGCTTGCTTATGATGCTCTTTAATGATTCCGATAACCACAGTTCTGTATGTTAATCACTTCAGATAAATGAAAGAGGGTTTCATCACTAACTTTCATAACTATCGCATCTACCAAGAACTCAACCTAACTTTGACAAATATCGGCCGTCTGTTGTAGCCCATTCGCTGCATTTCTTGAACCATAAGATGTTGAATAAGAATAATAAGAATTGCAGATGAAAACGTCTATCCAGGTGTGAAATTCTGCGAAATAACTGGTCAGACTTTCATAAAATTTCGAGCGATTCGGACCGGTTTTACCTACTTAGCACACCCTTTGCATATTTCCCGGGCTCCTTATCGATTAACCATCACTTTGTCCTTTTCCACGTATCAAATAATTGATTCTTTAAAAGGCATTTATCCACTTCATTATTAGTAGTGATGGGTGATTGTTAAAACTATTGGTGGTGACTTCCGATGATCAATGGACCACGGATGCATAGCAACAAAAATGTCACCGTAGATAAAGGGTAAATTTATAATGTTATAAATTTTTAAGGTGGCAACACTATTTATTGCTACGTATGGTGTGACATCTGTCATGCGTTTCAAGGTAAGTATACTTTGTCATTTCATCATAAATAGGTTAACATCAGAGCAACGTCTGCAAATTCTGCAGATTTATTTTTGTTTTGGCTGACATAATCGCTCATCAGAAGAATTAATTCGATTAGCCTTGAATAGTTTCTGCACCACGTTTACTCTCACTAAAAATACGTATCCATCCAGATGTACTACAGTGCTTAGTGAAGAAACCATAGCCGCTATGGAGCGTAATAACAATGAAGAATGAATTGAGTCCATCCGGCAGTGTGCTCAATAATTCAACCGGATTCCATCCAAATTGAAGATGGTTTTTGAACTAACTGAATTCAACTCGTGGAGGAATCATAACCGAATGACCACCGAGTATGGCGTAGATTCGTTGTATAGCCCCTAGAATAAATGTCTGCATATTCCGAATTTTATTGGAAAATTACCTTTCTAATAAGGTTCATATCTGGCTGCATGGCTGCCAGTTGTTCATTAAACAGTATTGCCACATTGAGAAAGATTAGCAACTTCAGCCGGTTTTCGGAACACCATAACACCAGGAGAAAGGTACTATTTGGTGTGCTTTAAATGTTAGTGGAATCTTTATTCCATGTGCCTTCTAAAATGCTGATTGGAATAACATCACAGTCAAGCCATAGTGCCAGGATCAATAATTATATCTCCGCGGAATTGACTTGCCGTAATAGAGGCATCCTCAGGATTCGACGGGGTGGTGTGACATGTCATACAGCTCGTACAACCATCCACTTATTTAAAAGAGCATTTGATGCATAATTTCTCGTTTTGGATTTGTGAACTAGCCTGCAAAATTTTGTGAAAAAACACGTTTTGATATATTTTTGATGCTATGTACTACCAAAAACATGAGGTTCACCCCATCCACTATGTTTCATATTATCAATGATTGGTAGTTTTTCTCTTCTATTTACACAATTAGTTCCCTCAAGCTCGGAAGAAACTTTAGCAGAAAATGTAAGTTTTCTTTCAGCCTGAGTGCTAGCAATTCTGAAGGTTGTTTAGAAAGATTCAAATCACTAACAAGATCAACTCACTTTTATGAGGAGAATTATGATTTGTGAGATGCAGCTACAAAATCATCTTCTTCTTCAAAGTTCTGATAGACTTGGTTCTTGACTGTCTTCTAATAAGGGCTAGGAAGTATTCTAAGACCTTGAAAAGTGAATGATTGTACTGGATCTTGAGTCAACGAAGAAGATAGTTACTCCCATTCAGTTCAACTTTTAGAACTTAATTTGGCTCTTCAAAAGTAACAATCATTCAGATTATAAGGTGGTTCTCGCCAAATGATTGATGTTCCGAATTCAAAATTATTTCTTTTGGCGGCCATAATCTTTATCCAACGATACCTCGAAGAACACTTTTCAAACACAGATTCTCCATTTATGTAGCCGAAATTGCTTGGGGTTCGGAATAACGTCTCCATGAACCGCTCATTTAACATAGCTTATAATATTATTATTAATACATTGAAACACAAATGCTATTAACGAAAATATACGCACAAATGATGGAAAAAAGAACAGAGAAATTCGAACTGCACAAAAATATAAAATTAACTTGTTTTTTCTTTCATATCGATGCCTCTAATAAACGTCAGTGCTTATTAGTGCCGTAACAATAGTCATAGCACGACGTCAATGCAAGCCAGCGCTAACACGTTTGCGAAATTTTCAACCTAACGGGACTCTAGTGAAAGTGCTACAGTTTAAGAGATGTGTGGATATAGTTTTTCCGGTTATACTAAAAGATGACAGTAATGTAAATACACAGCGCATTAATTTGACACAGACGCCATTTCCATCTTCTGACGTTTAGCTAAAAACACATATACGTTGAGTCCACCAAAACGAGGTTCTTTGTTTTATCGTGGTGATCAATCATGTCTCATTTTGTGGCTGAAAAACAGCATTTGCGGCACGCATTGCTTTTCTTGTTTAATCAAAAGAGAAAGGCTGAAGAAAGTCATCGTTTTCTGGTGAAAACGTACTGTGGACATGCTCCATCAAATAGGACTTGTGAAACATAGTTTCGACATTTCAAAAGTGATATTTTCAATGTGAACGACATTGAGCGCTCAGCCAGACCACAAAAACGCATAGAGGAGGAATTGCATGAGTTATTAGACGGTGACGCAACTCAAACTCAACGGCAATTAGCTGAAGCATTAAATGTGTCACAAAAAATGATCAACAGACGTTTCCATGCAATAAGTAAGGTCAATAAACTCGGTAAATAGGTTCCACACGATTTGAATGAACGCCAAATTGAAAATCTCAAAGTGACTTATGAAATGCTATGTTGGCGCATCGAAAAAGAAATCATTGTCACATCGAATTTAAACGGGTGACGATAAATAGGTTTATTTTGAAAACCCGAAGCGGAAATTATTGTGCCTTTCATCCGGCGGTGCCGGTCTTTCAACATCAAGGCCAAATCGCTTCGACAATAAGTATGACTCTATGTCTGGTTGCATCAGAGTGGTATTGTGTATTATGAACTCTTGAAGCGCAAAGAAACAGAGTAATAAACAACACTATCGTTACTTACATGATAAATTTAAACCTCACATTGATCGAAAAACTACCGGAATGGACCAGAAGACATGGCAAAGTGATTTTGTTACGACAACGCGCCGTCGCATGCAACAAAACCAGTGAAAGACACGATGAATCACTTGGATGGGACATATTACTGCACTTGCTGTACTCTCCCGATTTGGTGCCATTTGTCTATCACTTTTTCGCATCAAGGGGCTCAGCCTCACAGAGCAGCACTTCCGCGATTTCGAGGATGTTGGGAAGTCGCTCGACGGCGCTTTCACCACAAAAAACCAGCAGTTTTTCTGGCATGGTATTCATACATTACATGAAGGATGTGCTAAATGTGTAGAAGCCAATGGCCAATTTTTTGAATTAAAAAATATAAACACAAATTATAAAAATAATAAAAAATCAAAATTTTCCCTAGAAAATTACATATTTTTTCCACCAAAAATATTTTATCAAGAAAGGCACCCTCAAATCTCTTGCGTAAAAACACAATGACCTACACATACAACGATAAAAGAAGTTCATGGCTTATTTTATCCCTTTCGTCGAGCTGCTCCTGGATTGTTTTAACACTTCTTAGTTATATTTCTGTGGTAAAAATTTTAATTGAAAAAAAGTGAAAACATATCTACATCGACTCCTAAATTTCTAATGACATTCTTAGTGCCACTTAGCAATACAAATACTTTCTTCACATAAAGGACTCGAATCGTTGACTATATAATTAAAAAAACAAAGAGACAATAGAAATAATATTCTTTACAATAAATTATGACAGATAACAGACCATTTGTTTTTTGTTATACACTTTATCAAATGCTGCTGGAATCACCACTCATAGCTGGACTCAAAAACATAAAATGTGCACTGATTTCAAGCACTTATAAGTCTTGCATTCAAATCAATTTTGCTTAGAAAATAACCAGAAACTTCTCTTATTCTATCCTTTAATGCCTCTTCGTTCAACCAAACGTGACGAACTCCACTTGAAGCTAAATAAAACTTACCTAAAATCAATACCATTGCTTGAAATATCCTCCATCGTCAAGCTTTCCTTTATTGCAAAAATATATTAACTTCACGCATTCACGCTCATATTTTAGAAAATCATCCAATTCCGTAAAGGTTGTTGTGGTAGTAGGAGAATGTAATAGTCATGCAGGGAGGGCTTACATTGAAAGAAAGGATGTCTTTAGTAGGAAATAACTCCCCTATCAACAAATTTAATCTCATTTAAGTGCCCCTGAAGTCAGAGTCAGTTGCGTGCTCAGGACCCTTTCAATTTCCACATGGCAATTCATCGCGAGAACTCTTCTGTGTTGTGACCAGTTTCTAGCCTTTGGGTTAGTGTTATCGCCGTGACTTCCGTAACGAAAAATTGTGATCCATAATGTCCTCCCTTTGGTTGTAAAATTTCAGTCGAAGCAAAAGGAACCCACTAGATTCTTATGTTTAGTGATTCCTGTAATTCACGGAAGCAATGCAATAGTATGAAGTTGAAAGCATGATGAAGAAGTCGATGAAGTTGAAAACAAAAAATGAGTCCTTCGATTTTGGTTTATGCATTAAATCATAACTCATATTTATTGGTCTGACGAATGTTAACCGACAAAAGGGGATATTTGAATTTATTTCTGTCATGTAGCACTTTTGATCCTGCAAGACCAACATAAAATATTCTCCAGATTCGCTTACGTTTTCATCTTGACCGAAGACGGGTGTATTCTCACGATATCGGTCCTGGCATAAAATGATAGCCATGTGACCACTACAGCACTACTCAACCAGTTCATGATTAATGTGCGTGTCCTTTCGCAATTAGTTGGCCACGATTGTTCCTAGTTGTGGATAGTCCAAAGGCAAGTTAGCAGTTGTCTCCGTAATTGTTTATTGTCTACGTCCGGACTGTAACGACGTTATTACTATGCACTTACCAGACACAAAAAAACAAGAGATAAAAATTGTCGTTTCACTTCATTGCGTTCAAAGAGAGGAAAAACGGTTCGACTCAGACATATAGAATGACAAATTATAATTACAAACGTTTAATTTGAATTGCATTAATTATAGTTGTAGAAATAAAAATGTGTTAGCACGAAGGAGAAAGAAAATCACTGTAAGACCTATAAATTTATTGCCAACAATAAAAACAATTACTATTAATTGAAACCCGGTAGAAAAGAGGTATATTTTATGCATTTATAAAATTTTGTAAAAGTCGTTGTTTAACCAGTTGAAGAAGCTTTGTAAATATCACATTTACACATATTCCTTGAAAATATTTACAAAACCTCAGCTTTTACAGTACTAAGCAATGCAACGTTTCATTTCCCTTCTCACTCTGATGATTCCTTAAAGCATTTGTAAACCACCACCCTCTAAAGGACCAAATTGCACATCATTTGTGTAAAAGAACAACTAACTGTATCGATATGACACAGCAACCAAAAAATGTATAAGGTAAAAAAGAACCTCCCAGTAACCACAGCATACAACCAGCCAAACAAACATCATGCAGTTATATGTCCTGATGCAGGAAACGTTTGCTAAGATATTTAGAGCTCCAATTAAGAGTCTGAAATGGCTGGAATATACTCGGGCTAAAACTAACCTTTCGAAGAGTGACAGATGAAAATTTCGTTCTCATTAGGCTCACAATATTTAATTTGTTCTTGATAAGTTAAAACGAAGTTTGATGATTGAAAAAATGTATTTAAAACTGCTTTTCTTATTTCTCTACACACTCAAATATATCGCCCATACTTTCACTACTGTCGTTGACCGATCAACTAATTACAGGCTATTTACCACTGAACTTATTCTAGTTAGCCTTTCTGTAAATTGAGTTTCGCAGTTACACCAAGCCATTAAATGGCGATGCTTACCTGCCAACTAGCGGCTGTCCAACATGCAAATATTGTTTCTCGCAGGTGGTGTATAATCACGAGTATACACGTGATAAACAAATCAGTGTATGAGCAAAGTTGCAATACTATCTTTGCGTGTGTACTTGTAATTGTTCACAAGTGTGTGAGTGTTCACATGCTTGGTGTTTTTGTACAGTTTTCAGTGGAATCTATGATTTATTTTCATAATTTTCTGTTTAGAAAAGTATGAAAATATTTACGAAGTTGACTTTTGAACGATTAACCAATTGCTTAAATATATAATACTTAGGAAATTGAATTAATTTAATTAATGTTAGCACACACACACCCTTCTATTTGAACGTCACAAATCAACTAACTTTTATATACACGAAAAAAGTTAGATATGGTTTAAAAGGAACGATTTAATTCCAAGGTGCATCCAACAGGGAGAAAGAAGCAGTCAGGAACCCCGTCCAATACCTAGAGGTCCACGCGTTGCCTTGCAAACTCAGGCTAGTGCTGTATCTTTGCCAAAGACGAGGTGACCGAGATGTCCCCTATTGTCTGCTTTAAGTTAAATCTTACAATCTTCAGGAGAATACTAAATGATGCTCATTGAGAGCAAACTTCCAGTTCGCCGGAGTTTGACGTTAAAATTATGAAAAATTATGGGTCTTTTTGGACATCTCAAGGGTACCATCCTTTACTTACACAGCACCTGCGAGCTAGCAAAATGCTGTTTTATTAAGGGGCTTCTTAATAATTCTTACGAAAAGCAGTATGTGATGGATGAGCTGAACGACTATTTGGGGAAAAAGTACTTCTTCAAAAACTTCACCACACAGACATCAAGAAAAGAAGATCAAAAGCTAAGTATATTGCTTGTGCAGCTGGGGCCTGAAGTGGAAACAAACGAGTTTCGAGACATTAAACATCTCCTATACCACAAAGTTACTTGCGATCGGCTACAGAAACATCAAGTCACATTGTGTTTTAAATCCCAAAGTTTTGGCCATACAGCATCTAACTGTGCACTTGTCTCACGTTGTGTCAAATGCGAAAATGACAAGCCTCGACTATGACACTCCAAAGGGCTAAGATATCATCCCTACGTTTTAATCACTAGATAGTACTAGCGATCATCACCGCATTACATTATCGATGGCTTGAATGGAATTCTAGGTATAGCATCCACTTTTGAGCACTTGAGTGACGTCAATTCCCGAAACCCAGCTTGGGTTAACGCTCAAACAAACAGTTACGGCATAGATTTACAAGTTTATTGACAAGTAACGCTCTCCTACTAAATTAGGTACCTTCTAAGGAGCTAAGTTTTCGTAGGTCTTCCTCATTCGTCGACTTCTTAATGATTTCTCCAGGATTGCTCAGTATTCCCCAACATAGTGCTTTCTCGTGTGATGTATGAGATTCAGAATCAGACCACCAGCTGGTACAGCTGTGCTTACAAAAATCAAATGGTTTTCAGTTCATGCAGTCTGACCCAGCATAATATATCCCATTCAGGAGGATTAACTGGGACCAATTCGCAGCAAGCATAGGCGAGAAGTTAATTGATTTCCCTTTGGAGAATTCAGGCAAATCTCATTCCAAGCGAAATAGATCATGGTAAAAAAACCTTGCATAGCATTATGTCAACGTCCATAGATGAGATTTCTGTCCATAACCCATCTCGAAATTTTGACCTTAGAGACGAAAAAAGGAAACGACTGCTAATGAAGCTGCAGATGTTTCCTCCGAGTTATTTCGGAGCCAAAACGTACCGACGATACACAGTTTACAGCTGTGGTGAGGGAAACGGTGTTCCATTTTGAAAACAATTTATGGGAAACAAACACAATAGTGACAAACTTCAACAGTGCAAACTTTTCTTCACAAAGCCTTGATCGTGATTTGAGATTGAAAACTGCTGGGAACAACCACTAAACCCAATATGTCAACTGGAGAAGACAAAATCTAAAATTTCATCCTTCACAGAATGTCATTATCCTTTTTCGATATAACCGCTAAGATTATAAATAACTATTATAACATTGGATGTTTTCCTCGTGCGTGGAAGATAGCTGAAGTGGCACCCGTTCCCAAATCTTCTGGCAAATTCTAACCAGGTACTTGATATGTGTCTGACTGATCCGGAAAGCCTTCGATTCACTAGTTTTCGATTCAGTTGAAGAGACGGTCTTTTATACAAGCTAATTAACTGTAGGATACCTAGTCACATAAAGCTTCCTGGTAACTAGAACTGCAAACGTAGGTATGAACGGTGCAACATCATCTGAATTTCCAATCGATTTTGCGGTACCGCAGGGTTCAGTTTGAGACCCAACCCTGTTCAATATCTTTTTTTACCCGAATATACCCGATATACCCGAAATTGAAAACATAATATATTACTCTCAGATTAGCTTGTATGCTGATGATCTCCTCGTATATCATCCCGAATACAACTCTTGTTTCGTGACACTAAAACTGCCACGCTACGTTACACGCCTACAGCCTTACCAAAGGAAATGGCGCTTAAATATAAACGTGCAATTTTAACGAGGATCTTTTCAGCAAAATCGCAGAAGAAAAGCAGCCATGAAGAGTGAAAGCCTAAACACAAAACACGTATCATCAATCAAGCTTTATATTCAACAAATATTCCAAAGCCAGCAGCAAAGTCAAGGTCCTTGCGTACAAACAACTGATTCGGCCAATATTACTATGCGGTCTACCGATATGGAAATACACCAACCGTACGCAAAGGACAAAATCAGAAATTTTCAAAAGGCAGATTTTACATTCCTGTACAGGATTACACTACCGGGCCAGAAGGATGTCGGTCTACAAATAACGATCTCCACGCAAAATCAAAAACCAGGCCGATAGGATAAGTTTTGTTGAAGTTGATCGGCAAGGCAAACTGTTGCCTCCTTATTGTGGGCTGGCAAATTTAATTGCAAGTGTCGAAAACGCTGGGAATAATTTACCATCTCTTTGTATATACAAGGGAGATCAATTAAATAAAATAATAAATAAGATAAATCAATGAGGATGACACCATTCGCATCCCAAAAAATCAATGTGGGTTTCTAATCAAGACCAGGTTTCATCAACGGTGACAACGCGATGCAAAAATTTCTTCGGATCTCGCTCAAATTACTCCTTCGGAGTTAATAGCCGCATCCGCTTGTTGTCGAGCGTGAGCAATCGCAGCACCCAGAAGGCCAACAATTTTTTCATCGCCAACTTATCATATAAAATATTATTTACCATTCCGATCGAAACACCTACGGCCTCTGCTATTTCGCGCACTTCCGTTGGTCTATTAGCGAGAATCAGGTCGTCTGCCGGGTGTCCTGGTGGCTAGTCATCAAAACGGCAAAGTGTCCCCATAAATAGCATCCAACTATGCTTTTATCTCCTCGTATTTTTCCATCCAAAAACAATAAGCGAATTACCGAACGATACTACTCTTTTTCCATCCAGTTAAATGCTACCAGTATCATGGTAACGAGCTTTAGTCCGAAATCCAAAAGAGTTATTCGCAATGATGCGTTGGTGAGCTCTTAGATAGCCACTTGTAACTTTCTGGCCAATTAAAACGGAATCACACCATCACGCTTTAATTTCATTGCGGATAATTTTTTTTTTCGATTCAGTTGAGACACAAATCGTTTGGCGTGCTTGTTAACAATAAAGTTTGCTGTCGTTCAGCACATATATGACATCCGAGTGCAGTGGATGTTATAGCAGTGTGAATAGTATATTAAGCAACAAGGGCGGTAACTAGCCGATTGCCCACGATGGCCGTGTTAGACGCACCAGCGAAGCGAGTGCGTTATATGCCATCGCGGGCAATCGGCTAGTTACCGCCCGAGTTGCGTATGCGTGGGCAATCGGTAAGTTACCGCCCGATAACGCGTGCGGTAACCTAGTAGTTATCCCGCATGTGTGATGAAAAAAAAATTACAAATCAATGAGGCAACTCTGTTTAAAAGACTAATAAAAGCACGCATTGCTCGAGTATATGTGTCTCTATGGCAGGCCTGAATCAAGATATTCTCATTAGCTTTTAGATATTTCATTATTCGTTCGAAGTAGAATTTAACCTTATTGTGTTTTCTGACATCAACGTATCTCAAGCTTACAATTGGACTTTCATATTTACTAGTTAACTGTTTAGACTATGCAAATGTTTTGTAATATTTTTGAGTTTATTTTTTCCTCTTTCAAAAGGCCGCATCACGCACCACTTTTAATAATGTTTTCTTCAAAAACTTACGGAGTTTCTATGCAGACAGTTTGGAAAAATCATTCAATTGTACTTCGAGATGAAACGTGGTGGCTGTGGTTTCGAAGGCTAGAGAATACCATGAGAATTTACCAGTTTTGTTCGAGAATCCAGGAAGCTTTAACTAAATTGAGACCTGGGACTGAAACTTGTTTCAGATCTTGGGGGTGGTGGTTAACACATTGTGTCAACTCCGTCAATGGAGACCGTGGAATTCAGCCATAAAGGCAGGTGTCCACCATCTTTATCTTACATCACCATCTTTATTAGTTTCTTCAAAAAAAGTCTCCAATTTCCTAATCTTATTCCAGCAAAGCTTAGCAAATTTCAACAAACTATAAAATGTGATAGAATAAAATGAAGAGTACATAAGTGTAGCTATCACAATGCAATTAATTGCAACTAACCGATTTCAAAGTTTCAAACAACCTAATTCGGCTTTGACTTGAGTTTAACTTGACCAGAAATGTAGCTCAACCTTACGGTGCTAGGACTAATTGCATTAACTTCTTAAATATACTTATTTGTATCCAGTATTACTCAAGCAATTACATCTATATACTATTTTCATCAGCGCTTACCCTGAAAGCCCAAGTTTGGCATAATAATTGGATTTAATTAAGGGTATTTTTAGTACTCAAGCGCGTCTTGACGTAATTTTAACTTCTGATCTCTTATTATCTTTGAATATCTGAGGTCTGTTTAACATCTTTCTTGCAGTTTAACGTACACCCTAGTGTCTAAAACACTCGAGTGTCAAAAAATAACCGAAATAAAGCTCACGGACAATATGCAATGCGTGAAATATGCATGGTAGCCCCACCTTGGCTTCTAATAATGATCTACTTATGTTGCACGGTTGGCAATATGGCAATGATCAGGAAATTTCCCTGTCTCGACGATCTTCAGATATTATGAAGCTAAATTTTCTTCAAAATCGAGTCTGATTTCTTCCTCCTTTCCATTCAATCGAGCCTCGGACCGGCTTGGCTCAAATTAAAATACTAATTACGCCAAGACGAAACACCACACGGCCAAATATGACGTTTCTCTCGAACTTATCAGCCAAACGTCAAAGAAAATCACAAAGTTTTCAACTAGGACGATGCAATTTCCCCAATTGTCTTACACGCGCAGTAGACATATTTTTGAGAGAAACCAGCGGTAACCCGCCGACCATTTTCTCCGACACTATCCGCACACGGCCGAGTAAATTGGAAAACTTCTATACTCCTGTACCAACAGAATAATTAAAGACATTGCTTGAAGTCGATACAACCTCATTTCTATTTCTAATATTTCCCTTAGTACATTTTTGCTAATATCCGTGTCAGATATTCGCGGGCACAAATCCTTGTTATCTTTCTAATTTAATTATTTCAGGATAGTTTAATCAACTTTTTTGTGGACCTTTAATATTTAAAAGTATATATTATTAACAACTATTCAATAAATTTTTGAAAAATAAAATTCCAAAAAAAATCTTATGGATATAAGCCTACTTTCAAAGCTTTTATTATCCTTCCAGGATCAACATTACACCGACGATCCCTTGCACATTATTTGCTTATTTAGTTTTTCCAGTGAAATAAAGATACGTGGATGTAGAAATCGTACACAAAATCAAGAATTTATTACGTATGCTTTTATCAACAGAAAAGTTAAAGTAAATAGAAAGGTCATTGTATTATGGGCATATCCTCTGTAACCTTATCTCCTGAACTTTTCCGTGTTACTAATTTACTTCCACAAATAAACAGCAATAAATCCGGAAAATTTTCAAAAATGTTTGAGCTACCCGACATGTTTGGGGTACGCATGTAGTTAATCTAAACCTTTAAAGCTCTCATACTTTAATCAAATCCAACTGGAGAATATGTCCTTGTGCTATTCGAGCTCTAATTTTCTGAAGGTTCCAGAGAATTTTCCGCTCTGATAAAATCTCTTCACTCGTACAGAATAAGGCTGCTCATGGTGGTTTTCTCAACAGCTATGGTTTACAATACTTGTACCGGCATCGCTATCTTTATTGACGGTCCATTTTACCATTCTTTTCATTATTGCTGAGAAGTGTCCACAATAATGTGACCCTTTTATATAGATCTACCGTTCTACTATATTTTTTCACATTATCCGAGCTCATATCAGGAGGAAAAAAGTGGCATTGTACTGGCATAGGATGGAAGTGGTAACTGAACAACGTCGGAAGCTCGATCTGAGCAGATTATCGTATGGGTCTTCGAGTTCCTACATAGCATTGGCTTCAATATACGGAGATGATATTATTGTTGTTTCCTAACCATCATCCACAAAGCATGCTATTGAAAAATACCCCCACCTCAGCATTGTGTCGTGTCTTTCAAAGAGCTTGAAAGAATTTAGTAAAGGGCAAATAAGCATCAATCTAACGCTAAAGAGAAAGAGGTTAAATTTATATTTATTTGTATGAATGACAGCGCTTTGAAAAAGACTTTCTATTGGAATAGGCAAGCAATCAAAGCGTTTGTCATACTAGATACAATAGAATCTAAGGGTGGAAGAAATTAATTTAAACATAAACGATTCTCTTACCTTTTATTTCTCTCATATAGAGTACAAATTAAAAACGGGGAAATATTTTCAATGTGTTTCTTCTACCATAATTTGTACAGGGATTAAAAAAACCAAAATCGATCTTCCCTAACGTTTAATGGTAACTTGAAATGGAAATTATAATTGTGGTCGGTTTTTAACACTCCACGGTGAATTTTGAAAACTATTCAGAGTTGCACAATAGGCTTAGCTAAAATCATATAGATGAAGTAAAACACATACATACATACGTACATACATACATACATACATACATACATACATACATACATACATACATGCATACATACATACATACATACATACATACATACATACATACATACATACATACATACATACATACATACATACATACATGCATACATGATTTTTATACATCTTTTATATATTCATAATTATTACATTATTTATGCAGTCATTTAGCTGGTCATTCTAGCTTTGAAATTTGTGAACCGATTGACTTGATCAGTGAGATTTTAAACGTCAATTCAGTACAATTTGTCAGGTGCATTGTCAGGCACCGGGAAAACGCGTCGAAGTGGCGCTGTGCGTTAAAAAAAGGCGTTCGGTTGTGTTGGAAAATGTCGTTCAGTTGTTTTCTCTCAGGGTAACTAATGTTGAAAATATCATGGACAGCAGGCATCGTTTGGTTACACTTTTAGTCATTTAACATCGAATTTAATTGAGCATAAAACTGAAGGATATCGTTATCGTGCCGTTCATAAAGTGCTTTCAAAAAACGAAGAGATGTGCAAATCAACTGATAGAAGCGATCAGAGAAAACCTTCTTCAGAACCAGGAAGTGTCGAGCCGTCACCGTTTTCAGCATTTGAAGTCAGTGGAACCACTTTGCAACGCCTATCAAATAATGATTTTCTTCCATATAAAGTGCAATAAACGCAAAAAACTATTACCAAAATGCCGTCTACGTCGCTTGGAATACGGTCAAACAGTCAATCATATCGTTAACACTGAACCTAATTTTTAGAAATGAAATTATTATAGAACTTTGACGAAAGAAGCGTCGCCGACCACTCAGACCAACAGTTTTGCTGACTTCACACTTCGTTTTGTGGGGTTATTTGAAAATCAATGTATATGCCAGTAAGGGTCATACTATGCAGCAGGGCAACACAAGCATTCCTATCGAAAGTCTCCCTTTAAATTGGGAGATGCTTGAAAATGTAACGGAAAACACAACAAAAAAGCACCCCGAACATTGGCCAATAAAGGCCGCCATTCGATTGATAATTTATTAAAAAATTAATCTAAATCGATTTTTGTTTCTCAGATATTTAATGTATACACATAAAAATGGCACAATTTGTACATACATATACATACTATCCAAAATTCGTTTAAAATGTTGATAAATCGAAATGTTACCCACTTTGTTTATTTTATTAAAATTCCGAACCAAGGCGAATGGCAGTGTATGCCACGGAGTGATATTGGCAGATGGTTATCAATGGATCACTAAGTCCCAACCAATACATACAGCAAATAGCATCGCCAGTTCTTCTTTATAGGCCGCTCTTCGGTCTGTTCCTTCAGAAAACTAGGTCTCTCAGAAGCTACTAATGAACGATCAATGAGCGAATCTACACTCGACTAGGATTAGGGTGAAAGCTTTACAACCCGTCCTCCGTACAAAGATAAATGTAAAGCAACAGGATAAAATATTTCGGACTGGATAAACAACAACAGACTTTGCTTTTGGACCCTAGAATGTTGGATCAGTTAACAGAGTTGGTTCGATTTAAAATCTCCGTCAGCAAACTTTGAGACACCAGTTAAAATTGCTAGCAGTCTAAGAAATATAAACGGAAAGTCACGAGACTAGGGACATGAAACGCATACAATTTTCAAAAATAAACGTCAAAAATACACAAAAGTAAAAAGTTAAAATCTCTTTTTAAAGGATATAACCTCAATATCTACATTCAACTGTCAGTAACTAATTGATGCATGATCTATCAGACATATTGTGTTATTATCAATACACTTCCCACATAATTGCAACTACGAAAGCAAATTTACCTTCACAGGTGAAATACTTTCAACAAGCCCAATCGTATTCAGCCTCGGTAAGACGACCTTCAAACTGTTTTTAAGAACATTATTTGATATAGTCTGTCTATCTATATGTATGAAATGACAGGGACATATGGAATAAAAGTCATCCCGATCTGTAAGGACAATAGTCAAGAACCTCTAAATGAGTCGGTGACTAATAAACTGAGAGGCAGACTGAACCTATTTTCAATAAGACACGTCAATCAATAATCAGATTTAAAAAACAACGATTCTATGCATTCAACAAGACGCTAGGCTCGGCACAACAACGATATTAGATACACGAAACTAGGTACACAGGAAGAAGCTAGAAATATTCAAACACAGAAAGACAGAGATTCAAATAATGAGCAAACAGCCATGTTTCTGAGGTTACTTTTACAGTACTTGAAACATGTCTATCACTAATTTAAAACTGACAAAGCAGACAAAGGCAACTACCCAACAAGACTCTATCTGTACCCAGCTTATTAAACTGTCAGCCGAAATAACCACATTTCATCAAACGTCATCCCACAAATCACATTCACTGCTCCTTAACCTTACCAAAAAAACCAGCGTACGAATAAAATACCCCTCCGATCGATGTGATAATCGTTCAGAAAAATTAAATGTATTTCCAATGACAAATCAGCAAGATTCGGTGAAACGCGGTATTTATTGTTTAAATACAATATCTTATTTGTCCACATGGTTTTTGAAAACCTCTACATTCAAGTAGACACTGAGAAAATATGAGAGAGTCGAACATAATAGAATAGAAAAAAATTGATTTTACATGGAGAGAGAGTTGAGAACAGTGAAAAAAAACCAAAGTGGTACACACAGAGTACACAATTTTTCCACTTTTACTAAATTGGGGTCATTCTTTTTCAAGGTATAAAGAGTATATTGTGATGTATTTAAAAAAAAAATATATAATAAATAATTAACAATGATATAATTGTCGCAATCGATAGGTCGTGCATTCCACTTTCCCCTTGTTTCTTGCTACCAGGACTGTTGCCAATCGCTGAGAGAGCGACGTCTCCCTTCCCTGGTGATCTCTTCTCTTCGCCTCTGCGCAGGTAAATACTTCTGCGCTCTCTCGCAAGGAGGGTGATGGGTATCAACCCTGCAATTACCAGCACTGCCGCCCCGGAGACCGTTCGGTATGCGCATGCGATTCGCAATGCTCCTTGTCTCTGCACCTGTGCCAACCGCTTCCGGTGTAACTCCTTGCTGAGAACGTCGCCCCACAGTTCTGATCCGTAGAGTAGAAGCGACTGCACAACGCTCATTAAAAGTCGTCTCCTTGATGTGTTGTTGGGAATTGATTTGTTGGGAAAAACTCATCTTCGAGTCTATCAGGACGCCCAGGTACTTTACTGCTGATTTCGATTCGACCAGCTCGTCCCCTATACTGATAGGCGTTACTCTGGGGATTCTCTTCTTCGATAAGATGACCACTTCGATTTTTTCTAGTGCCAGCTTGAATCTGTGAGCGGTCATCCAGTCCATTACCCTCTGCATTAACGTATCGATAGGTCATAATGGCGGCAGGTTTTGGGACATTATTTAAGCCCTGATCCTTCCATGCACATGCACATACACACACACACAGAAAGAGCTTACTCTTTCATACTAGGCAAAATAAATAAAAAATAGAAATAATCATATGAAATTAAGTAATCTAAAATATTCAATTTACATGAATTGTACTGGGCTGATTTTGACCACCTCTGCTTGATTTCGGGACTTTACTTGGTTCTGCTGGGCTGATTCAGACCACCTCTGCTTCCTTCAACACGAATCTCCACGTGAGCTTAGTTTCGGGACTTCAATGAATTTCGCTGTGCTACCTCTGACCACCTCTGCTTGATTTCGGGGCTTCTCTTGAGCGTATGAGTTCTACTGCGGTGATTCTGACCACCTCTGCTTCCTCCAACATGAATCTCTACCTCGGCTTGGTTTCGGGATTTTACATGCTTCTGCTGCGCTACTTCTGACCACCTCTGCTTGATTTCGGGACTTCAATGAATTCCGCTGCGCTACCTCTTGACGACCTCTGCGGCCTGCTTACTATCTTCTTGGTATCGATCTTAATCAAAATGATCTCCTGAGCTTTGTAATTCAACGATTTTGCCTTTCGAGGACTTCTGGGGTTAAACACTTCACACAGATGCTAATACTTCTTGATTCTCTTTATTATCCTCAATACTTTAGAACTCTGGGTCCTTACCCTCAAAACTTGATACTGAATTATTATCCTTAAAACTTGATACATGAATATTAATCTCAATACTTAAATCACAATTTCTATATCTACTGAACATTTTACTAACTTTCTTATAGCTATATGTTCACAACAAACAAGAGAATCATATTGAATGAAAATTTTCTCAAAAGCGCTCGAGGCTTCAATGTCAGCCGAAAATTCACAAACCCGGAAACGAACTTCGGGAAATCATAGCAGACATGAACTCACCGAATTATAATATCGCTAAATGGCTAATTAATGAAATAAATTGGGGGGTAGATCGATCAAGAATACAGAAGAGCTTATAAATAAATTAAAAAACATAACCATTGGGGAAAATGAAAAATTAGTATCATTCGACGTAAAGGCCCTTTCCAAACATCCCGGTAAAAGAAGCTCTGTGGATGTTTGAAGAATGGATAGGAAGACATAATCAAAATCGGGAATGGAAAAAGAAATCAAAAAAATACAGCAGATTAGCTTCGTTATGCATGAGTGAAAGTTACTTCACATTCAGGGGAAAATTCGGCAATGGAAAATCCACTTTCACCGTTAATAAGTGGAGTTTTTATGGTCAATTTCGAGCAAAAAATTGATGATCTTGGAATAATGCCACGATTATGGCTTGGATACGTTAATGATGTTACAGCGATTGTAAACCAGGATGAAATAGGAGCAATACTGGATAAGATCAATAGTATCCATAAAAACATTCACTTCACATGCGAAGTCGAGAATAACAATGAACTCCCCTTTTTAGACGTTCTTATTAAGCCCTAACTTGCAATTTAGAATCTACAAAAAAGCCACAAGTACTCAACGAACTATTGCGTGGGATTCCCAACACTCTTACCAATATAAGTTGGCAGCGTACCATACAATGATCTATAGACTTATCAAAATACCTATGAAGGAGCATGAATTTAACAAAGAAAAAGATTATATAAAAGAAATAGCAGGAAAAACGGGTTCCCGATTAACATTATAGATCAAATCACATAGAAAACTACCAATAAAATAGATAAAGAAAAATACTCGATGATGTTTACACAAACAAGACAAAAGGAAACAATAACTAGACGATCATTTCCCTATTCTGACCTCACAATGAAGATAAAAAAGATATTGAAGAATTACGGCATAGAGGTAGTTACATCAAGCAAACATATACAATTGAAAACAATATTGGGAATAACGAAAGACAAGAAAACCAAAAACGAGGTCAGTGGCATACATAAAAAAACCTGCCCCCAGTGCTCCAAAAACTATATTGGCCAAACGAAAAGGCTGATAATGATGAGGTTAAGGGAGCATCTCAAGGAAGCTGAATCAGCATCGAGGTACAATAGGAGTCACGGGCAATTGAAATCGGCTGTAGCTAGGCACATGTTAGAGGAAAACCACAGGATTGGAGATGAAAACATTACATTATTAAAAAGTGTGAATAAACCATTCAAACTAGATGCGTATGAGAGTTTTTTCATAACAAGGGAACCCCCGCAACTGAGATTGAACCATGACCTTAGTAACAACCACTCACCTCTAATGGATATGGTAATTAGGAGTCGAAGTAGGTAGATCAAAGGTGCAACGGATGAAAACGCCCACAAAAGGGAAAAATAAAAAAAAATATGTTTAAGAGCTACATGCATAAAAAGATAGTTGTCTAATATCAAATTTGTTTGTTTAGCACTGAGGAAGGATTGAGTGTGCAATCCGAAATACCGCGGTGTCTGCAATAAAGAATAAAAATATAAATAAAACAACGAATCAAAAGGAAACGTGTGTATATAAATAAAAAAAATTTATTTCGCATTTTTTGTATTTTTTTCTACTGAGAACAGTTTTCTCCGACTTTTTTTTCAGAGAGACACTTTTTGTTTTTTCAGAGCCTTTTTTTATTATTTTTTTATGTTTGTTTTCATGTCGCCTACACATCGGAATACGTAACAATATGTTGGAAAAATGAAACGATTTTTCGAATTTTCTAACCCAAACTAGAACCTTAAAATTTGGAAAAATTGGCAAAATTTGGAAAACGTTCGCTGATCTCCTTTTTCTTTCATTTTAAGCTTTGTATTTTTCATTCTAAGGTAAGCCTTGTATTTTTCGATGCAATTGTAATGGGTATGGGAATAATTTTTCGCCATTGGTAGACAGATGCCCTTACATATACTATTTTAGCTTCTGCTGTGGAATTGGAAGTTGTATGCGTCACCTCATGAGCGCAGTAGGCGACATTCTCTCAAAGCGTGAGAACCCTTTTTATTTATCATGTTGAAAATGTCGACTTTCCTACTGAAAAAGCTGCATTTGCGGGAAGTCTTCGTTCATTGTTTCATCCTCAAGGAAAGTGCTGTGTAAACTTTTCGTATAATGCTCGATGTTTATGATGATCATGTTCCATGTGAGACGAATTGCAGAGTTTTCGAATTTTCGGCGTTTCGGCATGACAATGCAAAGTCGCACGTAGCCAAGCCGTTCATAAAATATTTGCAACGTGTGAATTGGGAACTCTAACCCAACCTACCGTATCCTCCAGACATTGCTCCGTCAGATTTGCATTTGTTCCGCTGCATGCAATTGGCCGTCACTGGAAAACGATTCACTACTTATCAAGGCATCAAAAAATGGCTCGATGACTGGAACGAATCGAAGGATGGGGATTTTTCGGCCGAAAAATCCTTCTACTACCAGAAAGAAGAAGGAAAGTCATAGCTATCGAATATCATTACTTGAATATCGTGACTGATTTCTTTAATGTTGAAATAAACTTAAAACTTTGCCGAAAAAACGGCGGAAACTTATTCCCATACCCAAAATATGTAAGATATTTCAAAATATTTATAGAAACGAAATTAAGAAAAAAGTAACGTGGAATTTCACTGGAACTTCGTCCTATTTCCAATCAGTTTTCCTTACAAATGCTGAAGCATCTAGAAAAACATTGATCGAATCTCGTTCGTTTGAGAAGTTTTTAAAGTTTTAACGTTGATAAAACTACTAGTGCTAACTAGTATGTAAAACTTGTAAAACTAGTGCCAACTAGAATGCATCGAAGTCTTCTAATATCCGATCTCTCCCTCACTATCTCGTTCTCCATCCCTAACTGTTATGATATGTTATATGATATCGATGTCGCATACATGAGCCATCATTAGAATCTTAACCAGACGCTGATAATATTCGAAGCAATAGCCACATTACGCAGTCTTCCATCTTTTGGATATGAGCGGGAAGGTCACACCCAACATAACTCTGAAAATGACCCTATATAAGTAACACTAGTGGACTCTGGGTGCAGCCACTTTTTTATTGGCTACAAGAAACACTACGGTCAAAGTTTTGTCGAAGGTTTTGACAGTGTCAAACAGCACTTGCAAGCATTGGTTGCAGCAAACTATTTTTAAAGAGTTTCGAGACAAAGACCCCTTCCCCATGATCACCATCAATACATCTCCTGTCTACCATTAATCCTTAGCAGGATACGCTTGATACATTTACCTATGGTCTGTGAAAACTGTTTCACTGCATGCATGGGTAAATCGAATAGCAAGTGTAGAATGAACTTCACTAATTCATAGGCTGCCCAAAATTCAATTAACATTTAAACTTCTCACTAAATTGAAATTTGGAGGACATTCATCAAACCAATGAATTTACAATGCTTGCAAAATATGCATGTATGAGTGTTGATAGGAGGACTAGTAGAAAGCTCGTTTTAGTTCAGTTTCCATAGTGGTATAAGTTTTCACTAATTGTACCAGTACTGAATTTAATTGTGCTTATGGCACTACAATTAAACTAACATCATGAGTGCCTTTTGACGAAAATAGGAACACGTATTGATTATTCTGTATATTCCGAAACAGGGATAAATTTTTCAACGCGCTTGAAGTAAATATTGGGGTTAGAGCAGACTAAAACATGACAAACTAAATTTGTCAATGATTTGTAATTAATTAATAACGAATAAGAAAGTATCGCCAGAACCACACATATTGCACAATGAAATTATAAAAATTATAAATTCAGATTAATGTTTAAGGTTGTGTGCAAATCGTATAGTGATAAAGATATTCACCCATTATAAGTTCATGAACAAGTATTTCGGACAAAATTTGTGAAGCTGCTGAATCTAACCATTTATCCTCTATAGGTAAAAAGGATATTTTTCGAGCGAGTTTCTACTTAATAATACTATAAAAATCCTAATTGTGTACTAATATAGACACGTTTCGATTGAATACGAAGTAATTTTTTTGAAAAATTGGTGCTGCACTTTTGGTGACCGGACATCGCGCTTTCCACCAAATTTTTTGAAGATATTTCGATAAGGGTGATTGTAAAATGACGAAAGCATTGAGTCTCACAAGCAAAATGACCTGTCGCTAATGGAATACTCATCACAGTGAAAAGAAAAGCAGCCACCAGCAAGCGTTTCTCATAGGAGCAACCACCAAGGGTTGAAGCCACTGCAAAGTAGCTAGTACTTCTATGATATAGCTGCTCTCTAGCGCACGCTGAATAGCAAATCGGTGAAAGCTATGATCTTCAATCTTATTTGCTATGTGAGAATAATTGCGCTCTGTTACCTTCTTCCATCTCTCAAAGAGTCACATCGGGCCTTGTTTCAAAAAATTTTATATTATGGACAAGAACTTATCATGAAGGTACCCTTTTTTTAGCTGATGGACTTTAAGCGTTTATCGCAAATGGAATCGTTATAAAGAAAGATATAAAGAGTATCCTAACAGTAACAGTATCTTAACAAGTAACAGCAAAATATAAAGAGTATCCAGGATATACTGAAGCATACCCATCAAACTGTAAGAGCTTTTCCCTTACCGCTAATAAAACAATGGCTCGTCGGATCAATAGTTTTTCGCAATGACAGCTTTCAGTTTCTCAAGTTGATAGTAGTATATTGTTTTCGAAGCCCTATTGTCCTTACGCTAAGTTCAAGACAGGCTTCATTAATAGCAAATCCTTTTCATCTCGCAAGAGAAACAAATCGCACATCTTTGTTATGTAATTTTAAACAGTTGTTGACTATCATTGACTATTCTCGGCACCCATTATTGTTGATCAAGCATGGCCTTAATAAGGTCCATAGCAATAATTTTTGAGCGGTCGTTGCAGTCTTTGTCTTCTAGATTGAAACTTCCCCCTCTTAATATTTACAACCAACCGCAACGGTGTTGTAATACTATAACACCAGGCCCTTGTGTTAAGACACAAGACTGAGCACAAATGAAAGGTACTGTCAAAGAAATGAGGGACGGTTAAAATCCATGACATGGAGGCATAAAGGATAAAACAGCATGTTTTCGCAAGCCCATTTATTCCTGAGAGAAAATGTTATGAAAAAAGCTATCCAGGCGCTCTCAGTTTTTTCTTGGTGAATTTGAAAGACGGCAAATTTTACGTAGAATTTTCATAACCAACCCCCCCCCCCCCCAATGGGTCCTACTTTAAAAACATTTCAACTTTTCTCTTATGAAAGTTTCTGTTAATCCCTAGTTTAGGTAGAACACCGTACACCATGTGTGAAGTGCTGTGTATTTTTGGCGCAGGACCCCACTTTTAACCTCTAGTGAATTCCTTGGGGGCCCAAAACTCCTCGATAACACCGTACCATAATATGTCTTTCAGCAGTAGATTTTCATACCAGAAAAACCACAACATCGTCGTCAGATAGCTTAATTTTTGCATTTCGTGCTGCAACTAATACTTGTCACTTTGTACCTTGAACATCTCCGCTCAGCCACTTCACATAGAGTGTCTGGTAGTTTCTGAAATCAGTTGAGAAGATTTTCTTCGATAGACATCGCTGGGGTCTTGTGTCGAAAGCCTTACGTTTTTCCATTTGACGACTCATCGACCCATGAGTATGAGTAGAAATGAGCCCTTTCCTAAGGAGTAATCATTTAATGATGTGGAAATGGTAAATCTCCTCGACTTACTTGGAGCATACTCTAAGTACATACAGCGCCAACACTTCGAAAAACCTTCCGGTTCTAGCGATATTCGACCAAAATAAGAAAAAATTTATTTGCATCCGAAAAATTGCTTCCATTTTCTTCATGAAACATGATTACTTCTAACTTCACATCAGCCTCTCTGCCATGGTGTAACCTTGATACGATTACTTACAGGTACATTGATTTCTGTACAAGGACTCTGCACAACAAAGTTATCTCTTACATGTCTCTAGCTCTCATTTGCTTAACAGGGCTTGTTTCGGAGTTGTGGATGTTGTCTGCTATTACATCTGACGGCACGCCCCAGACAATAATAAAATTTCTTCCACTGATTGTAGTCATCCAGGGGTGCCTTCGTTGACCACATTGCCAGCATATATGATCCGTACGTCTACCGTAATCTCATGAACCATGTCAGCTTTCAGAGGTTACATGGGTTTACTCGGGCGAAAAAAGGTCTATTTTCAACAATTTTTTTTATGTATATAAAATAAAATATTTCATTCAAACTTTTTATTGTCTTTAATATCTACATTTGAAGAATAACTTTTTTAATTTTCAAAGAAAAATATTTAAAACTCCGCCATTGGAACGTCATTTCCGATGACGCTTCGGGAAAAAGGTGCATCCGCGTTGTCAGCAGAACTCATGACAGGATAGTCTAAAGTGAAAAAAAAATTCTTGTTTTAGTTAAGAGCATAAACTAGAACTTGAATGAAGGAAAAAAAAAGTGAAAATTGCATTTTTGGCAGACAATTTTTGCAATAAAATGCAAATTTTGGTCAAATTTTCTCTACATTTTTTGTTTTTTAAAAAGTTGTAATTGAAAGAAAAAAGAATCCTTCGTCCGAATTCTTGAGAATTGTATCTCTGGACAGCAGCTGCAATGTCCAGTGCATCCTTTTGTTCCTGTCTATGACGAATCCTAGCTTCGCGAGTCTCGCTTGCAGATTTTTTCTCAGCTGCGCACACACAGTTTTCATTAGCATTTCGGGCATATTCGTCGGAATTTTGGCCAAGTTTCAAATCCATACCATGCATAAATAATAATAAAGCTGATGTTCCTTCATTAAAAGTGCAAGCAGCGACTAATGCAGCAATATTAACGATTTTTGAACCAGCAGGAAGTATTTTTGGAGTAATCTTCCAGATTGACTGGTTCAAGCTTTCATTATTATTTTGTGTGAAACCACCAACACACCGCGCCAGAAGTTCATCGTTACTGAAGTCTTCATAGATAGGTTTCATTGCAGTCAAAACATCATCTGCAAATGCAGTATAATCATATTTGAATGATGAAATAGTGTTTGTAGCTGATGCTCGCTGCCAGGCGCACCAGGAGTCTGGACCTTTTGGGCAATTTCCGTGCTGAGAAATTTTGTGTGTAGAGCTGTAGTGGTAATAAGTAGCCCATATAGCCTCTTTCATTTTTTCAACTGACTCACAATTTCTTCTTATTGCCAAACCATAATAAGTAGTCAATTTATCCAATATTCGCATAACAAATATGAACCGGCGATTAATTTCAAACATATTTCCGATTTTTCTACATGCTAAAATATATTTCGGATCACATCGTTCACATGCTACCACATTTTGAATCCCAGACCGAATTTCAAGCATTGTTTAAAATCCAATTTTCCATTACACAATTTTTCTTTATCTTTATTTTGAATAATGTTAGAACACCGCACAAAAGATGAGAGTGTTGAAAAAACTAAGGCAAAGTCTATAATTAAATATTGAAGCGTGTTTTCCCTTGGCACGTGCTCTCGTCACTTTTTAATTTTTTTGCCGACGTGCTCGCGCAAAAAACATCATCAATTTTCGGATGTTTAGGATTGAATGACTGTCTCCTTTTCCTTGGTCTATCTTTTCTACGAGCGCCGTCTGTTTACTGAGTTTTCGAAAGTTTAGACATTTTTAAATAAATTTCACAACAGACACTTTCGATAACCTCAAATGAACCTCGTGATTGAAGAAGTAATCACCAACTGAAGTATTTCAAACTAGTTGCTCTTAGAAAGTCAAAACAATAGACAATAAAAACAAACAATAGACAGCTGCTCGTCTATTGTTTGTATCTCCGAAAGTATTATTCGGATCGACCTGCAAATTTAAGGCAATATTTTCGAAAGAATGTAGAAATAAATAAGACAATAAAAAAATTGATTTTTTCCAGACTGCGAAACCCATGTAACCCCTTAAGAGTGGCACTGGCAGCTGCTTTTAAAAATTCAGACCGCAAGTCAACATGTCCTTCACCGACGGCTTTTCAGTAAATCTGACAGCTAACTGAAATTTCCTGTTAGCGCCCTATAGTATTGTTGTGAATTTGCTGTCATGGTGCAATAACAGACGCCATGCAAAGTTTATTATTCGGTCGGACTAAACTTTGAATAAATATTGAATAATTATGCCATCTGCTAATAAATCACACTCAACCCTTCGTTAACCCAAAAACAGGCACTTTATTCAAATAAACTGTTTTGATTGAACAAAGTTTTGGTTGAATACAGAGGATTTTTGCAAAACTGTCAGGAACTGGCCCAAAATTGTAGCCCTGATTGAACTCTTTATCCTTCCACGCCAAATCGTTTTTTGTTAAGTGTGACAGAAAACTGTTTTTTTCGTAGTTTTTGCTCTCTGCAACTGTTGTTGCATGGCATGGCGAGACTTATATGGTAGACTAATATGATAACAATTTTCAGTAATTAGCTTCGAGACACAAACGTTTCAATGGATTAGCGTTCTATGGTGGTACAATTTCACACAACATTAAACAGGAATACCTCATGACCAAAAAGTACCGGGAATTTTTTATTTAAAACGCCCGCGCTGAATGGATTTTCTTAGGTTGGTAGGACCGTCATTCAGTATTATGCCAAGTTAGAGCGCGATCTGTCAACCAGTTTGTTTACAACAGCTGGTTAAGTCAGTCAACCTCGTTGGTGCGGGTCGATTTTCAATATGAACGAAATTATTGAACAAAGAGTTTTCCTTAAATTTTGTGTTGCAAACAAAATTTCACTATGAGCTCGTTTCACAGGGTCAGACGGTGAATAAGAAGTTTTATTTGAAGAAGAAATTGCCTGAATTATGACCAATCAATTCATGGATTTTTCACATAAGGCAACGAGCTACTATTGTGAACGAATACAAGGCAAAAAATTCGATAAACACCATCGATCAACCAACGTTTTCGCTTGATCTAGCTCTGTGCGACTTTTTTCTGTTCCCGAAACTAAAATTTCCCCTCTGTGGTACACGTTTTGAGACCATCGAAGCGATCAAACAGAATCAGGCGTGTCCCAGAAACTGCTTATAAAAAATGTTTTGGAGAATGGAAAAAACGATGGCAAACGTGCATAGTCTCTAATGGGGAACACTTTAAAGGCGCCATAATAAATTTTGATGATTAAATCTAAAATGTATGTTTCATTTACAAATTCCCGGTACGTTTTTGACGGAAGGTATATCGATGTGATCCGAGAAAATGCATAATTTGGCATAACACTCACATTTTAAAAGATATGATAAAATGGATCACGTTGATTTCTTCATAAAATGTGACCCAAAACCTTAAAAAGAGTGTCACATAAAGCTACTTTCATTAAATGAGGCTACAAGGCTTTATGCTACCGGGTTCATAAAGCACGGTGTAATTTGCTAAGGTTCCGTCATTGGTCCATCTTCTTCTGCCCCATGATATCTTTATGTTTTGAGAAATTCCAATCTTCGCATTGAATGATTGATAGTTTTGCCCGGGAATAAAAAGACCAACAAGGCTTAGTAAGTATTTTTTTCTTTTGCGGACCTTTTACAACTTATAACGCTATTAAAATAATAACAGTTTGCGAGCGATGAGTGAGGCATCATCACAATAGAAATTCCCCAACATAATGTCCTGAGAGGCCAGATACAGCCTGTATCTGGGTTCGAAACATTGATTGCTTCCAAGTGTGAAGCCATGGTTAAGTGATATCATTGGGGTCGTTGTTCGAGAACTACAGTTTTAAGCGTGAACAAATCGATGTCCCTGTTTCAACTTAGGTTCTTTGCTTTGGAGGACGATTTTTTAAGTATCATGAGTCATGTGCTCATCGAAGGCGACTTCAATTCTAATGAGAACGTATAGTGCATAGCTCAATGAAGAATTGGACTTTGAAAAAAGCCAAAAGATTTTTTTTTCCAAAATTTTGTATTATTGTTTTGTTAAATTGTATTGGGCTATTCACTAGCAGCAATTGGTTGTAAACTTAAATGCAACAACACTCAAATCTGTTTGCATAACACATATTTTAAAAATTTTAAAAATCATCAACGCCAGAGTAATCCAGTCCTTTGTGCAGCATTTTACGATTGATATACAGGCGAATGAGTGAAATAACGCTGCCTATACTTAAAAAAAATGATATTTAATCCTAAGAACAGTTCAACCGTCTACATGGAAGAAACTATTACAAAGTGTTAACACAAGGAAAACTGTACCCAACCTTTCCATTGTTCCCATGTTTATTATTTTCCTACAAGGACGAATATGCAAATTTGTGGTTGCTCAGGTATGTAATTATATAATTTAAGCATATTAACATGTTGGCATGAAACACTTATATGGTTGCTGCATATAATATTATTTTATGATGATTTGTACAACCTCATTCATGTATGTTAGCATATGAGCATCACCCTAAAGTTCACAAGCGAAAAATTGCGTTATGCAAATTTCATGCTTTTTAGACCATGTGTGCAAATGTCAACTTAAGCTAGTCATGCTTGCCAACTATGAGCGGTGGGTATGTTAGAAGTATGTCAAGTCAAATACACATTAGGACTAATATCCTCACACTAAGAGAGGAATACTAAGTGAAAGTTGCAATATCCGAGTATTATTGTTGGGATCCAATTATTCTAATTCATGTATAATCAGCGTCCGAATTTATTTCTTTCGTCGTGGAATTCTAATTAGAGGACACCAGTCAAAACCTATCACATCCTTGTGCACATATTTCTTTGAAAGTTACAATTTCATAATGGCGAACTCATTAGCCAGGAAGTAGAATTGTAAGTGTCACTGATTAAACATTACCATATACACTTTGAATCGCAACTCAGAGAAAACAACGAGCACTAGGCAAAAGTAGTTTGAAGTTCATTAGTTTCAAGTGACAGCCATCTACCGTTATAGTGGTACCCTCACTATAAAGTTGCGACTTGCAATCCTCTTTGAATTCATGTCTCGTATTGCGGATGCACAACTTCGAGCTGAGCAGGGATTCAGCATTTATGGTTGTAATATAAAGCCATGCTTTAGTCCTGGTACACGGACATGTACACACAATTCATGAAACGTGCATCTATTCAACCAAGATACTCCAGAATTATACAGCAAGAAGTATGTACACAGCATCCTCCAGTGTTCTGTTTTTCAGGAATATTCGCCACGGTCCAAAGTAAACAAAATGAAATTCTGCCCAGCAAAGCTGCGTCTGATGCAAGGATAACAGCGGAAGAGGATTATGTTCATACCGAATTTATAGATGTCAGGAGGGAATTGCACTTGTTGACAGAATCTGGCTTGGAGCAGCCAAATGAGAAATAAACGAGCCATTAATGAGATTTTGCCGAGTGTTGTGAATACGTAGGATGGAAAATAACAACGATAGTATGGCGTGAAGAAAAGAAGGAAAATTTTTTTAGAAACAGTAATAAAAAGCTATTATACCAAAAAGGAAATTGGCTTTGAAGGTTAGTCAAAATATTATTGATTCCCTCCCTGCCTGGAGATGCAATGAGTCCGCCATTGAAATCAATTCAAAATAATAAATTCTGAATTATCTTAAATGATATTCAAGATATTATATTTGTAGCTATTGGACTCTAATCCCGAAAATAACCACAATAATTCTAACATTTAAAATTAGACGCATCGTTCTTTGGTTCAGTAAAAACAAAATATGATTGGACGCACTAGAGCAGAGAAAATGTATTCCCTGGAATACGACTAATCGAGTCACTTGAATAGTATTTTTACCAAGTAAACCCGCAACTATAGCTTAAATGCATGTTGCGCTAACACACAGAAAAAACTATCGATCCATTGGTATTCAACCTAAATTCGTCCGAAAAACAAAGCAGATTGCACATAGAAATAGATGCTAACCCCTACGTTGCAGATAAAGCGAGCTTTGCAAAATAGCGAGCTTGACAAAAAAAGTGAGCTTTCTAAAAAAGCTTAGTAATCTAATTTAGTAATCAAACGACGTGGGTGAGTGGATGGCTACTATTCTGAGCCTTATCGTAAGTGAGAACAATTTTCCGGTTCAATGGTATGCAAATAGTATAGTATGTAAATCGTGAATAGAAAATAAATGTGAATAGAAAATTAAGATAATGTTCTAGTTTATTAACCCACACTTTCATCTCTATTACATATTTACAGCAAGTTTTGTTGATACCAATGCATTTGGAAAATTGGCCTCAAATACCGTGAAAGTGGGAGATCATATTGCGAAATATTTGTGGTCTTGAGGGTCATCTTATGCTAGCATTGCTGAAAAAAAATCACTAACGTACTCCCTGAAGTATCTATCGTAAGAAATCTACGAAGTTTCTGTATCAGCACTCCACAATTGTCCAATGTAACAGTTCAAAGTGGTGCAGTCAATGGAAAAAGCGAGTAACATTTGAAATTGGTTGTTGAAGAGTTTCCAGGATCACGCTCAATGGGGCTCGGTGAGACGCAAAGAGCTATATTCATTTTAAGAAACAATCATAACAATTTCAATGAATAAATAGTAAATAAACCAATCAGAATATAAAAATACCAAAAAAAAACAGGAAATGCGATATATATCATAAATCTTGACACAATGGCCACCGTTGTATATTGAAAGGAATCATGTGAAACAAAAGCTTCGTGAATTCTATAATCAAGTTGAGAATGTCATTTGGTCATCACATGGCAACGTTAAAATTTTGAACATTGCGATTGTTTCCGGCAAGTTATTAAATTTAAAGTAAAACTACATTTAATTTGAAAATTTTGATTGAAAAAGCAAAATTCAGATTTAATACGAGGAGGTCTTCATGCATTAAAATTAATTTTACCTGCTCTGCCAACATAATTCCTCATATTTTAAGAAAGGACTGGTAAACTGGCCTCGAATACCTTTAACTACGTCACTGGGGCAGTTCTCACCTAATAGAATGAGGTAATATATTTCCTGTCGCAAACATTGGATGGTACCGAATAAAACTATGCGATGAAGGAGAATGATATCCTTGTCAATCTATGGGCAACAAATTTTCCTATGATCTTGGAATGTGAAAGTAATATGCATCACCAATATCTCACATGACCCTTGAGAAACAAAAATGGTAACGATAATAATTGTAGTCCTGCAGGATTGAGGAAGATTACAATTTAAAACACTAGTATGACGATTCCACACAAGCTAGCTTCTTTGCTGTATCCCTTTTGAAGAACACCACATGGTGAGCAATTTTGACAAAATTTTTTCTCAGTATCTAATCGTTTTGGTTGAAACTCTTATCAGTGTCTTTTGGAATTGAAAAACAACAATTGTAGAGGAACAATCGAACAATTGTATAGGGTGCCGTTAAAGTTATCTTTATTGCTAACTTCCCTTTCAAGACCACCAAATTAAGAGTCATTTTGCCAATGAGAAAAATGAGACAATCTAAACCCACGTAATTGACCAAAGAGAAAACATTAGAAACAATTTATATAATTTATATCCTGCAGTTCTAATACTATAAAGCCCACTTTCAACATTAATAAGACGAAAATTTGAAAGAAGAAAAGGAAGAACCCTCAACGGCCATAACTTGGTATCTGTGTATTTGAAAAGTTATGTTCTAGAAAGGAGAGGTGCCCTTTAATCCACATATCCATTTTTTTATAATAAAAGATGACTTAAAGCAAAAAAATTCCAACTAGTCCATTGCAGGGAGTCAGCACAATTTTGCCTCCCATCCTATTGCAGGATAGAAATCATTAATAAATTTTTACTCAGGAAGAATTCGAACGTTTTTGATTCAAGATGTTGCCTCCAGGAATGAATATGTATTATTGCTTTATCGTGGATGGCCATTGTTGCCAATGTTGATGTAGTGATGCATGCAATGTTCAATAAACCGCCTCTGATTCTAGATATTGTCTAGCTCCCAAAATGAAGCATTTCTTTCATCTTTTCATCTAAATTTTAGATAATAATACAAAGTTTATTTCACTCAACATGGAGCTTTCATCTTCCTTTCTTTTCAAATCCTTTTGTTCATTGAGTGCGTTTCATATGCTGTTTCGGTATTAAAAGGTTGTTTTTTTTTCGTTTGGCAAGATATTCCCCACTGATCTGCCTGTACGTGTGTTTTTCTCTTATTTCTTTTGAAAGAAGATTTGAAAGAAGTAACTTAATTTGTAAGAAGTAACTTTTGTATATTTGATAATGACCTTGCTGCCATCAGCATTATTCGACAAGAACCTCGAATTTGTGTTGGACAAGAACATCGAGTTTTTGGAACATTTCCACGAATAAAAAACTGCTTCGTTGACGACAGCATCATTCATTAATTGAAGTACTCAACGCATATGCATTATAAGTCGCTGTTTCAGAGGTTGATGTTGTAAGTATTCCTAGGTCGCTATCCCTCTCATCATTATTTTTACCGTCTAGGACTCATTTCTTGTCCTGACTTGAATCTCCGAAGCAGTGGCGTAGCTACCTTGGGTGGCACCCGGTGCGGAAGTTGGTGGTGTCACCCCATAGAAAGTAAAAAGCAATAAATTTTATATGATAAAGGACATGGATCATTTATTATTTATAATATTGAAGAAATAACAAAACACAATAATAACTAAGACAGAAAAGGAATTGTTACACAATTAAAATTTCTTCTTTCTAGCTTTGACAGCTGCAAACTCAGCAATAACTTCATCGAAATTTATATTTTGTATTGCCTCGTGTTCGATGGCTAATATACCAAGATTGCTAAGCCACGATTGGGTCATTGTTGCCCGCAAATAGTTTTTTATTAATTTTAATTTACTGAAACTCCTCTCACATGAAGCTACGGACACGCAAACCGTCATGAACAATTTCAGTGCAATCATAAGATTTGGAAGAGATTCTGTAAAATCTAGAGACACCCAATCAGTAACCGTAACATTAGCGGCTTTTAAGTGTCTTCGCAGTCTTGGTATCTCCAAAAGTAATTCGGTTTCTGAGACCTCATCATAAAAATCAGTAAATTTAGATGTAGCTAATTTCAGTTCTTCAGTATTCGCCAAAAGCAAAGCATTAGTTTGTACAATCTCGAACAATGAAGCTACATCTTGAAGAGACTTCGATCTTGTTTGGAGTTCAACTCTGAATCGGTCAAAATATTCCAACATATCTTTTTGAAGTTCCTCTTTCAGTGTGAGTCCTGCATCGCTGGCCATCTCACCAACCATCCGTTTTTTACGCCGAAGTCGTCTTTCTGTTGGAATATCGTAGTCTTCTGATTTTTTTGTTGCAATGTCTATTGCCTCTTCAACAATGTGATCACGTTTTTCTTTGATATAAAAACGAAGTGCCTCTATTTTTGTAGCAGTTTCGTCAACAGTCAAGCCTTTACTTCGCAATGCAATCTGTGCATCATTTGTTTCCCGAAGAACATCATACCAGAAGAAAAGATAACATAAAAAAGTGTAATTGCACACAGCAGGCATAAGGTTTTGTGCAGCACCTCTGGTGTCTACATTTTCTCGTCCATCACACAACTCCTCAATTGCGTCTACAAGTCCTTCAAAATTCTCTGCTAGTGCTTTTACTGCACGGTAATGAGCACTCCAACGCGTTGTTGAGAGTCTTTTAACAGATAATTTGCTGTGTTTCATAAGCACTTCCCAACAGCTAGTGGAAGCGGAAAAAAAGAATAAATCGTCTCTACCGTTCCAAAAAATAGCAAATGGTTTTTGACCACACAAATTAATCGAGTGATCAATACAACCAATAAAAATTGCTTTATTGTTTTTTGTTTTTATATTGGACTGTACTCCTCCGTGCACACCGCTCATAACAGCAGCATTGTCATAGCCTTGGGAACGACACATCATAATATCTAAATCGTCTGTCTTAAGCTTGTCAAGAATTTCATCGCTTAGATCAGCAGCTTTTTTTCCTTGCAAAGGAAAAAATCGAAGGAATGCTTCTTTGACTTCCACTTTCCTATTTTCTATTTTCACATAACGTATCACTTCAGACATTTGGTCAATATGTGAAATGTCAGGTGTGCTATCAAACATAATACCAAAATATTTCGTTGATTTAATTTCGTTGACAAGCTTAGTTTTCACATGGTTTGATAGAACATTAATGAATTCATTCTGTATATCAGGCGACAAATATGATACTTTTGAAGTTCTATGTTCCTCCAATTTCATCATGTGTTCTTTCAACACTACATCATACTTTGACAATAGATTTACTAATTCCAAAAAATTGCCTTTATTTTTAGAGTCTTGTCTTTCATCATGTCCACGAAACGTCAAGTTTTGTTTAGCCAGAAATAAAGTTATATCCAGTAATCTAGTCAAAAGGTGCTTCCACTTCTGTTTTTCTGTATCCATCAATTCCAAAGCTGCATCATCTATTGTTTTATTCAATTTTACTCTCATTTCTAAAGTTTTCCATTTCTCAAGATTTTCTGGATGTTCATTTGAACTTTCGTGGTCAGCTACTTTCGGATTTAATTTCCACCACTTTTGAAATCCAGTCGTAAATGTTCCCGCATTGGTATCATTGGCCATAGCAAATAAACGACAGCAGAAACAGTACAGGTTTTTAGAGGTGAGGGAATAAACCATCCATGACCGTAGGATTTTTTCACCATTAGGCAAAATTTTATAAAACCAATCTTTTGAGAGATGACGAGCGTCACCTTTTATTTTGGTTCCGTGTCTAGAAACAGTGGCAAATGGTCCTTCTTTGTTTTCGAAATATTCACTTCCTTTTTTTATTATTTCAATGCGAACATTGTAAGAAACAGGAATACTCCATTCTGACACATCATTCAATTGAGGCAATGGTTCATTGGTATCGATAATAGTACTGCTACTATTATTTTCAGCATCTTCTTCGTTTGTGTTAATTAATTCTGTACTGTCAATGTTGCTTCCTGAAGATGAGCTGATATTATCTAAATCATCTCTTGCATTTGCATCAACGTGAAAACCAGTTTCTTTTGATGAACTTGGGCTGTCATCAGTTTTTGTAACATACTTAAAAATTGATCCAGACATACTCTGAGCTACATCCAATCTAGCCTGTTTGGCTTTCCTTTGCTGAAATCCATTTTTTCTTTTGGATGTATGCACTCCCCGGGTCATTTTTCACTCAATTTTTGTTTCTTACGCTAAAACAAAAACCCGGTTGTTATGGTCTATAATGTGAAAGTATTTTCTCATAAACTAGTTAAGCAAAATGAAACAAATTTACTAAAAACTTTATTAAAAAAAATTGAAATTAATTAATAAGACTACTTAGTAAAATTATTCGAATAACACGATTTGTAAATTACTAATTTCGCATTCAAATAAAGTTATTAGTAAATTCGGTTTCATTCGAATAACGAAATTATTCATAGTCGCGTACTTGTCGAAGTGTAAATTTCAATTTATTATTGTGCAAAACGTGCGATTTACAACATAAAATGATATTAAAATATGAAAGTAGATAAAATCTCCTGACTTAAATTATAATAATATTAGTTTATAAGGAAATATATTATGTATGTTATAATCAGATAATCCGTTAACAAAATAATAATCCGTTAAAAGTATAATGACGTATTAGCCCAGTGTAGCTAGCATGCTAATTTTATCCACGGTTTTATAGTAACACAAACGTCAAAAACGTATGGGAACTGACAGTTGTGTGACCACATAATCCGACGTAAAAATTAGCATGCTAGCCCCCCAGGTTGACTTTATAGTGCCAGTCCATACGTACTCACGCAAAAATGACTGATATGACATTAGCCATTTTTGCATAACCCTATAAGTTTCGTCCATAGAAGTACTAGGAAATTAATGTAATTATAAAATTATCTTACCTGTAAAATATTCGATATGAATCAATCAATCTTTTTAATCTTCACAAAACAGCATTTAAGTTTCTAAAATATTGTTTTTTTCTTTTTATTATCTATCACTATAGAATAATACACGTTTAAAAATTCACGCCAACCAAACATAGCACACTTCCTTCACGAAACAAATGAGAAATGTTGCAACTGAACTGAGATGTCAAAGATCGAGAGTATGGGTCAGGCTCATTTGCAGAAATCCCCGAATAATACATAGAGCTGAGCCAGTGCTAGTGGAGGAATACCCGAAAAATAAATTTTTGTGCTAGCGGTTTATTTATTTTTTGTTTGTACATTGTTCTTAAAGTTGAGAGACCGCGTGGGTGTCACCCGGTGCGGCCCGCCCCCGCCGCCCCCTTCTGCTACGCCACTGCTCCGAAGTCCTCCGAAAAGGATGAGAAAAAACACGATAATGAGGACGAAGTAGTATCGCCCCCTTTGCGTATAACATTCCCATGGTATGACGTTTCCGAAAAACCCCGAAAATATCAAGATAATCCATGTATTACAGTTTTTCAATACCAACTGAAGATGAATATTCCATAATGATTGAAGTAATAGACACTTTCCACTTTATATTATTAAATTTTGCATTTGCCGTATAACGAGCGATATGATAATCAAAGAGATTCAAAATTTCCCCCTTTTCTTGCTCCTATTCATCCGTAGCGAGTTCCTCGTGTATTGGTCGTGATTGTGTATGGAGCGGAGTGTGACTGTCACATGCTCAGAACACCTATAGGTACTATGAGTTCTATCTTTCAAAGATGAGCAGGAATAAATAATGACAAGCTCTATTTATCATGACAAATGTTGACACTAGTGTTTTTTTATAAGAACCTTGCTAAATCACTGGAAAGATAAGCTGAATACTTATACTCTGTTATTCATAATTTTTCCTGCAAGGAAATTACAAAATTTGAAGAAGTTTGAGATACTTGAATGCCCCTAGGAACTCATGTAGTTCTCTAAGAGTTTGTTTGAGCTTTTTCTGCCTTATTTAAGCATATTAAAAAATTATAAAGCTGGATTTAAAGTAACGAATCACGCGGCAAAGGTTTTAGTGACTTAAGCGCTACATTAAGCATAAACTGACCGGAACACATTAAATATTTATGCAAAAGGCTGCGGTATGTATTATTAATCAGTTTAAAATCGCCTTTTCGAATCACCAAACATTTAATTAATTTTAGGTAACACAAAACCAGGATAGGACACCCGTAGTGCATATTTAAATATACGCAGACAATAACTGGATACAGAAGGAGACGAATATTTCCTGAAGACATTTTCCACACCAGCACCTCCTATCAGGCATTGTAACATAAATATGACGGGCAGCTTGAAATGCATACCAACGTTGAAATTATTCAAAACGGGCTCAAGAATTTAATGGAACACCCATGCAGCCATTTGCATTCCCCACACTGTCTCACTTCTCGGTCAGCATACTTCATTCAGGACTCAACTCAAAGGAGGTGAATCGATTTAATACATTTAACACTTGCACTTGCAAATTAATTACGGGTCATGGTCGAGGCAATCCAATTATAGCTTCAATTTTCCTGGCAATATATGTAAATCGTTTTAACCGACAAAATGTAATCGAGTTTTCGTCGGGAGCTTTTTATGACCTCAGGCCCAAAGCTGCCAACAACAATGGCTGATTAGTTTTCTAGCCAGCTCTGCACAGTGAATGGATGCTAAAAATGTTTTCAACGATATTTGCATGAATTGAAAAAGTGGTGAAAGGCAAATAAAGGATTATTTAAAATTTAATGTGTTGCTTAATAGAATCGAAGAGATTTTCAAACTATTTTTACGATGGTCCCAATCCATTTAAATGGCTTTCCACTTTTTTGCTCAAATTACTGCAGCACCGCCATTTTTCGGACTACTGAATTGTACTGAAAATGAAGCTTTGTTGTGGATAACAGAACGTCGAAATAAGAGGTTACTTCCAAAAAGAACAATCAAATTAATTTATATATACACCTGCTGGCTTACACATAAATCATGCGGGAAATATCGCGGGAAATATTAATAAGCCGGGTATACGATCCATCTTTTTTTACAATATTTACAAATTTCTCCCTTTAATCAAAAAAACTGTTCATGAAAGCGAGAAAACTTGTTCAGGCTTCATCATTTTTTCAGGCATCTGACATATCAATATTTTCAGGGGTATTGTCTTGTACAACTTCTAAATCGTCACTGTCGCCTACTTAATCGGCTTCCATAGCTCAGTATCCGATGAATAACCAATCAATTATTGGAAAAAACTTTTGGGAAAATTATATTTCATTTTCAGACCACTGACCACAGACCAAAACCACTAACCAAATAGTGTCAAATTATAAAGTATGAAGCCTCTTTAGTGTTGAAATTTGCCTTATACCATATTGTACTATGATCTTATTGGATTTGGATTTTATTAAGGATCTCTTACAGCGTCGGTACGTTACCTTTCTGATGGGAATTAGAAATGTCAATTCTGACAGCTACCTTAATGAAGAGGGACATTTCTTTCGACGTTTTGACGAGTAACGTGTTCAGGAAGTTGGTGATAGCTTTATGCATGCTAACGCTATGTAAGAGTAGAAGATTATTTTTCATATATAGATATATTTTTCTGTTTTTGATCTGGCGGTTCATTATTTTAATAGGCACGGTGAGGTTAATAGGAATTCAGTTAAAAACTTTTCATGCACTTTCGCTTTGCGAGTGGTTTTGGAATGGGAACTTTTCTTACTGTCAATCAGCTTCCGGAAGAAGACATTTGGATACTGCTTTATTAATGGCTTGGCGTAGACTGCGACGTTGATGCTCGTTGAACTAGTGTAACATATCGTAGTAAATCAGTCCCAGGACCGTGATTAAGCAGTACTCTATCCAATTTTCTGAAATTAGTGTTTGAACTCAACGAATTGGCCATTATGGTTGATAACTAGGGTGTTTACAATTACGAAAGGGAGTTGTCTTCTCTATGATGTTTTCTCTTCTTTTGCTCAGCCTACTTTAGGTCTAGATACCAGTATAACGCAGATTAAGGTTAATGTGGATTATATGTAATTCGAGTATTTTTTCGCGACATTGTCTCTCCAGAGTGTACTTCTAGCGCTTAGATCTCCTGTCGTGGGAAACAGGATTTTCGATAATAAACACGAGAGTTCGAAAAATGAACAGGTTTATTTAGCCGATGTCTACAGCGTGGTCGTGAAAGAAAGTAACTCCACTACATCATCATAGAGTACCAATATAAGAGGAAAAAGAAAACAAACCAATACAAAAGTGACATCTATCTGAGCAGTTTAAACTTTAACACTTCCCCGTAAACTGATCTGAGAATGAAACAAATTGACTTTCATTTACCAAACCAAAAGAAAAATGATTAAACTGTAGGTCCAATTTTGGAGCACATAGTTTTAAACTTGTTTGAATTTAAAGGTTTTGTGAACATGTCTCCCAGTTGATTCTCCACGAATTCCAAAGCCACGAATTCCACGTTGATGTCACCACTCTGGTAAAGTTCTCGCACAAAGTAGTAAAGTAGACAACTCGCCTCGGTTGTCGATAAAGCCACTGACTTCTACAATTGTGAGGTTCACGAAACTGCTGTGCCGTTGATCAAGGACACGAAACCATTGGTTGATCGTCGAGTCTTGACGTCTCCCGCAGTCAGCATCAGAATAAGCACACAGCCCAACAGCAGTAGAATTGTAGAGCAAACCCAATGCTGAAGTACCACGAAGGTATCTGAAAATGCGTTTAGCGCAGATCCAGTCGAACTTTGTGGGGTTCGCCATTGCTCGTGCCACCTTCGAAACAGCAAACGCTATATCTGCACGTGTAGCGCAGGACAGATACAATAAGGAACCAACAGCAGAACAGTATGGGATGGACTTGTCGAGGGGCTCGTCGCAGGAGTTGTCGGGTTTTTCGTTGACCGCAGGCGTCTTTACGGATTTGCATCTCGCTATTTCGAATCGTTGCAGAATTGTCTCAACGTAGATGCGCTGCGACAGGAAGAAACCAGACTCTCGTTGCTCAATCTGCATCCCCAAAAATGAGTCGCGTGTTCCAATTGTGATCTTAAATTTCGAAGTCAGCAGTTTCAGGAATGAGTTGACCACCGCCTGCGATGATCCAGCAATAAGACCGTCATCAACGTAAACAGCGATGAGTTCTCTCCTCCTCTTGTCCTACTGTAGACGCATGGATCAGCGGTTGAACGCATAAAATCGTTCTCTTCCATGAATGAGTTGAGCTCGTTGTTCCAGCAACGGGAAGATTGCTTGAGGCCATATGCAGCTTTCTTCAGACAACAGACGAATCCAGATCCATCATCGAAGCCTTGTGGTTGTCTCACATAGATGACAGTGTCAATTTTGCCATATAAAAAGGCAGTTCGAACATCGAATTGAACAGGCACAAGGTTTTCTTCAGCTGCAGTTGCGATGAAGGCTCGGATGGTGTCGTAGCGGGTGACCGGGCTAAATGTTTCATCGTAATCGAGTCCAGGACGTTGAAATATTCCACGAACAACTAAACGGGCGCGATACCGATCAATTGAACCATTTGATTCGAAGAACCCAACGATTATCGATAGCCCGCTCACCCGGTGGTACCAAGTCCCACGATTCATTCTCTCGAAAAGCGTCCAGTTCGTCTTTCATCGCGCACACCCATTGTCTGAGTCAGGACTCTTCATGGCAGCGAAGTTAGTCGGCTCCAAATCTAAATGGACAGCTTGTGTCATACAAGCCAACGCGATGTTTGCCTCTGAGCGACGAGTTTGATGTCCCACTTCGTAGTCATCATGTCTCGGAGGCAAACGAATTGAACGTGCTGGACGTAACACTTGACCTTGGACAACTTCTTCTGGTACAGGGGGAGCTGCATTCTCCGAAGAGTCACATTCAGCATCGTCACTTTCATCAGGAAAATCGTCGAAACTTTCATAGTCCGATTCAGCCCCAGCTTAGTCGTTGGTTTCAACTTCCCCGTTTTTGTCATCCTGGTCATCACAGTGAGTTTCAAATTCAACGTCGATTATATTCTTAGTAGTACAAAGTTTTTCTGGTCGAAAATCGACATCTCGTGACTTCATCAGACGATGTTTTGATTTTACCCACACTTGGTATCCATCCTTGTCATTGACGTAACCAACGAAACGATCAAGCACCGCTTTGGCGTCGAATTTCGTTCGGAACTGTTTTGGCAAATTCCGTAACACCCTGTACCAAAGATTCTCATGTGATCGAAACTATCAAAAACTCTGCCGGTCCACATCTCAAACGGTGTCTTGCCAGGAATGCGCGATTTACCGGTGCGGTTGATCACGTATACAGCGGTGTCACAAGCATGTGCCCAAAACGATGTCGTCATACTGCTAAGTGTCAGCATTGAGCGTGCCAACTCGACGACGTGACGATTTGACTGTTCCGCGACTCCGTTCTGCTAATATGTATACGGACACGAGGGCCGAAACTCGATACCTCGTTCGCGTAACAACTTCATCACAGCATCACACACAAACTCAGTCCCACAGTCAGAACGACAAGTTTTCACTTTGTGTCCTGCGGTATCGCACTCTCTCAGAAATGTGTCTAAATGTTCAGCCACTTCCGATTTACGCTTCATAAAAAATATGCGAACACACTGAGAAAAGTCATCTTTAAACACCACGTAATAACGAAAACCGTTAATCGAATCAACAGACATCGGACCGTTCACGTCAGCGTGGATCAGCTCACCAACCGTAGTTGGGCGATCAACACGCGAGTGAAAAGGTTTGCGGTGCGATTTCCCCAGCACACAACCGTCACAAAAGTCCAATGTGTCTGACGACTTGCACGAAATGCCAAAACGGGACAACACGTCCCGAATATTTCGTGCCATCCTTGAAGAACGTCAGCTGATGTGGCGAGATTAGCTTTTGTGATGGACACCTCTGGGATATGAACGCGCATGTCCATGACATACACAGATCTAACAAGTTGACCGGTTGCGACAAGTTCATCCTCACAAAAAACTTTCACTCCATCTGAATCGAATAAAATGTCATTTCCACGTTCAGCAGCTTAACGAATGGAGAAAAGTTGATGACGTACCTTGGGGACATACCAGACATCATTCAGGGTTCCACACGACAACCTGTCACCGATGCGAACATCAACTTCGACCCTGCCTGACCCATACGCCAAAATGAAATGTTTGCCGGCTGTTTGAAGGCGTTGTGGAATCGGAAACTTCTCGAAAGTAGCAAAATGCTGCTTGTTTGCCGATATGTGGTGTGTTGTACCAGAGTCCGAGATCCAGTTGTCAGCTAAAACGTCATCAGTGTTGGCACCCAATCCTGTAGCGAAAAACGAGCCTGGTTTGGTGTTTTGTTTGAGATCCGCCTTGTCACCGCCTGTTTGCCTGTTTTGTTCTGCAGCTTCACGTTTCCGACAATCACTAATGACATGACCAAATTTCTTGCAGTACAAACATGCGCGCTTCTCCTTCTTGCCTGTTGCCGACGACTCTTGAGAGTTTTTGTATTGTTTCTTATGTATGTGGTGTTGTGATTTTGCGAAGAAAGCACCTGGCGAATGCGACGCGCCTTGTGACGAGACTGAATTTTCAATTGATCGGAGTTTTTCGATCAGAAGTTTTGTTGTCTGCTCAATTTCAGGAACGCGATACCAAGTTGAACGATAGTATTGGTATTCAGGACCAAGCGTTTTAAAAAATTCTGTGGTTCAGCAAAGAGCCTGCGAGCGTTGCATGAGGATTGCCCTTCTGAAGTTCTGTGAGAATGTCATCAAACAGATTTGCCAATTGGGATGCGTGTTTGGTGATAGAAGTAGCGTCATCTTTCGCGATTTCGAAGAAACTGTCAAATAACGTGTACAGGCGCTGCAAAGAGGATTTATCGAACGCTGATAAAAGTGTATCCCATATTTCTTTGGCATCAGTCTTTTTGCGAACGTAGATTGCAGCTTCTTCGTCCAGTGCCGGGCCCAGAATACGAGCCGCGCACGCGTTGTCTCGTGGCCATCGTCTGTACTCATCGGACGGTTCTGCGTTTGCAGCAGGTGCAGCAGGGCACAACCGTGAACCGTCAACGATTGTAAAAAGGCACTGTTCCTTCAAACAAAGTTCGATTTGCTACTTCCACGTTCCCCATTGAGCTTCATTCGCTAGCTTGCGAATGCTCGCCAGAACACGACCACTCTCATCTTGTTGCTCTGCGGGTTCAGCCATCTTGTTTTTGGCTTGACGAAAGATCTAGTCGAGAACACCGAATTGCACACAAAATTACCGAAAATCACCACAAAATTCGATTTCAATGCGCACTTGGGCCCATAACCTTTTGAGAGAAACAGGATTATCGATAATAAACAACACGAGAGTTCGAAAAATGAACAGGTTTATTTAGCCGATGTCTACAGCGTGGTCGTGAAAGAAAGTAACTCCACTTATCATCATAGAGTACCAACATAAGAGGAAAAAGAAAACAAACCAATACAAAAGTGACATGAATCTGAGCAGTTGAAACTTTAACATCTCGTCCAATTAACAATGGCTTCCCAAAGTTGAGTAAATTTTCGAGTTTTTAAATGTTTTGCTTTAGTTCTTTTGCCCTAAGACATAGCAGATCATATAAAGAGACTGCCGGTAGATTATTCTGAAGATTTTGAGTCGCGATCACTACTGATTTAAATTTACTGATCTGTTGGTGATGTTCTTTTGTTTTTTGTTTTTTTTTTGTTTTTTTTTTGGTAGTATTACTACTCTGCCTCCGATGTTCTTTTTTCTAAATTCATAATTGAATTTGGAATAACTATGGTAGCTGTCAAGGATTTTTCGAAAGAGTACTATTTCTTTTAGTAAGCAAAATTCCGGGTTGCCTTTATGTTTTTTTGGCATTGCATGTTAAATTGTAGTACGCTGATTTGATACATAAGTTGGTTTCATCTAAACGAACTCAGCTTAAAGTTGGATGTTGTTAGTGATTTTCAGTGATGCTTTTTAGTTAAATTTTTCTATTCCTTTTTGAAATTAACTACTGCTACTCCTACTATCCTACTTCTATCGGTTTATTCAAAAGTGTTTACTACTAGACTATTCCACCACACCATAATAGCACCAATTATTACATCACAACCAATTAAGCATGTTTACTGCCATCGGACTATAGTATCTACTTGAAAGGTACTTACTTTTATTGTGAATCACTAGGAATCTTCTTTCACACTCCAAAAACGATGCACTGATCCGTCACAAAGAGGTGAACTTACCTTATATGTTGGGAAATATCTTCGAGAGATTCCAGTGGAGCTCATTAAATATGGGTGCAGCAGTGTTCAGAAAACCATCCAGAAAATCATCCAGCACATCTGGCAACAAGAACATAAGCTGAATGAGTGAAGCCAATCGGTTATATTCCCTATCCACAAAAATTGTGACAAGCTATAGTGCAAAAACTTTAGAGCCATATCACTACTTTGTACGGCGTACAAAATATTTTCCAAGATCTTAGCAAATAGAATCAGATCATACACCAACTCGATTATTGAGGAGTATATAGGTAGCCCTCGAGCCGGTACATCGATGATAGACCAGCTTTTGTTGAATTAAACAGAGACGTTTGGCAGATTTTTGTTGACTTAAGCAAGCAGACGACAGTATTGACCGTAACGTATTGTATCCAATAATGTATCGTATCCCAGCCAAATCAGTCCGTCTTTCCAAAATGACAATTACGACGACAATCTCCCAAGTTTGTATCAATAACAACTCACCGACGCTTTTGACACACCTACCGGGCTCATGCAGGGAGATACGTGGTCGTTTTTGCTATTTACTCGTTCTGGAATGTGTCATAAGAAAGCTACTTGTCGATGCAAGACGCATACTACTAAACAAATCAAGGGAAGTAGTAGCCTATTCGGACGACATCATATTCGGCTAAAGAACTCTTAATTAAACGCGACAGCGAAGCAAAACTTGTAGGGCTACAAATAAATAAGAATAAAGCAAAGCTTATGAGGCAATCGAGAAAAAATACCTAAAATTTTCAAAATATCACAGTTGGCGAAAAAAGCACTGAAAATGTGGGCGAATTCGTGTATCTAGATACCAAAATAACAAGAACGATACGTGAAAGGGACAAAATACGCCAAAGAGTAGAACTTGCAAATAAAACCTTTAATTCAGTTCTGAAGATGATGAAGACCAGCTGCGTACACAGGAAAATACTGTGACAAGACCTTTGCTATGCTATGGGTAGGGAACAGAGACCCCAACTCAAGCATCTGCAAATATATTGATCGCCTTTGAGTGACGGGTCCGAAGGCGGATAGTTGGAGCGAAGCTAGACGGGGACCAATGAACAACTCGATACAACCATGAGCTATACCAAAGCTATTTTACGAGCTGGAGGCCTCAACGATTGTAAAAGTGCGGAAGCTGCAATGGTCTGGCCACTTGAATCCTATGGGCACACAACGGATACCCAAAAAGATATTCGTTGGGAGAACTGAAGCGCACAGACAAGTTGGGAAACCGAGGAAACGCTGGTGTGATACTATTGACGAAGAGAGTTCATTGCTGACCGGGTTTCCAAATTGGAGGACGAGGTCAATGGACCAAGTGAGTCGGAGGCACTTGTTGCAGGAAGCGAAGGACCGAGAGCGGCTGTTGTACTAAGAACAAGAATATAATTTCTACTTTGGGAATTTATACAATGATATTTTGTGGTAAGACTATTTGTTTTTTTTTTTTTGTTTGGGAGTTGAAGGCTATTTACGCCCTGAGTGTCGGACTCCCCCGCTATCGGACTACCGACTAAACACCTCCCCTGTCACACCGAGAACCTAGCCTGGAACTGTTTGTCACATTACTTCGGACTAGGCCTCATTAATCATCGCTTAGCGATGTCTTCAGGGTAAGGGAAATCTCTCTTTCTCCACGGATGGATAAGAAGGAATTGCGATTAGTAACTATAATGCTAAGACTATAGGATGCGTTTTTTTTTTCATTTATCCTGAACAAAGTACAAATATTAATTCAATGTCTTCTGAGCTGCACTTTCCCTCATGTGTGGCTTGCTTCACTGTTTTTTTTAGGGACGGCAGCTATCGTTCTGTGTTTAACGCACTCTAAATGCTTCAGATTTAGTCCATGCATGCTTTTTTACCTTAATTTGAATTATGCATAAAGATGCACCTGTAAACTTCATTACTCGACCAATATTTTTAAGTTCATCCATAGAGGCAATGTCCACATCTAATGGCTTCATTTTTCCAACCATTTTTGAGAAACATAAAGATCTTAGACTAGCTTATCAGTTGCTGATTAGCTTATTACTGGTTTTATTCGGAAAATATTTTGGAATAACTGCCGCTGCCAATTTTGTAACGCTTCCAATAATATGACACACCCCTTTTTGACAAAAACTGTCAAATAAAAGGAATACATTACTATAGGAGATATTGTGATAATAATTAGATAATCAAATTGCTAAAATGTCCCCTAATTTGGATAAAAATGAGCGGGCATGCACATGAAATACGGGTCTTCCTAAATGTTTGGAATACACTGTAAGTTTCAAATTTTGCACATTTGAATTTAAGGGATAGAAGGACCTTAGAAGAAAATTAGGGGCAAGTGAGCTTTCCTAGTACAAACATACATAGCAATTTATTTTTGATCTATGTTCATTGTGAGCGCAGTACAGAATTACAACCGTTTTTGTGTATGCAGTATCCTATGTATCAATTCGGGTATCATGTATGTGAAAATGAATATTTATTCATGTGATCGTTTTATTGGACTCTACACGAAATAACTACACAACGGTCACAAAAACTAAAAAAAGCCAAAAATGAATTTATTAAATAGACTGTAATCCTTGTATCTAGGACAGCATCTATTTAACTTTTGCTCAATTCTCATTTCTAATTTAATTTTCTCCCACCTGTCCCTTAAATGTAATCATCAGGTAAAACATATTCATATAATTTTTATATGATGCCTGAGGAAGGCATTTCATCATATTCTACACACCAAACGTTCAGTTTTTAATGTCACCTCGAGGAATAAATTTCATCTTCGACTAATGAAATTTATTTATGATGCACATCTTATCTTTCCCACTAACCTACTTACAAGCATGCTCGTTTTAAAGTCAGAGCAAACATTGTCGCATCACTTTTTTCAAATGAAAATTTCTCACTAATAAACCACTTACTTATACAAACACATTATTATGTGTTCGCATCAGCATAGGGAAACATTCAGCATCCAGTCCGTGACAGTGCTGTAGTATACTGACTCCATCCTGCAAGTAGACTTTTCCCATAAAATGCATTCCCCTCCTTCTGATTTATTTCACGACACCCTGCTCCACACTACGTGAGCAAAATATATAAACCAACTTCTGCTGCTAACATCCTGCGAAAACCTGACTATGAGAAACGAGAGGTTGAGAAGTTGATTGCCATATAGAGGATTGTTGCAATTTCTTGAACATTCCATTGCACATCCTAGACGATTTTCTTAAGTTTCCATCGGACGAAGCGCAGCGAACACATATAGGTAAGAATCCCGACATGTCGCGCAAGGAAGATGGATACGACGACAGAATAGATTCATGTATGGACGAAGGAGCGCTGATTATTGTTAAAAATATCTTGTGCAAGATACGCGGTGAAGTCTGACACACTTAAATCGATCCTTTGCACACTGAGCAAGATGAATCGTGGTAGCCATGTGGTGAGAATGCTTGTGAATGTGACGAGAGCTATGTACATAGGTAGGACGATATACGTAGGACGATAAAGCATTTTCAAATGCCAATTGTCGGAAGAATGGAACTTCAAACGGAGCTCTTCACCGTACTTTACCTTCAGTGCAAAATACTTGAATGAAAGACGTATAGCTACATTGCACGACTGAAATGGCTGCAATGTCCATTAATAGCGTAGTACCACTGAAGTATTGAAAATTTACATGTTACACAAATATCCTCTCAATTATATAGGAAAATGATGCCCCCAAATATTGGAAATTTAATGAATTTTCCGGGGCCGGTGCATTTTAAATTCATGATCCAATTTGAGTAGTAGATTGCTTTTTGGAAATTCACTTACTATAAATAAAGTAGAAATCTTGAAAGCATTTGCATTCTCTTTTGAAGGTACAGAGAATAAAGATGCGGAGGAAGTGACAAATCGGGACTTAAAGGATGGCTCGGTACTCTAGTTCTAGTAAGAGTTAGAATAATATTCACCTATGCAACTGATGACGGGTCCAAATCCCAATGCTGAAGGGAAATTTGAATCTGTGTTTCAGATGTAGATGTATCAGCCTACTTAGCTGTGACAGCTACCTTCGGGGAAATTATCAAATCCAAGGATGATTCTGGCCTCCTCGTGCACTTTTGTCAGGAAATTAGTGGGTCTAACACCCCTGAAAGATCGCATAGTTAACAGTTTTGCAGCAACAACAAAGAATTGGACAAGCATATACTGTGGGTAGCAACTTTTGGCAACACAGGATACTGCTCAATCAGACACGTCCTAGAACATCAACACTAACAACAACGCCAGATCACTTTATGCAGACTAGATACAAAATTTCTCTCTATCTGAAGTCCATTTGGGGCTACAGGGATACAATAGTTCATGGAAGACGTTGTTTTAAGGAGCTAAATTAAATTTTATACTAACAAATTACCACTTGAGCATAGTCTTAATAAAACCACCATTTTCATGGAAAGCTTTCGCAATCACAATGCCGGAACCCTACGCACAATTGGGAACAATTTTCAATCAACAAAAATGTGTAATGACTTTCACAAATCTTAGAAAACAGTATGATAGACGTTTGGATTGTGAACAACGACCATTTTCATTTTCACCATTTTTCACTTGAGGAATAATCGAGCATTGTTTTTTGATCGGTTAAAGTTTTTTGTTATTGACTTGTTTTTGCGATGATTGACAATTTATCATTCTAAAAAAAGCAGTTTATTCCTATGTTCGACAAAGAATGCTGTTTCATCAAACTTTGCCAAACCATAAACCCTCAGGTTTACAATGGAAAAGCTGAGATAAATATTCCCAAACGAATTCAAAGCCAAACACGGAAGCTTACCCTGGTCCCCCCACCCGTGGTCAGATCTTTTTATTTTTGGTAAGGATATCAAGAAGCATGCATATCCAAAAATCGGTGAGCGATTCAGGACTTAAAATAATACTTCACTGTGAGGTGGCCGCCATTAGAATAACACTTCGTCACATATTCGCTTATTCGTTACAGGATGCTTTTTCTAGAGGGATAAGACTTTAAAATAAAATCCAATAAATTGTTTTGATTCACATCAATTTTTTATTGGAAACAAAATTTCTTGCCATTTTTACTTAAATATTATTTAGGGCGTGTTAACGCCTCGACTGGCTCCGAGCAAGTCCAAGCGCGGGGACCGAATTTTCTATTAGTTTTAAATTTAATTTTTAAACTATTAATTGGGGCCGTATTTCACTAATAACGAGGCGAGGACTGCCAAAACTTTTAGCGTCTCTTTGCGGAACAACTGTTACAAAAAACGACATTAAAATAAGAGAATAATAAAAAAAAAATGAGAAAAGAAAATGGAGTCTTCTCAGACGTAAAGATTAAAAAATTATGAAAAAAATAAATAAATCTAGATTAAACCCATTAAGACCAAGACCAATTAAAATTAGATTAAGACCAAGATTAAACCAACACTAAACCCGATCGGATATGGTTTACATGCATAAATTAATATTAGGAATACAACTTTGCTTCCGCCGTTTTTTTTCCGAAATTCTTGGCTTTACTGTAAAAAACTGGTTACACATTTATGATTCAAAGTATTATCCGTCGCTGGCCACTACTTTCCCCCATCTTTCGGGCAGCGTAGGAAACCCGTGGTGAAAAAACTGATCAGCTTTTGAAGCGATCCACGAATCGATCCAATTTTTTACTTCTTCATAAAACCGGAAGTGCTGGTCAGCCAGGCCATGTGCCATTGATCGAAACAAGGGATAATCCGACGGAGCAAGGTCTGGAAAATACGCCAGGTGGGGTAGGATTTCCCATTTCAACATTTCCAAGTATGTCTTGACCACTTTCGCAATATGGGATCGAGCATTGTCATGCTGTAAAATCACTTTATCTTGTCTCTGTTTGTATTGCGGCCGTTTGTCTTTCAACACCCGGCTCAAACGCATTAATCGCGTTCGGTAATGATCGCCTGTGATTGTTTCAGTCGTTTTTAACAACTCATAATACACTACGCCGAGCTGGTCCCACCAAATACTGAGCATGAGTTTGGAACCGTGAATATTCGGTTTGGCCGTCGACGTGGAAGCATGGCCGGGATATCGCCATGATTTTCTGCGCTTGTGATTACCGTAATGAACCCATTTTTCGTCCCCAGTCACAATGCGATGTAGAAATCCCTTACGTCTTTGCCTTGCAAGCAGCTGTTCACAAGAAAACAGACGCCCTTCAACATCTCTCGGCTTCAACTCGTACAGCACCCAATTTCCTTGTTTCTGAATCATTCCCATAAATTTCAAGGGTTTTGAAATGGCTTGTTGCGTCACTCCCAATGATTCTGCCAATTCGTGTTGCGTTTGACACAAGTCTTGATCAAGTAATGCCTACAATTCTGCGTCTTCGAAAACCTTCTCTCTTCCAACGCCATGCTGGTCTTCGACGTCAAAATCACCATTCTTGAAGCGATGAAACCACTCGCGGCACGTTCTTTTACTAATACCACTTTTTACTAATTACTAATTTTTTACTTTTTACTAATACCAATACACCATAGGTATTTGAGAGCATTCGATGAGCCTCAGCCGCAGATTTCTTCATACTAAAGCAGGAAATTTAAACCTCCCGCAAATGACGAGAATTTCGACTAATCGACTAATATTTCGATGGTGTTATGTTTACAAATACCTAAGCTTATTGTATGACATCTACGATGTATTTATTTCGACTACCACTGTAGGTATTAACTTGCTGTGGAAACGAATATGGAAACATAAAACACAATTAATATAACTACTATATTTTAAACAAATCTCAAAACACAATTTCAAAAGTAATCTCGGCTTAAGGTAAATCCGAAGACTCTCCTCGATGACGGTTGTAGAAAGAAGAAGGTAGCAACATCTATCTTGAGTCGTCAGCGCTGTGGTGGCGAGCTCCATAACTTAATTTTATTGTGGCATAGGTGGCGGCTTTTGAGTTTGAGTATCGCTACACCACTTACCGCTACAACCATCTACTGCAAAACGGCGGAAGCAAAGTTGTACACCTAATACTACGTTAAACCAAACTTTTCGTTACTTTAATTTCCATAAAAAATCCAATTGCGTCGATCACCTCGATACTTGTCCCTCACTACCCGCTGGAGTATTTGAATTGCTGTCTCGTCAGTTGTAAAGGCGAAAAAGATCAGAAACAGTGTTTCCGTTATACATATATATGTATATATAGATATATCGTATACACTATGCACTATCACCATGGACACGCAGCAGGTGATATTTAAACACACTCCAACATGTTTTACAGAATTTACGTTGAGGATACCAATACGAAATTCATGTGCTTGTAGCGTAACGGCATGGCTGGCCGCGGTGGGAATGAGGTTGCTTCCTGTCTTCTGAAGGTTATTACGTCTAATTGAACTCCAAAAAGAAATTTGACAGTTTGGTGTAACAACTGCGCTAGCCAAATATAAACGGGATAATGTTAATGATTATGATCTATGATGTTGCCAAAATTATTCTTGATTGTATTAAATCTAAATGAAGTTTCGGACCACTCATAGATGCTATGCTAGTTTGGTGTTATCAAAAGGAGAAAAAGAGTTTGTAATCCTTTGGTACCCGAAAAAATAGCGGAAATGATTGCAGGCATAGGGCATGTCAGCCTTTCAACGTCTTGATTAAGAAAGAAAAGGATTTTGACGACATCTCCGCTCAATGCGATGCATTTCTAAATACATCGCAAATACATTAACTTTTTCAGCTTAACATTTAAATACATTTACTTTTTACAAAAGATAAGACAACCTTCAATCAAATGGAACCATGGATGGAGCATAGCATCTTTAAAACAGGAAAGCCTGTCAATGGCATGTCCAGAATTTACTCTTTACCTCCGCATGGATAATGGTTAGTCATTGGTGAACTTCACAAAAGACTTAGTTTTCTAAGATAGAATTTATGGATACAAAATTTCATGCATTTTTTCAACTTTGTGCATAAATAAATACGCTTATTAACTTTCGAATGCTTTTTCTTGATTTAAAAACCAAATAAAGTCATAAATTTTCATATGTGAATTTTTTGACGTGACAACGTCTTCTAATTCGATGAAGCTGGCTGCACGCACGAAAAAACATGACTCATGCGGCGTTACCTCGCTCTGAGGCGTTCCATTTAAGGCTTGAAGTGCAAGCGAGAGCGCGGAACGAGCGACAAAGAGGCACAATCGGCCTCCGCGTTCGGCAGCGTTCGACATCTGTCTCTCTCCTACTTGAGTGAGCGATGCGTCCGCGTGGACAGCTGCTATACAATAATACATTTACATGTTTTCGTCAAGTATGAAGTGCAGTGAAAAGTGAATGTGGTGTCAATTGTTTATAGCAACGATAATTGCGGCGATAAAGGTAATGATTCTTTCGATATTAAATATATGTTCAGTGATATATTGTCGAATATTCGTGCTTTAATCATTAAAATAAAGAGCATCGGTCCGCTAGTGCAGCAATTGTAGGTTATGCTATAATTGACAAAACTATAACAATAAGTTAACAGAACTATTTCACGATGAGTAAAAAATCAATTACTTTACTATTCGATCGAAATAATTATGGTTGAATTACAATTATTGCTGAATCATGAACAACTTGTTCTTTATTTGAATCACAATGCTAGTTAAGTCTTCTTTTTCTCATCTAATTATATATTATTAAATCTTCTATCACATATTTACAGATGATCAGTTCAAATTTTTAAATGTGCGCTTATTTTTCGTGCTGAGGACTAACGGGATTGTTACAGTGCACCGTAACACAAAATTGTCAAAAGTACCACAAGCTTTACCATGCTTTTCGTATAACTGCAAGCTCTTTAAGTGAAGAGCCTCCACCTGCGTCGTGGCACGCATAAAGCGTGATCGTAGTGGTCCTGTTGAGAAAAAATCGCAAACTCACCAAAGCCGCAAATATTTTTTTTGATACTTGCCAAAATAGACCACAATTTAGAAAAACTTGCATTCTATCTGATACGCTACTTCATTCTGGTTATTATTATTGACTTTTTCCCATAATCCGATCATGAAGCCTTTCGAAATTTCTTTATTAAGTCCCTTTATGTGTTATTATTTAACATTCTTGTTGAAATTAAATGAATCACTAAATTGTCATCAGAGGGCGTTCAAGAAGATTTCTGAAGATTTCTGAAGATTTTTGACCCTCCCTCCCCCCTGTGTAACGCGCAATAACGTTTTTCTGTACCATAGTATAATATAAGTATACCCCCTTTAACGCATCGTAACGTTTAACAAGACCCCCCCCCCCAAATTGCGTTACGTAATACTTGAGGAATCAATTCATTAGGAATCAAGATGCTCGATTACAGCAAATATAGCAATTGATCTAATTATTGATGTAACCTGGAAAATAACCCATAATTATAATCAATTAACATGCCGGAACCATCACATTTTTTAACATTACTATAGGTGATACATGTAAATGAAATAATTACCCATAAGGTCAAGTAATGCCATAAAAAATCACTACCTCTCTACTTCATCAAACTAATCGTTTTCCTTGCGTACGTGTAATCTTCCAACATAAATCACAGCTGATGTATCCTAAAACACTTTGCAGAGAATAAATCGATGTAAGGCTAACCCATCATTTTTCTTGATTTCCATTTCTGTGAAAAATTCCTTCAGAAAATCTGAAAACATTACATATGATACATAGAGCCCCTGCCTTTAATCAACTTTTTTGACTTCTAACTTTCTTTTTTGGGATGGAAAAGGATTCATACCGACACAGGACTCGTAGTTGAAGGGTTTATTAAAGATTGTGGATCAAATATCAAGCAATCAAAATAGTGCAAGAAAAAGATTTCTTAAAGATTCAACGTAACCGCTCAATATTTTACGGTCGAACTTGAAAGTGAAACTTTCACAGCAACTACTTAAGCTTTCTCTCCTTAGTCCCTACTATATATGCGGAATTGAGAAAACTTGTCGTTCGAAAAAAACGCGTAGCATAACTATATATGAGGAAGAATATCGCAAAGGCGAGCATTGTTGCTGAACTTTTTATAACGCGCCAGATACAAAAGAACCGAAAAAGAAAGTTTCGACAACTTAAGACACGAAATAGATTCTAGGAGAGGAGAAAGTTGGAAGAGCCTTCCAACGAAAACGCATAAATTTTCCTTTTTATGGAAAGTTTTCCTATTTGAATGTTTATTTTTAGGCAAAGTAAAACTACTGCCACAGGACATATGCTATCAATATTCCTCCTTACATGCCTGAATGTATGTGTTTTTGTGTTGAAACAACGAAAAGTTTTCATCACTGAACCCACCGATGTGAGTCAGAATCAAATTATTATTTTGCTGAACTGCTCCTGCATTCAGTTGGAGCCTTGAAAGAAATCAAAGTAGTTACTCAGTTTCTTGTCGTAAAATAAAACTTTACGATTATTTCCAGCCGATATAAAACTTGATTATTTTATTGGTCGGATTGACAAGCAAAAACAAGGAATTGTTTTCGAAAAGATTAATATCTATTTGATTGGGATGGTTCTGACATTGATTGCCTAATGAGGAAGCTAATTTTAACTCCCCCAAGTCAAAGCTGACAAAGGCTATTTAAGAATGAAATTTTTTTTGAGGAACTCGATCTTTGACCTGTAATGAATGCTTCAAAACTACCCTCTAACACACTTAAGTCAGTAATTCATTACTGTTAACATCTTCTTCTAACCTTCTTTAATCCAGTAATGATGAAAACGTGTAAGGAACTAATTTAGTTCATGACTACCATAATCTATTTCAAAAACGTCACATTTCGTTTGGCTTTCTATGTGTTTTCCTCATGGCGGAGGCCTTTAACAAACATGATAAAATGGCACGAAATATCCTTGAAAATAACTTGAAATTGAATACACTTGAGCCGTATGTTTATAATTGAATATAATTTGTGGGTTCTACCAATCCAATATAGTTTCAGAATCTTAGGTAGAACTGCTTGGATTGGAACTCTTAAACTTGATCTTGATCAAGGGTCAATGGGAATCTCCGAACGGCTCCAAAGTCTGCTTAAAATATTTGTCGATTCCTAACAAACTAGCAACGCAACAAATAAAAGAGTACCACACAATTTCATGCTTGACTTTAGGCTAACAACAAAACTTATCCGACTACTAGAATATCCACAACATGTTGATTTCAATTGGGCAAGTCATTTTCAAACACAGTTTGACAGAAGTGCTCAAATAGGAAATTTATAATATATATTACATATTTCGTATTTAAGAACTTCACTTCGTACCAAAAAAAGGTGAAAAACAAACCCCTCCTCTGATTGATTTGTCACTGGAATACGTCCTCACAAAGCTATTAGTGAAAAATTTATATACACTGCTCTACAGCTCAAGGCAAGCAGTAGACTATATAGTTGTCATCAACACTATGCTGCACACATTTTCATCAACTAAAAATTTTCTTCGATCAATATCCAGCATCAAACGTAGTTAGTCTGAAAGTCAAAACTAATTGCGGGAAGTCAGAGAGCTGTCAAACCCGACGGCACTCATACAACAGTCTGTCCAACCCGACTAGAAGCACTCGCGTTATACACGTGCAGCAAAACAGAGCATAAGAAAATAAAATGCACAAATGATGCATCGAGGGTGCATGGACTTGCTGGAGAGGGTATTCATGCAGATTGAAACCACTAGAACTCATAAAATTGGGACATCTAGCCCAAAATAATATGTCAAACGGTTCCAGGCTATATACCCCGGTCAACAGGGGACATTACTGGTCAGTAGATAAGTATAATTGGGCCACTAGGAGTCCGAAACTCAGTGTGGTGAAAAGCCTTCACTCCCCAATACAAAAAATAGTATAATACTTATCTGAAGGTTCAGCGTTACCGTCGAAGAAACCTATTAAATTGAAGCCCAAACCTTTCATAGATGACATATTTAGTACAGAGAGTAATACTTTTGTCACGTGAAGGTCAACGCTACAGCATTCAAATGAGTCATGTTTCTGATCGTTGCGAGAAACGCATCTTGGGCAGGACAAACAGAGAAGCATTGAACGTATTGAGCATTAATCACAATCGTACTTTCTACCATTTTCCTTGTTTGGGCCACATTTTAAACGTAACATTCAACTCGTAGCTATTCTCAAAGATATAAAACTGGATATCCTTAAAGAATAATCAGCCAGTGATCACCTGTACGAAGTGATGGTATCCAGGACAGTGCTTCTTGGCGCTAACGTGGAAGATGCATGTAACGAAGATCGTTGACATGCTCGAAAGATAAAGATGATGAATTGACCCCACCAAGGACTAGAAGATTCGCTGAATAAGACATATTGAATTCAGCGGTAAACATCATCTTATCTCTTGTAAGACATAATATCCCCATCGAAGACTTAGACACAATAGGCGTCTTTAAAGTGCAGAGAAACAAAGGAAGAGTCACAAACTCTACGGAGAAATTCTAATGACACGGAACCCAGGCAAAGAAAGTAACTGAATGGCATTCTATCACTGCATCGTACATGCATATTTCCTCCGATCATAGTGTAATGGCATCATTGTCTCTTCCGTCAAAAAACGTGAAAACCCTTTGCTAACCAACAGTTATCGCCAAATTTCCCTGCTGTTCTCCCATTGGAAGATTTTTCAAAATTGTCAAAAAGGACTATATGGACAAAAACCTGGTTACAAATGAAATCATAACACATTTTTAGTTCGCAATCCAACCCCTCCTTTCAATTTATCAAGCTGTCTTACTTCTCAAAACGAACATCTGTTCTAACCTAGTTAACAAGTCACCCATTACGACCTGTTTTCTAGAAATATGTTAAACTTTTGACACGGTATTGCAAAACGGTCCGATACACAAAATGTTCATTACTTTTTATCCTCGCTTATGTGAACTAATCCAATCGTTCCTTACCGAACTAGCATCCTCAATCAATATTAGCGATACTTTGTCCCATAATTTTTCAGACTGATGCGGAAGTCCACAAGGTTCTGTTCTGTCTGCCCTCCTGTTCCCAATAAATACCCCCCCTCATGCGTAAGGCAAAATCCCGCCATAAAACCTTCTACAGTGAAAGTTCCCTGTACGGACAGCTCCCTTAAGCGGACATCTCTCTACAGCGGACTCTTTTTTCGAACCATTTTTTTTATATGACTCTAATGCATATAATGATGATCTCAAGATGTGAAACAATTACGACAAAAATTACCAGCGATGCTATTAGGATACCAACCACGAGATATCTTCAACGCTGATGAAAGTGGTTTATATTTTAGAGCTTTGGCAGACAAAACATGAACTTTTAAAGCTAAAATGTGCCTATGTGGCAAAATGGCAAAAGAAAGATTGACAATAATGTTGTGCGCAAATATGATAGGAGAAAAAGAAATGCTTTTGGTTATTGGAAAAGCTGCTCTACCACGAGCAATGAAAAATGTTGCAGTTAATAGTTTGCCTGCTACGCGGACTCTTTATAAGATGACAAAATCTATAATGACAGACTGACTTCAAGATATGGAAAGGAGAATATGACTCAAAAAACAGAAAATTTTGCTTTTTCTGGACAATGTTGGGTCGCAACGTACATATCTGTATTTGGAAAACATTAAAATAATATTATTACCTCCTAATACCACAACTGTTTGTCTGCCCATGGACCAGGGGATTATTCAGAATTTCAAGTTCTACTATCATAGTTTACTTCTGAAACATGTTCTTTACAAAATTGATAACGTTTTCTATACCTCAAAACATTCAAAATCCATTAAAGTTTTGGATGCTATTTACTTTATCAAAAGGGACATGGGACAAGGTAACTCCAGATACCGTACAAAAATGCTTCACCAAAGCAGGTTTTAAAAAATCTGTAGTTAAACAAGTTGACCTGATGGAATATGATGCAGAAGATGATCTCTCGCAGCAACCCTAGCGGAGTTTTGAAGGAACTTCAATGAAATTGAATCACCTGATCAACTGGATGAAGAGTTTATAAATTTGGATCACACTTTATCAATTGAAGAGGGAGGAAATGAAAATGAAGGAGCCGGAATTAATATAGCGAGTACAGAAGTAGATGATACTTTAGATATAGTATCAGATGACAGTGACGAAGAAGAAAATGAAAATCGTGGTCCAATCAACACTTACGCCAGTGCCTTAGAGGCCATTGGAAACCTTAAAAAGTTTTCAAAGAAAGATTTTGTTGCGTTTGAATATTTAAAAAATGTTAAATCACATTTTCAAAATTGTTTTTTGTGAGAAAAACGTGAAAAACGAAATCAATAATACTTGATTTCTTTAAAAAAAATATTTTTTGTATTTCTAAAAAAGTAAGAGCACGTTAGTCGTTTAATTACGTTTTCTTTTACATTGCTTTATGTTTGGTACTTTCTTATATACGGACACCTCCTATAAGCGGACAAAATTCTTGGAACCGTGAATGTCTGCTTATGAGAGCTTTTACTGTATACCATCCATTACATCGATGACATTATCACTTATACCTCTTCTCGAAACATTCCCTACTACACCATATACTTCAACCCCCACATCCATTTCCCACCCTTAAAAATAAGCAATTCAACTCTTCCGTTTTCAAAACAGATAACTTACCTTGAAGTCAACAATCACCAAAGACTGTACGATGCCTCTCAATCCAAAAAAAACAATGAACAATGCTACTAACTTACTCAAAGCTCTTTTCCCACTTATGCACAGAAGATCATCCCTCGCCACCAAATTATGTGTTACTTCACATTCATCCACTCTCTCGTCAACTTTGACTTCCCTTTTTGGTGTTATCAATCACCAGCACAAGTGGAACTCCTCCGCATTAAGGAGTATCTACTTCTCCTAACACTTTACCAACAAAAAATACCTCTACTACCAAGCGGCAATTCGTCACATTGACCATTTCCTCATAACATTCCTCCTCAAAACTTTAGCAGAATGCATTGACCATTCATATTTTTCTCATTCCTCATGTCTAAATTGTCCCATTGTCTAAAGCCTCAGCATCAACGACGTTAACTTCGTGGTCCACGATCCATTTTTCCCAATTATTCAGAGATCTACTCCAGTAGCGAACTCTTTGGATCCAACAATAGAATCCAACTCTAAAACGCAACACGAATTTCAACAGGCTCTACTCTACTTGGAATGAACTCGTGTCAACCCCAAATTGCTTCCATGTGATTGCTTCTTACAGAATTGCAGCTTACTTCACACGGTACTTCAGTCGGCAATAAATCAAAGCAGCCATTTAGTACAATTTAGTACTAAATATTGTTTATTTTTTCTTTGTGGAAAATCGAGTTTAATTTATTCAGATCGGTTCCTATAGAAGATCTCTAAACTTCAAAATATTGTTCAACTTTATACAAATGTAACGTTTCTTAATTTCTTTAATAAGATAATTACCCAAATTGAACTTAAAGATTGAATTTAATTTGAATTTCATTACTCAAAGAGTAATGTGTGGGTTATACTTTTGCTATTATGGAACTGACCCAATATTTTGATAATAAACAAGAACGCTGCTACAATTTATTACAATTACACAAATTTTTGAAAACATTATTCTTCTTTACGCTGACTAGTGGGATCTTAAAACAGGACAGCAATCCAAAACATACCACCAAGTTAGCTCAAGCTTGGTTTGCTAAGGTATAGGTGGGCTAGCCCAATCTCCTGACACGAACCCCAATGTTTTATAACATTTTATTGTAAAATTTAACGAACACTGTTATTTTGTCGATTTTAGAAGCAAAATTTGTTGAAAGTCGTCATGTTGATTGGAATTAATTTTTATTTTGTAACTATATACACTGAAACAATATATTGAGAATAATAGCTTAATAAAACAATAAAAACTGTTTGAGGATTTTTACGTACAAATCTTGCACAAGTTCCACTGCTATTTACTTCATCCAAGGATTTATTAAACGAAATCCACCCGCTTGTTTTACCTGAACTCTACCAGATCATACTTCGTCCTTTAACATCAGTTTTTTTTTTCTCTTTTATTAACAGTCTGGGTTGGGTTTACTGTCTAGCGAAAAAGAAACATCTAATTTTATAATATTTTTTTCATTCCATTCAGGTCTTAGATAACACTCTAGTTGCTAAGCAGAGAACAATATAAAATTGTAATATTTGTAAAACAATTCGTCAAGCAAAATACCAAATAAAAGATTTTGTTTGGCCGATATTGCTGAAAGCATTACCCATCGATTTTTCTGAATTTTGGTAGGCATCCCTAGCAGTGTTAGGTTGATCGCTCTTTCCTTTTTGAATTCGAATTTTTCAAACAATAACCAACAACACCTGATTCTTTTTTGCAAGGGTTTAATGGATTTCTTCACTCTTCAGGTATGATATATGTGGACACCAATGTACATTTAGGAAAAAAGGAGATGGGACAAAACGAGGAAACGAGTAAGTTAGGGCGCAAAGAAACAAACAGGTGAAAAGGAACTAATCAGGGTCAACTTTACATTTCAAGTCAGCAAAAGCGTACAATAAACCGCGGCAGGCGTAAAGGATAATAATGGAAGTTGCAGCGGTCATCAAGGAAGCTTGTACTGGAAAAGTTGCATCGCATCTGACTCGTTGCTGTTGATTATTTTCCCTCATTTTTGTACAAGGTAGTAAATTGGATATTATAGAAAACATCACAATAAGTCAAAAAAATTAAAACGCTGATGAGCCAGGATTAAGGGAACTGTAACGCATTGTTATTCTATCTAATCAAGGAATAGTAACTTTTTGAAACGTTACAAAAATATAATAGTTTTTGCAATCATTCAAATCGCAGTAATTATCCTGTCCCATATAACGGATTATTGCTTCAAAATGTGAACAAAACTAATGAAGTGCTGGAGAAGACCAAAATAATTAAAAAAAATTAAGTGGGTTATATGCTTCATTCACCTGAAAACCAGGCCTAATTTGAAAAATGTATCCCAAGGTCTCTGGCGTAGATATTCGTGTAAATCTTTTTAAGGTTTCATAAATACACTATCGATTTAATTTATTTTATTGAGTTTTTAGTATTATATTTAACAAAACGGCGGCTATCTCATTCCCATCTAAGAAAATTATATAAAATGGTGACAATGATACTGTTGCGAAAAATTATCTGAAACGAAAAATTTAAAAAAAAAGTTTAATGTTGTAAACCAGTGGCTATTGAGTGAACCCAAAATAATCGACTTTTTACAATAATAAAATGTTGGGCGCTTAACAAATATTTTTAAAATTAGATTTTTTTGAAAATTTATTTTTGTTGATATTCAAATGTATAAAAAAATAAAAAATGAATATTTTGATACGTCCGAGAGTCACACGATAACTATACATGCGTACAATAATTGGTAAATAATTGAGAAAGATCGATTTAGTATGTTAGGCGAAATCATTGTTGAGGCTGAAGAAAGTGGCTTCGTGTGAGAAGCGTTAAAACTTTACATTTAAAAAAAAAGTATAATAAAATTATAAAAAGTATAAATTAAAGGTACGCATAGTAGCTCAGCAATGCCGATTTCATAAATATCTTCATTTTCTTCAAGAAGCTCATTCTCATGGGTTTTACCATCCCTCTGCTTGGCCTTGCTGTCCTTGAGAGCTTCAGAGCTGTCGTGGTTCGCTTTGCATATGCGAATTTTATTGAGATTTCGGGCATATTTAAGCGATGTGGGACCAATCTGGATGCTAATAGTCTCTATTACTTTCAAAATTGGTCCAAATCCTTCGTTGTAAATACAAGCTGCAATATGTTTTGCACTGTCAACAGTATTTCCGCCGTTAAATATATGGTTATGAGGTATTTGCCACATGCTAATTTTAAAACGTTTGTTATTATCTTGTTTGGGTCCCCTAAGCATCTTTTTAATAAATGGACTTTAGTCAAATCTTACTATATGGGTTTTAAAATCTCCGAGACTACTGGAGAAAAGGCACCAGGATGATTTTAATTTTCTCAAGAATTTCTAGCTTCACTTTGTCGGTACTGCATCATGAATCGGCACGTATGGGGTAGTTGGTACACCGCCGTTTGGCGTCTGTCGAAATCTTATGATAATATGTTGCCCAGATTGGCTCACGCATTTTTTCAACTGAATTTCATGATGCAAATTAACTTAGTCATGATAAGTTGACTGCTTCTATCATCAATTGATTCGTCAAAGTGGCGATTTTTAGAGTAGGAAATCGTTTTGCTGCAGGCGACGCTTTCTTTTTCCCTTACCTTTTTCTTTTTCAACTTTTTTTCTGACCTTTTAAAGCTTTTCTTTTGGGTCAGAGCTTTTTATAGCTTTTGCTACGCGTTGACATAACCTTTTTTTTACATGTAAAACACACTGTAACTTTTTCATAGTGAAGAACACAACGTATGTACGAATTAACATATGGAGCACGCGCGTTCAAACAAGTATAACTTTAATAATAATGCCAGGACCTGCCAAAAACTTTAACATAATATGCTTGAGCGTATTTACTTTCAAAAAAGCGCAGCGCGCTCAGGCAGCTTTCGATGAGTTGGTTCCAGAAAAGAATATAAAGATTCAGAAAGATAAAATTAAATAAGTTTCTCGAAGTTTCTTCGATGTAGTGATACTTACTGTAAACTTACTTACAAACTTAACTTACTTACTTCTTTAACCGGAATGCTAGGAAAAAGAGCTTTTACATCGAATGAAACTAACTTTTCATCCCGTTCAATGTTGATCCCTTGAAGTTTTTCGATGAGTTCCCCAGTGTTTGCAATTGATCTACCACCTATATTCATTCCTAAGCTCTCAACTTCCTTGATTAGCCATTTCGCGATGTTGTATGTGGGTGAATTGGTATCAGCTATGATTTCTCGAAATTCATTCCCTGGCTTATGAATTTTTGGCTGGAAGCATGTGAGCATGTGAAGGAGGCGGAAACAATATTACGTAATAATACGAGCAAAGATCAGGTTAAATCAGCGGTTGCAAAGCACATTTTAGATGAAAAACATAGCATAGGAGAACGTGATGTGGAATTGGTGAAGGAAATCAATCAATGGTATAAAATGGACGCATATGAAAGTTTAATAATATCGAGGGAGCCAGCTGAATTGCGGTTAAATCAGGACTTAGGAAACGGTTACTCCTCCTTAATGGATATTTTGAATAAAATTACGAAAAAACGAAACGCATGTCGGAATAGGGATTAAGCAAATGGTGTAGGTAATTAAAGTAATGAAGTGAAGTAGGTAATTAACGTAGCATATGAAGATATATAAATTAAAAAACATATATTTTTACGAAGATAATTTTTGCCCACGAATGATTTATGATCAACGATTGATAGTTGTTACAAAAATAAAAATATGAAAATAAACTTGTATAAATAGATAGGACTAGTAAATAAGATATGTTAGTTTGCACTGAGGATGGAATAGGTGTATATTGCGAAACCCGCGGTGTTTGCAGAAATAAAATAAAAAACAAGGAAAATTAAAGGAAGCTATTGTTTTTATTTTTTAATCGAATACGTTCGTTGAAATTGTTGACGAGGATTATCCAACTAAACCTATATTTAAAGAATTTATAATACTTAAAAAAAATTTCTTAGTAGTAGAAACAAGAACTAAGAATTATTATTTGTAACTAGAATTAGTTAGTTGGTAATATTTTGATAAATAATATGAATTGATTCAAGCAATAAGGAAATGTACATAGAATTTTCGTTTCGGAAGAAAACTTGAGCACAATGCCTCAGAACATGGGAAAATGACCGAGCTGTCATCCGTCAATTTGGGTTCAGTGGAAGCTTAAGAGGAACACTTCGAAGAAGAATACACAGCAAACATTTTGTCGGAATTTCATATGCGGCGCGTAAAAATATGGAAAGAGCGAACAAGAAAACTTTTCTTTTTCCTGTTTTCTGGATTCAATTGTAACTTTATGGGTTGATCAGGTTGCTGTTGCCAGTCTCAGCAAAGAGTTTTAAGTGACTTTTTGGGTTATCCGTTTTCGGACTCGGTCGCTCTGATTTTTAATTATTAATTTGCATCACGAAATTCCCGATTATTTCTTGATCACGCATTATCCTTGTGCGGCTTTTTCAAAAGTGGTGTTTTACGCGATCAAGAGTTATCATTTGTGCGTTCTTCTTGATTTGTTTTCCGACTGCGCAAGTTATGTGTTAATTATGTGGTGAGTTTAAAATAAAAACACAATTTAAGTTCTGGATTCGAAAAAATGATACTTTACCACTCTTTGAATTCCGAACCGGTATGAGCATTTCACTATTCACGGATTCTCGACCAACTGTCGGAACGCATTGTCTGCATTTTTACAATATTTTACAACATATTTTAGCAATATATTTTACAACAAATGAATAGTTAGTTAAGTGTTTTAATGTCTTAATGCATTAGCACTTAAGGTAGTGTGCACCTAAGTAAATTTCATTTAAATAAATAAATAATTTTTTATAAAATCCAATATTAATGATTTTTGCATGTTGAATATATGAACTTTCTACATGTGGAAGCCGATTATAACAATTATAAAAAAATAATTTAAATAAAATAAAGTTATTGAAATTGTTCAATCACAATGTGGATGCATGGATTATGGGTGCTCTACTGTAAGTGCATGTAATAAAGTGTACATTGGACAACAAAAGAAACAGCTGTTATGCTGATTAGGATACTGAATAAATTTATAAGTAGCATTACAGCTACTTCTGGTGCTCTTTTCTCCAATTTTCACCAATTATAATGACAACTACACATGACTTCACTACTATATGGTCTTATTATGGATATGGATGGATATTCTTAAAATTTTCAGATAGTATGTGTGACATAAATATCTTCAAGATACTATACATTCACTAATATTGGCAGCTCCGCAACAAAATAGCGGCCGTTTAAAGTGACGTCACGTTGGCTTTGCTTTCTTTTGGTGGACTACATATCATAGTTTGAGTACAAAGTCCTTTTAACAGAAACGTGAGGCTGTGTACTCGACTCATTCAAATTATTATTCATGCTTATTATTCAGAAGAACTCATCTCTTTTGACTCGTTTACAATATTTCATGAGTGGAGCATCCGCAGTTACTGAGAAACATGAGAAACGAGTGGGCTGACAGGAAGGCTGACTTACGGATAGACAGGTCGTCAAACTAATAGATGTATTATTTTTTGAACAGTTTTATGAACTCCTAATAACGCTGTGCTTGAGCTTTCTGTGAATTTCGGCGAGTTTTGCGTTTATGCATATTGCAATTATCCGAGCTTTACTGTCTGCCGATTTTATTGATAAACTATAGATTTTTGGAGCTCGTCAGTTTTCCTTTTCCTGTTGTTATTAACACGTTGCAAGACATGAATTTTTTCCATAAGCTTGGTTTTAGTCATGTTTCGATGGTTTACAGATTTTCTGTAACTTTAAGCAAACAGAATTAATCTCACTATTCAATGTCTTTGTTGAAGAAAAGACTTCCTTTAGAGCCTATTTGTACTCCTATTTTGTTAACGTGGAGTCTGCAAGAATCTTATAGATTCCTTTTTACAAAAACAATAATCTGATCTGGCACTTATCAAAGCTTAAGACGATAATAATTATGTTTAATCAATAATTGCTCAATGTAAAAATGTTTCTTATTTAGTTCAGATACAATTCCACCATCGAAGCCAGTTCGTATTGATGACAATGTCGCGAAAAACAGTTCAAAAAGAAGCTTGAAATATTATGAAGTACTTGGCGATTGACTTCAGATCCACTCCTTAAACTCCATCCGATTCGCTATTCCTTAATTGTTATGCCGACATTACAAACGATATCGTTTCATATATATAAGTTGTCAAAAATATAAGCTGTAGGGACTGAAATATATATTATTCAGTCCCTTACTTAACTTAGATTTTTACCGTTGAAAGCAATGTCGACAGTAGAATTAAGAATAATATTGTTTCCGAATTAGCAAAGTGGGCTGCAAAATATTTAATAACCCATTCGACACTAAACTGTTAAAACACTTAACTGTTAAAACTTCCAGAGCACTACATTTAAGGTGTTCCAAAGAATGCACGTAGTTTGAATAGCACTCCCATTAATGTTACATCTGATGATGCAGACGCAGAAAACTTACACATAAAAAATTGACTGAAATTAGCAACAACTTCATCACATTATATTACGTTTAAATTCAACAATATAAATATCCTATCAGACTCAAATTGTATCAGTTTTTAAGTTTTCTTTTTCCATTTTAATTTGAAAGGGTTTATTCGTATTGGTTTGAAATGAAATACAAATATGTTTTAAATTAAGACATCAATTTTTTTGTGCTTTGTGATTTTATAAATATTATTTTATAAATATATATATATATAAATATTATAATACAAATAAATAATATAATATATAATATACAATATAAATAAATATTATAAATATAAATATATATAAATTTTATTTAATATTTTATAAATTAAAAACTTAAAAAAAAAACAAAACCGACTTTAAATGCCCTAAATATGAAAAACAAATTATAAAGAATCAATGCCAAATTCGTTTTCTTAAGTTTACTTACGATTCATTTTTAAGTTGTTAGAAACAAAGATACAAAACGGAGGAACTGATTTGAAACTGATGTCGCAAAATTTATTTCATCGGTTTCAGGCCATCTTCATGTCAGTTTTCTTAATTTTTCTAAAATTTCTTTTATTTAATGGGGTTTTCAGGCAATATTGACTTTCAGGAAAATAACCTGGAAAACTTTTATTTCAGAAAATACAGTAAACAAAACGATTGCCGACGATGTGAATTCATATCGCCATTTTGATTAATTTCAACAGCGATCTGAAATACTGCGGCAAATCGAAAACAAATCGCCATATCGATATCGAGAATTTTCGCGAGGTGCCATCACATGACAAAATATTTATGTAATTCAAGTGAATATGTTTATTTTTCTAAGAGATAAATAAATCACGATATATATATACCAAAAAAAAAGTGGTAAGCCAATTATTATGTGTGTGCTGAGATGTGTGAATGGAAGGATCGGAGCCGTTCACATTCGCGCTTTGGTCTCGTTTCATTCACAGTGTTGTTCCCATTTAAATCATAAGACCCCCTACGTCCGCGCAGTGAGCTTGACGGTTTTTCACTAAGTAAAGTAACTTCCTTCAGCCGCCATTATGCAGCCTGTGTTTTTGCAATTTGAATTTTTATTTTTATCTTTCCACCTTCTTCGCTGCGGATGCAATCTATCAGTTACCATAGGTGTGTTTATTTCGTGTCAGTTCATAATTTTTTGTTTATTGTTATTTTTTGTTTATTATTATTTCACCATAACCTTCCCACCAATACCCCATTCCTCTTTCCTTATAATTTTCGGCTTTTGATAAATAACTCTCCCCACATGAAAATACATCAACATTTTATCTTCTTATGCTCAGAATGAGTTTTCCGTGAAACTGAAATTTAATATAATTATCAGATTTTCTTAAATACTTTTAATAAATTATTTTGAGAAATTTTGCTAACTACAACTCATTGCATAATTTAGGGCAGGTGATACCTAAAACTAATTCATTTCAAAATTCAATGCTTCAAACTATTTAAGTTTTATAAACACCATCTTAAAAATAGCTGAAATTTTGCATTATTAATGGCCTATATTTTCACCTAAATTTAACCCCTTTCAACCCAAATTACTGAACTACGTACCCAACTTAAAGCCTGAACAAACTGCCGGAAAAAACATGTGCCAGGTGTATGCAAATCAATAGTTTTATTTAGCTCCATGACAAAATAGAACCAACCTGAATGATATCTTTGACCTTAGAAAAATAATTTAAATTCTTTGCTTCCATCGAATCACCGAAATACGCACAAATAAAAGGCGAAAAGGACAACTTCGACCTGCCACGGATTGTTGTGCGTGATTCTAATAGTTGTTGCTATTTACTGCTGACGTTCCTTCATCGTTTTGCTAATAGCTGATGGGTACGCGTACAAGCAAAACGGATAGAATGTAGGATGACCTTAAACTCTCAACATTTTCCCCCACAAGGCAACGATAATGACCTACTAAAGCTTAGAAACAATTAATCAGTGGTTGGGTAATCAGCGAAATCCCTTAGGGATAAAATAATTATCATGTCATGCTTTAGATATTGTGATTATTATTGAACATGATTGGAATTATAATGCTTTGGTGGTTGAACTCCTTTCTTGTTGTGCTATCAAAAGTTGTTGATATTGGAATAAAAGGAATGGAATGAAAGACGATAGAAGCTCCTTAGACGGAATCCTGATAGAGGAGAGCACCATAAATAAATGTATTGCATGATACTTCACAATAAATCTTCCCAACGTTTACCTCAACGAGAAAAAACGGATGGAGCAGAATAAAGAAATTAATAAAACCATAATTAATTTTACAATCAAGGTATCAAAAAAAATAATTATAATTATAGTTCCTTCCTCTTTTAATTTTTTTCTTTTGTGATAAATCCTGTCAAAATATTTTGAAATTCGATTGACTTAAATATGCATGACACAACATTCGTGAAATTCTATGATTCACATTTTCCAAGTATTTTTCATGACTTTCTGACTGAATGCTATAATTCAAAGATCACTAATACAACCTTACATTCTAATATGTCACACGCTGATACATCCATTTCCTGTTTTTCTCATAAGAAAAACAAGTAATTTTCGTTGTAGTTCAGTGGAAAACTTCACTGGACATTCATTCCATTTTCCGTCTCATTTCTTTAGCTGTTTCCTGGTACTCGAAATAAATTGAGAGAAGCTGAAGCTGTTCTCTGATTCATGGTTTTTATTCTCATATAGCCTTTAGGCGGCACTTTTTAGTTGCTTATTTCCTGACAACCATTCAATCCGATACAAAGAAAGTAAACGGATTAATATTAAATGGCAATAAAAGCTGAATAACATTAACAAAAGCTACTTTCCGTAATTTCCTGTTGCTAGCGTAAATATTGATACGCACGATTGCACTAACATTTAAACATATGAATTCGTAGAATTCCCATTGGTGCTTTTCCTCAAATTTGGCTTCCAAGAAATTAATATTAATATCTGCTAGACTTACATTTAAGGACTGTGTATTCACAGGGCACCGTATCCTTTATGGGAACTTATTATTTAACGCATTTTCGGAGAGAGTTGATGGGACTCATGAGATATAATAGGATGAAGCAGTTCTTGAATGAATTCTTTTATAGACGTAGTCGTATGTGTTCGTCATTGAATATAATAAAAGAAATGGCTGTTTTCAAATTTTAAGGTTAAGCACATTCCAAATGTATGTACACATAAGCAAATTTCGTGGCACATATGCTGGCATGCACTGAAACTTTTACTGATTCGAAATACATTTGTTGTAAGTAATTGAAAAATACATAACTTGCATATTCCATTCAACACATGTTCGCTCCATTTTCAAAGTTCTTAAACCAGGCTCGAATTTGAAGAAATGTGTTCCAAAAACTTATCGACTGGGAAGCACTTGCAACCAAAACTGCCGGATGAGCTTGTTTTCACGAAAATATTGAAAAAAACTAAGCTTTGGGGTTGTGACACAGTGAAATCAAAACTGCTCGTTTTGATCATCACCAACTAGAACTTTTCTCCATCTTTCTTCGACAAGTTCCAAATATTGACCCAATTTTCGGTTTCCTCCCAAAAAATGTTGCTCTGTTACACCAAGTCGAACGGAACAGTGTCTGTCTAATAAGTCCCGTCACTTTGACAGGACATTCAATCGGGGCGCCTAAAAAATTTTCTTCACGAATTTCGCAACATGTGACCGTGTGTTGTCGTGCTGACCGATCATTTTGCTGTACCACTTGACACATCAGGATCGTTTAAGCTTAATGCCTTTCTGTTCACCTTGTTCTCAATTTTACGGGTATCTTCCTCAGTAATGGCTTATTCGAAATGGTGTAATCTACATTAGCTCCGAGCTGATCCCACTGGATGTAGGGTAATAGTTTCTCCCCATGAACTCTATGCATAACCGGATTGACCCCATGAATTTTGAAATTTTGGGTTGTTGTAAAAATGAAAAGGAAAAATGACGTTTGACAACTCTATCTTACAACTGTATTGACGTATTGACCCCGATTTTATTGCCTTTGTACCATGTCCATTGTCTGCAGAAACTTTCAAATCCCTTCTTAATTCACCTTGAAAATTTCAGCTAGCTCTTCTAGCGATGAGCACGAAAATTGCCTCAGAAATATTTCTAGGCTCTATTCTTCCAACCTTATTTGTCAAGTTCAGTTTGTGAGTATTGTGAGCTTGTTAACATATTAATAAAATAGGCATAAAAATACTTAAAATAAAATAGGTAAATTAATCTAACTAAGCAACACTCTTAGTTGTATAAAAACAGATGTTAGACAATCAGTGGAAAAACGATTTAAGAAAAAGTTAGAATGTTTAAGGATTCAAATGGAATAATAGACCCGAAACTAAACCTCTTGAAGAAAAGTAATGGCTACAAGCCATAAGCGGTGTGTGATAAAAATTTAGCTATGAAGATTCACTCAGGTCGGCTATTTAAACCTTTTTGGTGTGAATAATTTTTGACGACGGTACTGGGAAGTTATTTGATGGATATGGGAATGTTGCTTATGTTAAATATAGTTAAAGGAGAGAATCTTAAAAAAGAAAAAAACATCTGATGTTTCATTTTTCATTACAGCCTTCCTTGTAAGTAATTTGTAAGTCAACCCCAGCCAGACAACGATATCTTCCCTTCAAACAAGTTCCTTTGAGCCATTTTACTCCGGCAAAGTCTTTGTTACTCTTGGTGGCAGCCCTGAAAGTCTTCACCCAGTGTGGTTCAGCTCCAGCTGGTAAGAAGAAGTCTTTTGATTATCCTTCAGATTCTTATAATTAAGTATTTTAGAGACTGGTTTCAGCTTCGTAGAAAAGAAAAAGTCACCAGGATCAATTCTTGGTCATTGCCAATCCTCTTAATTAAATCGACCCATAAATTTCCTAGCCTGTCCCCCTGTTTAATTGTGAGATTTTTGACACCATTTTCGCAAACATCTTTCTCGTACCAAAATCCTTTGTTATTACTTAATTTATGGTGAAAGTGTCGCTCGTTCAACGTTTTGGTCTGATTTTGAAGATGATGGACTGCTTGAGCTAGTTTGGTCTTCAACGTCCCTGAAGTGCCAAATGATGTGTGCCAGCAGAAAAAATGTGCTCTTCATAAACGATGGAACATTGTTTATAAAGAACGTGTTTTTGCGAGACAATTTTTCAACATTTAAAAGTCACACTCGTGGGTTCACCAAGTTTAACACAAAACTTTATTGCACAATGTTGCTCCAACTTTTGATACGCCATTTCTGTAACACAGAACAAAGACACAGATTCCCTGATGACGATCAGAATAAATGTGTTAGCCATACGGAGTAGACACTGCAGCTTAGAAAATCGAACGGATAAACAAACCGTTCTAGCCCAGGCCGGTAGACAGAAAGTTGTCAGATCGCCCACAATTCTGACAGACTCATTACTTTTCTCTTAAACCATATACGATGATTGCATTCTCAATATTGACGATTACACTTTTCTTTTGGAGCATGTTTAAGCCCCACTAACATTAATTTATAAAAAATTTACCAAAGCATGGGAAAATTAATAGAAAAGTTACCAAAGCATGGAAATAGGAGTTATCAAAGTTCTGCCGAAACCGGGAAAAAGCCGCACGTTCGCCCAAAATTGACGACCAGTATTTCTTTGATCGTAAATAGAGGGAATCGGAGGGAATTGAAAAAAACATTTTACAAAACTTAAATTCCCCCATAGGAACGATTGGGTTTATTGCTAGCACCCCACAGAACTCAAGGTGACAAAATTATTTCAACACGTACAGAATGGCAGAAAACTCATCGGTCTTAGTATGTTCCTCGTGGCAAAGACTTTCAAAAAAGTCTGGCATGTGGGACTAACATTCAAAATGCATGCAAATCCTTTACAACTCCGTGCAATTTTACTAACAATCGGCTGTTTCCACCAAGTCAAAACTCGTGTCAGAATTAACAACTTTCCAACCTTTCGAATCTTTCTAACCTTCCCAACTTGCTGCCAATCTTAGCTGCAGTGACAGAACGTAACCACTGTCAAAAATTCAGAACTACAACAATCCATTAACGTTCTTTTGTAGCACATTAGTAAATTGAAGATAAAATTCACTTTCAAACAGCTCTCCTGATATGAAGGAATGAAGATCACCAGTCCCAAAAACACAAGTCGAATACAATGGACAATGGCAGCTTAGCGACTGAAACTAACACGTAAAAACAGACTTTTTTAGATAAACCATATACAAACAAAATACAGACTGGTTTCTGGAATCCTTAGATCCCTACCCAATAAAGTCAAAAAATCTTAATTTAAAAAACAGGCAACCCATTTTTAGACATATACTACGACCGAAACTGCTCTTTAGCAGTACCCCTCTATGTCAGATGACGAAACCCAACAAGAAAGCGCTTAAACGTGTCAGAACCTTCCTTCGTGGAGAATCTTCGGATGTCCTTAGTATGTTGTTGTGATAGTTGGTATAGTGGAGCCAGTTAAATTCAGTACTTTTGCCCCATTCGTTGCTCCAAGAACCTTGACCAGTCTACAAAGACCTGCTTTTGCGTTGTCTCAGTGTTTCACTACATTCTAATCCGTACCGTCCGTTTCTTATCGGTTTTGTCTTATCTTTGCGTTGCTGAGAGCTTTGTATTGAGTGAGTTTGAAGGGTTCTAGGAAGTAGATGGATTTATTGGCAATTATTATCTCCTAGAAACAGACAGGTGGTTTCATGGGTGGGAGTGGTGGGAACTCCTCCTTGTCCCTATCTTGCGCAGCCTCCTCTTCGCTGGGTTCTTCTTTCAGAGTCTCTGAATTCTTCTTTCTCATATCATGCCTATGTCTTTTTCATCCCCTGATGAGGATACTGACTCAACGAATTGAGAGAGAGACTGTCTCTCTCTCTCTTTCATTTTTTACTTTCATTTTTTGATTGATTTATTTTGACTCATTTGTTTTTTTTTTTTGATATTGTTAATTTAGTAATATTCTTCTAGAACCTGGTCTAGCTGGATCTGCATGTGTTTTAGTTAAATACTACAAGGATGCTGCCATTTTAGTATTTTAAAGTGTTTGTCTTGTTCGTGTCTCGGTCCTATCGTTCTTCCCTTTTCTGTGATACGGCTCGAGGTTTTGATTAATAATAATAATTATACCCAACTCTTATCTTATACCAGTAAGTAAGTAAGTCTTTTTGTCCGTTCGTAATGAAATACAAATCACACCAAAAAAAGAATTCGACTCACCCAAGAATAGACTTTTTTCATTTTTCTTTTGTTTTGGATCGCTTGACTCTTTCGTGTTTTATATGTCATCATATGTCTTCTCTGACATATGATGATACATATGATCGCAATCACTTCACTGCACTGATAATCTTTTTTTATGGTCCTTTTTTGTTTCTATTGGTCGCGCACGTCCAGCACTGCTCGAAGCACTCACCTCACTACAGGGTGGGCCATCTAGCGTTTTAAATTTGAACTATCTATATTTCGACATTGCAAACGTCAAATACCATTCGGAAAGTGACTGATATTCAGTAAAAAGTATAAAATTTACGAAATGGGTCGCTATTTGCTAGAAGAAAACTGGGAAATATTGAAAAAAAATTTCCAAAGTGGTGAGTTGCCAACCCAAACTGTGAGAAATTTGGCAGAAAACTTGACAGACAAAAAGTGCCATCAGTTCAATTTGTGCAACAATTTATCAAGCGTGTAAGTGAAACTGGCTCGTTGGTGGATAAACCAAAACGTCAACGTTCATTTCCTGCGCGTTCAACCGAAAATATTCCGACTGTGGCTGAAAATGTTAGTGAGAATCCATCCACCTCAACTCGCCGTCGATCGCAAGAATTGAACATTCCACGAACAACTTTGCGACGAATTTTGCAACAAGACCTCGCTTTGAAGCCATACAAAGTTCAATTGGTGCAGCAGCTGAAGCCACTTGATCATCCGAGCCGTCTACAGTTCGCAGATTGGGCGGAAGATCGTTTGACCGAGGATAGTAAATTTTACCGAAAAATTTTACCTCAATTTTACCTTTCTTCGAAAATCGCATAAGCAGCGAAAGAGGTAATGTGAATTGGACTCCCAGAAGCTGCGATTTAACGCCATTGGACTATTTTCTTTGGGGAGCTGTTACAGATAAATGTTACGCCAACCATCCAAAAACAATTCAAAATCTAAAATACGAGATTCAAGCTGCTGTTGCTGCGATAAGGCCTGAAACCATCGAGAAAGTACTCCAAAATTGGGTTGATCGAATGAGCTACTGTAAACTTAGCCGTGGTGGTCATTTGTCCAAAATTGTTTTCCACAAATAAATTTCATATAATAACCTTTCAAATAAATATTCAACCTTTGAAAAATATCAAGCGGTTTTTTTTATTGACTTTTTAAATTTAAAATTTTATATGGCCCACCCTGTATATAATGAACATAGCCATGATAAAGAACTATGACCAAAGTCAGTTGACTTATGGGACTTATGTCATATGGGACAGAGCCTCTGGGCTCTTCGAAAAAAGGCAGTAATACTACTATTGATATTCATTGATTCTTGGCAAATCAAACTAGACAAATGTAGAAACCATTACTTAAGACTTTTTTAGGACAGCGAAAATACCGATGAGAATGATGAAAATACCGAAATATTACTATGAAATAAGAGTACTTTAAACCTCTAACACGGTTGTAAGGTTTTTAAAAACAAAATTTTGAAAGACGGGTAAAAAATTAGTATTTAATGTAAACCTGTCGCTTTTCTTAATGTTAATAAAAATAAATAAAATTTAAAATGCATTCCTCTGTAAACATCAAATATTTAAAAAAAAAATGTTGTTTAATTTTAACATGATCCCGCAATAGTTTTTGATTTTAACGGACGTAGCATACTTTATAACTGATATAACAAATCTGATTTTAAGATGGGAAGTAATTCCACGTTAGTATTTGACGTCTATAATATTCACTATTTTTGCTTCCTTAGTATGTATTGTCTCCTTCCCGAACCCGTCTGTTAATGTGTTCCCAAATAAGTCCAAAATTTCTCCAAAATTTAAGCACCGACTTCAATCAGGTATTATATGGCAGATCTCTGTCATGCATTAGTCTAAAACTTTCTTCAATAAATGAAACAAACGAACCAACATGGCCCAATGGAACCTCTTCCACGTGCTTCTGAGGTTTCACACATCCCCTTTGAAAGACTACAAGATTAGTAAAGGCCTGATAAGTGAAACCTTCTCGAATCACAATTAATTCGCCCTCATAACCCTCTGTTTCGACTATAGTGCAGGGAGCAAACCCTCATTTTTACAGCATCATCATCTGGACCACTTAAGACTATTCTGCTCTCATCTGAAAGCAGTCCTTTCTTCTACTGCTTCATAGTCTAATCACAATATTCTCGTGCGAAACCAAGTCTAGATCTGCGGCGCTATGAGAGAAAATGTGGGCTGTGAGCTGCACGAAAACTCCTTAAATCACTTTCTGCCAGTCTTCCTCTAATCATATGCTTACTTACACTAACATTTATAATCTAAAAGAGACGTTTACGAATTTCAGTTGCAGTGCAAAAGCGATTTCTCAACGCATTGCTGTCAATAAAGCGGTCATTCGAGCGATGCAATGTTCATTTTACCCAACTTCAGCTAAAGCAACAGCCCTAGCTGCCATTTTTATGTTTTGTAACACTGTTAATAATCTTAAAAACACAAATTAAATAATTTCTAAGCAGAACTTCAATAATAAATGAAAAATGTAATCTCGGTAACGTTACGGTAATAATGTCAAACAACGACCAATTCTAACAAAAGCTACTGCGACACAAACATGAAAGTCAACTCGAGAATATAACTGTTTATTTTTCTCCCTAAGGACGCACTCGATATATAGCAAAACTTGCTATAAACTATACTTAATGAAGATAAACAGGGTGACAATAAATTGTAAATGAAATGTATATTAAACAACTTCTTTCGTTGTGCACCACATAAATACTTTTAAAAAATTATATTTAGTCCACAGCTACGTGGAGAAGCTCAAAATAACGACTAAAAAGATCACAGATCAAACTGAGTTCTAAATCTGTACATTTAAAATTATATAAAAATCTAGGTATACTATTTCGAATAAATTAAAGGATGTATCTTCTACCAAGGATCTTTAATGAATTTTATTTTTATAATGAAGCACGAACTAAAATTTTTTCGCCAAAAAAGCAATAATTGTATTTATGTTTCGTGAATACATTACGACAAAAATGGTGATCTATTATCAGGACATATGTTTTCGCTTGAATGTAATAAATGATGTAACATAAAAATAAACTTTCGCCAACGTTCATTCAGTTCTAAGAAAATGAGATTTGTGTAATCCACAAAGCTGAAAGTAGCCGTCAAGTAAGGAAACTTTGTTATGAATTAAATTTTGCTATCGTACGATAGTCCAAATAAAATACTTTGAGTCTAGTTTTTCTTCATTTTCATGAAGAACCCACAGTTCGGACGCCTGACTATACCAACACTAACGTAATTTATATGCCTTACGTGATTCATGTTGTCCTTTCGAAGATTGAACTCAACACAATATGGCGGAAGTTTTGGGGATATATTTCGATTTCTTAGAATGAATCATCAACAGGAGACGTTCTATCTCATTGTATGGCATGGTATGGTATGGTATATTATTGATAACTTTAAGATGTTCTTGCGTATTAGTATACATTTTAAACATGAAGAAAATGAAAAAATAAATGTGAACAAATTATTCTTACAACATCTACCTAGTCTACTCTTACTTTCTAGGTGCATTCAAGCATTTCAGCAAAGGTAACCTTGTTAACCGTCCTAAAATGTAAGATTTCCTGTCGGGATTCTTGCGTTGCTAACAGAGCTTTGCAAATTAATCTAATTATAGTCCACAATTAGTACTAATTAGCTTAGAGATACATTGAAGACTAGATGAAAATATTTGCAATATCAAAGTAAATGTGTTTTCCACACATTCAGAGCAGAAAATGATAACAAATTTAAAATTATGTAGTTTACTTGTATCTAGAGAGGTACTCGAGCGTTTTAAATTTGTTCTAGTTTTGCAGATAAAGATTGAATAACTAATGCAAATTTAGATTATATTATTATTATAATTTAGAGTCAGAAAAGGGTATTTGTAAAAAAATAATGTAGAATGTAGAATGTGGCCTGTTAATATAACCGTCAATCACCTTACTCCATATCTTTTTTCACAAAGGAGTTGTTTTGTCCTCGTTCTGCTAGGGTGAGGCCATTGAGTTCGGCTTACCCTGCAGACGGTTTGTCTCTTCAACCCGTACGTTTTTTCCTTTTTTGCATGACTGAGCATTCTTTAATGACAAGTATGCACTCAAAGTTTAAACATAAATGGAAAAAAACTAAGCCATCTAAGATTTGCAGACGACATCATCGTACTGGAAGAAAATCCTCGTAACTTGGAGAAAATAATAAAGAACTTAAATAAAGAAAGCGAAAAAGGTGGACTTTTCATGAATGTGGAAAAAACTAAGTTGCTAACTAACTCTGAAACACACGCGATTCAATAAAAAACACAACCTCTGGAATATGTAGACGAATATATATATTTGGGGCAAATTATGATATGACAAAAGATATGACAAGCAAAGAAATAACCAGGAGAATAGCCAACAGCTGGCAAAAGTATTGGTCATTAAAAGAAATAATGAAATCCACTGAGATTAGCAATACAATAAAACGAAGAGTCTTCAACACCTGCATATTACCTTGCATGACATATGGCTGTGAAACTTGGGCACTTACAAAACACCATAGAGGCATGCTAAAATACTGTCAAAGAGCAATGGAACGAAACATGCTGGGAATGAAACGTCAGGACAGGATGGAGGATGGACAGAAATGGAGGTTGACCGGTCATATGATGCGGAGCAGACACGAAAAATGGAGCAAAAACGTCAGCAACTGGTACCCTAGAGACGGCAAAGGAATTAGAGGCAGACAAAATACAAGATGGGAAGACGACATAAAATTAACAGCGGAGCCATACTGGCGGTCAATGGTAGCGATAATAGTGGCGCTGAACTGGGTTTACTGGTTCCCCATGGGATGCACTAAAACCGAAAATGAAATAGGCAACTCCAACAGCCCTGCTACCGAATCCTACTTGCAACCTCCACGTTAGTGACCGCTGGACTTCTTATGAAGACTGATGCAAGAGGGTGAGCGCAACTTCCTGCGCGTGATAACAGGAATGTAATAACCACGCCTTCGGAACGAAGGTTGGGCGATGGGCTAACAACCGGTCCCTGTAAAATCGAATATTGTTTTGGAACCTGTAAGGGAGCCTCGGATTGGATTGGAACAACGGAAACGACCCCGCAAACGAAATAAGGACTATGCAATTGGATCCTGGAATGTCAGATCACTCAACAAACCTGGCGCTGTTAAAGCATTATTACAACAGGCCAGTGAATACAAACTAAATGTGCTGGCAATCCAGGAAACGAAATGGACTGGTACTGAGATACAGGACATGAGATCGCACACACTATTTAAAAGTGGGAACCCTGGAGGAAGCCAAGAATTCGGAGTAGCATTTATTGTGGATAGGGAACTCAAGTCACGCGTTATCGACTTCAAAGCAATAAACGAGAGAATGTGTGCGATCCGCATCAAAACTAAATTCTTCAAGATATGGCTGATTAATGTCCACGCCCCGACAGAAGATAAGGATGAGGAAGTGAAGGACGCCTTCTACAATCACCTAGAAAGCCTCCTTGACTCATTGCCCACAAACGACATCAAAATAATTCTAGGTGATCTCAATGCAAAAATTGGCAATGAACATATTCATCGGGGAACTACAGGAGGCCACAGCCTTCACGATAGCAGTAACGACAACGGCCAGCGCCTGATTGACTTTGCTTGTAGCAGAAATATGATTATTAGTTCAACGTACTTCCCACACCGACGCATTCATAAAATAACTTGGGCATCTCCAGATGGCAACACTTTCAACTAAATCGACTATGTGCTCGTTCAACAGAGGTGGGCATCTAGCATAATGGACGTCCGAACATTCCGTGGAGCAAACTGCGACTCGGACCACTAACTGGTCAAATCAACGTTTCGATGTCGCCTGTCAAAGGCATTTAATACGGAAACCAGCCCACTACAAAAGTTTGACATCGAAAAGTTCCAAACGGAGTCAATTGCTAAAGATTTTCATGACTCCCTCGAAAACAAACTAGCTCCTATACTCCAAGATATGTCTGAAAAGACATGTAACGAGCTATGGATGGAGGTGAAAGGAGCAATTAAAAGCACAGCAGAACGGTCGATTGGGTATATAGCCCTGCACAGAAGAAATGACTGGTTTGATGATGAATGCCAGAATGCGTTAGAAAAGATAAATCAGGCGTATAAAGAATATGTTAACAGAAAAACCAGGACGAAGAGGGAAACTTACGAGAATCTCCGACGAGTAGCCAAAAAGATTATTAGAAATAAGAAAACAAAATATTTTGATGACCAATTAAGGTCAATAGATGCAAATTTAGCGAGCAATAGATCGAGAAACGCTTACAAAGTAGTGAAAAGCTTAAGACGAGGATATCAGCCCAAGACATCACTCTGTAAAGATGAAAGCGGTAACATCATTGCTGACGACGATAGGATCAAGGAAAGATGGGCTACCTATTTCATGGAGCTCCTTAATCCTACACACGGCTCAAGAACAGCAGAGTCGTCAAACATCTCCGAACCGTCCCCTTTGGCCCCTCCAACTCTGGAAGAAGTCAAGTATGACATCAAAAGCCAGAAAAACAGTAAAGCGCCGGGCATTGATGAAATCCCAGCAGAACTGATAAAGAACGGCGGTGTTGCGGCACAGAAAGTCATCCACAAGCTGATCCAACACGTCTGGGATCAAGAGCAAATGCCGCAAGAGTGGTGCCAATCCATCATCATCTCTATCCCCAAAAAAGGAGACAAACTACAGTGCGAAAATTACAGAGGTATATCACTACTCTGTACATCTTACAAAATCCTCACAAAAATACTTGAAGGTAGATTAACACCATATGCTGAAAAAATAATTTGGGAGTATCAAGGTGGTTTTAGAGCCGGACGATCAACTACTGACCAACTGTTTACAGTTAGGCAGATCCTTGAAAAGTGCTGGGAATTTAACATCGACGTCCACCAAATCTTCGTGGACTTTAAGCAAGCAAACGACAGTATTGATCGAGAAGTACTGTACCAAATAATGCTTCAGCTTGGAATCCCAGCGAAGCTAGTCCGCCTGACAAGAATGACAATGGCATCAACAACAGCACAAGTCAGAATCAATAACTAGCTGACTAATGCCTTTGAGACAAAGGTAGGATTGAAGAAGGCGATGGGCTGGCTCCACTGCTATTCAACCTAGCTCTAGAATACGTCATACGGAAACTACCTGTGGATACGAAAGGAACACTACTCTACAAATCGAGCCAACTGGTAGCCTATGCGGATGACATCCATATCCTGTCAAGATCCTTTTCATCTGCCAAGGAACTCCTGCTCAAACTAGACCAAGAAACGAAGCAGGTGGGGCGGCAAATCAACGAGTCCAAAACAAAAGTTATGATACAAACAAGGAGAAACACCCACCAACCGGCAAAACATAACACTCAACGAATTCAACCTGGAAAATGTGGACGAATTTACATATCTTGGCTCCAAGCTAGTGAAGGATGGTAATGAAACGGCGGAAATAAAGCGTAGAATTCAGCTCGCCTATAAAGCGTTCTACTCAGTTTTGGGTATTCTGAAGGCCAGCTTCATACATAGGAAAACAAAGCTGCAAGTATAGAAATCTGTGGTAAGACCTGTGTTGTGCTACGGATGTGAGACATGGACCCTCACTCAAGCTTCCGCAAACATACTAAACGCTTTCGAAAGGAGGGTCCTAAGACGAATCGTGGGAGCAACGCAGGAAGGAGGACAATGGCGAATTAGGTACAACCATGAGTTGTACGAACTCTTCGACGAGCCGGAAGTCTCCACTGTGATAAAATGAATGAAGGTCGGATACCTAGAAAGGTATTTTTCGGAAAAACTGAGGGACGCAGGCCAGTGGGAAAGCCAAGAAAGCGCTGGTCCGACTCTTTACACGAAGATAGCAGCACGCTACTCGGATCCCGAAATTGGAGGACGCGGTCGATGGACCGAGACAACTGGAGGCGACACCTACGGCAAGCCAAGGCCCGAAATGGGCTGTAGCGCTACAACGACGACGGCCATACTGGAGAAGAGTGGCAAGGGATAGACACCAGTGGCAAATGTTAGAGGAGGCCTATGCCATGAGGCACAATGAGCTCAGAGACATACTATGACAACACGAAGTTAAACAAATAAAACGCTCAAGATGAAGAGGCTATATACATAGTTAGATAGGTGCACTCAAAGTGTGCACGAATGTATTTCCTTATTTCGTTAATTGAAAAAAGGAAGATTTAATTTAGAAATATAAGATTTTATTTCCGTTTCCAATGTATGTCGACAGCGGAGTTATTCTTACTGACTAGTTACAGGATAATCTTTGCTATTTATGCTTAAATTAGGTTATTATGTTTTTCCTCACAATAATTATTTCTTTCTTAGTTACTGTTTTCCTATTTGTAGTTTACGTATAATATAAAATCTATAATAGATTTCTCATTTCGCAGGATAAGTAATTAGACCGCTGCTTTGTCGACACCTTCATAAAGTAATGAAAAGGATAATGCGCAACATTCTTACGTAACAGCTTCAGGTATCGAGAAACCCGTTGATTATGTTAAAAATACTATCTGGGAAGCTTTTAAATGCAGTGTCCCGAAATTCAAGAATAAACTGCGCTGGTAAGAGCAAGATAACGAAACTTACAAATTCATTACGACAAGAAACTCCCTCCGATGGGAATGGCAAAGAATACGGCGTGCTTCTACGAAAAATAGTGTTTAAAGTCTTACTGATACAATTCAAAAGAAAATCTCTTCACTACGTAATCGCCCATGGAACAACATGTTGAAACATTTAGACTTTAACTCGCGCAAAGTATGGAAACTTAATGAAATATTCAAACGAAAATAACACAGTTTGCCCTATCCACTAATAGATGATAAAGGATATCAGGCACGTTCCAATTAGGAAAAAGCTGAAATCCTTGCCGATAGATTTCTCACCTTTCATTCCTGAGCACATACCAGTCACAATTCCATCACTGATATTATGGCGAAAAAAATAATTTGACAGGCACCTTCAATAGAACTCCATAAAAATGTTTTTCGCACTGAAGAAATAGTTGCTACTCTGAAAAAATTGAGTAACAATAGAGCACCAGGTATAAATGGTATACCTAACATCGTATTAGAAAATCTACCAAAGGAAGCAATAGTTCTCACATGCCATGTATTTAGTGCATGTCTTAGAACAAGCTACTTTCCCTTATCTTGGAAACATGCTACTGTGATCCCAAAATTGAAACCAGGTAGAGACCCACATGTACCTGCGAGCTACAGACCAATAAGCTATAACTATTCGAAAAATTGTTCCTTAAAAGAATCGCTGAAAACATCGAGGATAAGATGATCCTTCCAAATTTTCAAGTTGGCTTTAGGCTAGGATATTCCTAAAGAAATTAAGGCAGCCTTAAATGAAAGAAAATCAATGGGCACTGTGGTGTTAGACATAGAGAAAGCCTACGATACTGTTTGGCATTAAGGGCTTCTCTACAAACTCTACCAATTCAACATTCCGCAATACTTGACAAGCCCCAAAGCAACCTTCTTACGTGAAAGGAGATACCAAGTTAAAATACGAGGCAGGCTCTTCTCAATAAAAATTATTCCAGCAAGCGTCCCACAAGGCTCTTGCTTAAGCTACACTCTCTACTACATTTATACTTCAGACTTTCCAACAAACATTAATTGCCATATGTTGCTATATGGTAAAGGTAAACATGGGTTTTTAGCATAATAACAGTGACAAATTATAAGCATACTAAAATTTTTATACTATTATTTATGCTATTATTGTTGCCTTGTTGTGTTATTTATTCGTTGGTTCGTAATTACGCGTTCTCAGATAATTGAATCTGGAACTGCTGATTGTTAAAAGAATATGGAAGCAGGGGTTTCCTTATGAGCAGAGTGAATTGTATTGCAATAATACAATTCATACTCATAATAATACTATTTTGCACACTCTTAGACAAGGATTAAGTTCCGTTAATTTTAATTTTCTGCTATTACGTAGCAGATTAGTTCAAAGGTTTGTATTTAGGTTTCTATGAGCAATTTCTATTTAAGAATCCCCGATTTTGTGTTGGAGTAATAGACTAAGAGCCAGCGCTTGCCTGACCTACGTTATAGTATAAAAGCTGAAGTTTATTCTGTGTGTTCTCACTAGCATTGAGTACAATGTTTGGGAGTTACAAACCTTGAGTAGTGGTGCCTTCGCCAGGTATCAGGTAATAAGGTGCACAATAAATGAACTCTCTCATGTTAAATTATAAAGGCTGGAATTTGGATATTATCTTTATAGCCTATGTATATGACTAACTGTAAGAGATGTTTAATAGCTTCAATGCAATTAGGAGGCAAAATGCAAGAAATGAAGATTCAGCGAGATTTATTTGGACGTATTTTTGGAAAATTCTTTCATATCCGATAACACCAGTGCCTATGTCCATGTGCCATCTAGATGGTACTATTTAAACCATTTGCTTTGAAAAGCTCATCGACTACTTATGTTTTGCATTTGGTACACATTACAGTCTTTACTCAATGACTTTTACATATATATCCGCTACATTTAATGCACTTTAGGGATTGTGTTCGGTCCTTTTTTTGGTCACATAAATAGCATCGTCCCCTTTTGCGCCCAGATATTTCAGCGTTGGCTACAGTTTGATGATCACTTTTTGATTGGCCTTCTGTAGATGTTGCTGCATCTACACTATGTTTATTTTATCACGAGCTTCCCCAATTTATCCGGGAAGATGCGTTATAATATTAGAAAATCGTGTGCGTGAAATACTGGGAGGTGTTTTCGACCATTTGTATCGATTCTTACCTCTAAAGAAGCCGGAGTTTGCGGTGTTATCTTTCTCTTCATCAGAGCTACTTGTGTCGGAGGAGTCACTCTCATGCACAATTACACTGTCATCCGAGCAACTAACAATCTCCGCATCTTCTCTGTCACTAATTATTTAATCGTCACACACTTCACATGGCAGAAGCTCACAATCGGTTTCAACGTTTGATTCATCTTCCAGAAGTTTGCGTATCTCATATTTTAAGTTATGTTTTGCCGCTCATCTTTGCAACTTCGGTTGAGTTGCGGATGATTTCGGGAAAAGATACGGGCACCCATCGCATGTGTTTACGAACTGTTGATGTCGGTCGCGATTTATCTTCTAAATCTGAAGTCTAGCACAGTTTCCAAATCTCTGGTCGGTATGTTCTCTGGTCCTGCATGACACCCTTGTGTCGACTAGAGGTTAAACTTTGCCTCCATTTTTTGGTTGATGGGGCATTCTCTCTCATTATTTCAAAATGAAAAGGTGACACGTCAGGGATAGGAACATACCTACCTATGGGTCTTGATCTCATGTACGCAATGATGATGAGTTTTAGGACTAGAATAAAGTTGAGCATTACTTCCGATGCCGGAGTTGGCGCAGCTCTAATGGCCAATGAATACCAATTGCTGGATCTTCACCAGTTCGTTTGCAAAGGTTCCTTTTTGCAGTTCCGGCATCCAAACCAATGCTCTGTAAATGAATATTAGTCACGAATGTTTTGAACAGCTTGCGCTTAAGGCAGAAAATTTTCCTGCCCATGATTTCATTTCATTTCATAATCAAGATCCATATTATTGCGATATCTGCATTCATATGCATGATCGGGTATACATTGTCGAGCCCTAGTTGTTTGTATGGTTGGATGGTGCCAATGCCCCATAAAATCTTCCTCCAGCACAATTGCCCCTAACCATTTCTTTCGGAAATAGTCACATCAGATGTTGTCGTGTTGGTTGTCTATACTCTTTTCATCCACTGAGCTATGGATGAAAACAACGTTATTGACCAATTACAGACCAATAGACCAATTGAACCAATAGACCAATTTAGATTGTTTTTTCAAGAGTTTTCCCCCCTTTCGATGATTGAAAGTAAATATCGTTCAAAGATTCGCTATACGTACCATCGTGTTTTTGATACGATGTGTGTGAAAAAAGGATGAGACTGATTTTTCATCTACAACTTACATCTACAACTTTCCCTTATTATTTTCATATTATCGCTTTGAAAGTAGATCGCTCGGGCAGCTTTATACCGGCGAAGTCGGAGTTGTTGTTCTTGGTAGTATCACTGGTAGTATCACTGGTAGTATCACTGGTAGTATCACTGGTAGTATTCACCTGGCACGGCTTTTAACACTGCGGTATTCGCGCTTCCCAGACGGACGTGACGAGTCCCTTGGATTACTATTGTAATCCATAATAAAATAAGGCAGATAAGCACATATATTTTTAAATGGTTTATTTGAACACGTTAAACAGTTTAAAATTAACTTTATTCAATACAATTATTACATACAGACTATTGGTGGTCTGGGCAAACCCAGTTTTGACATTTATGGCAGGTTTTTCGAATGACATCTTCCCAATTTTGTTGTTTTTGGCTCTGGGGTTGAATTTCTTCTTCTATTTTTAGCCACAATTTCCCACGTCGTTTTATTTCATTAGGAATTGTCTCTGTATAGATTCTTTTAGTATAGCTGGTTTTGTTATCTCTAGTGATAGATTTTTCAAAAGTAAAAAATATATTGAACTATTCAGTTCTCGACTTTTAGATGGTAAAAATTGTGAGGGTACGAAGAAGGTCACGCTTATTTTTTTCAATGTACAAATGTAGGTAAATTTTTTCTCCAGAAGTTTCTCTACCAAAGAAATTGAACTAAACCAGTTATCGGCAGTAACATTTCTATTCGTTCCCTCAACTGGCTTCACTAATTTCAATACTACATCTTCTGTTTTATTACTTAGTTAGTAGAGACCTTCCGAGAGATGACTTTGAGATGGCTTTGAAGAAATATACTGTTTGAAAGAGCACCTTCCTCGAAAAGCAACCAACTGTTCGTTGATTGTCAAATAATCATTTGCTGAATAGCTATTTTGACAGTTTTTGACTAACTTTTCAAACAATTCCCTTATTGGAGCCATTTTATCAAGGGCCTTACGAACCTTTCGAACTCTGATATTATCAAACCGCAGGCAGCGCATTAGAAACCGAAATCTTTGCTGACTCATTGTAACATAAATTGCAATAATTCCGGTCCCTATATTATTGCCCCACATATCAAGAATATTCAAGCTACCTGTTTTTAGTGTCCCAGCTAACAATAAGATACCAATCAAGGATCGAATTTCACGCTCATCTGTGTGTTCGGCATCGCGCTCTCGAGAAAATTTAATTTTTATTTTATCAATATAAATAATATAAGTTAAAAATTGAACAATATCCATATCAATCATTCATTCAAAACATTGCGAGTAAGTACTTGCGTTTTTTGAACTACATTTTGCTCCAGGTTCATGAAAAGTTTTTCGAACCCGATAAGTGGATGCCAATACATTTTTACTCAATTTTGTGATCCCATCTTTACCAGTAAAAAAGACTGTTAATACAGCCTGTTCACTTAGTACAGAAATTTCGTCATCATTTTCTTGTTCATCAACTCCTGAAGCCTTTTGTTCTATAATATCTGGCTCCGATTCATCATCATTCGATACGACTTCTAGGAGTTCATCATCACGATGCTCTTAAAATACAAAATCTTTTTTCTGAAAATTCCGATACCCAGAATATCTTGCAACGATGCTGACTGATTGTTTTTAGGAAGGTGCCGAAAGATAAGATCCCATCAGTGCTGCCAACGGTAGGGAAAAATATTTTGTAGGGTCGGATTACAATAGTAATCCGTGCGACTACTGCAGTTTTAATAGGTCGGTCGCAGTCATTTGAATGATGTCAAAATGAAATCCTTTTACGATGATTGTTAATTACGGGAAAGGGATCAATTCTTAGTCATTACCAATCCTCTCAACGAGAACAACGCACATGTTTCTTCAATAGTCCTTCTGTTCGGTTGTGAGGTTTTTTGGCACCATTTGGACATAAATCTTTTGTAAGTCTTCTCGACACAGTCGCGAAATCTTCAAGTTTAAAATAAAACTTGATTGCACAGGTTTGCAACTACAAACCACTGATGGCGTTGTCAAAAATAATTATGAGTCGTAGGTAGTTAAAAATCGGACTTACAAAGTGGAAGCGATAAACAAACTGGTATAGAACAGTCTGGTGTACACAACATTACCAGATGCCGCGCAGTATTGTCAGACTATTTACTTTCCTCATACACCTGTATATAGGAATATAGGAACACAGTATATTAAACCCAATATTAATGATTACACACGTTTTAGCATGAGAATGTGGAGTAACCTTTGCAGCGAAATTTGAGAACTCTTTCCACAAATTATACTAGAAGAGATGCTACGAAAAATTGACACAAGTAATCCCATGGAACAGCACGCCTGGGTACTTCTGACAGTTAAAAAAGTCATCGACATCAAATAGGAGCTGTCGGGGATAGGAAAAGTCTTTGTACTGAGGTGCTTTTCCTTCCCCCCAGAGAAGAGATACCTGTAATTTGAAGGAACAACTAACATATCAAAATGAGGCCTTGCCTAGCCTCAGTAATGTGCAAAATCAGAGGTGGCAGGGGAGGTATTAAGAGGATAGCCCAGCACAATTACATATCTCTAGGTCCTAAAATCCGGGCATGAGCAGCCTTTCTTTAGAAAAAACTCTTGGTCTATTTATAGCTACGCACCTCACAACGCTAACATGGATCAAATTATAATTCAAAAACGGATAAATACTCTAATGATTAAAATTTCACAAAAATGAAAAAAAAGGAAAAATTAAAAATTCTCAACTATTATTGAAAAGAGTTTCATAAACCTGCAAGTGTCCGTTTTTTAAGGGGATCAGGTGCTCCTTCCTCAATTCTTTGGTCAGCAACATACAACATTCCCCACAGCATGAACGAGTTTGTAGCCTGAATAATCTCTAACTGGCGAATAACCAAGTGAAATATTCAAATGTTTCAAATAAATCCTGCCAAAATTAGATTTAATAACCAACCGAAAATAAAGGACCATATCGTGACGACGAAAGTATGGCTCATATTTGATGCCTAACCAGCTGAGGTTACTCCTTTACCAAAGTGGCCGATCTAAAAGCTATTGAAAGTACTAAAATAGCATCTTTTGTCCGAGTTCTTCTAAATTTTGTACTTTACTTAAACGTTCTTCCAGAAACAGGTTAAACATCTCGACCATACCAGCTTACTGCGGGGGTATTGATATACTATGAAGGCCAATATACCATGTCGCGGAAGAGGTTGCGAGTTCCGTTGCAACTATCAAATTGTTTGTTGTCCATAGTGGGCAGAGTGACAGGATCAGAGTTCAAAACTGCCGGTAAAACTTGGTCAAATTTATTGATAATTGAAAATCAATCGGCGATTGATAATTCATCAGCTTCAATGATGATTCCACCTTTTTTCACAAGTCTTTATACCAAGGATTTCCAGAGAACAGCTTGGAAACTGTAGGAGGCCTCACAGTAACGCCTCAAACAAAAACAATATCAAGATGTTTATGTTTATTAGGAACTTTCGATGGTGAATCCAGCATTCTCATATTCTTGCATTTGAAAAATTTATTTGGTGGGAAAATGTTTGCAAAGTTACGAGGACCTAATGACTGGTGTTTATGCGGATGTTTTAAGATAACGGGTGCTGTGTTACAAAAAGTCGTCAGAACTCAATGACAACAATGTTTAATAAATATATAGTAAATGTTTCTTGTCAATTTAAAAATTCTTCCCATTCTTCCCTTCCCCAATTCTTCATTGTTTCCGCAGATTTCAAGATTCAATCACTGATTTGACACAATCACCAAATCATGAGTACTATATTTTCAGCCGTTTCAAATAATACCACGGCTAGAACTTTGCATGAATAGAACCTTGTCTAGTCTTAAATTTATTTAAGTTCTTTAATAATTAGCCTTAAAATTTGACAGCTGACAGCTGATTCTGTCATTCCTGCGTTAAAGATAAAATGAGACTGCTGTAACCTTAGATTTACAAAGTAGATACCGGTATTATGTAGTTTTAACGAAATGGCGGTGAATGTTCCAACATGCATGAAACAATCGATTTCATGAAACAACGGTTTTCAGACCAAATTATCCTTCGAGAACGGGATGTCATCTGCCGCCCATAATCTTGCGATTTAAGGTCCTTAGATTTTAAGTATATCTCGGATACGGTTAAACTGCAAACGAGTCCAAAACTCAAGCAACAACTTATAAATAAATCACAAACGGACCCTGAGCATAAGCATACTTGCCAACTTTCTCCCGTGAATCGAGAGAAGTTCACGCATTTCAATCTTTTCTCATGCTCTCCTGCATTTTTTTTCGTTTCATTCCCGCATTTAGCGCTACTTAGCTCACAAACCTGCGATATTTACAATTTTGCCTGCTTTTCAAGGCAAATATCAGAACAAACGCGTCGTATATTGTTCTGGTCTCTTTTTTGTATTTTTTGTGCACTGTTCCGACGCCACCAATATCAAGTGTTCAAAAATTAGTTCTATTTACATCCTTTATTTTAATTAAAAAACAGAAATTGTCATCTGATGATGAAGTTTCAAAGAAAAAGCTGAAAACAAACGGTCTCCATTCCTACAAATCCAAGTACTGAAATATAAAAATGAAGTTATGGACATGCAAAAGGTTTTTTAATAAATCGAAGGTATCAAAATGACTGGTCTAAAAATTGGCCTTTTATCCGGCCAGTAATAGGTAATGATAACAGCTTTTTATGTGTACATGATAAACAATAATAAACAGTACATATATTGTACGTTGCAACATAATGTAATAGATCGTCAAGGATATGTTGGGCACATGAAGGAAAGGGCGATGTTAGGCTTCACATAGAATGAGCTTTTTACACCAAATTCGCTAAGCAACTTAGTAAGAATACTAAATTAAACAATTGTGTACGAAATTAAATAATTGAATCAGCTCTGCGGTAATCAATCCATTCGCTGGCTTTTTTGGAAGCTGTTTATTGAGAAAATCTACAAGAAATACGCCTCCGTAGAATCTTATTTTCTTGAAGGTAATGTACAAGCAGCTTGCCTTTTTACGTTGAAAAAAGTATTTTCTGGCCGAAAGACCATCCATTTATTATTTCACCAGAGCAACGTTACCTTTTCTCACTAATTCCAATGAATTCTTGAAGTCAGAAATCCCGAGCTTTTACAGTAAAATAAAATAGATATAGATATTATGTCTTAAAAATAGATTTTCGAAAAAGTTGTAGAAACCAAAGAGGAATTTGCGCTTTTCAATGGTCATAAACTATGAAACGAATTTTACTATTTTTACTCACTACAAAAAATTTATTCAATTCACTGCTTTCTAAGGGTGAAATTACGTGAAATCAAGTCAACAATTTCTTTGCAGGGGTTAATGGATTTTCTTCCAAAGCTGTGGAATATGTTAATAGAAATTTTTGTCAATTTTACTGGCCGGCCCACATTTAATTTTAACCACCTAAGAAACAAACTGGGGATCAGCTCTATTCCAGCCGAGAACGAAAAGTTTGCAAATGAGATTTTAAATTATTAATTGGCGGAAGAAAGTGATATTAAAGACGACATTTATATAAAAGCGAAGGATAATGATAACCATATCAGAGCTGATGTGATTTGAGGTTATATATTCGAAAAAAAAAATCTTGATTTGACTGACGCTTTTGAATATCCCCTGAAAATCATAGAATGAGTATTTGTTCTTCCTCATTCGAATGCCAATGAGGAGGGAGTATTCACTATGATACGGAAGAATAAAACCGACTTCCGAGGACATTTAAATAAAAATGGAGCACTATATTAGGAAAATATTAGCTCAGCCCTAAGAAATGGGACGTTTTGATTCCAATGAGTCATTGCTCAAAAGTTCGAAATCAGCAACAACAATAAATTGCACAGTAAAAACACCACCAGCCAAATTTGAAGTAATTTTTATTAATTCTTTGGGTGATTTCCTGTTTTAGTTAATTTAATATTTCATTTATTCATCAACATACTCATTGGGTGTGAAAATTTCTTGTCCTAAAGTCAGTGTTCTTGTTATAAAATTATAATCGCATTTGGAATGTAAATAAAACTTATTAATATTTCAAAAAAAGTTGTTTTTTTAGTTAAATCTTCCTCAAAAGAATTTTAAATTTCCCGCAATTTCTTTTGCATTTTGACATTTCCAAACATCCCGCGCAATTCCCTTATATTAACCTATCAAATCCCGCGAGAGGATTTTAAAAGGTTGGCAAGTACACTTCAGGCAGAAAACCTACGAGTTCTCGGTGAGATATAGATAAATCATTGTCCAAATTTACTCGACTTTATACGAAAAAAACAAGATCCATTGTATCCAATTTGATTTAATATCTAACCGGAATAGATTCACAATTTTTACTCCAAATAAATTTACTTAAAATAAGTTTTTATTCTCAGTAGAGGAGGTCAGACCTCAGAGTAACCGGATCCTCAGAATCAAAGTGGCCAATCAAATCAAATCTTATCCTTTTATTAAATTCCAGCAAAAGTCAGCGAATAATTTATGCTAACGTAACAAACCCGCAATTATTTGTAACATTTTCAAAACAACAATCCAAGTCCATATTTCAGAACAAGTCGCTTGTAATTAACTCTACAAAAACCAAAACCTCACTCCTTTGTGGCAAAGTTCACAAGGATGAGAGTAGTGGCATTTAAGCCATGCTTTTAGATCCCTTCATAAATCAAACGTGTCTCGTTTTCCTTTATCCTTTTGATAATAAATGACTGGAAATTCAAATTCTATAAGGAATTTTCTTCATATTTATCATTAATTAATTCATTAATTCTGATCCTGCCGTTATATTTGTTATTATGTAGTGCGCATTGGAACTTCAAGAAGTTGAGAATTCAAGGATTGGGGATAATTCTCGAGACTTTTATTAATGTACAACTTCGACTATCAGTTAAAACCTCAACATAATACTATTGGAATAGTGATACGTTAACATTACATACATATGATATTTTCGCACACATAGTACATTCATAGTACACATACATAGTACACATAGTATACATACACATTCTTACATATATGTATGTATAGTATGGCTTTATGCATATTCATAAGTGTATTTGATTAATTTAGTGCCTAATTAGTGTGGTGGTAGGGGTTACGAACTCAAATAACGTAAATATATAATATTTATTGCTCATATGCGGAAAATAAATTAAAATTATAGCTTGAAACTGCTGTGAAAGAAAAGGCTTTGTAGATAGTTTTTAAGTTGCAACCCTCTCTTATTACAAGGACAATAAACTTGGTATACCAAGAACATTAAAGGAACATTAAAAGAGAAGAGATTAATAACATTAAAAATAGTTCATTGGAGACTTTGGTTTGAGTTTGGTAAAAATATCCTACATTGTCATTTATCTTATTTCATATCTGAATATTTAGATAGTTTAAATGCACAATTTAATCGTTCATTTATTTCGCTTATTCTTTTTAACTTATATTCTTTTTAATTACAAATATTTGTTCAAATTGATTAAATTTTAATTTACTTCGTAATATTTATTTACAGTTAATGCTAAAAATTTTAAACAAAATTTTTATAACGTTTCAAAAAAAATGCTGAAAAAATTATAGATAATTCAGATTTGTGGTACTTTATCTTCAAGTATAAGATGCATAATAGCTGTCGTCAAATAGTTTTTTTAATATATGTGTAAAACACATTTATAAAGAATAACGAAAGAAAGTTTTCAAAATTGGAGGACTTTCAAAATAAACCTGTAGAAAGAATTACGAAGATAAAAATGTTATTTCTTGCGTTCTATCAAATTGGGCTCATCTTAACACATTAATGTCGGGCGCTGCGCGACAGTGCGTTATGGCAAAAGCAGGCAATTTTTCGATAATTCCACGCAAATTTCATCGATATTTAAAATCACTATAAATTGAAAATGCTTCGAAGTTTTTTATGTAACTGATATTCTCTTCTTATAATCTATTTTTCATCGAATTTATGAAAGAAAGGACCTTTTTCTATAGATGAATACATGAATACATGAATACACAGTTGTGAGTGCCAAAAAGAAAAATTCATAATTTATCTCAATATTATTTTTCACCAAAGTGTTTCAATCAACCAATAAATAATGAACACTAATAATGTTGTATAGTATAATAGTGTAATTTTACATATTATTCTCGCAAAATTTACACATAAAACAAATTTCACTTCGTACTTTTTGAGATTCACACACGCGACATTGTCTTTCCGCTTTCAGCAATTTTTCCTAGATCGTGGTTTTTCAATTGAAAATCTTCCTGGTGGATCTTATTCAAGCGCCGTTTTCCTGAATGTGGATGGTCCTGGCTCTTGATTGTTATCTTCGGTTCTTACCGAATAAGTTAACCTATGCAAAGCTACTTCATATAAAAATCTCTTATGTTTTGCTTCGTTGCATTTTTGTTATATAGATATAATATATACTTACTTATAATTATAGGCAAACAAAGGAATTAAATGCACAATCTATCATGTACATAGTGACTCATGTTGTCCATTTTGTCGTCTTTTGTAGTATTGAATAAAAGGACAAGTACTTGCACCTTTCATTAAGTTGTAATTATCAATCAATGCATCCGGGTTAGTTACTTTTGCATGCATGTCGCATGTTGTTCTCTCTCTTTCATTTCTGCCAAATATGTATAAAGACCAAATACGGCTTACTTCTTTCTTCGATTGCCAGATTTGTAGTGAAATATCCCCTTAACGTTGAAAGATTGTCCGTCCTTATCTGAGATTTGTCTTGCGGTATACTTCCATTTTTCTGATGGTTTTTCCGATGGTTAGTGTTATCAACACAATTATAGTAATTATCCATATACAGATGCTGCCAGACATCTCTACATAAAGATACAACTATCTGCTTTTCTTTATCAGCCATGATCCCTGACCAGAATAAATTGCAAAATTACAGACATATCCTATATGGCTCTTATAGAACATTCTCACTAGTATGCCGTATTGTATGATTTTTCCCGAGAAGGCTTATATAAGGATGCACCAGATGAAATGGCCGATTTAGCAATGACATAAATTTGGCTGCAATTTTAGTGTATTATGTTGGCACAAGGCGGCGCAAATTATATGACATATTGAATTATAAACACTGCTTCCTTGGTTTATAGAGTCATTTCTGTTTTGCAATTCATAGTGAACGTAACAACAAAAAAAGAAAGTGAACATGGAAGTGAATCAAAAACGGCTACTTTTACTATACGAACTTAAGGTATATCAACAGTGCATTTGAGCCTGATACAGTTGGCGAACGAATCAATCGGCTGTGGTTCCAAAAATTTCGATTTAGAAATATGGACCTTAGAAGCGAGCCACGTGGACACCAAGGACAATCGTTCGATAACGACGAGCTGCGTGCATTAGTGGAGTATGACCCCCGCCAAACCATAAGGGATCTTGCCGAGAAATTAGGCATTCACAATTTAACAGTTTTCCGCCACTTATAACAACTTGGAAAAGTGGAAAAGCTTGACAAATGGGTTCCGCATTATCTTACCGAGCAAACGAATGATGTGTCGAATGGGGATTTCAAGTTCTTTTCTCTCCCGCAACAAAAAAGAACCGTTCTTGCACCGAATTGTGACCTGCGATGAAAAGTGGATTTTATACGATAATCGTCCCCGATCGGTCGAATGGCTGGATGCCGATGAAGCGCCAAGACACATGCCAAAACCAAGCCTTCATCAAAAGAAAATAATGGCAACTGTTTGATGGTCTGTAGCTGGAGTTATCCACTATTCGTTCCTGCAACCTGGCGAAACCATCAATGTTGAGAAATACTGTGCTCAACTCTATGAAATGCATCAGAAATTGATAGTCTAACGACCTAGGCTTGTCTACAGGGATGGAGTGATACTTCTTAATGACAACGCACGACCACATGTACCGAAAACAACTGCCCAAAAATGAAACGAGTTGGGCTTTGAGACTCTTCCTCGGCCTTCGTATTCACCAGACCTTTCACTAACAGATTACATTTCCTTTAAACATTTGGATCACTTTTGACAGGGAAAAGATTTAATAATGAAACTGCTATTAAAAATGCCTTAAAGGTATTTCTTCGAAACAGAAAGTCGGACTTCTACAAAACTGGACTAAAAGTGCTTGTGTCTCATTGGGAAAGTGTGTTGCATCTATTGTTCCCTATTTAAATTAAATAAATTGTCTTTATAAAAACTTACAGCTGTTTAAAATTTTATTACTAAATCGGCCTTTTCATTTGCAGCAAGATAATATTTCTCCAAAGTATAAACCTTCATCGAAAGATACTTGCTGTTTAGGTTTTTATATGCCCACAAAATTTCGGAAGAAAATAATCAATTAGGGAAAAAATGGGTGAGATGCCTTACTTTTTGTAGAAACGTCTAATCAATATAAAAACCCAAGATATTTCAATCGTTTGATTTTTATTTGAAAGATTCATTCATATTACATGGTAATAACATAAACTTTTTGTCTTTCGATAAGAAAATAAATAATTGGAAAACAAAAAATGTAAGTCAGTTTCTTCTTTCTTGATACTTTTTAGGCATGCTTTCTGTTTCACAATTATCACAATTCAGCGGGTACATAGTGCAGGACTCATTAAGCCATTTCGTTTCATACAAATTTTCCAAGTGTTCAGTATACACATTATTGTCATCTTCAATCGGGCTGAAAACAATTTGCTAAGAAGATGAAAGTACTGCTTTTGAAGTATCCAGCTTGAACTTCTTATTAGCTGCTTTTGTTTTAATTCGATTTGATGTTTTGGTATTTATATTTTCCTGGGAAGTAAAACACAGGCTCTCTGCTTCTGTCAAACCAGAGAGCTGGGAAGTTTTGGAATCTTCAAGTAGTTTTGAAGGGCTATCATCTGGTCGACTCGAAGTTGATGGCGGCCGTTGCGGTTGAGCTTCAGTTGAATGAGCCGATGAAGGTAATTCTACAATCAAGTCGGATATAGTAACGAAATGATATGGGATTTCGTGTGAATTAAGTCAAAATATTCCACAATATTTAAAGCCTGATGTGGCATTTCCCCCAAGCCCTCCATAGTAAAAATTCAACTTATAGTATTGTGCAAGTTCTATTTTTATGTCTGGGCACCCATGCCTTGACTTTCTGATTAAAAAAAGTTCAAAGAAACTACGATCAAACGAAACAGTATTGAAATTGCGCCAAGGGTGATTTTAAAACTTCTCTAAGATCGGAGGGTTATCAATCGACACCTCCCCTGTCAAACTGAAAACCTAGCCTGGTACCGTTTCGCACATTACTTCGGGCTAGGCCTCGTGTTCCTACGCCTAGAGGCGCCTTCGGATTATGGGAATCTCTTCTCTAACGGGAAGGACGGGAGAGGAAGGAAGTGCTACAAAAGAGATCCATCCATCCCCGATGCCTCCCAGCACTTCAATAAAGCTTTTTTCAATATCAGCACTGCCCGAGCATATTGCGCCACGCGATTACAATTGTCAACTGTTTTCAGCATTACTCCGACGATAGTTTCCGGACAAAGCTCTCCGATTTCGCTTAGTAGGACCCCTCGCTGCTGGCTCCACCTTTTGCAGTAGAAGAATGTGTGACAGGCGTCATCCGGTTTTCCTGCACAAAACACACAGTTAGGAGACCGTGCTCTGTCAATTTTGTACAGGTAGGACCGAAAACAACCGTGCCCGCTTAAGAGCTGGGTCAAGTAGAAATCGGTTTCAACATGCACTCGACTAAGCCACGGCTTCAGGTCAGGGATCAGACGTGCAGTCCACCTTCCCCTTGTTTCTTGCTCCCAGGACTGTTGCCAATCGCTGAAAGAGCGACGTCTTTCTTCGCTGGTGATCTCTTCTTTTCGGCCTTCGCCTCTGCGCTGCTAAATACTTCTGCGCTCTCTCGCAAGGAAGCCGATGGGTTTCATCCCTGCGATTACCAGCACTGCCGCCCCGAAGACCGTTCAATATGCGCATGAGATTCGCAATGCTCCTTGTCTCTGCACCTGTTCCAACCGCTTCCGGTGTAGTTCCTTGCTGAGAGCGTCACCCTACCGTTCTGACCCCTAGAGTAAAAGCGACTGCACAACGCTCATTAGGAGCTGTCTCCTTAATGTAGTGGAACCCCTTAGTTGGCCATTAATCGGGTGAGTACCGTCACACGCGTTGCAGCCTTGTCAGCAGTTGCCCGGATTTGTATGGAAAAACTCATCTTCGAGTCTACCAGGACGCCCAGGTACTTTACTGCTGATTTTGATTCGAACAGCTCGTCCCCTATACTGATAGGCCGTACTCTGGGGATTCTTTTCTTCGTTAGAATGACCACTTCGGTTTTTTCCAATGCCAGCTTTAATCCGTGAGCGGTCATCAAGTCCATTACCCTCCGCATTAACGTATTGAGTCTGAGTTGCACATGGTCTACTGTGTGTCCAGCGACCAGCGCCGCGACATCGTCCACATAGCTGATCAAATGTGACTCATCCGGCAGTTCAAGCTGCAGGAGTTCATCGTAGGAGATGTTCCACAGGTCCGGGCCAAGGATAGAGCCCTGAGTGACACCTGAAGTAAGATTTGTACTTCGCCTACCCTCCTTCGAGTCGTAGAGTAGGCTGCGGTCCTTCAAATAGTTCCTGAGAATCCGCATCAGGTACACTGATACTTGAAAACGATTTTCTAGCGCTTCCAGAATATCTACCCATCTAGCGCTGTTAAATGCATTTCGGACATCCAGAGTAACCAGCAGGACGACCCGTTGTGTGGACGACCCCAATTTCATCGATGGTGGAGCGGCCTGCTATGAAGCCATACTGCCATGGAGATAGATCCCCGGCAATACGAATCACGTCAGCGAGTCTTCCCCTGATAAGTTTTTCAAAAACTTTTCCGACCGAGTCAAGCATACACAGTGGGCGGTATGCAGTTGGCGACTCGGGATCCCCTTTTTATCTTCGAAATGAGCACAAGTCTTGCTACCTTCCAGCACTCTGCGAACAGCCCTTCGCGCAGGCATGCGTTGAACATGCGGAGGAGCAGGTCAGGGAAAAAGTAGAAGACCATTTGTAGCACCTCTGCTGGAATCCCATCTGGTCCTGGAGCCTTTCTGGCCTTCATAGACAAGACTGCTTTCTCCAATTGCATCTTCGTGAAAAATGGAACTTCCGTTGGTGTTTCATAGTGAACGGCTTCAACGATGGCGGAATGGATGGGGAAGAGAGCCGGCAGGATTTCGTTCATCTTTTCTGCCTCGTATGAGTGAGGTGACCTTTGGACACCGGTTTTGCCAGCGGCTGGCCTTGCTGCTGTTGATAAGTCTACAAAGGCATTTTCTAGATGACTTGTAAGCAGCTAATCAGATACATGCCTCTTCCCGAGTTCGAGCTCGCTGTGTCCTGCGTCGTAGTTTGTGACACTCCCTTCGTTTTTCGGCAATTTCAGGTGACCACCAGTATTCTGGAGGCTTGCTGCGCCGGGGTCTTCGTAGGGACATTGAAGGCCTGCAGGCGAATGTAATGGTTCTCATAGTTGAGTTAACGACATCTCTTGCCGCAGGTTCTCCATCCTCTAGCGTTGCTTCCGACAATAGTGATCGTGCCATAAGCACTTTAACAAACTTCTCAATATCTGTTTTCTCAGTATTACACCAGAATGCAGAAGAACAAGCGCGTGGTCTTCGGGAAGCACCGTGATGGATCTCCAGAGCTATGTACTGGTGATCACTGGCCGAGTAATCCTCTAGCACTCTCCAATTTTTAACTGATTGTGCTAGGCATTCCGAGGCGAATGTCACATCAGGTATGGTGCCGACGCAACCCCATCGACGGAAAATAGGGGTGTGGCCTGTGCTCAGTACGACGAGCCCAGTTCGTGCTGCCATGTCCACGAACCGTTTGCCCCGAGCGTCTGACTGGGCATGCCCCAATCGATTCCCTTTGCGTTAAAGTCACCTCCGACGAACACATGGCCCTCAATACTCGAAACAGCGTCCTCCAAAGCATTGAGCCTAAGTTGAAAGTACGACAACGATTGGTCCGGAGTTAGGTATACACTGAAGAGTGTAGTTCCCGAACACTGAACCCAAACGAAACCATCTCCTCGCTCCCGATCCTGCACTTGTAGGTGAGCACTGTTCCGAACCCAGATGGCGGCTGTACCGGATTCGTCAAGATACCATGTTGGTGAGTTCCTGGTGTGATGTTGCTCGCTCAGCAGTAGTAAGTCAGCTTGCCTGTCTCTCGCAAACTGTTCCTGTAAGTTTTGGGCGATGATGCTTCGATGTAGATTGATTTGAAGTATACGAATCATTGCAGAAGCGCTTTTGCCTTAGTTAGGGCTTCTTGGAAAACCCGACACTTCCCTGTGCCTGGAATATGTTCCAAATTATCTGGTCTCCGGTTATACTCCTGTCAAAGAACACAGTGTGACTCGTCTGTGCATTCCTTCTTTTTATGCCCTGTCTTACCGCAATTGTAGCACAAGGAGCTTCGCTCAGTTTCATTGCATGTCTGTGCGGTATGACCGTATCCGAGGCACTTGAAACACCGAAGGGGAATGGCCCTTCGCCGTATCCGACAAATAACCCACCCTATTCTTGTTTCGCCCTGCTTCAAAAGCTGTTCTGCTTCCCTCTCTGTGAGGTCGATTATGGCCATGCGTTGACCCCTGTTGTTTCGTCTCGCCTTGTACGGGGAAGTCGCGTTTTAAGGCGTTTTCTATTTCGGGCAGATCCGTAACGCAGTCAATGTCTCTAATTTCCAGTGTGGCCTTAGACTCGAGTGAGGCTACAGTTGCCTTCTCTCCAAGGACTCTTTTGACTGCGTCACGGAACGCGTCTTTATTGTTTGCATCTGATCCGAACTCAACAAGTAGATCTTCCGAACGAGTTGGCCGTACATTTTTTATTGCAATTTGTATGTCTTCGGGTTTTACCGCTCACACGCTCTGGTTTCTCACAGAACATCCGCATACGATCTACCGTCGGTGGGTTTAACCAGCAGTGCCTGCCCAATGGGTTTTCGATGCTTCTTAATCTTAGTTTCTTGGGTTATCAACAATGATTCATTGCGTTTCGGTTCCTGTGGACGTTTATCGGTTTTAAACTTTAGGGCCGCCTTTTTAGCTGCCTTTTTGGCAGCTTTGGATAGTGCCGTCTGAAAACCCTCCTCAATCGCGATTTGATCGTTCGGCGTTCTGTCCTCGTCCTTCCTCCGTATATCCCGATCCCCTTTGATTGGGCTGCAGGCCAATCTTAAATGTGACAATAAATCCTTCCTTCCTATCTTGTATTATGGGGCGGAAGCTGATCACTGGTCTCTTTTAGTTGATTACTTTTTTTGGTAAATATCAGTAAAGGCCGGAGTTAATATCTTTGCATCTACAGAAGACGGAAGACACTCCTTGGCTGTGACACAGGCTTCGCCTGGTTTAAGTTGGTTGGTATTATTTTTACTTCTTAAATACTCCTGATACGTTCTAGGAAAGTCTTACAATTTAAGGTGGAAAGAGCTCAAGCTGGTTTCGAACACGTGTCCCTGCCGCTTCTCGTCAGGTGCCAACTCACAGGCCGGGACGCATCGATTGGCACTACCAGCTGGGTGAATGTCGTCTGGTTATAATTACGTTTTATCATTTTCGCTCTCAGCTTGAACTTGTCCTATGTTCCAATTTGCCTTTGGTAAGCTTTATCAATTTTTGAAGTTTTTGGTGGATCAATTTATCCATTTTCACTTAGAACTTATAAGTGATTTATACCCCTGCTAGCTAACTAAGCGAAGACTCTTGGGTGCGGCAGGGACGCATGTTCGAAACCAGCTTGAGCTCTTTCCACCTTTCTTTGTAAATTCACTTTCGAGGTATTCGACAAATTGATCAGAACTTCCGCACCCAAGAGTCTTCGCTTGGTTAGCTAGCACGGGTATAAATCACTTATAAGTTCTAAGTGAAAATGGATAAATTGATCCACAAAAAACTTCAAAAATTTACAATTTAAGTTTTGGAAAAGTTTATTACATAATCCCAATGCTTAGTTTGCAGCTTAAGTCAATTCCATCATCTTTGAGGTCTTTTTCAAGCAGAAACATTTTCATAAGAACCATTTTCACTGAAGTTTTCTTATGAAGCTTTTCAATCGCTCCTAGTTTTACAAAAACAGCAAATGATTTTCATTAAATTTTAACTTGTCCTCCTTCTTTTGCAATGCAATTCAACATCTATTTGAATGAAAATTGATTTCATTTTGTTATCAACTTTAACGTAAATATCGAAGGAATAGGTAAATCCCATCAAAGTATAAATATAAATCACATAAAGTTTTAATTTTTTTCGCTTAAATCCATATCTTCCCCTCATAAATTAAAACACGTTATAGAATAAGACCAGTCGAATAACCAAAAACACCCAGGCATCGTACTTAAACTCAAAATGTACTAGAGTCCTTTCCGTTGGTTGCTGGTAGATTCATACAAGCATAAATCAGAAAAACGGCATAAACATAACATTCAATTCGTACTCAATCGCTACTAATGTAGGCCCGCTGGTATCCTTTAAAGTATATTCAAATGCTAGAAGTGTTATGACCATGCTATCTATGCATAAATTTCGTTCCAAAGTGGAAAGATTTATACTCCATATCCTCCAATCCCTTCCAAGAGGCAAAAAATAATGAAAATCCTCTTCAACACTTCCACAGATTACATTTCTAAGCAACCAAATGTTTTATCACATACACATGTAGCCAATGCTCTGCACCCACCATCCTCGAAAATAGTCCAACTTTTTTGAAGGACCTAAATGCTATAAATCTTTCAATTTCCTGAGCCCCGAAATAAACTTTTTAAATTTTTTTTGCTTTCTAGCCGCCATCGCGCCATAGCATGTCAGTTATTTTTTTGGATTTTTTTATTTTGTTATTCAGAGCAACTGTACAGTGTATCTAACCAGGATCTGAACTGGTGTATGGCAAAGTTACCGAATATATTGTTCGGCTTCGTCCAGCTGTGACCCGTCTATGAATGTCGACGGTAAATTTGAAAATTCTCAAACTAGCTCCTAGCTCTTGTTTTGAGCTTATTAGAGCGCAATAAGATATCGAAACTTCATATCTGATCGTTTCTCGTGTTGTGTCCTGCCAATGTTGGAAGAATTTCCAGCCGACCCACTTCAGGTGCTCTCCAAGGTAATTTATGATATACTTGGCAAAGAACTTGTGCAGATGAAGGTTGCGGATTTTTATAATTACCATCATAAATCAGAGTGTAATGTACGAATGAGATTTGTGGGAATGTTATTTGTGCGAATTTCGGGAGCTGTGTGAATAGAAATATACTGGATAAAGTGCTTGAATATGCTTTGCGTTTCATTAGAACTTTGGCATCATATCCTTTACAGCCGAGTGGGTGGAAATAAATGGAGTAATTTATTTGCGACATGTTACATAGTACATACATATCTGTGGGGATCTGATAAATCTATATTTAGTCGTACATTCAATTCTTGTCTGCTTCATTCAAAATTATTGGGAAAGAATCCACCTAGTCCACTTGCTCTAAAAGTTCTAACGCGACTATGCTCTGAGTTGTTTATGTAAATGCAAGGCTTATCTATAATCGTGAGGATTTGTCCCAAAAGTATCGAGCCTATCTTTGTATCTCTACGACACAATATTCGAGTGCCCTCTAACGGGTATCAATATAACATACAACACTTCAAAATCTCCCTAAGGCCGCAGTTCTTCTTGAGACCGCGTCCTCCGAATTTGAAATCCGAGCAGTGATGAACGGTTTTCATCAAAAGAGCCAGGCCAGCGTTTTCTGGGTTTCTCCCCTGGTCTCCGGCTTACATTCCTCCTTACGAATACCTTTTTGGGTATCCGGTGTTCGTCCACATTCATTTGGCCAACCCATTGCAGCTTCTGCAGTCATAGAGTCAATGAGATTTCCGGCTTGTCAAAAGTTTCATACAGCTCATCGTTGTATCGAATTCGCTATTGATCCACGTCTATATTCGGCTCAATTATCAGCCTCAGGACCTCATGCTCAGAGGCGCTCAATATATTTGCGGATGCTTATGTTAGGGTCCTTGTTTCACATTCATAGCATAGCACGGGTCTTATCACAGATTTCAATACTTGGAGCTTTGTTTTCCTGTGTTTAGTTTGTAGTACCTATCCACCCACATTTTCAACACTATATTCGCCAACTGTGATATTCTGGGAATTCCAAGGTATTTTTTCTCGGTATCACCATGAGCTTTGTTATTTTCTCATTGATTTAAGAGAGTCAGTCTCGAATCTTATTGATTCAAGGAGTTTTGCTTCGCGGTCGAGCTTCATTAAAAGCTCTTTGGCAGTTATTAGCGACCATCACATAATGTTGATGTCATCCGCATAGGCTGCAACTTGACTTGAATTGTTTAATAGCAAGCCTCTTGTATGGACAGATTGCTTTCTTATGACATATTCCAGAGACAAATTGAATAGCATAAGAGCCAGCCCATTTCCCAGTTCTAGCCCGGTATGTGTGTCGAAAGCGTCAGTGTGTTGGTTATTGATACCGACGTCATTGTCATTTTGGATAGACGGAATAATTTGACTGGGATACCTAAACGAAGCATTATTTGATACAGTAGGTTAAGATCAATACTGTCATATGCTTGCTGAAAGTAGATGTAAATCTGACAAACGTCTATGTTGAACTCCCGGCATTTCTCAAGTACTTCCAATTCGTTATCTCATTCGCGTCTCAATAGTGTAAACTAAAGCGGGTCGTATAACCTGAGTAATACGACCCTGTGAAACAATTCTGTAATGAATAACCCATTTTGAAAGGAGTGTATGCGGGAAAAAAGAAGAAAATAGTGGTGCAAATAGTTTAAAGATGGCCACACGTCAGTAAGCAGCGATTCTCGCTTTGAACGCAATTAAAATAAAATATAAATAGTCTAAAGTATGCAAGCAGTAGAACCGGATAATCTTCGCTTTGATATACAGTCTGGAAATCTTGGAAATGGTCTAATGACATAAATGCAATCAAAAAGATTATAAGTGGTCGTGAATCATGAGTCTACGGCTTTTGTATACATTAAAGTAAGCAACAGTCTGCTGAGCGAAAGCATTTTGAATCAAGGACAAAAAATCACATCCAAGTCGTAGCAAAGGTAGCACGAAGTTGACCATTTTCTTTGAATATCTGAATATTGAGTACCATGAATATACTCCGCTAGGTCGAACGCTCACTCAAGAATACCAGTTCAAGTATTGGACAGATTTCAAAGGGCAAGGCCAGATTTTGGGTCAAGAGCTAATCGACTGCTTCATCATAACAATACGCTGACGTTTTCATCGAGGCTTTTGCAAAAATATCTGACAAGACATCAATTCAAGCAGCCTTCAACCTCTGTATTGTCCATATCATATAAATCATCAAATCAAATCATATCATCAAATCATATAAAATCATATAAAATCGTATAAAATCAGCTGTCAGGATTGCAACCAATGTTACATCGGCCAGACAAAAAGACAGTCCGATTTTGCAATATTTTGCACATTCTTCTGAAAGTGGGATTCGTCGTTTGAGTTCATGCCCATAGATTTTCTATGGACATGCAGACTGAGGAAGGGAGCGAAGCAGTTTCCTGATTTTGTAAAGAAGTCATTTATTGATAATTACAGAAGTATGGCTCGGATCACAATCCTACTGTAATATATAACCCAAACCCACTCTGAATTCATCAACGCTTAGCAAGCAGCTCTTTTTTACGTTATCCAAGTGGACATAGCGATTCATGGTACACTTCATAAAATCTATTCCACCAACTCCAGTCCCCCCCCCCCCCCAATACTACCGCAGATCATAAAGATCATCTCAGAGTTAGCTCCATGTTTCACAGTAGGAAGCAAATTTTTCACAGTCACAGTTTTTCAGTGCCGCAACTTGAATGTTTGACTACTCTAACCAATAACTGGCTCTACGGCGGTCACGATTGACTGCATTGTTATTCCCAGCAGCATTTTTGAAGACACATGGACCAAAGATTAAACCGGCAAATAGAGCATACCCAACAGTGACATCCTCCAGGTATAACGGTGTTTCGACAAGCGAATGTGGTAGTTAATTACTTCGAATGTGACAGTTTTCTTTATTGACGTAGCCATCCAACCAAAAATGAACCTAAATAGAATTTTCTTATGAAATTCCGGATCGGCAGCAATGAGTTTTTGGGACCTGGTCTTTAGTCTTTCGGCTTCAATTTCAGCATGAGTTGAATTTCGTAAGCCTGCCAACTAAGATCATTATGTAGTGTTAATGGGCACAGATTTATTTGTTGAGCACGATGTCGAATTATTATGCACTGTACGACACCTGGTTGGATGCGTATTATCAGTAACGAGGTGCAAAAACGATCCATGGTTAATCGAATTAATTGTTCTGATGGACGGTTATGTGGGCCATAAAATTGGAGGTTCCATTCTACATATTTTTTTGGGGATACGTAGACTTTTATGACTAAGTGTGTATTTGATTACTTCATTGTTTGAAAAAAAACAATAGTTTACATCTTATAATGTGATCCTTGGCGTTTTGATCTGAACGCAGCCTAAATATCTACCATCCCGCCACTTTCTCAAACACTTGATTACTTTGTGTTAAATCACGAGCAGTCATTTCAAGGCATCTGATCACACGTGGCGTCTATCCATCTATCATTCACACTTGGGTGATTTTCACCTTTATCTTCAAAAAACATGAGCTGACTACGTGTTGACCCTACACCAAACGAAATACCAGTACAAACTGTGATTGTATGAACATAAAGAGGCTTGGGCAAGTGCATCCGGTTCTTTTGTAGCACAAATTATGTAGTTTTTTTGAATTCAGGTTAATTATTCATTGAGACAAATACACATGAAGGCTAAAATCTCCACGCATTAATCTCAAAATGTATGAGTTTTTGCCAGAGATACGGAATAGAGAGATTCTCATTTTCCTTCACTATGTGGCTTCTAGCTATGTAACACTCCGCTTTAAGAGTGCTTTAACGATGGATAGACTGCATCGACAATTGAACCAGTTTTTTTTTCAAATTTGTTTAGGAGGCAATTACGTAAGAGATAGCATTGAACATGTGGAATGCATACATCTTTTGATGCACGAAACTACGGGCGAATTACTTCTACCACACAACAACTACTACTGCTACTTCTACTACTACTACTACTACTACTACTACTACTACTACTAATTCCACTATTACTTCTACGTCTAATGCTAGGCCTACGACGACTACAACGACTACTACTTCTACAGCAACTACTACTACCACTACTACTACCACTACTGCTACTACTACTACTACTACTACTACTACTACCACTACTACTACCACTTTAGCTTCGCTTCCAATCGTCAAACTTATTATAAAAGTACTTATTCACCTTAAGCACTTCACTTTGAATAATCTTCAATCCTTTACACATGCAACTCAAGCAAAATAAAGTCATAACAACATTCTTCCCAAGTTCACCAAAAATAAGTGTCCGAAGTATTATCCTTTCCCATAAAATACTTATTCTTCTTATAAATTATAGCTAACGTTAACCGCACCAAAGACAAAACCGATTAGTGTTTTAAGCAAAAACAAAACAAAGTAGCCATAAACAAAAACCATACATTCACATCCTCTTGAAGCAAACAACTTATATACATCCCACATCAATGTCTTTTTCGTGCCCTTACAAATTGGAAGCAACTGCCACCCATCCCTTAAAACTTTGAACAACAACTACCGGAAAGATTCCTTTGAATAAGTGTCTAATTACACGTGCTGAAAAGATATCATTAGTGAAGAGCACAGGAGAGAAAACTTTCATTTTGCCATCGGCTCCCTAAGAGGATAATGATTTTATGGAACAACGACAACGTTGGTACCTTTAACGTTGGTACCAGTAACCGAAATAAACTCAAACAAACTGGAGGTTCATGCAGAATATGATGACGGGGTGATGTTGCGCGGCAATAACAATGGTCAGGTGCTAAGTAACTTTCATCGTTAAGAAAATTGTTTGGAAAATGATGATATTAGCACCTGTTTAGGTATTTCAAAGCAAGTGTATGTTCATACTAAACTAGACACACTCAAACTGTGGATGAAATATGGTATGCGAATATAAAAGTCCTCTCATGTTTAAATGTACGATAGTATCCCTTGTGTATACTAAAACTCTCAGAGCCTAAAATATTTTATTAAGTCATTTCGTAGGAAAGTATTCATAATTCTTACGTCCTACAGGTTGAAACATTTAAAAAAGACATAGATTCAAAGTTTTATCACAAGGAGTATTATTTCATAACATTTTTATTAAATGATTTCGCCAATTATTTATTTAAAGTTTTAAAAGAGAATCGTGAAGCAAGTGTTGCCGAAAAAATAAAGTCGCATTTGGTTACGGCTTTTCCTGAACTTGGGATTATTCTGAGACCTAGAAAATAAATGTTAGCTCAAAGTTCTTAAAAGTTAGTATGGATTAAAAAGAGTGGAAGCAGTTGTTCAGTACATGAATTTAGGCAAAAGAAATCAACTTTCAAGAGTACACTCTGAAGAATAACTGAAAAAAATTATATAAAAAAATGAGAAGCTAAAGATAGACACAACTATTACACACCTGATATAGTAGTAATAATGGTGAACAATCAAATGAAAAGAATTTAATTGTACTTGGTTAGAATGACCTCTAAAATCTCTGGTTTGAATGATAGGTCATGAGTTCAACCCATTAAAGCTTATATAATCAGTCAATTAATTAATATCATAATACCTCTTTCAAGTAAAAAAAAACCCGAAAAATATTCAAAATAATGAAATGAGTGTTGAGTGAATAAAGTGAAAAATCCCAAATCCCAAAAATGTTGGGAGTCACTGTGAGAGTCATCGAAAAACATTACATATATCGGAAACTTCCGGTACTTTCACGTCCCACCGACCAGTTAAAGAAAACCCAATGTTGGCAAAGTTATATAATACTATAAACATTTAAATGCAATTTTTAATCGAAAAATTTTTTTCTCGGAATTATGTTTTTCGATATTACGATGCTTGTTTTTCATATCCAAATTTTTCTCATTTCCATTTTTCCATCCAAAAATCCATTTTTCCTATCCAAAAATATTTTAACCACAGGTTCCTTAAATGTGCTTGTTTGACTCGAACTAAAGCCATTTCAAAATTGTTATTTTTAATATTATTTCATAGCAGAACCAAGTTAAAAAAATGGCCTTTTTTGTTTTTTTATGTTTGCCATTTTATTAACACCAAAATTACTTATAAACTCCAAAATTAATTATTGTAGTTCATGCACAAACCATTATTAGACACAATGCAATGACACTTAATTTCTTTAAATTGAAGTAATTTGTTCCGAAGATATGGACACCTGTCGAATTTTGAAGGCGTTACGGTTACCCGAAATTGTAGTATTTAAGAAATGCAAAAACTCAAGGAACTTAAAGAAATTCTTAAAACTAGCGATTTTTACCGTATTTCGGCTGATCCATTACGTTAAAGTTTAGCGATATTTAATTGATAGATATGAATTTTAGATCAATAAAGTTCCACTTTATAATACCTTAGAGATACCTTCATACTACCGTGGCGCTGATATGAACATGTTTTATCAAGTATCGGATAAAACATGTTCATATCATAACATACTTTCTGTATGTATTTTTTCCGTCAGTTTTTTGGTGTGAGTATTAACAGCAACAATTATGAATCAATTATAATATGCATTCCGATGACCTCGTTGTCTTCATTATGGGTGTTTATTAGAGGTATAAAATTTAAGTTGACAACACTTTTTAATGCTATATATGGTGAGAAAACTGTCATCCGTTTTCTAGTCAGTTTTGTTTGCCATTTTATCATAAATAGACTGACGTCTGGGAAGCGTCTGCAAATTGTGGGGATTTATTTAAAAAACTGTTCTGTTCGAGAAACTCATCGCGTACTCCGTCAATTTTATGGCCGACATAATCGTCCATCAGAGGAATTATTTCGATTAACCATGGATCGTTTCCGCATCAAGTTTACTCTCACTGATAATTCGCCTCAATTCAGATGTCATACAATGCGTAATGAAGAAACTATAGCAACTGTAGAGCGTTATGTCGATGTAGACCCAAGTTAGTTCATTCGACATCGTCCTCAAAAATTAAATCAGTGCCCATCCTTTCTGGATGATTTTACAGAAGGATTTTGGCTACCAAGTACAAATGCATCGGGGAAAATATGCGTCGAAAACCTTTAAATTAGAAGTTTGTCCGAAGTACTGGCGATCCTTAGTGGTCACACTAAGCTTTAAACACAATAAATACGGTAAAAAATTTTCTGTGATATGGAATATTTAACGTGTTCGAGTGTTGGGTGTTCGAATTTTCAAATATTACGGTACTTACCGAAACGGTAAGCCAGCCTTTTTTTTGTTGTCTTTTATCAGCCGATAAATGAACAGAAAGTATGAACTTGATCAGTGCAATCTTTAAATTAGACAACAAATACTGGGCGATTTTGTTTTTGAGTTAAAAAATCTTTAACTCGTTGAACAACTCAATTTCCAATTGCAATGTTTCATTATTATTATCATTACTATTATGGTTTTCATATTATTTCTCTGAACTGCGGGGACCAGATCGAAGCAAGTTATACTAATAGTGTGGCAGTCACGGCCATAAGGTGACATTTACCGAGTTCACATGTAAACTAAGCTGCATCTAGTGCACAACCAAAGGCATGAAGCTTGAAGATCTAGCTCTTTTTCCAAGAAGCGGAAGGCGCCCGGGGAGGAAAGAAGTAAAGAAAAATCAAAAATATGATTCAATTCCTGTAGAGCAACCCACATCGTCGAAAGCAGAAAAGAAGCCGACCTGCTGTGACCACTCGAACAACATCATAACAAAGAGGAGGCTGGAGGGTACTGGTATGGATCAGACACCGCTGGCATCTGGGTGCGAGATAGTGTTCTACTCCCAGTTCAAAACTGCTTCACCGGGAATGGCTTTGAGGTGATAAGTGTGCGGATATGGCATTTATCAGTGTCTATATCACGACAAATGAACCAATTTCATCGTATCGGAGAAACCTCGATGAACTGAAGGAAGCTGTCTCAAGCAAGAAAGGTCGAATGCTTGCTGGCTGTGAGTTCAATGCCAAAGTGATTGAATAGGAAGTGTGTCAGCATAAATATATTATAAAAGAATCTGAATGAAAGGAAGTTAGTTAGTTAGAGAATTATAATCGAATCGTGAACACGCTCAAAGCGAAACATAACGTTGTTACTAATAAATAATAAAAACCTGTAGAAATATAAAATCCAAGTGATTGTCTATAGAGCGCGGAAAGCTCAGAACAATTATATTTTTTGTACACTGTGTAAATCAAAAACATAAGTAGTGCCTTGTACAAATAACTGAGAATAACGAACCGTAGAAATGGCGGAAAAGAAAAATGACGGTTTAAGGAAAACTTGTCATCATGAACGTTGGCAACACACCAATCTTTCGACAGAAAGGAACCATCACCATGCTTGGGAACCAACCTGGACGAGACTTTCGAGAAATATGCGATTGTATTGTGTTTTTATTGCTATTCAGCTGGACAAAGTGATGCAGAATTTAAAAATTTTAAATGCAACGAGAGCGAATGGCATCCAGGGGAAGTGGTACAGGCTGGCAACCTACTTTTCCCTGACATGTTGCTCAGCACATCAAACGTATATTTCTGTGTGCAGGAGAGTGTGTTCCCGAAATTCGGGAAAGGAACGTGGCTTGTGTTGATAAGCAAGGAGAAGGGATACGGAGACTCGGGGAAGCCATCGAAGCTGCTGGGATGACCTATGAAATATCTCGTACGACAAGCTTTTAAGGTTGCAGCTACGGCAGGGAATCGCACCTGATGGGATATGCTGATAACGTAGCAGCATTAGATGTTGGACGTACTGTTGATCAGACAAAGCTCAAAGTAGGTATGGTACTAACCCAATTGAGTGAGTTGATTTAGTCCAGCGCTTGAAAAGAACTGAGGTCATCAAGAAGCGAATCCCTCGTAGAATTCCTTCATTATATTATCTTGTTAATTTGGGTTGTAGAAACGATTATTGAGTCCAAGGAGTTCAAAAAATACATTGGCGTGATAATTGACTCCAAGATAAGCTTCTTTGATAAGGGCCAACCACCTGCGGATAAGGAGATTTGAGATTGCGTGTCACATTACATGCTGAGGATTCCTTTAAAAAAGAAATAGATCATAGATCGCTTCGTGTTGTAGAGATCTCTGACAGATATTTCTGACATCAATCTCTCTTCTTTCCATCTATTTCTCCAGAAAGAGGGATTTCCCCGACCTGAAGACGCCACTAGGCGAGACCGACAGAGTCTAGTCGGAATTTATGTGACAAACACTTCAAGGCTAGATTCTCGGTTTGACAGGAGAGGTGTTTAGTCGGTAGTCCAGTTGCCTCTGGGAGTCCGACACTGAGCGCGTTAATAGGGTTCACCTCACAACAACGAAAATTTCTTATTAATATTGCTAAGAAAAGAGCATAAAAAAGTATAGGTGCTCTTGTTTTCAGACGATTCATCTTGTCATCCTACAGAAACCGTGAGTACTCGTCACTCACATGACAAGATAATCTAGAAAGAAGTGTTCCGTAACACTCCTTGAGTACTCTCTTCGTCGCCACAAGCTTGGCAGGTGTCAACCGTTTGGATTCCTATTCGTTTGACGTGTTGATCTAAAAATTTTGGCCTGTAAGTTTAAGTTTTCTTACGCCATTTCTTTTTCCTAGGAAGCGTTTTGCAGTAATTCCTGCCATTTCGATTAGAACTTTTCCCCGGCCAGAGGATCTAGCATCGTTTCCTTTTTACTGTTGCTAGTAGCACTTTCATTGTATATTTTCTAGTTGCATTTTGGTTCTCTGATCCTGCTTTTGTTATATCATCCGCTCTTTTCTCTATACTGCGGTTTCCAGAGACCCATGTCAGCTGTTCATATACATTACAACATTTAAAATCCCCTAATTTTCTCTGGGCGCCTATAGTTTATATAAATTTATGCACCCTTAATATGAAAACTGTTCTTCTTGGGAAATGTAATAACTGTATCCTTTTTGTCAATTTTCATTAATTTCCAGAGGATACTCTCAACAAACTAAAATCAGCAACATACACGAATACTATAAATTTTTGTCTCATTCAACTCATAAAATTGAACTGGTTTACTTTTTTCTCCATTTTTAATTAGAAACAAACATTGAACCAGGATAGGTTTGACCCACACCAACATTTGCCTTGAAGTTATTTATGGTACACGTTAGAAGCAAAGCAAAAGTTTATCACTAGGAAAATTCTAAGCCAGGCACAACTTTATGGACAAGAATTTCGGTTAGCCAATTGTGCTTATGAGATTTATTTACTTGTACTATGAATAATTGCTAGTTTAAAAGAGATTAGATTCGGCCAGAACTCGTCCTTTCGTTAGATCTCCCCTAATATTCCCATAACACTAGCAAATTTGTACAGCTTAATATGTTCGTCATAGCAAAGTAATCTTGCCATCAATTGGTGGGCGTTTTAATAGAGGACATCTTATACATTGCTTTATTTCGCAATATGTAAACAATTTGCGAAAGATTTTAACATGCAATTAAATGTTGAACCAAATCTAAGTTGGAAGATATTTACATGGAAAAGTATCTTTATTGAGGAATTTAGTTAAACGTTTCGTCCCTGATTGTTCACGGATGTAGCAATATGTAGTTGTTGAATACGACTCTTTGTTCAATGGTGAAATCATGTATACCAACACTGAAAAAAGGAAGTTCATAAGTTTATTGTTAAGAACCTCCAACTTCAAAAGGATTATGTCTAGGGCTTAAGTTAATGTTGGGTTATGAGCCTAGTCAGTTGTAATATGTTCTGAAGTCAAAACAATTTGATATTCACATGGTTCAGCCTAATGCTATCCGCAACGCTTCCCATCATTATCAATTTAATTTCAAGTTTTCGGCCGTGGTTTATTATTCCTCATGGATTATTGTAAGCATAATTTATGGTTATTCATGTGTAGGCAAAGGATTCAAAGAAGGACGTAATTTAAATTCGCGGGCTATTAAATATTCGCCTTAGTATCAACTGTGTATGAGCCAAATTAATACCTACTTAGTATGTATTGAAAGGTCTCATCTTTTGCCTAAGTTTCAAAAGGATAACTGAAGCCTTTTTCTAGACAATTTGTGAATAGTAATGTTTTGAAAATCTATAATTGATTTTCCTCAGCATTATTGCAGAGTTAAGTATGGGCCAACATAACCCAAAACATTTTAAAATTTAAAATACAACCAAGACGTTCAAGGATCTGTTTCCGAAAAAAAACACTTTCTTACAATTCAGCTCATAAAGTTATATTGAGTGAACATAACAGCAAGATGGAAAATCTACAGACCAGAACATGTTTTGAAATGGACAATAGGATTGTTATCGATTCTTTTCAAGACAATGCGCATAATATTCTACAGCTGCAAGGAGATTCAAGATCATTCAACCGCAGAGGAGCATCAAACTCCTACACAATCAAGTCTTAATGTGAATTGTGCTAAATAGCGCAGATAATACGTCTCTTTCCCTAATAGGACATGTCATCTACTTACTCTTTCGGGGATAATCTAATCAAAGGATTTTCCTCAAAGAAATTATGTTTTAGATGTTCAACTAGCTAAAACGAGACTGTAACAGAAATCTTTGTCACAGGATGCGATTTATAGCTTGCCCCCATCGCTGTAGCTCACTGCACTGTCGTTGGTCCTTATAATAGCTGCTGTATGTGACGGATACAAAGTTTTTATGGGCTGGGCAACGAACACAACAAAGCTGTTTTATAGATATGAATCGGAGACTAGGCATAAATTTTATGGTATCAAGCTTTATTTTCAGATAGCAATCAACTTTTACGGCTGATAAATTAGACAAAAGTATCCGACCCGTGCCTCTTGACTCGCTTAATGACCATTGCCGACGGTAAAAGTGTCACACGGAGAATAAAAGTTCGATATAATTCAATCAACTTCAAACAATGAAAATACTAACAGCCAATATTTCCAACAAATTTGTCTCAATAGCATGAATCAAGTTCTATTGCATATCAGTCGTTGGCTTCCCGATACACAAACTTCTTAAGGAATCTGTGAGTACAGTTTTCTATTGTATCCGGCGTTCCCATACCAGACTTTCATACAGAAATGATATGATATGTCATTAAATGTTCTTAAAGATTTACTTTAAATTTCTGATTCAATTTGAAATATAACCGACAAAAATAATACAAATACTGTGCTGAGCCGATTGAATTCGAATTAGTTCTTTCCAGTAGTCCTAAGCAACGCAAAATGCGGATTATGGCAAATAATCTTTTTCTAAGGAGGACCATTCTGTTTTCCCAGTTGTCTCCATAAAGAACAAAGTAAAGTATCACCATCTCAGTTTTCCAACCAAATCAATCCAAATTAAGGATTTAAGACACGAAAACAGTCATTAACATTTGTATAACTTCAATCGAAGAAAGGTCTATATCACTTTTCCTTAATTTATAACGACTATAAAGTGAATCAAAATAAAATAGAAAACCAATCGGTGATCAAACCTTTTGGAGAAGAATGAGACAAAATGTGTATGGTGATGAATAATATTATTTTTTGTGGTTGCGAGGAGAATGCATTTATGAACGTAGTATGGGGCTTTCATGCTTGCAAGTGACTCACTACTCAGCAAACAACTCCCTTTGTCAACCTGTAAACTAAAATTGGAACCGTTTAACACATTATTTCAGGCCAGGTCTCCTTTTGCTTCACCGTTAGTCTTCTCTACGCTGGGGGACTCTTCCACCAGCTGCAAGGGCGCGAGGTAGAAAGATTGCTAGATCAATTGATCCCAACTCCAACGCCCTCGGCTTGTGTGAGTCTACTGTAACTTTCAGGGCTGTCCCAACATAATGTGCCACTAGATTTTATTTGCCAACGGATCCAAACATCACCGCAATAGACTATTGGTAAGCGTAGTGTTCTTCTTCCGCAAAATATGCAGTCTGCGGCTCAAGACTTAGCATTCAGTACAGGAAAGACTGATAGTACCCTTGCTCAATGAAAAGCTTAGTCATATAAAGGTCAGTAGCACCATGCCCTGGATTCAGTCACGGTCTCGGATACTGGATGAGTCGCGCGGTTTACTTCTCCTTCGTGTAATTCACTGAAAGCTGCTGGCAATCATGTCCCTCCTCGCAGGCAATCGTCTCTCTTGAATCCTAGTGTCAATGCCGGTGAATAGCGGAATGCTTCCTAGCAAGGAAGGCGGTAGGTATCACGTCTGCAATGACTCTCATTGCCGAATCAGGGACTTTTGGGTATGATGATGCACTCGTAAGCGCTCCTCTCCTCTGGACCAGTGCCAGGTGCTTATACTTAAAGCATTGTCCCATATTTCCACCCCGTACAGTAGCACACTTCATTGGCCATAAGTTGACTCAGAGCCGATACGCATTAAACGGCCTTCTTAGCGGTTGTTATTGTTTGATCTAAGAAACTCATCTTCGATTCGAACAATAGCCCGAGGTAATTAACCGTTGACGATGATTCGAGTGTGAGATCAGCGTGAGGTCAACATAGGCCATTCTTATTCTAGAGATTGTCTACATAGTCAAACTGACTACTTCAGTTTTCTCCACCTCTTTGCTGAACCCGCAAGTAGTCACCCAATCCGTCTCTCATACCTTATCTAAGTTGCGCTTGTTCGACGGTGCCTTCGACCGCTAGAGCCATAACATCTCTGGAATAACCAATCAAGCACCACTTATCTGTCCTCTCCAATCCCAGTTGTAAGTCGTAAAACACGTTCCACATGTCAGGACTAAAGATAAATCCACTAACACTCCATCGAACCTCCATTCTTTGTGGGCCCTGTGTCGTTTCATAATGCAGGCTTCGGCCTAGAAGTAGTTCATCGCAAGTCGTATAATTTATTCCGAAACTTGAAAAGGGGTGTTCAACGTATCCAGAATATCTCCCCATATAGCTGAGTTGAAGGCGTTCCTGATGTCGAACGTCACCAAAACAGCGATCCGTCAATTTCTGCTGGTATATGTTCCTTTTGTATTGCGCTCACCACTTCTGCGATCGCAACGATTGTGGACCGACCTGTTCTTAAACCTTACTGCCGTGGGAACAGGTCCCCAACAGCACGAATCTCATCAAGTTTTCTCTTTAAGACTGCAGCAAACGCTATGCGAATGGCGACCCAGGATTCCTTTTCTTTTTACTAATCATCATCATTTTTCATCGAAGGGAAAATCGCTTCTTGTAGCCAGGTGCTGTATGTGCTAAGTAGCATGTCAGGACAACCGTGATAGACGAGCTGCAATAAAGGCTGCATTATAATCAGGTTCTGAGGTATTCCTTGTTTACAATGAAAGGACTGCCTCCTCCAATGGACAATCTATTGCAGTTGCATCGTAGACAGCGTCGACACGAACGGCATTGGCGGTGACTGCATCATTCTTTCCATTTTAGACAGGATATTCAGTCCATCTTGAATAGGATAGTAAGGTTTCAGTTTTGGTCACCATATCGATTTTAGTTTTGGTCACTATATAACTATTCTTCTTGTTCTTCGTTAGTTTTTTATGTACTTTCAGATGGTCTTCTGCTCTTACTCAATTAACCATGGGAATCACTTTCAGTGATAGGATACCAGGCGAAGTCTAGGTGGTCTTCTGCTATGCACTTCTCATAAGACATTGAAAAATAGTTCAACTTCAGACTCCAATTCGATAGTATTAACCGAAATCAAACATTTCAATATTTTGTCTCTATTTCTTCTCTATTTTGCATTTCATCTCTATTCCCAATGACATTTTTGGCTTAAATAAATGCCCTTTTAATAGATGCCTTTAAATATACATACCTCTATGAAAGTTGCTGTTTATATTTCTTGCCCATGGCAATACTACGGTTAACAAAAGCAAGCCATTGTCATATTCGTAAGGTTTGACATTTTGAACATATACGTACTCAAAAAATTTTGGCGTGTGAGCTCTAGTTAGAATAGAAAAGATTTCCAACGTGTATTATCAAGACAAGAGTGCATCGTACACTAAAATTGACTTTTGATGATGAAGATCCATTCTTAAGCATCCAAAATATGAGACAGATACACCGAGCCACAAAACTTTCAGATGCACCAGGTATGAAGCTTTCAGAGCCAATTTCAATTTCTTTACTAAATATAATAACATAGAAAATTTATTATGCAAAAACGATGAGCTATTGCTAGAACAACTATGCAGCTTCCTTGATTCCACAATAATCATCCTTTAAATACAAAGCCGGTATAAACCTAGGAAACTCCTAATTAACCACTCCCACCTTACCTAATTTCCTACCCCCCGTGTTCCAACGGGTAAAATATAACAATAAATAAGCGAAAACGCTGGCCAGTGCCTAGAGAGCCAGGGCCAATTTTTGGTTTTTCGGCTCTGCCGAAAACGGAAGGAAAAAAAAGCATCCAAAATTAGCGATTTAGCCAGCAAGAATCGATGCAGTCCGAAAATGATATCGAAGATAGTCATGGAGCTTACAATGTGATTAAGATATCTCTAGGCATCGTCTTATCAACCTACAAGTTTTAGCATGAAAACTTGGCTCTAAAAAATTTGCTGACATTTGATTCCACATATTTCAAAAGTGTTCAAAAAATACTGATGTCGAAAGATGCATTCTTTTATCTCAGGCATCACATGCCATATTTTCTTTCAACACCTAACGAATGGTGACGGTTTCTTTGTACAAAAACCTCTTCAGTTCTAGCCATGCAATTTTCAATTGGATGATGGTGAATTTCCAGCAATCAAATATTTTGTCACAAATTATTTTTTTTATTGATTTCGCTGTGTGACATGGGGCACCATCTTGCATAAAAATAAATGAAGATCTCCAGAAGCCGATCTCATCAAAATATGGCAGCACTATGATCTCCTTTTGTTTCTTTTTGTACTTATCTTATAGCATTGATCATTTGAAAAATATACAGTGGTCCTGGTTGGTTCAACATAATTGCTCTCCATTATATATGCTGGATGTTGAATGGCTCTGCGGATACATGACGAATCAAATTTCTCCAGGGGAAGTCTTCTACAAACCCATCGCCTTCTGTGAGGCATTGAAGCGTTGATTCATTTGTATGCACGATCTAAGAATTATTGGGAAAATAATTAATTAGAATTAAGGGGTTTAAAGTCGGACAGCAATATCGACAAATAGTTTTTTAGCGATAAATATCTCTGAGTTAACCGCGGTCTTTTAACTGACCGTCTTTGTTGAAAGTTGGCATCCTTCAACCTTCTTCTTAAGTTTTGGCTCGAAATTCCCACCCCGGCCTCAAGAAACATTTTATTCATTTCCCGCAAAGCTGCCCTCTGGTTTGCAGCAATGACTGCCTCCAGTTTATATACAATCACTACAACCAGTGAGAGGCGATTAAAAATTCACTGGCTTAAATGCCCACTTTTCTGGATTTCTGATCATTTAAGGCAGTCACTCCATTTACCAAAAAGACGTTATTTTAAATAAGATACGTTTATTTTTTAAGATACGTTGTAAGCAATTTCAATTTCTTTCTGAAATGTACAAAAAAAAAATTTTACTCAATTTTTTTTTTTTTTTTGTTATTGTGAACAAAATGGCAGGTTGTTACTGTCAATTACAAAAAAGAGGCCAGGGCGCAACAGACTTTGCAGCAGAAAATTTTACGATTGTTATGATATTGGGTACCATGTGAAGTAAAATTATTAAATATTAAACAAAACTAACAAAATGGCGACTAATCTAAGAAAAATTCACAAAATTCCATTTTTCCTTGGTTTTTTGTTTTTTTTTTTTTTTTTGATAAAAAATTTGAATTTTGTCACGTTCAGAGAATAGCTATAAAAATGATAAATATGTGGTTTAAATTTCAGAAGGGTCAGTTGAGCCGTTTCGTACAATCTGTCTTACCATATGGAAAAGAGTTATTTGAAGTTAGCGAAAAAAGTGTGGTTAGCGTTGCGCTGGCTGGCGTATCGCAATACATTTGGCTTGATTTGAATACCCAGGAATTCCATTTTGTAATATCAAAGCCTCAAATAAGATAACAGCTATTTTCATTTCTCTTTCAACAATTGTTTTTGCACAGAAAACATTTTTAGGCGTCATAATAGAAACGCAACTATTGGCACTCTCGTTGTTATTTTGGTTAAGGACGCCCAGCATCTTTCTAACAAATTATCACTTCCGAAGTCGCATTATTTCGACTGAATCTTTATTTCTTCAAAAAAAGTGGAAAACTCTTTCATTAATTTATTCGTCAAAGCTGCGGTTTGTGGAGTAGAATCTTCTTTCATTTTACATTGCTGCTTTTTTCGCTTGAGCTCTTTCTTCGGCTTTTTTCTCTCTCTCTCTAAAATTTTATTTATCCACGTTTTTTTACCATCAGTTGCTCGTTTATATACTCTTTTTTTTTAAATGGAGCATAGACTCAAACTTTTGACGAGCTCATCAACATAGAGATTTACATCAAGAAACATTTTCAGAGTTTTGGAGTCACCAACATAAATATAATATCAATATGGGACACCAAATTTTTCGAAAGACCGTAAAAACATTTCGAAACAAAGATTTTACCTGAGCTACCTTCATGGTTTGCGTCCGAAACTTTACCACTATATTTTGAGATTTAAAATGAAAATTGAGATTTAGGAAACAATGCCAACTAGAGAAGCAAACCCACTTTCGCCCACGAGACGTCACCGGAAGCTGATTAAAATGTTTTCCGGCTTTCTACGTTATTCTGCAATTCAGATAAAAAACTAACAAAAAAAAGTTCAAAATCAAGTAACGTGACGTTTGTTCACTCTTTACGTCAAATGTTACAGACAGACAATGTCAAATGACTCAGTTTTTCGGCTGATTTCCGAGTAAAATTAGAGCTGTCGATATGCTGATTTCCCATAACCTTTCGCTTTTTCGGCGATATTGATGTGTTTCTTTGCCGCACGCTTGATGCTTTTCGGTCCATTTTTATAAAAACACAACACAAAACGCACGAGTAGAACGATGGCTTTACTACGAAATTCAAAGTATGACTAGTGAGACCATAGTTGAAGAAACAAGGAGACTTTTTCTTTCAAAGCCCAATACAACGGTATCGGTATATGTAATCGTGCATAGAATCAAAGCATCTGGGGGATTACAGAGAGGGGCGGCGCAGCTAAACGCTCTCCACCGAGGACGAGTTTAAAAGCCCAGATACAATAAAGGCCGAAATACAATACTGCGTGACGGCGATGCGATTCTCGCTCGTCGTCGCGCAACGCATTCAATTTACAATGCACGCGATGCGAGGAAGAATAATGTTCATATGGCAAATGTCAAATTGGTGACGTTTCGAATGAACTTTTAAAGTTATTTTTGATTTTTCATAACTTTTGAATTTGGAATTTTCCTTCGTTTGGCAAATAATAGCCTCAACAAGGATACACAGTCTTGTCTATGAAGGCCAGACCTACAAATGGTCTTCCACTTTTCCCCTGACCTGCTCCTCCGCATGTTCAACGCATGCCTGCGCAAAGGGCTGTTTCCGGAGTGCTGGAAGGTGGCGAGACTTGTGCTCATTACGAAGGGAAAAGTGGATCCCGAGTCGCCAGCTGCATACCGCCCATTGTGTATGCTTGACACGGTCGGAAAAGTTTTTGAAAAACTTATCAGGGGAAGACTCGCTGACGTGATTCGTATTGCCGGGGATCTATCTCCACGGTAGTATGGCTTCAGAGCAGGCCGCTCCACCATCGATGCAATTGGAGAAGTAGTGAGCGCGGTCCAACGTGCGGAGTCTCACAGTATTTCCACACGACGGGTCGTCCTGCTGGTGACTCTGGATGTCCGAAATGCATTTAACAGCGCTAGATGGGTGGATATTCTGGAAGCGCTAGAAAATCGTTTTCAAGTACCAGTGTACCTGATGCGGATTCTCAGGAACTATTTGAAGGACCGCAGCCTACTTTACGACTCGAAGAAGGGTAGGCGAAGTACAAATCTTACTTCAGGTGTCGCTCAGGGCTCTATTCTTGGCCCGGACCTGTGGAGCATCTCCTACGATGGACTCCTGCAGCTTGAACAGCTTGACGAGTCACGTTTGATCGGCTATGCGGACGATGTCGCGGCGCTGATCGCTGGACGCACAGTAGACTATGAGCAACTCAGACTCAATACGTTAATGCGGAGGGTAATGGACTGGATGACCGCTCACGGATTAAAGCTGGCACTGGAAAAAACCGAAGTGGTCATCCTAACGAAGAAAAGAATCCCCAGAGTACGGCCTATCAGTATAGGGGACGAGCTGTTCGAATCAAAATCAGCAGTAAATTACCTGGGCGTCCTAATAGACTCGAAGATGAGTTTTTCCCAACAAATCAAGGCAATAGCTGACAAGGCTGCAGCGCGAATAACGTATGCAGTAAATCCCGACGTAAAAAAAACAAACGTTCTTTTCCGAATATAGAACCTTTATTTCTCCGTCTCTTATGCTAGCGATACAACAACTCCTGCTGTACGGTCGATAGCTCTTTTATTGATTCTTTCTCATGATCAGCAATAAAGCTTGACCCAATTAAATTGGTATTATGTTTATTAAAGAGCGATCGGCCGTTCACATTATTTTCGCAATCTGCAATGTTGCGGTTTGCATTTTCATTTAACCTACTTGTTGCGAGGAATTTTCGTTTTTCCGAATATTTCAAGTCTCGCATCAACGCATCGCAATCATTGTACGATGTCGTATACAAACGCATGTAACGAAAACTGCTTGACATTTGCTGCGAGATTCTCGTCGCGTTCCGCATCGTTGACTCGCAGTATTGTATTTCGGCCTTTACATTGGTGAAGCCGACGTGGTTTGAAGCCGACGCGAAACAATAGATTTCTTCAAAAAGAAATGCGATTCGTGACGCAGGTCAAAAACCAGAAGTGTAGAAGACAAAGATTGCTAAAGCCGAAGCCGCCGCTAAAGCCAAAACCAGCACAGGAGCCGTAGCTGACACTGGAGCTGCACACACTTGGATTGCACTACCTTGGACGCCTCAGCAAATATTGTGGAGAAACCACCACTAACTGGAAATTATGAAGCAATCAAGGGAAGGCTGATCAACGTGTAAGCGCCGTCCGAAGAAACTCAGCTACGGACACTACTTACAGGCATGGAACTTGGCGACAGCGGGCCGTCACATTTACTGTGATGCATGACCTCAGCTGCGCAAAATAAGTTAAACGAATCATTCTAAAATCTTTATGATTAGAAAGACCGCCTTCGGACTTGCAATCTATACTCGCCATCGCGGAAAGAAGCGATCTTATCCGCCTCGCTGTAATGGCTGACACGATTATAGAAGTTAAACAGCCAAGTGAGATCTGCGAAATTTCCAAAATTCTAACTGGCCTCATATCTTACCGACCGTTCACCCTTTCGAACAACTTTCGTGCATCCACAGTTACATTCTTGTATACACTGAGAGTTGACGCCGTCAACAAATCGCTTTGTCAACCGTACGCAGGACCTCAAAAAAGTAATTAACCGGATTTCGGGTGTATTGTTTACCAATGATGTCGAGGGTAGACAAATCAACGTTTCCACCGAACGTTTAAAACCAGCTTTCGTTGCCATGGCCATTTCCCAGCATGTAGAAAATCCGTAATCTTCATATTAAATCAAAATGCTCCTGTTCCCCATCAACCAAAATCAATTTCATGGCAATCCGTCACATCACGATCACGAATTATTAGCACGTATCCTCCTGCAAAACGCCATCGTGACAATGTCACTCGAGTGGAAGTTCTATAGCGATGGCCAGATGACAATTTACTGTTAAATTACGCCATTACGTGATGGAGCTATCAATAACGGCAGCGAGAAATCGATCTTATCTAATAGAACTTATCTAAACGCTTTACAACTGATGTAAAATAGAAAGTAATTATAATCAACAGCTTGTAATTATATAAATTAATGCATTACAAATATATTAAAAAAATCTTTCCAAATTTTGTTTCAAAAATTATTCTATTTTAAACAGATTGAATTCAGGGTTTAGTCTCAATTCTTGTTATTAAGAACGCAATATTGTAGGTTAACCCGTGAGAAGGCGCGCTATGAGCAATTTGCTCACACAAAAATTTAATTCAAAAATTTTTTGTCTTTCCCTTGCCACACCAATTCAAGCACTTAAGTACCTTCCTAAATATTCACCCCCTCTCCCCTGACGCAATTCTCGATCCGCTCAGTGGCGTTGCGACCGCGCAGCAAGGCGTTTGTGGAGGCCGTGTACCAACGTGCGGCACTTTGCTTTGGTTTAAAAAAGTTAGATTGTTATTTCTGCCATATTATTTCATTTGTTTGATTTATATTAGTTTATTATCATGTAAAAACTCTTTAGTAATAATGTTATTATTTTTATTTTTCTTCTAGCTACACTACAGATACAAAATGGACGATCGAATGCAAGCACAAATTTGTTCGTGGTTGGAAGAGGATTCTGGTGATGAATTGGATGCAGATCTTGAAAATGGGGAACAATATCGTGTTGATACCATAGAAAGCGATAGTTCTGTCATCCGTAGTCCTCACGAAACTGATACGGAGCAATCGTCGGATGAAAACGATGCTGATATTTCTACTCCCGCGACTCAACAACAAAGAGGTAGGATCCCATACTATATTGGCAAAGATCGTTCCACAAAATGGCTTATCCACAAGTCTTTACGTAACGTACGTACTAGGAGTTATAACATAGTTATCCACCTGCCAGGAGTAAAAAATGTAGCTAAGAATGCCAAAGAACCTTCACAATGTTTCTCATTGTTTGTGGATGATACCATGATAGACAAAATAGTACTGTACACGAATGTGTACATAACTAAACTACAAGAAAAGTTTTCACGTGAACGGGATTGCAAACTTACAGATGCAGTTGAAATAAAAGCATTGATCGGAGTTTTGTACATGGCGGGCTTGAAAAAGATCTGTCATTTAAATGTAAAAGAAATGTGGCTAGATGATGGAACAGCATGTGATTTTTTTAGAGCAACCATGTCTATAAAAAGATTTTTATTTTTGTTACGGGTTTTGCGATTCGATGACATAAATACTCGTGATAACAGAAAGGAAACCGACAACCTGGCACCAATCCGAGAAATTTTTGAAAGCTTTGTTGCTCATTGTAATCAAAATTACACACCCGGGGAATACTGTACTGTGGATGAAATGTTGGAATCATTCAGAGGCCGCTGTAAATTTAGAGTTTATATATCCAACAAACCCGCAAAGTACGGCGTCAAAATCTATGCACTTGTAGATTCCAAAACCTTCTACACAAGTAATTTGGAGATTTACGCCGGGAAACAACCCGCAGGGCCATTCAGTTTGAGTAACTCCGCTGCTGATGTAGTGAAGAGAATTGCACAACCCATATTGAACACGGGAAGAAATCTAACTATGGACAATTATTTTACATCCATACCGTTGTTTGATGAACTGAAAAACACCTACAGAACAACTGCGGTGGGAACAGTGCGAAAAAATAAAAAAGAGATTCCGCCTTCTTTTTTGTCAACAAAGGATAGGCCAATGCCAAGTTCAATTTTTGGTTTCGGTGAAGATAAGATAATCTTATCATATGTGCCAAAGAAAAAAACAAAGAAGATTGTCCTTATGCTATCAACACTTCACAATGACGACGCTATAGACCAAGAAACTGGAAGTGAAGCTAAACCTGAGATTGTAACATTTTACAATTCCACAAAAGGAGGCGTAGATGTTGTAGATCAAAAGAAAGAGGATTATTCCGTTGCCAGAATCACATCAAGATGGCCAATGCGCTTATTCTTCTCCATTTTGAATATAACTGGGATCAATGCCCAAATAATATACAAAGCCAACACAAACACTCTGATTGAGAGACGAACATTCTTGAAAGAGGTGGCTCTCGAGCTGGTGAAACCACATATTTCACGCGGGATTGGTATGGAGAACATATCCTCAGATCTCAAATTTCTAATGAAGCGATTTGTGCCGGCTCCTGTGCCTGTTGCGGAGCCAGGACCAAGCGGATTTTGTGCAATATGTCCTAGACGTAAAAATAGAAGGTCAAAAAAAGCATGTACTTCGTGCAAGCAATTACTTTGCACCGAACATGTAAAATACATGTGTTCAGTGTGTTTCGAGAGCCACATTAGTGTAGATTTAATGGATGAATAACACTTTTTAGTTTTTGTTATGTAACAGTTTTTATTGTGATTTTTATGAAACGTGCCAAAAAATTTATTTAATACTAGCTTGTTTTGTTATTTGCGTTAGAAGTTGCTATTATGTTTGATAGTTTTGATTAAAATACTTGTTTTCTTACTTACTAAACCTTGTGTTATTTATTTAAATACATAAGAAGCCAATAAATATAGAAACACTAAAAATATAAACATTTATGATAGTGTGAGCAATTTGCTCGCGCGCGCCTACTCGTGTAAGAAAATTAGGCGCGCCTTCTCACGGGTTAAGTAAACTACTTTTAGTAAACAGAACCAATCTGTTTTGTTTTTCAAACAAAACCTTAATTCGCCCGCTTGTATTTAATTGAAAAATACTCTACTAAAACTGCTCAGATTGTTACAGAATTTTGACACAATATATTTAAAGTTATTAACTTCTGGAATCTGAAAAAAATGGATTTTTTCAAATTGATAAATGAAGTTATTCCGCCTTAAAACGTGTTAGAGTCAAATTATTTTCAGAATCAATGTTTACCAGAAGATGATTAAGTTACGATCATACTTCATAGAGTGAATCTTTAATTTCGTCATTCTTGTGACGGCATTTAAAGTTTGTGCTACACCACGACGTGCGTTTCTCCATTAGCTGAGATAAAGTTCTACATGTAATAAACCTCCTGATTCATTTGAGTTCATTGGCATTGGCTCTACCCCATTCAATGCAGATAATTATGAAATATAGATTAATTAAATTATATAAATAAAATATTAATTATAAAATTATATAGATTAATAAAATTATATAGATTAATAAGTAAAAAAGAATAGAAAAATTTAATAGAAATCTTGGTGTTTTGAAACTATGTTTTGTTGAGTATTTCGAAAGCAAACTTTTATCACAGACTCAAAGCTGTTCTGATTTTAATTTAGGTTTTCAAAGCTAAAAAAATGTCAAGGTTTAAGTTTTCCTTCTAAAATTTCAATATTTACAAACAAATGGCGCCACCTTATCATATTCGAAATTTCGAAAGTACCATGGACACTTTTTGACAGTCAGGCAACAATAAATGTCATCAATCGACACCAGAGAGCACTTGCCAATGTTTTTATTTAATGTGACACATTTTAGGTGGCAAAGTGCATACACAGCGTAAAATTTAACTAATTAATTCGAGAATTACGCAAGGACAACGATGAGATTAATTCTATTTACATTGACCGTCCTATTGGCGGCATGTAATGGACGTAAACATCACCTGGAAGTGCGAGTAAGTCCCTTGGATTCTGACATGCATTTTGCATTTGCATATTCTGTACGAGCGTCGAAAAAATCGATTAATTGTGCATTTGGCCCTAGAGAATTTTTTTTAAACCTTTCCCAAGTCTGATTCAATTAACATTTCATCTTTCCCCTTAGGATGACTTGCGACCATACATTGCGCTCAGTACTTTCGGATTTTATCAGGGCGGAATACTTGACGTGAAACTCAGCAATTTTCGTGTCAAACCTGGCTACGAAGACAAATTGGTTAGTAAAATACATGGCAATTCAGATTGAATAGAAAGTAATGTGAAATTTGTGCCAACAGTTTGGACTGTCGCTGGACAAAACACTCTCGGATGCAATGAACCCGTATCTAGATTCGCATCAGGACAAATGCATTCTGGAAGAGCCGGCGGGACAACAAACCAGCGGCCCCATTTTGTTCTTTTTGATGGACTTGAAAAACAAAGTGTGAGTATGACGATTTGAAATCAGAAATAATCTCTTCCCATGCTCGTAAATGATACAAGATATGACACGTTTTACCTAGGCGTCGAACTGACGATTACATGACTCGCAATAAGCAACCACTTTTCTAATCAAATATTTATATTGCGCAAGATTCAATAAAACCTACACAGCTTTTCATTTCTTAAAATACTTTCCAAATGGGTGTAAATAGGTTTATACAATGTACGAAAATAAACTTCAAATAAATAATGAGCCTCTATCGATCGTAAAACACAATTTTTAATTGTTCAATGTGATTGATTTCTAGCGTCCGTGTGAATTGCTCTTATGATTGGAAGAATGCTTTTATCTATAAAAACCGCACGATGATCCCAGTTTTCCGTGCAAAACGACAATCCTTCGCCAAAGTCAGTGACTCAGCGCTGTTCATGCAAAGAAGAAAACGTGATAGTAAGTCTTACATACCTTGCAATCACCACCAAACTGCAATAATTAATTTAATTTTAGTAATGCCCACAGAAGGTCGTTTGGACATGGTAGAAAGTCCGGCATGCAACAGCCTCAAAAAACTTGAACTGCCCATGACAGTCAAAATGAAGGATGGATACTCTTATTATGATATGAATGTACGCAATTCACAGATAGGAAGCAAGCCAATTTCCATTTAATGCATCTTAAATTTCATTCTAGTTTGCCATGTATGTTGGAATTAAGTCGGACGAGGGACTTTACAATTTGTACTTCCACGCGTGTCCAAATTATCAATCAACACCAATGAGTCTGTCATTTAACGTAAGTTTAGAAAACTATTTGTGTTGAGTGAGTGAGCATACTGCCAGCTAATATTTATTTCTTGTGGTTCATGTAGGTGGACATTGAAGAAAACAATAGCGGCAACTTCCTGTCAGCAGGGGAAATGCCGCTTCCAGCTCTGTATTTCATGATGTCCTTGCTTTTCTTCTTATCTGGTTTGTTTTGGGTGTTTATTCTGAAAAAGAGCAGGTAAGTGATTTAGTGACTTGTTAAATTTAGAATCGCCAATTATTGCGAACTAGCATGGTTTGCAGCAGTACAAGTCTAATGCCACGCGAAATACGCAAATCTTTCTGATTGCATTTCGACACTTCTAAGAAAACTTCATTTTTGAAGTGTGAGCAAAAAGAATCAATGCTGAAAAATAAACAACAACTCATGTGTGAATGAGAAGTCTGATTGGGTAATGCAATGGCTAATAGCCTGAATTGTGGCCGCCTGGTAATTTAATAGAGACTTTTATTCCTCTAAACAAGAGCAATTTTCGCCCAACAGCACTTAGATTCCCTCCTAGGTAAAAATGCCAGCTGCCCTTCAAAATATGCTAATTAACTGTCAATATATAAACAATAAGAGTAAGAGGTTTTAACACCAAGCTCGATGATTTTCTCACTTTCCTATCATACTTCTAATTATGTCTAATATACTTCCAATAATGTCTTACCGTATTGGGGCTGAATTCGAACATCTTCGATTCTGAGCTATTTCCTAACCACATTATTTTAAGGTGACCATCATCGTTTGGACACAAGCAACCCGAATGGTTCCAGTATTTTGGTTGGTGTCATGAAAATTTTTACTAACTCTACTTATACTAATTTCCGTTTTTCTAAAGTCCAGTAATGCGTTATTGCCAAAGTTTCCTTCCACATCAAAACTCTGTTATAATTTCTTGTGTCTATATCCCATGCAAATCACCTTTATTCTTGTATGAGACGATTTTTGATGGAAAGTCACCACACTTTACTAGATATCATCATGATTTTACTCTTCCCTTTGTCGAATGGTCACGCTTGTTCATACCAAAGATTTCTAAGACAGATCTCAAATCGATGTCACTTTCGTCTTATTTCCTCTCATTGTCCAATGATGCAGTCCAATAACGTTCATAATCGTCTTGGTGGTTTACTTGATCTTGTTTTATGGAATATTCCATCTCATCACCTATCACACTTGCGTTGCAACCCTGTTTTTTCTAATCCTCATCATCCGCCATTTTGACATGATATAGGCTCCCAATTTTATCAAAACAAATTACGCTGTCGTGACAGAAGCGTACACCAAAATGAAGGCAAAGCAAGACATGATCGCTACACAATGGACTCCACATAGCGCTGAACATTAAGGATTAAGAACGTGATCAAAGTGTTGTACATTAAGAGGAAGGAAATCTATTGTTCCTACAGAATTACATTCATATTGCCAGCACGATACAGACGTAAACTACCTGCTACTACACGAAAACTTAAAGGAATGACTAGATGCCGAACGAAGGACAAGTGTGAAGTAATGAAAAAGAGAATCAAATTGAGCGCAAAGGACACGGAATTAATCAACAGCTTTTTTCAAAACACAGTTAACTTCACGGACACAATATTCACAACAGAGGAAAGAATGCTGCTAGACAAAGGATTCAAACACAACTAACACTAACTAACACAAAGCGCAACAAGAACATTGAACAATTGGCTATATAAACAGAAAGAGCCATCTTAAAGCAACCCCAAGAACAACATGCACACGCAAGACACAAGGCATTGGACATCTTACAAAATTTAAGGACAAACGCAAGCAATGCGACGACCAAAATAAACTAAAGAGCATAAGAGAAGTTAAACAACAATCAATTGTAAGTAAATAAAGCCGACGAGGAACACACAAAAGTGATAACGGAGACATAAACTAAATTAAATAAACAGAGGAATTCATCAATACCAACGGATATCAAATGGCCATGCGAGTTGCAAACTTGTGAGCAACACTGCTCATTACCCCAAGCACTAAATACCGATACGAAAATAGACGCGAATCAAAGCACTACCTAACTTCCCAATCAAACCTGTCGTTAATTAACGCACAGTTTCCGCCTACTAACTTACAAAACACCTTACATCGGTACTAGTAAACGTCCTAAACCCTGCAATAAAGCTGCAGCGCGTGTAACGGCACTCACAATTTAATGGCCAACATTAATGAGCGTTGTGCAGTCGCATCTACTCTACGGATCAGAACTGTGGGGCGACGCTCACGGCAAGGAGTTACACCGGAAGCGGTTGGCACAGGTGCAGAGACAAGGAGCACTGCGAATCGCATGCGCGTACCAAACGGTCTCCGGGGCGGCAGTGCTGGTAATCGCAGGGGTGATACCCATCACCCTCCTTGCGAGAGAGCGCAGAAGTATTTACCTGCGCAGAGGCGAAGATCGAAGAGAAGAGATCAGGGAAAAGAGACGTCGCTCTCTCAGCGATTCGCAACAGTCCTGGGAGCAAAAAACAAGGGAAAGGTGTACTGCACGTCTGATCCCTGACCTGAGTCCGTGGTTCAGTCGAGTGCATGGTGAGACCGATTTCTACTTGACCCAGCTCTTAAGCGGGCACGGTTGTTTTCGGTCCTACCTGTAGAAAATTGACAGAGCACGGTCTCCTAACTGTGTGTTTTGTGCAGGAGAACCGGATGACGCCTGTCACACATTCTTCTACTGCAAAAGTTGGAGCCAGCAGCGAGGGGTTCTACTCAGCGAAATTGGAGAGCTCTGTCCGGAAACTATCGTCGGAGTAATGCTGAAAACAGTTGACAATTGGAATCGAGTGGCGCAATATGCTCGGGCAGTGCTTGCATTAAAAAAAGCTTTATTGGAGCGCTTGGAGGCATCGGGGATGGATGGATCTCTTTTGTAGCACTTCCTTCCTCTCCCGTCCTTCCCGTTAGAGAAGAGATTCCCATAATCCGAAGGCGTCTCTAGGCGTAGGAACACGAGGCCTAGCCCGAAGTAATGTGTCAAACGGTTGCAGGCTAAGTTCTCAGGTTGACTGGGGAGGTGTTTAGTGGGTAGTCCAAAAGCATTTTGCGTCTGGGAGTCCCACACTCAGAGCGTAAACAGTCTTCACCTCCCTACCACAAAAAAACCCCTGAAGACATATACACAATAAAAAATAGTCACGAACTAGCTGCCTCAACTGAACCTAACGCTAAATAACAACCATCGCGAGTGACACATTGACTATTACAAAAGAAAAAATATTATATTAAGTTGTTTGGACTGCTTCGCTATGGTTGGTTTCGATAGTTACTGAGACTGAGTTGAGTTTCGATAGTTGATAGACTGAGTTAGCACTGAGGATTCTCAGTGCTAAGTTAGCACTGAGGAAGGAAGCAACTGTCTTCCGAAATATCGGTATTTGTTTAAAAAAAACTTATTAAATAAATTCTATGGTTTAAAGGAAAATTGCGTATTTTTCAATAACTATAGAAAAAATATTACTAAACAACAGTCGAGGAACTGATGCACATCATCAGGACCACACGTCGGCAAAATTACTTCGAATTCGACAACAACGTCTGCATCATGTCTGAATATGCCAAGTCTGCCCTCAGGTAGACTTGGCATAGGATCATCAATCAAGTTCGAAGTATTCTTAGAAACCTTAGAGGAAGTGCTTATTCTGAGCATGGGGACGACTGCTTCATCATCATCGATTCAGAAGCGGAAAAGGAATTGCTCACATACATGAACAATATCCACCACAACATCAAGTTCAACATGCAAAAAGAAACAAAACTCGACCACATGGTCCTAAGTACAGAAAGAAAATCACTTAGAACACAAAATTTACAGAAAACCAACTGCTGACCGCACCATACACGCTTGTAACGATCCTGGCCAGCACAAATTAGCAGCATACAGGATAATGGTGCAGAGATTTCAATCCATCTCTACGAATTCCAGCAACAACAGATATTAAAAACGTGATATCGACACACTGATCGCACAACACAAGAAGGAACAAAATCGCTAAGAACCAATCACACCAAAGGACGCTCAGAGATGGATAACATTGATGTATATAGGCATGGAGATATACACATTGGCTAACTTCTTCAAGAAATACGAACTACAAACCGGTTTAAAATCCAACAATCACATGGGAAACTAACAACAAAGCCCAACAGTACGCCAACACAGAAAAACAGCGGCATAGAAAAACTGACATGCAGAGACTTCGACATGGTATACGTAAGACAGACTACACAAAAACTATCAACTAAATACAAGAAACATTTGATCGTCTTTTACACAGAAAAAAACAGATTCCACACTCCAACTACGCAACACACCTACAGAAACATACACAAAAACCCATACCATGAGAAATTCAATGACGCTTTTGCACAAACAAATAAAAGAAAGGACCATGCCTAGGCTTGTTAGAAAAACCAGAAATCTACAATCAGAAAAATACACGGAAAAATAATTAACAAACAACTAGTAAACAACTTCGAACCAATATTCTTAGCCTCCGGCCCAATCAGAAACAGAAAAACAGAAAAAAAACGTGACGAACCCGACAATGAGAATCCCACGAACCTGATAAGACCCAAACCCAATTACCTTCATTAACGAGTAATTATCCCGACGCATTCGTTTGCACTGACTAAAGCAAAAAAGTTGCATATAGAATCTTACATCGCCTCAAAGACCTCTGAACGAGATGAAGATGGCTGCAAACAGCGGAAACGCGTCATCGACAACAAACATGTAAGTCCCAGCGGACCAAAGCAACAACAAACACTTTTCGGTCTGCGAAAACGAAAGAACAAATATTAAATTATTGATTATTGAACACTGAACTTCTCTATACTAATTGGATTACGTGCTTTGGGAATAGAGATATGCAGTCTGTCTTATTCAAATATTATGAGTACCTTAATTATCATGCCAGACGTTTTACTCCCCTTCGAAATTCTGCTCGAGCGTTTTACGTTTTCTATGATGTTTACTCTCCTTGAAACTTCTGATAACCTTAGGTTACTTAGCGTGTGCTTGTTGCTCGCCATTATCTAAAATCTTCCGGTTACATTTAAACTAGGACTTATTTTGTTTTATTCCCTAAACTAAGAAAGAATCAGAACAGCTTTGAAGAGTTATTTCCTCAGCTTAGAGAATGTACGCAGGGCGCTAAAATCTTGATGGGCCCCCTTCAACTTATAAACACACATTATGGATAAGGGAGAGGGGGTGGAGAAGGAATACTTCGATAAATGAAGTAAAAATCAATTTTATTAATTCATACAATTATTATTTAAAAAAATACACTATAAAAAATAAAGACAACAGATATTTAAGAGCAAAGAAATTAGGTGGAAAGAAAATACTTTAAAATTGTTTTGAATTAAGAAGAACTCATAACGTATCCCATCGACTAGTTTACATGCGGTTTTACGTAAAAAGTATTATACCATCGTCTCTGTGGATTCTCGTACTTTAATTCAGTATTTATGATTTTGGTACTTTCACAGAATGTTTGTGTTTTTGTATGGTATGCCTGTTGGTTTTTTTTTTTATGTTTAAAGACTATTATATAAATTGTCGAGCCCTATCAAATAACACTTTTTTCGGTTAAGTTCAACACAATAGTTATTTAAAGTTCGAAGTTGTTCGATAAACTTAAATTGCCGTCAAAATTAAATAGAACACAGAAAAACACCTTTTCCAGTATTTACCACACAACATGAGTGTAAGCGTTTTTCTATTTTAAATAGAAACTCTAATTGTCGTTTGTCCGTTCAGTGATCCTTAAAAGCATTTTTTTTTCTTACTCACCTATCACCAGATGATACGAATTCAGACATTATACCCTCAAAAATGTTTTTAAATTGTATAGACTTTGATTATATTAAAAGTCTTAGCGATTTCTCGCGCCCTTTCAACTTCAAAGGTCACTTTCTTTTCTCAATAATCTACTCGCCATTTTTTTTTTTTCTCTCCAAAAACAAATTTCAACGCAATCCTGAAGCGACCAACTTCCCCGTTCACGAGGTCCTCAATTCTATACAAACTCCAAACCGACATCGACATGTTTTTCTATTCGCGGATACTAACCTTTTATCCTTCGGTCGAGGTCAGCTTTTTCAGAACGAATTGAATGTGATGTCAATCACCCTAGAGAAAATGAAAAAAGCGATAAAACAGGGTAGATTCAAACACAGAATCTTGGGGTCCACATGCCTCCTCGATTCCATTAAGCAACGGAGCTGTTTGACATGAGTTATTTTATAACAAACATTAAGAAAAATATATCCCCTGCAAGAAAACCTATTTTGGAATCTTACCCTGCCCTTACGTCAGCGGAGGGCATTTTGCTTGTTGCGTTGATTGTTGTTGATAGAATTCAATGTATTCAAACTATACAAAATTCATACGCAGTGGACCGTCTACCAACTATTTGAGGGGGATGTTTGGAGAAATGGCAGGTGAAAGAGATATGTGAGAAATTGGATTAAATTAGAGTGGATCGCAACACAATTTTGTAGCATCTATTCCCGAAGATATTTCGCAATTATTCTCATGAAAATGATAAAAGGTAGACATTTTCTCTACTATTTCTCTACTTGTTACCCCTGAACAACATAGCTTCCTTAAAGGTCACTCTGTCACTACTCATTTGACTACAGTCGCAAATGATATTGCTAAGGCATCAGAAAGGCAGTACCACGTCCATGTGATTTTCACGGATTTGTCCAAGGCATTTGATAGTGTCAATCACCATCTGCTTTGTGGGAAATAAGAGGCTCTTGGTATCGCGTGATTATTATTGCCTTGGATGCAGACTTACTTGTTCCATTGTTCTTGCCGTATAAGTCTCCACGGCATCACTTTGACTCATTTTCATCCTTCATCTGGTGTCTACCAGGGTTCGAGTCTAGGAACACTTCTCTTCCTACTTTTTTTAAACGATATTCCGCCCGTGACCTCTTCTCTCTACCGAGCAAACCTAATTGCCGATGGTTTTAAAATTTACCCATCAATCGAGTAACATCAGAATTTTTAGCTTTTTAAAAATGACTTGTCTACTTTCTTCGTGGTGTTCTAGCTTTTTATTTGTTAATATTTCCAGTGCACTCCACAAAATGACATTCTCGTTAAAAATTTCGTCGATGCTCCTTAGTTGCATTTTGAATGAACAGATTCTCTCGGTTGTTACCACTTTTAATGACTTGAGAGTTACTCTTGACCAAAACTTTAAATTTGACGCACATATGCTCGATGTAATGTAAGAAAAACCTTTCCAAAAATTGCAAGCGAAATTTTCTCGATGAGCTATTTCCATGGACTAACACAACACTGATATTAAGGATGCAAATTATTTTGGTAGGTGTGTAAAAACGTAAACGCCCTGAATTACTGACTCCGTGGTGCGCAATGCATCTGGATTACCCACTAAACACTTCCTCTTTCAACCTGAGAACCCACGGCGGACCAAATTGATATATTACTTCAGGGTAGATACTATGCCTACGGTCGCCTTCGGATTACGTGAACCCTCTCCAGCATAGAGAAGAGGAAAAGAGCTACTACTACTATTTAGAATACACATCCCTCTATCCTCCACGTTTCCTAACTCTCTAGTAGGTCTTTCTTAGCTCTCGGAACCGTTCGAGCATAATCTGTTGACCGTCGGCATCATTTATCTGTAATCTATTCAGGCCAGAGGTTTCTTTCAAAAACACCCATGCTAGCCCAAAATCTGGGTCAAGTAGCAATAAGTTTCATGATGTGCTCAATTGAGAGCACAATTTGCCTTTGTGCCGTGCTTTCAATACTGCTGGCGGAGAAAGCGTTTCTTCTGTTCCCTGGCGATGTCTTTATTGCTGTCGGCGCTTTGGTGCCACCTTTTTTTGTGCTCCCTAGCAGAAACCCCTCTGATAACCAACACCACCGATCTGGAAATTGTCGATATGCGCATTCAAAACGCAACGCTCCTTATATTGTACCTATGTCAACCGCTTTCAATGAAACCCTTTGGAAAGAGGATCATTCTGTACTTGTGTTTGAGATTTCCCTTCCAAATCCATGTGAACTTTGCCATTTTCCAGCATTCTGAGAACATCCTTTCGCACAGACATGTGTTAAACCTTCTGGGGAGCAGTGCAGGGCAAAAATTATTATAACCACTACCAAAAAATTGGACGGAAGTCCTTTAATATTTGGGCTCAGGTTTAGTATTTCGTGAAGGTTAGACCTATTATAACTATGCAATATATGGTTGAAACCCTTACCAAATGTAGCATTCTAAAGTTTGTCCTTGCGACCTTCAATTTTAAGAGATGAATTGCGTTAAATTTATGATCAGCGCATACTCAATTACTTAGAATCCTTTGTTTTGCAGGCACATTGTCTTCAAAATTCACTACATTATGGCGGTGTTAGTATTTTTAAAATCATTATCGTTGATGTTCCATGCAATCAACTATCATTTCATTGAAACGATTGGAGAACACGTCGAAGCGTGGGCAATCCTTTATTATATCACACATTTGTAAGTATACTTTTCGACATTTCAGAGGGATTAAATTGGGAATCACTTCCATCGAACTTCTATTTCAGGCTCAAAGGTGCGGTACTGTTTATTACAATCGTGCTCATTGGAACTGGATGGACATTCATTAAACATATTCTAGCTGATAAGGACAAGAAATTGTTCATGATTGTGATTCCACTGCAGGTGATATTAAAAATTTTGCTAATTCAGCACGCAGCGTACGATTGACCCTTTTTTTCTCTCTATTTCGAAAGGTTCTAGCCAACGTGGCAGAAATCATAATTGCCGAAAGCGAGGAAGGCGATGCTGAACACCGAACTTGGCGATATATTTTCATATTTGTCGATTTACTTTGCTGTGGTGCCATTTTGTTCCCTGTAGTATGGTCAATTCGCCATTTAGATGATGCGTCAGCGACTGATGGAAAAGCTGCCATAAATTTGCGTAAACTGAAACTCTTCAGACAATTCTACATCATGATTGTCTGTTACATTTATTTCACTCGTATCATAGTGTACTTATTAAAAATAACAGTTGCCTTTCAATATGTCTGGCTTGACGAGATGTTCCGCGAGATGGCAACTTACGTGTTTTTCGTGTTGACCGGATACAAATTCCGGCCAGCATCTCAACACCCTTATTTCACCGTCGACGACGAAAGTGACGAGGAAGAAGTTGAAGTATTAACAGGATCTGGTTTGACGGAGGGACTGCACAAAACGAAAGCACTTAATCGAACCGCTCCGCCAGCCACAATTATTGAATCAAACGAAGAAGAACGCGAAAATTTAATCAGTAAACGGGAATCTAGTCACGAGTACGATTAAATATTGAACTGAGAGGATTCATTGTCAGTTAGGTACAATATTCCGATTGTTAGTCAGCCACGGGCTGTGCTGTAGTGTAGTTGATTAATTTGCGCAAGTGCATTTTCTTTCAATGGATTCAAGAAATAACGACAGAACAAACTCTGCATATTTATTCATTAGTCATTTAATCGAGGAAAACTTATTCATTTTATCGTATATCTGCTACACATTAAGTGACAAATCATATACAAAAGTACACTAGCTGAAGATTTTGTTTCCATTGAAAATAGAAATGTAATATTCGAAAAACAAATAAAATTGGACTATACAAATACTTTGTTAATCTTGGGTTATGTATAAGCGAAAACAATGTACTTTATTTAAACGTTGGATTGTTTATTTGTTCGAAAACCGATTCTGAATTCGATTGTCGTTCTGAACTAATTTCTTTTAGCCCAAATATTTCAACTAGTGCGTAAATATAATAAAAAGAACCAAAATATTCAACGTATTTATGATACTTACAAGCGATACAATTCATTAAAATACATATTAAAGTGCTCAACATACATGCAATGTAACCTCTTACGTGATTTCGAAGTCATAAGAAATTTTTCGTTTGTTAGTTTATATCTAGACTACATTTCAAACGAATTCAACAACAAGAATATGATTTCAGGCATCTGTCTTTTTGTAACAACATTAATCATTTATATAAGTGCTACACATTCAATTATTTTCCATATTCCTTTAAAAACTTTATAATTCCAAATTTATTGACGTATTCATAGCTATTTAATTCGAAGTAAAAAACATTTTTGTAGTATGTAACATTTCTTAAATATATTTAAATATTAAAAACAATCTTGGATGGTGTTTTTTTTCTGTCGAAAATATGAAGAATAGTTACTTATATTGAATATTTTAATTGTGGATATAATCTAATATTTTCATTTTTTCAACTGTAGGTAGAATCTTTGCGTTGGAGTAAAGACATGTGAAGTAAGACTTTCGTGTGTATGATGTAATTGTAATTTTATTCAATGCAACGATCTAAAAATATATCAACTATTAGACTATATTTATTTATCGAATTTATTAATTGTGATCGTCGGCGTCGGCATTAACAAAAAATTCGTCATAGGCTTATTTCTGGGACCCTGATTTGAGTTTCACGATTTTAGTGCCTTATAGGTAGTTGACTATCTATTTTTCTCCACTCCTGTCTGCCTCTGTGAACTATTTACATATCATATTGAACCACACACCCTAGCAGCAAGATCGGATCTGGTATTGTCATCGACACACAAAAAAATCCCGATTAGCTCTGAAGGGGAATTGATATTACGCGCTTTTTCAAGAATTTTCAGCTATTAACGCACGGTTTGTTTTTGTATGCATCTTGCCAACCCATAGTCCAATAGGTCTGCAAAATCGTTTTAACCCCTTTTGACCGTATCCAAGCATATGGGAAGCAAAAACTAAACGACTTTTGATCGTACGCGTTCTTGATCATAGATCCCGAAGATATATAGTTTTCACTACATTTACATGTCATTACCATGTTGGAACCCACTCCTCGTTTATTAGTTCGAGCGAACGATACCTTTTCGTTGCAGCCTTTAAATACTCCAGTATCAGGAATTATCGAATGCAAGTCGAATATTTAATTGCACAAGCCGTTTATAAAAGGCGCCTCTAGTCATCTCCTGTTTTTGAGCTGAAGTTCTCACGTGTGACAAATGATCACCTAACCATTCCTTAGTGTTTTGTAAACGTCGTTTTCTCGTTCGACTTAATCGAATGGAATTTTTCTGACTTCCTTTAACGAATGTCTTGATTTAATTGCGAAAAATACCCGAAAACATGCTCAGAAAGCGGGGTTTGAGTACTGACCCGAAGTATGAGTACTGAGGAAATGACTTCACTCTAAATGTTAGTTTAGAACTGAATGGAAAGAAAGTTAAACTTCTTTGCATCAGGAGAAACACAACAACAAAAAAGTTAGGGATTCTTCCCTAAAAATCGCTCTTATTTGCTAAGGAATCCGTGCTGTCGGTTTCGGGCAACAAGAATAAATGTGCTCGAAGAGGCTGCACGGGCCCATATTTGTTGCCTTGTAGTTTCAAAAGTTATCCGAAATCAGCGATCTGAAAGAACTTTTAGATAAGAAATATGTAAGATCTCTAATCATATGATTTTCAACAGCCTCTACCCGTCGAGTGCGTCCCCCAATCGGGAAACGGGAAGCTACTCACTAACTTAGCCAATTGTGTCTGTCCGGTGATTAAACTGTCCCACTAGCCACCGCGTTGCAAATTTTCCAGTTCTACCTCCATAGGTAACTTGCCTACTCAAAAATTTCGTACAGCTCATGGTTATGCCATATTCGCCATTAATTTTATTCATATTTTGCACTTTTAATGCCCCTTCGCATTCGACTTTTAATTATATTCATTGGTTTATAGATATTTGTATCAGAGTTAACATTTTACAACCATAGCAGACACAAATTGTACTAACGTTGAGTATGTTTGGAGCCATGTGCTCCTTTTTATGCAGCAGACGTGAAGAATTGACAAACAAATTGAAACCAAACTGAAAAAGGTCTAATACGCGAAACGTGATCTTTTATTCAACTCAAATAATTTGTTGTCTTTAGCATGTTTTGCAGCCGGTTTGTTTTGTTCAGTTTTGTTTTTGTAGCGTAGTAAAGCGCAAGCATTCTGCGTTATACCTCTTGTAATAACGAGGAATTTCCGTATCACATATTCTTAGGCTAGGTTAAATAGAAATTGGGCTAACCCGTATCCCTTCATCAGTTCAACGTCAGTGAAAAATGTTCAATCAACTGACTTTTTATTAAGACTTGTGATGTCATCAATGTAAATATAATTTCAGTCTGGTCGATCAGTTTGATAGGATGCCAAAGTACGAGGGCGGCCCGACAAGGACTTAGCCTACCAAAGAAAATCAAAAATTTATTTCTCTCCTCTTAGCTCGACACATTCCACCTAGCGATGTTCCAACTTCTTTAACCGGGCTGAAAAATACGTTTTGCAAAGTAGGTTTTCTGCCCGGCGAGTGACTTTTTCAAGTCCGGAAACAAAAAGAAATCGCCCGGAACTAAATCTGGAGAATGTGGCGGAAGGGGTCGTGGTGGCAGCCGGTGCGTAGTAACGATGGAACATTTGTCTTCGCTAATGGAACCTTTTTTCCTTCAATTTGGCGTCGAATCAGCCCCATAATTCGACAAAGTAGAGCCCTGTCATCGCCCTTTTGTCCTTCTCCAGGTGATTGATGTAGAGCACACATTTTATATCCCAGAAAAGAGTGACCATCTCCTTTCCGGCCGAAAGGACAGTCTACGCCTTCTTTGGAGAACGTTTGTCCGGTGATATCCAATGTTTCAACCGTTGTTTAGTCTCTGCCGTGTATCAGTGAACCGATGTTGCGATGACGATCACGATACATTGCAGAAACTCCTTCGGATTGCGCTTAAACAGTATCAAAAACGGCTCTGAACAGGACTGATGGTTACGCATGTTGTCACGAGTGAGCAAACGCCCTACCCACCGCGCCAACAGCTTTCTCATGCCCAAAATTTCAAGACCCACATGGTCTTTCGAGATGCCTGCTGTCTCAACTACCTAATGCGTCTTCAATCGGTGGTCCGCCAGTACGAGATCGTGGAATTTTGTCACATTATCCTCAACGGCCGCCTGCCCGGGGCACCTTCGAATCAGCGACTAATATTACCCTCTCTCCATTTTTCTAACATCCGCGGACTCACACGCTTCCGCCGCTTTTTTGTGAATAGAGACTGGTACCATTCTTGGGGCATCTGGTTTTCATCTCTGATGCATTCGATAAGTTTATAGACTTTTTTCCTAGCATTTTTCTAGCATTTCGCACTAGTGACGGACTTTTCACATAACTTGAAAGTTGGGCCGAGTTGACTTCTTCCCGCATTGGTGGTTCCAAAGAAGAATAAGTGGATGTATCGTCGTTGTTTAATAATCTTGAGTCGCTGGAAGGATTAGAGAGTACTTTGTAATAGCTAGTTCGTCTCACTTTGATCCTGTTACTGTCAGAAATTATGTTTTTGTTCCTGTTGTTGTATATTGTGGTCCTAGGCTGATATCCTTGTTAAGTGATGTACGCTACTCTTAAAAGTTTGTCTGGGCTTATTGCTCCATTTTTTTGCATATCTAACCTGAAATTTTTCGTTATCAATTTTGCTTTCCTTAAATGTAATCATTTTATTCGTTACACATCAGAGATTCTCGTAGATTTCTCTATTCATCCTGGTATATAATTTATATGATTATTTGCAATATTTACAATTATTTATTAACCTCATACTATGCCTTCGGGTTTTGCCTGACGGCTCTACCCAGAATTATATCTTAGCCTACTTTTTCTATAATCTTTACATTATTTCACTATCCAACATTTACTTTACTATTTCTTTGATTATAAATTATTATACATATTATTGTAATATCCTATCTAATATATAGCCAAATAAAACATTATAAAATCCTTACCTAAACTAGTGTATCTATCCTGCATCCATCGCTCGATTATCAACCGCTTTGCTGATTATGGTGGCCTCGTAGTCTCTTGGCGTAAAGGTGTTTATGCTCCATAGCTCCTTCCCGGTACAAAAATCGGTTATCTAAGGCCGTCCACCCCAACGCTTGTAGAGCCCCGTGTACGCCCGGAGGATTTGTCGTTTCAATAATCGTATACTGCCCCACTTGCAAATCGGCGCAGCCTGCAAAATAAGCACAGCGTAACGAAATATTGGCCTGATTAAGGCTTTATAAGCATTAATCTTTACCCGCTTGCTGGTTGCTGACAGCTTCCTTAAAACAGGCATAAGAAGATGGAACGCATAAATAGTTTTCTTACAAACTGAATCTACCTGAGCACTGAAGGTGCTTTTCGTTTTAAAAATCACCTTCAGGTACTTCGTTTGTTTGGAGCAGTGCACCTGCCCGTTGAACTTCACTTTGTTATAACAGAAGCTCTTACGTCCTTGAATCCTTGAACATAATCAGCTCGCGTTAATTCTCATGCCCCACTTTTGGCAGCAACAAGCTATCGAGTCCAGGCATCTTTAGATTCCTTTTTTTCCAAGGCAGGGATTGTGATCAGTGAAGAGATTCACCTCAATCCCAGGTTTAAGCTCATTTTTTTGTCTTTTCTTTTCCATTTTTTTCTGGGATAGGATCGAATTGACCATCGTATCGGGTTCGTATGTTTGGTTCTGTAGGTGTGTTGCGTAGTTGAAGCCAATTGTGTTATTGACCGTGAATGAACATATAAAGTCTTTGTATCTGTTTGTTGTGTCGTTTTGCCTCCCAGCAAAAAGAACGATCAGCATTACCTAAGCCTCATTCTAATGATTATACTACTTTTTAATTGTTCTTTTAAAATATTTAGTCTTTATTAGCATTTCCATAAAACAGTCATTTTCAGATTTAAATATTTCAGATTTAAGGTCAGTGTCAATGTGTCAACAGGTATGTGAGTGTGGGCGCGACCAAGGAACGATGAATGTGAAGAGTATCATAGTGAAAAGTGAGTGACAACTACCTCGAGTGAGAGATAATTCTTGGGTAAGTGCGTTTTGCGCAGGGCAATCACCACTTCTATTATATCATTATTTATGCCTCATCATAAGGTATTCATAATGATTAAAGCTGTACACCTGATTGCCAATGACATAACCCATATTAAAATCAGGGATAAAATAAGGTAAAGTATATGCAGACTGTTTTCCCTTACAAGTGATAGGTCTTATGCACTAAAGAATAAACTACACCGAAATTAGCCTTATTTAATGATTATATTGTTTGCTGGGCTATTTATATCATATATGCATATGTATGACGCTGTTTATGTATAACGGCGTGCAGTCAAGTTTTGGTATTATTTCATTTCCAATGTCATTATTGGTTTTGAACACGATCTGCAGTTTGTATTTCTTGAGAAAATTTCCCCATTCAGATGTATTATAACGTGATCCTTTTTTTGGTAGAATTTGATTTGTCTTGCTAATACTTTCTCTATTTCAAACAAGCAATCTTACTCTAGTGGAAGCCAATCAAGGTGCACACTCTATGCACGTTTAATCAAAACCACTGGGCAAAAACCAGTAATTTTGCAGTTTCTGACAAAATTTGCATGTGAATATCGCTGCCTCATTTTGATTTTCCACACAAGTACAAACGCAGTGTTTCAATTTTCGGCATACACTTGATGCCACTCAGAATTTTGTGTATCATAAATTGTGTACGTATAATTGGAATCGGTGCATATTTTGCACTCTCTCTCTCTCTTACTATCTGAGGGTTGATTATGATTAAGGACATAAGGAAATCAGAAAATTCGCACGAAGCAATTCAGAATATATTAAAAATCAGAAGAAATTCGTCCTGTATTACGAGGCTAAGATTGACAGAGAGAGTGGAAGGAATGAGCTATAGATGCTTTTGGAGTCGCGCTCGCTTGGAAATTTTTCAGTTTTTGGTCATTAAATTTTGCTTGTCTATTGCTCTTTTTCTACTTCTCTAGTTTCTTTTCTATTTAAATCTGACGCCAGCTTAATTTTTATAAATATTTTCTTTTAGTTCAGGAAAAACAACATCATTTCTGACAGCAACAGGATCAAGGCGAGGCAGGCTAGCTATTTCAAAGAACTCTAATCCTTCCATAGACTCAAAAACATTGAACAACGTCGATGCATCCAATGAATCTTCTTTGGAACCATCAAAGCGGAAAGAAGTCAACTCCGCCCAACTTTCAAGTTATTGGAAAAAACCCGTCACCGGTGCAAAATGCTAGAACAATGGGGCAAAATGAAGTCTATAAGCTTATCGAATGCATCAGAGATGAAGACCTGATGCCCCAAGAGAGGTACCAATCCATTATAACCTCTATTCACAAAAAAGCGGCAAACCAAAGAGAAAATATTATACAAAATTATCTCTATTCTATACAACAACACATCATATTTACTAAGGTTTCACTGTGTGTTCACACATCATTGCGAAATACAAAGGTGTTTTTGAGCTTGAAGATCGACCCCATGACAACTGTCCAAGTATTATAGAAACTCGGGAGGATAAACACTGTCGTTCACTTAAATGACTAGGACTTCATATAAACATACGAGGGCGATCAAATAAGTACTTAGCCTCACCACCCCATAGCACCTCTATCGCAAGAGAAATTCACGATCGTGAAGTATGTTTTCGTAGACGTCTACTGTCAAAATTTCAACTGAATCCGACTCAACGTTTTGTTTTGACCACGTGTGGGAGCGGCTGTGTTCACGGATGTTCGAAAAATGGATTAAGGGTAATATCGGTCGGTGATTCGATACTTGTTTTTGGAAGGGAAAACGCGAAGGAGTTTCTGCAATGTATCGTGATCGTCGTCGCAACATCGGTTCACTGGTACACGGCAGAGACTAAACAACTGATGAAGAAGGACAAAAGGGCGGTGACCGGGCTCGACTTTGTCGAATTATGGGGCTGATTCGACGCCAAATTGCAGGAAAAAAGGTTCCATTAGCGAAGAAAAATGTTCCATCGTAACTACGCACCGGCTGCCACCACGACCCCTTCCTCCACATTCTCCAGATTTAGTTCCGGGCGAATTCTTTTTGTTTCCGGACTTGAAAAAGTCACTCGCCGGGCAGAAAACCTACTTTGCAAAACGTATTCTGTATGAAATAATGTACAGATTATAGAAAAAGTAGGCTAAGATATAATTCTGGGTAGAGCCGTCAGGCAAAACCTGAAGGCATAGTATGAGGTTAATAAATAATTGTAAATATTGCAAATAATCATATAAATTATTTGCAATATTTACAATTATTTAAACTATAATAAATATCTTAATCAAACAAATCAAAACGAAGCCGATGACGGTCAAAACGCATTTTTACAAAAAATGCAGCATGGCCCAATATAACAGGCAGTATAATGTTTACAGTTTTGAAATTCTTCATTTTGTAAAATTGGAATTTAGTGTATGGCATATTTATGATTTTGTTATTAATTGACACTACTAATATGCCCTCTTTGGTTGCATTGTTCATCTATTTCATAGATTTCTTGGAAATTTTCAACAAATGCTGATTTTTTAATTTTATGCTCCACTGCTTAACCAAATTTTTGGTTGCGCACTTCATAACTTTTCTGTTTTACATAACTTTTGTAATCTATAATTCCGAAGAGAATAATTTTAATTAATTAAATGCGTTTGCAACATTAAACACATTAGGGCCAGTTGGCATTCTGTAGTGAAGGATTCTTGTTCTTTGGAGTGGGTATAAGTTAATTTCGAGGTAATTCGCATAACATGAGATTTGCTAAAAGTTTAATTTTCAAAATTCGAAGTGAATAAATTTTTATAAATGCTTCTAAAAATATTGATACTAATATGGGGAATGAACAATCCCTATTTTCAGTGAGTGGTCTAGTAATTTCATTGTATAAACAGATTTTTATATATTCTATTCGAGTCTGTTGGAAACGAATTGTTACTTACAATTTATAAAATCGCGCCAAGGTTCAATTAAAATCCATCCTAACCTAACCTCAATGATTTCCCGCCCTAATGTCGCTAAAGGGAATAAACCTGGATAATTTCCCATTAAATTCCATCACTTCGTTGACATCTCTTTCATCAGGCAATCGAAAAAATCAAAACACAATTTATGACAGTGCACAAGCTTTCAAAATGGCGTTTAGAATCATTGTCTGGAATTCGATCTTTTCCAACGAGTTTTCGTGACTGTGCGGATTGCGTAGCTACCCAATCCGTGGGATTCTATTTAGCTCGGATTAACTCTCACATTCGTAAAACGCAACCCCTTCAAATATAGTCAAAACGTCGTCACGGAAAATCATCGTGCTCAAGTGCAAGAACGTCACAAACGTGAACTTTTTTCCGTCACTCCAATTCTCACGAGGATGGTGGTCGTTATTTTTCCCGTTTCAAAGGTGAAGACGAAAACAGCAGTTTTGAAATAAATCCAATCGTGTCCGTGCATCTTCTATGCGATTGCATGCAAAATTAACAGTTTCAAATAATTTCGTCTTTAAAGAGTCAAGGACTTTCGCAGAACGCTCGTACGTTTAACGCCCGTGTGCTTTTTCTTTTGTCAACAAAAATAGAACTTTCGTAGAGGGAAACAAGCAGACATGCAATCGGACGACGAGAGTTGTTTCGAGGAAAAATGCCTGGAAGCAATTAATTCGCAACAAAATCTCGAGATAGATTTTGTGTCGCAAAGAGAAACGGCCACCAGAAACATTTGGAGCGCATTTCAAGATTCGGCAACATCGATAGCCCAGTTGTATCGAGGTAAGTGTTGGCCACTTCTTCCCGTTTGTGCGTTCCGTGCATCTGTACGCACACCTGTCACGGTTTCCGTGTCAGATTTCCAGCGTCTTGGAGATCTTTGGAATCAGCCACCGGACTGTCAACAAACATCTGGCTCGTCTGTGACGATCGAGTATGAAGTCACGAAAATTTCAAGGACGGCCGGAATTGCTGTTGAATTGAAAAGCGTGTGTCATTTTTGTCTTCTTTTTTTTCGTTCGCGAGTCGGCCTACCCGACATTTTCATTATGTTCGCTTACGGACAATGGAGGATGGTTTGAAACAGGTATTGAACCCTTGCACAAAAAAAAACGAGTAGAAAATATCCTCGAACGAATGAAAGGGAGCCAGGGAACGGGATTTGTTCGGATGGGTTTGAGTACAGTATGCATGCAGCGGATTTCAACTTTAATTCCACACGAGCACGTTCAACCTTTTCAGGTCTCTCAGTCGTTGAGTCGCATGACTTCGTTCTATTCATTATCTCTCACAATTAGATAACAGCTGCTGTGAATGGCGCAAGTTTTTCTGTGTTTGAAAATAAATAAATTTATGGCGAGAAAAAATTCATCAAAGAAAACATTCTTTAGTCTTTGGTGATTCGCTGGTAGGAAGTCCTTTGAAATTTATCACAAATATTGGCGCCAATTGTGCATTGTCTGGTTTTGCCTTGATTTATAACTGTTCAGGGTTGCAATAATTAAAAACGGCAAACTAATAGCTTTTCCTTCTATAACTAACTATACACAGTTTGATGTAAAAGGATCCGTATGTTGATGCTTATGCTTAATTGAGTAACTTTGATATATTTCATTTTTTTTTTATTTTAAAAATTTACAAACTGTCGACAACATTTTGATGGGAAAAAAGTAAAAGAAACAAAAAGTAACTCATTTGCATTCCGTAATTCGATGGTAAGTGATACAAAATTTTACACAAGAAATTTACGTACGAACGTCAAATTGAATAAATTTGAGTGAAAAGAATTCTATTGTTAAGGTCATTTAATGTTTGGTGACATTTTCATTAGATCTTGACTTCTAAATGTCTTCACATTAAGTTTAAAAATTTTAAGATTTTTCCGGTCCGATCAAATGCTGTTTCTTCTCCATGCAGTATAGCTTTAAACCCTTTACGGCTTTCATCGCTATTAATTCAGCTTTTAAGTCCTGACTATCAACTTAAAACCTAAATAAAAGGGAGTCCTATATTGGGTGAACGATATTCAGATAGATGAGACGATATTCAATTCTAATAACCTTAAAGTGTCCAAGTGTGTCTTTTTCGACATGACTTACCTACACGGTCACTTTTTGTGTTTTTGATAATCACGAAAATGAGTTCTGCTTTCAATGAGGTGTCTGAAGTTTGCATCGTTTTAAATGCAACGGTCTCCAATTTTTTACTTTTTGACTTTTTTTGGATAATTTGACGTAAAATTTTAGCTAGTTTTATTCGCATATTTGAATATTTTGCACTCCTATAGGTTTTCATTTCATTTTGACAATCTTCTAAAAAGGAAGTGGAAAAATTGACAGCGTTGCGTTTGCAACGATGCAAACTTCAGACAACTTTGTTTCTTTACACATTAAATTCCTTAACTTAAAACTTTGTTATTGCTCCTTTGGCATCGATAACAGCCTTGAATCTGTCCGGCGAAGAATCAACAAGATTCCTCACTATGGCATATTGTTCCATTCGTACTTAATATTTTTAAAAAGTTCTTCCTTATTCCTAACTGTTTTCCTTCTATTGGACGCATCACATCTCCCCACATACTCGATGGAATTCAGATGAGATTGCGATAACCAATCCATAACTCGATTATTTTGTTACCATTAGCTATCATTTTGAAAATTCACGATGACGGTATATTTTGCATAGGTAAAGGGATCATAATATCTATTAAAACTTTTTGCGGACTACTTCTTCATCCATTTTTCTGTTAATCCAAAAAATAGACCTACGCCTGCGTGTGAATTGACACACCGTTGCATAATATTCCCTCCATGACGTTTAATATTTGTCAGTGCGTACTTTGAATGATATCGGGAGCTACTGGGATGTGTCGTGTGTCATCACTACAGCATAAATTAAACTTGGATTTATCCGACCACATGTATCCGACCATTGCAGACCAATTAAAAAGTGTGTTGAACTGATATACGATTCCCGTGCAGCTCTTTTTGTCGAAAGTTCTTACTCTCGCAAACGTTTCCGAAAAGTCCAAATACTTACAATGCCGAGAAAAAGTGATGCAAAAACAAATATTTGAGAAATTTTTTGTATAAAGCTTTTCATATTGGCAAAACTAGTTAGTAAAAATTCCTTTGGTTTTTATTTTTACCATTTATTTATTTCTAAGAATTCATGGAACAACAAAAAACAAGGCAAAAAATAACTATTTTATAAGAAAAAAGTAAAAAAATAAATCAATTAGCTTCTGGCTACCGAGAAAAAGTGATGCAAAAAATCAAATCATGATCATCTTCTTTCAACTGTGGTAGGTATCCTAGTAAAATCAATGGTTTTTAATATTTGGTAGGATTTCCTTTCCTATCTATGACCACTTGCAACCTTCTTGGCATTGAAGAAACCAAATTCGCACAATATTCTTGAGTGATGTTGCTCCATTCTTCTATCATTCTTTCCTTAAGCACGGACTTACTGCGAATATTATGTACTGCTAGTCGACGTGACAGTTCTTCCCAAACATGCTCTATTGGGTTGAGATCATGTGATTGTGGAGGCCATTTTAAACAATTCGGAATATTGTAAAGCATCCACATTCGAGTTTGGTGGGTGGTGTGTTTTGGATCGTTGTCCTGCATAAATATGTAGTCCGTTCCTAAGTTCAGCTTTTGCACACTAGGAATAAGTCTATTCTTTAAAATGTCGATGTAGACTTTGTGATCCATCGTTTTTTGTTCTAAAATATGAAGTTCACCAAGGCCATTGTACCCCATACATCCCCACACCAAAATAGAGCCACCACCATGCTTAACTGTTCCTATCATATTTTTCGTGTCTAATTCCGTACGCGGCTTTCTACGCACTTTTCTCGTCCATCGTGAGAAATCACATTAAACTTACTTTCGTCCGTAAATAAGACGCGTTTCCAAAAGTCGGGATCCTTATTTATATGTTCTTCGGCGAAATTCAATCTTTTTTTACGATTTATCTCGCTAACAAAAAATTTTTTTCGCGGAACACAACACCGGTAACCTGATTTTCTCAAGTAGTTTCGCACTGTATGAACGCTAAAATCTTTTTTATATACTAATTTTAATGTTGCGGTTATTTTCGTTGCTGGTATAAAAGGATCCCTCTTGACTTCACGTTCGATTATTCGCATATCACGTTCAGATAGCACTTTTTCCCTTCCGGAGCGCTTTTTGTTATCCAAAGTTTTGGTCTTGCAGAACCTGTTTACAATCCTCCAAACTGTTGAAATGGGTCTGTTGACAATAGACGCAATCTCCTTGTATGGTACGGTCTGATTATGGAGCCGCAAAATAATTTTCCTTTCTTCTAAGGTGGTTTCTTTCCTCATCTTGAAGGGCTGCAAAGATTAAACAATTATATTCATGGAAAACTTTACCTAAATATTTATAAATTACTTTTTTTCACGAGTGTTTTTCTCTAACTAGCTCAAAAAATGTATTTCCAATGACGAAAACTTCTGAAGACAGACTGCAATTGCCAGGCAAATGACGCATTTACATTAAAAAGCAATAATTGCATCACTTTTTCTCGGTTTACTTCGCCTCAAAATTTCATTTGGCAGTGCATACAAACTTTTAAAAACAGGTTTTTGGGGAAACCATGCTTAAATATCGTCTTGAATACATAGAACAATGTTATGAACCATCAATTTTGCGGATATTACTTTTGAGAAGCTGGAAATTGGTTATCAAAGTTGAAATTCAGTGTATTTGCACATTTTTGCATCACTTTTTCTCGGCACTGTATATTTGTTTGCGTGTGCCGCTACTTAGCCGATTCTATGACAATTCTCCTATTAACTCTGTGGAAGAAAATGATGTTATTTTGAGTTTAAACGAAATTGAAATTTTTGTTGCTTTTCTTCAGTTCTTCGTGATCTTCTTCTTTTCTTTGCAACAGGGTCAGTGGGTTTCTTTTATAAATTTATTATCGTTACGAACGCAACGGTCCCGAATGAATTCGCATTTTGAATTTTTTTTGACAATTAATTTGAAATTTTCGAAAATTTCGTTCGCAGTTTTGAATTCATTGTTCCAGCTATTTCTTGATGCCAGTTCAATCATCGACAAGAATCAAGAAAAGAAAAAAAATATTTTGCATCGATGTAAACTTCAGGCGCCTCACGTTCAATTTACACCCTATGTCTTCAATCGTGATATTTTTTTTTTTTTGGGTTGGAGAGTGAAGGCAATTTACGCCCGGAGAGTGGGACTCCTAGGAGCGCATGCTACCAGAATACCCACTAAACACCCCCCCTGTCAAGAGACCCTAGCCCGAAACTGTTTGACACATTACTTCGGGCTAGGCCTCTTTTTTTACTTCGCCCTAGGGCGCCGTCAGCCTAGAGAAATCTCCCCCCAGCGGGTGGGGGCAGGATGGAGGAGGACTGCTGGAATGGAGACCCCCTAGACCCCGCGCCCAAGGTTATCCATGGTACATTTTTTGGCAGTAAGTATTGCCCGAGAGTAATGTGCCACACAGGTCCATTTGTCGAAACTTTTCAGCATTTCTCCGACCAGATTGGAGAAAGCTCTTCCATTACCTCCCACAAGTCCTGCCGCATCCTGTTCCACCTTCTACAGTTGAAGAAGGTGTGACATGGGTCGTCTGACTGTGTGACTGTTGCCACTCGAGTGTTGTGCGCTGCGTCTCCTCTCGGTTGACAGCATATCTTGAACCCTGCACTTTTCGGTCATAAATTCTCCGTCGCTCTCTAGCAAGAAGGGCGATGGGTATCACTCCTGCGATCACCAACACCGCCGACTCAGAGACAATGCGGCATGCAGACGCAACCCGCAAAGCTCCTCGTCTCTGTACCTGGACCAAGCGCTTTCGGTACAACTCCTTACTGAGAGCTCCGGCCCAAACCTCAGAGCCGTACAGTATATGACCGTGATATATCAATCGTGATATGACCCTAATTGTTTATTGTACGTCTTTCACACGTCTTTCTTTGGTGTTTCTGTGCGTCTTTATATCATATTTGTAGGTGTCTGAAGTTTACATCGTTGCAGACGCAACAATCTCAAGTCTTTGAATATTTTTTGCATAATTCCATTTAACATTTGAATAAATTTCATCCGCATATTTGAAAATTGTGCACTCTACTTAGTATTCAATTCAGTTCAGTCATCTACTTAAAAGGAATACAGTGATATCTCTCTTAAGCGGACAGAGGGGTGTAAAGGCAACTTCAACATTAGCAACCATGGACTTGTATGTACATATACATACATTATTTTGGAGAAAAAACTCATTTAATGTGGATTGACGAACCATTTTATGAATTCCAATATCTTGATAGTGGGATTTTAAATTTGACAAAAGATTGTATGCATAATAGTCCCCTTGATTTCTCGCAAAATTTTGCAATTTATGTAAAATTTAGCTCGCTTCGCTATATGTCCCAACATCTGGAACTAGTGGTTCTTCGGCTGACTTGTAATTCCTCGATGGCGTCTGCAAGTTCCTCTACATCTTCACAAGACAATTCACTGTCTATTCCGAAAAAGGTTTCGATGCTTGAATTGTTTAAAATTTCTGGTGTAAGTGCGTTGCCCATTTCAGCCAGTACAGCTAGTGGTATATCGTCTTCTGCAGAAAACTGTTCAGAACAAGAATTCTCAGTATTGTCATGAAAGAAGCCTGCTTTGCGGAGACAGTTACGAATTGTGTCCTTTGTAAGACTTGCTCAAGCATTTTTTGTGAAATATATCGCATCTAGCAAGTTTTTGTTTTTTGCAAGATCATGTGTCGAAGCAGCGGTGCCTAGATTCAGCAAAATTTGCTTCACTATTTGCATCCTGTAAAAAACTTTCAGCGATTTGATAACACCTTGGTCTAATGGCTGGCAGACTGATCGGGGGTAGAAAAATTAGCTTAATATTTTTAAATTGTAAATGCGTCGTCCAAAAATAATATGTTTCCATTTTCTTGTACCATTTTACGATCTAAAATCTAAAGCCAATTTGTCATTATTTCACCAGTCATCAATGCTTTGCTGTTGGACAAATAGGATACCGGCAAAACATTGATGTTAATGTTTTTAAATAGTCTTGGCTTGGCCCATTTACCGATTACAAGAATCTTTTCTTTTTCACCAATCATATGCGCACAAAGTAGTATCGTTATTCTTTCCTCCGATAACTTTCCGTTAAGCTTTTGTAAGGCAATGCGCGGAAGTACAATCCCGTTTCATCGGCATCGTATATATGTTGGGCTGAATAGCCCTGAATAATCGATGAAAGCCGAAATCGATTGTATCAATGATTGGACATCGACAGAATTAACGCCAGATGCTTCTCCCGACATTGTCTTAAAGCTAATATTGTGTCGAGTACGAAACCGTTCTAGCCACCCTGATGATGCACAGAAGGTTTCCAATCCAAGGTTCGTAGCAATTTGTTTTGTTTTATCGCGAACTATTGGTCCTAAGAAGCAAAATCAAAGAAATCGCTGTAAGTTATGAAATTCATTATACCTGACAAAGGAATTCCTTTGTTTCTAGCTTTGAGGAACCATTCATAGCATCTCTTGTCGATTTGTAACCCGTCACCTTTTAAAAAACTCCTCTTTTCATTGATGTTACAATTTGAGTGAAATTTTTCTTCTAAACTACCACGATTCTTTAAAATATCTGCAGCCTGAGTTTTTTTTCGATATTATACATTTTTGGAAGTTCGCGGACACTAAGTTTTTCTTTTTGTAAACGTTTATTTCAACATTTTCTTTTAGTGTCAAACGATTCCGTTTCCTCGTCATTTTATACTAACAAAACACGAATACTACACTATATACTAGTTAACACAACACCGTGGGCAATTTACTAAGCAAACTGTCAAAAATACTACTATACACTGATATGAAAAGCAATGTGCTTCGTGCTTCGTTCGTTGTTGTAAGCAACTGCAAACATCAACAAATGCACACAGAAGCATTTTTGCTTACTTTTGCATTGACTTTGCTGCGTATATTGATTGCATCATCTTCTTGGTATCCGTTCAAGAGAGGTTTTAGCTCAGAGAAATTGTTCTACGGGCACTATACGCGTCCGTTCAGGAGAGGTGTCCGTTCAAGATGCTAAATTCATATGGATTTTTGAAGGGACTCAAAAAATGTACGTCTAAGAGGCGTGTCCGCGTAAAAGAAGTGTCCGTTAGGTGTGGTTTCACTGTACTGAAAAAATTTGACAGCGTTGCGTTTGCAACGATGGAAACTTCAGACACCTATATTTATAAAAATTAGAATGGTTATACCCCATTTTGTTTCTTTTTTGGGGTTGCACATGATAAACGCCATTCTGCCCGTGAACTTTACTCTCGACTCGTCGACAGAACAATCCATGGAGAAAGTATTCCGCCTTCATAGTGGGAGTTGTGAGTTGTGAGCAAACGTAAAAGGATCTCGACAATCACTTTCAATACTTATGGGGAATTGTTCACATTTACGTTATATCCTTTGGCTTCAAACCAATCATCACTACTCTCATTATATTGAGAATTATTCCTAAAAACTTAATTTTTGGGAAGGGGATACTGCATAAAACACCCTGGAATAGCGATGTATTGCGTTCAAAAGTACTGGAAATTCTATCGCAATTGCCCCGCGGAAGCGTATCTTCAAACACGAATCAAAAAATTTGTCGTTATGCATGTTTTTGGCATCTGATTGATTACCCTGGCACAGTAAGTCAGATATACTTCGTTTAAATAACATTCAGTAGTTGTTTATTTATATATTTCTTTACCTAATACACTATTCTCGATGTCGAAATAGCTCGAGGCACGTTCGAAATGGCTGCCGATCAGTTAATTCCCAATTTTTCTGGATTGCTCTTTCGAGTCGTGATCATGCCGCTACACAGGCGACACAGACCGTAAAGGGCTCATGTTTGGATTAACCAATTGCTAAGGTCATAGGATTTTGCAGGTGTCTGAAGTTAGCAACGTTGTAAACGCGATAGTCTCCAATTTTTCCACTTTTTTTAAATGTGTTTTGGATAATTTGGCTAAAATACTTGTATTTTTTTTGCACTCGACTAAATTCCTTTCAATTTAGTAATCTTCTAAAAAGAATAGTATAACATTTTGACAGCGCTGTATTTGCAACGATGCTAACTTCAGACGCCTTGGTATAGGGGGTTAAAGTTAATATATTATGTTTCACATATTGCCTCACTAATGGCTTGTTGCTACTGTTGCTGTTATATTTGCTTAGTATGTTTGTACATACTTGGAAAGTTGACACATTGTCCAATTGTCAATTTGTTTTCACTTTTTGGGGCTGCTTTTTTTTCCTGCATCCTATCAGAATTTTGTTTCTGTCCGTAGACATGAAAAATATTGTCTAATGGTATGCGGTCAATTAAACGGAGAATGTTGTTCGCATATTTAAGTGCTTGGACGTCTGGAAGGAATGGTAGCTGCTTGCACATATGAATTCTTCATAATGGTGTTTTGCATGTCGCTCATGTTGTTGTTCTTCCTATTCTGGTTCGTATTATTGAGGCAGGGGAATCCATCTCAGCAATAATTTTAATGTTGATGCCGGTCTACCTGTTCTTGTGATGAAGTTTCCACGCTTTCCTCTTCAAAATGTTTTGGATTGAACTTAATTCTTCTTAATGTTTGCAAGATACCCATTTAGAACATATTTCATTTCAATTCACAATTCTTACCTTTGCATAACAGGCACAGCAAATTGAAGCTATATTATTCCCGGTTTGCAGTGCCCCATTTAAGTCGGAATTTGTTTTTCTCCTAACGCAAGTTCATCAGACTACGACTCATTGGAATTGTTGAAATTCTAAACAATGCTTCCAGTTAACCGTGTAAAAATACCTTTACTGAGTTCGGGAGTGCGTTTTGGTATGAAACTTCTGCGATCGCTCCATCTTTTATAGTAGAAGAATGTGTGGCAGGCGTCATTCGTGCTCTGTCAATTTTGTGCAGGTAGAACTGGGTCAAGTAGAAATCGGTCTCACCATGCACCCGATTGAGCCACGGCTTCAGGTTAGGGATCAGACGTGCAGTCCAGTTTCCCCTTGTGTCGTGCTCCCAGGACTATTGCCAATCGCTTAGAGAGCGACGTCCTTCTTCGCTGGTGATCTCTTCGATCTTCGCTCCTGCGCAGGTAAATACTTCTGCGCTCTCTCGCAAGGAGGGCGATGGGTATCAGCCCTGCGATTACTACCAGCACTGCCGCCTCGAAGACCGGTCGATATGCGCATGAGATTCGCAAAGCTACTTTTCTCTGCATCAGTGCCAACCGCTTCCGGCGTAGTTCCTTGCTGAGAGCGCCGCCCGACAGTTCTGATCCGTACAGTAGAAGCGTCTGCTTCTGTCACACGCGTTACAGCCTTGTCAGCTGTTGCCCTGATTTGTTAGGAAAAACTTATCTTCGAGTCGATCAGGACGCCCAGGTACTTAACTGCCGATTTCGATTCAATTAGCTCGTCCTCAACCCTGATAGGCCTTACTCTGGGGATTCTTTTCTTTGTCAGGATGACCATTTCGGGTTTTTCCAGTGCCAGCTTGAAACCGTGAGTTGTCATCCAGTCCAATACCCTCCGCATCAACATATTGAGTCTGAATTGCGCATGGTTTAGATGCTCCACAGTTCCGGGCCAAGGATAGAGCCCTGAGCGACACCTGAAGTAAGAATCGTACTTCGCCTACCTTTCTTCGAGTCGTAGAGTAGGCTGCGGTCCTTCAAATAGTTCCTGAGAATCCGCATCAGATAAACTGGTACTTGAAAATACTGGGAATGCTTTTCTAGCGCTTCCAGAATATCCACCCATCTAGCGCAGTTAAATGCATTTCGGACGTCCACAGTAACCAGTAGGACCACCCGTCGTGTGGAAATACTTCGTGACTACCACTCACTACTTCTCGAATTGCATCGATGGTGGAGCGGCCTGCTCTGAAGCCATACTGCCGTGGAGATAGGTCCCCGGCAGCACGAATCACGTCAGCGAGTCTTCCCCTGATAAGTTTTTCAAAAACTTTTCCGGCCGTGTCAAGCATATACAGTGGGCGGTATGCAGCTGGCGATTCGGGATCACTTTTTCCCTTAGTAATGAGCACAAGTCTCGCCACCTTTCATACGAATGACTTAATACACGCATTAAGGTCAGAGAGTTTTCACTCGACACTGTCCCGTTTGCTTCTATCGTCAAGGAAAATTTTGAATTTTTCATAACTCACCATTTTTACATCCCTGATATTTTTTCTATCTCTTTTTTATGTTTAAGAAGCAGAATATGAAAAGGCCATGAAAATGTATTCACCGAACATAACGAATTCCTATTTACTTCTGGCACTTATGGCTAGACTATGTCCTTTTCAACATAAGTTAAACCCTTGATCACCCTTCCTCCTTCTGATTGTTTTTCAGTTCAAAAGTAACTGTTCTTCAATATTTATTGGCTTATCAACATTAGGTGAATAATCAAATGTTTCCCTCGTTGCATGACATATTTTCTTATTTTGTTGTTACTGCATGCCTGTTGTCAATACCATCAAATAGGTCCCCACAAAGAATGTTATGTCACTTTAGTTTTCTTAAGTAAAGCATTCTCCTTGACCAATTTTAGAGCACATTCTTTGAATATTTGTTTGGACAATACACCAACTGGTTACATTTTGTGCATTTAATAATTTCTGAACAATCGTTCGTAGATTTCAAACAGTTCAAGGAAAAGGTATGTGAAATTTGCATCGCTGAGATTCAATGATCTCGATTTTTACACACATTTTCTAGGTCCAGAGCCACACTGAAACTGAAAAATTTATACGTTTTCTGATTTTCCAATACATGTTTTTTTTTTAAACTTACCTGTAAGACGAACATTACACTATTTTTACACACAGACATCAGTTGAGCGATTTATTCGGTTTGCTAAAAACTCATCCATTGAAAATAACTAAAAAATAGAAGTGGTTTCCTTGACATGCTACGAGGAGGTTGTTTCAAGCGTCGAAAGTCCCACTCGGAAATCATATCCAAATTCTTTGAATCTGTTCCGAAGTTGAATACGACTTCTATTGAATATTGAATAATCTCTACACTACTCGACAAATTTGAAACATTTTAAATATCCTAGTGTCAAGGCTCCTACAGTAAACAGCGAGGAGCATAGCAGCTACCCATCTTCCTTGAAAACGTTTTTCGCAAAGTTATATCCCGATGAAGCATTCTCCGTGTTCGTTGCTTACTGAACCAATATGTGAATGAAGGAAATGTAAAGGCGGACCTATAAATTAGGATACTTTGGCACATCGCCGAAACGCGTCTGTGGACGAAACGAAGCAAATGACGGGGAACGAAAAAAATAATTCAGCGAATTGATTGTTAAATGACATATTGCATCCCATTTTATGTGAGCTGTACAACATTTGTTACGTGTCCGAAGTTTGCAAGTTGTCTGAAGGTGTGTCAGTGACACAGCTTGTCTTTTTTTCCAATTTTTATCAATCGTTGAATCCACGACACTTAGCTGTGAAGATCGTCCTTCGAAAAGGACGATCTTCGAAAGAAACACCTTCTTGACATCTTCTCGAAGATGTTTTAAAAATTCCCCGCAACGGGATTCGAAGTCGCACTCATTCTCGCAGCTTCAACATTTTCTTAAGACGGATATGAATGAGGTATAAAACGTGATTGGCAATTTGTCATAGAAGCATGCTTCAAAGAATTTAAGGTTAGCCGAAGAAATGTGTAGTTCAGACACTGACTTCGTGGCAATATGAGAGTTGTGTTAAAATGATTAAACGATTATTTTTGATTTAAACGTTTTTGCTCTGCATGTAGTTTTCAGAAATGTAGTAAACCAACAATACCAAAACGTGTTCAATTACGTTAATCTGTTGAGAATTGTGGTTCCATTAACGACATAGAATTCTTATGACACAGTTGATTAGTACCTCATAAATTACTCAGTTTTATCCAATACCATTTGATTCTTCCTTATATTATTTATGTGGTAAAACACTCGACCTAGTTCGGCATTCTTTTCTAATGTGCGAAGTCATATTACTGATTTTAGGCTGATCCAAAGAAATCCATCCGTGCAAATACGAGAAGTCGATCGTAGAAATGCATGTGCGGATGTTACTTGAGATATCTTCACAAATGTATACTAATATTTGTAAATTTTGATTCTAAATATATTTGCCTGGATATTCAAACAAACATTTACACGGATATAAGCATTTATATGAATATTTATAAATTAATATGTATAATGCATAAACATAGTACAATGTTGTTTATTTACAAATTATTTCAGAACGATGCGCCTACAACGAAAGTGATACTGGAGCTTTGTGGTTGCCATTTCAAACAGCTGCAGGCACAGTCACAACTTTATATAAAGGTACTTCATAAATATTTACAAGGATTTCAGCAATCTTACATTGTTTTTTGTTTTAATTATATTAGAATCATGCGAGGGAATCCGAAAAACCAGCGAAGTAGCCGTACAATGTGGATACCAAAGAAGGACTAGAGAAATAGCTGATTGGGCACGAGGAAAACGGCGGCGTTACATACGCCGAGAAGATTTATTGGCATATTTAGCTGGCAAACCACCACCACCTTTGCATGTTACACGAGTTTCGCAGCTACGGTACTAAATACATTGTGATTTTCATATTTCCGTGGCATTAATTATAATTGAAATACTTTCAGTCTATCGCCAAAGCCTGAATCACAGCTTAGCAGTAGTAATCAATTTTTAGTTGGACCAAATCAAATGCCTCCTGAATCGACCGATCTCCATACGTTCAAAGAAGCATTAGTCAGACGGCCGAGGTACGTAGACAGTTCCGATAGAACGATAAAATCTTTTATTGCATTCAATATCATTAATTAATTTTTGTTAAGCATATAATCGTTTTCATAGGGGAAGCTGTGCAGATTTTTCTATTAAACGATTACTTGCTGCAGATCTAATAAGCTTTTTTCTTACCATTTCCAAATTAACATTAAAAAATTGTTAAGATTTCCGATAACGCTAACGCGTTAAATCATTCGTTTATTCTTTAATTACAGAGGTCCGGAACTCTACGCATTTGTAGCTAGTGAAATAGCTCGTCATTGTAAACGTCCAGCAAGTCCTTTAGATGTTAATATGGATGTTCAGAATCATAGCAATAAGCGACAACGTTACATGTAGAAAACACTCATCAGAAAATTTGAAAAGCAAATATAAAGAATATGAAATATAAACACAATTTCTGGAAACTACTACGAACTACAAACATTTTGGCAACAACTAATGTAACTCTTCGGAATATTGCCTACAAATTTGAATAATTCTGATAATTATTTACGAAAGCTAGATTATGTATAATTCATTCAGCGTGAAGCCAGGAAACTTTAAGAAGTTGATAAAAATTTGTTTATTAGAATAGTTACTTTGAGAAACAACTTTTTTTTAAGTTTTCTTTTTAAGTCCTGTATTTTGTTTTGCTTCTGCGATTGCAAAAATCAGAAAAATTATATATATTTATACATACATACAAACAGTAAGTAAAAGAAATATAGAAAATAATGTAAAAAGGAATAAATTTAGCAATACTTAGGTAAAAGTAATTATGATGATGAATTGTTCTAATAAGCATTGCCGTTGGCTTCTACTTCAGGTCTAGAAATGATTTCACGATTAAACTAGTGAGTTTTCTAAGTTGCAAGTGGGAAAGTGTCCATTTATTTTGACAAAGTACACCGAAATAATATTTTAAGTAATTGACTTCACAGTACTTACACCCGACAACATACTTTAATATAATGTAAATCAGTTAGTTTTTTTCGGTGTAGTCCGGGTATTTTCTTTTACATTTGTTGTTTTGATTTTCGCTACAGAACGTAGAGCTACTTCTCTTCTCGTTTCTTTCACATTCCCGAATTATTATGAATTTCGCAAATAGTCAGCTTAATATGAACACTGATCTTTGCAACTCGCGCTGACGTTGTCTATTATGTACAACTGGGATTATGTCACTATTCATAGCTGTCTACGACCTGGATAATGGAAGCCTTGGCATACGCCAACATTATCAAGTCGCACTGTAATTAGTAATGTTACTACTATTATGAGAACAATAATACATAGACACAAAACGCAACCGTACACATTTAGTATATATCTAATTTATCAATCGTGTTCCTTTTACTCATTCATAAACTTGTGCATTTTTTCTTCTCTCTTATTTTCAAACTGTTGTTCTTCGTTCCCATCGATTTATTTTCCTGTTAAATTACATTAATTCAATTTAAACGTGTTGGTATAAAGTTATCAAATCAGTCATTTTGTTATACTGAAATTCTTTTTTGAGATCATTTATTTAGTAATTAAAATATTCGTATTTTTGGCAAGAGTAGGAATTGAAAGAAACATAAATAAGAAAAACGACGGTGTCTCCAATAAAACATCATTATTATAAATAATTAGTAGTGTATTCTTTATTTCATTATGATTCAATAAAAATTCAAATGCTTCACTTTGAGATATTTATCCTTAAAACATACATAATTGGAAGTAATTTGGTGTTTTGTTAAAGCAAATTATCAACGAACCAATGCCACGGAAGAGTTTTGAAGTTTGCTTAGCAGGACTGTGGTCGAAAGGAGTTCAAAAACTATTCGACTGCACCAATTCACACTAGCTCAGATTTTTGATAACAAGAGAGGTAACAAACAGTTTTATTAGTTTCACTATGTTCGTAATTGATTTCATCTCCGCAAAATTTATTGAATAATTAATAAAGGACTTTCCTTTTAATTTTGCGTATGAAATTCTTATTTTTCGTGATCGATTTTCGATCATTATCGTTCGGTCTTACTTAGCGATTGTTTCACTAATGTAATTCAGCTCTGCTTACTGGCTCGCGCCTTTAGATTGCATCTATTAGAGAATTTGTTTGGTAAATTCAACTTAATCATCAAATTTTGATTGAAAAACTACTTTTAGCTCTACTAAACAATTTGAGTGTCTAGTCAGTCAATTGCGACGGACGCTTAATTTTCATTCTGGCGCCCTCGATCAACGCTGACGGGCAACTTTGCGTTCAGGCTGTGATAGGCGTCGATCAATGATAGTGTAAAATGTGATCGAACATATAATAGTTTACATTGATTTTAGTTACATAACATTGTTATTTGACCCGTTGCGGATAGACGTCGGCATATTAACTTAACGGTCACCCGGTGTCTGGTGGACCAGCAAAATAATTGTCATTTGTGTTGTAATTTATGTAATTTATTGTCTTGAATCTTGTAACAAACTTGATCTTTTCTTCTGAATAATCATTGCATCATTATAAAGCTTTTGTGCTATTTATGATAACCTTTTTTAAGGACTTAAAAAACGTTAAGATAAAACCCATGAAGTTAATTTTTTTTAAAAAAAGGAACAAGTTTTAATTTTTCCGATATGCAAAAAACTTCAATGGAAAAAAATAGATTTTCAATGGAAACTGAAAAAGTATATTTCGATTTTCGAAGAATTTCGAAAATTCCTCGAAAAAAAAATAAAAAATGTTCCATTGAAACGCGAATAATGTAAAAATAATTTCGCATTGCGAAATAATGTAAGAATAAGTAGTTTTTCATCAGAGAAATCATTTATTATAACAATAAGGAACTACAAAATATAATACGAAAAATTAATTGGAACAATCACAATCGACACAAACGAGGCAGAAGTGCATGAGCCGTTCGCAAGCAGGATATTATATTTTAGTTTTTCGATCTTTTTCGCGTGGACCATATTCGCAGCTTTTCCTAGTTTGTAGCTAAGCTCTTCGTTGGATGCTTTTGTTGCAAGCTGTTTCTGCTTTCCAAAGAATTGTAACGGCACCAGTACTGCGAACTATTACGAACCGAAAGGCTTTTGTATGCTCATTAATTCTACTCCACGTACTTTTCTATCAACCGATATCAACTTCGCTTCACTAGAGATTCTTTATAAAGTTATAATCGTTTTGTCCTTCCATGCGAGGACTATGGTTTTACCTTGTCTGTAGAACCCTGTTTCTTGCCTCTTGCAAATCTCAGTTTTTTTTTTCATTCCCATTGGTAAATATTTCCTATTCGTATTTATTGTGCAGGAAGCAAGGTAAGGAAGCAATTCATTTTAAGCAGTTCTTTAGCAAGGGTTATGCTTTTATAATATATCCCGGTACACATATGGTAACCTATAGCATTAGGAACATTGTCTAATAACTTTCTATACAGTTTATGGGAAATCTGGAGCAGACAGGCAGATCAGGTCTTATGAGATTTTCACAAGTAATACTGCCGTAATAAGGCAAAACTGAATAAACATTTCCGGTACTTGAGTCGGCCAATGCGTCAATTTAAATTCCCCATTTAGTGCGTTTAGCTACAAATTTTTCCCTTGTGTTTTATAATGGTTTCATCAACCCATGTCGGTGGATAAGGTATAAAATGTTAGAAAGTTGATGTATTGTTAAAACCATGTAAGTCCTTATACAAATATTCCTGTCTTCGTGTGAATTTTTATATAAATGAAGCATCTAACATATTTATTCAAATCTATCTCGGGTAAATATGTCCGAAGAATGTAATTTCACCGGTTAATTTGGTACACCAATATTCCTTAAAATTTGCAACTTGCATTTTGTTTCCATATTCAAGATCACTCCAATGAAGCCCATAAATTCTTTACGAGTAACATCGCTTCATGCTTTTCTCGCAGTTTTTAATTTGTCTAATCATTTGTTTTTTTGTTATGGAATCAATCAACGTTTCCGTAAAGTATAATAAAAAAAAATCGAATGGTTCTTTTATATTGTTGGAAATTTGAGGTCCGACAATTCGCGATAAAATATCGAAATCCATAGGAGATGGAATAGTGTCCACTTCTGACATCTATACCTTCGTCATTGTCAAATGAATCTGCTATGTCTTCTGTATGTTCCCTTGTACCACTTTCAGGATCGTAAATATCACTTTCAATTCTGGGTTTGGATCGCCGTGTAACAGAAAACATATCACTCTCATTAGAATCGCGTGTCTTACGTTCGCTATTAACTTCAAATTCTTATTCATCAGTACTATGTACTTTCGACATAACTGTAATTTTGACAAATCTTTCTTATATTTGGCATAAGGGCGGGGGAGGGGAAGTGGGTGTTATAAATTTGAATAAAAAGTATAAAAACAAAGAAAAACCCACATCTGATACACTCTACTGCTGAATGACGGGATTTAACCCTAACGAATCCTGCGAAATAGGGAATGCTGCTCGAACCGCGACTATCTGATGCTATTCAGAGCGTAATAATCAGAGAACCGCGATCGTCATTTGTCAATAAAAGCGATTTGTCTTTGTCTTTATGTTTAGCTCTCGCGTGCAAAGGGTTAAGGGCCTGATCTCCTTTTCACAAATGACATTTAGAATATAATACTAAGAATAAATTATATATTATATCGGGACTGTTTACTGGCCAGGAAATTTGTTGTCTGTGATTAAAAAAATTTTTCGAGCCTTAAGTTAAGGTGCAACAGCCTGCATTAAAATACAATACTGATTCGGAAACAGTCTCGACATGTGAAAAGGATATTGTTCCAAAACAGTTAAGTATTGATCTTACTTCAATTCACTACATAAATACTTCCAAGACCGTTAACAATTATCACAGTCCAGATCATGACCGAGGCTTTATGTTTGTGGAATACACTTTGGGTTAAAGGCTATACTGTGAACTTTCTTCACCTATAATGAAATTGCCTTAATTGCTGAAGTATTCCTTAAGTAAAAGGAAACAAAACGTTGCACAAATTAGACGATACAATTTTTGCACTCTTCTGGTAGTTGGTTGTATGATTTAGGATTGACCGATATATACAGTGGCGAGCACATGTGGATACATGTTAACCAAATTTGGCTTAAAATACTTGTAAAATCCTTAAAAATACATTAATCGATTTAAAATGTTTGCAGTTGAATTCTTTATTAATATCTATGTGAAATAAATAATCAACAAAATTATAACTTATAAGCTCAGTCTCGATTTTAAAACAAATAATCGAAATGGGCAATGTATCCACTTTCGCACGTTTCATTTCTTCTATGTTGCAACACTGCTCTGTGTATCGAAAAAAAAAACGTAATAACGGGATTCACAGCAATTGGAGTGTTTACGTTGTGCGAAATAGTGTTTTACACGGTAAAGCATAAAAGTTCGATTTGATTAGTCACGCGTTTTTACTTTTTCTGTGAGTATTTCAATTTTGAAGCGAAAATGAGGAAAATACCGGAATACTTAGAAAATCAAATTGTGGAAATGACGAAAACCAACGAGTCAGCACGTCAAATAGCTAAATCGCTGGGTATTTGCCACCGAACCGTGCTTCAAGTAAGAAAGAGACGCAATGTCAGTGCACCCGAAATTAGTAAATCGCGACCACGATTGCTAACTGATAGAGATGCTCGAGCTATGGAGCGCCTCATGACCACCAAACCGAAGACAACACCAAAAGAGGCTGCAGTTGCCATTAACAAGCCTGTAAGTGAGTGGACAGCACGCCGAGCTCTTCACAGGATCGGACTAACAGCGGCAGTTAAGAAAAAAAAAAACCAGCACTGTCACAGAAAAATGTTGCAGCACGTCTCAAATTTTGCAAGGAGCACTAAGATTGGAGCGTTGATGATTGGAAGAGGGTAATTTGGTCGGACGAGACCAAAATAAACCGATATCAGTCCGATGGTAAGGAGTATTACTGGCACCGCCCAAATGAAAAATTGAAAAAGTATCAAGTGAAAGAAACCATGAAGCATGAAGGAGGCGGCTTGTTGGTGTGGGGCTGCTTCACTTGATGGAATGTAGGTCAATTGGTTAAAATCAATGGCATTATGAAGAAAGAACAATATCTTCATGTTTTGGAGTCTAATCTACCAGATTTCGTAGACGAATCTGCTTACCCAGAATATGAAGTCATTTTTCAGCAGGATGGAGACCCATAGCACACGGCAAAAATCGTTAAGGAGTGGCTCATTAGGCAAAGTTTTAAAAAAATGCAGTGGCCTGGTCAAAGCCCAGACCTTAACCCGATCGAAAATTTATGGGCTTTGCTGAAAAAACGACTAGCTCGGTACGACACAGCACCGAAAGGATTGGATTAGCTTTGGTGTCGAGTTCAGACGGAGTGGAGTAATATTCCACATGAACTCATTGAAAAATTAGTGGAGACCATGCCTAAGCGTATGCTTGCCGTTATTAAAGCCAAAGGTCTGTGGACGAAATATTAAAAAAAAATTAGCGTCTTTTTAATGAACATGCAAAAGTGGATACATTGCCCATTTCGATTATTTGTTTTAAAACCTAGACTGAGCTTATATGTTATAATTTTGTTTATTATTTGTTTCACATATATATTAATAAAGAATTCAACTGGAAACATTTCAAATCGATTAATGTATTTTTAAGGATTTTACAAGTATTTTACAAGTATTTTAAGCCAAATTTGGTTAACATGTATCCACATGGGCTCGCCACTGTATAAAGTTCAGCTTTATTATTTACTTTACTCCATCCTTCAAGAAATTTATTAGATTTATACTCTTAAGCTCATGCAAAGATTTTTCCGCATATTTGGAGTGGTCCTTCCCTCTTTTCATGACCTGCAGGCATTCACACCCGCTTTGCCGATCACGCCTCACAATTGTCAAGGAAATGACGTGTATTTTCAGTTTTACCTGTATAAGATGGGAAAGACACCATCCCCAACTTGCGTGTTCTGCCCGGGGATGACGGATGACGCCTGCCATACGTTCTTTACGTGTAATAGATTCACAAGACTCCGTTCGCATCTCTCGGAGAAAATTGGCGTAATTTCCCCAGAAAATGATGAAATCAAAGGACAATTGGAACTGTGTGTCGCATTACGTACGGACAGTACTTATTATAAAAAAGGGCATGATGGATCGCTTGGCGAGGGAGGGGACATCTCTGTAACGCAATATTATAGTAACTAATCGCAATTCCTTCCTATCCATTCGTGGAGAAAGAGAGATTTCCCTTAGCCTGAAGACACCGCTAAGCGATGATTAATGAGGCCTAGTCCGAAGTAATGTGACAAACAGTTCCAGGCTAGCTTCTCGGTGTGACAGGGGAGGTGTTCAGTCGGTAGTCCGGTAGAGGGGGAGTCCGACATTCAGGGCGTAAATAGCCTTCACCTCCCAAACAAAAAAAAAGGGTATTATGGTGTTCTTATTGTACCCTCCTTCGAGTCGTAAAGTAGGCTGCGGTCCTTCAAATAGTTCCTGAGATTCCGCATCAGGTACACTGGTACCTGTAAACGATTATCTAGCGCTTCCAGAATATCCACCCATCTAGCGCAGTTAAATGCATTTCGGCCATCCAGAGTCACCAGCAGGACGACCCGTCGTGTGGAAATACTGAGACTCCACACCTTGGACCGCGCTCACTACTTCTCCAATTGCATCGATGGTGGAGCGGCTTGCTCTGAAGCCATACTGCCGTGGAGATAGATCCCCGGCAATACGAATCACGTCAGCGAGTCTTCCCCTGATAAGTTTTTCAAAAACTTTTCCGACCGTGTCAAGCATACACAGTGGGCGGTATGCAGCTGGCGACTCGGGATCCACTTTTCCCTTCGTAATGAGCAAAAGTCTCACCACCTTCCAGCACTCCGGGAACAGCCCTTCGCGCAGGCATGCGTTGAACATGCGGAGGAGCAGGTCAGGGGAAAAGTGGAAGACCATTTGTAGCACCTCTGCTGGAATCCCATCTGGTCCTGGAGCCTTTCTGGCCTTCATAGACAAGACTGCTTTCTCCAATTCCATCTTCGTGAAAAATGGAATTTCCATTGATGTTTCATAGTGAACGGCTTCAACGATGGCGGGATGGATGGGGAAGAGAGCCCGCACAATTTCGTCCATCTTTTCTGCCTCGTATGAGTGAGGTGACCTTTGGACACCGAGCTTCCGCATTACTATTTTGTAGCCCAGGCCCCATGGGTCTCTATTCACGTCGTCCACCAGGTTTTGCCAGCGGTTGACCTTGCTGCTGTTGATAAGTCTACGGAGGCATTTTCTAGATGACTTGTAAGCAGCTAATCAGATACATGCCTCTTCCCAGGTTCGAGCTCGCTGTGTCCTGCGTTGTAGTTTGTGACACTCCCTTCGTTTTTCGGTAATTTCAGGTGACCACCAGTATACTGGAGGCTTGCTGTGCCGGGGTCTTCGTTGGGGCATTGAAGACCTGCAGGCGGATGTAATGATTCTCATAGTTGAGTTAACAACATCTCTTGCCGCGGGTTCTCCGTCCTTTAGCGTTGCTTCCGACAGCGATGATCGTGCCATAAGCACTTCAACAAACTTCTCAATATCCGCTTTCTCGGTATTCCACTGGAGCGCAGAAGAACAAACGCGTGGTCTTCGGGAAGCATCGTGATGGATCTCCAGAGCTATGTACTGGTGATCACTGGCCGAGTAATCCTCTAGCACTCTCCAATTAAACTGAATAAAATCAGTTTGCGTTTTAGAGTTTTTTTGCGTACTATAGATTATTACCTTCAACAAGAATCAGGATGTCACTTCCATATTGAAGTATGCTTATCTTGGGGATTGAAATCGTTTGTAGTGTTCTGGTATATATATATTGAAAAGTAGTGGACACAAGACATTCCCTTGTGGTACCCTGGAATGGAATATTTTTTTTCATAAAAAGATTAATACATTTTCATACGCATTAAAAATATTTATGACATCGATTTTTTTGCAAGGAAAATATGGCTCAGTCATCTATTATTTGTCATAAGGTATTGAGGCATGAAGTTGCAGACTTGTTTTTAGTGTAGGCGAAGGAATATATTGGTATTAGGTTTGTTTCTTGTTACTGTGACCTTTATCTTCAGAAGGTCTTTTTGTGATTTTGATGGGTTCATCACATCTTTATTAAGATCTTCAAGCTTTCCATTAGGTTTGGGAATAAAAACTGTTTTCAAATGTCTCAAATGTCAATCGTCAGGTTCTTGTTTACAACTACATTGATCAGAGCATAGTAATAGTGGTGCATGCTTATTTTGTCTGGCCGACGACTTTCAGTTTTCAATAATTTCTTATTGTCAAAATTTGGTGCGCTTTCTGTTTGTACGTTATGGTTTTTTGTGAGTTTATGTTTTTTTCTACGTGTTGATTTTTGTTTATGTGATTCTGAGGTCTAGAAATGCGTTAGCTATTGAGCCTAGGGGGTTCTGCCTGATATAGTTTACAAGTTTTCTGAAGTACTTGACATAATCGACTCAAGTTTGTCTTTTCAGCTGTTTTATTTGCTTTCTTTAGTTTTTTTTTAATACAATTTATCGCTCATATATTGCACACCAGTAAAGCAGAGATTTGGTTTTATGAAATTTGATTATAGCTTTGATTTTGGCTTTGATTTTGACATTATTGTACTTGTGTTGACCTCAGTCAATTATGTTACGCATCCTTTCGTATATCTTATTAAGATCTGCATTTAAAGTGAATCTCTTCATTTATTGAAATATGTACCTGTAGTCTGATTTTTTGGTTTTCTCCGTTCTCCACGTACAGAAAATTATATTGGACCCAAAAGCTTTTCGGGATAAAAGCGTATCACAAATTACCCTTTTATTCAAGCTGTTTATTTATCTATGAATATTGGCTCAGTATAGTGAAAAGCTAGCTGATCATTTCGAGTCCTGCCGTGACCAGCCTTTGTAACATAGCATTGTTATTTATCTTGCATCAAATGCTCTAAAAGTACAGTAAATGCTCTAAAAGTACAGTGCTCTAAAAATACAAATTGTGACTTAAATTTAATCTGAGCCAGTGTGATCGCAGAAAATTCTTTCATAGGAGGCAATGGTTACTGGCGTTAGCGACCATTAATTCGGAGCAGTAAGTTTTCTAATCTTGATTGGAAATTGATCTCTTCATGGACGTATGTAGTTTGTCCATACCAGCTTGTAGTAAACATATTCTGCGTTTGCAGAGCGAATAGTGTTTCACAGCAACTGGTCGTAGTGATTGTATTTTTTCGTCAGTGTTTATAGTCAAAATGCAATGTCCTATTTTACCTTTTTCAGGAACACGAAGGTGTTACTGTGACGGAGCATGGATTTTTCAAGTCGATCTATGTACAATGAAATTATTCCCAAGTTTCCTTGTTTACTCATATATATACTCATACTGAAGTTTGCAGACAATCAAACTCACATTTCACATTTCATGATAAGATACTCTCCTTGCTTTCGTTTTCTTCCAGTCTTATCGGAAAGTCCTCTTTATCTTATTCTTCGTTGTCCTCCATTTGATCCAGTTTTCGAGATCCTTTTTATGGGAAGGAATTCTGTAAGAATCGGTCTTTTTTTGTTTGATCTAATGGTGTTACCTCACATTAGCCTTCATTATGCCATTAATTTTAGGTTAAAGCAATATACACTTCTTGGATAAAATAAAACAATAATTGTAACGAAGAAACATTACATATAATTTATAGATTATAATTTTTGATTTGCATTTAGAATTAAATTAATTAGTATGTACTTAAGAATAAATTATACAATAAGAAAATACTTCTTCCACTGTTCAGTATCCGAACATAGTTTAGAGACATGAATTAACATTTTGAAGATTTTTAAAGTTTTAACGGTAAAACAGCTAACGGCTTATTCTTTGCTGGGTTGTCCGAATATAAAGAGTAAGTCATATTAATACAGTCGAATACACCAACGGCTATAGTTTTGACATGTTCATCAATGTTGCCATTTTCGCGAAATACTGTGTGCGGTGGATTGCTTTGATCGCTTACTAACTTAATCACATCCTCTTTAGTTTTTGGAGCCTCTTTCGAACAGAATGTCTCCATTCGTGCAACACTGGAGTCAACTATAAGTCCTCCGACTTGTTTAACTGGCAGCCTCAAGTAGCTGAAATCAATGTGAGTAAATATTTGACAGCAAATTCAAATTAATCATAATTTTACCTATTACAGTGAAAATTGTGTTCAGAATTTTTGATGGTTTTAATATCTAATGGGGATTCTGTTTCATTTTTTTCAACTGGTCCCATTTCAATGTTGTAGAAATTGAAAGATTCATTTTGGCTAAAATAGAAACAAATTATGATAAATTGATGGATTATTAATTGAAACAAATTGAATATTAAGTAAAACAAATGGCGGCAAGTTCGAGTTTGAGAAAAATAATTTCATATCGATTTTGTAGTTTGCATCAACCAGCCAGTCAGTCTCAGTCAATCATCGAGCAATATAGGCACATGCAAAAATTGTCCTTTCTTAACTGATACTAACAATAACATGAAAAGAAGGAAAAAAACTTTTGTTTTGTACAGGACATCTGCGATGTGATTAAATGCAAAAAACAAAAAATATATCGAAGAATTAGACGGAATTCACAAAACAATAAAATTTGTTTGAAACGTGCGCTTATATGGAATATCAAGACATGCGAGTGATTTGCTTATAGCTTTTCGCTTGCCGTGGAAAAAGGTCATAACAAATCTTGAAGGATCATTTGAAATATTATCTTCAAAGTTCAAGGTGTAAATACCTTCAATAAACTCTTTGCTTGTACTGTGTGTATTTTCCCGTGTTTAACACTTCCAAAATATCCTTTATTTGTTGATTTTCCATTCCAAAATGCTATGTTTTGCTTTGATTTTGACAGATATATATTTCGGGAGAAAGTTGCTCTCTTATTGAGTGTCAATTATCTTCTCTTCTACTAATTATTCTAAAATAATTGACACTTGAGAAGGGAGCAACTTACTCCCGAAATATATTTCTGTCAAATTTAAAACAAAACATAGCATTTCGGGATGGAAAATCAAAAAATAAAGGATTTGTGCTTGCATTATTGGGTCTCTAGAGAATATCTCGTTGGTGGTTTTTAATCATGGGGAGGAATTTTACCACTTTTATGGCAGAAATGTGTTTAACGTAGTAGTCTGGTAACTTGGGTTCAAAAAATCGAAAATTTTTTTTTGCTTAATTTAAAAGTACAATGTCTTGAGAATATACTGTTTTGGAATTTTCGGGAGAATATATTTCGGGAGTTATAACGAGTTTCCTAGAGCGCCTCGGAGTCCAACCTTTAAGGTCGACCGGCAGCTGCAACCGCTTGGACCCTTCTATTGTTTGCGCGTATTTTTTATACCTGGGTTGACTCTGTTATTCTATTATATATATTTATATATATATTTATGTATATATAATATATATTTATTTTAAAGTATATTTAAGTTAAAATTCACAGTAATCTGTTAGTATTTGATCGTACGTTGACACGTAAGCATCTAAGATGGATAGGAAAGGAAAAAAACGTGGTACGAAAAGTCCTGGAGATCCAGGCATTAAGCGAAAATTTGACGGTAATATATACACTGCTGAAAAGATGTAACATTTGTGAGCAAGTCTGCTGAAAAATTAAAAAATGAAGAAGATATTGAAGTAGCCGTTGATGAGAGCTCAACGTACGCTCTTTTAAGTTTTACTTTAGTATTCAGTGCTTTAGAAAGTTTTCTGATTTGTAAAGCTTGCAAGAGTGATATAAAATTTTTTAAAAAATCTCAAGTTAGATTGGGATTTAACTTGTGTATAAAGTGTAAGTGCGATGAATTTGCTACCATTAATTCTTGCCCAAAAGTGAGGAATGCGTTTGAGGTCAACATACGTCTTACTTTTGTTATGTGACTACTCGGTATTGGTTTATCGGGTATAAACATTTATTGTGCCATGATGCATTTGGGACCAGGGTTAAGTAAGAGCGGATACTACAGTATCCTTGATACAATACATATTGCTGTTAAAAGTGTTGCTAAAGTTTTATTTCGTAAAGCAGCACAAGAAGAAAAAAAAGAAAATGAACAAGAAGGAAATACTGCAGATGAAATAACAGTTTCGGGTGATGGTTCATGGGCAAAACGTGGCTTTACGTCACTAATAGGTATCGTTTCTTTAATCGGAAAGTACTCTAATAAAGTAATAGACGTTATTGTACTTATTATGGCTTAGCTATTATGAGAAATGAAGACTCTGTTGAAAATATGAGAAAAGCTATATGGGCAACTTATTATCATTTGATATCAACTGATGAAGAGCCCCAGCATTCTTATTGCCCAGAGGGTCCCGATTTCTGGTGCAAGTATCAAAAATTGAAATCTGAAGGTCATGAAGATACGTATGTTCATCCACCTGCTTTCGATAAAGACACTGCAAATCTTTTGGAACCAATTTACGAAGATCTGTCATCAGATGATCTTTTGGAAAGATGTTTAGGAAGAAACACACAGAATAATAACGAGGCTTTTAATCATTGTGTTTGGAGTTTTGCACCAAAACATATTTTTGTAGGCCAAAAAACGTTAGAAATTGCTGCATTCACTGCAGCATGTATATTTAACGAAGGATTTTTCCCAGTACTGAAAATATTGGAAGTCATGGACGTTACGCTCGGCCCGTGCGCTGTCGCGTTTGCAAAATCCTACAGTAAATCTCGCATTGCAAAAGCGGAAAATACCACAGCAATGTCATCGAAAGAAGCCCGAAAGAGTCGAAGAGCGGACAAAGTTGCGGAGAATGATGCCTATGAACAGGATGAAGGCCTATTATACGCTCCAGGCATAGACGATTGACGTAAGTATAAGTTTACTTATGAATATTTGTTGTTGAACTTTAAACGCGTTTTTCTCAAAACATTGTTTCTCTGGGCGGCCCGGGTCCTAACTTTTTTTCTTTTGAACAGGTTGCTTTCAAATTTTAACAGACTGTTCTACACACTTATAGTTTTCGTCGGTACTAACGAGAATTTTTTTCACCCCTAACTTTTTATTTTACAACCCTTTCTTTGCTAAAATAAAAGGACTTTTTTTTTTCAAAGTCCGCCATTTTGTTATTTACCCTTGAAATTTAACTTCGGTAGTTCCGACTAGAATGACATGTCTATAGATTAAGAATAATCAAGAATATTTGATTTCAGATAACATCAAGAGCCAAAATCACCCGGGCCACCCACGTGCATTTTTTTTGAGGTTCCAACTTCTAGTGACAATAATAATAGTAATAAACTATTAAATGTTTTCAAATAATTTTTTTTTTATATTTTCAATATGTAAATAAAAACACTCTAAATATTCAAGATAATTCATTTTTATTTTCCTATTAAAAACCGCCCTCCAAAGAAGTCATGAAAATAGGCATAAGTTACCAGACTACTACTTTAAGCCTCAAGTTGTCAATTTTGCTAAAAAATATATTTTGAAATTGTGTCGATGAAAGTAAGTTCAAATGTCATAACAACAAAAGCAGACAAGGGGAATACAAAAGTACTAATAAACAAGGAAGAATACATCGCGAAAACAGAGAAACTCATTGAGGAAACGAGCTGCGGAAAAATTCCTACCGACGAATATCAAGCGATAACCAAAGAGGTAAGAAAGAAGGCACCGAAGATAATAGACCCCAAAATTGCACACACGCTTCCAACAATGACCCCTTGGGCACCACCACTAATTGTACTACCAAAGCTGCACAAACTGGACCCTCGAATGAGGCCCATAATTAATGACATTTCGGCCCCAGGATCCAAACACTTGGCAAAAATGTTAAAAAACTACCTCTAAATCCATAATAAATTTACTTTATCCAACACCATGGAGCTGATTAACAAATTAAGCATCATGAAATCAGCGGAAAACACCAAACTAGCATCATTCCATATCAAAGATCTATATCCATCGATAACGGTAACAGAAGCAATCAATAAACTGCAAGGAGCACTACTTGTCAAAAAGAAGGATAAAGATTTATCGACACAGCTCACAAACCTCCTCAAAACGACATTACAACAAAACTACTTCCGGTTGAACAACAATATCTATGGACAAACAAATGGGCTAGGAATGGGAAGCCCAACATTGGCCATCCTTCTGGAGACATTCATTCAAAACCTGGAGCAACAATACATGGATTAGTTGACATCGTACTTGGGAGTGATATTTTACGCATGATACGTGGATGACACAAAATCCATAACGACCAAGAACAACGAAGAACAGATTCTGGAGTATATCAACAAACAACACAAAAATCTTAAATCTACAATAGAAACGAAGAAAGAAGGGCAAATAAATTACCTTGACATCACGATAAAGAACAGTAAAACAAACAGATTCGAATACGAAATATATAGGAAACCCACAGTCACAGACACAACATCCGCAATATCATAAAAACGCAGCAATAAGACAATTAATAATAAGTTGGGAGCGGACACCCTTAATAGACCAAGCCTACAGCAAAAAATTAAACACGATAGCAGAAAACAATAGATACAAGAGAAACCTTATGAACAAGATATGAAGGAATCTAAAAACACCCAAAAAGCACACGCAACGCATTCATTTTACAATGCACGCGATGCGGGGAACATTAATGTTCATATGACAAATGTCAAATTGGTGACATTTTAAATGAAATTTGCTGGAAATTGTTTTTGATTCTTTAAAAGTTTTGAATTTGGAATGTTCCTTCGTTTAGCAAATAAAAGCCTTAACTAAGATGCACGAAATTTTCATTCAAAATTCATTCATAATAACCAATGTAGTTACTAAAAAAAGTAATTAAGGCGTTTTAATTTCAAATTTCATTTAAGCACCATATTGCATTTGACAAACGTCACGCACATCGTTGCGAGGAATTTTCGTTTTTCCGAATATTTCTCGCCTCGCATCGACGCATCGCAATCATTGTACGATGTCGCATACAAATGCGTGTTACGAAAACAGCTTGACATTTGCTGCGAAACTCTCGTATCGCAGTCTCGCACTATTGTATTTCGGCCTTTATTCAAGAAATCGAACATCAACGCAACATAACAAGGAGCGATTCGGGACAAATACTATGAACGAGCATAAACGAAGAGGACCCGCTGGACTAAAAGAGTGTTTACAAATTAACTTGTGCGTGCCAAGACAGCTACATTTATCAATCAGGATAAAGTTTCGCGAACACATGGGGGACTACAACAAAAGGTTATGAAAACCGGACGCGACCACTGAGTCCAACTTAGCAAACCACATGATTGACAACAAATTTATACCAACTCGCTTCAAGGAAACAGTGAAGGTACTACATGTACAGTATAAAGGATGATGCACAGGACAAATTTACAAGAAAACTTGGAAATATACAAACAAAAAACATTTGACGGACGCATCATCAACGAACAAACAAAGACTCGCTCAAACATAATCTTTGAGTCGCTAAAATTGCTCTACAAAAATCAAAAGAAGCGCCACACGACCATAAGAGACGAGGAACCCCGAGACGAAGTCATAAAGAACCCTCAAAATAAGTTGACGGTGCATTTTTACTCGTGGTGTTGATGAATTGGTGTTAACTGATGGAATGATAGTTACTCGTTGATGTTAAGACATTTCAAGTCAAAATTTGCAAATAAGTGCCGCAAAATGGGCATTTTAGACATGCTTAAAAAAATTACGAAGCCAGCGACATGGAACATGAGACTCACATTTTTCGAGAATTGTTGGTATACAACTGTCTAAAGGGGATTCATCTTCCTCTTCAGTCACTTGATTGTAATCCAATTGAAATCCCTGGTATATTTTGAAATTTGTAGAGTTCATAACTCGCCGATTTGTTCAAAGTGGAAGCTCGAACAAGAGCCTCGCGAAGAACGAATGAAAACGGATGCAGAATATTAACGGAAAATTGACACCTATTTGCCGAATCACTTGAAATGTTTCATTGTACAGAGAGGACATACAACACAGTATTAATTTGCTAATTAATTGTGTGGTATGTTTGAGATATAGATATTTTGTTTTTTGGAGCAGAGTTCCTTCTATGATACATGACGCAATTTTGTATTAAGCATACCAAGTCCATGTATAATGTATGAGCAAATTTGCTAGTGATTTGTTTGAAATGGAAGCCCAACTGCTGTATCTATTTAGAAATGCTCTTAGAATAATCGACACATTTGCTAATACATGATTCATGGACTTGGTAGGGTTCAAAATGGAGACTACAACGTGGCTTGTATGAATTATTTGACGAACCAGCTGTATCTGAAGAAAGAGTGGGCGAAATTCACTTGACCAAAAGGACATTGAAGGATAGAGCGCGAACATCTAGAAAAAATATCGCGGACTTAGTGGGAAGACACTATAAAAATTAAGAGCCGATGCTTCTTGGGAGTGTTAAACTCGAGAACGCGGCCGGAGAACCATGACAATTGGGGGAAGTTTTTCCTATGGGCCAAGAGCCGGCTTAGGCAGTCGCGCCACGATTGATAATCATACTTTTATATTTCGCTTTTATTGTTTCTTTTGGACCAATGGACTCTGCCTTAAATTTGAATGTCAACACTCATTCTTGTTCTCTGAATTGTTTGAATACGTTTTTCAACCGTCACTTAATTTGAAATTCAGCTTGGTTATCAGATAAATGTGTGGCAACTCGAAACGTCCCGACGCATTTTTCGCGTCGGAAACAAAAGTTAATGCTGCGACAAGTCTTCACTTGCCAACCAAAAACACGGCAAACTTACTAAAATTTCCTTAAGCCGTTCTTCTCGCTTCTCACGAAGGCTCATACCGGGGATATTTTATTCATATCATCATCTTCTTATCCCGGCATCGCCAGAAGCCATAACCATAAGTTTATTTAAAGTAAAGGGATTCAACTTATACTAGTGTTTTAATCCCAAAGTGGTGACCCCGACAACAAGCAGCAAACAGCAGCATGGTGCACGGGCAAAACGAAGAGAGCAGCGAGTTTCCTCTCCCTCAACAGGCACCTCCAGCGCCACCTATCGAAGGCCTACCACAGGCTCAGGAGATCAACGCCATCAGCCAATGCAGGCTGCCATCCTTTTGGCGCACCAGCCCTGAACTGTGGTTTTTTCAGGTGGAGTCCCAATTTCAGGTCCATAAGGTGATGAGCGACGCAGCTAAATACCACCTCACGGTATCATCTTTGGACCACGACACCATCACAGAGGTAGCAGACATCATCCGTGCGCCACCGGAGCGCAACCGATACGAGGCGTTGAAAGCTGCCGTCGTCTCCCGCCTCACTGATTCGCCTGATGCACAGCTGCATAAGCTGCTCACAGGTGTTCAGCTTGGGGACAGGTGACCTTCACAGCTGCTGCGCCATATGCGTTCTCTGGCTGGCACGCGCGTTAGCGACGACGTTCTTCGGGTCAGGTGGCTCGATCTCCTGCCCCAGCAAACGCGGCGCATGCTATTGCTAATTAGAAACCAAACATTGGAGGAGCTTGCCGCTGTTGCGGATGAAGCACACGAGATGGGCCCAACAGTGATGGCCACTTCAGTTCAATCATTAACGCGCTCAACAACACCATCATCCGGCATCTCCTCACCACGCAGTTCCGTGGACCATTTTGCGGTCGAATTAGCTGCCCTGCGTCTAGCGATCACACAACTGACCACCCTGACTCGCGAGGCGCTCCATCAACCAAAGGCCAATGCCAACGCGTTGCGGGAGCACTCATCATCAAGTAACGCGAACCAACGACGAGCACGCTCCACCACTCCTGGACCAGATCATCGTACGGGACATTGCTGGTACCACAGCAAGCACGGCGCCCTTGCGATGCGATGCAAACAACCCTGTTCGTTCCAAGCTCCAAATACCACCACTAGGCGCTTGGAAAACTAGGATCGCCGGCGCTGTACTCAGCGGACACCGCCGGCAACACCTCGGAAAAACGCCTCTACGTCTCCGACGGCACCAGCAAAACTCGTTTTCTGGTGGACTCCGGATCCGCTCTCTCTATCATCCCGAGACACCACATCACAAGACCTCTTCGTAAGCAAAACCTCGAGCTACAAGCAGCCAATGGCACGCCTATCGCCACCTTCGGCACCCAACAACTTACGTTGGACTTTGGGTTACGCCGCCCACTTCGCTGGACATTTGTGATTCCAGATGTCCAGACGGCTATCCTTGGAGCCGATGCTCTAAAACAACATGGTCTACTTATTGACCTCCGTAATCAACGCCTTCTAGATGACCTTACAAATCTCTCCACAGCCTGCGACATTGGCCCAGCTCCACCAGTACACAGTGTTAGCACCATCGCCAACACATTCAGCGTTGCAAACAGCGTTGAAGACGTATTCAAAAGGATCATCGCCAAATACTCAAGGAAGCCTCTGAAACCCGGCGAATTAGCTTCGATTGCTGACCTTCCAGTTCACCATCAGATCATCACTCACGGCCCACCGGTTTTCGCAAGACCACGTCGTCTCACAGGAGAACGCCTCGCCGCTGCAAAAGCAGAATTTGATTTTCTTCTGGAGCGGGGTGTTATTCGACCATCATCGAGCCAATGGGCTAGCCCTCTCCACATGGTACCCAAGGACGGTGGTCGTTGGCGTGCCACTGGAGACTACCGCCAGCTCAACGCCCAAACTCGCCCCGACCGCTACCCATTACCTATCATTGAGGATCTGATCCAAGAGGCCAACGGTTTGATATTTTCGGTCATCGACCTTCAACGTGCATTTTATCAAATCCCCGTCGCCCCCGAAGACATCGAAAAAACGGCGGTCACTACGCCCTTCGGGCTTTTTGAATTCCTAGGTATGCCTTTGGGGCTTCGGAATGCGGCCCAAACGATGCAGCGGACCCTTAACCACTTGTTGAGAAAGCTTGACTTCGTACGTGTCTACCAGGACGATATTTTGGTGTTCTCTGCCAGTCACGATCATCACCAACATCACCTTGACCAGCTTCTCTCCATCTTGCAAGCCGCCAAGCTCCAAGCCAATTGGGACAAATGTCAAATCGGCCTGCCCGAGGTTGTTTTTGCCGGCTATCAAGTAAGCAAAACAGGATTCCGACCACCAGCTCCAAAAACACATGCTATCACAGATTTTCCCAAGCCGGCTGACTCCTCGCAGCTGAGACGCTTCCTTGGGATGCTTGGGATGCTATCGCCGCTGCATACCACATGCGGCCGAGCTACAAGCGCCGCTTTCAGAAATGCTGAAAGGTTGCAACACCAAGAAAGCGCCAGTTACTTGGACACCCGCCTCCGAAGCCGCTTTCAAACGCTGCAAACAAGGCATCACCGCAGCAGCTACGTCAGCTTTTCTCTCGACTTCACATCCTTTGGCTCTCCGCACTGACGCATCTAATGCCGCCATCGGCGCAGCTTTGGACCACCAGCAGAATGACGGAACTTGGATACCGCTGGGGTTTTTCTCGAGGAAGCTCTCCGAAACCGAGCAGCGCTACTCAACGTACGACCGCGAGCTCCTGGCAATTTTCGCTTCCATCAAATTCTTTCAACGCATCCTGGAGGGAAGGCACTTTGTTACCTACACTGACCATCGGCCGCTCACTTTTGCCCTGGCGCAACGATCGGACAAAGCCTCGCCCCGCCAAAGCAGACAGCTAGACTTCATAGGCCAATACGATACTCAGTTGAAGTTTACACCAGGTGACAACAACATCGTTGCTGATTCACTTTCACGCGTAGAAACGGTTGATATACCCGCGACGATCACCACCCGAGCTTTCAGTGAATCCCAAGCTGTTGATGACCAACTACCGCACCTCTTATTGAGCCCTCGACTCAAGCTGCATCAATTGGAATTGGACGACAATCCCGTACACTATGTTGAATTCAACGGGGCTCTCAAGCCATACTTGCCAGTCACGCTCCGCCGACAAGCCTTCGATACAGTCCACCATCTTTCACACCCCAGTGGCCGTGCCACCGCAAAGCGCGTAGCGCTTAAGTTCTTTTGGCCAAGCCTTCGGAAGGATGTATTGCGGTGGGCCAAGCAATGTGTACCGTGCCAGCTCTCAAAGGTGCATCGCCACAACCGCGCCGAGCTGGGCAGTTTCAAGCACCGGATGGGCGTTTCGACCACATCCACGTAGACCTCATTAAGCTTCCCGAATGTGAGGGGTTCGAAAACTGCCTCACCATCATCGATCGCTACACGCGCTGGCCTCAAGCCGTACCAGTGCGCGACATTAAGGCAAGTACCATTGCCAGAGCATTGTTCGACCATTGGATCAGCATATTCGGTACACCTAAGGAGATCACCTCAGACCAAGGGCGCCAATTTGAAGCTGCCCTTTTAAGTCAACTCTGCCACCTCTTGGGGACCAACCACGTGCACACCACACCGTACCACCCACAGGCCAATGGTATGGTGGAACGTATGCACCGCACACTCAAAGCTGCCTTAAAATGCGCAAGCACTTCCGGCCATTTTGTTAGGCTTGCGAACAACGTTTAAGGAGGACCTGCAAGCCTCCCCTGCGGAGATGGTTTTCGGCACGTCACTACGGATCCCAGGCGAATTTTTCGTTCCTCAATTTCCAGCAACCAGCAGCCCTCAGGATTTCGTGACAGACCTCCGCCGCCTGTTTAAAGCCATCCGCCCCGTCCCGGCTGCTAGACACATCACACACCGTCCTTTTGTCTTCAAGGACATGGCTACCTGCGAGTATGTTTTCCGCCGCATCGACTCCATCAAAAAGCCGCTCGACCAGCCGTACTCCGGACCACACCGAGTCATCGAAAGGGTTAGCGACCGTACCTATGTCGTAGACGTAAACGGTGTCGCCAAAACTCTCTCCACCGATCATCTCAAACCGGCTCATCTGGAACAATCCGAGATCCAGTTGCCCCCACAACAGCCTCAATCGCTTCAGTTTTGCCAATCGCCCCCACAGTCGATTGCACCTCTACCTCCGCCGTCCTCTCAAGTTGTTCAACCAGAGCGCAGCAGTCCGGAACATCAGCACCAAACACCTACTACCGTCAACAAGAGAGTCACATTTTCACTCCCTTCAACACGTGCGAAGGTCATTGGGGAGGGAGTGACTGTGGCAACTCGAAACGTCCCGACGCATTTTTCGCGTCGGAAACAAAAGTTAATGCCGCGACAAGTCTTCACTTGCCAACCAAAAACACGGCAAACTTACTAAAATTTCCTTAAGCCGTTCTTCTCGCTTCTCACGAAGGCTCATACCGGGGATATTTTATTCATATCATCATCTTCTTATCCCGGCATCGCCAGAAGCCATAACCATAAGTTTATTTAAAGTAAAGGGATTCAACTTATACTAGTGTTTTAATCCCAAAAATGGATAGCATCCGGAGAAATATCAACAATTTTGTAATGTGTAATTTTTCCAAAGAATTTGATTTTTCCTATGTTTTCAAGAAGAATAAAAACAATACAAACTCAATAATCTGTTAATTTTAATTCGGAAGTGAGTGTTAAAAATGCATAAGCCAAAATGAAGCTATTACATATTACAGCATAATTGGGGTGGAAATCAAGAGTGAACCATATCGAACTCACGATACGTGATCGTATCGAATCATATTTGGCTTAGGCTGAGTGGCAAGCATAGTCTTCAGTTACAATTCGTGCCATAATTACTTCCTTTTAGTTTCAAAGTGCAATAAAAACTAGTAAGAGCATTCGAGCTGCTTGCGATTTTAAAGTGACGTAAGCATTTTCGGAACACAATCTTGAACTGTCTATTGTCATCTAGGGACGCTGATCTAGGATGTTTGAAATTGATGTTTCTTGTACTCTGAGAATTGTTTTTATAGTTTCTTGGCGATTGCTGGCGTGGTTTTGACATGCCTCATATTTGATTCTCCTGTGGAGAATGGGATACATGAGGGCGTTTAGGACATTGGGATTCTTGACGAGAATCCCATAATTAGTGAGTTTTGTAAGTAATGTAATGTGTTTAGATGCAGATGTGTTTAAATTAAACTTACTTTGGGAATGTCATGTTTATAGAACATCCATCAGCAGCGCCTACTCCACTGTCCTGCAGTATTCTTATTGCTTGATTATAATTTTCCGCAGAGAGTAAGGCTCGAGTGAGAAAATGACGAGCTAAGTGTTATAAAATTTAAAATAAATAAAAAACAAACGGAATTATATCACATGCAGATAATATCAAGTGGTTTTCCAATAACTTACGAGTTTTTCCACTTCGTAAGTTTGCTGCCGAGAGAGTATTTATTGAAAAGATTAATCCATGATGGTTGAAGTTCATTGTATATCCTGGCAAGTGTCCGGCATAGCATAATGACATGAATTTCTCTTCCTTTACATTATATTTGCCTTGCGGTGTTTCATTGACAATATCGGCAACGACAAAGTAAAAATGATTTAAAGTTGCTGATAAGGCGTCTTCAGTATGAGCTAAAACACGCTGCAAAACACATAACAATGAATCATTTTGATGGTAGTGTGATAATAAAAACAGACTTTAATAATAATGCATTTAGAGAACATTGAAAAACAAGACTTAAGTAATCAAGTGCTATCAATTGCACTGAAATATTAAAATATTTACATTGGAAAAACGTATATACTTGAATGAGCTTAACATGAATTTTTAAAATGCAAGAATACTCGTTTGATTGCTTAATTGCATGCACTTTGAAGGAATTTTAATGAGTTAGATAACTTAGATAACCAAGATAACTTATTCGAAATATTATGCTGAAATTATTAACAACTTGTGCTGCGTCCTTCTGTTCCTTTGTATAAGATGATACTTAATGTCAACATAGTTAATCTCTTATGAAGAACGATTTGCTATGTCATGCAATTTATTCGTCTTGTATTTAATTACAACTGCGTCATTTTATATACTTACACAATTATCATTATTTACGATTATGGTTGAGCAACCTACGGGTGCACTAGGGACCAAGTTTGCTTGTTCTATCGCAATCGGTGTAATATCATCCATATGAAGTAAAAATAGCTGAAATGCATGAAAATGTGCGAATTATTCACATAATCTATTGAAGCCATCAGTTTTTATCAATAAAATTATATTTATGCTAATATTAAGTGCAAATCAAAATATTATCGTTAGATGAATGGAAAGCTGCTTTTCATATAAACACAGCATGATTAATAATATTACATGTGTTTGAAATATATGGAACAAAAGTTATAAAGACATCGGTTGAGAAATTCACTTTTATTTGCTTTAGGAAAAATTAAGGTCACTGAATAGCCTGATGTTAGAGTTCACGATCTTTAAAGCGAAATAAATAATGCTAATAATTATCTGACAATTATTTTAATAAGCGAGAACTTACGGGCATAAAAATTCTATTTAGCTAATTACACGTTAACAAGTATGTTATTTGAAATCAAGATTATACCAAACCTTGAAAAAGTACATGGAATGCTCTATCAAGGAAATAAATTTCATTCAGCTAAAAAAGTTACTTCTCATATTGAAATAGTTTAAACCATGAGTCGAAATCTTTCGCTTGAGCACCTTCCACTATCAGGTCTAATCATACGGTCTTCAAGAGAGGATGTGTGAACCACCACCCTCTGAGCATAAAAATTGTTCCAGTCATGTTTCCTAACTCATTTCTAACTTTTCTGAAAATCCGAATGCAGCTAGTATGTATTCAAATCTGCTTTCCCAAGCCAAATCCACCAGGCTATAGTCAAAATAGGCTCCACACCATTTGGGGGGATAACAGCAACCTGTAAAGAGCAAGAGATAGCTCTTTCTTTCTGCCTTCGGTATGTGGGGACGATACGTCTCTAAAAAGCCTAGAGTTGTCATTGTCCTTGCGGTACTGGCAGCCAGAAGCACAAATCTATAGGGTCAAGGCTTTCAAAAAGTAACAAAATTGTCACTTGCTGCATTTAGGTCTGATATAAAACGATAAGCAAATTTACTAGTTTCGCATCCACCACATAAACAAGGTTGATGTTGTCCATACGAACTATTCGATTTACTACAAGATTTTACAACACACGTAACATGGCACTTGGTCAGTCACATTTAGTCTGCAACTTGTAACGGTATACTAAATTTATTTTCATACTTTCTGGCCCTGATCACACCATTGTTTACATTCAGTTCGTTCCTTGTAAAATTTGCTTTCAGCTGTCTTTCATAGCTTGACTTTTTGCCGATTTTCTCACCTTAAGTCTACTAAACTCATAGAGGTGTAAGATATAGAGGAGCCCTAAGCCCGAATTTTTGTTCGCATTTCGCAAAACAAACACATATTGACACAAATTTACAAAAACTTACAGTGATGACCAAAATTATTAAGACAATCGAAGCATTCTAGTAAAACTAGATTATATAGAAAATCTTGAGTATATTTTGGAAAAAGTATCTTTTAAACAAAAGCTTTACTTTATGTGCTCTGTACAAAGTGTAATGAAATTTTAAAACTAAAATGATTACATATACATGAATTAGAGAAAATAATAAGTCATATCACGTGGGAATGGACAAATTTATTGGCACAGCAAACCTGCAGTAGCCTACAATTAACTTTTAAAACGGCTTAAGCAGAAAACATAAAACGGGGAGGTCCCTTTTAATGTGACGGAGAATTTCCTGCACGTACGATTCATTTTGTTGTGTTATTTTTTTATATAGGTTGACGTTGGGCCGTACGAAACCATCAAAGCAGAAAGAAAAATATTTGTTAATTCTCATAAACAAAGTAAATCTTATCGGAGGGATAATGGGAAGAAGTTGGTTCTCTTGGAGTCCGAGTGTTACTGAACGTCTTATTTAAAGTGAAAGTTTAAAATCTACTAAAGTCGAGCATATAGTAGATGACCACCTAATCTCAGTGCAAGAGAAGAGACTGCTTTTACAAGAAAGATTTAAAAAAATTTAAGTTATCGTCATCGGAACTTGCAGCAGAAGTTAAAGTTGCATTTAGTAAGGACATTCAGTAAGAAATAGTGCGAAGAACCTAACATCAAGCTGGATATTGATCGAGTTACGTTGATAGTTGATAGAGTTACGAGGAGGAAACCTCACTTAAGCAAAACAAATAAAAATGAGGTTAAAATTTGAAACAGATTTTAAAAATGAAAATGATGAATTTTGGAGGCACAAGCTATTCGCAAGTGAGAGCAAGTTCAAAATTTTTCTGCCAGACGCCTAAATATTAGTATGAAGAAAATCAAATACAATAACTTGTCTGTCTAATATATCAATAATAAATACAAATGTAAAATTTCATTTATAAAATAATACAGATTTAAATAATTAAAATATATTTTCGAAGCATAGTAAAGCAAGGTAACGAAAACGTCATGGTATTAAGTTGCATGGCTGCAAGAGGAATAGGTGAACTAGTTTTCCTAGAAGAAACCATTGATTCACTGTCTTCCATTCAAGACATTCTATCTTAAAATTTGGAAAAATAATTTGCATAGATGTGCGGAAAATTTTGGGTTATGACGAGTGAGTATGGCTCCTTTTCAATATTCCCTACATTTTGCCAACTCTACCATAATCACCCGAATCTAATCCGATCATGAATTTTTGTTGCAAAGATGTATAAAGAAGCATCAAATTTCATCCAAAAAGCAACTCAAAGCAGTTCTAGTTTTAAATCCTAGCAACTATAACAAAACTTGTATTATCGATGCAAAAAAGATGAAATCATGTGACTAAGAGGAAAGGCTTGACAACGAGGTATTACAAATGAATACGTTTTTATTTAAATTCAACCTGAACCAACAATTTCGTACGTACAAAAGTGTTACAGAAACTGTATTTGTTTGTAATATAAATGTGTCTAGTTTTGCTTAGTATCTTTGATATGCTTAGTATATTTGATAATGCTTTATACATAACATATTAAGGAATACTTTCATTTAAAAACTGTCTTAAAATAGATTTTTTTCTTGTTTTAACCAAGTTTAACGTATATCAATAATTTCGTTTAGCACTGTATATAAAAATACCCATAAGTTATAGATGAACGGGCAATAATAAATAAATTGGCAAATCCATATTCCGCGATCTGAACTATGATAACAATGATTAAAATATATTCTTGCTTCAATTTAAGTATGTACATTTTTTTTCATTCGCAATAATATTCAAATAGTCATAAACATTATTTCGTCATTAATAAAATTCAATAAATCAATAAAATTACGACAAAATAACATTACTTTAAGCACCCCATCATCAAAAAATTTGTACGGTCCGTGGATACAAAAAAAAAATCAAATTATCGAGAAATTTAACTCCACGTGAACATCGGAGAATTAAGCTCATTTCATTTCGTCCATTCCAGACAATCTCGATAGATGTCCCACTTCGGATCAATTCGCAAGATCGGAGTGAACATGGAAAATACAATCTTCAGCTGATATCAAGTGTATACTAAGCTAATCTAATGTCAAGAATTCTTTATAATAATTACTTTACAACTATGCGATCAATATATTGAACGCGTCGTGCAGTAAAAAAGATAAATATATTGATCACATAATTGCAAAGTAATTATTATAAAAAGTTCTTGTCTAAAAATGTATCAAAAAGTAAATAAGTATTATATGGAACTTTAATCTAATGTGTTCAAATCAATAATTCCGTTGTTAATGTCATTAATGAGAATGTCCTTATGCTTCATGAGAATTGAAAATGATAAATTTAAGCGTTTCGAAGAAAATTTGCGAAGAGAAGAAAAGTGAAGAGTGATTTATTGACATGACATGATTCAGCGACCGATTTCAGTGTAATTTCGACATTCGAATATTATGTGTGAACATCCCTTAGAAGAAATTGCTTTTCTAACTGTAATGTTAACTAATTGTCAAAGTTAAAGCCAGAGGTAGCCGAAGATTATGGAAAATTTTAATATTACTATTCATATTTTATGACTGAAAATATTTTCGTTTAGCAGATTATATGCTTTAATTTGTTTGAAATATTTTATGTGAAATTGTCAGAAATTATATTGATAAATTATTTCCAATTGAAGAGAGGTACCTGCTCTGCAATAAATCATATAAAAGTAATACATTTTTTAGCTGTTTTTGTGATTTATGAATGTAGTTTTTATGTTTTTGCAATACCTAGTGAATATTTTGCAATCGTTTGATTATTTTTTTTTTGGGTTGGGGGGTGAAGGCAATTTACGCCCGGAGTGTGGGACTTCTAGCAGCGCATGCTACCAGACTACCCACTAAACACCCCCCTGTCAAGAGACCCTAGCCTGGAACCGTTTGACACATTACTTCGGGCTAGGCCTCGTTTTACTTAGCTCTAGGGCGCCGTAAGCCTAGAGAAATCTCCCCCCAGTGGGGAAAGGAGACCCCCCTAGACCCCGTGCCCAAGGTTAGACATTGTACATTTTTGGCAGCAAGTATTGCCTGAGAGTAATGTGCTACACAGGTCCACTTGTCGAAACTTTTTAGCATTTCTCCGACCACATTGTCTGGAGAAAGCTCTCCCACAAGCCCTACCGCATCGTGTTCCACCTTCTACTGTTGAAGAAGGTGTGATATGCGTTGTCCCTTTCCCCGGGGCAGAAAATGCAGTCTAGGGACCGTGATTTACCAATCTTGTGCAAGTAAGACTGAAAATATCCATGCTCGCTAAGAAGCTGGGTAAGGTAATAATCAGTATCACCGTGCCTTCGATTTAGCCACGTTCTCACGTCCCCTATAAGGCGGGCAGTCCAGCGGCCATTAGAGTCGCCTTCCCAGGACTGTTGCCACTCGAGTATTGTGTGCTGCCTCTCCTCTCGGTTGACAGCATATCTTGAGCCCCCCACTATTCGGTCATAAATTCTCCGTCTCTCCCTAGCAAGGAGGGCGATGGGTATCACCAGCACCGCCGACTCAGAGATAGTGCGGTATGCAGACGCAACCCGCAAAGCTACTCGTCTCTGTACCTGGGCCAAGCGCTTTCGACACAGCTCCTTACTGAGAGCTCCGGCCCACACCTCAGAGGCGTGCAGTAGAACTGACTGTACAGCACTCATGAGGAGTCGGCGTCAGCCATACATGTATAAGAGACAGGACTAGGAGACCAGGAAAATTAAACCCAATGGTGCATACGGAAGTTAGCATAGTTCCAGTAACAACCAACCAAGAGATAATATGGTAACTCGCATTACAAAAGAAAACCTCCCCGATGCTTGGACATTGCCTGTTTGGACATCATTGGACATCAAACACCTCCAGATTTATAACCGTAGAGAAAATAGCCCTATAGGTTGCAAATATTCTTCGTGGAGTTAACCTCCAGATAAGGGAAGAACGGAGCAGAGTTTCCTCTCAAGTAAGTTTGAAATCACAATTTACACCAAAGGCACAGCAACGGACGAGAACTAGAGCCGGAATCCATTTTGACGTCCTTTTAAAAGTAAACGGAAGCTGCAAACTACAAAGGCAAACCATGGTCTTTCAGTCAGAATCGTTGAACTTGAGGTTGCCAGAGGTCTATGTATGATCTCAATGGTATTCTAATCATTTTCTTCAATCCTTAACCAAGTGCAAGACTTTGGACTACCATTTTTAGGTGCAGCTAGAGATTACAGCATCACAGTCGTAAAGAAGAAAAAGAAAGAATTTCTAACCAGGAAAGAACTGGGTCAGTTATTTAATAAATGACCTCAAGATAGCGATAGGCTCGGCTTGGAACGATATAATTCATCACAAAAAGAGACAATCTTTTTGGCCTCTTTTTGATGGAACGAGAACGTGTAACTCCTTAAGAAAAGGCGGAATCGGGCAAAATATAAGTGATGTCAGCATTTAAGGTCAAAACAAGAAAATACGTATCCATGATACCTACTGGGCCTTAAAGAACGAGAAAAAATGTTATTTAAAAAGTAATATTCGGCAAAACTACCAAAATACTAGGTAATAGTAAATATAAACTCGTCTAACCAAATATGCTTCCAACGAATGAATTATTTAAAGCCCAGGCAAAGATGAAAGATATAGGCAGGCACATCTGGTATCCAGAGAAGAGCTCATAGTGGCACTTTTATAGTCCGAGATATAAGACATAATATACCATATTCATACGGAATATATCTAGAAAATGTGATTCGAAACGTAGTTACTAAACGTAGTAACATGTTGAGTTTAAGTTTAGATTCTGAAAGGATACATATGTCTGTTGACTAAATAGATGTAGTAAAACATCTGTCATCAGTAGTTTCACTTGTTATATTAGTGTATTTTAGAGGGTTGAGTTAAAGCTTACAACCATTTAGCACTCTTATAAAAAATTCCTAATCTAAGATGATTCACTCGATATACTTCTGAATTTATTGGTTATTGTTAGGAAGACTGAGTGGTGACAGGATATAAAGAAGGTCGTGCGTTGAAATCTGCATTAATATTCTCTTAGAAGAGAAACTACGGAAAGAGGGCGAAACCACACACCGATGATGGTACAGTTCAACGCGTATGTGAATGATACAAAAGGAACACACGGGGAACGATTGAATTTCGTTCGCCGAACAAAAGCTACATTTTCATCCCTGTCGGAAGAAACATGGAGTCTAGCGAGCTGATAGCAAAAACGATGACTAACATATCGTTTTGTATTAAGAAAATTTAGAAGAATACATTGAAATCGGTTAAGCTAGACATAGCCTTCTCTCGACATATCTGTCATAGTTAATTTTCAAGCTCTCAGTCATTTATGAGTTCGATGTATGGTATTTGTATCTCTTTCTTTAGAAAGTCCCCCGAAAGTGTGAGGGTTGGTCAGTACAGACCGTTAATGGACGCTGTGCCTTGGCGAAATTGCCTGCATTATTCCGTCTATCTTTCTTTGAGTGTGCAAGGCTGCTTTGGTCCTCGACATGAGCAGGCTAGGTATGACGCATGAAATGTTTTTAATCCTAATCCTAATATTTTTAATCCTTAATGAGATTATGTAAGTAGATATACTTCATTTTAATGATCAGAGAATCAAGAAGAAGTTTCCTTGCCCATCTATATGCCGAGGCTCAGGTATGTTACTTACTCCGACATGTTGAAGATTGGGCGTGCCGGATATTGTTTCTTTCTTTTCGTTTTCAGCAATTACTGTTCACTACCGGCTCTACAGGCGTTGCATATGTAGACCGGTCTGTCAAGCCTGCGTTGGAAGCATATCATCAACGTGTTCTTCGGGAGACAGATACTGAAGCACGTCCTATTTGAACAGCTGATCAGCACAATCTAGTCCTCTGAGCATTGCTCTGAACTTGGTGCCCGAAGTTAATCGGGATTGGTCAGGGAACCATAGTGAATATGAACACATCACTATGGTATTGCTCGCATGTCATTAGCAACACAACACTTCCCTCAATCCTTCAACCTTTCGCAATCTGGCTCAGCATGATGTCTGTGATTACTTTTTTTGTTGATCTGTAAAATACGGTCCGTAACTTTCATTACATATTCCTCATTGCCCAGACATCAAGAAGACCCTAGAGTCAATTCTTCCTTATCGCCGAATAAAATTTTTGAGCATCAGTTCTTTCGATCTACAGAGGATGGAGATGCTTTCTGGTGCAAACTTTCGCTGTAGTCCTGGGCAGCCTACTATTGATGGAAATAAATGATGAAACATTTCTGACATCATGCAAGTTCTTGGGTGAATTCTTCATTCATCCTGACTGGTTAATTTGAAATTATCAGTCTTCCAGAGTTTTGACTATGTCCTTTCGTCTTATTTGGTCATAAGACAACGAGCCACCCTAAAACTGTCTGTTTAATTGAATCTTCTCTTTTTTCGAATTTTGTTTCCTTAATGTCGATAGAGATGATTGGCTGTGGTGTCGAGATTAGTGCTTTTGATCTTAGTACATTCTTGACGGTATTGGTGAAAAAATCCTTGTTTGTAGATTCTGTGGTCAATTTTATGAGAATTTTTTTCAACATTCAAGTTGATGACCGGATCCTTCAGTTGTTGAGGTCAATTATTTTAGTTTGTGTTATACGTTTTAAGTGAGAATAGGATTAAAAAAGTAAGTCAATAGATGAACTACTACACTGCTAGTCAAAAGGTTGGGATCACTAATAAAAAAACGTTTGCTATTAGTAAATATTTTCAAAATATTGGTGATAGAAGTAATCTGCACACCTCCATATTCTATTGTTTATAAAGATTACCTAAAAGCTTATTCTTTTGTATTTATGATGAGGAAATTGGAATAAACAACCATTGTTTCCAAACATTAATGTCAGCCGAAGAGGAGCTAGTCCGATAATTGATTGTTAAAATCTTATTACCTCATTACCGCAACTGGCAATTCTTTTATTTTACATCAATTTACAATGCGATTATTCTAAATTCTTGAATGTTTATTTTAAACCGATATTTTCATGGTTATCTACGAATATCCGCAGTTAGTCTGATTTTGTGATTCCTACTGTCAAGTCGTCTCTAAAATGGGAAAAGTTCGCGAAATTAGTATTGGAACGCGATGTGCGATCGTTGTTCTCCATAATGAAGGCAAATTTGAACGTGAGATTCCATCTCAACTCAAGTTATCGAAGACTAGTGTTCATCGTAATATTGTGCGGCATAAATAAACTGGCAGTAATGAAGATCGTCTGCGCTCCGGAAGACCAAGAGCTACGACTTCTAGTGAAGACAAGTTTATTGTGATAACCAGTAAGCGAAAAAGACGCCTGACAGCCCCAGAAATTCGTGTTGAAGTCAAAAAATCTCGGGAAAAACCTGTGTCAATGTCTACAGTGAAAAGATGATTGGGTTGCTGTTCGAAAACCTCTTCTAAAACCACAGAATAAGAAAAAAACGGATGCAATGGGCCCTAGCCCGTCGAGATTGGATCAAAAAAGTACTTTGAAGTGACAAATCTAAATTTGAAATACTCGGTTCAAAAGGAAGAATTTTCGTTCGAAGTTCCGCTGAAGAAAAGATGATGCCACAGTGTGTGGTCCCGACTGTCAAGAATGGTGGCGGATCTGTAATGGTCTGGGGTTGTTTCTCAGGCTTTGGAACTGGAAATCTGGTTCAAATTAAAGGAATTCTGAAAAAAGAGCAGTACATGCCATTCCCTTCGGTCTGAAGTTAATCGGAAAAGGAGTTATTTTCCAACAAGATAATGCATACTTCCAAATTATGTAGGAGCTATTTAGACAAGAAACAGTCAGAAAAAGTGTTGAAAAACATGCTATGGCCACCCCAAAGCCCCGATCTTAACCCTATAGAGCTTTTGTGGGAAGAGCTTGACCGAAACGTTCGGGAACAAAGTTCTACTTTACAGCAGGCCATGTGGAATGCATTAGAAGAAAGCTGGTGGAATATCTCGCAAGGAACCAGAAATAAATTAATAGCTCGCATGCCAAGATTAGTTAAACAGGTCATAAAATGTAAAGGAGGCTATTTTGATGAAAAATGTGTATGAAATCCATTGTGCACTTTTTTAAAGCATTGTATGCATTAAGACTACATGTAATTTTTAATTTGAAATCTTGCGTGCAACATGAAAATAAAAACTGTTTTCAAAAAGTTTTAAAAATGTTACTTTTTCTCAATTTTTTAGAGCGGTCTCAAACTTTTGACCGGCAGTGTATGTACTAGACAACACTACATTGTTGACTGTTTTTAAGGACACGTCTGTAGCAGATTTGGATTGCGATCGAACATACCTGTCTCCTATTTTTTGCTTTAGCCTAGGTCCGTCATATCGCTCACGAAATACTATAGTGGCACATCTTCCAAAATTAAAAAAATTGTAGTTATAGCGTTAATTATACTTCCAGTAGCATACCCTATATTATGAACAAAATCTGCACTAAGAAACTTCAATAATAAGCCGCCAGGTGGTACTTGTGCCACTGTTGCGTATAGATGCTTTTCTCTTTTCAAACAAGTCTATAGTGGCATAACTTATCAGTGCATTCTAAACCATCGGCATTTCGACACGTGTTTAGTGGGAAGTGAATGTAATAACGGCAGATTTTGAGATATACCAGTAGGTTGAGTTTATATTGTCTTGTTTTTTAGTGGGTCAATTTATGATATGTCAGTATTGATTAGCAGAAAATCAAATGTTGCTTTTTTATGTAAAGTTTTGAATTGTGCCACTATTGCATACGAAAGATGGAAGGCGTTTTGAAATGCATATTTTATGCAGTTTAGGCATATTTCATTTTAAGCCATTTTGATTTAAAAGAATACATAGAAAGTTACAAGATTAGCCGTATTGAAGTGTATATTTTTTGCAACTAGAAACGAAAAGGGAGTCGGGAAGCGAGAAAAAATTGGGAATGCTAGGAATTAAACTGAGAAAGAGAACTCCACAAGCCGATTCTACGTGGGAGGTTGTTGAAAATGTAACTTCAGGGCCATCGAATGCTGAAAACGTATTCTCAGCTGTTAATGATGAAGATACTGGTTCAGATATTTCTTCTGATGATTCTATAGCAGACCCCAATCACGTATCGGAAACCATTTCTTCTGCACCTTCGGATGACGCTTATAGTGACAAAGAAAACCGTAAGGCGGATGAAACAGAATATAACGCCAAGCCAATGAAATGGAAAAAAATACTATCAAGCAATTAAGGAACAGTGGAAAAACGTACAAAACAACAAGCACTGGAAAATTGGTACCAACTAGCCAAATGCAGGATCCGTGTAATGACAGTTGTAAATTTAAATGTTACACGATATGTTCGCAGAATGAACGATTCGGAATATTTGAAAAGTACTGGAGTCTAGCTTATATCAATAAGCAGAGTCACTCTCCCACTCTCAGGGATGAAGTGAATTATAAATATCGACGAGAAGTGGCACGATCCAAAAATAGTGCATATTTTCTTTTTAAAGATGCGAGTAAATTCAGGGTCTGCAAGTTATTATTTATTTCAACCTTGGAAGTGACTAATCGGTTCATAGGGACCGTTATAGCATAAAAAAAAGAAGGCATATTTGAAGACATGCGGGGAAAACACATGAAGAAAGCCTTACCAGAGTGCGCGAAAAATGATGTGAGAGCACATATTTCTCCTATACCCAGTATTGGGAGTCACTATAGTAGAGCCCACTCTGAAAAAGAATTTATGAAAAAGAAAATTGGAAATGTTGGAAGAAAGCTATTTGTGACATCAGATAGAAAAAGTATTAAGCAGCGAAGAATAATTAAAAGTTAATGGGAAGCTTGCCGAGAATCATTCATACCTTGTTGCTTGTTTCGACTTACAGGCCGCAATGCCGACCCCAAGAGGAAATGTATCTACATTTTACTACCGATCAAAACTGTCGACCTACAACTTTTCTGTGTATCCTGGCAGGAAAAGGGCCAGTTACCTGAGATCGGTACCTGTTTACTTGACTATCTGAAGCTAAAGATTGAATCCTACCATGGTAAAGGCCGAAATACAATACTGCGTGACGGCGATACGTAAGCGCGATGTGATTCTCGCTCGTCGTCACGCAACGCATTCAATTTACAATGCACGCGATGCGGTGAACATTAATGTTCATATGACAAATGTCAAATTGGTGACATTTTAAATGAACTTTGCTGGAAATTGATTCTGATTTTTTAAAAGTTTTGAATTTGGAATGTTCCTTCGTTTAGCAAAATAAAGCCTTAACGAGGATGCACGAAATTTTCATTCGAAATTCATTCATAATAACCAACGTACTTAAAAAGTAATTGTGGCGTTTGAATTTCAAATTTAATTTAAGCGCCATATTACATTTGACAGACGTCACGCACATCGCCGCGAGAAATTTTCGTTTTTCCGAATATTTCACGCCAATCATTGTACGACGTCGCATACAAATGTATGTTACGAAAACTGCTTGACATTTGCTGCGAGATTCTCGTCGCGTTCTCGTATCGCAGTCTCGCAGTATTGTATTTCGGCCTTAATGATTTTTACGTATTGAATCTATTACCTATAAGTATTTGGTAAGTGGCCACACTCAAAACGAAGGCGACTATGTCCATTCTCTGATTGAAAAGAACATTAAACGATCGCTAAAGGCAGGCCCAATTTATACACCCAACGTTTATGTCTGTATAGTCTAAACCGCCAAAAAACATGGGCGGCCGTACAATGTTGTCGAAATGAGCTATGATGACTTCTAAGACTTAAAAAAAATGCATTTTGAAACCAGTTTTAATTTTGGGGAAGACACATTTGGCCAAGTTGTTAAATTTTGTGATGTAGCGGTATTCAAAGTAGAAAGACAGTATCCTGAGAATTTTTTCTATAAAGTTACAAACTAGAAGGTCAGTTGATTTCAAAAATATCGAGCTACAAAATGCTTATGAAGATGGAATTCAAATACCAAAGGAAAATTACGAAGATTTGATGTATCTCGTAAAACCGAATGTGATTGAAAATGTCATGAATATTTTTAAGGAAATTTAAGAGTTGAGGATCACTTATGAGAGAATGGGAAAGAATTATAAATTCAATTTAATTAATTTCACGAAAGACTGAAAGTAATTTTGTATTTTAGACAAAAAAAGTTAAGTGTGAATAACATACTGAAAACGTTAATATGAAACTGTCTATATAAGCGCTCAATTTATAAAAGACTGAAGTTTGTTATGTTCTTTAAAAAAAGTTAAAATGTTTGGATAAATTATTTGTTATTTTTTTAATAAATTATTTGTGGTTTTTATAATTTTTATTTTCACATACATTTTTTTTTTGTTTCTAAGAGAAAAAGAGATTTATAAAAATAAAGAAACTTAAAAACAATGTAATAGATTGAATGGTTGGAGTAAAATGGCACATCTTTGATTTTCACATCTTTTACTAATTTGTTCAATAGTGGAACATCTTGAAAAATTTTGGAAAAACATCCAAAGTTTTCAATCCTATGCATATACTTAGAAACTGCACCAAAATCTCTATTATAATTGAAAAAGTAGCGGTGATTCTAGTTTAAATACCGGCTGAAACATCGACATATATTTTTACTATTTTTCAAATGCAATTTTCTCGATATGATGCAAAGATACGATGCGCCACTATAGCATTTCGTGAGCGATATTTGGTTTTCTTTCTGGGCGCTTTGAATGGCTCAGCAACTAGGTTATACGCCACGGAATTTACACAAGCTGTCCGCCATAATGGTTGCGTAGTACACGTGTAATAATACAAATAATAATAATACTTATTAATTAATTTAACCAAATCAGAATAATATATTGGTAATATGTTTGTTAAAATTGAGTCAGTTGTTGCCCAGTAGACTGACGACCACTATTTGACGTATACTGAGGCATTATCGTTGATTTATTAGTACCTTATCCAGTATCAAATCGGAGACCTTCCTGCATTATCTTATAATTATCAAGTTTACGCAATGGATGTCTTCAAACGAATTCAAGTAATTCGTTGATAAACTTTGATTGTAATTTTCTTTGTTATCTTACTAGTTTTCATTAAAAAAATTTAAATTTGTTTAACTTAAAATTAAGTAAGACAGATATCAGGTATACAATTATATGCCAAGCAGATTTCACGGAAATGAACGTAAATCAATGACGTAGTTTTTGAGCTCTAATTTGCATTTTGGATTATTTATAAAAGCGAAAATTCCATTCCCAACTTTAAAACGAGCACAAAAATCAAAATCAAATGTAGATAGTTTCCATTGAATGCAGACCCTGAAGTAAAAAATGAAATAATTACACGTGTTGTAGATAGGAAAGCGTTATATGAAGAGTCTTCAAAATATTTTTTTATCCTTGGCGGCAAACAGCTTGACCTATATAAATTTATGCAGACAATTTGCTGGCTTGTTTCGCCTTTGTTAAGTTAAATTTTAAGGTTCACGCATGAATACAAAAACAAGGTTTCTTTAACATTTACCACGGCAAGCAATCTAATGGATCTTTTATCTTAATCAGACTTTCAAGGAAATTTTTTACATTTTATTATTAAAATTCAAACATCAGTGGTACAGTGAAGTTTGACATTGTTTTACTTTAAGAACTACATACGGAAATAATTTTCATAAAAATAGTTGCGAATAACTGGAGCAAAACAATGATGGACGCAGTGAAAAGAAAAGACAAATTTAGCCCAGGTGTATTCTGCCTGTAATAATTTACAATATACTAAACATGAGCGAATTAATAATTACTTCTCACGGACGTGAGACAACCGTTTCTTTCCCTTGAAAATTCGCCTGTAGAATAGTAGATTTGTTATACGAACTTGGAATAGTAATTGAATTTTCTTTTATGCTGCGCCACCTTGAAAACTGTCTAAGATATTCAAATGAAAAATGTCATGTCTCCGATGCCAACATATGATGAAATGGAACAAAAGATATAATATGGGTCCAATGATATGAGCATATCGATTTACTATAAAATATGTCCAAAGAATGAAACATAACGTTCCATTATGCCCTCACATTACTAATATAATCCTACCAGGAATTACCAAGCAGAAATGGCAGCAGCTTTTTGTTCAAAACTAAAATCATATACAAAATTTTACATTGAAAAAGATCTTAGTCAATTTCTGGTTAATTATTTTGTGTACGACAAGACAATGAAGAAATTTGAAAACGAAATTCCTGATCTCGACCGATGTCTATTTACATTAAAACTTAAACATTTTACGCCATCCTTTTAGGCCCTGGGGAATAATGCGAAAACTAATATATTCCCATAAAGATAGATCGATAGATATTTATTTATTGAGACTTCATACGTACATGATTTTCGTTATCTGATGTGATTATGTCTAATGTTTGACAGTGACACTTTGGTAAACAACTATTCTATAGATCTGGTCGTAACCGATTCTTGACATAGGCTTAGATTACATTTTTATTTTAAATTTATCCTTTGCTCATAAGGCTTTTTTTCTTTGATTGATAAACCTTAAACATAACTTATTCTAACTTAATTCGACGTACTTTTTCTTATTTACAATCTAATGGTTGATATGGAGGTAGTAATCGGATGGAGGTGGGAGTTCGGAGTCTTGGCTCCGACCATGATGATGTTTCTGTATCCTGTTTTCGATGGCGCGATTGACCTTGGTCAATTATGAAGTTCGCCCGTTGCTGGCGTAAGTTGGTTAGCCGCGGTCGCCTTGTTCTGTCCCTACGTAGAACAGAGGCTTGTGGTTCAATATTAAGCGTGGGTTTGTCAAGGTAGAAGAGTTAGAGCTAAGCAGTTTGATAGGTGAGAGGTATGGGGAAGCAATTTTTTCAGCGATATTCCGGGAAACCAATTCACTTATTATAAATTCAAGGTGAGTTACCCATTTCTTTAGGCATTTCGAGCTCGTCTCAATCATATACTGCATGATTAATTTTTAAATAGGCTTAATTTTTATTTCACTGTATAGGAAGGTACTCCGACAGTGCTTCTTGTTTGGTCTTCTATACTTGGACAAACACTTCCTCAATATTTTGCGTTCGAAAATTTGCAGCTCTTCTGCTACGGTAGGCGAAATAGTGAGCCAGACAGGGAAGCTGTAGCTAATAATGGGTCTGATGAGGGTTTTGTGGATTAAAAGTTTAGTACTTACTTGGACAGACTTTTTGGAGAGTAAAGAGGCTAGGGCTGCGGAAGCCCAAGTGGCTTTTTGGATGGCTCTGCGGGCGTTGGGATTAAACTTGAGGCGGTGATGGAAAAGCACCCCCAAGTATTTTATGCAGTTTCTTAGGGGACGAGGACGTTATCAATTTGTAGAGAGAGTTCTTTACTATCGGCTTCTTTGCCGGAAGCGTTCCGGAAGCATATGAGTTCGCACTTTCCAGCGTTGATAGAGAGGGCCCATTTTGAAAGGTACTTTTGCAGGGATTCCACGTGTAGAGCGATGGCTTTCTGGGCCTTTAGGGGGAACGCGTTATATTCCCATAAACATTGAATCAAGTCTGTTCAAGAATGGTTGTTGGATTTTTTGGCATTCTTTTAGGATCACTTCCTTCAAGGCCGAAATACAATAGTGTGAGACTGCACTATTGTACGATACGAGACGATATACGATACGAGAGCGCGACGAGAGTCTCGCAGCAAATGTCAAGCTGTTTTCGTAACATGCATTTGTATGCGACATCGTACAATGATTGCGATGCGTCTTTGCGAAGCGGGAAATGTTCGGAAAAACGAAAATTCCTCGCAACGATGTGCGTGACGTTTGTCAAATGCAAAATGGTGCTTAAATGAAATTTGAAATTCAAACGCCTTAATTACTTTTTTTACTAACTACATTGGTTATTATGAATGAATTTTGAATGAAAATTTCGTGCATCCTAAATTAGGCTTTTATTTGCTAAACGAAGGAACATTCCAAATTCAAAACATTTAAAACATCAAAAACAATGTCCAGCAAATTTCATTTAAAATGTCACCAATTTGACATTTGTCATATGAACATTAATGTTCCCCGCATCGCGTGCATTGTAAATTGAATGCGTTGCGTGACGACGAGCGAGAATCGCATCGCGCTCACGTATCGCCGTCACGCAGTATTGTATTTCGGCCTTCACTTTAATCTTGATAATGATTTTCGTGAACTTCATGTCGGCCTATTCCCACAAATACTCGCACGGATTCAGCTTAGGCGACTTGTGGTGAGTTGAGAGTATGCGGGGTGTTATATTAAATAAGTCTCTGAACGTGGTTTGTTTGGGGTGGTGTTTTGTTAGAAATAGTTTCCAAGACCCATTTAAAGTTTTTTTTTTAATTTAGGTAACTCATTTTATCCATTATTCCTTCAATAAAAACAAGAAAAGGCTTAACTTAATGCTGGAAGCTGCAATGCAACCGCAAACCGACACTCCACTGTCACCATGGCGCACAGTAATTATCACATCATGTCAAAACATCACAAATGTCCTTTTCACGCGTTTGACTGTTTGATTAATAAAGGACTCTTGCTCTATCAGTCTAATGATAGAGCCGAAATCCTTGACATTTTGGCAACTTTTTGAATTGTTGTGCATTCTACTGGGCCTTGGTCCTGACAGCCCAAAGGCTATGTTAAAGGGACAGGGAGATTGCTGGATCGTTTAATCTAAAGTGAACGGTGATGATAAAATTTATATTTGACGAAAATTTAGGGATTAGTTGTCTGAATAAATGACGATAAAGGTAACTCATTTAGGTAAATCATTTAGGCAAAAAAAAAGAAAGCTGAATTTAGCCAGAAAAAGAAAACTGTTCCGGTAAGCACGTTTCAGAAGTACTAGGAACATTGTATTCCTTCTGTCGTAATATCGAGGCTCATAGGTCCTTTTTCGAAGATTTTTCCGCGTGCTTGTTGCAAGATATAAATTAGCATAGAAGAAAGAACAGCAAGAAGAAGAAGATTCCAAAAGAATAGTAGGGAGTCGTTGTGATCTTTATAAAACTCTGTCCATTCGATGTGAAAATAGGAGCGACATTTTTCTTGCCATATAGTATTGGAAGTTTGACTTTTCAGAGCCACGGTTGAGCCTAGGTCTTAATGATAACATATTGAAGGACATGATAAAAAATAACATACGGCAACATTTCATGGCAAAAGAAAAAAAAAGGAACTGAAATCTAAAAAAAAACTGCTTCTTTGGTATGACGGAGTCTTTGGATTCACTATGGTATACGGTCAAATGATGTATGAATTGTATCCGCTCAACCTGGGCCATTTTGCCTCGCTTCAACGTCTCCACGTACCTAAACCTGAAACGTTTTCTGTCGCGGAGTAATATATTGTAAGAGTAATATATATTGATCTAATGAGTATTTTCCTCTGTTCCGATAGAATCTAGTCCTGTCCAGATTCGTTAGGGAGCTGGCAATATCCATATAGTGTATAGTTATTTGATTGATAGAAAGGTGATCGTGATAAGATTAGAGTTTCTCTGACTGAATCACTTCCGAATGTTTCGTATATGTCTACGCGAATCTACGCTGGTTCCTTAAGAAGTGCTAAGTATTACCTTGACGGATTTGGTTAATTCGGAAATACAGGGTGGGTCATTTAAAGTGGAAGCATTTGTTTCTGAAAAAAATATATGAATATATACATATTATTTATTTTTATTTCGATTATAATTTATTTTGGTTCAAGGAGATATATTACAGCTATTTGTTGAAAATGATATCGCGTAAATGGCCACCTTTGTCGTCATTGTCGTATGTTGTCTTTAAGTTGAGCTATGGTCCTTGGCTTATCAGCGTATACCTTGGATTTCAAATAGCCTCACAAAAAAAGTCTGGTGGCGTCAAATCGGGTGATCTCGGGGGCCAGTCAAAATCGCCGTTTTTCGATTTAACTTGTCCGGAGAACAACGGTCGTAACAAATCGATTGTCGACCTGTATGGCATGTTGTACCGTCCTGTTGAAACCAGAAGCCATTCAAACCATTTTCACGATCAATGGGCATCACAAAATCATTTATCATGGCTTGATAAGGTTCGCCATTAACAGTTTTCGCTGCTCCATCATCGTCTTCGAAAAAATAGGGACCAATGACTTTTTAGTCGTATAGAGGCTGTTCCTCAATTAATTGAGGGTTTTCAGTGGCATAGAACCGACAATTCTGCTTATTAACGCTTCCATTTAACGTGAAATGTGCCTCGTCTGACATGATGATTTTTCGCCAAAAGTTGGCCTCGTTCTCGGCCATTTCGATGATCCATTTGGTATAATCGACGCGACGCAGATTTGAATTTTGTACGGAAACATCTTCAAATCGACACGAATTATGCGTCGGAGAGTGGTCCGAGCGATGCCCAACTCCTGAGAACGACGACGAGACGATGTTGTCGGTTCCTCCTCAACACTGGCTCGTACGGCTTCAATATTTTCATCGGAACGTCTTGTTCGTTGTCTGGATGCATGACTGGCATTACTAACATTACCACAATTCACAAATTTTGCGTATAAACGTCTTATATTATTATCACCGGGAGCACTTTTAACTTTATTTATCGAACGAAATGCACGTTTGGCTTTCACAATTGAAGACCCTCGGGGAAAAACCAACTTAGTCCACTTTTTCAAAAATCAGAGAATTCAGCTCTATCTATTAGCTCTTAAGGTGTACTACAATTCAAGGTATTAACTATGGGGAAAAACCAACGCAGTCCTGAAATTGAACGGGCAATAATAAAAAGCAGGGTTTACTACCGAGCAGGTTATCTTAGTCGCTGTCAAGGTTGTGTCGTTCCACGCTAGTTTGTTGTTTTTTTTATTGTGTTTATATTGTTTTAAGTCACCATGATTAGTGGGACCGGGAGTGAGAGTGATGATGAAACTGTTGTGGACCGCACGGAAAAAAGTAAAAAGCAAAAGAAAAGTGGACGATTATCAGACGTTATGAAAATAATGAGGCTGTCTTCACATGAGCTCGGACCCGATTGCTAATGTAAGCGATTTCGTTGTTTTTATGTTGTTCGCGATGATGATAAGAAACGAATTCTTAACGAGTTCAACCAAATGGAGTCAGTAGATGAGCAAAATTCCTACTTGTGCGGATTAATGACTGCTTCCAGTTGCTCGTCGTCGCCCAAGAGTCTCAAGGGAAGAATCTAATTTTCATGCAGCCAATTTTTCCTACCGAGTCCGAGTCATTGAACGAGATAAACACGTTGACGTTCCTGTGTGCGCTCAAGCTTTTATCTCGTTTCATGGGACTACGATGTCACGCGTACACACACTACGCACTTCTTTGTCTACCTGTGGAAAATTACCAAGCGATAAACGTGGCAAGCACTCGACACGCCCTCATAAATTATCAAATGAAACTATTCAAAAAGTTGAGGATTTTATCCGCTCATTAAAAGGGCAAAAGTCACATTACAGTGTAAAAAAAGTGTATCTTTCTGAAGAGTTAAATATAACAAAACTTCACACCATTTATACTGAAAAAAATCCTAATTTTCACGTCTCTGCAAGCAGTTTTCGTGAAATATTCAACAAGAAATTTAACATCGCATTTGGTTATCCTCGGAAGGACGCTTGCAGTACCTGCGACCAGTTTGGAGTTCAGTTGACAGCTATCAAAGTCAAACTGGTTTCGCAACTTTCAGAAGATGCCAAGTTGAATTTGTTAACCGAAATAGATAAGATTAATAAACAACACGAACTTCACAAACGGCAAGCGGATAAATTTTATAGTCTAAAGAGGATGTTTCGCAGACGAGCTCAAAAACATCCTGATATTGAAGCCATCAACCTGGACTATCAAAAAACCTCCCTTTGCCCAATGTAACTACAAATGATGTCTATTACAAACGTCAGCTTAGCTTCTACAGTTTTAATATACACGTCCTTTCGAACAAGCGATCAATTTGGTATACGTACGACTAGACTGTAGGCAAAAAAGGTGCTGACGACGTCTGCTCGATGCTCTTTGATTTTGTTACTAAACAACTAGATGCAAACGTAAGACATTTCATCATTTTTTGTGACTCATGCTTGGGCCAAAATAAAAATTTTACCATGTTCAGATTCGTCCACTACTTGGTCACGGTTAAGAAGAGATTTGACACAGTTAAAATCATCTTTCCCATAAGGGGTCACTCTTACATGGAAAGCGACAAAGCCATGTCATTAGTCAACCAAAAAACTCGTACAGAACTGCCTAATGATTGGAATGAGGTGATAAAGTCTAGCAGGGTTAAACCGTTTCCCTTTGAAGTAGTCCCCTGCACTCAAGAATTATTTAAAAACTGGACAGCTTTCCTAGCTCCTGCTTATGTAAAAAAATTGATCTGAGGGCCTATTCGTGTGTTCAAAGTCAGTGCAGATGAATCCCGAATGTTTTATTCAAAGAACGCCTACTTAGGTAGTTATAACTCGACAGTAGTTAAACCAAAAAGATCTGCGAAGAACAAAAGAACTAATGTAGACCTGACGCCATCTGTTGAACCTTGCCAACTGTGTACTGGACGCGTTTTACTGAAACATCCAAAGTTCTGTGACCTACAACATCTTGCTAAATTTTGTCAAAATCCTGAACCAAAATTGTTTTATTCACAACTACCCAAACAAGACCCGAGGAATTGCAACCAAATGGAATCAGATGACGAATATTTCGATGAATGGGAAGCGCCTAATGAAGACGAATTTTAACAACTTTTCCTGATTTTAATTTTTAAACCTTGTTTGCTCTTAAGAAATGTTTTTTCGCTCTAAATAAATAACAGCGAAAATGATTGATTTTAGTTATTCGTTTGTTACAAACCCGTTTTGCTTACAGAACCACCGAACTAGCTGGTGATGATACAAAAAAAAATATGTTTTAGGATATATTCGTGGGGAAAACCCACCTAAGTCCATAAGTTTATCCACAAAAATTGATATATTTCTTCTTATAAATAGTAAATTTTAATTTTCACGTTATAAGTTTAAAGGCAATAGATAAACAAAGCAAATAACGCAATCCGGTATAAGAAATCATTATTAGAACGGAAGTTACGACTTGCTAAACTTTCTTTTTCAAATTGTGAAAATTTTATTTTTAAAAGCTACAAAGCGTTGTTGGATATCAACTTTTCTCAATTTCAGCGTATGATAGGCTTGCTTTGATTAGAGTTGATAGGCGCCTTTATTTATTTTGTATAAGGGACGGACCTTGAGTGGAGTTGTTGTGGGGGGTGTTTGTTGATTTTCAAAGAAGTTTTTTCTTGATGAGCATACAAAAAAACATTTCAGAGAATATGCAGAAGAGTGACTCGACTTGTTTTGTTGTTTGTTGCCTTCTAGGTTTGGGTCCCTCACACAGGCTACTTATTATACACAGTTTATGGACAGTTGGATAAATCATTGCTACATATAGCATTGGATAGTTTCATTTCTCTTAAGCCTTCGGTGGAGAATAACCAGAAAATCCAAACAGGGCGGAATTTTCCTGTTCATCAATGACTCAATGTATTTAATGTATCACTTAATGGTACTCAATGTTGAGACCTAAACTAGCACCATTCGCTTTTGACCATATCGTAATTACTTTAATGCGGTAACAGTCGGTAGGGGCATTAAAAATAAAGAGATACGAGCTTTGCAAGGTAGAGAACTTGGAAATCAAATGACGTAGGTGTAAGGCTGGTGATAACTAGCGTTTCACACAAATAACAATGCACTTAGGTAATTGGAGTATGATAGTATGATTCAGAGTTTGTTGGAAGTGTTAGCGGCTGTTGGTGAACACGATTTTGTCTAAATCGTTACTCTATTTTACAATCAATGATACTAAGTTCTACATCAATGTACCTTCCTCGTACTATTTAGTTTGCACCATTTGGTGGTCAACAGCTGAATGATCCTGGCCCACAGCGTAAGTATATACAGCTCTTCACCTTCGTTAAAAAGTCCTAATCAAACAGTATTCAACCATAATAAGTGCATGAATTGATAAATTTTCTCTATATTTTGCGAAAATTAGGAATACCTCAGTAAAGTTTTTGGGCAAGAATGCAATGTTAATATTAATCAAATTGTATTTATTCAATTATTGTCTGAGACAAACCGTCCGGATGGCATCTACCCATTTATCTTGAACGGCAATAGCACCCACTACAACTTTAAATAAATTTTTACTCTTACTGACGTTGGGGTTAAAACCCCCCCCCCCCAAAATGGGGATACCTTCACGTTTTAATTTGAGTTAGGTTTGATATTTGCTCCATTTGAGAGAAGTGAACAGAGAATTTCTGATTGGTGTTGTGGCGTTTGAGAAAAAGTAGGTGACTTATGTTTCATGAAAGGCTTCGCTTTGACGGTTTCAATTTCTTCCAAATCCTTATACATAACCTTCATGTCGGTACTGTCGAACACGGAAGACGTGGCTGGTAGAATTTCATTGTAGTGGCTTGTTGAATTTTTTATTAGACGTTTTTCGCTCATGGTTTGTGGGTAATTTGACGTAAAATGCGAATTAATCGATTAATTCCGGAAAAATGGACCAATTGCTTTGTTCCTTTTTTCAGCTACTTTTCCAATATTCTCAATATATAAAAGAAAATAACACACTAGAGTCTGCCTATAAAAATCCAGTTAATCTTTTAGCGAAAGCAACGAACTTTCTGGCTTTCATTTCTTCCTACAAGTAGCGGAGTGGCAAAAGAAAATGTATTTTGCATGAATGATTGGAAGAGGATACTCGTCGCAGTCAATCGTGTTATATAAATGTAAACAATAATAACAAATTAAAAAACATTTCAAAAAAGTAACATGCTAGCTTTAAGCTGCGATTTGAATTTTTATGCATACTGATGTATGGTTTTCCCTTATTATTCCAACTGAATAGAGTTTCCTTTTGACCATTAAGATTTACTCCATTAAAATTGGAACTTGCTCATAATGGTAAATTTTCATAAGGCATCTTAATCTACACCAATCCCAATTGAAATTCAATTATATAGTATTGCGACCTTTTTGGGTCCCAACGCAATACATTCTACAGATTTGCAAGCCTTCATTTACTGAAAAAAAATTTTGCAATATCATTTTTAGAAATATTGAGAGGGTTCTTCTTGACTCATCATTAATGTTTTATAACAAAATTTTGATGAGCGACACATTGCAATATTGCATAAATAAATGCCAATGCATGACACCGCTCACATCATGCACATTTATAGTAGTTGATTTGCTACATGCTTCGCTTCAGTAATATATTCACAAACAACGCGAAATCTACGCCTGTGCTGCAATAATTAACACTTTTAAAAGTTCTTGTAAGTTGTGCTAAATGGTTACAATCAGATAAATCAACACACTATTTGCAATATGCACTTGGTGAACATAAATGGAAATTTGGATCATATAAAAGTGGATTTTTCTCGAGGCTATGAAACTTGTACCTGTCAAATGGAAATATCAGATGCGTTTTCTTTCAAGGTTGACGAAAAAGTCTGTCGAACCGCGTACGGGCAATTAAAGTCTGCGCATAAGGTGAAAAATCTTGTAGACAAGCATTTCTATTACACAATTCCCTAAGCTTGCGAATGGGGCACCTAAGTTGCATTGCAGTTTTTCGTAAACATCAAATCGCAAGCCATGCAGTTTATGATTTAACCAAGCGATTAGCATCCATTCAAATACCTGTTAATTGAATAACATGCTCGGAAGCGAGTATGTTTACACGCATAATACTCACCGTTCTTAACTTCTTGGAGGTCAAGTACGCATGCAACTGATGTGCAGCACGAGAGCTTTTGCTAATCTACAAGACCCGCGACGGCTACTATCGATACTATGTCGACGCAATGTGCAATGCTATGTGCAGCAATCAGTTGACTATTGAAGATTTTGAATTTAGCTATATCGGACTTAGAATGTTAATATGTTATAACCACATTCTCTAAGCCTTATTAGAATTACATATGCAAATTCTTCGAAATCTGGACACTTGGTTTACGATGATGGGAGAAGTAAATGTAGTTTGAAAGTTTTCTCAAAGTAACACTGCGTAATATTTTAACTCATAATTAGGTCCTCTATTCGGTATTTCTTGGACTTTGTATCCCATAAAGTTTTTGCAGCTGCTGTGCGTTTCAGCTGTGCAGCGTTTCTTCTTGCTGAATCACATACTAAATGCACTTATTAAATTAATTAAATTACTCGCCGCAATACCATAAATAGTCTAAGTTGCGCACGGTCGACGATACGTCCAGCGACTAGCGCCGCAACATCGTCCTCAAAGGCAGTCCGTCATAGCAGATGTTCCACAGGTCCAGGCCAAGGATGGAGCCCTGAGCGACATCTGCAGTATGTCTCGTCCTTCGGTTACCTTCCTTCAAGTCGTAGAGTAGGCTGCGGTCCTTCAGAAAGTCCCTCAGAATCTCAGCATCAGATATATTGGTACTTGAAAACGGTTTTCAAACGCTTCTAGTATATCAAACCATCAAGCGCAGTTAAATCTATTTTGGGCATCCAGAGCAAGACGGCCCGTTGTGTCTAGCATACACTTAGTGATCAGAACAAGTCTCGCCACCTTCCAGCACTCTGGGAACATCCCTTCGCGCAAGCATGTGTGAACGTGCTGAGGAGCAGCTCAGGGCAAAAGTAAAAGACCATCTTTGTCCTGGCAAACAACACAGTGTGCCTCTCCTGTGAACTCTTTCTTTTTATGCCCTGTCTGTAGAACAAAGAGCTTCTATCAGTTCCATAACACGCCTGTGCGGTATGCCCGTATCCAAGGCTCTTCAAACACAGGAGAGGAAGCACCCTATGCTGTATCTAACAAATAAACCACCCTATTCTAATTTTGCCCTTCTTTAATAGCTTTTCTGTTTCCCTCTCTGTGGAGTCGACTATGAGGACTACTACGCCATGAGGACACTACTGTTTGGTTTGATCCACCTGGCTTTCGTCTCTCTTAACACAAGGAATTTTTTAAGGTGTCTTCTATTTCGGGCAGATCCGAAACGCAATCATTGTCTCTAATTTCGAGTATTGCCGGAGTTGCTTTTTCCCCTAGTGCTCTATAAACTGTGTCACGGAACGCATCCTTTTTATTTGCATCTGGTCCAAACTCAACAACTAGATCACCTGACCGACTTTTCCGTACATCTTTGATTGCAGTTTGAATGTCTCATTTTTTGTTTGCCGCATCTTGATTTTGCGTCAGACATTCACATAGGATCTACCGTCAGTGGGTTTAACCAGCAGTGCCTGCCAAATAGGCTTTCAACACTTGTTAATCTTTGTTTCATGGCTTATACGCGATGGTTCATTGCATTGCGGTTCCTGTGGAGGTTTATCGCTTTTCAAATTTAGGGCCTATTTAGTCAATCCGCGCTTTAGAAAAAATAGTGATATATCGCTTCATAAGTTATCAAAGCAGTTACTTAGCGCCATATTATAACAGAAGAACTTCGTTTCCATCGCTGAATTATTATTCACTAAAGTATTGCACAAAAACAGTAAAAATATTTTCCCTATAATATTGTCCATAAACAAACACTCCTTGCTGAGCAAAGTGAACTCGGAGTTCATAATACGGGACTATTTACGGGTTCGCTGGAACTCACTGTCTCAAATTTATGGATCCGTGAATCGTCCGTGAAAAGTGTTCTTGGATACAGCCATTCACCACGGGCCTTGTTATTAATAAATGCCAGATTTGAGACTTTGAGGAATGAGGAATTGCGATTGTTTTTTACGATAACTTCGTTATTTTTAGTTACACAACTTTATTTTTCCTCTGGTAGGAAGGTGAAGACTGTTTACGTCCTGAGTGTGGAACGCCTGAATGCGAGACGCGCAATGCTTGTGGTCTACCCTCTAAACACATCACTTGTCAACCTGAGAACCTACCCTGGAAGCGTTTGACACATTATTTCGGGCTAGGCCTCGTGTTTTCACTCCTGGAAGTGCCTTCAGATTATGGGACTCTCTTCTCCAGCGGAAAGGAAGGCAGGGTGCTAGAAAAAAGATCTCCCTTACTCGAATCCGGCCAAGAATGTGTAACAAGCGTCATCCATCTATCCTGCGCAAATCACGCAGTTAGGTGAACGTGTCCTGTCAATCTTGTGCAGGAATTTCACTCGTACAAATATTTTATATTTATAACCGATTACCACAGACTCATATTTTAACTTAACTTAATTTTTTATTGTTTTCTTTACTTTTTATAAGTGCCTTTTGTAAATTAAACAATAGTTCAGCGTTTTTATGCAGATTATATGAAAAAAGAATAAATATTATAAATCACGTCATATCATATGGACACAGCATGGTGTCTAGATATGGGGAATTTCTGTAAATTTATTAATTATCTCATATTTTATTGAAATTAAAAAACAATTATTCTAATTTATGAAAATTGAAAAAATAAAAGAACATGAATGCTTATTAACTGCATCGATTGTGACGAGATAAAGTCAATGTGTTATTTAGATCCGCCTGCGGTAATAAGCAAGCTTATTTGCTAACTTGTTTCTTGATTAGCTTATGGGTTTTCTTTAAGATATATTGCTAAGCAAAACTATCAATGGCTTGCATGTATCTAAGATCACTTTTGCTTGTCCGCAAGAAATCAAGTTCAGGGATGAAAAACATTTAAAACAATGTTGCACTAAACTTTTTTTGGCTCATTAAATATGTATTTATTCAGAAATTTTTAATCTTATCATCATGCTGATTCGATCGATTTGATGTAATGTAACTGATCTACTCCTGTCAAATAAATATTGAAATGTGCCAATTATACGCATGGATTGACATTAGCTGATTATCTCTGAAAGGAAAAACTATGAATAAGATATTCAGCTCAGTCGAATGAAAATTAATTTAAAAAGTTGTCGATCTAATCAACAAGTAAAGTGAAATTTTGTGTAGCTTTTTTGTTTTTCAAAAAGAATGAAACTGAGAGACATTGTAGTTTTTCACTCCTGGTATTTATTTAACACATTCAATTCAACTCAGAGTGTCCTGAGCAGATGTGATAATTATAGATCTAGAGGAGATAAAAACTAATTAGTGTATATAAAGTCATGTGCATAATAATTTTTTTTTTTTTTTTTTGTTTGGGAGGTGAAGGCTATTTACGCCCTGAGTGTCGGACTCCCCCGCTACCGGACTACCGACTAAACACCTCTCCTGTCCATAATGTGCATAATAATAGCAGTAAGTAAAAATTTATTTTTAAATGATAATTACTATTAAACGCTGACTTTTTTCCACAGAAATTGAATTTCACGAAGTATGAACAGTACACCAGAGTTGGTCGGGGTTCGTCAGTTCAGCATCCGCAACAGCTTCCTTAACATAAATTCAAAAATGTTCAATCGGATTGAAATCTGGATACTGCACAGGCCACAACTTTAGAGTAATTCCATTTTTTTGTATCCATTCCTTCCCTACTTTGGCAGTATGTTCGGGATCATTATCATGCTGGAACACTAATCGAATATGCATTTGTTTTTTTGTTTTTTTATTTTTAAGAAAAGTTTGAGCCGCAACCGCCTCTCTGATTTGATAAATCGGATCAACGCCATACCAAAAAAGCATTCTAATTTTCTTGGTCGTCGAACGATTTTAGGGATGCTTTATTCCCAAATAACACAACTTTCATCTTATCATTCCAAACAATATTTCTCAATTGACTTGGTTGGCGGTTGACGTGGGTACTGGTAAAGTCTAATCTTTTGCTCACATATTGTACCCGTAATAATGGTACCTTTCTTAGGCGTCTTGCATGTAAATTGGGGTCTAGGCGTCGTCTTCTTACAGTTGAAGAGTCAATTTCGCTGCCTTGATAATTTGTCTGCCTGTCAATTCGCTAGTTTTTCTTTTTCTACGGCGAGTTTCAACTGAATCTTTATAATACATAGCTTTTGATGCTTTCTTTGCGGAGTATCCTAACAGGGTTTGGATATGCTTGTATGATATTCCCTCGTTTTGCCATATAATAATGTACCTTCGTTCTTCCAAAGCACAATGAACACCGCGACCAATGTATGCTAAATAATTACGATAAAACATCATTACTTGATACCGTTAGGTTTTCAAATTCTCATCCAGACTAAGCCATATGTCACATGTACTACTTTTTTTCACGTTAAGTGGATCTATTCACCAACGCTGGTACTATCACGCACAACAAAATTAGTGATCAAGCGAAGAAAACAGATGACATTAACAGATGTCTTCTTCAGAAATAGCTACGATGCCAATGTTTTAGTGCTGCCATACAGTGTCGGACAAAAGTCAACGGCAGTACCTTATATTGAGGTTCTGGTTAATTAGAAGCTTTAGTCAAAAATCCATTGATGCGCATTTTGTCAGTAATGTAAATATATTTATGAAATAACAAAAACAAAAACTTTTCTTAACAAACTTAAAGAAAAATTCATAAAAACATAAAAATTGAATGGACAAAAGTCTACGGCAGTCAGTGTTGGCTAACTTATACACAAAGAATTTCCAATTAAACCGAACGGTATTTCTTCAATATTTGTTTATTTGCTCTTATTGCCATTCAGCACATGTGCAGCTGCAACTCTATATAGTTTTAGCGCTAGTTTCGAAACGTAAGGACTACAAAATGTCATCGCGAAAAGAAATTTCTAGTGATGTGCGAAATTTGGTCATCCAATATAAAAAAGACAATATATCGTGCTCGGAAATTGCAAAATTATTGAAACTAAACCGAAGTTCAGTGTATACCATTATCAAAAACTTTGATAACACTGGTTCCATTGAAAATAAGCCGCGATCTGGTCGACCGAAAAAGCTTTCGCGCAGAGACACTAGTTACATTTTAAGAGAAGTGATTAAAAACCCGAAAATAAGTGCGCCAGATTTGGCGAAACAAGTGGCTATGGTAAGGCAAAAGGATGTGCATGCAAAAACAATCGCGAGAGCATTAAACTCTTATGGGTTTCAAAGCAGAACTCCATGTAAAAAAACCGTTAATATCCGCCAAAAATCGACTCCTGCGCCTAGAGTTCGCCACGGCTCATATTGACAAGGACATTGATTTTTGGAATCGAGTCCTTTTTACGGATGAGTCGAAATTTAACATTTTCGGGAGTGGTGGTCGCGTTAAAGTATGCAGGAAAAAAATACAGCTTTAGAGATCAAAAATTTGACTCCTACTGTCAAGCACGGTGGAGGCAATGTTATGGTTTGGGGGGCCATAGCTGCATCTGCGATCGGCAGATTGGCTTTTATTGAAACTACAATGAACCGCTATATTTATAAGAACCTGTTGGAACAACATTTGAAGCCATCAGTTGAGGAGTTGTGCCTTGGAGAGAGATGGATTTTCCAACAACTGGTTGTTGTACTTCACTCCCAGGCAGCTGAATACGCCTCCCCAAAGTCCGGATTTGAAACCAATAGAGCACGTATGGAAACTTCTGCAGCGGAAAATTTGAAAAGTGCGCATAACAAATAAAAATTTGTTAAAGGACGCGCTCATCACAGAATGGGAGAAAATTACATCCGCTGAAACTGGTTATTTAGTCGCCTCTATGCCCCGGAGACTGCAAGCAGTAATTGATGCTAAAGGGGGTCCAACCAAGTATTTTAAGCAGCAAATAATTTTAAAAACTTCGATACCTTTAGTTGGAAATTCTTTGTGTGTAAGCCAGCCAGCACTGAATGCCGTAGACTTTTGTCCATTCAATTTTTAATGTTTTTATGGATTATCTTTAAGCTTGTTAAGAGAAGTTTTTGTTTTTGTTATTTCATAAATATATTTACGTTACTGAAAAAATGCGCATCAATGGATTTTTGAGTAAATCTTCAAATCAACCAGAACCTCAATATGAGGTACTGCCGTAGACTTTTGTCCGACACTGTATATAAAGTATAATTCTGACTTGTATTAATGTTTGAAATGATAGCATAATGGGAATTGCTAATGCACTGAGAGCTGCGTGACTACTACTAATGTTTTGCACATGACTGTAGATAATTGTTGATTTTAGAATACATAATAGAACTGCAGAAAGTTCAAAGAGCTAATCTCGAAATAACGACTACTACCTCCCCCCTTAAATTCAAGCAAATTTGTATATAAAAATGGCTTTTCGTTCACTTCAGGAATTCGTTATTAACAGCATACTAGCCGAACACTTTAGAATTAAGTTAAAAGATGTCACACGATACTTCACGTTTCTTCATTATGGTTTTGAGGAGGTCTCGGAAAATGGAGAACCACTTTCGCCTCCTAAATTGACATAAAACAAAGCTTTTGACACCCTTGGAAGGAAAGGGCTGCTTTTCACCACCGTTGCCCAATTGTACTCAGTCGGATCAAGTTCCCTTAGTCAAAGACAACTCGTCAGCAAAGTAGTCAAGTAAACTTCAAGCAATACCCTAGTAAACTGTGGAGTCCCTTGAGCTTCAATCCTAGGCATGACACTCTTCAATTTCTTCATTTATGAAATTCCATGGGAACATAACATCCTATTTCTATGGAGACGATATCTTGCTATTTGCAAGTCATCTCCGGTTATAGCAAGCTCTTCCTGTAATAAAGAAACATGCTAGTTTACTGCAAGAATACTTAGAAAAGTGAATCTTGAGCGTAAAAACAAGCAAATTTGAGCACATAAGTTCCACAAAAAGAATTGACAGGAAGAAATTACATGAATACGTCTCACCTGAGAGTGGCCTACAAAATGTAGAATTGTCATTGTCAAAAAACTATCTAATTAAAGGAATCGATCGAAAACCTCGGAAAATTTTGGCATCATTGGTTATATTTAAATCTGAACGCTCGTATGGTTCTGAAGAAAACACAAGAAATGGCAGCTTTGCTAGTTACCCAGTTATCTCCAACAAATGCCCAGATGCTGGAACCAGATACCTTTCATACAAAATTTTGATTCGGCTCATTTATACTTCCGATTTTTCAGCGGAGATGTAAGTTTTTGCCACCATAGCTGAAGAACTAACATTTCTTGATAACAAAATGACGAAATATCTCGATGAAGCAAGCCAAGCAAGAAACAATATGAGTCCTCCATAAAGAGGGAAAAATAACTCCCGGAAACATAACTTAATTTAATACACTCAATTACCTAAGTATGTGACGGTTATTGCATTTACGAGGATTCGTCCTTGATACGCGGAAAATGCTTGAGTTTTTTAAAAGCTTTTTAAAACCCAAATATTGCATTGCACGAAATTTCTTATCTGACAGTAGGTTTTGTATCAATTCTTTTCTTTGTATCCAATGCTTGTTGACTTATATCCATGTTTCAACCAGGAGATCTGGTCCTGTTACCTGGTCGGTTTACTAGCACGATAACTTAGGCTTTTATTGAAAATATTTAAACTTAATAGGCTTGACTTCTCAGAAAATATCACATATACAGAATGTCAGACCAACCCACTTAGATAATTGCCGGACATATGATCTACACCTGGTAGCTTTGATTAAGTCTTCGGAGGTAGGTCATACAATTAACCAACCTTTACCTATTCTTCCAAAAGTCTAAGTTAACAATAGTAACTATCGCCGAAGTAACGAAACATAATGAAGGATCCTCAAGGATCTGCAATGCAAATGACTGCATATGTTGTTTGCTGCAACACCAAGATGTGCAAGCACTTTTATAGAGTTGACTAATCGGTATGAATCCTATATTTAAAGACGGGCTACATGGAAAGGCAGCACTGCGTATTTCCTTCGAGAACTCTCATTTCTTTAATAAATTATTCTGGTATTGCAACACAACCTCGATCCTATTACAAAATTTGCGTTATTAGCATCGTGCTTTTTGGTGCATAAAATGCATTAAGCCATGACAACAGGAAGTTGCTGCCTGACCAGTCTGACATAATTTTCACCTTTTGGGGTTTAGTCCAGGTCGTTACAATGACACCTTACTTGTTTACAGAGTTCGCCTTGCATACAGGTGCTAATTATCTGTAAGTGGATTCCATGGGATTTAAGGATTTGGAATGGAAAAAAATAAATTTAGAAATAATCTGGAGCCCTTTCAACTCGGGTAAGGCATCTTATTGGAGCGACATCTTATCATGTGCTCGCTAACTTAGGTTAGAGTAACACTAACATATCAAACTCAAAAATAAAGTCAAACTTTACTTGGATTGATAAATTTTCAGTCATTTTCGTGTCAAAGAAGATTTACTCCTCGGAAAGTATCTATCTTTATCAAGTCGTATAACAATTTCCGTTTTTTCCTGGGCTGACTCCGAAATGACTGTGGCAAGTTTATTCCCTCGACATTATTATTTATTTCTTCCGTCTTGTCGCCCACCAATTCGTTATTCACTGCATGAAAAGTGCCATTTTTGAGAGCCTTTTTGAGCTCAGTAGGTAGTTTTGATGATTAACTCGTTCCTTGGGTTTTCTGTTTGCGTGTTTTTTTTTCGTACAGTGGAATGGTCCCTTAAGCCGTCCTTTATTCCTCCATAACCTGCTGAGACTTCTTCTTCTCATTTTACTATTATTCCAACAAGTGAGCATAACCTGGAAAGTTCCTTTACCTCCAACATATAATTCAACGTAGTTTTGTGCACGGCAGAAGAATACGAATTTTTCAGGACTTGCTTCCGTTCCCACTTGCTTAACTCGCATCCTCCTGGGGGATGTAAATTCATGTAAGCGAAGGCTGGGACTTTGTTCCTCGCTTCACGTCGACTAGTTGATTGCTAAGCTGATTAATTTGTTTTTATCCCTGACGGACTAAATTAAGATGTTAAGACATTACAGACTTTTTAAGTATTTTAAGTATTTTTAAGTAAGTTGATGTGATAAGTGATAAGTAATCTTCTGAAGTTAAAGTACCTAAGACAGTCATCCGACCAAACATTTTTTATGACACAATAACCTTAAAAACACCATCAAATTTAAATATTTACATTCAAAAGCATTCCAATTATTCAGTTTTCAGGATTTTCAAATCATTCTAGTTCATGAGATAGCCATTAATCAGTAGCCAGTTTTAACATTAATATGCCATTTGACTTTTTGAATTCTGATAAGCCAATCGACTGGAATCGTAGAGACCGTTTGAAGCTCTTTATGGACATGGGTCGTTTTGCACTTCTGCGCAAAAAATGTTGGATTACTTTTAGAATATCAATAAATCTATAGCAAAAATTTTAAATTGAAATATTTTCACTTTACGCGAAAGACAAAATACGAAAGAAGCGAAAAATGCGGACTATCACACGGGGAGACAGCCTTAAAGTAGTTGCATGGAAAAATCGATAGCTGATGAAACTGGACTTCCCAACGTGTAGAAAGGTATATATGAGGTCTACCAGAAAGTTCTGTCCGATAGTGTCAATTCAAGTTTCAATCCATATGCACATGTTGCTTTAAGACATTTGTTACCATCTCTCTTTATCATTGCATTTACAAACATGGACACTCTTTAAAAAATTAAACAAAAATGACTCATGTCATTATTAAGTGAGGCGCGATCGTGGAAACTTGAGTCCCACTAAAGTTCGTTAAAGCCACTGTATTTCGTACGAATTCCAACAATGAACAAATGCTACAGAAGTGTGTGGAAGTTTAGTGAACGTTTTTCGTGAACATGCAGTTTGTGATAGAACGTGCAGAAGATGGTTTGAAAAATTTGAAGCAAGTTATTTTGACTTTTGTGACAAGCCACAGCCATTTTGATCAATGACGACATTGTCAAGATTGATATAGAACAACACTTTTTTGACATCATCGGTGATTCCAGAGAAGCTGAGTTCAACTCAACAAACCATATCGGACCAGATTTGGTAGCTAGGAATGGTCTTTAAATATTCTATGGAAGATGGGCGCCTCATCAGTTACGTATGAAAAATTTGAATGATCGAGTCGTCATATGCATATCTCTACTTGCTCGGTACTAAAACGAATCTTTCTTGGAACGGATGATAACTGGTGACAAAAAATGGATTATATACGAAAACATCATGAGGAAAGGAGCATATTGCGAGTCTGGGCAACCTGCCCCTTCCACTCCTAAGCCGAGCTTGAACCTGGAGAAGAAAATCTTTTGTACATAATGGGACATCAAAGGATCAATACGTTACGAGCTTTTGAAACCTAATAAAAAGCTAATTTCGGAGAGATACTGTAAGCAAATGGATGATTTAACACGTTCTACCCGGCGCGGACCACCGTTGGTCCCCAAATCTTTATAATTTTATTTAAAAAACTTAACTTTAAATTAAACCTGGAAAAGGACAAAGTGATAGTATACATTGGGAAATAGAGGAAAATTCATTTGTGGTAGTTGTTTTCAATATAAAATAAAATATTTTTATTTATTTAGATTTATTTTTTAAATTTGTTCTAAAAGTAAAAAAAAATTATTACGTAGTTATTTTAATCTGAATTTCAATCGTTTTAATCTGAAAAAAAATTAATTTTTCGAATAAAGAAGTCTAAATCACAAATAATTATATTTAACTATATTTAACTTTATGTAACTTATTTTTGAACTTTCAAAACATGATATACAAAGCGTTGGCTTATCTTTGCAGCCTGGGAAATATGTGCTGACCCTTTTGGCCCTTGTTTGCCATCCTTTTTAGCTTTTGAATGATAGCAGTTCTTAAATTTTTTCCTTGTTGTTGGAAGCGAGTGGTTTTCGCAGGTTTTCAATTTTAAACAGAGCTTCGATTATAATTTTACGGATTTTTAGCATACAAACATTTTTACGAGCACCAAATTTAGTATACATACACCATGTTTTCACTAACATTGTGCAATAGATCAATTAGATAAATATTTATCTTCTTATACCATTTAATAGCTTTCCTGGGAGAACTGTAGTATGCTGCCATTTGATCAAAAAAATCGACTCGTTTTTTGGCTTTATAATAGCTTTATAATAGCACAATCAGGCTTTTCTACATATCTATAGCCTCTGATTGTGACTTCTGTTAGGGAGCCCTTATGGTATTTACAGATTGCCAACATCATCCCTGGCCTTCTACTTGTCCATTCCATAAATTTTATCCTTTCCTTTTGTGCATTTATTCTATATCCTTTTCCTTGTTTTATTTGCGCAACTACTGGCACAAATGATTTATTCGCTCGAAGAGCCCCATATAAAAAGTTTTTTTTTGTCTTGTAAAAGCTCTTTGGCTAAAGGCACACTAGTGTAATAATTATCAGCGTACAAAATTCTTCCTTCGTGTATAAGACCATCCATGAAGTCCGTGACCACACAATGTGGATGCGACTTTTTTTTATTGTTTTTGGACTTCTTCCAGAAAAAATGTTTATCTTATACGTATATCCTTCTACAAAACATACCTTATTTACCATATTTATAACGTTTATTCGGAATAGATTGGCGGATTCAGATTCGGAATAGATTTCTGACCACCGTCAGAAAAATTGAAGGATATCAAAAAATGGTTCTCTATTCATTTCACATTTTATACGTTAATTAGTAAACATAAGATCCCTTGACCAATATATCCGCATTTCAGGCAACTGAGGCAACAGGCAACCCATGAGTGTGATTGTGCAGTACAGTGTTCATAATATATATATATATATATATTGGTTTCTAACACCATAAAGTCAATTGTATTATCACGAATAAATAACTTATAAATTCAAAATCGAATTTCATAATCTATCTCTAGACGGACGATATTTTCTTGATTGTATTCTTCAAAAAGAGTAAAATCTACTATAAGAGAACTCTAATCTTGCTTAGTCATAGACTTGGCAATGTATTCTCGTTATGATCCCTTCTATTTAGCAACTCTGTGTCCGAAACCTCATCTTCTGAGCATAGTAATGAAAAGTCTATTCTAGGAGTGTTTCTCCGTGAATTTCGCAAAAACTAGGAATTATCGTCTGAACTCATATTCCTAAGGTTAATAATAAATTATTGAAAATTAGAAAAAATGTTTAAAAGTAAGCGTAAATTTTTTATTTGTTCAAAGACAAGAACTTTCTGACGAATTCACGCAAACACTGAAATTCCGCTGATAGCCCCCTGATAACGGCGAAAATACTGAAGCAAACAAGTGCCGCTAGGTGAACAAGCAACTTGCAATTTCTTGTTCGCCGTTCAGATGAACACCGAAAAAAGTGCCGGATAGAACGTGTTAAATAAAGCAATAAGAGAAAAGAGGCCCGCGGTGTTCAATAGGAAGCACGTCCTATTGCATCAGGATAATGCAAGATCATATGCTGCATTGGCAACTCATCAGAGTTTCCTAACCTAGCTAGGCTGGATATTCTCTCCCATCTACCATACTCACCAGACCTCGCACCCTCCGACTATCACTTGCCTTTCTCTTTGCAGAACTTTTAAGAGGAAAGAAAATTGATCACTGAAGCCGATGTCAAACAAGCACTAGTTGATTTCTTCGCCTCTAAAAATTAATATTTTCTTTTAAAAATGGCATTTGAAAATTGCCTGGCAAAAAAATCAGGCTGGCAAGATGTCATGGAAACGATGGAAAGTATACTATACAAAAATAAATTGTTAAATGTATGAAAATAGTGTTATTTTCTCTCAATTCAAAAACGGTCAGATCTTGCCGGTAAACTTTATCTACATATACTGGAGCATGATTTTGAAAGATTTCAGAGAGGTTCTACTTATAAATATAGTAATCATGTAATCAATTCGACTAAAACGCGTTCATATGTTTCATTTAAATGTTCTTTAAACACAGGCAGACTATCAATTAATAATTTATTGCTTCCATGATCTAAATTTTTCAAGTTTTTTGAAAAATATAAAGCGACTTGTCTGCATGAAGTTGTATCTAATAAGACGTAGTCCAACTAATGATAAAGAAACAGCCTAATTAAATCCGTGTTTTACTTCAATCTTATTGATAGATTTATGACCCTTATTTCACACAATACTAATTTGTTTTATCTGAAACTTTCATTCGTGCAGAAATAATTTATCCTAACATATATCTACTTTTCTTCAAGAGATAGCCGGCACCAGTATAGGAATGATAGTGGCACCATAAAAATCAAGTTCAATAGTTTCGGTGCAGTACTGGATAGTTGTCCAGATTCCAAGTCCTATAAAATAAATTCAATGTTTTTGATTGAACCATTTGTACCCGTAAAAGATTTTAATTTATAATTTGCATATCAGGCGAGTCAATGTTTAGATGTTTATGACCAAGAGTGGGCAGTTAAGGTTCCACATATCACCATGAAAATGGTGCAATATGTTCCGCTCTTATTAGATCATTTATCTTAGCATAAATTAGAATGTGAATTTTAATGCAAGCTAGAAATCATATTCCAGTGGCCTTAAATGGCCTGCATTAAAGACAATGTTGCACCAATTTAGGTTACTGTAAATATTCGCATGCCTACATATGCAAAAATCCACAGCCAACTATTATAACATCAATCTTTTGTCGTTTAACTCATAATTTGATATTATGGTTTTGTTGTTGCATTCCCCATAACCGTTTTTCAATTGAATGCTTTAGGTCAACCCACTGATGAAAAAAACTCTGCAGAACTGAATCTTCCATTTAAATAATTAATCAACTAATTAGAATCTAAACGAGCGAAAAAAAATGGGGAAAAAATTATTAAAAATAAATATATTATAAATTAAAAATAAATTAAATAAATTAAAAATACAAAAAAAAGTATATTGTATTTTTGCTATTTTGTTGTCATGGCTGAAATACATTTTTCCGTATATTTTGAACCTTTTTCCATGTTTAGCATCTTGAGTCTTCTCTACTTTTTACTATAATATCTTTTCTATTTCAAAAACCCCGTCTCGTTATGTAATCTAGACATATGTATATTCCAGTTGCTCTTTTCGCAGGGCCTTGACAAAAAGCGAAAACAAACAGCACATTCTTAAAATATCCTTGACTACAAAAGAATTCCTTAACCAAGGGTTTTAATTTTTTTAATTCAGAAAAAATCCCTTAGAAAACTTGTGTTAAACTACTACGAATGACAAGTTACCGGCGCCAAACTGTTTGTTTCGTAAAGAAGAGTTCTACGACGCTTGTCGCTCACTTTTTTCGAAACAAGCAGAGCAGTGTGAGAGAACGTAGAGAGTGTAATGGATCCCCAGGCTTCCGAGGAATACTTAAAACGGTTGGCAAATGGAAACACATAGCACATTATGATCAAGCCCTCCTAGCAATTAAAAATGGGATACTCGGCCCTGGAAGGTTATCTTTCCCAGCACTCCCTACTCCTCAGCTCGATACTGCTAGAGAGAAGAATTCTGTAAAATGAATGCGTCCCTTAGCGTGAAGGAACGAGGCCTAATCTAAAGCAACTTATCAGACTTTTCCAGGCTGGATTCTCAGGTTGATATGGCGGCGTTCTGTGGGTAGTTCAGTAAAATGAGAAATAAATCTGTATATACAAGGGGCATTCAAATATGAACTAGGCTTTCCTTTCGGTGATCCGTCGGGGTGAGTTGGTGGACCTCCTCTAGATGGCTCTGGGTCAAACGGAAGGCTCCACCGGTTTCTTTAGTTGTCCTTAAAATGACCGATAGAGAAGTTTCGCTTTCGGTTGCGAAAAATATCATAATAAAGTTTTTAACCAAGAAATTCGGGATCAATTGAGTGCACAAAAGCGTGAAAAAGTAGAAAATTTGAGAAAGCAGAGAGGCCCAAGCTCTAGGATTACGTCTGACAACGTTACAGCTGTTCGTCAACTTTTTGAAAGAAATCGTCGCGCAACGGTAGAAGAAACAAATAAGGAAACGGAAACCAGTATTAAAAGTGTATAAACTACCGTCCGAAACCTCTTTGAATTACGAAAAATTACGTCAATCAAAAGCCAAATTACGCTTATCAGCCGCGAAGCTCATTTCAAAAATTGCGCCATATATCGGTCCAAAAAAACGCAATAAATCTATCTGAGACGTCTTGCTTTTGCATGACAATCCAGCACCGCACACTGCAGCCCCGGAACCCAAAAATTTCTTAAAATGCAAAGGACTACGCGTGAATTCCCTCCCTACAGTCTCGACCTTTCACATCCCGATTTCCACATGGTTTGGTATCTCAAGGTGGCACATATCTCAAATCAACAGGTTGGACCGTTTTTGCGCATTTGGTTGGCATACCCGCCCATTTTGAAAACGGCATGAAAAACCTACCAGTTTGAAAGTAAAGATGCATTACTAAGGAGGGAAAATAAATAAAAAATAACTATGAAGCGCATTTTATTTTCAAATGTAAAATAAATTAATTTTTGGAAAAGGCTCGTTTATATTTGAATGCCCCTCGTAATAATCAGCCTCCCTCTGTCTATTATACCGGAACATTCTCTCCGTTCATATTTTTTTCAATAAATAAAAAACCAGGTTTTTATTTTTAAATTTGTTGGAAATAGCTCATTATAAAGTTGATTTTATTTCCTTTTTTCATTCAACCAAAATTATGCAAGTTGTTTCTTTGTTTTCAGTGTTCGGTTAGTCTGATTTTGTATAATAAATATGTTTTGACTTAGTTTAGTTTTGTTTTAAGTTTTTTTTTTTGTTTTAAGTTAGGTTACAGTTAAAGGCTGGCTCTGCCTATCTTTTTTTGTTTCTAGTTGATTTGAAATTGAAGGAGTCAATCCACAATACCAGCACAGTTTTTTATTGATAAAATTGGTTTTTATTGTAGAGTTTTTTATTGGCCATCTTGCCAACTCACTATCTCGAATCTTGATTTTCGAAATATACTCTCCAATCCGCTGTCTTCGTTGTCTCTTCAAATAACTGCTTCGGTGTCTAAGAGGCGTCCAAGCGCACCAAGTGTTCACCCTACGAAAGTTTCTGCAGTTTTTTTGTTTTAGAGAAACCTGGATTATCGAAATTTTCGAACAATACAACAACCCGCCTGATGAGTGAGGCACTCTTTTCTAGCAACATCGTTTACTAAAGCGTTTCTCGTGGACTTCCAAATTTATTTCTTAAGATAATCTCACTGAAGTGCGCAGCTCATGTCAGGTTTATAAAGTCACCCAGTCCAAAACTCTTGAATCTCTTGCAGGAAATATACCAAAAATGATAACAATATCCTTAAATATGGCATCGATCGAGTCCGATGCTGAACTATATTTTTAAGGGTTTCGTGTCATCTACTATGATACGATGTTACATTTTCACATTTCCATTTTGTTGGGAATATTGAGGCAAGTGCTTTGTAGGGACCTTATTACTACCTCCTCTAATTAATGCCTTATTACTTTATTATTACTTTAATATTACCTTATTACTGCCCAGATTAGCGTCAATCATTCATTTTGCTGACTAACGAGAACTTCGTAATCTGTATGATCGAATTTTTTCAGATCCTCATAGGAGATATGTTGTAACCGGGGATATGATTTTTATATGTTACCTTTATAAAAAGCTTACATTGGTTTGAATTGGATTTTTAAAAATATTTTTGAACTATTTTTTGATGTGATAAATCCAGTGATAAATACTTCAAATCCAACCATCTGACCTGATAACTGTCAATTCAGACTCAACTGTCAATTGACTTGTTTGACCTTATACGTCTGCATTAACTTCAAATGAATTTAAAGAATTTCTATTTACCAAGTAGGCCCCCAAACAGCAAAAAATAAACATGTTTAGCGCAAAGGAAGAATTTTGATTCATATTTGCGATTTATAAATTATTTTGAGCCCTGGTTATTTATCGAGCATAGACTGCACATGTTTATTTTCATGGTTTTTGAGTTTTCTCAATGTTAGCAGCTAGCCTCGTTCTTATTTGAAAAATATAACCTTAAAAAAGTCCAAAAGTTAATTCAACCTGGCAACGATCGAGTACGCTAGGTGGATATGCAACGGTTCGGTACGTAGTAATAGTTCTAGAAGTCTATACTGGCAGTCATACAAACAAAACCATTAATAGACCGGCTCATCGCGAAAATATATGAGAATTTTGTGATATATATTTTTGATTATTACGCATGTAGGAGACTTGCGGGAAGTGTCCTAAGAAAATGCGGAGTAGTTAGTGAAAAACTTAGTACGTGGTTATTCTTTGAAGTACAAGTTTAGTGTTTTTTTTGCGTTTCGCTAGTATGCAGTATACTTTGTATTTACTCTATCAAAAAATCGATTTCTGCCATTAATTTAATAACGATTTTGCCATTTTTAGCGCCGTGATATCCCCTAAGCCTGTCTCAAACCTGATTTAAAAGAAAGCCGGAAGTGCTCAAGTGTTGTTCAGCGGTACAAGTTATCGAAAGGTAAAGAAAATCATACTTTTCAGCAATGACATTTGTGCGATAGAGATTTCATGGCCAGTGCCCATTCTTCCAATCTTATTAAAGGCCATTTATAACATCACGAGTTCAACCATAGTGAAATAACTAAAGAACGCTGACAAACTTCAGAAGCCTCATGGAGAAAGAGTTATGAATACTCCTACATAGGGTAGCAAATCTAACGAACTGTTGTATAACAGACATTTCAAAAATTAGACAACGTAGAATAGACGAGAGATAAGTACCTGTATATATTTCGATGTTTCATTTCAAGAATAATATCTTAAAATAACCAAATATTGAAAATTGTTTGCGAAAAAATTTTATTCATGCAAATCAAATTCGAGTACACACAGTTGACTAGCGTTATATCGGGAAATTGTTCCGAGTTTTATCGTTATAAAATGTTCCAAAATTATCGTTCCAATATTTTGCCCCTTTTTTTCAAATTGACGGGGGATCTAAACAGTAATACAGTACCCACTAAAAGCGATCAATACCGAATGAAGAAAGGTTAGGAGTTTTTTTTAAAACCAACATGCAAAGCTACCGGACATTGTAGTTTCAAGAAAGAGTGACCATAACACATACCTTTACAAGCTCTAGGGCATAGGAAAAGGATAACTTTTGCGAGACTATTAATTACCTCAATGCCCAACTGATTCGCCACTCTCAAATTTTTCCTTTGTAGTATCTAAAAAGACGGCTAAGGGGAAGATGCACGGAACAACATCCTACTTAAATGAGATATCGAGGCAATAACCAGGCAAATGGTGGTGCCTGTCTCCAGCGATGTATCATTTGTTGCAATGTAACAAAACAAAACTCCACATCAGTGTACTTTAGATAAAAAAAATCAGGTATAGATAATAGATGAAGAAGTAATAGAAAGTAAAAATAACAATCTAGTATGGATGGTATTATAGTTTCACACGTCTCTGAAAGATTGTTAAAAGGAACCAAATCTAATCCACTTAATCTTGGACATATAATTTAATCAGAGCTCAATTAAGCCGAGTACTTATTCAATATTGAGTAAACTTTTCAATTATATAGTCTGTAATTAAGTATTCAATCGTCATAATCCTGTTAATTAAAACTAAAAGCTGCAGGCGAAATATACAATCACGAGCTCGCAGCAAATTAAAACTTCTCTATGTCTAGTGCTTGAATTAATTTTTGTTTGATCTGATAACAATTTTAATGATCCAGTTCTGCAGCAAAATATGAAACCATTTAGCATTTAGCATCAACGTATTTCATAAAATATATTTAAATTACAGAGGAAATTCAGCATATTTTCATTTCCCATTTACTTACTTTGTGAAACTCTACTTGTGCTCCATCGGCTACACCTTCAAGTTCTCGAATATATTGCGGAAAGGACTTCTTGACGCTTTCCAACGTTTCATTGTAGACATTTTCTGGAAATGATATTGAAGTAAGAATAAAATTTCAATCGAAAATGATTTATTTCTTAAATTCGATATATAAGTTTTGATAAAAATTTCAATCAAAATTAGAATTCAATAAAATAAGAATTAAAAAATAAGACAAGTGAAAATAATGTACAAATTTCTTTAACATACTTCCTTCAGGTTTATCGTATAACGGCAAATATGTTGAATTCAATGGTTCACATAATTCGAGAAAACTCTTGATAACAGCTCCAAATGTCCTTCCCTAGAAAATATAAAACAAAACGTATTTATTTATATTATTTAATTTTAAATTATCGTCTTAGTCATATCACATCTGAACATATTTAATTAATTAGAAAGTAACTAGAATGATTAGAACTATAAAAGAAATTCTTGATAAGATAAGTCACTATATCACAATATTTATTCATTTAATGTATGACGTTTGTTCAACAGCAAAAACAGATTTCACTGTGTCTTTTACTGGTTTTTCTGTGTGCGGCGGCGCAGTAAAGTGTAAGAAAGTCGCTTTGCCATGCCTTCTGGCTCATTCCGGTCATTTCCGATCGATGTGTGGTTTCAATTTATCATTTATTGACGATAGCTAGATAATACACAATACCAATCTGGTCCTAATAGACACATTCATCGTATCATCATTCATCGTTCTTTGACACATTTAAGGCTTCTGCTAATTGCAGTTTAGTTTAAGTTTGGTCAGCATCCAATAACTCCTGCATCCTTTTCGCCTGTGTATTGTCTATCAGGGCACTCACATTGAAATTACACCATTTGAAGTGTCGAAATCATGTCTCACATGATCTCGATCCTAAGGTCCTAATTGATGGAGCGTGTCCACCATATGTTTTCACCAACAAACGATGACTTTCAATAGCCTTTTTACTATGGTTAAACAAGAAAAGCAATGCGTGCTGCGAATGCTCTTTTAAGGTTCTTTTTACAATTCGTCATGATTGATCAACACGATAAAGCAAACAAGCTTGTTTGGTGTACTTAATTTGTGTGTCTGTCTAGCTAAATGTCAGACGATCGAAATGGCGAATGTATGAATAACTACGCAGCGTGCTTTTTGGTGTCGCAACATCTTAGTGAAACCGAAGACATGACATTCACCTCGTTTTTTGTGCTTCTCAAGGTAATATAATCGGAGAGTTCAAGAAGACTTCTCGGCCTTCAGTGAATGAAAGTGGTAGTATTCGATGTCCTCGACAGCGTGTGGGAGCTCCACACACTAGATTAAAGAATCTACCATCGAAAGCACGAGGGTAACAAAGGATCAGTCGCTAGCGATGACAGACGCCATCCTCTCGATAAATTGGGATAATTTTGAGAGCATGTGTTAAAAAAAGGATGTAACGTGCGGCTAATAAACATTTTTAGGTTGTGGTTTATAAGACTGAGAGCCTTATAAGACTGAGAGTCTTGTAAGACTGAATTCCACCGGACGCAGCTATTGAGCGGACAAACTTCTTTTCGATCTTATCTCCAGATTGCATATTCTGAAGTGTAGGGAAAGATTACGCCTGTCAAGATGGGTGAGACGGTAAGTACATCTTGCCGACAAATGGGGGAGCTCTGCCTGTATAGCCTGATCTAAGGGAGGCCGTAGTCGGCTGACAAATGCAACCAGATGATACATTAACCCCAGGCAATGCTTACGACAAAAAAGGCGTACTTGATCGAATGATGGCGTCGAGGGTGTAGGGATTCCTTTTATAGCGACTTTAAATACTCTCCCTTCCCATTCCCCTAGAGAAGGAATTCCTTTAACCCGAAGGTGTCGTAAGGCGTAAACAGCCGGAAGCAATGTGTCAAACAATTCCATGCTAGGTATTCCGGTTAACAGAGGAGGTGTTTAGTCGGTAGTCCAGTAGGATTGTGTCCCAGGGGGCTCCGACACTCAGGGCGTAAGTAGCCTTCACCTCACTACCTAAAAAATTTTTTTTGTATTGAACTTTGACAATTTTTTTTTCGATTAATAAAAGTGTCTACTTTTATATAGAAAATTAATAATTTGATTACAGAAAATATATTAATCTTTCGTATATTCGGAGTTATTCGCAAATCAAGCAGATAAAGATAGAGAGTTCATTTAAAAAAGAATGAAATGGTTAGTTTGGACGCGATAACTCCATCTGCCGAAGCTGAATGAAAATATCAATCACATTTTCAATCGTTTTAACGCGTATTCATATTCATAAACGTATCCAACCACAAGATCTTTCCATGTATATTAACTTGTAAAAATCTGGATCATTTCAACCCTACTTTATGAGATCACTTTCCACTTTTCAAGAACGTTCAAACATATTAACCATATGTTACTTGCTAAAGATGAAATATTCACAAGCATAAATTTCTTCACACCACCGTATCATTTCAGCAGCTCATATCAAATTCCATCAACATCCATCTTTCACATATGTTCCGAACTCAGGCGTCCATATGTGTAACTGCATGTTAATTATAGCGATCATCATTTGCTCTTGTTAAATTCTCATAAAACTTGGAGAGCAAATAAAATTCACTTCTTGTCACTTAAAGCCACATAAATATGTAATTAGAAAAACTTTAACGTTAAAATTAGTGCAACCATGGAGCTCTGCTGGAATTGGTTGGGCTACAGTTCCAGCTGGTTTTGATAATTCTTCATCCACGTTGTTAAACGCACTTGGAATTACTGGTTAAGAGTTCAGAACGAAGGTTCCTTCAAAGGTAACCATTTTAAGACGGAAGTTATTTCTGTATAAACGTTTTGGGATCGAATCTTAATTACAGACAGTATTAATGGTTGATTTAACTTCATTTCCTTTATTTATTATGGCAGTTTTTTATTTACCTCCAAAATTCATGCATTTTATTGGCTTATAAAATTACAAAAAAAAACCTTTTTTGGTTCTACTTAATGTGTTTCTTCATTCTTCAAACTGAATTATATACTTGCTGATAAAAGCAATTTAAAACTTATTGAAAGATATTTAAATTTAATCTAAATAAAAATTTAATGACTTCATTAAGTTTAATCATGGCTATTCGTTGAGATCAATGTAAAGTAGCTTTTTCGAACAAATATAGAATAAGAAACAAGTTGTAATAGAAGTTTTACTGTAGACGTCAGAAACAACTACTCTTTCACTTGGTTGCATCCTGACACTCTTCGTCGAACCATCAAATTTGTTCCTTACATGGTCGAACACCTTTTCATATATGACTACATCCTATTTCCAATATTACAAGATGTCATGGTTGCTTACCTTGTCATGTTTGAGTTCATTAAGTCTTTTAGAATACCAGAATATGAACAGGTGTCGAGGAATCTGGTGGAACTACAGATGGTTGCATAAAGAATGGTCTTTCGAATGAAACATGTAAGTGATAAAGCACGCAAGCAAAACATAAAAATTATGAAGGATTCATAAACATGTAGAATCGAAACTGTCGCTGGTAAATAAAATTCCCTAAAAAAGCTCACCCTCATCCTTTGAATTGAGTGAATTTCTAATGTCACCAGAAAATTATCTTTGCAGTAGACGATTGGATTTGTCTGGAAATCTAGACATGGAATACTATGTAATAAATGCTCTAAGTAAGTTTATCATTTAATTTCTTTGAAACAAAATTCTATTTAACTATTTATTTATCTATTTAACATCAATTACACTACAGGCTAAATATTGTTTCATCCTCATTTATTCCCATATAGCTTTGAGTATTTCCTTTGCACAGATTGTAGAATGTTGCTGTTAATCCTGCCTTTCAATAATTTTGAAGAAAAATCATCTAGAAATCAACAATTGTCTTATTTTAGCGTCCTTTACTTTGGTTTATTGCAACGTATGTTTTTGTTAATCATTTTTAGTATTTGTAGCGAATTGATCGTCTAGACATCCTAAGATGATTCTGCAAGTCAAGATGGTTTAAGCTTTAATGACGATTTTCTGGCTAATCCTGATTTTGAAAAGTTCATGGAAACGCCTTTTAGGGTAGAGCATGTTATGCACATGTTCTACCACACATGATCTTTAAGTTTCTTACGATCTGTAATTGTATTCCCATAATGCTGATCCTGAAGTGGAACCGGTGCTGTTTAGTTGAAACACTCAAAGCTCTTAAGGTTCCTCACTAAGTGACTTATGTCTGACAATTTGACTGAAGTGCCCAGTCTGTTCCAACTGACTTTTGTTGGAAATCAGTCAAAAAGCGACGATTTCTCAGCACTGGCAAATCTTCAGCAGTTCTATCTTTTCTCATTTCCAACATAATATCTTTAAAAAAATATCTCAGGAGTCAAATCTCTGTTTATTATTTGATAAGTTCTTTATTGTTTCTAAAAATTTACAGGACTAATCTAATACTTAAAGTGAGAGTTCTGAACTTGGTATTCATTGCATCTACAGTACTTTTTCTGTTTGAAAATACAACAAAAACCTCTTTTAAACTTGACTCTAACTTAAACTACTGCTACCTATGTTAAAACCTATTTACATACTATTTTGGATCTTAGTAATAACTATGAATACTCAGTTGAGGACGCATGATCTCTCAGGTTAATCTATTAATTTAAATCCTGAGTGCTTGAGTGTATGGGTTCGAAGCGTGTTCTACCTTAGCTAGTAGATTATCTCTGCGTGAGAGCGCGAGTTTATTGATAGGGCTAATATTAGCAAGCTCATGTAATTTGCGTGATGAGAAATAAAAAGGCTTATTTAGCGCCATTTTTAAGTACCTGTTTTGAATGAGTTGAAGCTTTGAATTGAAGAATTTCAAATATTTTGCGCATTGGCTCCAAGTAGGCGCCCCGTATAATATTATAGGCTGAATTACCATTTTTTAAATTATTATCTTATTCTTTATGTTCAGTTGGGACCTTCTGTTGAGTAGTGGATACAGTTGAAGTACATAATTAAATGCTTTAATGCTTATTCGTTCAGTGTGGTCTTTGAACATAAATTTCTTGTCCAACGTTAGCTCAAGATACTGCAGATTTTCGGACCATGGTATGGCTTGTCCTAAAAAGTTAATCGGTCTATTAGGCAGCAAGGAACGTTTACGTTTTTTAGTGAAAATATTGCCTTAGTTTTGTCAATATTGATGCTTATTTTCCACCTGTAGAAGAACTGATATACGTTTTCAAGCATTTTCTCTAAGTTAGCTGTTATTGTACTTGGGTGAATTCCTGAAGTACAAAAGCAGGTATCGTCCACAAACGCAGCTATTTGACAGTGTTTGCTTGTAGGGAGATCGGAGGTGTAGATATTGAAAAGGATAGGACTCAAACATGAGCCTTGGGGAACACCAGCAGGGATGCTTCTTACAGTAGAGGTGCTACCTCGGACCTTTACCTTAAATGATCTGTCTTTGAGGTAGGAGGCTATCAAATTACGAATGTATGCTTGAGTTTTGTACTCTTGGAGCTTATAAACTAAACCTTCGTACCAGACACTATCGAAAGAATCTCTGTTTAGCACACAAGAATCTAGTTTATATTTTGTTTTGCATTTCACACGCAAATTAAGCAATTTACAGGTGTGGGGGTATATCACTCTGGTTCCGCTTCCCAGAGAGGTAGTCCATTAGCGTCCCGTTCGTGGAATTTCTGAAAACAAAAAATTGAAAAAATATCGGCAGGCGATTTTTCCCAGAAACAATGTTAACGCAGCTATTGATCTTGATAAAAATTTACACCAAAGTTCCACATAAATGACGACTATGTATTGATTATCCAGCCATTTTTTGATGCCTTCATAAGAAGTAAATCATGGAAAAAATAGAAGAGCGGAACAAATAGAGCGGAACAAATAGAAATCCGAAGGAGCAATGTCTGGGAAATACGGCAGATAGGGCGAGATTTCCAAATTCACACCTTCCAAATATTTTTTGACCGGCTTGGCTACATGTGGCATTGCCGTGTCATGCAGCTAAATCAGCTTGTCATGTCTGTCATTCCATCCTGGCCGTTTTTTCCTCAGTGTTCGATTGAGACCGATGAATTGCCGTCGGTTCACATCCCCAGTGATTGTTTCAGATGGTTTCAGGAGTTCGTAATAGATGACGCCACTGTGGTCCCACCATATGCACAACATGACCTTGGAAGCGCGAATATTGCGTTTTGGCGTCGATGGATCTGGTTCACCTGGCATTACCCAATCTTTTGTTGGCATTACCCATCCCCTATCACAATTCGATGCGTTAAACCATCCAAAAGCATCTCGCACGACACCAAATTCCATTCGATGTCCCTCTCTCTCAGTTGATGCGGCACTCAAGTCCCAGCTTTTTGAATCATTGCCATGGCGTGCAAGCGCTTACCGGTGGCATATCTGTCAACATTTAACTCCTGCTATAATTCTTCTAAGCTTCGAGTTGGATCTTTATGCAACGATTCCCGTAGTTGTGTATCTACAAACTTTTCGGTGCCACTTTACGATCTTTATCAGTCACCACTCTCCACAAGTCATCTCAGATTACCATAAACCTCGGACATTATACGATAAGTTTTACGCTTTAGGGCTATACGGCGAGTGGAATAAAGCTTCCCAGGCACAATTTCTCAAATTATTTCTGACTGGTGTTTCTCTGATCGATAAATATGGCGGCTTTTGGCTAGTGCTCTCTTCAAACGAATCAACTGTGCTACCTTGGCACCGTTGATTCTGCATATTGCTATTCTATTCTATTCTATCACAAGACACTAATTTTTTGTTACCAGTTACCAATTCGGTGCAAAAACAAATGCTTTTTATAAGGTTTCCAACTGTCAATCGATATTTTGCGATTAGCACCCAACTGAAGTGTCTTTGAATTATAGCGTTACAACATACAGCGATAACACTCCGACCATCGCCCGATCTGACGAATTTTGCAGAATTTTATTGGTGTTAGTAAAAAAATTTTTACTCGTACTTGTACTCGTACTCGTACTTGCTCGTATTTTGATCGTTTTGTTTACAAGCTAAATGAAAATAGATAGGGAAAATAGAGAAAAATAAACATTTTTACTAACACCAATGCAATTCTGCAGAATTCGTTTAATACCGTTAGATCGGTCGTTTGTTCGGAGTGTTATCGCTGTATGTTGTTACGCTATGCTTTGAATGAATTCGAATGCTTTAAATCGCCTGGAAATCGCTCTTTGTGTCAAGATTTTCTTGCAATTGCCTTGTAGAGTAATGTCACCTAATCGTTGAACTTATACAGCTTTTTAGATCGCATCTTATCATAGATGTGGAAATGGAACGGGTCGTTGGCGGTTCGAACTTGATGCGGGATCGAAAAAAAACAGGATCCGCAAAACGGAAAAGGGAGTGCCAACCGAGAAAAATAGAAGACGTCACACGAATGTTTATTTTTTTTTTCAAAATTTGCAGAATCGTATGTGGGACGGGTCGAAGATGCCAATTTTTTTTTTACATGAAATATTATGAAAGCAGGTAATAGTAAAGTAAAACTTTTGAATAAGTGCAAAAGCAGTGAAAAGCGATGGCTTACGGTTCTGGGGATGGCGTGTAAAATATATATTAAAAGTAAAAATATAAAAAGTTTGAATAGAATACTTGAGCAGGTTATCTAATTAGTAAGATTTGCGGGCCTATCCAAGTTTGAATGATCAACGTTTTAGTCTTGTGATTGAAAAATAAAACAATCAGGTGCGAACGCGACTCAAATCTTACGACGTCATACGAAATTAACATTTTCACTGCTACGTGGTAGGGGCCCGACTCTACTCTGGGTGCTGACCTTGGTGCTTGGCCAGTTGTGGTTAAAAAATATATGGACAGAAAAACAAAAGGATTATAAAATATAGTAATGTAACAAATTTGTTTTATTTTTACGTAATAGATTTGCTACAAAGATTCATAATTATATACAATTTTTAGTTCGTTTGCAAGTTTTCTTTGTATGATACATTTCGAAACAAGGCACAACACAAAGCGGTGTTTCACATTCCACACAAAAAAAACGCAACTGACGCCGTCTGTTTTCTTTTTTTTACACAACACATTCTCTCTTCGATACACCTTTTTCCGTGTTAGGCAATTTTTTCGGGAAATGTCTTCCACTCAACCTAAGCGGGGGCTCCACACCGGCTTTTCCACCGGATTTTCTCCGCTCGGCACTGAATTTTTCTAGTATTTCCTATATTAGTTGAAGGTGAAAATCTGCGTACGGGGCTTTATAGTTGTTCGTGGCTTGGTACAGTGCGTGAGCATTGTAGACTGGCAAGTCTAATAGATGAAAAAACAATTTTCTATACCACTTCAGAGATTTCCTAAGAGAATCTATGGAGCTCAGCACCAAGTCAATTTTGTCGACGCCACTGATGTTCCTGTTGTAGTCAATTATTGCTTGAGGTTTTCTTATTTTTTGTTTTGAAACCCTATCAATTTTTTCGGTTTCAACCATTTCGGCAGTGTGCATAGTTGACAGCATCCACACATCTCTCCTGTCACACCACTTTATGGCAATCAGCTTACCATTAGCGGAGCGATACGAGTGTTCCCCTCTTTTTAGCTTTTCTTCCATTGCAGGCATATCTTTTCTTGTTTTTCGCGCTGTCCCACACGCATTCGTGACATGGTCGAATAGCCTACAAAACAATGCTGGGCTGGTATACCAGTTATCTACATAGAGCGAGTGACCCTTTTCCAGATATGGCTCCATCAAAGTGGCAACTGTGTTTCCCGAAACTCCGAAACCATAATCGGCGATTTCCGTTGAAGCACTCGTATATACAATAAAGTCTAGGATGTAACCCGTATAACAGTCGCACACTAGAAAAGTTTTTAATCGGAATCTGCTTCTTTTAGAAGGAATATATTGTTTTATCCCTAGCCTTCCCTTGAAAAGCATCAGACTCTCGTCAATCCACAATCTTTCGAACGGATAAAATGATGCTCTAAAAACAGATCTCAGATGATCAATAATCGAACTGATTTTATATACATGGTTCCCACTATGATCTTCTTTATTATTTGCAAAATGCATCAATCGGAGAATGAGCAGAAATCTGTCTCTGGAAAACAGTTGTCTGAACATTGGTGTATCTATAACCACATCGGTACTCCAATATTCCTGGATAGTGTTTTTTTGTCCTTGACATTAGGGGAATGGTTGCAAAAAAATTGAATAATTCATTCACATTTACATTGCCCCACTTTCTTAGTCGTGACTTTGGAGAAATTGGGGTAATATCACAGCAATATTCATAGTAGGAATTTGTTTGCTCAGCTATTTGTTAAACGATTTCTTCAGGAAAAAATAACAGAAAAAAATTTCAGTAGGATTGTAGTTTAGTAGGTACCTTTATCCTTGGTTCGCCGATAAATGGGTGAATTTGAGGAGACAAATCTTCACTAGCCCAAATCAGCTCAGATTTTGATTTTTTGGTCACAGGTTCTCCAACATCGTCTTCCGAAGAGTTTTTTGAGGACACGGACACATTCTTTCGCAGACGGGCTCTAACTGTTTTTTTTAGTAGAAGTAGAGGTAGAACTTGATGTTGAAGGTTGATCTAAATCCTGAACTTCTTCTTCAGATGAAGAAAATTCAAATTCACTGTCCATTAACATTTTTCGCACTTCGTCGATTGAATACGTTTTAAGGCATTTTTTTACGTTTTAGACAAACATTCACTGTTAAATCACAACACAAACTGATTATCAGGAAGCAAACAGATAACGGTAACAAGGGTGCGCAGGTATAAGTGTCGTAGGATCTACGACCCTTATTGTTTGGAGTGGAAAAGTACGGAATTCTTTGTTCACACGCCAAAGGAAATTTGTGCAATTATGGACGTTTTGAAAAGCAATAACAGTTTTATATATTTATTTTAATTACAGTAAAGTGTCAGTAAATTTAAATTCTCATTTACCCCGACATAAAAGTAAAATATTTTCAATAAACTTGCATTCAGTGGTAGAATGAGTCATTTAGAACTACGACTTGTATATATATTGCGCAATAAACTTAGTATTATTTTATATACAATTTCTTGAAATAATAATTCTCTAATGGAAATAATGATTAGTAATAGAAGAACAAATCATTATTTTGCTCGATATACATTTCAGAAATGAAATGCTCTAGAATAAAAATGAAAAACGGGGTAAAAAAAAATGTTATCTTATAGCCAAAGTGATCCTATTAGCGATTTGTAGTGAGGATTTCTAAAACTATTGAAGGGTTGAGTTTGTGAAGAAATCCATTAGAATGCGTTTACAGGCCTAGTTTAGTCGGCTGCAGCAGTTAAATGTTGAAAATTTTCTGCCCGACTTTAGGGGTGGTCCGCAAGTACGGAACATTCGGCTAGACCTAAACGAGTGGGGAGTAGCAAGACGGGAGAGCCTTAGCGGCCCGACTATAGGAGGGCGTCGCAGTGAAAAGGTTAAGTCGTCCTTTTTACGTTCGGGACAGCAAGCTAAATATAATACTTCAGACGGGTAGCCAAAACAGAAGTATAGAGCCGACTCCATTGTCTTCTGCTGAATTCGCAACTCGTCCCTGTGAACATTAGAGAGGGGAACCTAGGATCACTGCAACATAAATGTCTACGACTGTCTATGTCTGTTTTTTTTTTAATTATGCCATACTGCAGTGAATTTTAAAATTGAATCATTCGGCTGCACATAACAGCTCGTGTTCAAAAGAACTACAAAGATACCATACAACGGTTTTAAATCGTTTGAAAAAATCAAGAATAGCCTGAGAACAAAAAACTAAGTCCTCTGTGGATTAAGCTCGAAAACTGCAAGTGAAGCGTCTGACAACGAAAAAAAGTTTTATACACTACATGTGGTGAATTGAAGAAGGAGAAAAGGTGAAGTCATACATTAATATTGACAGCAAAACAATTGTCATTATAATGTAAGCAAGTAAGATAATGCTTGGTATTTTTTGGTATCAGTTACCTGTATTTGACACTAAACAGCTGAAAAGCAACAAAATCATCATGGGAGCTGCAATCAATGAATTTTAGGCAATCATTGGCAAAAAAAAGTAACCTTTTAGGTTATTTCCTCAACTTTACTTTACGCTTAGCAAAAATTGATTTTCGTCTATTTGAAGATTCGTTTATTTTAAATAGTTTCCGCTTTGCTCTATTTATCCCTCATTTTACGTATCTTTAAAATTTATATCTGCTTGCAGACTTTCAATGCTTTCACTCTTATATATACAGATGATCGTTATCATTAATTAGGCTTTTACCAGAATAAATAAAAGATTGTTTTGGTTTGCGTTCGAGGTTATTTTTTTATTCCATTGCGATAAGTTCAAATTTTTGCTCTTGGGAGTCTTCTTATCTACTTTTGTTAAATATTTATCATTGGTATGCGATATTTTCCCTCATTACAAGGTGGCGTTCGAACAATTTAACAAAAAAAAAAAAAAAAAAACGCAGATTTTAAGTTTATAGAACGCTTGAACAAGTGATAATATTTGTTTGTACAGACATCGTTGCAAATCGTCCTTCATAAAATATTGTATCATGTATATGGTTATTTTAAACATAAAATAATTTTATATAAATATATAATCTTGTTTATACTATATAAAATCATATAAAATCTTATTTATACTATAGTTTTCATCCATGAAATGATTATACTAGGACTTACAAGGAAGCAATCGTACCAGTATAATATATATATCAAAAAACTAATTCTTTAAAAAAAAATATTCAGTTTTCGGATTTCGTAGTTAATGCTACGGAAAAGTAGCATTAACACTTCGAACAAATTCGTAAACTAACAGCCTTCGATTGGTATAATTGTATATATAATAGTTTAAGGTGAATAGAACATAAAGCGAGCGGTGAGTTTTGTGTCTTCCTATCCAATCGCACAAATTTGAAGAGAACGACACATTGTTGACAAAATTTGTATTCATACACAATGACAATCGAGTCAATCGGAATCAATCAGAATTGGAAGTGTCAGCGATGATTAGTAACTGCACTGCGGTTACGCTGTGGCAGCGCTGTCTAGTATAAATTTAGAAAATATTTGAACACGTTGGAGGCTGCAATGGGGCCAAACAATAACAAAAGCTTTCTTTAATAAACAAAAACATCGAAAGGTTTTCGAGAAGTCCCGAAGTGCCAAACGTAATAAAATGCTCAAAATATCTCTATTCATGTCCAAATTATCAAATGTATGCTCAAATTTTTCGATAGTTGAAGGTGTGAGAAACTGACAGTGAAGTTTTGACAACTGTTACCAATTTTGGTTTTCGACGAGCTATTAATAGCTGACATAAAACCTTCAGTCCTGCGGGCAACTGCCAGTCTAGATTGGTAGGCAGTGAAAGTTTCGATGGGAAAGGCGACTTACATATTTTGTGTACCACATCTGCCGAATGTTCTTATTAGCTTAGAATGAAGACACAAATCAAATGTTCTTGATATTGCCTTATGAGGGTGTTGACATTTCAAAGACCATACGTAGATAAGGAGCAGACTGATCATTTCGTGATGTCTTGCAAGTAGGAAAACTTTTGTAGAAGATATAATTTATAATGTACAAAATATCGGAATATGTAAATTAGATCAAAGTCATAAGATAAAGAAAATCCAAATAAAGAAATTCAATAAGGTAATTTGAATATAACTAGCCACAGTTTTGGCCACGAAGCCAAAAACATTAAAATATAAACCTTTTTAATCTTCCTGTAATCTTCCTTTTTACAATTCAGGAAATACAAAGCACATTGATTCACATCTAGGGTGCATACATGTAGTTGGCGTTCACATTCACCTAAACCCTAAACATTTCAAATTATCCTTATCCTAGTACGGATATTAGCTCTGTAAGGACTCCACTGCATAAAGCACGTGCTTCCGCTTAATAAAGAGCAACTAAGCAAATGAAGAGCAATATTCCTTACTTCGAGGCCGGCATTTATACTTTACTACAGAGTAGTCGTCGGATTTGTTGTGGAGGCTCCTCTGGTGCAGGAAATATGATTGTAGCCTTTATATAGAAAAGTTTAGATTGGAGCATTTAAATAGCTAAAAATACGAAAGAACATAGGAAAGAAGAGAATATAATACGAGTGTAACGAAGAAAGTGAGTTTTACAAGAAAGCAATCTCGTAAATTAAACGACGTAAGCCAGTGAAGAAATCGCAACGGCAAGCTTCTGACTGCAGGAGGGGCGTTTCCAAGTTAGCGGAATGGAGAGTGAGAAGTCAGACTCAAAAATACAGAACTATGTTCCTTTTTCTATATACAGTGGCTCACAGCTTATTTCAACCAACACGTTTTCAAGTTTTTTTTAGCAACTTGCATGCAAAAACCTCAAAATTATTACGAAAATAATGTCACAGCTTATTTCAACCAGCTAACAATAAGAATACTTTCTTGTGTATTTTTAACATTATATTTAAATTTTAATACTTAGTATGGCCTCCCTTCGTATCATACGCCGCCTTCATTCTTTTTGGCATCGATTCTACTAGCTTCAGGCACGTTTGGGGTTTAACAAACCTTTTGTTAAATCAGTTTTGTTGGAAATTTTATGTTTGCGGATGTTTAGCTCCAAAGTTGACCACAAATTTTCAATCGCATTAAGATCCGGCGATTGGGCTGGAGGTTGCATTAGATGGGGGCATTTCAAAATGAGCCATGTTTGAACAATATCTGACTTGTGTTTGGGGTCGTTATCTTGGTAAAAGTAAAAATCTGACTCTATGCCTAGTGTTCGGGCACTTTGTAGTAAATTTTCTTTTAATATATTGAGGTACATTGTTTTGTCCATGTTATCCTCTATGAACACCAAATTTCCAACCCCGGCAGCCGACATACAACCCCAAACCATGACCCTTCCACCACCATGTTTCACGGTTGCCTTTAAATTCTTGTTTTCCACCTCTTTATTTGGTTGGATGGACAAAGGTTTGTCCATCGGAGCCAAAAATATTAAATTTTGACTCATCCAAAAATAAAACCTTGCCCCAGAAGCTCATATCTTTAGAAAGATGCTGTTTCGTGAAAGCAAAACGACACTGCTGATTTTTTTTTGGTAATGAAAGGTTTTTTGCAAGCAACTTGGCCGTTAAACTCGTGTTTTCATAAAACTCAGCGAATAGTTTCAGCACTACATGACTACATGACCCAACTCATGGTTAACCTCGATGGCCAATTATGGTGCTGATTATTTAGGGTTTTCTTTAATTTTACGCACGATAAAGCGCTCAACAGTTGGGTTGAAAATTTTGTTTGGTGCTCTTCTGCCTTTATCATGTACTCGATTCTCGTGTATGAAACGCGATATTATGCTCCGCACTGTCCCGTCGCTTAAATTTACCATTTCTGCTATTTTCCGCCGAAAATCGCCATTTTCCAAATGGTGGAGGACCAATTTATGCTGCTGAATAGTGGTACGTCGTCCCATTATCAAAAAGATTTTCTTTCTTAAAAACGATTGATGAAATTAAACTCAAACCACTTTAACGAATTACCGAAAAGATAGAGAAAAACGATAGGAGAAAAAAACAACGCAATTTTATTCAATAAGCGATCTCTAATGCTCGATAAACACTGTGGTTGAAATAAGCTGTGAGCAAAATTATTGATGACAAATTCTTTTTCCTTTCCTTACTACAGGAGAACAAATATTTTTCGAATTTGTCTTTCACTCCTTCAATTTATGTTTCTTTGTTTACAGTTCTGCTTTTTAAGTCCCTTGATACTTGCCTTTGTTTACAAGTTAAACCTTCTCAAAATCTGAAAACAGTGTTGGTTGAAATAAGCTGTGAGCCACTGTATACTCCCGCAACTCAAATACATTTTTCAGATCTTTCAATTAAGGCCCAGATACAATACTGCGCGAAGGCGATATGAGAACGCGATGAGATTCTCGCTCATCGTCGCGCAACGCATTCAATTTACAATGCACGCGATACGACGAAGAATAATATTCATATGACAAATGTCAAATTGGTGACGTTTGAAATGAAATTGGATTAAAATTGTTTTGGATTTTTTAAAAATTTGAATTTGGAATTTTCCTTCGTTTGGCAAATAATAGCCTCAACAAGGACGCAGGAAATTTTCATTCAAAATTCATTCCGAATAACCCTCTTAATTAAAAAGTAATAAAGGCGTTTGAATTTCAAATTTTATTTACGCGCCATCAAGCATCTGACAAACGTCACGCACCTCGTTGCGAGGAATTTTCGTATTTCCGAATATTTCTCGCCTCGCATCGACGCATCGCAATCATTGTACGTTGTCGTATACAAATGCATGTTACGAAAACTGCGAGACTCTCGTCGCGCTCTCGCATCGCCGTCTCGCAGTATTCTATTTCGGCCTTTACGCCTATATACACCTTCATAGAAAAATATTTTGTCTTTCTTCGAAAAATAAGCTGAAACTGCGCCGTTAACTTCTTCATCACTTGAAAACTTCTTCCCGAGAAGTTTTTCTTTAAGCTTTGAAAATGGATAATAATGACTGGGAGCCAGTTATGGACTGTAGGGTGGGTAATCGAAAACATCGAAGCCAACCTTGTGCAGGACAGACAATGCAATACGGCACTTATGAACAGGCGCTTTTTCCTGCTTCAACCTCTCTATGATTGAAGCATAGTAACCTTGAGCTATAGAAACTCTTTTATCTTTGTAATGTGTTTATAAGATCCCTTCTGAATTCCAGAAGATATTTTTTTGGCTAGTGCCAGTCTACTGTGACACCTTCATCTTCTTGGTTAGTTCAACTTCTACCTATTCTCTGCTACTGCACAGAACCCTGCTTGAATTCAGGTTCATAATAATGAACCTAAGTTTCGTTTTTCGCTAACCTCTGTTATGCTTGGATTATTGTGAAGAATTCTCAAAAAAATCGTATCGGCCACTCCAAAAATATCTGTGAGCTGTTTTTTCTTTGATCTAGTATATTTCAATATTAATTTTTCGACTGTTTAAATCATTTCTGGAGCATCACTTCGATCGGCCGTCCGGGCTGTGAGTCGTCTTCAAGTGAATCCCTGCCAAGTTTGAAGAGACTATACCAATACTGGTGGTTTTGGACCAGAGTCCTCGTAAACGGACATCATCTCTTTCAGTATGGTTTCAATTAACCTGTCTTGTTTGGCTTAATGACGCCGTGGTGCTCGATTTTTTTTGGATAATTCACACTTACTTCCAGATTGAAATATTTTACCGACGATAATTCATGGATTATAGACCCGATTAAGATATGCGTTCTATTTATAAGGATAATGGAATATTGAACGCGTTTTGATTCCTTTAATTTCATTTACTAATGGACTACACTTCATTCCGCCCAAGTTAAAACGCCCCGTCGTATGTTAGAATGATTTTTTCTGGGTATTAGTATATATGGATGCTTGTGAATAAAAACAAAATTTAAGAGAACGTTAATGCATATTTCTCAGCTCGTTCATCTGGACGTCCTACTTCCAATAAGTTTTACTGAAATAAATAAGTTGGAGTCGAACACCAATAAACTTGGAGTATCTTCGAAGATATTGCGCTTGTTGGTAATTAGGCAATATTTTATCGTCCTGCGTCGCTTTTTTCCGAAAGTATACACGTTAAGCGCGTTTCTTAATTAAAGGTCTATCATTTATGCAAACAGGTAGAGGTCTTTGTATGCTGGTAAGATAAAGCCAGGCTTACTTTTACATAGACATACTTTCTATTTACACTTACTTTTACACATTTTTACGCTTGTATATGTCCTTGATATTTGTAAAGCCATTTCAGCAACTCGAAGATTATGTCCAAATCAGAGCTCGTCTGTTTCATTACGATCGCTCTGTCGAATATTTTTTGTTTTTGTATTTTGATGTCATCAAGGACCTCCAATTCCTGATCTTTTTCGGTCTGTTAATTCTTTTAAGTTCGTGTTTCATTACTTCAGAGCAGAGAGCTGTGTTGGGGTCGAAATTTCCTTGCTTCGGAGTAACATCTATTGCATTTATAGAAAGGCGTAACACTGATACATCAAATCAGCTCTCTACTTTACTTTTCTATTCTTAAAAATTCTGTTCTTAAATCAAACTCTGCCTTATACGATTTTTTTAAGTGTTCACTATTTTGTTTTCATTTTTGTCATCCATCCGCTTCAGGTAGTTTATCCATACTTTGATGATAAGAAAATTGAAATCATTTCACGACTCGAATCAATGGAACGAAGCCAACTGTTTTTAAAAGAAGGCCTTTCCAATAAGGTTACTTGTATTTAAATTACAATATTCAATACAAAGTATTCCTTATCTTATATTTAGTCTTCACATTCGAATTTTTCAAATTTATGTATCGATGCATCTCTGTTAAATAAGTGAATTTTTAATCTATATTTCAAGATGTAATATTAATTTTATTGAATGAACTAAACATGTAATAAAGACAGAAATAAATCACGGTAGTCGTTTTCCGATTGATGGTAGTATATATAAAAACTAAAAATCCAAGTGCATGCCCATCACATAATTAAAACAAGTTAAAATTATCAAAAAGGCTTGCAACGATTCAAACTACACGCGGAGCAATAAAATTTAGTGACTGCATTTTTATGTGGGATTTAATTTATGAGGTTCACCGCAAACACTTTATATGAATACGAAATTATCCAAATTTATTGTTTTTCTTTTCTTTTAAATCAGTGATTCCAGTGCGTGCGAAATCTGAGTTTAAAAGATGTTAATATTAGCAAGAGCACGAACATACGAGCATTTGCCAAATACGCGTGAAAATGAACAAAAGTGTTGCTAGAAAATTTCAAAAAAGTTGTATTATGTTGATTTGAATGCAAAAACGATGTAATATGTTAAATAATCAGCTGAGATACTAAATATGTAGTTTAGAGATAGCAATGAGGTAAAATGAATGTCAAGGTGGAAACCAATGTTACAATATTCGAATAAATTACTTTCGCATCACTATCGGCCATTTTTCAAAAGATAATCCATTAAAAATGCAAACAAATCAACATATTCAAGAGAAAATTGCTGTTTCCATGACCGCCAATTATCTCTAGAATTCAAGTTAACTTCCCAAGCGTGCCTTATCAATAAACAAAGCCAACAATCATTATCGCGTGGAATCCATGTATCAGTGCACAAAAACTTGCAGTTTAATTAGTTAGGATGATTAATACTTATAGAACTTGTCTTTGGGGCAAAATGAAAACCGCAGCCAAACGGATGTACGACCTTAAACCTTTCAGTTTTTGGATGCACTCAACGGATCGCAAGGAAGCACTGATATGATAACGTTAATAGATTGGTCGCATTAAAACGAAATGTTCAGGCATTTAAGAGTGAAATCCTTCCAGCAAAGCTAGATTTTGTGGCTAGTTTATTCGAATGGACTATAAAAATAAACCGAAATAAAATACTCACCATGTCAAAACCAACATCATAGTGAGTCCCACGTGTGTATAAGACAGGAATAGCCTGGCGGCGTGAAATTTTTTTGGCTGACATTTTTCTATTATTAATTATAATCAAACGAAGCACTAATCACTTGAATCTCCACAAATCCTAAACGTTAATTTGTTCTTATAATTTCTCCGGCAATTAGAGCAGAAACCAATCGATAGACTATCCCGGACCAGCACTAAAGACGTTATTACCGATTGCGACTTAGAATCAGACTGTTTCAGTACGGGCAAGAACAGAGCGGAATGTAAACGAATATCGTTTGATGTTGAGCTTTTATTTATCAATGGGATTTCAGGCCGATAATGTTAATAGTAGTAGCAGACTCGTAATAGAACTGCGCTACTAATACTAACTCTCGTTTGAAGTCGTCAAGGCGGCGTACTGTCACACATCACCGTCTCATATCATACTACACGTACGCTATCTTGCACCCACTATCAAGGCTTTTTCGGAAAGCATTGGAACTGACCAGGTAAGACGACACAGCGTAAGAAAATCGATTTGAATTGACACGCAACAATAAGAATAAAGTTGTGGAGTTTTTTTTCATCTAAATTAAATAATTCTTAATCAACTCATGTGAAAGACGAAAAAACAACAGATTAGTTTTTACGCACATATTTCGGGAATCACCAACTTGGTCGTAAAAAGTTTGGCTATGAAGTACCTGCCGTGTACACAATTTAGATTCATCACGTATTAGATTCAAATTCAAGACATTTTCAAATCAGACAGGTGAAATTCGCAGAAATTCTGCCAATGTCACTACGCATCTGAACGAAAAGCAAAAAGTGGGACTCACGCAAAAAGTGTTTAATGCAATAAAAACAAGCAAATTGCCATTTAATTTAATGATAGAATAAATTTATACATATTTTTTGACTTTTTTTTTCATAAAATAAAGAAACCATCACAAATCTAATGTGTCGAAATTTCAAAATAAGCGTACAAGACCAACAGCTATGGAAATGAGCAAAATGTTTTGTCCCTTTTTTTAAATCCCTTTGCTTTCTTCTAGAAACACATGTTCGTTTTATTCGAATGTTTGTTGGGAACCAGGTAAACGATTATAACTTAATCCTTTGCACATTTAAGAAGGAAGCCCACGAATTTTTCCATTTATGGAATGTGGGTTATAGGCGAAATTTCAAGAATGTATCCTGTTTCGAAATGACAGCATATTTACGGCCGCAGGTACACTGTCTCGATCTCGCCGAGCGCAACAGGCGGGCTCGACCGCGTGCACGAGGAAAATTTCTCCTGCGCCTTTATATTAGGTTTGTTTAATTCAAAATACCAGTGATACTCTTTTATTTTATGATTTTTCCAAAATTTTCGATTGTGATGTCAAAAAATTTGAATTTCGAGAAAGTTTCAAATTAAACTTGTAACTATTTGAAAGGGGTTAGAATTAATTTTAGTTCTTGGAAAGCGTAAGTGTTTGATTTGTGAAAGGGCATTGATTTGTGAAAGCAAATAGTTTCAACCAAACATAATTCAAAATAGTTTCTCGTGGTTGACTGGATATCTAAATCGTTTCTTGTGTTTCATCATAACGTGAGATACCAAAACGACATGGGAAAATGTGAATATTTATGTTTGCCACAAAATACGCTCATAAATACGTTATTAAAAGCAAACAAATTTTTCTTTTCAAGAATTCGCACGAATAAAGTAGGTTTTTCCACAAATGGTAATGTGAATTAATAAGACCCCGAAGGAAAAGCATTAGCAAACTGCACAAGTACAACAACTCGAACAAACCGAACAATTATACAGAAATATACTTTTGCTACGTGAAATATACTTTTTGAAATTTGCGTCAGGATCTGATCACCGAAAGAATAAAGCTGGCGAGCAGCAAAAAAAAATCGGCTAAAATTAAAGAAATTAAGGGGGTCTTACTATATAATACCTCATTTCCGAGCGCTATATTCAAAAATTGATTACTAGTAAACTACAAATGATTTCGGGAAGCAGTTTTTTGTAAAGTTATCATTCATTATTGAATTTTACATAGTTTTTTTTGGTTTCACATAAAAGGGACGTATGTGACCGCTACACGTCCTTCACTGTGTCCTCGTCAAAAGTGTCCAGGGCGCACGGGGTGAACGATTTTGACCGATCAGATGATCTGAAACCAAAAAACCTTTAAAATTTATTTTTCTCATCCTCTTGGCTATAGATAGACACGAGCTTTTTCAAAAATTTAAAAAAATTCTTATAGTAATAGAATTTTGAAAAAATAAAATTTTTTTGGCACTTTTTTTTCTGCTATTCAAGGCTGTTAAAAATTTTTGGACAAGAATTTCAAAAAACATGTTGCGACATGTTTTCTGATAATAAAAATGTTTAGTATGACAAGATCAGTCAGGTAGATTTTTCGAAAACGTTCACTCCACCTCAAAAAAGACGACTTTCGGAAAAACACGTTTAAAGATTGACAATGTAATAAAATATTGTTAAAAATTCTTACGATCAATCTGCGATCCCAGGTCCGTAGAGTTCACCTTCTTTTTCGAGGAGGAATGAGCCACTTGCTCTTCTCTTTGCTCGATCCTCGCCCTTTTCGCTGCATAAGTCACCCTACGCTCCGAGCGGTCGATGCGTTGCTCGTCAGATCGCGCGGCGTACGCCTCTGCTTCACGCCCCAACGTGATTCCCATAGTATTCATGGTTTTGAGGATCTTTCGGTATCCTTCATTGAATACCATTCCTGCCATGTATGTCGACCAGCTGCTTACCTGAGTGCAAATGTTTGGGCGCTATTAGCCAAATGCAACTATTCAAGGATTCGTTGCTGTTCTGCGTGAAAGCTCCAATGCACCGCTGTAGCAAATCGGTCGAGGACAAGTCTCGGTAAATCGGCTCGATAGCTTCTATGACTTGAGTACTCAGCGGAACACGTGTATGTTCAAAAGTTGCCAAAGTTCCGGTTGCTTCGTCCTGATGCCACTTGCACCAACTCTCCTTGCCTGGTGGGCACTTTGAGTGCTTAGGATTATCATCACTTGAGCTGCAGTGATCTAACGTAGCCCAAATTGCCTTCCTCATTTTTTCAACGGAATCGGGATTTCTTCTTATCGCCAAACCGTAAAATTTCGTAAGTTCCCCGTTGAATAAAAAACTGAATAAAAGCTCCGACCGAAACACTTTCGAAACAAGCGAGGTGTTCAAGGTGCCAACGTTATTTTCAGACTGAATCAAAAGTAAGAAATAAAGAATTTATTCAAAAGAGCATCTCAGACACTTACTAATGGGAAAATGTAAAATGGTTTTCACAACTCTTCACAAAATCAGCTCCGCACCTCGAAAAACGGTCCCACGCGGGACTACAGCAGAAACATGAAAAACGACCGCGCGTGACCGTGAAAAATGCTCTGTCACTGCCAAACGAGCCCGTCCACTGTTAAATCCTTTTACCCGCGTATTTACACAGCGTATAACACTATTTAGATGAAAAAAATGTTTAAAAAAGTCGATTTTTTGAAACTGTTACATAGTAAGACCACCTTAAGTTAAATGCAAACTAGATTGAAATAATCAAAATAATTCAACAATATAAACTCAAAGATTTTCCGGATTTATCAACTAATTATCAACTTTGAATAATTTCATGCAGTTTTCTAGACTTCAAAAAGATTTTCTAATTTTTATTTTTCTGATTGTGGTTATAACTATATGAGCGATATAATGACGCCGTCAACCAGCCGTTATGATATGATCTCACGTTTCAGCAGATAAATGTGGACCACTGTATTTTGTAAATGGTACAATGAAGAATCTCCAGTAGTCTGACGCCATGGAAAACTTATTATTAGGTGTATAAATATGAAATACGGATTTTACTAACAGATGGCATAACCATTACATATGGTTTGTGTCGGAGATAACTTCCAGTATTTCATAGGTTTTGATTGTACAAACAACATCGAATTACGTGCCAGAAAAAGAGGTTTTGCGGGGAAGTCTAATAACCTTCTTTCATTTGATGAAAACGGCAGCAGAAACTTATCGATTGGTAGCGGAAGCATATGGCGAACAAGCCCCAAGCCAAGACACTTGTGAACGATGGCTTAAAAGATTTACAAGTGGCGATTTCGATGTCAGCAACAAAGACCGTGGAAAACCACCAAAAAAATGCGAAGATACAGATTTGCAAGCATTATTGGATGAAGACAACACACAAACTGGAAAACAGTTGGCAGAAGCGTTGGAAGTTACTCAGGCAGCCATTTCACAACGTTTAAAAGCCATGGGAAAGATCCAAAAAGCTGGAAAATTGGTGCCGTATCAATTGAAAGAAAAAGACATCGAAAGGCGAAAACCAATTTGTGGAATTTTGATTGCCAAACAGAAAAGGAAAAATTTTATGCATCGGACTGTTCCTGGCGATGAAAAGATTTATTTCGATAATCCCAAGCAGAAAAAATCATGAGTAGATCCAGGCCAGCCATCAACATCACAACCAGTCCGAAATACTCATGGAAAGAAGTGTATTTGCTGTGTATTTGGTGGGATAGTAAGGGACCTTTGTATTATGAACTGCTGAAACCTGGTGAGACTATTACTGGTGAACGTTACCGACAACAACTGATCAAATTGAACCGCGCACTTAAGGAAAAACGACCAGAATTTCACCAAAGATATGATAAAGTCATTTTTCAAGGTGACAATGCTCGGCCGCATGTTGCAATACCTGTCCAGAACTACTTGGAAAACATTAATTGGGAAGTTCTGCCCCACCCGCTGTATTCACCAGACTTGGCTCCTTCTGACTACTACTTGTTTCGATCGATGCAGCACGGACTTTCGGAACAGCACTTCCATTCTTACGAAGAAGTTAAAAATTGGCTTGATGAGTGGTTAGCCTAAAAAAATGAGAAGTGAGAGTACTGGGACGGAATCCATCAATTGACAGAAAGATGGGAAAAAGTCGTAGCTAACGATGTCCAATACTTTGATTTTTGAATTCATTCGTTCTGTTATTCAAATAAATGCATATTTCAAGCAGAAAAAATCCGCATTTATGTTTATACATCTATTATTTATATACTTATATTTATACACATATTAATTCTATATTTTAATTTTGCAGATGATGCAGAGAAACCTACACAAATTTTTTGCATGATATGCCCTGCAACTTCGAAATATATTTGATGGCGCCCGTTTTCTTGTTCTCCTATCGCCGGGGAATTCTCTCTTTTGTCTCCGAAGTGTTTAAGTTTATGCGTCAAATATGGTCTAATGGATATGTGCCCATCTGCAGATATATTGAAAGAAAATTCTTGTCATGCATGGGAAAACACTGGAAATTATAGGAATAAAAAGAAAATCTCAACCGCAAATGAAAATTTGACCAACACGTGTAATCGCTAGAACGATTTCCTCGTCGGCACCTCCTCCTCGCACCGGCCAACGGCCCGCCAAAATCATCACATTTACAAAAGATGGATATTGGAAACGAAGAGGGTATCTACCATTGCTGGGAAAGATAACTACGAATACAAATGCGAGCGTTACAGTGGTTTGTTTGATTGTTAGAAGTAGTTTTAAGTGTGGATATGAAAAATGTTGGCCCAAATTCTGATAAATATAGCGACTTTTTGATACCTTTATCCTCCAGCTATAAATGGTAGTCATAACGGTAATATTTAAAACCACATTAGAATATTTGCCTACTATCGATATAATACCATAGGAGAGCTGAATTCACGTTAAATTCACGTTATTTTATTGTTACACGTTATCGTAACACGAGCTGAATTCACGTTATCCGTTTCCAGGAACCAATCATTGACATGACACATGATTTTGAAACCAAGTGTTCGTTTGGCAAGTTTTTTAAAAGTAACATCCTTATTAAAATATTTCCATTTCAAAATGTTTTGTTATGTTCTGAAAACAAGCACAATCTTATGGTTTCTTAAGAAGACATGGAATTAATATTAATTCTAAAAGACGGTATAATATCTTAATATTTCACAGAAGGGCTATTTTGTGAATTTTCCAAAGAATCCGATTAATTTTCACTGACTGTGTCTTTTTTCCGAAAATTATGAACCCTTTTGTGGGATAGGAGATTTCCATGTTTGGAAACACGAAACTACAGGCTTAGAATTCAAACACAAGCACATGAAATAAACACGAAATCCAACCGAATTATATTGTAGGATTAGAAGCATGATAACGCCAGCTCTTTTGAAAATACCATCCTTATACTAAACAGATATTCGAAGCTTCAAAACTTTTGTCCAGCGCGATCTTGGAAATAAGCTCATATCATCAAAACGGTTGGAGATATGGTTATGACATTTCGCATGGTTACATTTTTGGTGACTTATATATCAAAACATCCACACAAATGTATTTGGAAAAAAATTTCCTTGGTCCAGTGCTTTCGAAAATTCTATTTTTATGGTCGAAAGTAAAGGGTTTGGAGGATACGCCGTCAATTTTTATAATGATATTGACAGTGTTTCAAAACCTGCAGTCTTTTTAGCAGGTAGTGGAGAGCGGTCGCTCGATAATGAATCCAATTTTGCTGCAATACAGCTGCTCTGATTTGTCAATAAAATTTTAATGACTCAATAAATAAAATAAAACGTATAAAAATCCTGTTACTGTATAAATAATTATTATAAATATTAATATTCGTAATTGAATTCATCTTCGCAAAATATTTCTGAGAAATAAATGAAAAAACTTCCTTCTAATTTTGCGTTTTAAATTTTTTATTTATCGTAAGCGATTTTCGACCGTTATCGTTCGGTCTACTGCAGCGATTGCGGAAATGGGTGCGGTGCGCACATGGGCGCGGAAGTTCTGATCAAATTTGTCGAATACCCCGAAAGTGCATTTAATATTTGCAAAGAAAGATGGAAAGAGCTCAAGCTGGTTTCGGCGGAAAAAATCCGCATACTTCTATTCGATCCAATCATCGAGCCATTTTTGATGCCTTTATAAGAAGTAAATCGTTCTCCAGTGAGAGCCGATTGCATGGAGCGGAACAAATGGAAATTCGAAGGAGCAATGTCTGGAAAATACGGCAGGTGGGGCGAAATTTCCCATTTCACACCTTCCAAATATTTTTTGACCGGCTTGGCTACATGTGGCATTGCATTTTCATGCAACAAAATCGGCTTGTCATGTCTATCATTCAATTCTGGCCGTTTTTCCTTCAGAGCTCGATTCAGAATGATAAGTTGCCTTCGATACACATCCCCAGTAATTGTTTCAGATGGTTTTAGGACTTCCTAATTGATGGCGCTACTGTGGTTCCACTAGATGCACAAAATAACCTTAGAAGCGTGAATATTTCGTTTTGGCGTCGACGAACCTGGTTCACCTGGCATTACCCAATGTTTTGGTCGCCTCGAGTTGTCGTAGTGCATCCATTTCTCATCCCCCGTCAAATTTCGATGCATGAAACCCTTTCGTTTATGTTGTTGAAGAAGTATCTCGCACGTCACCAAACGCCGTTCGATGTCCCTTTCGATCAGTTGATGCGGCACCCAAGTCCAAGCTTTTGGGATCATTTCCATGGCGTGAAAGTGCTTCCCGATGGTAGATCTATCAATATTCCTACCAAATCTTGCGACAATTCCACAAAGCTTCGACTTGAATCTTCATTCAACAATTCCCGTCGTTATGAATGTTCGAACTTTTTCGGTGCCACTTCACGATCTTTATCAGTAAGGTCAAAATCACCATTATTAAAACGCCGAAGCGACTCTCTGCAATTCGTCTCAGATAGAGTTTGATCACCGTAAACATCGAGCATTATACGAAAAGTTGCCACAGCACTTTTCTTGAGAATGAAATATGGAACTAAAACTTCCCGCAAATGCAGCTTTTTCGGTATGAAAGTCGACATTTTCAACACGAGAAATAAAACAGTGTTCACACTTTGAAGAAATGTCAACTACTGCGTCCGTGAGCCAACACATACAACTCCCAATGCCCAGAACACTACCACAGCAGACACTAAAATAATATCTGTAAGGACATCTGTCTACCATTGGCGGAAAATTATTCCCATAGCCAAAATATACGAAAGCATAACCGGGGTTTCAGGTAATGGTACATAAGACATTGAAATTGTATTTAGAACTTGCTGAATTTTTTTTTTAAGTGAAAAAATCTACATCTACAAAGTTCGAGTTTTCTCAATGCGACATAAAAAACGCGATCGGTGACGAATTTCTTTAAAATTTTATTGTCTTTCTAAAAATTATACGTAATGTTTTCGTTCATACTTTTTATAGATAGAAGTGTTCGCTATTTCGTCATAAAGAAAGCACTCTCACTGACTAAGTTTTTGTGAACTAATTAAAATGGATAACGAAGAATATAATTCTGTTACTATTCTATTAAACGTTACCGAACGTTACCGACGTTCTAATGCCTTCAAATAAACATCTAGATTTTTCAACGATGAAGGATAATGGGTATTTTTGGGAATTAATGGCTATGTTGAGGAAAAAGCAGTTATTACTATAAAAAGAGTGACAAACTTAGTGAATAAATCTGGGAAAAGTAGATACAGCTGAAAATAAATTATATTGAAAAATAATATTTTATTTTTTATTAATTATATTTATTTATTTGTTGTAACTTGGAACGGCTTTGGTAAAAAGAACTGACACTTTTCAATTAATACACAAAGAAGATTCGACGGAATCCGACTTATTTTGTTTTTTGCAAAATATGCACTGTTGGGACACGTGTGAACTGTTAACACTATACATGTGATAGATAGATAGATCTTTATTGAGACATTTTTCGTTCATTGGAGTTACATGTTTCATTAACGTCTTAGAGTAATTTGACAGCGACACTTATGTCAAATAGCACGGACTTATGACTAAGATTCGGCCGTAACGAATGCATTTAAAAAAATTTTTTTTTTATTTTTTATTATTATTATTGATGAATGCAATTATGTCATCTGCTCACATGGCTTGTACTTAGTGTTGCTTATTCTAACTTAACCTAGTTAAAGTTTACAATTGGTTGTGACACTAAATTTAAGTTTCTATTAGTTGGTGTGAGAATTGTGAGTGGTGTCATTTATTTCTATTTGTTTTGGATGTTTTTTTTTCTATTCGTTCATGATCTAGCCCCGATCGGTGCCCACATCTGCCAGTATATAGAAGGGATGCTTTTGATAGGGATGTGATGCAGGTATGCTTGAGGCGAGAGTCGTTTGCGCATATCAGTTTAATTGGCGATAGGTAGCAGGAATCGTTTTGTGATATATTGCGATGGTAGAGATTGTTTATAGTAAGTTCTGGGTGGATAGCCCAATTGTCTATGCGTTTTCTACTGCTTTCAATTAGGTAATGGATGATAGGTAGAGGTAGCTGTAGAGGACTTCGTTCCGGAAATGTTTCTTATTAGGCCTTCTATATTTTGAGATCTTTCTATTTCTAAGGGTCTTTCGAAGATTTGTGGGGGAAATAGTCATCCAAACCGGGAAGCAGTAAGTCAGAATTGAACGTATGAGGGTCTTATACACGAGAAGTTTGGTTCTAAGCATTTGTGTCTAAGCATTTCTTAGAAAGTAGGGTTGCTAGTGACGCTGTGACAACTTTTGCCTTCTGCAGAGTCATACGGGCATGTGGGTTGAATTTTAGGCGATGCTGAAATAGAATGCCAAGGTATTTGATCGTTTCTTTCAAGGGAACCATTTGCTGGTTAATGGATAACGCGAGCTCTTTGCTTTCAGATGGCGTGTTCTTATGTCCTTTTCCACTGGCGTTGCGGAAGCAAATGAGTTGGCATTGGCTTGCGTTTATGCTTAGTGCCCACTTCTCAAGGTATTCATGCAGAGTGTCCACATGCTTCTTCATTACGGATAAGGCCGTCTTCGACCGAGCATGGCTTGCGAACAGTATGATGTCGTTGGCGTAGAACAGTGTTTTCGAAGCGAGGTGTGATTCGGAGTGGAGCCTTTGAGTCAGTGGGATGTCATGGATGAAGAAGTTGAAAAGAGTTGGGCCTAGAATAGATCCTTGAGGGACTCCGGAGAGTACTTGGGTACTGTTCGAGATTTCGTTGGCTTTTTTGATCACAAATGATCTCTCGCTAAGGAAACTTGCTAATATGCGGCTTAGTGCAATTGGGCAACGATGGTGTATTAGTTTGAACAGAAGTTCTCTTCTCCAGACGGAGTCGAAGGCTTTATTCAGGTCGATTGAGCAGGCGACTGTGGTTTCTTTCCTTCCGAGAGCTGCCGAAATAGCGTCATGGAGGAATAGTGCGGCGTGTTCTGTGACATTTTATGTTTAAACCCAAACTGTTCGGCCGGTATAAGGTTGATAGTGAAGTCCTTCAGTGACCGAAGAAGAAGTTTTTCGAGAAGTTTACCTAGATTCGGAAGAAGTGATATTGGTCTTAGTTTAGAAATTTCCCGATTTGATCCTTTTTTGGAAATGGGAATAAGAATTGCCTGTTTCCATAATTTCGGGAAGTATCCGTTATTAATGCAGTTGTTAAGTATAGTGCAGAGTGGTTTGCTCAATGCGTTACTGGATTTTCGCAACACGTAGTTGGGGATTCCGTCTGGCCCGTAGAATTTCTTTTGGTTCAGGGAGTGTAGAAGAAATTCCACTTCATCCGGTGTGGTGAAGAAATTATTGTGGTCTACAGTGACTGGGCACGAAGATCGATTGGATGTCGAGAAGACAGTTAAGTAGGACCCTCTGTATCCGTTTACAAATTGTTCAGTTTTTTCGTAAACTAGATCGTTGGTGGCCTGATCCATGGAAGATCTGCTGCTATAAAGGGATCTATAGAATGCTGTGCAAGCCGAGAGTTTCTGTTCTGTGTTGTACATGTTTTGGTTCCCGCTCCTAATAGGATCCGAGATCGGACTGTAGGGGGTGTTTAGGCGACCGGAAAGTTTGTTAATCTCTTTAAATACATTGGGAGAGGGTTTCATAGTCGACAAACGTTGCTTAAAATGGCTATTGAGTTCTATACGTGTTTTTTCGCAGATGATGGTATCTAAACAGTTAATTTGGGCTGGCAATGATGTATATTTGGGTGTAATGCGGTTTAAGTTTCTGTGGGAGATTCTTTTAAGTCTTTGCAACCACCGAGCTTTGGTTCAAATGACACCTAAAGTGCCTTCAGAAACATATCCGCACATGGAAGAGGTTTTCTTTCTTAACGGGGCGTGTGTATACATACAGAAAATGATTCTAGAGGTAGTTTCCTTAGTTTCGTTTTCGATTTCTTCGTTAAAGAGCACTATACATGTGTGTCAAAGTGTGCCATCAAAATTCTTGAGCTGACAGCTTTCATAAATCTGTTATCTGTAAATACAAGACATTTTAAGTTTCGAACTAAATCAAATATGCAATAAATCTAAAATTGCCTCTGTTATGTACATCAGTGGTTGTCTTTTTTGCAAAACGTTTTGATTTTGTAGAAAAAGTTCTAGTTTTGATTGAAAATGTATAAAATAACAAGTCCTCGATCCCTACCATCACAGCATATTGCATGTACTCGTATGTCTACATACGCTGATCATAGTGCTCGGTGTATTTTTTAATGTTTCCATAACTACTATACTAAATAGCCGTATGCAACTCGAAAACAATAACGTTAATTTACGACCGTTAATGATATAAAAAGTATCCCCGCAGGTCCTCTTCAAATTTTAATTCCTTCTTAAGTCCTTCTCAAATCAGAACAATAACACGAATAAGTCGGAAGGAGTAATAATTTCCATATAGCAGCCATTCAATTAAAATAGGAATTAATAAGTGTCTATTTCAGAGTTTATTCTAGGTCAGAAATGGAACGGAAGTATTTCAAATGTTGAAATTTTATGAATTTAACAATAAGTTTTACTTCAAGATGCTAAACTAATTAGCAAAGACTACAATCAACATAATTGAATAGCGGTTACGTGAATATAATTTGAGAAGCTGAAAAATTTAACAAATGAAATTCTCGTTTCGTTTGTATTGATATGAAAATGTGATTTAAATACAATTCAGATACTTGTTGCTACATTAAATTTACTTTCTGATGCAATGCCGAATTATATTGCAATTTAGCATATGCTTGTATTAATGCAGCTCGATGTTAATGCACTCAAACTGCATTCACTTGTTTCGAAATTCGTGGCTTTATAAAATTTTGGAAATAAAGAATTTATTTAAAACTAATTGTTCATTGTAGTGAGATTTAAGGCGAGATCCGGAGTAATTCTTCTTTGAATAAATATTTATGGAAAAACAGAAGAGGCACAGAGTTAAGACTTAGTACACTATGAAGAATAGCCTGACAAAATTTAACCATAGTAAGAGAAAACAAATATTCGAATATTTTATTCTTAATGAAATATTAGTGGAAAGACCAATGAAAAAAATATAAGTAAATTGTAAAAATACCAAAAAAGAAGATGATGATGATTTAATAAATAAAACTACACAATTGGATTAACAATGTTATCTTCTTTGTTTAAGATCATGTTTTTTATTCGTGGCATAGAATACGCGGCTCAAGGGTTTGAATTTGTCAGAGTTAATCCTTTGTAGGGTAAGCTTTATAGTGCTAGATAGGTGTTAGTTGTTATTTTTTCTATCCTTTTAAATGTCGCCGATTCCTGTTAGAATCGGGGCATTATTTCCTACAAACATTTTCCACCAGTGAATGTGTGCAGTTTTTATCGATCTCGATCTTTTGCGACTTTGCTAAATTTAGGAACAATATTGGGTTTAATAAAGAATATGAAAAGTTAATTTCTAGTTTAATGTGTCTTGAATTTAAAAAATATTTAATATTTAATATTTAACACATATTAGTTTCAGTTATTTCTAAATTCTTGACAATATGAATAATCAATAGGTGTATAAATATGAAATGCGGATTTTTTCTACTTGAAATATGCATTTATTTGAAAAACATTTATTTGAATTGAATAATAAAGAAATAAAACATAATTATTTGAATAAATACGACTTTTTCCCATCTTTCTGTCAATTGATGGATTCCGTCCCAGTACTCTCACTTCTCATTTTTTGAGGCTAACCACTCATCAAGCCAATTTTAAACTTCTTCGTAAGAATGGAAGTGCTGTTCCGAAAGTCCGTGCTGCATCGATCGAAACAAGTAGTAGTCAGAAGGAACCAAGTCTGGGAAATACGGCGGGTGGGGCAGAACTTCCCAATTGATGTTTCCCAAGTAGTTCTGGACAGGTATTACAACATGCGGCCGATCATTGTCACGTTGAAAAATGACTTTATCATGTCTTTGGTGAAATTCTGGTCATTTTTCCTTAAGTGCGCGGTTCAATTTGATCAGTTGTTGTCGGTAACGTTCACCAGTAATAGTCTCACCAGGTTTCAGCAGTTCGTAATACAAAGGTCCCTTACTATCCCACCAAATACACAGCAAATACACTTCTTTCCATGAATACTTCGGACTAGTTGTGATGTTGATGGCTGGCCTGGGTCTACCCATGATTTTTTCCGCTTGGAATTGTCGAAATGAATTATTTCATCGCCAGGAACAATTCGATGCAAAAAACCTTTCCTTTTCTGTCTGGCAAGCAAAATTTCACAAATTTTCGCCTTTCGATGTCTCTTCCTTTCAATTGATACAGCACCCATTTGCCAGCTTTTTGGATCTTTCCCATGGCTTTTAAACGTTATGGAATGGCTGCCTGAGTAACTTCCAACGCTTCTGCTAACTGTTTGTGAAAAAAACTATGTTGTTTGTACAATCAAAACCTATGACATACTGGAATTTGAGGACAGATGTGTACCCTCCAAAATGCCATATTAGTTATCGCCGACACAAACCATATGTAACGGTTATGCCATCTGTTGGTAAAATCTGCATTTCATATTTATACATTTAATATAAAAAATTATATTTTGCAACAAGTAAGAAAACTCTTTACCTTGTGAAGTAATTCGCCTCTCAAGTGTGGCAATTTCGCCAAGAGGACACACTTGAGAGATACGAGGGCGACACGCTGGCGGAAGAAAAAGCCACCACTACGAACACGCGGGGATCCCGTTGCCGACGAGCGTTTTGTTCTTGACACAGGGATGTGTGTTCGTGTGGGCAATCAAAGACATCGATTAAGTTGTTCCAGGCCCGCTTTAACTTAGTTGTTCCTTATGCTGAAGTTTTTAAAATACTTCAACATGGCGAAATTTAATTGTATTCCATGCTCTTGATCGATAAATTCGTGGATTGAACGATTTTTCTGTGGCTGTTTAAAGAAATATGGAAAAACAAAATCCGATTATCTGAAAAGGGAAAGAACGACGACGAGACGACGTCGTGCGTGAAAATAAGAAGAAAAAAACGAAACAAATAAGAAAAAGGGGGGTTGTTATATTTTCTTTTTTCATTGCCGAGTATGTTGCGATTCCGATTGATGGAATTTTATCGAAAAATCGTTGACAATGGCAAAAGAATTTATGAAAAAACACAGGGCCAAGTGATTCACGTTCGTTTGGGCTCGTTGTACTCGTCGCGGAATTCACGTTTTGTGTGAAAAAAAAGGAAACCACAGGAGAAAACGGGAGCTGGTGAGTCAGAGAGATAGCAGATCGTACAAAGAAAAGCAAGCTACAAAAATTCGAAGCTCACGCCGTGATTTCCTTATGCAAGGAAGTGTGGTCGTCTGATATGAGCCATGTGGCAGCTGCCTTCAAGCTAAACGAAAAGACATTCAGGGGCGGTATCAGCATGAAATCAACAGGATGTATGCTTCATGAAAATAACCAAAGACTTCGTACCCACGCTCATCAATAGATATACAACAATCTGGTAAATATAGAGATACGAAAAGACAGAAAAATAAAACAGCGAAAACAACATCAAAAGCAGGTATTCGTAACGCTATTTTATATTTAACATGAAGATTGCATGCAAACGACACGACTATGAACAGTGATGAAAATGTGTTAAAAGTCTAGGAAGCATTGAGAAATGATAATTCATTGAATGCAGAATAGCAAAACAACAAAAGGTGCTCTCTTTGGAAATGCACTAGTTATACAATAAGCTATTACTTATGTATGATGTGTCGCAATAATTATCATTAATTCAAACATAATAGTATAATTAAATAGTACGGGTATATTTAGTATAACTATTGACGCGATAATTAGTCCCTAAAATTTCTCATGATACACCTGTAAAGCATTACTAATAGGTATAGATACAATTTCTTTGAAATGAGGAAAAAATGCGCCCTTTGAGCTTAACCTGAAATGATGATATGTGAAGGATTGTAGGTAGTGTGACTTCTGATAGGAGGTTAATTATTAATTGAAATTCGCACAGTGTACTTTATTAGTTACTTATTGATTTATAACAAAAAGGTGCTGTTAAAGGAATATAATCGGAAGAAAAAAGCTTCATTAGAAAATTTTACAACGAAATTGCATCAATCGCTGCTAATCATCATCATTTCAATTTATGCTTAGTTGTTCGCTCTAAATATGTTTTCAAAACAGAAGGGTATAACAAGCATATCATGTTGAAAACATATTATCCGATATGTTGAATCCTTACTTCCGATATGTGTCTCAATGTTGCCATCTAATTTTGTGAATAAGATAAATAATTGAAGATTATTGAATGTACACAGTCATCATACGTTTCAAACGATATCTATGTCATTTCAATTGCGTTTACACAAAAAAATAATACGAATTTCAATAGCCTTCAGTTGAATCAATTCGAATACCATTTCTTTTGGTATTCGCGTAACCACTCGATTTCTTTTTGCGATAGTGTTAATTGACGCAGTGCTTAGTGTAATTAACGTTTTAACGGGCACTGCGTTATTTAGGTTTCCGGTGAGCGGAGGCGCGATCGAGTTCGTTGTGTTGATTTGAGGAAGAATGTCAAAGGTAGAGTAAAGTAATTTTCGAAATGTTGCCTTCGGGAAATCGGTTTTTTCGCTGGCTGGTTCAATAATGGAATCAGAGCGGAAGTTCACTCGGTTCCAACCCACCTCCGCTAGGCCAGAGTCTTTGGCCAACGAAGGACTAAGCGTCTAGGCCATAGCCAATGTCCTTCAGGTGCCGCGTTCCACCACCCACGTTGGTCTACAGCAGCTTAGGGCCACGGCCACGATGTCAAAGGCTAGAGACGACCGTTTTATTACACCTACCACATTACGCAATCGTCATTTAACGGCTTCTTACGTACGAAGCCAACTTGAAACAGTCCATAATGTAAATTTGAGCTCTAAAACAGTTGTCGTGAAAAAACCTCGTGGCTAGAAGTCCCGCATCATATCCTCTACTACTGTAGGGGCATCGAGTAAAAAGGTGACTATTCGCAAATCAGAATCTCATTTGGACACATGAACAATGGGGGGCTGTTCTCTTCATAGATGAGTGCCGGTTTGGTTTGTGGCAATCAGATGACCGGGACCGTGTGTAGAGAAGACGTGGAAAGCGCTTTGCTCCATGCGCCATGCGTGAGTCACAGCGTTTCCAAAGACAATCAGTTATGGAATGGGGTGGAATAGATGCCTATGCCCGTGTCGAAGTAAGTTGTCACCCAATTCTTGGATGAAGTCAGGATTACCACAATCAGTTATGGTATGGGATAGAATCGATGCCCATGCCCGTGTTAAAGTTGGCAACCAATTCTTGGATGAAGTCAGGATTACCACAATGAATTGGCCAGCACGTTTCTCTGACATGAATCTCATTGAAAACATATGAGACATGATAATGAGATGCATGAGACGACGTTCGCCACCCCCAACAAATTTCGAACAGCTTCAAATTATGCTTGTTGAAGAGTGGGACTCAGTTTCACAAGATCAAATCAAGATGCACATTTTTTTTATGTCTACTAGTACACTGTACAGTTTCAAAAAAATCGATTTTTTTTTCATTTTTCACTTCCTTAAGTCTTTAAAAATCCCCTCCTAAAATATTTTAAGAAGATTCGAGCTCTAGCACCATGAAATAAGTGAACGTGTGTGCGTGCTCTCAGCTGTACGCACTTACTTATCCAGCTGTCAGTGATGTGACGTTCATTGCTTATTTTCTCACACCAAGCGTCGGATATTGGTTGCACAATCAATTCGGTTATTACACGCTTTCTCAGTGTTTGTTTAGTTCTTTTTTGGAGTGTTATGTGCCGACAAAATGAGTTCTTATAAGAAAGGCAGTGAAAAATTAAAGGTAAAAAAAAAGAAAAATTTGAGGCTAAGTCTTGGATTCCATGGTAACCAACACACTTTTAAACATAATACCGAATTCACCAGTGCATCAGCAAGAAAATTGTCAACGAATTCTGATTTTGATGTTAACTGTGACGATACTTTTAGTTATTGTATACTGACGTTTTCACTCGTTTTCACGGCGTTGGAGAGTATGTTAAAATGTAAAACTTTTTGATTTTGAAATTAATCGTCGCATTGTATTTATTGTGCGATTGTTGGGCTTGGGTCGTAATGGATTAGAACACTTTTGTTCGTTGATGGACATGACATCGAATTTTGGTGAAACAACATACTACAAGCTTTTAGAAAATGTCCAAATTGGAACGAAAAGTGTCGCCGACATTTCTCTAAAAAAATCTGGTGAGCAGGAAAAGCATAAAAATGTAGAAAATGGTTTACGTGAGGACGAATTAGTAGTTTCAGGAGACGGCATCTGGTCAAAACGTGGCTTCAACTCACTGATTGGCGTTACTACCGTAATTGGTAAATACACAGGTAAAGTGTTAGATTATTTCGTTTCTTCCAAGACATGCAAAGCTTGCGAGATGATGAACAAAAATTAAATTGCATTGATTTTGACATCTGGTACGAGAATGATTATGAAGCGAAGTGTTCTGCGAATTACCAAGGAAGTTCCGGAGGTATGGAGGTACAAGGAGTTACTGAAATTTTTAAAAATTCTATAAACATCCATAAGGCTAAATACGCATACTACATAGTTGATGGACACTCAAAAACGTTTACCAACCTTTTGAAGCTAAACCGTATGGAGATTTTATTATACAAAAATTGGAGTCTGTATTGCACGTTGGAAAACGGATGTTTCGTTATCTGATAGAAGCAAAAAAAAGTCGTTAGTCGAGCTACAAAAATGTTGAAAAGCTGAAGATAAATAGAAGAAAAAAATTAAACAGGAAAAAGCAGAAAATAAAATAATGTCACCGAGAATTAGACAGCCATGTAAAAAACGAAAACGGAAGATTCAGTGCCACCACCTCCAAAAACCACGGATTTAACTGGGAAAATAATGTAAAAGATGTCAACGAATTATTCTTGGGCCATACAACGTCCTCCAGATTGCCTAATAGACATGAAATAAGAAATATGGGCCGGTTTTTACAACATGATTTCCGCTGATGACACAGCGCCGCACGATTGCTACAAACCAGACTGGTGTAAATACCTACAAGCGAAAGCTAAAAATGAGCCATTTTAACATAAATCTACACTGAGTGCAGAAGTCCAGGAATACGTCAAACTGGCCTCCGAAAAATTGACGAATGATGATCTACTGATACGGTGTTTGGGGATAAATACTCAAAATAATAATGAGTGTTATAACAAAACACTTTGGGCGATTGTCCCAAAACACACATTCGCATGGAAGGGCGTCGTTGAAATGGGAGCCCTAACACCATTGGCCATCTTCAATGAAGGACGCATGAGCCTTCTGAAGATGATGGAAGTGATGGGGTGCATTATTCGAATATCTGCGTACAAATATGTGCAGTCAAAGGACGAATAGTGATGTTTGGCTGAGAAAGTTGTTTGGCTGAGAAAGCTGCCAAAGCGTCGTCCGCAGAAGGTCGTGTGGCCCAAAAGGAGTCTCACCAAACAAAGGAGGAGGCTTTTCAAGACAGTGGCATTTTGCTGTATGGTTCACGGATAGCGGATTAATTTGTTGTAAGTTTTAAAACTTGATTTTTTTTTAAATTTATAAAATAAATACAAGAAAAAACTGTAAACGCGTTTTTCTCGAAATGGCTTTTTTTTCAAATGCCGGACAGCTAATCACCAAAACTACTGAACCGATCTTTAAAAAACCTGGTTGCGTTTTGTTTATTAATACATTCTGCAAGCCAATTCACCAAAATTTTCCGAAAAAATAAAAAAGTATTTATTTATCAACAGAAAAAACAGCGAAAAAATAAGCAGTTTTTTTCAAGGATCCGCCATTTTTTGACGATTTTCGATAAATGTGGTGAGTTGTCCTGATAGAAACCTTCCTTTTTAAGAAACTATTTCAATTATTTGTTCCAGGCTTCCTGATTCAGAGATTAACTGTCCTCCATGGACCTTTTTTTTATCAAAAAATGATAATTAAAAAAATAAAATGATTTTATATTTTATAAATATGTTAAAGTATAATAAAGAAAGTTTTAACTTAATATCTATTAATGGAACTGAGAAAAAAAATATTGAAAATATCCGTTTTTTCACCTCCTAAAGTGTATTAGTGCAAGCATGTGTTGTATAATACTTAAAAATAATTACAGTAATCCTATTACAAAAGAAAAATGAGTCTCCGGTTTTTTTGTCCCTGAGTTTATATAGTGTATTTGTGGCCTACCGGAGCTCGCTGTACTTTCAGCGAGGATGCGTTTCGGCTTTTTGTAGCCATTATATTCTTACTTGAAGTTCACCACGCCCTGTAGGACTTTAGACATGCCGGAGGAGGCGATACCAAAAAACTTGTTTTTTCCATCAAATTGTTTTGTACTATTTTGTATAATTATAAGGCTTTGAAACGAAATGACAATAAAGATTAGTAATTCTTTTGCAAAAATGTTAAGATTACAATCTTTTAACAACTTAACAATAAAATTGGAAATTTACTTAACTATTCGAAAATTATTGCATTTTTTATGGAATAAGGGACTTGAAATCGAATCGTTTTCTCAATTTTGATGCAATTATAAAAGTTGCATCGTTTTGAGAAAAACCCCGTACAAAAAAGTAAGTAATTCTCCTGAGCAGAAACTGAGTCCTGATGCGTGTCGCCGGATACATCACAAAACTTTATTAAGTATTCATTATCAATTTTAGTCTTAGTAGATGCCTGATTCCTCTTCGGAAACGGATTTTTCGTTCTTTTTTATATAATTAGTGAATGGTGTAGCAGAGTCTGTATCTGGAACACCAAATTCAACATACTTCGAATTATTTCGGGATCTAACGGCAGTAAAGTATATCATATTAGTTTGAGAAACTTTAAATGGCAGTTTAGATTTTACATTTTCATTTACTTTTGTTTTCATGTCAAAAGCAAGCCAATTCTCTACCCTATTTGTAATCCCTATCTACCCTTTCTGTAATATTTCAATGGGTTCGGTCGACGAAGTAATACTTTTACGTGATAGATGAGGTTTTCCGACTCTTCCAAACACTCTGTCCAGCGGCATAAAACTATGTCCTCTAATAGAAAAGTGTTGACTTAGCCTAGTAACCACTTTGCTACTAGCCATGAAAGTTGCGAGCATTGTTAAAATTCCAAAATTTTTGGTTTGACTTAAATAAAAATCTCAGTATAGCCCGATCCTTGGCTTTTGTTTATTTTCTGCTAAACACGTCACTTGCAACTTGTTCAAATAGTGGCTTCGTGACCACTTCGATTATCTGGCCATACATAAATCCTACTATCATCCTGGTTTCGGCTTGTTTTTGGTTTATTTTGCATTAAATAAAGGTTTATTTATGTAATATTTATGTAATTTAAGTTAGGTAATTTATGTTTACATGCGGCTGTTCTTGGAAGTATTAATAGTTGAATAGACCTTACTTCATCTGCCGCAAAGCCTTGTGACAGCTAATACCATTTTCCAACAGTTTAATTTTTTGGCAATTTTGGCAAGAGGGAAGCCCAACGAATACAACATTTGGATTTCTTTTTGCTTTTAAACTCTTTGGGAAGACAATTTGCTCACACAAAAAATTATTTCAAAATAGGGTCTTTGTGTCATTTCATTTTCCCTGTTTCCAAAATGTCAGAATGAATTTTCCAAAAAAAAAATTGTCAAAAAACATCCTTCACTTTGAAAGTCCAAATCCCACTTCTGTCAAGTAAGTTTAGAGTGATCTTTGAAATTTTTCAATAATAATTGCATGGTGATAATATGACTTGAATACAATTCACAATGTCAAATTTTTACCTGCTGCTACACCCATTCACCTAAGTCTTTGTTAAGAACCTATTATTACTTACCTAACTTATCTAATAAAATATTTCTTAATATTTTAGTTATGGTAGTTAAAGACAAATACATTATGAAAAAACATTTAAAACACATTTAAAAAATTTTAAATTTTTCTAAAATTGTATGAATATACTATCAAATATTATGCTACAACTTTAATATGATTATTTACCATAACAACTTTTATGGTAGGACTATCGCCCGCTTTATTTTAATTAACAAGAAATTAAGAAATATTCAAAATTATTATTTCATCGTTAAATCAATATCATTATGAAAAAAATATAATTTCGCCATGTGCTTCCTGTAATGATAAGTCTGTATTGCCAATGGGTGTAAGAGAAAAAACTTAACGGGAATGGTAACTGCACACGAAGACTACTTCAAGAATATGTAAGCAGTGCCCATTCAACTCTAAACATCAACTACACAAATCCTAGACTTTGCGATAAATTTTCGGAAACCGGAAACAATTATCAGCTGATATCGAGTCAAAGTCAAACACTTAGCCAATGAAATATGTTTGAATAAATCATTGCGTAATCGATGTCCTGATCATACGGAAGGTGAATAGGAGTGCTAAATATCAGTGTTTGTGTTGTTTGTGTTAAGCGTTTGCTATGTTAATTGTATTCTTCATCAATCTCAATAATGGAATCAAGAGTATGAACATTTCTTTAGAAATTGTACTTCTCTAACGGGAATGTTCTTTGGCTGTCAATTATTAGCGTGCATTGGGCATTGGGCAATACGTAAACATTAAGTTTGATTTCGGAATTTATGAATAAAAAGGTTTTCATTTTGTAGATTGTATGTTTTTGTTAGTTAGGAAACCAATTTGTAAGTTCGTTGGAAATGATTTTCATTAATTACTTCCTCTTACTAAACAAATACATGCCTACCATAATTAAATTGAAAATGTAACACATTTTCCAGATGTTTTTGGTGGTTTATGAAAAGATTTCGATAGATGAAAAGTGGCTGGAAACTCTTACTTGGGCAGTATACAATGAATAAAAACTATTTTATAATTGTGCTGTCCTTCTCATCCAAAATTGGATGGTATTCTTTATGATGGTATTGGTATGGTATTCTTTCTTTGATGAAAAATATATATAACTGCTGAAAAATCTGCTTCGCAAGCCTAGATAAGGGTCGAAGACTTTATCATTAACGATGACTACGGCCCATTGGCCAAAATGACTCATGTGATGGCAATGATGTGATCCGAAAGGACTTTTATTATGCAAACCCAACTAATTGCATTTCATAGAAAACGTGTGAGCCCGCATTTTAAATGCATCCGCATATCCGAATACTTGTTTCAAGGAAAGTTATACCATCTTTCTTATTTCAAACGTAATTTTTCTACCTTGGCCGTACGTGTAATGAGATTAGACTGGAAAATGCAACATTTCATGCACTTCTAAGGTATCGACATCGATCTGACTAGCATGCACGTCATTTAAAAATGCAAATAAAGCGGTCAGCTCTACTCCATGTAATTGCCCATTCAGGAACTTTTAAAAATATGCAAATACACTTTCATAATGTTTTTTGCACGGATACTGCAAATGAGATACTTCATTATGTTGTTTAGACCATTCCATCATCACCACAAACGAGGTTGAAGGTCGATATTATATTATTTCCGTTTAGAAGTTCGTTAAAACGCAAAATGCTCCAACTCTGCATTGACTTTCGATTATGCTCGAAAGGAATAAAAAAAAACTAATTAAACTATTAATATTTCGTTTTTATGCAAAACCTATACAATTTAATGATTGAACTAGTTTTCCGGCTAAAGCAAATATAAATTGACTGCCCAATTCATTCTATCAACATCCGAGAGTTTTTCTCTTAAACTGTAACATATGAACTTTAAGTTGAAATGCAAGTAGGAAATCATTAAATTTTATGAAGTTCTATTTTCTTTACTACATATATTCATTTTCAACAAAGTAAGAACGGAACCTTGAGTTTTTCACGCCAAGTATATTAAACATTTTTTTTGTATTTCAAGCCACATTCGTTTCTAAGGTGATAAATCTCAAATAAAGCTAAGATTAATCGCAGAATTGTTTTTATTTAAGCCCAATATCTTCTCATCAAATCTTAAACGTGAATTCCATTTCATATTGCAATCCGAAACAGGAAGTCGTAAAATGTTAATTTTAAGCGTATGCCTATGAGCCTTTCACATTTTTTGTTATATTAGGAAGGGGAAGCATAACTGGCTGTTAACATCATGGAGAAAGGCAACATGCCGAAGGTATTACGAAGTAAGTTTAGGTTGCATCTTGAAAATTAAAAAAAAAAGGAAAAACGGAAACTGTTTTTCTTCTACGATCAGTTTAGATTAATGTTTTGAATGTCACGGATTGCCCTTATAAATTTAGTTCGCATTTTATTATTATGAAGGTCGCATAGCAAAAATGTTGTTTCGTTTTTATCTTTAATGTCTGCATAATATGCGGTTTTGAATCTACTTGCAATCCATGATGATAGTCCAAGCGCTTAGTATTTATCCACCACAAAAACTTCTTAAGAAGGACCGGAAATACGAAGAATAGTTTTTTTATTTCCAATAGGTCTATAAATGAACAATATTTATATTATCAAGATGATTTATTGTTTTTCATGAAATTATTTAACGCAAAAGTGTAAATGGTCGCCTTTGAGGTGGCAAAAAACTATTTTTACCGATGCACCACAATTTTATCTCCTGTGAAACCATCGTTAATGTCAACTCAGTCAGTTGCTGTGCGCGTATTGGTACGGTAATGTAGTTCGATTCGTTTTCCCGCTTCTGATATCGTGTTGGCTGCCAGCGAACGTTAATGATCAGGGAGAAATAAACTTGTATTAAGTTATATGTAATTTCTGGAATTTTGTAGTTATTAGATTATATTTTAGTAGGATAATATTAGAAAAACAAATTTTCGAGTAGCTGAAAGAGCTAAGAGATAGAGAGTCAGAGAGGAGAAAGAGTTTGATGAGAGTGACTCAGAAGATCTTTATGAGAAATAATGCAACTCAGAAGACTTTGGAGATGATATGAAAAACCTCATTAAATCGGATGATCTCCTTCCCTTTCTTCTTCGTTGCACTACAGCCCACTTCGGGCCTTCTGTCCAACCAACTGTCTCGGTCCATTCACCACTTCCTCCGATTTCGAAATCTGAGCAGCGGTGAACTGTGCTCATCAACAGAGTCAAATCCACGTCCCGACTGATCTCCGCGCTTAACTTCTCCCAACGAATATTTTTTTGAGTATCCGTTGTCCAGTCTTCGCCCATACGATTTACATGGCCAGCCCATTGCAGCTTCCGAAACTTTACAATCGTTGAGACCTCCGACTCGTCAAAAAAGTCCACAGCTCACGATTGGATCAAATGCCCGATTGATCCCGGTCTAGCTTTTCTCGAACTATCCGCCCCGGACCCGTCGCTCAAAGGCGTTCAATATATTTACGGATGCTTGGGTTAGGGTTCATTGTTCACACCTATAGCATAGCACAGGTCCCACCACAGATTTGAATACTTGGAGCTTTGTTTTTTCTGCATATGTAGCTGGCCTTCATAATCGCCAGAACTGAATAAAAGGTTCGGATGATATCATCCACATAGGCTACCACTTGGCTTGATTTGTAAAATAGTGTGTCTCTTGAATCGACGGGTAGCTTTCTAATGACATATTCCTGACCCAAATTGAATAGCAAAGGGGTCAACTCATCTCCCTGCTTTAGCCCGGTATTTATGTTAAAGGCGTCGGTGAGTTGGCTATTGATGCGGTTGTCAAAGCCATTCGCATTTGAATAAGACGGTCTTATTTTGCTGGGATACCAAAGCGGTGCATTATTTGATACAGTACGTTACGATCAATCCTGTCGTATGCTTGCCTAACGTCAACGAAAATCTGGCACCCGTCTACGTTAAATTCCCAGCATTTCCCAAGTATCTGCTTGACAGTAAACAATTGGTCTAACGTCGATATACTAGCTCTAGAGCCACCTTGATACTCCCCAATAATAGTGTTGGCGTATGATCTGATTTTATTTTCTAAGATCTTCGAAAATATTTTGATAGTTGATAGTGATATGTCTTCATGGTTGTCGCACTGTAGCTTGTCACCTTTTTTACGGATAGGGACTATATGTGATTGGGATATATATGATTGGGCTCCACTTGTTCGCGATATGTTCTTGTTGCCAGATTTGCTGGATGATTTTGTGGATTGCTTTCTGAATGCTGCTGCCACCATATTTAATGAGCTCCAATGGAATATAATTGATTCCGGGCGCTTTATTATTCTTTTCTATTCTTCTATTCGGGCTTTGATGGCGAAACACACTTCATCCAGAATTGGTGGGGCCAATTCATGCTCTGCAGAAACATCTTTATAAAGGCTCCAACATTCTGGATCTGTGCGGAGGATCAAAGATTTCCTGAAATATGAAGCCCATTTTTCGTTAATCCTTTTTACATCAGCGATGATTAAGTTGTTGTCATCACGGCAGAGCTTGGTCTTGGACTGAAAACCTCGCTTCAAGCTTTTCACTACTTTGCATGCTTGTCTTGTGTTGTTGCCCACTAGACTTACATCTATGCTTCTCAATTGGTTGTCAAAGTATTTTCTTTTCTTGATTCCAATTATACTATTCGCTACTCATCTGAGACTTTCATACCCTCTCTCTTCGTACTAGTTTTCCTACCTTAATATTTTCTTTAGGCCTGATTCGTTTTATCTAACGCATCATCGTCACCAACCATTCATTTCTTTAGCGCAGGGCTTGATGTCTGATCGCCTTATCTACTAACGTCTTAATTACTGCATTCAAGGCCGAAATACAATAGTGCGAGACTGCGATACGAGAGCGCGACGAGAGTCTCGCAGCAAATGTCAAGCAGTTTTCGTAACATACATTTGTATGTGACATCGTACAATGATTGCGATGCGTCGATGCGAGGCGGGAGATATTCGGAAAAACGAAAATCCCTCGCAACGATGAGCGTGACGTTTGTCAAATGCAATATGGCACTTAAATGAAATTTGAAATTCAAACTCCTTAATTACTTTTAAAGTACATTGGTTAGTATGGATGAATATTGAATGAAAATTTCATGCATCCTAGTTAAGACTTTTATTTGCTAGACGAAGGAACATTCCAAATTCAAGACTTTTTAAAAATCAAAAACAATTTCCAGCAAATTTCATTTAAAATGTCATCGATTCGACATTTGTCATTTGAACATTAATGTTCCCCGCATCGCGTTCATTGTAAATTGAATGCGTTGCGTGACGACGAGGGAGAATCGCATCGCGCTCACGTATCGCCGTCACGCAGTATTGTATTTCGGCCTTCACTTTTACCCATAACTCATTTTTTGTTTTCAGCGATGTATGTGATAGGAAGGGAGCTAGCTAGTTGTCGAGGGTCTCCATGAAATTTTTGGCCACAGACTCCGTTTGGAGCCTTTCGATGTCAAATTTTCGTTGAGCGCTGGTCTTCGTCGAATAAGCTTTTGACATGCGACATCGATTTATGAGATTAATCAAATAGCAATCCGAGTTACAATTGGCTCCTCGAGGCACAATGTTGTTGGATCAGAACATGGTCGATCTGACCATATGTGTTGTCATTATGCGTCGATGTGGGAAGCAACTTGAACGTATAGCTTGATTTCTGCTGCATGCAAAGCTGATCAGGCGTTGAATGTTTGCGTTTGTTTCATCGTGAAAGCTTTATCCTCCAGTCGTTCTCCGATAAGATAGCTCTCTGCCAACTTTAGGATTTAAATCACTCAGAATTATTTTTATGTCGTTTGTACGCAATAAGTTTTAGAAGGCTTCCTACGTTTCTTTGTCCTTTTTCTTTGTACAAATTTTGATAAATTTCTTTTTCATAAAGATCGCATACACCGTTCATTAACTGGCTGAAAGTCAATAACGATTTGAACTTCCTACCCACAATGAAGGCTATTCCAAATGCCCACTTTCCAGCAGGCTACTTCTTTTTGAATATTGTGAGGTATATCGTATTTTGAATGTCAATTCTAGTCGTGTTCGTTTCCTGAATTGTCAGCATGTTTAATCTATATTGGCTGACCTGGCTCCTAACAGTGCCAGGGTTATTAGGTGATCTGGCATTCCAGGACCCAATGCCATAATTCTTTTTTCGGATGTGAGGTCGTTGCCGTAGGCCCAATCCATTCCGAAGCTCTGCTGCGGGTTTCGAAACTATTAAGGGTTTTTTTTACGAATAAGGAGTTGACCCGTTACCCAACCTTCACTCCGGTGGTATGGTGATTCCGCCATGATTTCATGATGATTACTTTGATTTCGTTATCAGACGGACTCGCTTTTACCCTCGTAGGTCCCCATAAAAGAGGTGAAGTAGGAATAAATAGCAGAGCAGTAGATGAATTTACAGTCATTGGCATTTCTTTGGATTCAATTTCCCATCATTGGGGAAGCAGTAAACCCAATACTCGACTCCGAAATCATTTGATATCGTTTATTCGTGAGATTTGGGATGAAGAATTATGGAAGCTATATGTTGGGGAAACAAGGGGATCCTTCCTCCTTTCTCAACCGGGCTTGGGACCATCTAGAGTGAAGTCAAATCGGATGCTGATGACGGTAACTAAGGAAACGACCAATTATCAGCTGCTATAGTTGAAAAGAAGAAATGACCACAGACGTACTTTATAACGAAATAAATTTTTTAAGATGTCCTGTTGAATTCTGATGAAACCGAAGTATAGTTGATTGGATGATGGGAGATAGTTGGAAGGGATTTGGATCCGAGGGAATGTGATTTCAACCCGAACCCCGTATGAGGGATGATGAATGAGTTGAACTGTTGGAATGATGACTTGAAGATGACGGACGAGTGATGAGTCGAAGTTGTCTATATCGCAGAGGAGAGGACGGACAGATGCGAGTACTGTTGTAGTCGCCAAATGGGGTTCCAAATGGTTGGGAATCTGGAGCGTACAGAGAGAAAGCTGAGGGAAGCCGATCTAATGGATTAAAGCTGCTAAGATGAATCGGTGGACTGATTGTTGACTAAGGACTTGACTTGACTAGAAGCAGGGAGTGGACTTAAAATTGATGGACTGACGTGTATGATGAAGGTTAGATTAAAGAAGAAAATGTTGATAAAGAAGACGTTGGTGAAGAAGATGTCAATGAAAAAATTGATAAAGACCTTGTTGTAGAAGATGATCAAGAAAATCATGGAAACGATTATGAAAACGATGGTAAAGAAAATAATTAAGAAGATATTGATCTAGAAGATAATTCTAAAGATCATAAAAATAATGATAAGGAAGTTGCCAAAGAAGATGATGGAGAGAAGAATGAAGAGGATGGTGAAGATGATGTTGAAGAAGTTTATGACGAATTTGTTGTAAAGTGAAGTGAAAGTGTTGTAAAGTGAGTCGATCTACGTAAGACAGACTGGTAGACGACTAAGATTACTGAACGTGACGAACTAAATGTCGTGGTAGATGTAGACGAAGTGGAGTTCAATATATTAAGCATTTGGGAAAAAACCGAATTGCCAAATCAACTTGTCCATGGGGTGGATGCCAGACAAGTATAGTAGCTAAGCGTGGAAGTCGAAATGTAGTAGAAATTGTGACTTTAATGTTGAAGTACATGTTTTTACAGTCGGTAACCCGGACCCTATTAACTACTGCTATAGGACTCCGGGTGACGCAGAGGAGCTGATGGTCTAGGCTTCGGCGTGTTCCATTCAGTCTTTGGGGAGTCCGGTCCCCACCTCCCCGAGGTGTTGAGGAACGGCATTCAGTCCCGTGTTCCTGGAGCAAAAACTGAGTATTTTTCTCCGACAGTATAGAAGCGCGTCCTGATCAAAGGTTTATCAGAACCACGGGTTTGGGAGACGTCCATGATAGGTTAATGTCAGCCCCCACACGGTGAGGGGTGTATTCTTGCCTGAAACGTGGTGGTTGTGGTTTCGAAGGCTAGAGAGTAGGGTGACTATTCACCAGTTGTATTCGGGAATCCAGGAAGCTTTAAATAAATTAAGACCCGGGACTGAAACTTGTTTCAGATCTTAGAGGTGGGGGTTAATACATTGTTCGAACCCTGCCAATGGAGACCGTGTTATTAAGCCATCAAGACAGGTGTCCACGTAAAACAACTCAATGTCATTGAGCAGGGAAATGAAGAACAATATTTTGCCATCCTCAGAGCTGTTGGACACAACCCTTAGTGAATCTGAATATACTGCAACAATCAGCAAAGATAGATTCGGATTTCTTCTGGTATGGCTGCAATTCGAAGTTCGAAGCACAAAAAACGGATAAATTTTCCCAAATAAGAGATATTTCTGAGTTTTTTTTTAATACAGTGCAAAGAAATGTACAAACCGTGATCTGACGTTACGTAAAATGCACAGTTGATTTCATTTCATGGCCGGTTCCCTTTTTTTGTTATAGAGATAAATATTGTGTCAATATGCGATGTGAAAACGTAATACGTTATTGATGCATAACTATGTAAAACAGCCACGTCCCTACCAGTGAGCTTTGGGTGGTAACTATGGTGGGCTTCTAACGAAGACAATTCATAGAACTAATCGAAATATGACAGGTGATAATTGGTTTACCAATGGCCAAAGAGCTACTTTGGAGCCGATGAAAATTAACTGTAATGGCCACATTGAGAAGTAACAAAAAAGAAGTTCTTGCGGAGCTCGAACATATATGATCACGTCTGGTTGGACCATAAATGTTTGGTTTTCATGAGAAACTTACTTTGGTCAGTTATGAGCCGTAATCTCGTAAGACGATACATTACTATCTACAATGCATGAAGAGCCTTCGATTGGTCAAGTCACCAAAAAAAATCAGTAATAATAGAAGCGTACAATGAGAGAAAAGAAGCGGTGGACACTTTTTATCAAATGAACGCTCACACCAGGTGTTGGTCCTTTTGCGTGTCTTTTGGTATTTTGACTGAAACCTCTCATTGTAACGTTTCTAAATTGAGTCGCATGAGTTTGTGCAATTTTTGGAGCTTTTGGAGCAAGGTAAGTGAGAATCCCTTTAATAACTTCTATCGATTTACCCCGCGAAACAAGTTAAAGAGGTTTTCGTAGTGTTTAACAGCTGTGTTATCAGCTTTTCCGGTTTACTGGAAAAGCTTCACTTGTGAGCATGGTTTTAGTGATTTCAGCATTATTCTTTCTGAAGTTGGAACTCACTTTGTTGCTGAGCAATGGGGAGGCCTCATCTATCCATTCGTTGCCTATTAAAAGGCGAAAGTTTCTGTTATAGAGAACTGTCTTGGCTTCTTTCAGTGAGAAGTTCTTTGTTGACATTATTTTGAGTATCTCATCATATCTTATCTATTTTGGACAGCTCTTGATGATCGCAATTTGATCTTTAGATCAACATGAGAAGCATACAGCTGCGCATGTATTGTCATATTCTTATTTAGCTCACTTATTACATCTCGATAAGTTTTCTCTGCAGAAGTTTTGTTTGTCAAGTTTTGCTTGTCTGTGACATTTGTTCCACTGGATGTGTGGAAAGATTATTCAACTCGAATAATCGTGTAGCCGAACCAACTTGCATCGGAAAGTTAAAGGTTTTGTTGGGGTGGATCCTTTTTGCTATTATTATCTTCGTCGATTACCACATTGATGAAATTTTCCGTATTGTCAACCGAAACAGTTATGCTGTCAATGATATTCGTTTGCCGACATTTGAATATGCTAACCTAACTTTTGTTTGGAGTTGACTGTTTCCCTGTTTGTTACCAGAACTGGGCTTTCTTTGTTTTGTCCTTGTCAATTGAATAAATTTGACTTCGGTTACGTCGCCCGGATCAGGCGGGACGTTCATGTCTTGTATCCCCTTTATTTTAACATCAAAGCTTTAAATTACCTTAGGTAATTTAGTTCCAATCGACCCGGCTACGTCGCTATGTTACTTGTCACCAAAAATTTACAATTTATATCTCACCAGTTAATGATTAAACTTTTAGACCAATTTGAATAAAAGGGAGTGGACTGAAAATGAAACATGTGACAACTATTTTCCCTTTGTTCTGCTTAGCTTATAGGGGTATGCGTCCTTACTCTACCGAGATTGGGTGCAGAACTTATATACATGCTTGATTTACTCACAAAAAAGTTTCGAATCTTCAAAATGTTACCTTCAATCATGGTTTAAAAATTATGATATATATAATACATATGTTAAAAAATTTCGATATTTGAGAGTGTCATGGACCCTAATGATAGCATCACACGAGAAAGCACGAAAATACAGTCGCAGCGCGATCTACCAAATGCTGCATCCAATTTGGAAAAAGTAAAGATACCTTGAATAATTCTAAATCGATTCCGCCGTCAACCTTATTTTGGAGATAATGGTAGTATGGACCATAAATCACTTTTCTCAGCATTTATAACAGTCTGCCCTCTCATATCCCCACAAAATTATAAGGCCAACATTTTGAGTTTCACAAATTTTGTTTAGGCTTGTTGCAGATACATTTGAAAAATTTGAGTGAATTCGTTAAGCAGAGAAGCAGATAATAGCACCGACAAACGATACCTAAGGATAAAAATGGAATTTTCTTTGAATATAGGATTGACTATTTTGATTTCACAATACAAGGTCTGTCTCAAAAGTTCCCGGACTGATCAAAAATAATGAAAACTGACAGTGGCATCTACCCTGGAAAGATAATCTACATAATATACGGATACACTTTTGAAAAATTATTCTCCAGCTCTGGGCATTGCTTGTTTTTATGATGTCTCATTCCTAGATTGTACCTTTCCTGGGATGAATGCGCCGTTCAGCACAGTGTCTGCATTTTCGGGATATAGTGATTATATGGCTAAAAATAACGCATGATTATCTTTAAAGTGAATGTGTTGTGATATTTTTGTGATTGCACTCAGTTACTATGGCCAGCAGAGGCTTACGAGACGATGAAATCCTGGCTAGTTTGTTACAAAGGGACGATGATGGTCATTTCAGTGATACTGATAGTGAAATTGAAAGCCATATAAGAAGATGACATTGAAATGTGAAGATGACATTGAAAGTGATGTAGAAGAAGCCTTTAAAGATGAGATCGCTGAAGAACTACTAGTTGATGATAATGAACTAGTTGATCGCGGGGTTCATTATCTACTCTTCGTCGAGTTATATCTTTGTCGCAGAAAACTATCAAAGGCAAAAATAAATATTGCTGGTCGACTTCGAAGCCTGATAGGCACAGCCGCCGAGTTTCTGCATTGAACATTGTTACAGCTCAAAGAGATCCGATACGCATGTACCGTAATCGATGTTATCCCACTTCATGGTTCGAAATATTTTCACTGAAGAAATAGTCAGTGAAATCGTAAGATGGACGAATGCTAAGATATCATTGAAGCAAAAGGAGTCTATGACTGTTGCTACATTTCGGGATACGAGTAGAGATGAAATACGCGCACTATTTGGAATGCTGGTAATGACAACTATGAGAAAAGATAATCACTTGTGTACGGATAAGCTTTTCGACCAATCGTCATGAATGATTTATGTTTCGGTGATGAGTCGCGATCGTTTTGATTTTTTAATAATATGTTTTCGGATGGATGACAAACGCATACGCTCCACACATCGAGCTACTGATATGATTCCGCGTCCAACCTCGGTAGAGATAGGTAGCAGAACAGTGAAAGCCAAGCGAATCAGGAAAGTGAACAGGAAAGCACAGTTGCCAAGTGGTCCATTCCCAGTAATTCCCCTTTGTTTAATTGTTTGTAGCTGCCAATATTGGTTAGGGAGAAGATTTCCCTCGTGCGTTTCTGGGTGAAAATCGAACGCAAGGATTTGGAAAAGGAATCATAGTACAAGGTAATTGTTTGAAGATTTGATGAAATTATGGAGGAAAAAGTGAAATTAAAACTCCCGCCTGACCCGGGTGACATGAACACGGACGAAATGACAGAATGGACAAGAATTAAACGGAAAAGACAGCAACTGGAGGTAACAAACACAGCAAAAAATAAGCAGGACCTAGAAAACGCAGCGGACAAACACAAGAAAGACAATAATCCCAAAGCTAACTCTGGTAGGACAACCCTGAGCACAAAGTCAACCCCCAACAGTTTTGAATTTAATCTGGCCGCATGTTCGCAATCGACGAACAATGACAGCATCACGGTGTCAAGTGACGAGATAGAAATATTTATCACAGATAACTGTGAAATGAGTGATGAAACTCTCAACAACGAACGGTGTACCAACAACCAGGCCCTAGACACCCCAAAGGTACAAAATCTAATGCAAACCACGGACCCCTCCCCCCCAAACAAAACTGTCAACAAATATGCTGCAGAAGACCCCAGGAAAACCTTCCCAGTCATCTGTGAGAGGCTAAGTGAAGGGAATGAAAGAAAAAGGCTCAACGCATTAATTTTCTATTCACTTAATAAACGCATAGGAATCAAAAACATTATCAACGTGAATAATTTAGGTTATAATAAGATAAAACTTAACTTTCAGACTGCCAAAGATGCTAACGACGCCATAGAAAACAATGAAGCTAAGAATGTAAACATTAAGCTATTCATTTCCAATAATTTTCTAGTTAGGTACGGCATCATTAGAAACATTCCCTACGAAATCACAGAAGATGAGATAAAAAAGGAAGCTTTTGCGTGCAATAAGATTGGGAACAGATTGGATAAAATTCAAATCCTGGAAGTCAACAGACTAAAACGAAGGGACACGGAACAACCGGAAAAGCTAATTTCCACAAAATCAATGAAAGTAACATTCTCGGGTGAGGAGCTTCCTGATGCTATCTGGTTCGGATACACGTCCATTAATGTAGAATATTATCTATTTAGACCAAGACAATGTAGTAATTGTCTCAGATTGGGTCACACAAAAAATTACTGCAGAGACAACGCACCTAGATGCATAAGATGTGCAAAAACAGAGTGCAATAAAACATGCACGGAAACGATCTGTTTCCTATGTGGGTCAAACGAACATACTGCGATAGACAAAAGCTGCCCAAAATGGTCAAGATATGAGGACGAACTCAAAGTCAGTGCGATAAGAAATATTTCTCTCAAGGAAGCAAGAACAGCAATTTACAATAACAACTTCCACATCTTGAAAGACAATGAGTCAATGGACGAAGCATTCCCATTACTAAATCGCAAACAAAACGTCAATTTCAGAAACAATAATGCTGAAATAAACAAGAGAGTGCTCAGGAACACCTATGCGCAAGCAGTGACGTCCACTCCCAATAATAAGAAAAACAATCACAACCCCTGGCTAACAGAAAAAACCCAAACTTAAACCCCACAAGAACAAGCGGTAAAAAACTATACTACTACCCCAGTGTATAACCACCCTTCAGCCCACAAAACCAACGAAGTGGATAATTAATCAATTACACCAATTAATAAATGTTATAAAGAACACCACGTCACAGAATATTGTACCAACTTACCAATTCACATCCCTCACAGAAACGCTCCATCAAGTTTTAAACTCATTATTACCACAAATAGACCGAACTAAAGCCGAAATCGAACAGGCCAATCAACTCAAGAAGACAGGCAGCCAAATCTAAATCTTAATCTAAATATGAACAAACTAAACTTTCTCCAACTAAACATACAAAGCCTTATCAAGAACAAAGATAACCTGGAATTAGCTCTAAGCCAACTAAAAATAGATATAGCAATTTTACAGGAACTATGGACCGCAGAGGACAGGAACATCAGAAGCCTTAATAATTACAACATAGAATGCAAACACAGACCTGATAGAACTGGAGGAGGAGTGGCCATAGCTGTTAAAAAATCCATCAAATACAAAAGTATCCCTACCAACAACAAATCAGAAATATTAGCTATAGAAACTACAAATATCACCCCGAACCTTATTATAGCCTCTATCTACATCCCACCGGATACAGATAAAAATACCTTCAACCAACAACTGGAACAATTCATCAGGATGAATAGTAGCAACAAACCAATGATCATCGGTGGGGACCTGAATGCTAGGCATAAAATGTGGGGAGACACTCTCTGCTGCCCAAAAGGAAAAATTCTAAAGAACATCATCAACACACATAAATTCTACCTACTCAATTCGGGAACTCCGACATTTCACAGACTACTTGCCAACGGAAAAACTCACAGATCCAATATAGATATCACTCTCTCAAACTTCCAAATCGAAAGTAGTCAATGGAAAGATGCGAGAATAATAAAATCTCAAAAAGTGAACACAGCACCATCACCTTCCAAATAGATATCAACAGCATCAACACTAATAGACTCATTACATATAATAGAAATAGAATCCAAAAACAACTGGAAGACTCCACACTTCCCAAAGACCTAGAAAAAGCCCTACAAGTTATCAACCGTACCATCATAGAAAACTCAAACGCAAACGCTGACTTCAAATACTCTCCGAAATCATGGTGGAACAAACACATCAAGAAATTATGGAAACACAAACAAAAGTGCTGGAAAAACTTCACAAAACTTAAGAATTCCTGGAACTACCAAAGGCTATGGAGAGCAGAAACTGAATGGAAAGAGGCTGTGAAATCAGAAAATAGGAAAACCTGGGAAACCAAATTCAACGAACTCAACCAAAAACCCAATAACAAAGAGTTCTGGAGACTAGTGAGCAACTTCAAAAATAACACGATAGGCAAAACAAAAACACAATGGGATCCCACCAACAACCAAGAATTCTTAAAGATGATCAAAAGGAAACACACAGCAACATCATACCCAATCACCCACAACTCGGCCACAACCTCACCCCCTACAAAGGATTTCACGTTGCAAGAACTGGAAGACGTTCTCAATGCACACAACACAAAGACATCACCAGGTCCTGACAAAATAGAATATAACACCATAAAAACCTTAACTAAGAACAACAAGGAAAATTTTTTAGAAGCAATAAACTGTAGTTTCAAAAACATCAACATTCCACAGTCCATAAGAAAGATAAGAGTCGTGCCAATTCCTAAGAAAGACAAACCACCATACCTTATGGAAAGCTACCGGCCGATTTCCCTCCTGAGTGTACCCCTAAAGATCATTAACAACCTCGTCAAGATCAGGATCAACAAACACATTGAGGAAAGGAGTTTACTAAGCGATAACAGTTTTGCATACAGACAAGGATCAATAAATCTGTGTATCAACAAGCTTCTCCACAAAACAGCTAGAAGTAAACAGTTTAAATACATGGCCATCATCTGTGACATTTCTAACGCATACGAGAGAGTAGACATCAGAACCCTAATGCAAGCACTTAAGGATTTTAACATCTCAACACCGTATATTGACTGGATTGTAAATTTTCTGAAACTAAGAATCCTCACCCTAGATGATAATTCAATAGAAATAGATAATGGTCTACCCCAAGGAGATGTTCTCAGCCCCCTTCTGTTTAACATTTACACCCACAAACTCCACAACATCACCAACTCAAATATCACCCTCTTACAATACGCGGATGATTTCATCATTTTAAGCAAAGGACGGAACCTTTCAGAGACTCTCCTCAACCTACAAAGCGGTTTCAAACATTTCCAGAACATAGCGAAAAATTTGAACCTAGAACTTAATGAAAACAAAACTTCAGCGATCCAGTTCTATCACAACAGACCACCACAACAACATGTGTACCTGAACGGTAAAACTATCAGATGGGTCAAAAACTTCACCTTCTTAGGCAGAGCTCTGAACTACAAAGGCAGTGTCAGGGATCAACTAGCGAACACGAACAAGAAAGCTGAGTTATACAACAGAATTATCAAAAAGTTGTCAAGTCCCAAGCATGGCCTAAGGCCCTCAAAAGCAATCAACACATTCAGGGCGATAATAAGACCCCAACTAGAATCAAATATTGCAAACATGTAAGATGCGCCACAATACCTGTTTCAGAAGATAGATGCACATAAAGCCACCACACTGAAAAGGTGTCTAGGAATCCCACAAACGGCGTCAAATACGATCACACTAGCCATGGCCAAAGAACTCCCTTCCAGTTATAGATCATACCTACTTACAGCGAAAGAAATTCTAAAGAACCTACATAATAGTGAATTCAGAAAACTCCTCACAGAGAAAGTCAATTCCAACTACACCTCAATATACAGAAAATTCCGTGAGATGTTTGACAGTACCTGCTGGGGTGAGATCAACACATCACCAAAGAACCTCTTCTTTCAACTAAACAGCTCAGAAAACAACTTAGTTGATAACATGCCCCCTCTAGACCACAATGACCTCATAAACTCCATTTCGACAGTGGTAAACACTTACATTCAAACCCATGAGATTTTCTGCACAGATGCGGCCAAAACCTCCCTGGGTACAGGGTGCGCCATATATCACCTCAACTCAGAAACAACAAAACTATACAAAGTCAATAATAACGCCTCAGCCAACAACACCGAAATCATGGCAACATTCCTTGCCATCTCAGAACCCCCTATCAACAGTAGTAGAAATGTCATTGTGTTCACAGACTCGCAACATTACATTCGCGAACTAGCGTCCAACAAAAACATCAAATACGTCCCCTCAAGAATGAGGAGGTACTTCAATGAAAATGACAACAGGATTTTCACCTTCTACTGGATCCCTAGAAACTGTGGATGGACCCCCCTTGAACTGACGGATTCTGCGGCCAAGAGAGCGATTGAGGAGGGAAATGATGCACCCAATTACACTGAATGGGACGATACCCTAAAACTAATTCTAGAGAAAATTAAGGAAGAAGAAATCGCAGATTACAAAGATAAAGCAAAGAATCTCAAGGACTGCCCATGGCTCAAAAGCGAACTCCTGTTTGACAAAAAACCCTGGTTCCACTACATACAACTGGACAGTAATACTACCAAACAGATGAACCGAATACTCACGAACAGAGCGTACAACAAAACAAGACTACTGAAGGCAAAAATAGTTTCATCTGACCATTGCAGTTGGTGCAATGGTCGAGATGATCTAGAACATCAAATCTTCAAATGTGCCAACTTTGAGAATCTGAGGAACAAATTCTCACTATTCAAAGAAATTTCGTCTTTAAATAAAATATTCAAATCAAACAGAAAAAACCACATCTGGCAACTGGGCAAATTTCTTGAGGAAGCCAAGGCAGAGCTGTAACCATCCAATTCTCTCCCCCTAACATCATCATTTTAAACATTTTACATTATCTCCATTAGATACATCATACTAACCTACCAAACACAAATTACTAACAAACTAACCAAGTCTAACAAGCTACAACAAAGTAAACCAGAACGACCCCAAAAGGGGCACAGTCAATAATCTGCCACAAGGCACTAAGATCAAAAACGCTGGCTAATGTGCACGGCACCATAGCCAATACCACCTACCATAGTGTAGGACGAGGAAAAAAAAAGCTACCGATATCTTCAGTCCTATCCGCAAAATATGGGATCTTTTAATTTACAAATGTGTAAGCAGTTATACTCCGAGAGCTCACGTGACAGTTGATGAGCAGTTGCTTGGATTTCGAGGTCAGTGTCCATTCAAAATATATTTACCCAGCAAGCAAAGTAAGTATGGCTTTAAAATCTTGATGTTGTGTGATAGTGGCACAAAATATATGGTTAATGCAATACCTTATTTGGGAAGAGGAACTAAGGCAAGCGACATACCTCTCCGAGAATATTTTGTCAAAGAGTTTTCGTGGCGCCTATATGGCAGTCGTCATATTATATGTGACAACTGGTTTACCTCGATTCCGTTGGCTGAAAAATGCTTCAGGAGCCATATAAGTTGACAATGGTGGAAACTGTGCGGTCCAATAAGCCCGCGATACCTGAAGAAATGAAAAACAGCCGCTCTAGTCCAGTGGGAACATCAATGTTTTGTTTAGATGTGCCCCTTACTTTGGCATCATATGAAGAAGATGCTTCCATTGACGAATTTCCGGAAAACCTCAGATGATTATGTATTATAATCAAACGAAGGGTGGAGTTGACACACTAGATGAAATGTGCGCACTTATGTCTTGCAGTAGGAAGACTTATAGATGGCCCATGGCTGTGTTTTACGGAATAATCAATGCTGCATGCGTAAATGCTTATATTTTATACAGTCATAACGTAAGCAGCAAAGGTGAGAAGCCCTTAAATCGAAATACTTTTATAAAGAAGCTGAGCATGGAACTTTCATTGCCGTTTATGAGTACGAGATTACAGGTCCCAACTTTAAAAAGATATCTGCGCAAAAATATATGCCAAACCTTTTCAAAAGATACTCCCGGTTCAACGAGAGATATTGTAGAAGAACCTGACCCAAAAAAAAGTTTTTACTGTACGTATTGTCCTTATCAAATAAGACGCAAGGCAAGCGTATCTTGCAATAAGTGTCGAAATGTGATATGTCGCGAATACAACATTGATGCGTCAAAACTGTGTGTAAATAATTTTTATACCGATATACATATGTTCTTGAGATACTTTTAACGTTTAGTATTAAAATGAAAAAGTGGGATATTTAGACAAAGAAAAATGATTTTTTGATGAAATGTTAAGCTAGAGTTCTGTTTTGTTCCTTTTTAGAAAAGTTTAGAAATTTGATGTTTTGTTTGCCAATGAATAAAAATATATTCACTAATTATCATGGGTTTTATTTGATTTGTATTCAAATATAAGAACTCAATTAGTTTATTCACATCAGTAAAGAAAGTCGTACACAGCAGACAATTGAAACTTATGCGTGAAACTTACGCATGATTATCTTTTCCGTACAGCTAAATATGATTATCTTTACAGGGTTAAGATCTTTCCGTCGTTTCATCTAACATCCATCATAGACATTGTCAAAACTTCATGGCATTTGGATGAAACGAATCCAAAACATTGCGCTCTAAGTGACAGTACACTTGTATCATCGATCGAAAAATGAATGTTTAACAAAGAGCGAATGTTAAATTCTGTATAACAGTCGGTAAGACGGCAACCCAGACGCAAGAAAAGATGTAAAATGCTTATGGTAGTGAGTGATTACCTCGTAACTCTATCTTCGAGTGGTTTAAACGTTTTAAAGAAGGCCGGGATGTGCTGGATGACGTCCAAGATCGGTTGTGGACGAAATGAATTTTGCACTTGTGCGTGAATTTATTAAAAATGTTCCAAAATTCTCATTGTTATATGGAAATGTTCCGTATGTACCCGTGAGTCGATTCTTCGCATTTTGACGAGCACTTGGGCCTCAAAAAGATTTATGCACGATTCGTTTTCACAAGCTACCCGATGACCAAAAAATGCTTCGCATTCAACATTACAAAGATTTGATTAAGAAAGACGAAAAGGATCCAAACTACCGAAAATCCATTGTTACGGGTGACGAGACGTGGTGTCATCAATATGATCTCGAAACCAAGCGACCCAATGCCAAATGGCAGCATCTGGATGACTCTAAAACCAAAAAATCGCATTTGGAGAAGTCAAAAGTCAAATCAACGTTGATTTGCTTTTACAATTCCAAGGGAATTATTCACAAAGATTTCATTCCACAAGGCCAACAGTTAATGTTGTGTTTTATCTTGGCTTTATGAAGCGTTTTCTTTCGTGAATGCGTCGTGTTCGGCCAGAATATCGTGAATGTAGAAATTGGCGTGTTACATGCTAATGCGCCGGCTGATCGTTCAACGGTTGTGACCGATTTTTTGGATAAAAAATGGCGTTCTTTCCTTCCATCAAATACTCGCTGTATTGGCTGTTAGGGCATTTTTTCCTTATAATGTACTTTAAAATTCGTACAGATGAGGCATTGCCGACGCGATATTACGGTTGCGGACAATGAACTTACCTAATTATCTCGAATTGATCACCTGGAAGAACTAACGAAGAATCAGAAGAAGTCAATGCATATAAAAAGAAATCTATATTCACAAATTTTTTTTATTGATACAACTTAATAACCACAATTGAGATGATACTAATGAATAAGCAAATATAATAAAAATTATACAATAGTAGTAATAATATAGTAGTAATTAGTCATCTGTGTCACATTTTATATTCAATTACTTAGAAATTTAGAACAGAATATCTAAAAACAAAAATCGAACAATTTTTACAAATTTTCAATCGAAGTATTTTATTTTCATTTTCATGTTTGCATTTCCAGATTACCGGAGAATTCATAATTCATTCTCTCCTACTGTCACTCCTCGATTCCCTTACAATTGCTCACATTCCGCTTGTTTTACGAGTGACACTTCGCACTTAAATCAATTTCCCCTAGCTTAAAGTCATATATTCTAATCAACCATAACATACACACTACTCAAAGAAAGCTCTATCTTGCTCAGATCTGTTATGTTTTTACTTTACCGTAAAACTAAAAATATTTTCAATCGCAATCGCTCTAACGAAATTCATGTTTATGTATATTCCTTCGGAAGTAAATTCACATTTGTCTGCGTCTGCTAGGCACAGTAGGGCCCGAACGATGGTGTATTTAAATACTGTTAAATCGTGTATTAGATATTGTAGTTCGCAACGCAAACACATGTAAATGAACAAAAATTTAGCATTACTTAACTACACTAAAATTCCGGCGATGACTTCAACTCTACGTAAGTTTTGTTGAAGCAAAATTATTTGATTCGTATAAATTGTTAGGAAGATTTCAATGATATTCTATCAAAGTTTAGAATTAGTTTAATTCACATACATGCATTTAGCTTTAGCAGAGACTCCTTCGAACTCCTGTTTATAAAATTACGCCGTTGCTAAATACATGCTTGAAGCTAAAAGACTCACATCAGTCATGCAGCCCGAAAACTTGCAAGTGTTTTATCGAGACGTTTTTAAGCGTCCTGTTTGTAGTCGAGTATAATGATGGGCAAGTATAGTGACCTTTGAGCATCAGTCAATGATAAAAAAATTTAACGATTAGTTAAATTAGTTTGCAACTCCTACGGAGGCACTGTCGCATTTTCTCGTTACCTCATATCCAGAGAAATTATTGTATGAAGCGAAAAGGAAAACAAGTGCCCGTCTATTAAACAACTTAAAAACTAGCGTCGAATTCACGTTCGACCTACGAATTTTCACAGATAAATTATGGATAACTCCGAACTTCAGCTTGAACATAGACTAGGCAGTTAATGCATTTTCGAATAAGCTCAGGCAATAACAAAGTAAAAAGAACTATCCTTAGCAATAAATTGGCGGCTTGCAGGCAGTCAAATTATAAAAGCAAGCCACAGCTGATACGAATGCATCACACTTGCAAACGATTTAGTGAGATAAGATTATATTTCATCACTCAGCGTTTCCCTCTGTTTTCCTTGGAAGTTCAACTGCTTCCCTCATTCACTTTGTTAAATCGTGTTCTATCAAAAGAAACATAAGAGACTCGAAAATAAAACTCCACATAAATCTGATATAAATTTGGTGTTAGGTAAAGGTATGTGGGACCCCGTTTGAATTGCCCTCAGAACTCGGTTGCAATAAACTTTAATCAGCCGGCTTGACATACTTGAATTTAGACGGGTTATACTTCCTTCGAACAAATTTCAAATTTCTACCTCGAAAGAAAGGCCCGGATTTAACAGGTTTAGTGTTCAAGTTCGACTGTACAAGGATAGGGGAAGACGTAGAATGCATTGCAGCAAGCTTTTGCTGCTCATGTTCAGCACTTCTGTTACTGTCATTGTTATCCTGACCACCGGATGAAACTGCCTCACGTCTAATCAACTTGTAACGACTCTTATCGCGAAAAGCGCCATTCTTTTGCGCACGAACTCGATTTATGTAGAATAACTTTCGTTGAGTAGTTGCTTTCGACACAGTTGGTTTGGGTTGCTTATTCAATGTAAATAATTTTCTACTGCGTAAGCTAATTAATAATTTGCGTGGTGTCGGCGTAGACGTCCTTGTCGTATTCTCAGTACTGTTCGTTAACTCCGATATTAATGCTGAGTTGTCTGGGGCGGTATGAACGCTGGTAGTTGAAGCATTAGCATTGGTAGCCTTGCGGTCAATAGTAGCAACGTTGAATGGTACGTAACGGCCTTTGGTTGGGGTTGTTTCAAATGTCTGAGTGTCCAATTTATAAGTATTGTATTCGTTAGCTGGCATTTCCTTCCTTTTTATATTTTTGACTATTTGCAAATCATTTGTATCCTTGTCCGTATTATCACTGTCATTAATATTGCTCTTTTGGTTGTTTTGGCGAGATGTAGAAAATTTTTCATGACTGTTGTTGATAGATGTGGAAGCCGCTCCGTCATTTTGGTCAGACTCTATTAACGTTGTCCTTGTCATTGTAGTCGTCGTCCGAATGCTATTATTAGAGTTTCTGGCCTTGAGCCAACGCATGATTTTATGAGGATGACCTACCGCTGTTGCGTTCGTCGCATTGCCGGTCTTGCCTTCCGACGCATGATTACTGATTGTGACGACCCGGGAGTGGGTGTTGCCCTTTATAAAGAAAAAAACAACCAGTTAATACAATTGATACAATATTTTTAACTAAGTAAATACTTTAAATAACTTTATGCAGTCATAAACAAAATGATATATTCGATTACAACACAGGTAACAAGGTCAATTGCATCGAGGGTGTTGTTTTCATTTTCTATCATTAATTGTAGAATTGAATTGAGAATAGAAATGAATTGATAAAATTGAGTTAATTATGATTGAGTTATAAATCATTATGAATTTCAACTTTTAAATTATCAAAGTTAATTTATACTATTGTTGTTTTTATTTTTTTATTATTAAAGGTCAATTTACAACGTTATTAGATAAAAAATTCTTTGATTTATTGCTGCAGGCCTCTGCATATTTATTTTCGAATTTTCCTACGCATCTTCAGTTCTGTTCGTTCAATATTCAAAATAGAATTACTGCAATATAACCACCGTCTTTTTATTAGTTTCAGCAACTACTTTAAAGTGGAGTCTTGTTTGGTGTCAAAACGTTGTTTTAAGCTTCCATATGGTCTGTACGATATGATACCACTCAACTTCGTATATAACGGATCGCTTGTATTCTTCACTGTGTATAAGTCATATAAACCCACTTCTGGTAACATACATGGCAATTTTTTTTAGGCTTTAAATAAATTTTCGCCATTTCCTCACGTATGCTGTTACCAGAATGATGCGTATACGATCTCAGATTTAATTATAGATTTAATAACTTCATTGTGTAATCTGGATTAATTGTAATTTGAATCTGAGTGTAAGTTAATCCGCTAGTATAGAAAATGCCTTTTTAATCGCTTAAAACATGTCAGCTAATGTGCCAAGTAAACTCTTGAGCATCCAGAAAGGAAGGAAATACCAAACTAAGATCCATATCAGAATAATGTTAAAGTTACAAAATCAATAAGAATAATTTATTTACCGAAACAAGCAAACTGTTCCAGCCGAAATATGTCGAACGACGTGTTGTCGTAAACTGCGAGACCTAAGATGTTGTTTGAACAGCAGAAAAGGAAATCATTGATATATTGTAGCGCAACTGAGATTGCAAAAACAATAACACGACTATAAAGGCAACATATCGTCAGGAAACTCAGACAATGCATCGACATCCTCGGGTTACATTTTGGCGATCCGGTGAAATCCTACTTCAAAACACTAAAATGAAGTCCTGCCCCAATTATGGAATTTATGACATAGACCTTCCAGATTATTTTCATTTCGATTGATGATGCATGGACTGTCCAAGCAGAGCTTCAATGTTTATGAAGAAACTAGAAAATAAATCCTAAGATAGCCTCAATAAATGTTTTGCTTTTTAAATGAAATTCATATTCTGAAAGATGCATGCAGAAGAACCAAGAAAGATGAAATAAAGTAGATGTTGGTGACGGGCGACTCTGAACGACATACATAAATATTTTCAATTCAGCAGAAATTTAAAAACAAACAGGAAAAATTTGTCCAATTTTTCACTTATTCTTAATCAAATGATGGAAATTTAATACAAAATCGACGCAAAATCGCATGAAAAAATTATTTTGATAAATTTGATAGCAGATCCGTAGAATCACGGGAAAAGTCGATCACGATACATATCACAAGGTGATAATCGTCGATTTTGAAAATGGCTTCGAACTCTGCTCTCATCGCAAGAAGAATAGGCAAATATGCTACAGTTGTAACGAAGTTTCGTAACATACAGAACATTATTCAACAGTTTTCTAACATACAACGATGAAGGCGACAACGGAAACTAACCCTTCATAAGCCTTCTTTAAAAAAAGCGCCGCTTGTAGTTTTGCACGGCCGTATTCGGTTGAAAAAAGATAGAGGCGTGTGATGTTTTCCAACGGAAATTTTCTAAATTTATTATGATTCTTCAGATGCCTGCAGATATTATTTTCAAGACATTCAAAAACAGGAAATAATGTTAAGTAAACGGCAGCATGGTAAAGGATCGGCGATAATATGAGGTGTTATCGGATTTCAAAGTCGATCGGAATTAGTGACAATAACAAAAATATTATGGTCTAATGATCATCGCCAATGCTTTGTCGAATTTTCAGCAGGATAAAACGTCTATGCACAGGGGAGGGGAAATCATTTTTTCTAAGAGAACGAACGAAATATGCAACGGTGGACTAGCTGAACACTGAATTAGATGCTAGGGTAAAATTTCTCGTTGAAAATCTAGTTTCAACTACTGTAACTCCGCTTTGTTTTTTTTTTTATTATTTTCTCCAGGTGTGCTATTATAAATTTCACTCTTCTACCGTATCTACCTGGCAGCAAATTGTTGGAACCCAATGTAACTTGATTAATTAGGAAATATAAGCGCTAAGCTATCGGTCGTTGCCTATAAAAGCGTTCAAGGACCACAAAATGAATTGCTCTGTTTTTGCGGTGCGTGTACAAGCCGCTCGTTTGATCAACTCGATGTTAAATCGTAACTTAGATCTAAATAATAATTTGCGCTGCCATGACGTCCTACTAATCAATGAAGTTTTTGTATTTTGGAATTAGCACGCTGTCAAGACTTAGCACATTTTATGTGTGAAATGAACATGTGTTTTTAGATATATGATAGGCAGTATTAGTTACACAACAGATACTGAAATGTTTCTTTATGATCTTCGAGTTTTAAGCAACAGATATTGGACATAGAAATTATAACTATGCGGTCACAACTTGGATATGTGCAAAGTACTGCGAGAAAGACTCAAAGACAAGAAATTAATTGCCAAGCCAAACAGTTAGAATTGCTCCTGCGAGATAATTTTGAAAAGACTGCTGAGGGCGGAACAAAATCGAATTATTTTCCTGGATAATGCGGTTTAAATTATCATGCAACTTTTGCAATTGAATTGTTTGAAGTTTCTAGAGTGACTCAAACGAAAAACAATAATCACATACCTATAATTTATGCAATATTATTTACACAATCATTATTATTAATAGCCACGCATATAATTTTTATAATTATGTTTTTATTATTTATATTTAAAGCGATATGATTTATATGAAGCATTGGGCACCTTTAAATAATCTATGATTGAACCCCAACAGTAGTATTCGATAATTACAGCGAAAATAAATCTCAGCAAAATTTTGTAGCAAAAAGCTGAAATTTGTGGTAAAAGTACTTGTTTTCTTCGTCTTATCATACATTAAATAAAAATTTACAAAATATAGACATGCAAAATACAACACACTCGATGCAATGTAAATGAAATATAAAACAAAATCGTTTCTATATTACAAATGAACACATCGCTTCAATTTTTGTTTCCAATTATTTATATCACACCAATCAATAAATACAAAATTATACATTAAATGCTATATTATATACAAGAAAAAATAAACAAATTAAAAATTAATTAGTACTTACGCAAAAATATTGTTAGCTGCCGGTGCAGCGGCGCTGAATTGAAAAGGCGCATTCGTAGAAGTCTGCAAGAAGAAATTGTGATTTCTTGGTTCAGAAACATGAACTTGAGCGTTTAAATTTATCGAATTGAAGAATAATGGACATATTCAATACTTTCTTCTTGTATGAAACAAAATCATCGCTTTAGAATAATATATGAATCGACAGATTACAAAGAAGCGTGAACTGATAAAAGCTGTGCAAATTGATTTGAATCAATACACAAAAACAAATTGTTCACGATCATTATTGCAGACATGAGCGAATGAGCTTGCAATTCATATGTTTTAAGTCAATTTCGAAAATTATAACTTGCTATTATGACGAGGGAGTTAATAACAAACATGGTTATTGAAAATGTCCAGCGAACACAATGTCTGGATAGCCAAAACTAAAATTACGTCCGCGCAAAAAACAAAACCTTGGGAAATAATGTGAAATATTTTTTCATATTGATTTGGAGGCAGGATTTTTGATACGTGCCAAATACATCACTCACACAAAGTAAAATGACTTCTCAGTATAGTCATTTGCAGCAATTTTTAAATACTTGGCTAAAAATAAAACAAATATGTGTTTGAAGCAAAATGTACGCAAAATACCTTAACCATAATGGCCCTAATTAAGATGTAATTGTCAATAAACGCATGGTATCTGCCGATTATTTATTTATTGTATGATATATGTAAACATCGTATGATTTAATAAAAAAATGTGTATATATATGAAGCTTTCCCGTAACCTATTTTTATCATGAAGTGATACACTAGACAGATAATTTAATCAAGTCTTTGAGTATATCTTCAATAATTGGGTCTCCTAAACACAGACCTAACAAACTTTGTCATCCAGGCTAATAGCATTAAAATCAAACAAGATATCATGGATAGCCATAATTAATAGAGATGAACAATGGAACTTAACGATTTCAAACTATAGAAACGATGTAAGACATATTTTAAAATAATGACGAATAATTCCTTTGCACTAATTTTTTGATTTAAACATTTTAACAAATGTCATAATCGCAATAAGGATCTAAATAAACACTTTATTGCTTCATTCTCGTTTAGGGGTATTGCAGTGAAGCAAGTGTTTTTGTGTTTCTGGAAATTCGGATCTTGTGTTACTTGTTGCTCAAATTTAAAGTTGTAGTTAAATTTTTGCTTTTCTTGTGATATATCAGAGGATGATGATAGTTAATTAAGTGAAGAAAAGCGAATCTTTCAGCTTGAAAGCTATGAGAATTGCTTATTAATTAGGAAAATCAATCCAAATCCGGAAAGATCACAAAGATTGAAGCTTGTGATCGACGACTAACCAAAAAAAATTCAATCATGTGAACAACAGATCCTTAAAAATTTTCATTCTTCTGGAGTGAAACTAGTTTTCATCCAAGGACAGATGTGTCTCACGAAATATAGTTGAAAAGCAGACGTGCTACTGGAAAGATGTTAAAATAACAGTTATAAAATGGGAATATTAAATGTCATTCGGGGCACAAATACGCAGAAGTTTGAAGGATCTATGCGTTTTAACGCTTCTCACGTGCCAATAGCGCAATGATTGTGAATTTTGATCTGATCAAGTCAACTTTTAAAGATCAATAAAAACTCAATAAATATCTTGTTATGAGTAGCGAGCGCACCGGATTACTTTACGTAGTGAATGGCACTGTGAGACATGACAAAAAAAAATGATTAGCGAATGGAGAACGATTAATTTTAATGTAAGATTGAGTTCCTTGCTTCACGGTTTCGATCCGTTTAAACAAACGACAGAAAAGTCCAGACATGAACTCTGTCGAATACCTTTAGGAACTTCATTATTTGAATTACAAACAAAAAATGTTGAAAAAATCAACCAAGTGTGGGACCATCATTAACAAATACATCCGCCAGAAACGGAATAAACAAATTTTTATTTTCATTTTGACAACATTTGTTTTATGGCATTATAATATCAATACTTTTTATTAACTTTTTTTGTTGGTAAAATAATTAAAAATTCCGATTAATATTGATTTATGTCCAAGCGATCGAAAATTCGAATAGGTGATTTTGATATCCTTTAAACCACTGTTTTTCTCAGATAATTTAGCAAGGGACGTCAAAGATATGCATCGAAAAGTATAAGATGAGTGAAATAAACCATACCTTAAGGGATTAGATATATTTCAAAATTTTTCAGAATTTCTCCTTCAAAAGACGATTGAGAACCTCTGCCTCGTTTGCAATCGTCAATCTATATACCTCTAAAACGAAAAATATAGAAACGAATTTCTGATGATGCGTAAAGGGTGGTTTACATGTACATGCTTTTAAAGTCGTCGAAATAGATCAATTTAGATTACATCAAAAATTTCCAACACATATGACGGTTTTTGTTATGAATTCAACATAAACATCTCAATAATCTCTTCTTAAATAAGTTGCTCTGAAATATCATATGTTAAATAAATAGCTGTGACATGTTATATACTCTTCGTAGCTGTGTTTTTACATTTATTGAACAATTGAGAAGGGATTTGAAATTTAGACTTTGACTAATTCTATATTCTCCTATATTTCGAAATAATAGCCCTTTTTATCACACAGTCGGGCGCAACTAAAGTTGCGAGACATTATTTCCCTCTTCTATAAAAGACCCCTTCTCTACAAACGAGACATTATTTCCCTGTGAAGTTTCCTCGCTAAGGTTGATATCTTGAGAAATGACTTTTCAGGTGAAATACGTCTCATCTTGAATAACAATAACGAATTTCAATTATTTCCTAATTATTATTCGAAATCGTTTTCCGGAATAGTCGGCTTGGTCGTTCAAAATAAAATTGATTAACTGATACTACACCGTGACTGAGCTATGAAAATAACGAAATATTCGTATACTCTTCACTTCGTTTTGTATTATCTTCCATCGAAGTATTACTTGTAAGAGAACGCGAACAGAAATTAACAGAATCAATTATAGAGGACATAAATAATAAATTATTCGATGGTATATTTAAGTCGAAACTTCACTCTAACCCTGACACTCCCACAGTTGCGCTCACGCAACAAATGTTAAAATAACGCGCCAATTAAAAATGGTAATGTGTATGACGCCATCTACCATGTAAACTCGAAGTTTTGATTGTTTTGAGTCTGCCGAAACGCACCCGGACCTTGCAAAACACCTACGCTCTTGTTTGCACGAGGTTCTATGGTCAGTGTACCAACATTTTTTTTCTATTTATTTAAAAAAATTCTTGTTAGACACTAATACTTCCGAGCATAGATAAAGATTTGGAGGATACGTTCTCAGTCAACAGGAAGGCGTCTTTATTCGACCTGTTGCGTGAGCGCAACATTGTGAATGTGTTTTTTCAGTTTCTGTGTAAATTTTATCTTGGTCCGTTCGAGTGAAATCTTTTCAACGTCCAGGCATGTTGCAACATAAAACCCGGAGTACATATCGCGCTATTGCTCCTCCACGGCCGGACATATCCGATTGTTCGGATGACGACGGAGAATATCGACCAGAGCAGATCGTATGTGGCGGCGATTGGATCTTAGAAGATGATGATGAAGGGCAAAATATTATTGAAGAGGAATATATAACGATGTCGGGGTATGGAAAAAAAACGATTTGGCTGTAGCGGTACCTGACTATGAAGGGAAGGAATATTTCTCGCAATGAACGTCAATAAGTATAGAATATTTCCTCAGATTTTTTCCTACGAAGCCATTGACTTGATAATAGAGGCTAGTAATTTGTATTGTTGCCAAAAAACTGTATCTAGATTGAAACTAGACCGAAATGAGTTGCTGCAGTTTTTAAGGGGTTAGCATATATATAAGTGTTGTGAGTTTATCAGCTATAACAGATTATTGGACAAGTTAAACGCGTGTCCCGAAGGTAGCAGACGTCATGACAAAAAATAGATTTTTCAAAATAAGAAATAATTTACACTTTGTAAATAATAGTACCTTTGATCCCACTGGTATAGATCGATTTATCAAAATACGTCCCCTGTTTAATATTATCAAACGAATTGCCTTAAATTCAGAGCTGAGGATGGTGTATATTCAATAGACGAAACGATGGTTCCATACAAAGGGATAAAAGGGGCAGCACAAGGCAATACAACCCCGAAAAGCCTAACCCTTGGGGCCATAAAATAACATCAACTGCGGATACTAATGGCGCAATATACTCGATATTGCTCGATCAAGGTCCAAGCACACTAAACATTTTTGAGGGCACCGATTTACAGTTGAGCGATACTGAAAAAGCGTTCGGGTTCGGACCATCATACGTGATAACATTATTTAAGTCCCTTGGGGAGACTGAAAATCTAACAATATTCTGTAATAACTATGTCACCAGCGTTTAAAATTATTTGTATATTTATTGGAGAAAATGAAGGTTCATACTGTGGGGACATTTCTGAAAACCCGGATTGAGCACTGCCCTCGCAAAAGTGACAAGGTTTTGAAAGCCGAAGGATGCGGGGCGTTCGACTTCCAATCTTTTGAAAATAAATTCATTATGGTAAAATTCCAAGACAGCAAACCAGTGTTTCTCGGCAGTACGTTTTATGGTATTGAACGAAAGCCTTCTGTATCGGTACATTCCAGAGCGAAAGAGGAAAACTCAAATTCAGTGCTGAACAATCGTTAAACAGTACAATACACATATGGGAGGCATTGATAAACATAACTATTTAGTGTCTTTGTATCGCCAACGTTACAAATCCCAACGCTGTTACTATCTTCTTTTTTACTTATTTAGTAAATATGTGTGGTTGACAAACGGGTGGCTCATGGCTAGAAGGGAAGACTTCCCAAAATTGTTATTGAAGGAATTCAGACTTTTGGTTTATGACGGATTAATAAATATGGGGAGAGCCAGCGCGAGCAGACTCGTTGGTTGTCCAAGGTTATCAAATGGGAGCAATTCAGTGCCCGAAGCTCATACCCGATGAGATTTAGTCGATCACTTTCCAGAAGTCGATCACATAAGGGCAAATGAACGGTGACGATGTGGTCAGTGCTATAATACAACCACTGTACGGTGTATCAAATGTAAAGTAAGACTATGTTTTGTAAATGGCCGAAATTTTTTCTATGCTTATCATTATACTTTAGTTAAACATTATATACTCTCGCCGTAGTATAAAAATTTCAAAGGATTCAAGAAGAAACAGACGTTATTCAAATTAATCCAATTTCTATACCCTACCTTCCCAATGTTGCGCTCACGCTACCGGTTGAAAAAATGCTCACCATGCGAAATTCGGACGTAATAACGTAACGCAAAATTCGGACGTAATATTGAAGTTTTGTCGATAAAATAACAAAATCATCCCAAAATTGTAAAAAAAATTTTGGACATTTTAAAAAAAATCTGAGAGGATCAGGGTTAAACTGCGATGGCGAATTTATTAACGAATTCATTAACTTCTTTCCTTAGCTTTTGTACCAAAAAACAAACGTTTGTTGTTTTAGATGAAGCTTACCCATGATATCTTATCTAGCAGGGTTTTTCAATTGGTAAGGAGAGTGAGAGAATAAATTTGAGTACTATCCTCTTGGCAGGTTCGTCTAATTTAGTTGAACTAAAACTTATGATCAACAATAGTATGCTATTTGCTTCTCGGATCCCAAAGTTGGAAGACGCGCTCGGAGGACAGAGACAGTTGGAGGCGAGGCATTTTAAAGGCCAGGACATGTTATGGACTGGAAAGCTTTCACAACAGACGAAAAATTGATGATACAACCAATGGACAAGTAACGTGTAAATTAATTGCACACGTATGCATATTGATAGTTTAACTGAGCCGATCGGAAACAAAATTGCAGCAAATCTTTCACAACCATTAAAATAAAGTTTCCTCTCATTTTGTTGATTATTAACTGCTGATCGTATTACGTTTATCTTGAATGAATAATGAAAATAATGAAAAGGAAGCGACGAAATAAATAATAAGATGCCTTCAAAAAACAAAGTGAATATGCATAGAAAGATCGTCGTGACAAAACTTGTCGCTAATTTAGATCATGCATAAATTCGCAGTTCATAACTGCATTTGGTACATAAAGAGTTTCATATTATTTTAAAAAATCTAAAAGTATAAAATTCTAAGAGAAACTTCTTCTTGTTGCATAGATGGAATTTTTATCATATAGCTTAAAAAGAATTTACTTAACCGCTAAATAAACGAATATGGTGCTAACATAAGAGCAATGGTAAATTTTGAACTTTCCTGAGCAATTCAAATTAAAAAATATCCCAAGTTCCATTAGTTCATTCATTGAATATTATATCGATGGAAATTTAATGCAATGCTATTACTAAATGATAATTATTAAGTTAATTTTGTCAAAGCGAGCATACGAAAGATTAGTCCAATATTCGAAAAAATAAAACAATAAAAAAAAGTGACAAGCAAAAAACTTATGTTATCATGAACGTTGGAAACGTAAAGGATGCATACCATCAAAATTTGCTTGCAACATATCAAAACGAGTTCAAGCCAGATCACTATATATTTTCATTCTTCAAAAAATATATAGGAATATTTCAAATGTATATACATTACCTCAATACCACTAAAATTAAAAGCAGCTGGAGTTATTTGCGGTGCTCCAAATTGAAATGGTTGCGTCGAATTTGTTGCCTGAATTTAACACATTTCGTTTGATTTAATATTTTTTACATTTTTGTTTGTATTCATTCACAGTTTATTTTGCCGCATTCAAAACAAAAGTGAAAATGGAGTGGAATGTGATTCACAAATCACGAAGAAAACATCGATACAAGCAACCGCAAACATCAAAATTCAGAGAAGCGTAGTGAGACAAAAGAGAAAAAAACATTAAAATCAATAAAATGATCGTAAGAAGGGTATTCGGAATTTAAAAAAAAAAGTGAAACGAAATTTTGACGATTCAATGCCAAAAAAATGAAATTACTTGATAATTCGATGTTACCCATCTAATATTATCAGTCAAAAAATTAATGTCATCAAGCACTAATGTGAGAATGAGACTTCAGCGTTCCCAAAACAATTAGTAAATTAAACCCATCAATTGGCATTCAAATCGTCCATAAGAGAAAAAAGTTGAATACTAAATGTCGACACGTACCTCTGGATTCCCTGTAAAATTAAATGATGGCGATGAGCTTGCAGAGAATGCGAAAGCCTGTTTGTCATTGTTATTGTTGTTGTTCACATTATTGGAATTAAACGAGAATCTCCCCTGAAAGTAGCAAAGAATAATTAAATTTATTAGAAAGTCAAATTTGAGTATTTACATTCAAAAATTCTAATATCTTGACTTTTCCTGATCTTGAGTGTTACACACATTGTGAGTGATCACATTGAGTGTTAAAAATATATGAATTGTATTATATATAAAGTTATAAAGCTATAAAAGTTATAAATTATGCCAAAGCCTTAGCATAAACGTTAGCACAGACGAGGTTAATAAGAGCCGATATATGATACTTTGATGCGTTTGGAAAATGTTAAATTTTCTTAAAAACCTTAATGATATAATAGCGAACGCTCTGTGTCAAAGGGAAAACTAAACGGAAAGCTAAGTTAATTGAAAAAGTCAATGAATATTTAGAAACAAGCCTAAAGTGGACTGTCTGAATATAGAGGAACCATTTCACTAACGAGATATGTTTGATAGCTGACCATACTACACACCAAAAGCACGATGCGTTGGGCATTCCCAGCTTAAAAGCTACTTTTTACGATTGGTCTGTAACAGAAGTGTGCAACAGAAAATTTGCATCGCTGGCGACTACTCCCAATAATACTTTTGGTAGTGCATATAATGTGCACATGACTTAGTGAAAGGCTGGACATAAGCAGATATTTGAAACTCTGAATATTAATTCTTCGGCATGCAGTGATCTATGTTGTAATTTTTTCGAATGTAAAGCGAAATCATGCATCAGTAACGTCGGTTTAATTTTCTTCCTTAGATTTAAGATGCGGTTGAGTCTGAAAAACTTATCAAACCCTTCCCTGAAACGGAGGTTCTTGAAGAAATTGAAACATTCCCCAGCGTATCAATTTTCAAGAGGGATTTTTTCGTGAGCTTAAACTTAAGATTAAATTTCTTTTCTTCTTCCCTTTCTGTGTTTGTCATGTTCAAAGGAGAGCCATAGCAATAACCAAGCCAATTGTATTTTTATCTCAAACTAAATGTGTACTATTACCATTTGATATGTTTCTGTATATGATACATGTTTCAAACTGTAGGTTTCATTTCGAATTTTCCAATAAAATTGGTTTGCGGACAAGGTAACGATGGGCCTAATGCATCACATTAAAAATTGGATAGTGAAAACTGGTCGTTTGTTTTCTCTCGTTTTTCTGTCATCTGTCATCGAAACTTTTTTTTATACCAAATCTGACCGCTTAAATAATTAAAGAATTTTCTCAATAATTTAAAATATATTAAAATGTTCTTCCCAATGACTTCTCAGATTTCAAGAGTATAGACTTACCGCTGTATTTTGTGCTGCCGCTCCAAAATTGAAACCCATTGCCTGTTTTTTGGTTTCAGAATCGCCACTTTGCGCTGCAGGTGTTGTCGATCCGAACCCATTACCGAATAGGGATTTCGCTGCAGGACTTCCAAATGCAGATGTACCACTTGCCCCAAATGTTGAATTCGTACTGCCAAATGCGCCAGTTGCAGTAGCTGCTGCTGCGCCGAATGTTGGCGTATTCCCGGGCAAGTTAGAGCCAAACGGGCTGGCAACCGTAGCCGCTTGTCCAAACGGACTTGGCTGAACCGATTGTAATGATTGCTGTTGCTGAATAGGCGACGAAAAAGCACCGAATCCTGATATTGACGAACCTGTTCCACTGTTTTGTGGTGGAACTGCGGCAGATCCAAAAAGACCACTTCCTGTAACGGGTTCTTTAGGTTTTTCTATACTTGCAGCGCTACCAAATACGAATGGCGCTGGCTGGACAGATCCACCAGCAGTCGCTGCTGTGCTCGAACCGAAACTAAATCTAGCGCTTGTTGTTGATGATACGTTTCCGAAAATTGTAGCTGAAGTCGTAGTAGTAGTTGTTGTCTCCGAAGGTTTGCCTGCAGCCCCGAATTGGAAAATGTTATTGCCAGGTTTGCTTTCTGTTCCTGGATTACTACTTGAGGCACTACTGAATGTACTCGTTCCAAACAGGGATGGTTTGGTGGTGTTGCTATTAGTTCCAAATGTAGGTGTTGAAACAACCGTTTGTGTTACAACTGGTTGGAAAGTAGAGGCAGTTGACAACGTCCCTGAAGTGGGTGTAGCACCAAACGACGGCGCTGATGTTGACACAGGGCCGCTGGTATTCGAGGATGTTATGACGTTGCTACTAATTGCACCGAACATCGGCGTCACAGATGCATTTGTGGATGGTTTACCTGCAATGAAATTCCCATTCAAAAACCTTTCTAAATTGTTCAAATATTCCTTATCTCAAAAAGGCCAATATAATAACATTCATAAATACCTCTCAACATTTAAATTGAAATTTATGCCCTCCAACTTACCGAAAACAAAGGATGATGTAGTTGTCGTGCTAGCAGTCGTAGTTGCATCCAGCTTTTGTTGTGCCGGCACTGCCGAGGTCGAACCAAATTTGAATTCGCTCGTCTTGACGCCGGCCGAAGTGTTTTTATCAACAGCCGCTGCGGCTTGTGTTGAAGGTGTCCCAAAAGTGAATAATTTTGCGCCAGTACTACTGCTATCAGCCGAGGAGCTTTGATCCTTTTGTTGAGACGCGGCACTTAGAAGGCTGAAACCGCTTTTTCCGGTAGTTGCAGTAATCGGTTTGCTCGCTGCTGTACCTTCAGATTTACTGGTACTGTTCCCTAAACTGAAGTCAGTCGGCTTAGAAACGTCTGATTTTTTCTCTGTACTGGCACCAAATGCCATGCTGCCAATCGGCTTGAAAATGCTACTACCGACAGACGATGGCGTTGACGAGGATTTCGCTTCATCAGCGGATTTAGTTGGGGTTATAGAAAATGTCGATGGTGAAAATGCACTAGTAGAAATAGGTGTACCAAATTTAATGGTTGATTTACTCGTTGTTGTTTCTGTTTCGTTTGTTTCAGCGGCTTTCCCCGTGTCAGCTTTAGTAGATTGCGGTGAACTTCCAAATACGAACTTGGGAGTAGAGGGTTTGCCAGGCTCATCGCCTTTTGTTGCATTTGTCGTTACTATTGTTGCAGTAGCCTCTGTTGGCTTAATCCCAAAGGAGAAAGAAGCTGACGTTACTGCAGAGGTTGCCGGTGGTAATGTTGATATTGTACCGAACGAAACACTTTGTTTCACTTCACCAATAGAGGCGGCAGAAGAACTTTTTTTGGAACTGCTCTCATTTTTGAGCTCATCCTCTTTGTTATTAAAGAAACCAAATGAAAACTTTGTAGAAGCTGATGATCCAAATGAAAATTGCGGGACATTGTCACTGACAAGACCAGGTTTTACTTGCTCACAACATGCGCATTTAGTTCTAGCAGGTTCGTTCCGTGTCATACACGCTGTACATTCCCATTTTGCAGTCTGCTCAGCTACTATGCTTTTGAAGCCAGAGTCTGATGAGATGTTTGGCACTAGCGATGACGATGATGATGATGATGAAGAAACTAAAGGTGATATTGTTGACTGCGTCCCACCTGGTTTAGGCGTATTGCAAGCTTCACATTGCTTTAAATCTACCTTATTTCTTATCATACAAATTGTACATTCCCAAGTGTCCGAGGATGGTTTGAACTTGTCACCGAAAGAACTTTTTAGTGGCTCTAACGGTTTTGTTGTGATTTCTAATGCTGGTTTGGCTGGCTCTGCAGAAGTCTTCGCAGACAAGCACGACACGCATTTATCTGCTGTATTTTCATTCCGCACTAGACAAACGGAGCATTCCCATTTGTCGCTCGTCATTTTAAACTGGGAACCAAAGCCAGCGGATGAAGACGATGACGAGACAATTGTTGATGTCGCCTCAGCCGCCATTGGTTTCTTAAATACATCCATTACACTTCCTGTCGTCTTGAGTTGATCTGCTACTGCTGGTACACTGCCAGCACTTTTTTGGGAATCCTCTAAGCAGGCAGATTTAGGTTTACTTGCAATATCGCTCTTTTGAAACGAAAAGTTATTAACTGGAGTTTGTGGTTTAGATGCCGCCCCGACTGGAGTAGGATCGCTAAACTTGAAGTTATTAATTGTAGCTATATGCTCCTTTGTTGTCAACGTTGATGGTGATGTCACATGTATAGGAGATTGAAATACAAATTCGAATCCACCATTAGAAATAATCTCTTCTTTTTTCGTTTCGGGTACGAAACTTCCAGCCGTCTTTTTATTGAATGCATCTCCAAACCAACACCCACTTTTAGGAGGGACATGTACGCTACTCTTGTTCTCTGTTGCTTGTATTAAGGATTTTGTGTTCGATTTTGCTGAAGTTCTATCTACTACACTACCCATATTGGGCTCTCCTTGTGAAGCAATTTTGGGAGTTGACTTCGTAATATCAATATTTATTTTAGGAACCGCCGAATCTTTCAAGGGCAATGGTATGTCCGGCAAATCGGGCGGCTGTACAGGGGCGTCATTATTGGTTGCCTTTGAACTACTTCTTGTACTGGTTAATTTATTTTTAATTTTATTTACATGTTTTGAAGAAGAATTTGCGTCATTGGACGTATCATGGGTCGGGGGCAATTTATACTCTTGCTTTTCATTTTCAGGCTGTATTTGGGCCAGACATTTTGATTGGTTCATTCTAGTGATTTCCCTTGCTCTTTCAGTACTACTGTGCAACTTTTTCATTTGGAGCAACTGCGACATTGACGGTACCTGCAGCTCATTCAGCGGAGGCCCGGCCTGCCTGGCAGACTCGCTAGATTGCGCTTTGCTTGGTCGACTATAGGGCGTTGTGGGAGTTGTCATGCGGATTCCTCGATTAATCGTCCTATCAGCGTCGCCAAAACGCTGCCTATGAGCAGTCAAAGCGGGTATTTTAATATTACTTGCCATTTTTTTTGCATCACTTAAAGGTGTCGTAAATTGATTCATTAATTCCAAAATGCGCTTGGCAGTATTTGATATAGCAGACGAGTCAGTCGCATGTGATGCCGATGATGTTGTTGATAAACTTGAAGAAGGCCGAACGAATGGCGCTGAAGCATTAACGCGTCGCGAATTATTGACGTGTTTGCTATAGGCGGATGCACCACCATACGTCGTGCATCCTTTATAGAAAGGAGAATTTATATTCAAAAGTCTACTATCACTTAATGCTGAAGTACTGCCATACAGAGAAGCATTGAAACTTTGGCGACGATTTAAACTAGTTAAGGATGTGGTTGAGTTGTTTAGATGACTTGGCATGTTTTTATCACCAAATAATGACTTTTTGCCTTGTAAATGTGACGCATAATTGATACCACTGGCAACCGAGTTTCTAAATCGTTTCACGCCAGCTCCATAAAATCGATCCGCTGCCTTTGTCTTTTGAATAACAGAAGTTTGACTTTCGCCACTTTCCGATGCAGTATCTACAGATAGCATATTTGGAGATCCTCTTCCACCATTTGTTATTATTTCACTTTTCTTTTCGTCATCACCTTCCTCATCTCGTTGTGCTTCATATTGTGGCTCATCTTCATCTCTGTTTCTATAGTATGAATTGGCAAGTGTCGATGAATATCTTGTTGATGCAGCTGACATTGTCGGGCCGTTTCCTCGTGCACCGTGTAAAGATGGTCTCCTTGCAGGAAGTTTTAGTTCACGTCCACCGACATTACTAGAGCTAGAATTATAAATCAATGTATTAAGTATTAGGTTGCATAGACTAGTACAGAAGTCTTTATTGAATTTCGTCCCCTCACCTCGTTTTAGACCTTTCCCATTTTTCTGTCAATGAATAGATCTCACCCCGATGTTCGGGTATAACTTCTAGAATATCCGGATCACCATCGTCATCGTCTGGGTGCTCTGAATGAAAGTCGGCTATACTACGTGTTATGATAGTTGAACTCTTTACGGTTTTGCTTGTATTACCACTAACGGTGCTACGTAACGGTTGATAAACGGACTTAATATTTAATTGTTTACGTCTATTAACACCGAATGCTGTTGGTGTCGAAGATAAAAAACTATTTGATGTATTTTTGTGTGAGCTAACAAAAGAGCCCATAGGCGAATGAACCTGAAAACGAAAATGAGAAGTGTTAAAAAATGATAACACTTCACGTTTCACTCAATTCAACCGGTGGTACACCAGTTGAAAATTTTAATAGAAAATATTGGTCAAAATATTATTGTATAAAATATATATAAAATTCAAACTAAAATATATGCATTTCATGAAAAATCTATATAAATCATTAAACGTACTAAGAATTATCCAGATCTTTCTAGTTACATTAAACCAACGTTATGATGCTCATCTGGCAAACGAATTCCAAAATTTGAGTCAGACGTTTTCATTGGTTTTTGTTCCCACAGTATTTAAATCAGTGGTCGGAACAAATGATTCTATAAATTCATAATATTCATAGATTTTTGTGTATCACACAAAAATCAACTTGTGTGAAATAGTCGGGATGAGAATCGTACGCAATTCATTTTATATTGCCTTTAATGTTTGCCAAGCCATACTGAGTTGGTGTCTTTTTAAACTCATTTTTGTACAAAAAGAGAGTTTATGCCATTTTTTTTATAGAGGTTGCGGAGCTCTAAGTCAGCCAACATTATTAACTTACAAGTAACGAAGTTGGGATACGAAAACAAAACAAGCTCGATATTTGAACATCACAAGTCCCATATCTCTTAAACATTTAGAAGTATATTTGATGGTGCGCGTAAAATTCTGTGAAAGGCTGTTGGAAAGTAAAGCGAAGGGTCCTTTTTACAGGAGAATAATAACTAGTGATGAGAAAACATACACGTTTTGCCTCGACGTCTTTAAAAGCAGAACTTCATCAAAGGAAGATTATGCTGCCAGCGTTTTGGCGTCCGATTATTTGGAACTATGGAACAGAAAAAACAATTCGGGGGGTGTCAACACCTCTGTATTTCGTTCATTGCAATAAAGATTTTGCTGCCTCGCCGAAATACTTGCTTGATTTCGCACCGTAAGAATTCTCGTGTTCCCTCTCTTCATAACTATTTCATCTGATATAACGTTGTACCCGATTGCAGTGAATTGGCAACATGTTCAATTTTCGTCAATAAAAATAGGTTCCTATTAGAACGGAAAATTATGGAACTAACTGAATGATGGCTTATGATGAAACAAAATTGAGACAGCAATAACATTGAATTAATTAGAATAATATAAAAAAAAAAACTACGCAACGACTTTCAGGGTCCCAACAGCACCTTTCAAACCTTATTTTTTCTGGTTCAAATATATTCACTCAGCAAATTTGCTGTTATCTCAATACATTTTCTTGTAAACTGGCATGAACGTCAGGTGCATGCACAAATAATCTAAAACCCTAAATCATGATAAAAGAATTGAAAACAACTATCCAAACGAACAAGATGCAACAAGATTATTAGAATAATAGAACAAATGAAACAAATTTTCTGTTGAAATTAAATATAAATGAAAAACACCAATATGATAACACCAACAGAAATTTATTTCAAGCCCATACTGCGCATAGTTTACAATAGATATTGCTTAAACCCAACTTTTAAATGGAATTAAATGTTGTGTACAAAACTAGTATATCAATTAGTAGATACTGTGAGAAATGAGGTAATAGTGAAAAAATAACCACGTAGAAATAATGGTGTGATAATTTTAATGAAAATAACATAGGGCTGGCATGATCTAATGAAAAACATAACTTTGGATGATATCAGAGATATATGACCAAAGTCGCACCATAAATTAATCTAATTTCCACGATGGGTAGTTTTTCTGACAATTATTATAACTTGGCATCAACAATCCAAGTTCAATGAAAAAACGTACCTGAAGTTTGTATCATTGCAAAAGTAAAGGTCACGAAATTTGTTAATTTTTATAATTAGACTGAAATTTCTGTATTTTTCACAATTTGGAATTTCTTGCACTCAAAGTTGTCTTTTTTTCAGTCTAACCATTGACGAAAATGGATAAGTTAAAGAATATGAGACCATTGGGTTTACAAGCCCAACTACCTAGCAAAGTTGCAAACAACAGTGGGAATTACGCATATTCTTGCACAAACCGTCTACTTGGTCACAATAAAATCAAATAATTATTCAAAACGCTTTAAGGGATAATTCAAATAGTTTCGAAATGATAATTAAAGTAGATTTGAAAGAAATTGAAATAAGCAGTGCTAGAACTGTTCTGATAAACAGCTCCTGAGGCCTCATCAGCCGTACTACATTTTGCTACATATAGTTAGCAAATTAAAGAAATTTGTTTTAAATGTAAAATCGGTTCAAATTATATGTTTTATTCTTTTTATAATTTAACAGTCTCGGTATAAAAAAAAATATATAAAATATAAACAAAAACATTGAAAATGGTGTAAGGAGCTCCCGAAATATAGAATATATATAGAAATTATATATAAATAATATAGGAAATATAGAAATTATGTAGTAAAGGTAAACTCATTTTCTTCAACTATTTATTTGTTGAACAAATTCGTAAACAGTTTAGATCTTGATCAATTTCAGATGAGCGAGGCGTAACACACTCTCGTATTGTTCTTTCATTTAGAATTTCGCTATGATAAGTGAAACTGTGGCTGACAACCAAAATCTCACTACTGCGCTGGCGATTGCAACAAATTGGAAAAATTTAGACACGTACGCGTGCTTCAGTTAATCACTTTTTATACTTCTAATAGATTTTCACTTCAGTATACATTAAAAATTAAAAATTCAGAGCGTTGCGTTTGCAGCAATGCCAACTTCAGACACTTGTCAGGGGACGGGACATGAAGTTATAATGAGTCTGAGTCCGGGCAATACTTTGAAAAAGTTCTATATATCCTCGTCGGATTGGTACCTCTTTCAAGTGTCTCAAGTTTGTATCGTTGCAAACGCAAAAGTTTCGAATTTTTGTACACTTTGTCAATGTTTGGACTAAAATGAAAATCTTGATAAGGCATAAGGTGAAAATTGAGTTATAAAAGCAACAAACATTACTTATTACAATTTGAGACCGTTTAAAACGGTGCAAATTGCAAACACCTAGTTTTCTGGGCAAAAGAGGGAATCCTTCTTATTGACTACAAAGATGTGCCAAATTAACTGGAGAGTACTAAGGAGCACTACGGGAACATCTGAGTGATATTGTGCAGAAAAAAACAATGATCAAAATGGCGAGTCAAGTGAATTTAAATAATCGGAAAATGAAGATTTTTGGATTAAGAAAGGCTGAACTATAAATACAAAAAGTACTTTTTACTTTTATACTTTTTCAAAGTATTTTGGAAAATTCTGCCTTTTACTGTTCAACATGTAAACGTGAGACGAAAACAATCACAAGTATAAACCCTAATATAAAACTCTGTAATTGATCGCATGTACATGTATTTGAAGAAATTCATTAAACTTATGATAGGACTGGACCGGGAGAATTTATTCATATGATATTTGTGACTTACTTTGCATTCGACGGAATGCTGGTCAACTAATGCATAGATTTCTGAAATTTGTATCGTTGCCAACGTGAGACCTTTTTCGAATCTTCTAAACACTTTTGATATTCGCTTAAACATATTGCTTTGTGTTATCCTAGCGATGCAGCCTTTATTGTTTTGTTTATCGTGGAAAAAATTCATCATTTCATGGATGTGGCAAGGAACGATTGCGGAACATTAAAACATCAAAGGGCGCAAAGACAGGTCAGCAAGTTGAGTGCAGATGACTACTTTTTTAAGGTGTCTGAAATTTGCTACAACGATGTAAATTGCAACGATGCAAAAAAAAAACAACGCAACAATCTCCAATTTTTTCACTTTTTGAATATTTTTTTGATAGTATGACCTGCAATTTTGGAAAAGTCTTATTTGGATTTTTAAATTTTTTGCACTCTACTAAGCTTTCAATCCAAATTCATCATTTATTAATCAAAATTGTAAAAAAATTGACACAATGCAAACTTCAGGCACCTTTTTGTTTTTAATTCAAAAAATTACAAACAATGGCGCATGGGATGGTATTGCTTGGCGTAAATGGTAATGGCGCTTTTTCCTGGTATTTCTTCATGTAAATCATAAATAACTTTAAGAATTATGATAATTAATCGAAGAAAACAGCAAGCTGAAACTTCACATTTGACTGACTTGACCTTATAAGGGCACACATGGAGCGGTGACAATGAAGAGAAGCAGCAACAACGCATTTTTGAATTGCTGATTCATTTTTTTCGCGAACGCCGTACAATTATTGCTGCGCACTATTGGCAACTGCTTGTTGCAGTAATCCTTGCCAATCAATGCCAATATGTAAAATTTGATGTGTCTGAAGTTTGCATCGTTGTAAATGCAACGGTCTCCAATTTTTTTATCTTTTGACTGTTTTTTGGATAATTTGATGTAAAATTTTAGTCAATTTTATTCGCATATTTGAATATTTTGCACTCCTATAGGTTTTCATTTCATTTTTACCTTCTACTAAAAAGAAATAGTGGAAAAATTTGACAGCGTTGCGTTTGCAACGATGCAAACCTCAGACACCCAAAATTTGAAACATTGAAACCCTACATGCCTGCTTTGACATGTGACTAATATTCGTTTACGCAGCTTAAAGGAGAGCTGGGAAGTCACCATTTTAAGGAAGACGAAGGTATAGAAACATTCGTGTGTAATCAGTTACTGACACTACCAGTTTCATTATTTGATACAGACATGGAAACATGACGGGGGAATGTCTTAAAATAGAAAATAGATGTATTCAAAGTTTTATTTATTGATGCATAAATTTAATTTATCCTCACTTATGAACTTATAAGATTGTGATCGGACACCCAAGTTCATCAGGACCATTAAATACAAATGAAAAAACGTATTACATGTAAATTTGAAAAAGTGTGAAGTTTGCGTCGTTGCTAGCGAAACAGTCTCAAATTTTTTCACTTTTTGCGAATTCCACTATGACTCTACTTCATTGCATTTGAATTATCTCCTTAAGGATCCTAAATTTTCTCGCAATGGACTTTAATGAGAACTTTAATGGAAATTATTTCTTGGGGAAAAGAATTTTGCGCAACCAAAGTCGCAAAAGAAATCGCTTTGACTGGTTGCAAAAAAAACTGAACAAATTGTTATAAATCAATCGTGAGTGGTTATAATAGACATTAACTATACCAAAAACGCCAATACTAAATGTCAGTCCCCAGAAAGAGAATTTGAAAATTTATCGGAACGTACTAAACATCGGAAAACAGTGTATTTAAGAAGGAAAACTGATGTGATCCGCCGTCAATCAGGGAACAAACCTGGGACATCTGCAGTCAAAAATGTAATGACATCCCTCAAAAGAGGTAACAAATATAGAAAAGCATCAAGCCAGATACGTTATCTATCATAAACAACAAGTCATCCTTTTGTGAAAACATCGTTGACCTGAGTAATACGAAATTATCAGAACAAGCGATAAAAAATTGTAACTTTGTTATAGTATCCTGTAAATGGTTAGAAAAACATATTCTCCGTGCCAGGATTTGTTTCGAATGACTACTATTTGTGCAGACATTGAACTACAGGCTTTGCCCAATCACACAGGAGAGAGATTATACTTAGCTGCAGTCATAAATAACCTACCCAGCCAGAAGTCGCTTCTCTGAATCTGAATCCCTAAATCAGAAGCAAACTCTGCGAATCTGTGATGAGCTGAAACAAACCCAATACAATCAAAAATTTGAAAAAAAAAAAAAAAAAGAGTACGGTCTCTGATTCAAACATCTTTCAGTCATCCTTACTTCCTTTTCGTATGTAAAATGTTAATGAAAAAAAAATTCGCGTTTTGTAGATCTCGCGTTTTTGTAGACCAATGAGCATAAGATTCATATACAAAAACAATGATGTCACTAATGAGCAGAAAATTATTTAAAAAAATGCATTGTGGTATAGATAAAACGGGATTTTAATACATTTAATACTCACAAGATAGTATATTCTATGGAAGATTGATGTGTCTGAAGTTTGCATGGATGTAAACCAAAGGTCTTCTCTTTTCGTTGATAGATAGTTTGACTCGATAGTTTAGTAAATTTTATTCGAAATTTAAAAATTTTTTGCACTCTACTAGGCTTTGATTTCATTCTAATCGTCTACTAGAAACAAATAGTGAAAAATGTGACACCGTTGCGTTTGGAACGATGCAAACTTTAGAAACATAATCGTTGGAAAGGTGTGTAACGCAGATACTCAAACTACATGAATAGGTGTTACAGTTGCAAAGCTACTTCGAAATTATTTAATAATTTATCTAAAACATGACCGATAGAACCAATTTCTAAATATATCTTTCTATTTCGAACGCAATATTTATGAATCATTTCTCCTGTCATATAAACCTGGCTCAACTTAAGTTGGATCGCAAGCCGAAGACATAATCAAACAAAGAAAACACTTATTTCAAGAACAATAATGCTAAGCTGGGTCTAATTGAAGAGGTTGCCAACCAGGCTATGGATCCAGCAATGATGGCAATACCAGCAGATTTTTAACAATTTTGAAGTATCGTCTTGTACTACTGATATCAACCAACTCTTAAGTCAGATTCGCAACAAGCTTGAAAGTTATATCAAGTGGACATGACATCGATACTTCTAAAATTTCATTGTATTGATATCTGATGAAACCCATCGTCAATCATTATTGAAGAACATAAAAAGCATTTCCGACGATTTCCGCGATATTGTTTCTGAAAAATTTCTAGGGAGCAGCGCTATATGGATGTCATCACTCGTCTACTTTTAACACCAGATCATCATCATAAGTAGAATAAGACCAAATGTACCAAAAGATTCCAAGCTTTTTACCTCTGATTGCTTTTGAAATGTTGCTACTTCGGAAAAATGACCACAATGATGAATCGGTGCTTAATTTCCAGTGAAGTCTAAGTGAATCCTACAATACTTCACACGAAGAAGCGTAGAATGCCTCTTCAAACTTATGCTCGAATTTTTATCGTTTGGTGTGTTAATAAATGAAAATCATGCACATTTTTCAATCTGATTGCTCAAAATTTTACAAAGTATTGAATTAACTAATAAAGCAAAACTTTACTTACTTTGCATTCGACGGAATGCTGGTCAACTAATGCATAGATTTCTGAAATTTGTATCGTTGCCAACGTGAGACCTTTTTCGAATCTTCTAAACACTTTTGATATTCGCTTAAACATATTGCTTTGTGTTATCCTAGCGATGCAGCCTTTATTGTTTTGTTTATCGTGGAAAAAATTCATCATTTCATGGATGTGGCAAGGAACGATTGCGGAACATTAAAACATCAAAGGGCGCAAAGACAGGTCAGCAAGTTGAGTGCAGATGACTACTTTTTTAAGGTGTCTGAAATTTGCTACAACGATGTAAATTGCAACGATGCAAAAAAAAAACAACGCAACAATCTCCAATTTTTTCACTTTTTGAATATTTTTTTGATAGTATGACCTGCAATTTTGGAAAAGTCTTATTTGGATTTTTAAATTTTTTGCACTCTACTAAGCTTTCAATCCAAATTCATCATTTATTAATCAAAATTGTAAAAAAATTGACACAATGCAAACTTCAGGCACCTTTTTGTTTTTAATTCAAAAAATTACAAACAATGGCGCATGGGATGGTATTGCTTGGCGTAAATGGTAATGGCGCTTTTTCCTGGTATTTCTTCATGTAAATCATAAATAACTTTAAGAATTATGATAATTAATCGAAGAAAACAGCAAGCTGAAACTTCACATTTGACTGACTTGACCTTATAAGGGCACACATGGAGCGGTGACAATGAAGAGAAGCAGCAACAACGCATTTTTGAATTGCTGATTCATTTTTTTCGCGAACGCCGTACAATTATTGCTGCGCACTATTGGCAACTGCTTGTTGCAGTAATCCTTGCCAATCAATGCCAATATGTAAAATTTGATGTGTCTGAAGTTTGCATCGTTGTAAATGCAACGGTCTCCAATTTTTTTATCTTTTGACTGTTTTTTGGATAATTTGATGTAAAATTTTAGTCAATTTTATTCGCATATTTGAATATTTTGCACTCCTATAGGTTTTCATTTCATTTTTACCTTCTACTAAAAAGAAATAGTGGAAAAATTTGACAGCGTTGCGTTTGCAACGATGCAAACCTCAGACACCCAAAATTTGAAACATTGAAACCCTACATGCCTGCTTTGACATGTGACTAATATTCGTTTACGCAGCTTAAAGGAGAGCTGGGAAGTCACCATTTTAAGGAAGACGAAGGTATAGAAACATTCGTGTGTAATCAGTTACTGACACTACCAGTTTCATTATTTGATACAGACATGGAAACATGACGGGGGAATGTCTTAAAATAGAAAATAGATGTATTCAAAGTTTTATTTATTGATGCATAAATTTAATTTATCCTCACTTATGAACTTATAAGATTGTGATCGGACACCCAAGTTCATCAGGACCATTAAATACAAATGAAAAAACGTATTACATGTAAATTTGAAAAAGTGTGAAGTTTGCGTCGTTGCTAGCGAAACAGTCTCAAATTTTTTCACTTTTTGCGAATTCCACTATGACTCTACTTCATTGCATTTGAATTATCTCCTTAAGGATCCTAAATTTTCTCGCAATGGACTTTAATGAGAACTTTAATGGAAATTATTTCTTGGGGAAAAGAATTTTGCGCAACCAAAGTCGCAAAAGAAATCGCTTTGACTGGTTGCAAAAAAAACTGAACAAATTGTTATAAATCAATCGTGAGTGGTTATAATAGACATTAACTATACCAAAAACGCCAATACTAAATGTCAGTCCCCAGAAAGAGAATTTGAAAATTTATCGGAACGTACTAAACATCGGAAAACAGTGTATTTAAGAAGGAAAACTGATGTGATCCGCCGTCAATCAGGGAACAAACCTGGGACATCTGCAGTCAAAAATGTAATGACATCCCTCAAAAGAGGTAACAAATATAGAAAAGCATCAAGCCAGATACGTTATCTATCATAAACAACAAGTCATCCTTTTGTGAAAACATCGTTGACCTGAGTAATACGAAATTATCAGAACAAGCGATAAAAAATTGTAACTTTGTTATAGTATCCTGTAAATGGTTAGAAAAACATATTCTCCGTGCCAGGATTTGTTTCGAATGACTACTATTTGTGCAGACATTGAACTACAGGCTTTGCCCAATCACACAGGAGAGAGATTATACTTAGCTGCAGTCATAAATAACCTACCCAGCCAGAAGTCGCTTCTCTGAATCTGAATCCCTAAATCAGAAGCAAACTCTGCGAATCTGTGATGAGCTGAAACAAACCCAATACAATCAAAAATTTGAAAAAAAAAAAAAAAAAGAGTACGGTCTCTGATTCAAACATCTTTCAGTCATCCTTACTTCCTTTTCGTATGTAAAATGTTAATGAAAAAAAAATTCGCGTTTTGTAGATCTCGCGTTTTTGTAGACCAATGAGCATAAGATTCATATACAAAAACAATGATGTCACTAATGAGCAGAAAATTATTTAAAAAAATGCATTGTGGTATAGATAAAACGGGATTTTAATACATTTAATACTCACAAGATAGTATATTCTATGGAAGATTGATGTGTCTGAAGTTTGCATGGATGTAAACCAAAGGTCTTCTCTTTTCGTTGATAGATAGTTTGACTCGATAGTTTAGTAAATTTTATTCGAAATTTAAAAATTTTTTGCACTCTACTAGGCTTTGATTTCATTCTAATCGTCTACTAGAAACAAATAGTGAAAAATGTGACACCGTTGCGTTTGGAACGATGCAAACTTTAGAAACATAATCGTTGGAAAGGTGTGTAACGCAGATACTCAAACTACATGAATAGGTGTTACAGTTGCAAAGCTACTTCGAAATTATTTAATAATTTATCTAAAACATGACCGATAGAACCAATTTCTAAATATATCTTTCTATTTCGAACGCAATATTTATGAATCATTTCTCCTGTCATATAAACCTGGCTCAACTTAAGTTGGATCGCAAGCCGAAGACATAATCAAACAAAGAAAACACTTATTTCAAGAACAATAATGCTAAGCTGGGTCTAATTGAAGAGGTTGCCAACCAGGCTATGGATCCAGCAATGATGGCAATACCAGCAGATTTTTAACAATTTTGAAGTATCGTCTTGTACTACTGATATCAACCAACTCTTAAGTCAGATTCGCAACAAGCTTGAAAGTTATATCAAGTGGACATGACATCGATACTTCTAAAATTTCATTGTATTGATATCTGATGAAACCCATCGTCAATCATTATTGAAGAACATAAAAAGCATTTCCGACGATTTCCGCGATATTGTTTCTGAAAAATTTCTAGGGAGCAGCGCTATATGGATGTCATCACTCGTCTACTTTTAACACCAGATCATCATCATAAGTAGAATAAGACCAAATGTACCAAAAGATTCCAAGCTTTTTACCTCTGATTGCTTTTGAAATGTTGCTACTTCGGAAAAATGACCACAATGATGAATCGGTGCTTAATTTCCAGTGAAGTCTAAGTGAATCCTACAATACTTCACACGAAGAAGCGTAGAATGCCTCTTCAAACTTATGCTCGAATTTTTATCGTTTGGTGTGTTAATAAATGAAAATCATGCACATTTTTCAATCTGATTGCTCAAAATTTTACAAAGTATTGAATTAACTAATAAAGCAAAACATGAAACAAAATAAAACAAAATGTATTGTGAAATCATTTTGACCAGCTTTAAGGGTCAAACTTCTTTCAGTGCGGTGCGAACTTCTGACACCTGTAAATTGTTGCGTTGCCCCACGCATTTAATTTAAAAAAAATTCTGAAAATTTTACTTTGGAAATATAGCGAAAAAATTATTTTAAATTCAACATGTTGAACGATTTTTTATAAAATTAATGCAAGTTTTATCAGAAAAAAAACCTCTTTTTTACTAATTGCCTTTAGTGAGTAGGCAATGTAGTTTTGTACAAATCCAACGATGTAACTCTCAATCAAATGCACATCGAACATTAATTTTGAACAGCTTTTATTAAAAGTGTCTGAAAAATGCTTCGTTGCAAACAAAACGCTGCCAAAAAAAACCTTAAAAAGTTAATTAGTGGATACCGTCGCAAACTTCTGACACTTTTTCACTACTGCCTACAGTAGCCACAAAATGTCTACGTACACTCGACGCTCCGATTTATATATAAAAGAAAGCATCGTCTTCGTTTTTTTTTGTTTTTGCATAGGTTACACAAAGCAACAGAAAAATCACAACTATCGTAAAAATTATAAATTGTGGGGACGAAAATAGGCCCTGATAACAGGAATAGTCTGTGGAAATACGGGGAAGTTAATCTGTTAAATCGTGTGTGAAACCAAAATTTGAGTAGAAAATTTGTGATACGTGATTTCTAAGAAAAGCGTTGTTTGAAAATAATTATTAATTTTAAACCAAAAAAAATCAGTCAAAATGTCTATTAAAGGCAGATAAAATGAGTTTAGTGAAAAGATAATTATCCTGGAATTGTGGAAAAAAGGAAATTCTAATCGACAAACCATTCATCTACAAAACGCATCGAAAATAACTATCAAAATACTGGAGTTTTGGTTTCAAAACCCAGATTACGGCGTCCTCAAAAGTTGAGCCTTCACGAAACTCAAAGTTTCCTCAGATCAATTAAGGCTTATTCTAGAGAAAAAACAGTAAGGCAACGCGCCACAGGTTCATTTCCAATGATGCTGTGCCTAAAATCTTAAAAATGTAAGCGTATTATTGAAGTGTTGCCTGTAGTAGGCCATATATTACATAAGCCAACCGATTGAAACGGTTGGCGTTTGCTCAGCAGCATCTGAATGAGACAAAAGGCTTTTGGAAACTGTTCATTTTTTCAAATCAGCAAATTTTGCAGTTTTAACATCAAAGGTAAGATGATTGAGTGGAGAAGAGCAGGGCCCGTTTCGGATGTAAAAAAAAACATCTGTCCAATCATAGAGCACGGTGGTAGCGGTGTAAGTGTATGGCAAAGTAGTTGGGAAAATGGAGTTTATTGTAAGCACACCATAGACTATCTGAATATATGCAATAGCAATTTGTAGAAAACTGCAGAAGATTTGGGTTTAAACGATATCTCTTACTTCAAACAAGATGCCCTAAGCACTCTGCCGAAGTAGTAATGCTCCGGTTTTTATATTATGTTCCAAATCAGTACGTCTAGGTCATTTCCTGACCTTAACCCAATAGAGCATTTATGGCGTCATTTTATTTCAATCCAGGACTGGAACTCGATAAGATCAGACTTCACCCAAAAATTGGTAATTCGATGCCAAAACGATGATTATAAGTCACAAAGGGACGAGAACACCCAACATGTTATCAATGGCAAAAAAACAATTGTTTTATTTGAACAAGAATTAAATGTACGCAGACTGTCGCATTTCAGAAGTATATATCGCTTCTGCCCTGTAACTGTTGAATGGAGTATTGGAACGTCCATATTTTTTTTTCTTTTCACGTTTATTCCACAACTATGAACAACTCTTAAAAGCAAATTGGAAAGTGGTAACAAAAGTGTTTTTTTTTTTTGTTGAAACGTTGAAGTGTTTGATGTCTCCGCTGATTTTTTCTGACTAGTGTACATCGGACACTGTACGGTAACCCGTAGCAGAATTAGAAGCCTCTTTTGAAGAATTCATCAAATTGTTGCAACACAGAGTTGCAACGGAGATTTTAAATACAAAATGAGTCAACTGATTTGGACTACAACCCAGTGATAACCGAATTTTTGTTATCATAGATGTTATATTTTAAAAGCGCAACGCAATACATGGCCCTGATAATTATTTATACTAAAATTATACATTGAGATCTGTCGCTAAACGAACCACAGGTCTTTTCCGCAAAAAGGGAAAAATTCTTTCAGACTAGACGACGCATTCTAGACGTCTCCAACGCAAACAACTGGAATGTCTCTAAAGTTTAGAACATCAAGATTGCAATGAAAACATATCTTTAAAATATTTCCCTGGTATTAGCTACTAAAAGCCAAATATTTGAATTGAATTCATTGCAATGTTGGATGTTTAGGTCGGTCTTAGAAAGAATTGTTGAAATATTTTCCATGCGTTCCAAAGATGTCAACTTTAGATATCTTCCTCAAGGATGACTCGCACTAACATTTGCTGCAACGACATTAATCTGTTCTCGTTTTGTAAACTGACGGAAGTCCTAGCTTCAATCAAAGATACATATTGACGTTTAAGGCATAATCAACCATTGTAGGATTTTTTTGCGACACACATGAATAAATTTGTAGACCTATGAAAATGCAGCACGTTCACAAACATAAATACAAACCTCATAGACATTCAATCTGCTCCTTTTAGCCGGTGGCGCACGGTCGACTTCATCATCGTCCGCATCCTCGATTTCACTGTCTTCGGGATCCTGTCTAGTTTGGTCGTCGGTTCTTTCTCGAATCACAGTTTCGTCACGTCTCCTGCGTATGCCACCATTGCGACTTCCATCATCACCCGAAGGCGATTGCGATACGCTTGCCGTCGGCGAAAACCATTTACTGAACGGAATAATACTGGTCACCCGTGAACGCACTTTCTCTATTATAGACTGCAAATAGAAATGGAACATAAATCAGAACGTGAAACACTAACGGTCGTCAGAATTCGATCACTGTGAAAAATCGAAACACAACCAGCGTTCGAGGACAATAATTTGGCAGTTGTCAAGTTCACTCGGCCGACAAACGGCTGGAACGTTTTGATCGTCCAGCCTTGGACGATGGACGAGTATGAAGGCCCGAAATGCAAAAAAAAAGCCGAAAAAGGCTACAAGTGGCGAGCGGACGCCCGCGCCCCTAAACAGTTTCAGAAACCATTTGACACTTCCAAAAGCGCGACTTCGTCGGAGCTCGGGAATCGGTCGCGCCGTAAAACACGCGGGCCAAGAAAACCCCCGCCGTCACTCACCCTGTTTTCAAGACTTTTCAGCGAGTCTTGACCAAACTCCTCGCCTCAAACTGTGCTAATTTTCCAGTGATCTGCAATTTTCCTACTTACACTATTCTGATCGGACGCGCCTTCTGCATTTGGCGGCACTCGTTGTCCCCCAGTGGGACTGGCATCTTCCGACATAATTATGAACTCACACAAACGGGTGCACTTCCCTCGCTTATAGATTCATATGAAAAACTTGAAGGCCGTGCGGCGCTCGATCACATTTATTCCCACGGGCATAAAAAAACTACGGGAGGAACAACGCCGAGAGAAAAACTCCAGTTGGACTGCGTACTGCTGTCAAAATGCACTGTTCCCGCTGCGGGGAGCCTTTTCACGTTCTTTTCACGCTCAATCGGAACGCAGCCAAGAGGCAACTTACGATACACACACTGCACTACTATACTCAATCTGTCTGCGACACTATGCAATTTTCACAGACGATTTCCACGATTTTAACAACTTGGCGGCACCGCGTTTACGCACTTTCCGTCAATTGAGGGATTCAGCTTGCGACATTCAGTCGAATTTAGCTGAACTGAGATGCGCTAACGCGTACAAATTGCAAAAATGATAATGGACGTGAAAACGCGGACCACACTTTTGCGTAAAGAAATGGCGGACTTGAAGTTGTGTGTAATAAAATTCATTTCGGAGTGGAGTTCTCGACTTTGATAGATTTGTTTCGGAGTTCGGAATTAATTGTTATCCTAGTCGTCGGTAGGTGGCTGTCATTTGTGTGGTTTTTGAAGTAGGGCGGGATTCGCAACAAGTTTATTAATTCAAAATTTAAAAATGTAGCAAATAGTGCCTCCTCATTCACTTGCGAGAATAATAATCAAATATTGACTGGAACTTATTGCTGAAAACACATTGCAAAATTTATATATTCCACACACAACCTTGTTTGTGCATCATTTTGCAACCATAGAAACTGTGCAAGATCTACATAATGGGATTTGTAACGTTGGCCATGAAATGAGATCTCCTACGAATTATTCAAAATATTTAATTTCATTGAAACTTTTCAAGTGGTTGACATTAAAACGGCTAATTCATACCTGCTAATTACTTTTACGAAAGCTGCTCGCAAAGTTTCCCAAAAACCTTAACTAAACTCCGAGTTAATTATTTATTAAGTTTTTAATGCTTTATAAGTAAAAGATATTGCATTCGGATATCATGAATTTACCCGAAATATTGAGTCAGGAGCACATTTGACTCGGTTACGCGTTGAAGTTAACCCTTTGCACCCGAACGGCGCCTCTCAGGCGCCATCCTTTTTATTACTGCAACTCGAACGGCGCCCGAGAGGCGCCATTACTATTTATGATAATATTGCACCATATGCATGCGTGCATGCGTTGTAAATTTTTTTACTAGGAGTGTGTGAGATTAGTCCATGGACATGGTGAACACTTAGATCCTGCAGTGTTAACACTGAAGCGTTTCAGGGAACATCGTAGCAAAATTTTTGATGCTCTGTTAAGTAAAAACACTGATAAGCGAAATCGAAACAAACGTTTGATATTCTGTTAAGCGAAAGCATTGGTGTTTAAAATCACTTTTTTTGTGTGTAGTATCTTTTTGAAATACTTTTACAAGCGAGAGTAAGTGAATTGTGAACTTATCAAAATATTTTACTATTTCAAATTCAGTCCATTTAAGGCCATAAAAATGGAATCATTGGACGAAATTTGTAGCAGCGAAGATGAGTTTGATCTGAATGAACATAAAGAAGATAGTGATCAAGATAATAGAAGTGAAGAAAGTGATGAAGTATTTGGTACAAGAAAAAAAAAATAAGAATAATAGAAAGCGAAAGTGATGATTCTTCTGATTCAGACGTTAGAGAAGAGGAAGATAGTTCTGAATGGGAAGATGTCACTGAATCTACAGAAATACCTGAAAGAATACAATTTAGAAGTGGTGAAAAATCTGCAGGTCCCCATGTTAGTGCAAATGTCACGGAACCATTGGATTTTTTAAAATTATTTTATACCGACCAGCTAATTGATACAATTGTCACTGAAACAAATAAATATGCACATAATAAATTGAAAGATAAAGAGTTATCGAAAAAGTCTATGTGGATAAACTGGAAAGAAACAACAACACAAGAATTCTGTGCATTCCTAGCGGTCATCCTTAATATGGGAACCATGCCGCTTGCAAATATAGCACAATATTGGTCGACGGATGGAAATAGTCGAATTCCTTTTTATCCGAATGTATTTACACGAGACAGGTTCACTCAAATTTTTTGGATGCTGCACTTGAAAACAATTACACCTAGAGCTACAAATGTAAAAACTCGCTTACAGCGGGTTAGTAACTACTTCGATGAATCCGTTGTGAAATTTAAAGGTAAATTTTGTTTTATTACTTATAATCCTCATAAACCGACAAAATGGGGAATAAGGATTTATGTACTCTGCGATTCAGAAACAGGATATATTTGTGGGTTTCTTCCATATTATGGTAGCATCACAACCGAACAGTTGATAAGACCTGACCTCCCGGTGACTACCAGAATTCCGTTACACTTATATAAAATGCTACTAAATTCTGTTCCCGGTGCACAAGGCCACCACATGTTTACAGATAGATATTATACGAGTCTTGTACTAGCCGAAGAATTATATAAACTCAAGTGTCATTTAACTGGCACAATACAAACCAACCGGAAAGGAATGCCGTTTGCTATAAAGAAACCAAAATTTGGAAGAACAAAGACAGTAGCATATCGGAAAAATAATACTATGATCCTGGCTTGGAAAGATAAACGGGTTGTGACCATGATGTCGAATTGGTGCGATGCTGACATGACTACCGTAAAAAGGTTTCAACGAGGTGGTGTTGAAATTGCTGTTAAGAAACCAAACGTTATTCTAAAATATATTGAATTTATGGGGGGCGTTGATCGTGCCGATCAATATACATCTACGTACTGTTTTATGCGGAAATCCTTAAAATGGTGGAGAAAGTTATTTTTTTGGGGATTGGAAATATGTGTAATCAATTCCTATATTTTATATAAAATGGTGAAAAAGCAGAAAAACGAGCGACCAATCAGTCATTACAAATTTGTTAAATTATTAGTGGATCAGCTAAAAGGAGATTATCGACAAGATCGTGGAGCTGGCCGTGGTTCGACATCTGCAACTACCGATAACAGTATCCGATTAAATGGTAAGCTACATGTGATGCAAAAAGGAAAAAAGAAAGATTGTAGAGTGTGCTCTGACCGAACGACAAAGATAAGCGGAAGACGTGAAACGGTGTATTACTGTGACACATGTCCTGAAAAACCCAGGTTACACCTTGGAGAGTGCTTCCTCAAATATCACACTAAGGAAAATTATAAAATTTAATATTAAAATATTATGTTTGTAGTATGTAAATAAAAATGAAATATGTTAATAAACTACTTTTGTTTAAAATACTTATGTTTGATGTATTACAATTTTTTATTAAAACTACTGTCGGGTAGCTGAGTACCCATACTAAAAAATGGTTCGGGTGCAAAGGGTTAAATATGAGTCCTGGTACCTTTTTATCTTGCAGGAAAAAGGCTAATATATTTCCTACTTTCGAGTTTGAAGTTCTTATCATTGTGTGTATCCAATTATCGTTCTATATCATTGCGTTCTACATCCTGTTTTCCTTAGTGGCTCTAACCCCAGTTGCACAATCGACTGTTGGAGTAAGTGAGTATTTATTGTTCCTGACCAGCATTGACTATGGAAGACTTTATCTTCTACCATTAATCGGACGAAATTTGAAGACCGTATTGGGAAGACTTAAAACATACAACAGACTTTAAACAATGCGATAAAATCTTTACGAGAATCATTTCGGAGCAAAGCAAATTGCAAAAGAGTAATCGATTTGTGATTGTATACGCTCAATTATTGTAATGTCAACCACGTGACTGTCATCCCCCAACTAGCTGTTAACAATGAACGTTTAGAGCGTTTGATTTAGGCTATGTCGGTTTAAAAGTGCTTGTATCGGTTTTATTATCACAAATCAAAGGAAATTTGCCACCAGCGCTTGCTATGCATTCACATGTCTGTGTTCATGTTACATCAGACCATCTCTTTTACACCTGTAATATAATAAGTATAAGAAATGTATCAGCGAAAAGGAATGCCCCATTATTAGAAGTTATGAATATGTTGAGAATATTGCCCCGATCGCGATCGCATTCGTACGCAGCACGAGAAGATGATACTTACGTAGCGAAAGCCGTGAGCCGTGAGTAAGCGCAAGAACAGACGAAAGAAGGACGAATACGGTGCCGACAGTAAAATTTAGATGCTATAAATATTCCGTTCACCATAGAAGACCTACACTATCGCCTGGTACCGATGATTACATGTAAGTGAACAAATTTCATGATTTATTTATTCCCAAATTTTGATACACGTTTTGCTCGAAACCACTTTTTCAAAATGGGTAACTCTAATTTCTCAAAGACCGATGACATTGTAACTATTCATGAATATTCAATGCAAATTATATAGTAGTTCTCATAAAATTCTTTTTTCGTTACTATGTTTTTTGCAGGTAATATAAAAACTAATTTTCTTTGATAAAATCAATGTGTATGTTCAAGCATCCGCCATTTTGTCATTTATGGATATTTTCAAAATGGCTATGACCTCTAGTAGATAATATATTAGAAAAAGAGGTGGGAAGAGCTCAAGCTGGTTTCGAACACGCGCCCCTGCCGCTTTTCGTCAGGTGCCAACTCACAGGCTGGGACGCATCGATTGACACTACCAGCTAGTTGGATGCCGGCTGGTTATTTTACATGCTGTTCTCGCTCTCAGCTTGAACTTGTCCTGTTTTCCCAAATTACCTTTGGTGAGCTTATTAATTCTAGAAACTTTTTTGGTAGATCAAGTTATCCATTCTAACTTACAAGTTTTAAGTGACTTATACCGTTGCTATGCTGATTTTAGCGAAGACTCAGAGGTATGGAAGTTTAGATCAATTTTGTCGAATAGCTTGAAAGTGAAATTATATTAGAAAGAAAGGCCACCATCTTCTTTGCTGTAGTTTTCGGTTTTTTTTACTTATATGGTACTTTTCTTTTCCAATTCAAATCTTTTCTTCTAATTCTTTTTCTACTAATTATATTAGAAAGAAAGGCAAGCATTCACAGAGGTTGTGTGTGGTTTCAGCAATGTAAACATGAGACATTCAAAGAAATTGGATTCTAATAATTTACCTTAAGGCTGAACCTGGACCTCTAACAGGGGGGGGGGGGGCATCCAAATATAAACGAGTCTTTTGCTTCTGAGGGCTTAAAAAGTGTAGAGATAGGTGAAGCATCGGTAGGGGTTGGCAGATCCCCTTTGATGGCGTTTGGAAAACAATTAGGTTGAATCAGTTTGTGCGCAATTGGTTGGAATGACATCTGAAGTTATTCTTCGAAAACGGCATGAAAAACCTACCATTTCAATGAAAGCAGCAAGAAAGCGGCGGGACAACAAAGCTCCAGAGGTTGTGTAAAATTTCTTTGCTCACTGTTTGTTTCGATTAATGATTATGAAACGGAGATTCTTGCATCTTGGATCTGTAGTGATAACGAATATTATCTTGAAATTATGCTTCGTTTTCATGAAGCGATACCAAAAAAAAATCCCGGTAAAATGGCAGCTCAGACGACCTTGTTTCTGGGATTTTTTGTGGCTTAATGAGAACGACCCTATACCACGTTCCTTGTTTCCTGAACTCAAATGTCCAAAAAAACAGGGAATTTCAACACGATTGACGTTAAGATAACGACCGCATCGCTAGAAAACCTCAAAGTCATACAACATAGCGCATATCGCATTTAGCGTGCTTTATGGATTCGAAAAAGGTCTCGCAGGAATGCATAATATCCTAAGGAGTTTGTTATGAAGGGGACCAATTTGATAGGGATGAATGAATAATTGTTTATTTTAGAAGTAAAATCATTTTTGAATACAAACTTATTAATTATTATGTCTGCTGGGTGAAGAAAGAACAAACGCCTAAACTGAAATTTAGATGCCAGAATGACCACTATTACACATCATTGAGAATGACGTAATATAACCACCACTTCCAAGTCGTAAACCTCTAAGGGCATTGTAGAAAAAAGGAATTAACGTTGAAAGGAAAACCGTTCGCTAGCAAGAATAGCTTGCGGTAGAACAAATCCAAGCAGAGCGATATGAAATATCATTGCTCGAACATAACTGTTGGTATTTTAAAACATATTTAGGAGCTCAATGTATCGTCTCTATCACGGCTGGAGCATTAGATTGCAAACGTCAATGTTGTTCTGTTTGAAATGAAACTTCGATTATTATATCACAGTCGTTCGCTATCTTGTAGGTCATAAATAAACTTGGAGGAATAGCGATGGCTTGTTTCCTAAGCTTAAGTGTATACGAGTATAACTTTTCCGTTGCAATATATGTGTATCTATCCCCGCATCTTCGTCTTTTGTCTAGACACCAACAAGTTTTGCTTACAAATATCAATGAGACTAAAGGCCGAAATACAATACTGCGTGACGGTGATACGTGAGAGCGATGCGATTCTCCCTCGTCGTCACGCAACGCATTCAATTTACAATGCACGCGATGCGGGGAACATTAGTGTTCATATGACAAATGTCAAATTGGTGACATTTTAAATGAAATTTGCTGGAAATTGTTTTGATTTTTTAAAAGTTTTGAATTTGGAATGTACCTTCGTTTAACAAATAAAAACCTTAACTATGATGCACGAAATTTTCATTCAAAATTCATTCATAATAACCAATGTACTTAAAAAGTAATTAAGGCGTTTGAATTTCAAATTTCATTTAAGCGCCATATTGCATTTGACAAACGTCACGCACATCTTTGCGAGGAATTGAATCGAAATTGGCCTTAAAGTTCGAAATATAATACTGCGAGACGGCGATGCGAGAGCGCGACGAGAGTCTCGCAGCAAAAGTCAAGACAACGTACAATGATTGCGATGAGGCGCGAAATATTCGGAAAAACGAAAATTCCTGGCAACGAGGTGCGTCACGTTTGTCAGTTGCTCTAAGGCGCTTAAATGAAATTTGAAATTCAAACGCCTTAATTACATTTTAAGTAGGAGGGTTATTCGGAATGAATTTTAAATGAAAATTTCGTGCATCCTGGTTGAAGCTATTATTTGTCAAACGAAGGAAAATTCCAAATTCAAAAATTTTGAAAAATCAAAAATAATTTTAATCAAAGTTCATTCAAAACGTCACCAATTTGACATTTGTCATATGAAAATTATTCTTCCTCGCATCGCGTGCATTGTAAATTGAATGCGTTGCGCGACGACGAACGAGAATCGCATCGTGCTCTCGCATCACCATCACGCAGTATTATATCTGGCCCTTAACCATTGCAAATATCGTTCGATTTTGAATTTGCTGAAAGTGTTAGTCAAGAAAAAGTATCGTTCAATGAGTCCTCTAACCGCTATAAAGGCAAGCAGGAGAAACAGTAAAAGCCGACCAAAGTGAAGGTCTTAATGGGATATTGAAAGCAAAAAAGTCAGATCCAAGTGTCCAAACAGCTGCATTTTTTCTACAGAACCCCAAGCCGTGAACGTTTCGAAACCCAACCTTAAAGGACATCCGACTGCCGACCAGCAAACCTAAACTTGCTGGAGCAATGAAAAGCTCAAAAACCTACCATGTGCAGTAGAATGAAGCAAAAAACATTGATATCAGGATATAGTCAGGATATTGTGGACCACACACAAATTAAAGCACAGAATTAGTTCAGACATTGTAGAAAAAGATTATAGGACTATGGAAATGCTCAGAGACCCTGATCATCATTAAAAACGTAAGAAAAGGTTAACGATTTTATTTTATTATTTGCATATTCAACAATCAGCTAGGACATTACCTCATCTGCTTTATATAGGAGAATGAAGCCATGGTTCTAAATTCAATTCGATCCCAAGCAAGCTATTTGAGGCAATTTCAAAGCAGGCTTCATATTGACGTTCGATATAAACAAATTAGGCATAAATCAAGCGAGTCAAGGGGTTTCCATTAATAAATGTGCAATAAACATCTAAGAAATTTTCGTTAAATTCAGCATATTTTTAAGCCCATTTTTCTTTTGCCAACAGTCCCAGTAAGAATGGCACAGAAGCCATGGGAAGTAATTAATTGGAGCCTGCAGCATCAGCAAACCATTTATCGTGACTGGGGTATTAACTACAGCTTCAAGCAACAATATGACAAGGCATCCAAATACTACACAAAATCGCTGGATATTAAGGTGAGTCCTTCGAGCTGCGCACAATTTTCATAATCAGAATAGTCTTTGATTTAAGGGTGACGACATTCGAGCCTTGCTCAACCGCAGTTTATGCAAAGATGATGTTGCACAGTGCGCCAATTCACTGGACGATGCCATTGCAGGGTTAAGTATGTGCGAGTATTAAGGATGCGACTCAGAATATTTCATTTAAATAAATTCTTGTAGCTCTTAATGATATGAACCATCCAGTGAACTTACAAGTGTGTGATGCATTGTATCATATGAATGAATTTGAAAAGGACAAAGTAGAGTTGACTAATAAAAAAAGGAAATTTGTTTGGAAACAAGAAAATTACCACGGCGTCAAAGCTAAGCCAGGAAAATTCGTTGGTCATAAAGAGAAACCATTCGATGAAAGATTAGATATTGTAAGTCGATATAATAATTTGATGTCATTACTATTTGAGAGTATCTTTAAAGTATATTAATTTTTATCTGATATTCGCGCTTCATACGTGTCAATAAATGAAAATAGTCTTCTTGTTGCTTTACGCAAAATTATATCTACCTCCTTATCTCTGCTAGGAAGCATTTCGGCTACTTGTGGCTTTTATCAGCTCGTTCTGAAATGCCATGGTGTACGCCATTTTATGTTAAGCATTCACAACTCGAATGCGAAGACTTTAATTTTGTCGTAATAAGCCGGTACGGAGGTATATGTTGCGATAATCAACTGCAATGGGTTTATTATTTTGGGCTTTTAGTTTCGTGGGAATACCATTTTCCGCATTATCATATATTCTCTTTCTGATAAACATCAGAATTGAAATTACGAATTGACTATACGAAACAAAATAAGGACACCTATCAATTGGCTTTAGATGCACAATAAGTTTTAAACATTTTATCATCAGGGCAACAATCGTAAACATGGTACGCAGCATTTAACATTTTATGGGAGATAAGAATAAGCACAAATTGACAGAAAGCGATCAAAGAGGGCCTAACACTGGCAACCATACAAACGATGATAATTGACAGCCAATTGACAGTAACCAAGCACGAAAACGGGAATGCACCAGTCATTATTATCTCAAAAATAACCAAATGGTTACATTAGAAAGAAAGGTGGTTTCGAACACGCGCCCGTGCCGCTTCTCGTCAGGTGCCAACTCGCATCGATTAGCACTACCAGCTATATGGATGCCGTCTGGTTATTTTACTTGCTATTATTGGTCTCAGCTTGAACTTGCCCTGTTTTCCCAATTGCCTTCGGTGAGCTTATTAATTCTAGAAACTTATTTGTTAGATCAACTTATCTATTTTCACTTATATGTTGTAAGTGACTTATACCATTGCTATGCTGATTTTAGCGAAGACTCAGAGGTGCCGAAGTTTAGATCAATTTTGTTGAACAGCTCGAAAGTTAAATTATATTAGAAAGAAAGGTGGTGAGAGCTCAAGCTGGTTTCGAACACTCGTTTGCAAGTGAGAATGGCAAAGACTTGCGGAATTCATCATTGAAACACCCAGTGTTTAGCAGACCCAACACAAATACAATTTTAACACCTGCATTATCATTAGCATTTTCAAACGATCTCGCCAATAAAGTCTATGTAAACCATTGCAATGGCCCTCGTTTTGCGCGAACTTAACCCCCAGTGTCTCCAATTTACGAAAGATTTAACCCGCAAATTCGACGTTGCAATGCCATCTTGGCATTGGTATTTGGCAAAATTTCCAAACGAAATTTTGCGAGTTGGCACCTTTGTACGCAGTAGTAAATAATGTTCGGTGTTGATTACATTCCAGAGGAAGATGTCGGCAGAAAACCACGCCAAATGCGAATTTGATGTAATCCCTTTGGAAGGAGTAACACCTACAGAATTTTTATGCTAATCCAAATGACTCACAGGGAAGGTGGTCTAAGGAGTTTAGTGGAATCGAAATAAATGAAGTAAACATCACGGTCCCTAAGATAAAACTGAATTAATAGTCAACGAGTGCCTTCCAATGTTGCTTAAGAAATGAAGAACTAACTCAACCGTAATAAGGATACCCAAACATAGCTGATCAGTGATCAAAGAAATATCTTTGTCTGGCCAATGGGGGCTGTAGTATCATACATGTGACCTTCATAAATTAGATCTATTTGCTATCTCAAGGAAGTAAGTACTTTTTTTTTGTGTCCTCTAGACTGGTTTGATATCCTAGGAGGAAAATTTGTAACGCTTTGTGGGCACACATTCCGATAACTAGTGGGCCTAGGCTTAATGAGTTTTTCAGCGGTGTCAAGTCTTTCCACTTCTAGAAATGTGACATCGACTCGTTGAGTCGAATCGTTGAGCATCGTTGGAAATGAAGTTTCGTAGATAAAAATAATAGAGTATGCATCCTGAATCTGCTGAAGAAAAGCAACATGTTTTCTTCTTCCGGCGATCGCAAGTAGAAGCTAGTTTCAATTGAGTTGATTGAGTTGTAGAAGTTTATTTGCAGGTGGCTCTCTCATTCATTCGCTTGCCAAAATAATCAAAAACGATATGTCCAGAGACTAAGGACATTAATTTTGGGATACCCTGTCAAATAGACAGGATCAATTCCGCATGTGGCGCTGCGTAACTAATCCGTGATTACATGTCACCTCTACACTGCAATCAAGGGAGTAAATCCGTTAAACAGTTTAAATTACAAATCAGCCCTTTCCAGACCAGTTGTTAACCTGTTGGTTATATGGAATAAAGTTTGTGGAAAAGCTACTTTTCGAAAAGCAGTGCATTGCACAAGTGCACTGCGAGGATATTAGAGAAGTTTGAAATGTCAGTACAGAGAGAATGTTTGCCATGGTCTAAAGCGGTTGCACACATGTTCATTTCACACACATCGGTTGCACCGATGACCTACTGATACAAGGGTGGGTTAATAAGTCCTTAGAAAAAAGCATTAAAACAATTTTTTTTGGTAATTTTCTTATTATTTTTCAACATAATCTCCTTGGAGCTCAATGTACTTGGTTAGACGTTTCTCCAATTTTTTTAACCCGTCAGTAAAAAAAGATTTTGGAAGGTCCTTAAAATAAGCATTTGTTTGATCGATGACTTCATTTGAAAAAAAAGTTGTCCAGCGAGCCATTTTTTCAAGTTTGGGAATAGGAAAAGTCACTGGGGGCTAAATCTGGTGAATACGGTGGGTGGTCGACCAATCCGAACTTTAATCCTTCAATTTAGAGGCAACCACCCTATTGCGTTTATTGTCGACTGTGAGTAAACGCGTCACTCATCTTACCGAAAGCATTTTTAAACCCAATGTGTCATGTAAAATAGAAATGACGCTAGCTTTTGAAATCCCTGTAACCTCAACTATCTCACTCAACATTAATCTTCGGGCACTTAACACCATATCGTGGATATTATTGATCATTTCTGGCGTAGTCACCTCTACAGCGCGTCCTGAGCGTGGTTCATCCTTTGTTGATGTACGACCACGTTTAAATTCATTTAACCAGTTATAAATAGTTGCAAATGAAGGAGCAGATGTGCCGTGAACTAAATCCAACTCCTTTTTATATTTCTTTTGCTGTTAAGCCTTTTATATGGAAATGTTTAATAACAGATATAAACTAATTTTTTTCCATTTTTGTAACCAAACAATTTCTTTCTTTTTTTCAATACACGATAAACACACAACAACTCAACCAATCCGGCTGAAACTTTACAGCATACCTAGTCGATAGTGCCGTTGCATAAAAACGGGCCGCTTATAGTGCTAGTCGCGCCATCTGTTTAATTTTCTAAGGACTTATTGACCTTCCCTCGTATCAGCGGAAAATCGAAGTCGCATTGATATTAAAATTAATGCTTGGGATAGACGACGCCGTTTGAACCAGTTCTTGACGTCAAAACCACGTTAACGTTAGAAGATTTTTTTGTATTTACTGAGTACTGACGTCATTATGGCGTCAAAAACTAGTTCGAAAGATACTGTCTCTCCCATTCATGCCGTTTCTGAGCAATGTCGAGCCATGGTGGGAACGAGTAAAGAGATTGTCACATGAAGAAAACAGCCTGACAGTCTGAGCGATCAGTCAAAGGTATCGTACATAACAAAAGATTTTCAATGGTTACAAAATGTCCTTTAAGCTCCGCTTTAAGAGCCTGTAGACCACGGATTAAACCTCTATACTGCGTCACGATTCTAGTAAGATGTGGAGACTGAAATCTGTTTGGGGGAAATTTCGCAAAGAATTTATCCTCTATTTTTAGGGTGAGCCATGTTTGATATGTTGGGTATGGACATTTGTGGAATTTTTGAGAGAGAATTTTGAAAAGCTGATAGAGAATTTTTTAAAAATAATGAACGCTGGAGAATGTTTGTGGTGTAGAAAACTTCATCAAAACTTTCTACATCAATGTCCTGACGCTGCCTGCATCATATGTATGGACTCAATCAAATGCCCTGGAAATGTTTTTCAAATTTCAATGAATGCAATGATTTCAACGTCAAAGAGCACGTCCGTCAAAGAGCTGCACCCGTTTTTTGAAGGGGTGCAACTCTTCTCAGGACAAAAACTTTAAATTGTGCAATGTAAGTTGCATGATCTGACTGTTTTCTTACGGGTGATATATCTTTCCATTGGTAGTATTTCTGTGTCAGTGTGGTAATGGGTTGCACGTTAAATTTTCCAATGACAATGGGGACTAGAATTTTCAAAATCATCCTACTGTGGATACCATTGGCATTCTACTGTGTTTTAAATTGCGCCGCCCCTATGAATACGACTTGTGGTTTCCAACCCCGCCCTTATCGAGCTTAACTGGAAATTTTTCTCGAAATATTTGCAAACGGAAATTCGAGCAGAGAACGCAGTTCAAGCGCAAAGGAATAGGTGAAGCCCATGGAAGGCAGCTGGCACACCCTTGCCGATTAGAAGTATGTTACAGTTGGATGGTGGTAGATTCTAATTTTTTAGAGGCTTGTAAAAAGCACAAAAATATATTTAATACATTCACAAGTTTAGTTCTGAGCATCCTTCTGAATATTTAGCAACCAACAACGAATTATTCTAAGGCTAAGAATTTAATATTCATGACAGGTCGAACAAAATTTGGTGGATTCTCTTGGCGAAAATGTTGGTTTATTCCTTAAAAAGAACAGCAAAAAATTGGATAGAGTAATGGATAAAGTTAATCGACGGAAAACCATAGATCCAAGACCTATATGGAAAATATTAAAAGAGCAAGAAAAATGTGATATCCTCAGCGTTCTTCTCGAAGAGGTAAATAATACACACTACAAACACTTAGCATTAATTTTTGAAAAATTCCATTGTTTTAGGCCAAAGTTTTACACATTCGGGACCAAGCTCGTTTGGATCAATATTATCGTGTTTTTTTGCAAGTTTATTTTTTAAAAGGATGGCTTGACGTCTCGTTCCTAAATAAACTACTAACAAATAAAAAGCTTCTTTTACCGCAAACAAAGAAAAGCACTCCCTTCCTTGGTGAATATACGAGGAATCAATACGAAACAGTGTTTAAATTTTTGGTAAATTTGTGTTAATGAAACGTCCTTCGGTACATACTAACCACTTAATTTTTCTTAGAAAATGCTGCAAGCACGTAGTCCTCTTTATACTAAACGTTATAAAATGTGCCCCAACCAAAAACTTGCCTCAAAAATACGCGAGGATCATCTATATCGTGTACAGTATCAAACTCGTAGGGATATGTTTAACATATTAGAAAATGTGAAGAAGCTCCGTGCAGAAGGCAACGTTGATGTAGGTTGATGCTCTTAAAATTCTTACGCGTACCACTCATTTACTCCTAGTCCGTTTGTAATGCAAGAGCATATAAACTATGCCCAAAGTGCCGGCATTTGACATACGACTAACCTCAAACCGATCCAGCGAGTCATCCTTCTCTCATTTCTAATTTGGAAATTCTTATTTTTTAGAAACTAGCAGAATATATCGAAAATGCAATGGGGAGCTATGTTGAAACCAAAACTATGCGTGTTCTTCCCAGGAAATTTGAATTTATAAATGAAATCTACAATATTTTGGGCTTAGCTTATGTTGACAAACTAAAAGTTCCATCGAATTTATTATTGGGTAGCCCTGAAGAACGATTGGCTACACTAATGGGAATAAAAAAAGAAAAGGATCGCGAAGCTCCTGTGAAATATGTTTTTGGAGAGAAGTCTACTTATCAGGAGCCAGATGCACCGGACTATATTTATTTGGCTTATAAGTATGTTCAATCAAACTAACTGACCCATCTCAAGTCAAACTAGATGCATAATATAAATCAGTTTACACAACAGAGTATGTATTAATAAATTTCTCTACCTTTTTGTAGGAAACGAACAACCAAACTCGAAGCCAGAATACCCTTTGTAAAATATTCAATAGAGAAATGTTATTTATATTATCAGCTTGCAAGTAATCATTTGGCCCAAAGCAAGTTTGATGAGACTCGAGCTCTAGGGAAGAAGGTTATGGAAGGCAAGTTGCAAATATTTAAGATTACATCAGTGCACACTTGAGGATGTAATTTTTACCTTTATATTACAAATATTTTTTATTGTGGTTGTCAGATGAAGGCTATTTACACTTTCCCTGCGACATCGAGAACCTAGCTTGGACTAGGCCTTTTTAGTCTCGCCTAGCAACTCTTTAGATTAGTGAGCTCCGTCTCTCAGCAGAAACGGGATGGAAAGAATATGGGTTAGAGGGAGACGCATTTCCATCTGCACTGAAAAACGATTTATACGAATTATGATGTCGACATCTTTCACACTGTACTTTTTGGAGAGGGGACAACTATACCCTCGGGGAGTTGAAAACCCATTGCCCGCATGCGATAAAGATGTGTCTGGCGTAATGTTAGGTCCTCGTGCAGAATACGCAGTAAGGGGACCTTGACTTCATTTCTTTTCATGCTATTTTATGCAGATAATATTGAAAATACCCCTTCCCACTGAGCAGCAGCCTAAAATAATCGTCATTTATGCGGTTTTCCTGGCTCGCATTCTGTGTACCCACATTTCAAAACTATTTGTTTACTATTACAGCAAACTATTTCTCATTTCAGCTCACCCAACCTGCTGAGTGGAATTCGCTTCCACTCTGCAAAAAGTACCACTATGGGGACCATTCTTACGATGATCACCACCGCCGACCGGAAGAAAGTCCGGTATGGAGCTGAAATCCGCAAAACTCATTGCTTCTGTACTTGCTCGAGATGTCTTCGTACAACTTCATACTAAGAGTGCAAGCCCAGACTGCAGAGCTTCACAGCAGTAACTGACGCCATCGCATTCATTAGTAGACCTCTTTTACTCGAAGTTTGTATTCCAGTGTTGGCCATATGGAAACTGAGAGCTTATACTCTCCCAGCAGACTTGTCCACTGATACTCGGACTTGCTCAAGAAAGTCCGTCTTCCAATCAATCATGTTAAGATATTTTATTGATTCTTTCAACTGGATGGTCGTTCCTCCAACCTAGATCCAACCTGGAAGTCATTAACACGATGAATTCAGTATGAAGACTTCAGTTTATTCCCAGTTTTAGTTTGAGCCCACGATCTGTCAATCGCTCACTGTGTGCATTACCGTACCGAATCTAAGTAGTGCCGGCTCGACAGTGCGCTCGGCATAAACCATCAAATGCGTCTCATCCAGTAACTTCAGCCTCCAAAGCTCTTCTTGCGAGACATTCCACAGGTCCGGACCAAGAGTTGAACTTTGCACCACTTCTAATTTCATATCCATTCTTCCACTACGTCTAACGTACCGAAAACGAATTTTCGGTCCTTAAAGCTGTCTCGCAATACCCACATTAGCTGCCTCGAGCGTCAATAGCAGGAAAATGCATCTTGAGTAGCGATTGAGAATATCTGCCTTCTGGACTGCGTGCACAACTCCTATAATTGTCTCAATTGTGGATCCCCCGGCCCTGAAGCCTTATTCTTGAGGAGATAGACTAGCTTCTCTCACTCATATGCTCCTCGAGCACTTTTACACTTACTTTTACACTTTTTCCAGGATTCCAACTCTTCGAGCGGTTTTACAGTGGCATTTAGCTTACGTAAGGGCTTACGTAAGGGCCGTCAATAAGAGTTCCCCTTTCCTTCGCTGATCATTGCAAATTCTAGCATTTTGGGATTACGCCCTCCTGCAAGTAGGCGTTTAATGTTTTTACGTTTGTCCAACATGTTAGGACAAATTTGGTGAGAAGTTATACCATCTCAGCTGAGATACCGCCTGCTGTGCTTTTTAATGACTGTATCGCTTTTCTAGCTCATTCGCTCTAGGATTCAGGCAGGCAACAAGACTCTCCGGACGAAGCATCGAAAACGATCGGGATGTATAGGGAAGCTCGACGAACAATTTAGTCAATTTACCCCCCCCCCCTCTTCTCAAGCACAACGAGGTTCCGTATGATAAGTTGATGACCTGTTCCCCACGGGCCTCTGTTGATGTCGTCAACGAGGTCCTGTCAGGAACAACCATTGCTTTCATTTATTGGACTGCGAAGGAAGTTTTTAGTTGAATATGACTCATTCTGATCCCCTGAATGTTGGTTTTCACGGCTTGATTTTAGATATAATATTTGCTTTTTGAAGATTTCTGTTGAGCACCATTACACAGCCGGCTTATCATGTTGCGGGCTTCGTCCGGACGTAAAGAAACCGCAGGCACTTTTCGGCTGGGACCAGGCTCTCCTTCACCTGTTTCTCATTGTGGTTCCCTTAATGGTTGCATCGATAATGAGTACTCTGGCGAGCTCCGGGTCGCTGCATGTAGAGAATCACGCTCGCGAGTAGTTCTCCAGTATCATGCATTTGTGTATCATAGGCACAAAGGACATCTGGAATGAATCCAATGAAACCACTCTGGCTAAATGATGACGCGTTGCAAACGCTCATTCTTAACGACAAGTCCAGTCTTTGTCGCAATTTCCAGGACTCGTTTCCCACTGGAAACTGTGTGAAACATTCCCCATCAAGCGTTGGTATGAAATCGCCATCAACAGGGATGTACTTTTCCGTATCCATAACAGCTTATTCCAGTTAACCAAGATTGTTCTGAAAGAATGGCGTTGGCTCTGTCATCGTCAGATAAATGATCCAAGACACTAAAAAAGTTATATCCGCAAACGTGATCAGCAGAAAGCCATCCTGTTCGATGTAGCTCTGCACTGGGAACAGAGCGCTATCTTGCACCCATATTATATTACCATCCTGCTTTCTCCATATTGTGATGCTATTCAGATATCAACAGCAGGATAACTCTCGGCACTTGTGCTATCTTTCGCCTTATTGCCGGGAGTGCTACTCTTGTGGCACCGGTTGCTTTGCTATAGCGCATTGCAGTTTGGAGAAATGTAGCCGAAGTTGAAACATTTATTGCAGCAAACCACTCTTTTGAAAATCCTACAGACTACCCAATTTGGATTTCCTCCTTGGCCAAGAGCTGCGTTGCGTCTTTCTCTGGGATGTCCACTATTGCTACCTTTTGTGCCCTAAGGATTGGCATGCATCAATCATACCCTAAAATTGCCTGCCGTCATAAGAATTAGTTTAATGGTGTCTTCTTCTTTCACGTCTGCAACACAACAAATCTCTTATTTGTAAAGAGGCCGTCGGCTGTAATGTCAAGATAGGAGCTTTTGCTTATGAGGTCCTTGACGGCACTCTCGAACAAGCTCTTGTCTGTCGATTCCCCCGAGTTCTCCGGGGAGGCCACCTGTTTCGGTCGCTTGTGCTGTACGTATGCGCGCCTCATTTTTTGTAGGCCTTCACATTTTCCTTAGTTCCTTGAGGACACCGACGTAAGTTCTCCCGTTTGTCGATTTTTTCAATAGAGCATCCCTACGCTGCTTGCGGCGAACATGCTTGCCTCGACGGTTTGATCACTTGTCTGTTGATCTGTTGATGCTTCAGCGACTAAGTATTCCAGTATTGAAAAATAACCTGGCGGTTTATCCCCAGACTGTTTGCTGGAGAGCACCTTGCATGAAGTCGCGGCTCCCTCGCACGACGGAATGTATCGGTGTTCATCATTGTCGTTGAATGGATGTTGTTAATGTCGAGGTCACGTTTCTGAATAACAGGTCATCACGCAGACCATCTCACCCACCCTGCCAAGGTTCTTTCCTTGGCGGGAATAACAACTATAATCATAACAAAAATAATGAAATAAAAGATAGGCAGAAAGATAAGTTGTCAATTATTTGGCGATTCCTGCCTAAACTCGATATAATTAGTAGCTCTTGCCTTGGGTGTATTGCCTCTTCTGATTCAAGCTCATTCACGAGGATGTTCCCAAAAATCAACTGAATCTGACTCAGACGAACCGAATAACCAACGAACCCAAGCCGAGCCTGACCAACGCATCTAGCGAGCATAAATATTTGTTTTAAGCTTTCTCTATAAATAAAGAATTTATTACACCAGAATAGCTCAAAGTTCAGAGAGAATAAAATATGATTTCATCAATTTCGCAAGAAGAAACGTCTGTAACTGATTTAATTATTACCTTTCAGAAGCTGAGTTGTGTAAAAATTATCTGTGGAAGTTTCTTGGTGCATTGATAATAAGTAAGTCGAATGTTATTCAACGTAAATTGGAACAAGTTAAAATGAGCCTTCAAATCGCTACTGAAGTTGCGCGTAAATTGAATTCGCCGCGAATTGACTACTTTATTGATACATGTACCAGAATGAATCAAATTTGCATTGATATAAAACAAAGCATTTCTGATGAGTTAATATTTAGTAAAAAGAAAAAGATTCGTGTATACAATATGGAAATGACTACATCGAATGTAAATGATGAATCTGATTCTTCCGATTAATCAGTAACGTAAAATATTTTTAATTTACATCCGTTCCCGTTGAAATGATGTGAATAAATCAAAAAATAATATATACAAGTCTTCTTTTCGTCAAATCCAACTGAAACAATAAATTTTATATCTCAATAATCAAATAAGTTTTATTTCCATCGATCCACTTATGCTATAACGATACACATTTCAATAGTTTTTCTTTTGGTTTTGCAATTTTTCTAAATATATATGTGGGCTATAAGTCGTACTATGCGACGGACGTAAATATATTCACGTCTGTCTGGTGAATGACAACGCTTTCATCTTCTTTCTTTAAGTTGATTTCTGTTATCCATACTTTCAATTAGTGTTAAGCAAATAGGAATTTTATTTTGCATTTTTTTAGAATAAGATTAAATCAAATTCTTTTGTTACTAAGTCTAACGCAAGTTATATTTTAAGTAACATTAGGAAGGATATTATTTATTCTCAATAACACTAGTAATACTTAACTACACATTTGCCGATTTTAAAATGTCTTTTGTGTCTGTTTGAATTAATATTTTTATGTGTTAGTTCTTTAGATGGATATATCCAACATCTGGGAATTTTATAATTTAACAAAAATACTTTTAATTTTAGATTTACATTTTCCAAGAGGAGTTCCCAGAGAGTTGGTAAACACTAAAAATATGAAATAACGGTGTTAAACTTTGTTTTTGTCTGAGCTGAAATTTGTTTTTCTTCTACATTTACCTTTTCTTGTAGGCTATACATACATATATCGATAGGTATTTGGCAATTTTAAAAACCGCTCGCTATTCTAGTCTATAAGCTTACGTAATATTGCGACCACAATCGCTAGAAAACGTTGTACAATTTTTTGTTGTTGTTTTGGAAGGTTTGAGATTTAAACTACATCAGGATCCAGATATGAAATTATAATGCGACTATCGCAAATAAATACATAGATATGTATCAACAAAGTGAAAAAAAACGGAAACAGTATTTTAATATCACAAAAATCTACAAATATTAAATTTTATATTGCCAGGTAGCTGTAGATAAGTGATTGTGAAAATTTAATTCGTTAGTTACACAAAAAATTAACAGTATTATCACTCAAATAAAATAAAATATAATAAAAATAAACGTTAAATAGTTAAAAGTAAGAATAGACCCAATGTTAAAGTTTCGTATGCTTCACTGTATCGGTCCAATAGTTTTGTATTGTCATCGCTTCCAAAGAATTGAGAAATGAATCGTTATCCAAACTGTACATTTCATCGGAATTATCCTGAAATGTTATCTAGATTACAAAATCTGTCGGCAAGTGAATGGACGATTACTACTTACTCGAATTGTACTATCATCAATATATCCACTAGAATCAGGCTCACTAAGAGCCTGTGGCTTGTTCAAATACCTTCGTCGATACAGCACTATACCAGCGAGTGCTACACCCGAAAAAAGTCCAACAACAACAAAACAAATGCCTGATATCACTCCTGCATCCAAGACATAAGCTCTCTGGAAGTAAATGAATAGGTTTGGTTTAATTTGTGTTTCTATTTACTTATAAATAAACATTTGATATATTAGGTAATGGCAGTTATCTATAGTGCAATAGTAAATTTTTGATACTCTGGGGCTTAAAGGACTATGACAGCCAACTAAATTTCGGGGATTTCGGAACTAAATTAAACGGGATTTGGTTAGAATATTACTTGATCTTAATTACAACCTATAGGTAACTTTTGTAGATAGGGACTATAATAAGTAAACGGTGGCGTTGCTCGCTGCGCTTAGTAACTATGGCTGCAAGGTAAAACTATTTATTTGTGCCTCCGAGTGTCATTTCGCTACACCAGTTCAGTCCAGCGCCATCTTAGGGTCTAGGGACATATATGTATGGACGCGAAGAATTCTGCAAATGGCAACAGTCAGCAAACCTCGCTGAAGTCCCAAAAAGAAAAAATTGTACTTCGTCTGAGTACTTTTATTACCTCAAACGTAAACAAATCTGTTCAACGCATTTTGCCGTAGTTGCAAGGAAATGTTGGACTAATTTTAGAGCTTCTTGCGGAATGCCGTCCAATCCTCTGGCTTTTCACCTTTTGATTGTATACATGGCTCCGTGCAACTCCTTTTCAAAGCAGCAACCAATTGATCTGATTTTCCCTTCCTTGGTACACAGGGGAAAGTGCCAGAGAAAACTCGGTCATTTTTGTCAGACACAAGCACACAGGGTACCCGCGGGTCTCTGAGTTTCCAGATGACCAGCTCAAGCCTACGGCCTCATATCGATATGAACAACGAGGCCTCGTTTCAAGTGGGTCTTGCTCCCATTTATCAACTTGCGAAAGGACAAGCCGGCCTTCAAACCAGTCTTCGGGAACGTGATCCTTTTCGAGCACTTGAACCTTGCGCTTCTGCATATGTCATTTGCTTCGCATATCATAAGCTTCATCTGCTGACTGTCAAGTATAGAAGGCTTATGTTAGAAGGTTCTTCAGGCTCAGAAGGTCGTGGCCCATGGAAAGAGAAGTCACAGGCATACGTAATGAGACATATGGTAGATTTCAACACGTTTTCAGTTGCAGTTTCTCTAGTTTTCATCAGGGTTTCCTTCAAAAATACTTTGGCGAGCTGCTCGACGTGAATTTTCTAGCCTACGGGTGACAGACACGCTTTATAATATAAACTTCAATCAAGTTGGGATTTTTTCGCGGAGTAGTCTACCAGCATCCTCTATTTCTGCATCATAGGCCATATCATAGCATCATATGATAGGCACAGGACTCTGAAGGGAACGTGTAGTAATTATAGTTAAATTTTTCTTTACTATTCTGTATTTCCCCACGTAGTCTGTTGTGTTGTTGAATTCTTATCTATACAAGCTGTAGGATGAAATGCATAAAAATGTTGCACGGAAAATGACTGCTCTTTTCATTTAGATAAAGTAATTGCACCCTTAATGCGGATAAATTAGAAATATCGAGGCATTGTTGGTCACTGATTCGACATTCATTAAACATTTTGTCAAACTTTTGTGACACTTTTTTTGAGCAGAGAACACAGTTTTTTGGGGCCCGTGGGGTTCTAGAGTATTTTTTTATAGTCTTCGTGAATATTCGCGCTATTCTGACGAGAGGTCTCTTTAAAAATTTATTTTAGTATCACGTGTAGTCGATACGACGAAGTCATACATCATTTTATTCGTCAAAGTTCGCAACCAAACTAGCCCGCATGATCAAACTAAGAATGGAAAAGGCTGGTGCTCAAGTAATGTTCAACGAAGACCTAAATGTCTTTTAGGTCATCGAGTCGGGTCTAAAGCAAGGGGATGATCTTGTCTAAATGCTTTTCATCATCTCTAACTATCTCTTTAGATCATATCATAAGGAAAACATCAGAAAACCACACAGGTACGATAATCTTCAAGTCTACACAAATGTAGCATACGCCTAAGCGTAATTCTTAATATTCTACACACAACCAAATAAAATCGGGCTAAGTGTACAAGGGGGCGTTCTTAAGTTCGCGGTATGAAGGGTGAGAATCAGAATACAGAATTTCTTTCATTTCAATAAAAAATATATTTACCTGCTTTTCTAATGGATTTTTCAGATCTTTCAATAAGGTTATGGAAACCTTCATAGAAAAATGTTTTGTCTTGAAAACTTCTTTTCGCGAAGTTCCTCTGTAAGCTTTGAGAACTTATAATAATCACTGGAAGGATTGTAGGGTGGGAGATCCAAAATATCGAAACCCACCTTGTGCAGGGCAGCAAACGCAACACGGCACTAGTGAATAAGCGCGCTGACGTGGGGAAGGAGATTCCTTGAGTCAATTGCCCCTTCTTTTTTCTTTAATCCATTCTTTCAATCTTCCTATGATTGATGCGTAGTTCTCTGTGTTTATAGAGACGTCTTTATCTTTAAAATCTATCAACAGGACACCTTCCACAAAAGTCCCAAAAGACTGGCACCATGATTTTATCAGCCGACTGTGACCCTTGAAATTTCTTGCGTCGTGGTGTCTCTTTTTTCCCATTGCATAGAGTCCTGTTTGGACTCAAGTTCATAATGATGAACCTAAGTTTCGTCACCAATAACAATTCGATTCAATAGTCCATTCTAGTATTTATTACAGAGGTCGAAAAAAGCGCGGAAGGTAGAGTTTCTGAGGCGGCAGGGTTAAAGTTGGCACCCACCTAGCGGTGACCTTTAACATGCAAAGGTTATCGTCAAGAATAGTTTTGAATAGTATCCGAAAAAACCACTTCGATTGGCCATCAGGGCCGTTAGACCCTAACTTGCTTATGGAGACTGTTTCACTGGTAAACCAAGGATTTGCGCGGACAAGTGTCCAAATAAACGAACGTCATATCCTCCAGTCTAGTATTGGTGTGGAACTTAATAACGCGGTACTCGATTTTCCCCATAATTTACACTCGCTTGCAGATTTAAATGTTTTATCGACAATAGTTCATAGATTACTGACACTATTCAAATAAAACTAGCTATTTATACTGACAATGAGTTACTGAATATTTTGCAAACTTAAAAACGCAACCTCGTAAATGAAACCAAGACCGATGTCAATTCCAAGCAAGCCGCAATACGACAGCCCAACAAAACTTAAAGCTAGCAAACTCCAACATATAAAATGTAGAGGAGCATTTTAAATATCTCGGGGTCCGCATTGACCAGATAGGATCCGAGAAGGACGAGAATGTACGGAGGATCAATGCAGCGAGCAAAGCCTAATTTTCGAAGAAAAAAGAAGAAAGAAAAACCTGCATGGTTATCTGGAGGAGCAACCTGGATCCTAATAAACAATTCAAACTGGATCTTACTAATTGTAATTTTCCCTAAATCTGAATATAGTGCTTAGAAGGGTTTTTGGCTTTATGAATTCTGAAACGGAATGGAGATGCAAAATGAACTGGACGGGCCATATGGAGTGTATGATTTAGAAGAGAATTGACTAGCGCCCAGATGGAAAATCGAGCAAGCGACAGGAAGACACCGTATAAAACGAGGGCAGATCTCTGCTCCGAATTAAAAATCCGCGAACGACTTGAAAGACCGCGACGATTGGAAGCAATTACTTGGAATGACTGGACCCCGAAGCGGGCTGCCAAGACATAAATGATGATGATCACCTGTGGTGGGTCTTGTGGAGCTAATGTTTTTTGGCTCTATCAAAAAATATCTTGGCACTAGAACGGAAGAAGAAGCGTGAAACACAGTACTTCGAGCGTGGAACATATACATTTTTAAGGCTGACTTATTTGGCATTGTTGTTTTATCATAAGAACTTTTTGATCTCAAACTGCAAAGGAAACGGTTACAGTTTGAAATGTGTTTTATTTAAACCTATGTCTGATATCTTTTATCCTGCTGCTCGAAATGTAGATATTGAAGTGTACAAACATGTTCAACTTAGACGGTATCATTTGGCAGTTGATTCAACTAATCAAAATTGAACAAGAACTAGTAGATAATCTGAGGCAAAAGAGTTGTGAAGGAGTCCTGAACAAAAACAACACCAAAGCATATAAAAAGCGACTGATTCAATGAAAAAGAGCAGTTTATTTTTCATTTTTTCATTTGAAAAGCTGACAAGCTGATACATTCTATATGAAGATTTATTATATTTGATGTTACTTGCCAACTAAAAGATGGTTATTAAATAATTAAAACTATACTGTTCAAAACAAATTCCCTAACTGGTAAAGTCCAAGGTGCGAGTCCAAGAGTAAGAAGAGCTAAATTATCCTAAGGCTAGGGAAGCTAGTCAAAATTCTGTCGGAATCTTCCTAAATACTATTAACCAAAATGGTTGATTGTGCTGCTATCATTTGTTATTCATTTGTTATTCATTCAAGGTCGGTTGCTGCATATTTAAAAATAACGTAGATATCAATAATATGATCTTATTACTTTCCACTTTTAGATTGAGGTTCGTATTTTGGAACAGACAGCTGTTTCGAGGCCAATATGGTCCCTTCTTCAGTGTTATGTCTAGAAAAAAAAACCTAGAAATGGAAAGTAAAAAGAATTTTTTTAATTTTTATAGAAGGTTGCAAACAACCGAATCAACAATTGGATACAAGACAGTTTCTGTAAACTACATTGGTTTGGTAAACACACTTGAATGTAAAGAAATATATCTCACTCAGCCGTAAATTCAAATCAAATCTAACAACCGAATTTCGTTCACAACAAATGTAGCGGCACAAAGAAAAAAGAAAGCATTTATACACAGATTAAGGGCACGAATCCATTTTTACACAAATTAACAACGAATATTTGCGAAAGTTGCAAATGAGTTTAACAACATAGGTTACAAATTTCATGTATGCATTTATATAAGATAGGAGCACTGAGAAGTATTTTTATATAAATCTTTACCAAAATAATTAACAGAAATACCAACAAGTAGAAACATTGAAAACCTGTGTTATCAAAAAGATGTCTGTAAAAACATTTTCACTGAATGGTGGCATCAATATTCATTTGGATGAATGAACAGTGGCTAAACTCATTAAATTAGGTCACTTTACTCATAACCTCTTTGCAAATCAGTTTACGATGCAAACACTAAAATTTGTTAATGTGCACATGAAATACTCAAAGTGAAAATAATGCACTCATTAAAGTCTTTAACTCGTCCAGATAAACCATTTAAGAAACACGAGGGAGATTTATCTTTGAATTCAATTATTAGAAAAATTCCAGTCGTAAAAACTCGTTGATGTAAAAATCGATGGATTTAACCGAAGAAATAGTTTAAATTAAATTTTCGTGCATAGAAAATATACCTAAAATTAATTAATTAACTAAGTTTTCATAAAGATTGACAGGCAAATTCTTTACAATAATATTCATGATAAAAGTAATGACTGAAGCAATAATAGATTTTTTTTCCGCAGCGTAAGTTCGAAACCAGCTATTAAACACCTCTAATGTTATCATGATTGTCATGGTCGACAATCTGTCATGGGATAATTTTCACGTTATTTCAGCAAGGCTTCGTTTTTCTCTGCAGATTGTGCAGATTGTGCAACTGCAGTTATGGAGGACCCATTTGCTGCCGGAAGCGATGGAAGGAACGAAACGCCCACGCTACAGTAACGTACAATACAGTACAGTACAGTAAGTCACCTCTCCTTCTTCTGCGCCAAGCAAAAAAAGATGCCGTCATTTATGATTAGAACCACAAAAACGAAGGGGTGTTTAAATTTCCACGGGTTATATACCGGGTATGACAACATCAAACTTATGTGCGCAAAGATGACAGCAAAAGGCCAACGTGGCGACGACAGTGTGAATACTAGGATATGCTGGAATCCCGGGCTAGGAGCGAACTGACCTTTACGGCAAGAAAGACACGGTTCATCCTGAAATAGACTTAGTAGGAATACCCATAGCTGATCGCCTGAAATATCTTAAAATCTTAATAGCATAGCAGGGTACAAAAGGGAATGGCAACAGAGAACCAAATGAAAACGACACAAACTCTCGACATTCACAAAGAGATAAATCAAATATAAGCACTTTCAAGGAAACAAAAATCTATGGTTACTAGAATATGTAAAGGACATACACGCATTGCACCCTCTTATTTCCTTATAGGAGATCAAAAACCGCAAATCTGGCCAAAGTGTGGTCGACAAAATTTGACAAACCACCACTTGACTGAAAACATGCTCGAACCCTGTGCATTAGACAACATAAAAACAGAAGTTATCTATGTATGCGTATATGTGGTTGTGTTTTTGCATTTTGGCTTTCTGCATGAACCTGTAATACTTACAAATTATTCTTTAAGATAAATTAAGCCAAAAATCATAGAGGAAGGAAAGTAAATGGGGTGGAATAATACGTACTTGCGAATATGAAAAGCCGCTTCTAACCCTCGTAATTGATGCCGTATAATTTTTTCAAAATGCGGGAAAATGATTTTATTGCAGTTTGGAGGTAAAGGCTATTTACACCCTGACGATCAGACTTCAAGTGGAACACCGTAACTGCGACTACCTACAAAACACTTCCCCTGTAATACATAGAGAATCAACTATTGTCACATTACTTCGGGCTCGACCACTTTAGTCTAACCTAGCAGCGACTTGAGCTTAGAAAAATCCCCCTTCCAGCAGGAAAGTTGGAGATCCCATTCGGGAATGGATTACTATTAGATAGCTCCCTCGTTTATCTACACCGATAGGCGGTCGATATTACCCTTTTTTATAAGAAGAACCATCCGCACATAATGTTACACATAGCTTCCATTTTTCTTTAGATGTCAACATCGTTGTCACCGAACTTTCTGGAGAGAGCTGTTCTATTCCCTCGAAAATATCCAAACAGTAACTGGACTTTCCTCCGCTTGATGAAAAGGTGTGACAAGCGTCGTCTGTAATCTGATAAGCAATCTGAATACGGTGATTTTCCATCATACGCATATAAGACAGAGAACTACCGTGGCTGTTGCACAATTACATCAAGAATTATTCAATCTCACCATGTCATCTAGAGAACCACGGGACCAAGTCATTCAGAATGTATGCGATTCAACGGCTTCGTGCTTAATTTACCTAATTTCTGCTACAAAATAAGAGTCTTTCTAGTTCGCTCTCGGTTAAAAATCTCCACTCTCAAACTCCCCCCTATGTAAGTAATCTCTCCTAAGTACTTTAAGGAAGAAGTATTATGAGGAACACCATTGCTATAATCAGCAGTCCCGGGTCAGATACAGTGCAGCATACAGACGTAATCTGCACAACTTCTCGCCTCTGTACTCGGATAAGGCATTTTCGGGAGGACATCTTAGTAGAAATTTTAAAATTAATAAAAATTTGCCAGCTTGTATACAAGACTAGCGATGGGATGCCATGCAAACTGATCTCTACAGCAATTAAGAAATGCTCTATACTGAGACTAGACCGTTGGAATACAGCGTATAATATTTTTTTTTTGTGTATAAAATATTCGCAGACGTGCTCCTTCCTGACTAGCAATGCTGAGGGCAAGGTATGCTTTTACCACCACCAAATTCCTAAAGCTGACAACCGAAACTCAATCAAATTATGAGAAAAATAATTTAGGCATGGATGACCGATTGGCATTTGCAAAAAACAGAAACCATTGTGTTGAGCAAGAGGATACCAACTTTTATTCCTATGCCGATTAGTTTTCTTTAGTATCAGAGGGGGATTCCAAATTGTAACTTGACCTCTTCGGAATAAACATGCAGGGCATGTGATTAGACCATACATATGGTCATCTCACCGAGCAGATTAGGGGGATATCGAGCGAAAGGGCAAATATTTATACTCATGGCAAACGAATGGCTCAATCTTGCACTGCTATAAGGAGCCGAGCTAATGTCATGCGAATCATGAAGTATCAGTTTCAGTGGCGAAATGTCTAACGAAATGGAGCTTGGCATATATCGAACTATCTCTAGGCAGCAGTGAAAGTGGTAACAGGAGTAATACCGGATGATCTGCTTGCTTAATAAAGTAAGGATCACCTAGCTAGGAAAGCACCAGTCTACAAACCAAGTACAATCGAAAAGCTTCGACAACGTTAGTCGTTGAATAATAGCATACACAGTATGTCGGAAAAGTTCCCCAACTTTTGAAATAAAATATCGAAAATTACATCTAAAGAAATTTATTCTAGTTTATTTTCAACATAGTCCCCTTCCCTGGATATACACTCATTTGTGTGCTCCATGAGTGATTCGAAGGCTCTCTGGTACGCCTCTGAAGTTATCGCTGTGAGACGCTCGGTGCAAGCCGGTTGAATGCTCGGTACATCTTAAAAAAATCGTCCTTTCAAGGCCATTTTTAGCTTGGGAAATAGGAAAAAGTCGGCTGGAGCCAGATCTGGCGAGTATGGGGCGTGATTGATGCGTGGGATCTGATTTTTGGCGAGATAACGATTCACAATGTTCGAAGAATGTGCAGGCGCATTGTCATCCAGCAAACTCCACGATCACAGTTCCTCGTACTCGGGCCTGATACGATTAATTCGGCGCCTCAGACGTTTTAACACCTCTACGTAATACGTAGCATTCACGGTGGTGTTTGGGGGCACAAATTCTTTGTGTATCAGGCCTTTGGAGTCGAAGTAAGCGTAAACATCGTCTTTACCCGTGATTTTTGTTGGCGCACTTTTTGAGGCCTAGCACGGCCCGGACTGAGCCAAGCGGATGACTGGCACTTCGTGGAAGGATCGTATTGAAAGCACAAAATCTCGTCTCCAGTCACAATTGAGGTTAGAAAGCCCGGAGTGGTGTCGCAAGTCTCGATAAAATCTTGACAACATTGGATGCGAGTTTGTTTCTGCTGTGGTGTGAGAAAGTGCGAAACAAATCGAGAGCAGACCTTCCTGCGGTTCATTTTTCCTTTCCAAATCAACGCGACGCTATCCTTGCTCATGTTAAGTTCGTCTGCCAACATTCTGAGAGACATGTGGCAATCCTGCTTCAGTAGCGCGCGCACGCGAGCCTCGTTTTCGTCGGTAACAGCTTTTGATGGCCGGCCGCTTCTCTCGTCATCTTCTAACGACTCTTACATCCTGGCACGATTAAAGACAAACCACAAACTCCACTTCATTAGCACATTGACTTTCTTCGATCAGTTGGAAGATGTAACCCCTATTCTGTGTTGGTAGAAGTGTGGTTTCCCTCAAAATTGAGTTTTTTTCGGTCATATCATTTCGGTTGAGTGTTGTTCACTGTTTCTTATGGTCCAGTATGATATGAACTTTTAGTATCTACTTTTGATGATATGATGAAGAGGATGTAAGCAAAGATTATTATGTTCTTCGCGTTACCTATTGTTTGTTCCCTGGTAGAAAGATATGTTGCCACTTTTTCTGCAACGCTCATGACGGAAAAAAAAGAAAAATCTACTTAAACTCAATAACAGTTTAAGTAGACTTTTCCTTACTGTAACGCGGTTTCTGTAACGCAATGGTAAATCCATTGCCAACTCCATCTTTTGCCAAAGAAATTTCTGGCAACATCGGTCCAAAATGTCATTAGTGTCAATCAGGGACTTGACGATGCAAGTATGAATTTATTGAACTCTTTATGGCCTAATAGGGGAAAGTTCAATGGAAGTTACGGGGTTAGTAAACAAGTATAGTGTCTCTCAATTTTTGAAGAGCCATTAAAGAGGTTTAGCAACTGCGTGTGAATATGTGTTTAGTTGAATCTAGTTTTCTCTCTGAGAAATTCTCTACATTCACTGTCATAGATGTTTCTAAGTGCAAATCGTAACTACATATCGTATATATAAAGAGAGACAAGGGAACAGATTATTATAACAGATCTAGAATTATTTAAATTTTATAAAATAAAAACGTCCCTACTTTTAAATAAACCGTTTGCGAAGATTATAGTCAAAATTGCTCTGCGAGGCGACGTCTGGTAATCTTGAATTTTCATTCGAATTTTGAGAATCGTTTGATTGTTGTACAATTACGACTTGATTAGCTAATCTCTACCCTGAAAGTGTATTCAGGTACCATGGGATGAATGAGTGCTGGTTGCAGCCCTGAGTATACAACAGGGTGGCGCTGTTCCTATTCACATCCAGAATAGATAGGTCCCGCACCTACCAGTAATTGGGAGACAGTACATGGGTACTGCATTGTTTCCACGATACTTCCAAACAGGCTAATAATCAAATAGAAATATTCTCAATATAATATCATTCATAGAAGCCACTTAAAGTACTCTCGAAGACTGGAAGTTTGAAGATACAAGTTGTACGACCAATGGTTCCACTCACTGGGGGAAATGTTATAAAAAGCAATAATTTAATTTTGCATTAATAATACATTAAACTTCATTTAGTTTAATATAGAGCAGCTAAATTAGGCACGATTTAGATTTGCAATTGTCAATACAGTGTCCGTGAACTGTGCGAAAATGATTAAATGCAGAAAATGACTTTTTGAAATGCCGGGATAGTGCAGAGAGATAATCGCCTCTTGCATGCGCATTCATATGAATTTCATATGCCTCAGCCTGATTAGGAAAAAAACCAGCCTTAACTCCATGAGGTTGGACACGATGCTTAGAAATTCGAAGCAGATGGTCTGTAGATCCAACACGGGTGTCTGCAATTTAAAAAATCTTATCGTTTTATAAGGATCATTTAGGGCTCTAATGAATTAAAATAATTTAAATTGTAATTTCGTCTGCTTTTTACTAAAATCATACCCAGAAAGAGGATACCAAGAATCTATTTACAAGAATTATAGAACATAGAAATAAAAGAATGCATACTGGCAACATATGTCTGCATTCCCAATTTAGTTTTAAGCGATTTCTTTGGTTTTAGAGCCCTCTTGTTTCCACATATCAGCCATCGAGATCGGTGACAAGATTTGTAAGAATACATCTTGTTCTCAAAATAGAAGATTGTTGTTATTTAAAGAGATAGGAGTTTCCTCAACATTGATCGATACTGGTAATCAACAACATCTAGAGAATTCTTTTCATAGGTACTTATTAAAAGTAAATCGTTTCAAACTATACACGTAACACCTGAAACCATTTTCTCCTTAACACACATCTTTTTTGTGTTTTATTCTGTATATTATAATTTACTTTTCAAACTGGGACTCAATTTAACGACTCAATTGAAGAGTAAATATAAAAACTACTTAGATAATTTTTTTCACAATTAGAGAACAGTTCATTTGTTAACATTTAATTTAACTCATCACTCAATGTTTTATTTTAATATATTTGTTATCGTGTTTTGCACTGAAGGGCAGAACACTACTTCAAAATCAAAACTAAATTTGTCTAGAACTATTTATATCTTTATTATCTCGTCACAATTAGTCATCTCACCTGAATTGAAAGTGCTTCCGATGAAACATTGCCTTCATCCTGTTCCTGATGAAAATCATCGAGTGATATTGCCGCAGACCGTGCCAATAAATTTTTCGAATCGGTGGAGAAGTTAAACTTCAATTCCTGTCTATATTCGGCCAATACTTTCGATTTTCGTGCTCGTTCGCCATCTAATTGGCGAGCGATTTCTGCTCGAATAATTTCCTCCTCCTTTGTGATATTTTCAAAATGGAACGATTTCAACAACGAATTTGAATTGTCTGTAAAATCCGTGTCTGTGTGTAGACTTAATGATGGGGATTGCATAGACGGTGACAATATAAGCGATGATGCATTGTTAAATATTTTAGCTTGTATAGAAGACTCTTCTGATGAATCTGTACTATTGTTGTTGTTGTTGTTGATATTTTCCTCAATTGTTGTAGCACTATTGTTAACTGGATTCGATAAATGTTCAGCAATATCCATTGCTTCCATCCCGGATGAAATGACATCAATTGATGATTGTGTACTGGAAATAATGATTCTAATTAAAATAATTCACTTTAGGTGTGTCTTAATAAATGAGGACAAAGGGAATACTCATTCGAATAAAACACACTACATGATGCGTGATAATGTTGTTGAATCATATGCGTGTTTTTTTTTTTTTTTTAATATATTAGATATCAAATTCATGTGCTTGTAAAAATCGAAACGACTTACCTTACTAAACTAGAACTATTACTAATAACTAAATTCACATTTGCTGCTTTGGTCCTATTATCTCTGTCTTCGGCATTGCTTAATTCACTAGGAATTTGTTGTTGTTTTTGTTGCTGTAGCTGCTCTTGTCTTTCATTTTGTTGGAGTTGAGCTTCACCAAGGGCACTGGCATGCATTGGTATCGGCATAACAACGTTATCTTTAATTCTAGTACTACTGCTGTCTTTCTGTAATGTTTCCTTCTCTCGTAATACTTTACTATTGCGAAATATAGTGCTCAATATCGTTTCATCCGAGCTGAATACATCATCTTCATCGATATCGGTTTGTGCCGCTAATGGAAATTTCAATGGCTTTTCCTTACTATAATCTTTATTACCGTAGGGCGGATTCAATGGATATGTTCCAATAAATTGAATTTGATCCAACAGGTAAAAAGCTGAAATTTAAAGAGCAGAAGTTGAAGAATTTTTTTTTCAAAATTTAAATGGAATTTACGAAATTCGACCAAAATTCAATTTAAAAATACGTTTTCTTCTCCGTAAAACTCTATTAATGTTTGCAACTCTATGAAAGGTTTGACGGGTTTTCAATGAGAAGACGAAATAAAATTAGAAATAACAAAATTTTCTATAACAAAATAATCCTTGGAAATTGTTTTTATGGAATAAACGCTGTCATGCAACTCTTGGATACTGGAGGATAGAAGGGGACCAATTATTTCATTAGGTAAAGTTACATAAGGTGAATGCATTTGAATTTCAAGTTATTGTTAGGAAAACCCACACATAGGAAAAGTCAGACGGAGAGCTACAGCGGCGCTCTTCACAATGAAAAAACTAGTGGGGAAAACATGAATAAAACATGAAAAAAAAAGGAATAAAACCAAAAATTGCCCACTGGATTTACATAACATTAGTGAGGCTAATAACCACTTATGGGGCATTGGTTTGGTGGCAGGCATTACAAAAGAGAACCATTCCAAAAGAGCTAGAGAAGATCCAGCGAATGGCCTGCCTTGGCATCACAGTTGCCATTAGGACTACGCCAACTACTGCAATGCAGATAATGGTCAATCTCATGCCACTAGACAAATTCATCTTCAGAGAGACATCATTTGCAAGCATCAGATTAAAATCCACATATGGGTTATCGAACCACCTACAAACGGGGCACGTATACATTTTGGAAAAAATGGAGAGAATGGCCCCGTCAAGTAAAAGGGAGCTGGATAGAATTCAACCGATAGTGGACACAACGATTCTATACAAGATCAGCATACCGACCAAATAAGCGTGGGAAACGGTGCAGGATTACACATATGGAAGTGAAATTATGATCTACACCGATGCTTCCAAAACGGATGAGGGGGCGGCCCGGAATCTTTTTCCCAGATCACCCGCAACTCAACCGAAGTTATGGACTGAAGAACCATACCACAGTTTTCCAGTCGGATGTGTTTGCAATAAAAGCGGCTATAGAAGCGGCAACAAACAATCTTAATGGAAGAATACGAATACTTTCGGACAGTAAGTCGGCACTGCAGGCGCGAGTAAATGAAAAACTGACATGGGTCCCTGGACACAGCAGTGTAGAGGAAAATAAAAGAGCGGATGAGCTAGCGAGAGCTGGATCAGCCGACCAAAATGCCACTAGAATAGACACAATTAAAGTGCCACTAGCAACGGTAAAAAGGAAAGTAGACGAAATCCTCTGGAAAGAGACAGATACGGCTTGGAATGACAGGAACGACTGTAGGATAAGCCGAACTCTTTGGCCTCACCCTAATAAAACGAGGACAAAACAACTCCTGGGGGAAAACAGAAATGGCGTCAGAACATTGGTGGCAGTATTAACGGGCCATAATCTTCTAGGTCAACACGCCAAACGAATAGGAATCCAAACGGATGACACCTGCCAAGCTTGCGGCGAGTAGGAAGAGAGTACAGAACACTTTCTCCTAGATTGCCCGAGTCTGGCCAACAAACGCCTTATTTGGCTGAGGTGTACTGGCCTAACACAATTGGAATACTTGTCGTGCAGAGAGTTGGGAAACCCTTTGGTTTCTGTAGGGCGACAGGATGGACCATCTGTAAACAATGGTACTATACAGGGGGAGCTAACGGTCGATGCTGGTCTTTGCTATTTCTAGCAAGTGGACCCCAGTACAAATAATAATAAAATAACTATACTAAAAAATATACTAAAAAACTGAAAGCTTTCCCATGTTTAGCGCTCCGACTGGTGATATTTTTACTTTTTATTTTTGTTTCAAAAATTGTTTTAATTTGTTCTAAGTTTTTCCTCAATACCTACTCGATCAAATCTGATATACCTGAGGTTCTTATTATTATAGTTAATTCGTTTATTCAATGATATCTTTATTAGGGTAATGAGGTTTTTATTGGTTCTCTTTAGTTTCATTGTTATTCCAGTTACTAGTTTCACAGTGTAATGGTATTTGAATATCATTTGAATGGTATTGATGATTTTTATTTTCTAGTAGGTTGGAGCATCCTTTTCTAAGGTTTTCGCTGAGCCTCATATTTTTGGCTGTCTTATGATCTACAAGGTTTCCTAAGGTGTTCAGCTTGCCTATGTTCGTTGACTACTTGACACTTGTGACATCTGGCTATTCTTTTTCGTTCCCTTCGCAAATTGTGTTTAACCACCGATTACTTCACATTGCTCATGTTTCCTCGTCTCATCGCTGCTTTTGATTCTTTGTCTGTTTTTCAATCTTTATTTTGACATTTCGGCTCGTTTGCCCGGTATATGAGTTTTCACACTTAAATTTTGCACTCTATTCGGTCCTTCTTTTCGTCTTTTTATTGTCTAGTATTGTTTGGAGAAGGGGTTCTACGCTGCCTGGAACCAACTGGAACCATTGGGTTCCTTAAATATTCTGTTTAAATCATCTGTCAAATTGGAATATGTGACTGCTGCTTTTTAGGTGTCTGAAGTTTGCATCGCTGCATATATAAGGGTCTATTTTTGTCCGCTTTTTGAATTTTTTGGGCTTATTTAACTCAGATATTTGTAATTTTACCAAATACCAAATTGTCAGCAAATATATAAAAATTTAAATGATTCGAAACCGTCGCGTATGCAACGATGCAAACTTCAGATACCTTGCCTTTTGAAGCTCGTTTATATACATTATCTTTCAATTTTCTTGATCATATTGATGATTCTTTCTTGGGGCGTCTAAAATATTGCTCTAATCGTTTATGCGACCACGTTCATTCAAAGGTGTATCTTGCTCGGAAAGCTCATAGTTTTTGCGAGTATGCCTGATTTGATGTTTCGGTACTGTCCTCTCTACTAATACTACTTCTACTACTACTACACCTACTACTACAACTATTTGTCGGTTTGTTGTAAAAATCAAACTCTGGGTTACTGCTGAATCTTTTAATCAGTAATTTTAAAAAATTGGGGCTCCTTTTTTGAGTTTAAAGCTTTTGCTGTTATGACGGTGTTCAATTTTCCAGTAGGGGCTTCATTTATTGCTTTCTGACTATGGCGAAAACGTTATCGACGTATCTAACTCAGAATTGTAGCATTATTTTTCCATATTTTCTTCTCTCCATCCGGCAAATACTTCTCTTAATCATGATAACAGAGAATTTCCCATTTTTCTGTTTAAAGTAAGTATAAAGTAATTCTCTCTGGGTAGCTTGGGTCCGCCGGGCCTTGCTTCGTGGGTCTCGAATTCTTTAATGCTGCTATTCTTCTTTCGTTTTTGCTCCCCGTTTGCCTTCCTTTGTAGCATCCTTATCGAAAACCTTTTTTTAAAAGATTGTTAACGCTAGTTTCATGGATACGCTTGGGTAAGAGTTTTAACGTCTATAGGTAAACTTTCATATTTGTTGTCTGTCTTGATATTTTAGGTCAACATGCTAACTAGCTCCTCTCGGTTTTTGAATGAATATTTTCCTATTGATATCACCCTATAATATGCTGATAATGTAATTTCCTTGAGCTCTGAAAGAACTCACTTTGCTCATTCAAAGCGTAACCTTTACTCTCGAAAAAGAAGCTAATAAGGAGCTCCCGTTCTAAGATCTACTGATAAAAATAATCAACGTGGGCGTTTACCATTAAACGACAAACACCCATTTAACAGTTCCGAGTACTTCAAATCGCCCATACTCGCAAGAATTATTAGCGTTCCGAGATTGGATAGACCACAGAGTGCCATCAGTACCTTTCAGTACTCATACTGATGATTACCAATGGTTCCGAAATTAGACTGTCAGAAATTAATTGGAATAGACCACGCATACATGATATAAGTATAGTCATACCATCCTTGGTTTTTTTACGAAAAAATTTGGCTTTTTTCCACTGAACGTTCTTTAATGACCATGAATGTTATTGTTACTCAGTAGATGTAATGAACAGAGGCGTGATAAAAAAAAACAACACCTATGAAATTGAGACAATTTTGATCTAAATAAAAGGACGTATCAAACAATAAATGTCATTAAAACGAAGAGTTTAAATTGTTGTCGTTGTTTGACCATGGAATTTATCCTGCATATCGAACAATTGCAAGAGTCTATCGTTGAGAGCTGAAAGAACAGTATCTTATCTATATCTAAACTATCTTTTTACGTATCTGGATGTCTAGACAACAATTAGCAAGTTAGTTAGCTCTCGAATGAACTTGTACATTGTCCTGAGACTTGAAGGCAGTGGCACGTATAGATTGTTTCATTTAGGAGAAAATCTTTTTAACATATGTTGAAAATTATTTCTACTTGAATTTTGGTGAAAAATCGTTTTTTTCTTTAATATGTATATGTTATGCTATTGAACATTAAAAAAAACTAATTCCACTAAAATTTCCATACTCACTCGTAATTGCAGTTATCCAAAACCAATGTGTCCACCAATATAGGGTCATGATTGCTGGATAATATTGAATCTTCTAAATCCTTTGATATATTTGATATCTTATTATATGTCCTGAAAACAAAATAAAAAATATATAATAAATAAGTTGTTGTTATATAAATTGATATTATATAAATACAACAGCTGTAGTATCAATTTCTAATAAAATACAACTCTGATAAGTAATTTAATACATGTTTTCATTTAACGACTAATTAATTAATGATGTTGGCTCGTTCTTGTAATTTAATGACTGGAACGAAATAAACGAACAATGATTTGATTGCTTGCTAGTTTTACTATTGCATACTTCTCTACATGCCAATAATAAAAGTTAATTGAAAGCAGGTTAACGAACCGCATTCGCTTATAATTGTTGATAATACGTCTTGGTAAAAATGCTCAAATACTTAAGTGCGCAAATTGACGGGCGAATAAGTTAATGTATGTTAATGTATCCTGCCGAATCAAATGCTACACAACGCAAACAATCTGGAAATGTGTTCGTTCTCATTTGACATTTTAAACGTCGGTTTGAACGATTTAAATGAATAAATCAAGGAGCCGATTCAGGTAAAGTAGCAAACATTAACTAATATCGTAAAAAGAGTTCGTGAAAATCCCACTAAAACAGAGAACATAAATTGCGGTGGACGAAATTTATTTCAACAAAAATGGGGCTACTATGATGGCGAGTGATTAGGAAAGAAGGAAAAGAGTAAACAGATTCGAGAGCCCGTATTGTTTTTCACGACATATCAGGGGTGTTAGTTGAAGTTTGCCGGTTTTTTCAATATAGAAAACACTTAATTCTCAAGGGAACCTCAAAAAATTTTATTCAAAATATTGACCATTAGATTCTACACATTTTGACCATCTTTCAGGCAACTCATGGATACCATTCAAAAAAACTTTTTCTCTTTCGAGGCAATCCATTCGACGAGCCCTTTTTCGACTTCTTCAAAATTGGCGAAGCGCTGCTCTTCGAGTGAGTGTCCCATCGATGTGAAAAGATGATAGTCGGACGGAGCGAGGTCTCGAGAGTACGGCGGGTGCGATAATATTTCCCAATTCAACGCTTTTAGAGTGTTCTTCACCGCTTTAGCGGCATGAGCCATGCCTGCGGACACATTCTGGCCGTTTTTCGAACAACGCATGATTCAAATTGACGATTTGTTGTCGGTAGCGATCCGTATTCACCGTCACACCAGGTTTTAATAACTCGAAGGACACCATACTACACGGGTCCACCAAACACAGAGCATTGTCTTACGACCAAAGCGATTTGGATTTGGAGTCGATGGGCCGGCCTCACCAGGTGAAAGCCATGATTTTTTCCGCTTCGGGTTCTCAAAATAACTCTAATTTTCGTCCCCCGTGACAATTCGATGCTGAAAAGATTTCCTTTCGAACCTTTTAAGCAGCATTTCACAAATGGTTTTTCGATTTTCCATTTGTCTATCGTTCAGTTGGTGTGGTATCCATTTTCCATACTTTTGGATCTTTCCCAGGATTTTAAATGTTGGCAAATTGCTCCTCGGGTCACATGTAATGTTTGTCCCAATTGTTGTTGCGATTGGGATGGGATCCAATAACGCCTGCAATTCCTCGTCTTCGAACTTTTTCGCTGCACCAGGATTTTCATTGTCTGTTAATTCGAAACATGTTCTAATCACTAGAGCATGCTCACCATAAGTTTCCACCAGCAACCAATTAGCTTCAACTGCTTTTTTCTTTTGATGAAATAAGAAAAGCAATGAGTGTCGCAAATGCGATTTACTTGGAACGAAACACGACATATTCACTGAGGTAAACAACTATGACGCTATTATTTTGGTAGATTGCAGCTTGTGTATTTTTTAAGGTTAATGTCAAAAGAAAAATATGACATAGATGCGAAATCCTAGAAATGAGCACATATCTCTAGCGACATCTATGAGTAAAACCGGCAAATTTCAACTTACACCCCTGGTATGTGAATTTCTACACTATTGTATCGTATAATTTGTTTTGACATAATCTAACAAAAAGGCAATTGTGAGATAATTTTAATTTAATTTAATCCAAGAAATACTGATCAAACTCTGTTGTTTATTCGGACATACTTGAGAGGGAAGGGGCATCCTTCCAAAAAGTTAATTATAGCTGTGAAACTAGATGGATTCGCAAAATGATATTTTTCTTACCTAAGAGTTGTGCACAAACATTAGCCCTTTTGCTACAAAGGGTGACGACAGTCATGTATACGTCATGAATACGAACGATGACTATAGTAAAACACTCCAAAAATGGAATGATGGAATATTCGATTTTAATAAACATTGTTTTGTCATCGATTCCTGGGACTCAAATGTAAGATCTTACTAAGTTGTGAGCCATACATTCCGAGTATGTATGAGTATGTATGAAGAAGAAGAAGGAACCATATCAGCCTTGACACAGCTGTCTTTTCTTAAATATTATACCTCAACCTGAAAATGGAAAATAGTAATATTGGTTGCAAGGTTGCAAGGTTGCAAACATCCGAAGCAACAATTGGAAATTCAATAGTTTGTTTTCGCTCTGTTCACTTGAATTAAATCAAAAATTCATTTGGCCATTTTTGAGAGAGAGATGAGGTTTTTCATTGTGCTCATGGAGTGTTCATTCTAACATTCAATAGTTTCGCTTCTAAACTCTCGGACAGTATTGTAATGCCTTCCATTAAAATGAATTTGACGTGATATCATACCCCATACGTTTTCAACTAGTCTGGATTTATAAGCCTTAAAGACTATTTCTTTGTATGGTTTGAAATATGGACGGTAGCATTGTGCTGTCAGAAAATCAAATGTCGTTCGTCGAAATCATCTAGATAAGGTATCGAAGCGGAGTCGAGCATATCTCTCTGTTTTAATAGCACATAATTGGACTTTTCCGTAATAAGAAAAGGCTGCCCAAATCATGAGACTTCCACTACCGAAGTTCCTGCACATCTTTGGTGGATCATTATTAGTCAGATGCTGCCAATGATAGCTAAAAACATCCGGTGCATTTAAATTGAATTTATTCTTGTCCGAAAATATGACATTTTCCCATTGGTTTGTCCAACGCGTACGTTCCTTCACGAAGTCAAGATGAGCTTGCTTATGTGCCACAGTCAATCGAAGTGATTTTTTGGGTTTCTTATTAAGCAATATATAGGGATGAATTTTATCAAATAAGTCCAACTTACAAACAATTTGGGATATGCTCAGACGGTTTTTTTTAATGGCTTCTTCTCTTATTTTCACTACTTGCCTCTTAGATAATTTCAAATTTCGTTTAGATAATATTAAGTCAACATTGCCACCTACTCCCCTGTCGGCTTCGAGAAAGCAGTGTTAGAAACCAAAAGGATCTTAAGACAAAAATTGTCGAAGAATGGCCTAAAGTTACTGCTGATAGAACTCATAATATAATTTTTTCAATGCCAAACAACAAAAAGTATATCATACTCGCTACTGACTTTTTTTTAATCTGTAATGTAAAACTGCATGTACTTAGAATTTTTTTTTATCAAATTTTCTTAAAATTACTGCTGGATTGAGAAGTATTTTTCGTAATTATTATTTGCTAAATTTCGAATATGATTTGTTAATTCTTTCAAAAAGTTTAAGGAATAAATATTTAGGAATATTAGGAATTAAGGAATAAATATTTTAATTTTTATCCGAAAACTTCATTTCCATATTGAAAAAATTCCGTGTACGTGTAATTTTTTTGGCATAGTATATATTAGTTAATTTATAAAGGTCTTCAATTTCGAATATCGTGATTTTTAAAGGATCCATTTTTCATAGTTTTAACCATGTCGGTGACATGTTTTTGCTGTTCCTTGCAGTTACATTTTGCATTTGATTTCGAATCTTATGAATATTGTTTGAACGCTACGCGTTTGATTCTGAGTATTTAATTATGAATATTCTGAATAAAACAATTCTAGAATATTCATTCAGCCCAAAGTCTTCATCATATTTGACATGTATTTAAGGGTGTCAGTGAGTGAGTTTATTTTTCACGGAGGTTTGAGTCAATTTACTGAAGAACATCGAACTTACAATGGGGCCATGTGCTAGGCGCATTTATTTTCTGTTGAGGAGGTTTATTGAAGTTCTCTTTTGGAAACTTTAAATAAGATAAATTGAATTATTATCCTTATTCGTCATGCGTCACATCAACTTCATCTACACGAAATAGACTTCATTTATCAACGAAAGTCATGTTATTTATATTATGGAGCATCAAAAACCAAAAAAAAAAAAACAATACATAATTATTTTTTGTTATGATGAAAATGATTATAAACCAGAACCGTGACACTTTACTTGCAAAACATTGCCACCAATCGCAAAATAAGTGCCGCATAATTTCGTCTTACCGACAGAAACTAAAGAAAATTATCTTTCTATTTGCGAAAATTAATTACGATAAGTAGCAATAATGAGTGGTAGCAAAAACCTACACAATAGAATTTATTGTCATGGAAACATCAAATAGTGACGATATTCTCTCGAGAGCCTTTTGTTTTATTGTTGAAATCATTCGTTCCGTACGTTGCCTTTTTCATCATATCCGGAGACAATTCTGGGATCAGTTAGCATCCAACTATATTGTACAATACTATTCATTTACCATATGAAGTACACTTAGTTGAGGTAGATCCATGCCACTATTACTTGCAGATATGAAAAGCAAGGCTAAAAAGTAGCATTACTACTAAGGCATGTGCTTTAACATATGAATAACGAATAATGTTAGTAAATAAACTTTGACTAGACGCAATAGACTAGGAGCCGATATAGTAATGCTGGTTCTCATCTATGGGTTAATCCACAGCTTTATTAGCAGTATCCAAATAATATAAAAACCAAACATACTCGGTAGTTGCTTGCAATATAAAAACTGGTCATCCGGCCTAGCGCGTATGTTGTTTTTGCAGAGGGTGATCAATTGTTGTGTTAATGATCATCACTTCCCGGGTGTCTGGAACTGATCAGCCAAGAGTGGTTTCTATGCTGAATCATATGTGTACGCTTATAAGTGGGAAATTAATTATGAAAATATCTTGAATCGAGTTATTTGTTCAATAAACATTTATCAAATAATGATTAAGGGTGGAAAATACCATTTAATTATCGACACCTTTGAGTTTTACATGTGAAAAATTTATCAGATATTCAAACTATGTATTTCCGCTTCTAAATTTACGCTTTTTGTTAACAAATTCACCTTAACGATTTGAAAATGCGAGTTATTTTCAGATACCTTTCCATTTCAGATTTGAAAAACTCGAAAGTTTTCGCCTTGAAGAGGAATGTTTGCGTTTCTGAGTGGTATGAATTGACACGTTAGCTCCCACGTCAGTCAGATGTGTCTGAAACTACCAGTTTCTGCATGCGCCACGTCAGACTTTATTTTTTAGGAAGCCACGTCAGTCATTAACATAAGAAAATAAGTACAAACTTAATTATCCTTTGAAAAAATAGGTTAGTAGGAACAAAATCTTAAAATTTCCTTGACTTTCTAAGAAAAAAAGTCAAATAGACTTGGTATTCCAATGTCTTATTCTTACACAAATATAGTATCACTCTATTCCTCAACATTACGATGGACACATTCCGTTCCCCAAAACATTCTAATAAAATGAAGGCCTTTGTTATCTGACTTTTTTACGTGTTCCCTAGTCATCCTAGTTTCCTCCTTTCAAGTTTTCTTACGTTTCTTTCATTTGGGCGTGACATCTTAAGCATAATCTTTTTAATTTCTTCCTTTCAGCGTCGTACATAGTTTTAAGTGTGTTATTTAAGTTAACATGTTTGGTAATAAGAAGTTGAATTTTCATCCAGACTACCCCCATCCATATAAAAAGGCCGAAAAACTTCTTCAGCGTTACTTGGAATCCCATTTATTTAGACGACATTGCCGAGTTTTTAGAGTGCGTAGAAATATTTGTTCAACATATATATTTGTTTTAGTAACAAGAAGGTTTATAACTTTTACGTCAAAAAAACGTTATGAACGTATCAAATATTTGCGAATATATTTAACTGTGAGCCAGATTTTCTCGTAAAATCAAAACCTTCTACCTTCGTGATCGTTCTATTCAACATCACAGATCTCAAGTGGTTCGCGTTCGGCTTCTACTCTTTAACTCTAAATCTTAAAGATGTTATGTATTTTCAAAAAAATTATAATACATATAATTAATAATAAATAATAAAATAAATATTGGGGCAACCGATCGGTCGCACCTGCAGCGAAAGAAAGGAACAAGTTTAAAGAGACAGGGTTATTTGAAAATACAAAGGCCGCATAATGGCGGCCGAAGAAAGTTACTTTTAACCGACTAAATCACCGCGTGGGCGTGGGGGTTAGGACATTATTTAAGCCCTAATCCTTCCATGTTACACACACACACACACAGAAAAAGCTTACTACTTCATATTAATTCTCATGTCAATTGTGCTGCGTTGACTCTGAACACCTATGAATTGTGCTGTGCTGACTCTGCACACCTCTGAATTGTGCTGCGCTGATTTTGACCACCTGTCAATTGTGCTGCGCTAACTCTGAACACCTCTGGATTGTGCTGCCCTGATTCTGACCACCTGTCAATTGTGCTGCGCTGATCCTAATCGTGCTTCCTGTAGCACGAACCTCCACTTCAGCTGGTTTCGGGACTTCACTTGTTCTGCTGCGCTACCTCTAATCGTGCTTCCTGTAGCACGAATCTGCACCTTAACTGGTTTCAGGATTCACCGGTTCTGCTGCGCTACTTTAGGGATTTACTCAACCTAAGTCCAAATAAAACACGTCGGATACAATGTAATAAAATATATTTATTAGCTAGAAACAATCGCGTCTATAAAATATGGCGGTTCACTTGCGAGAGAGATTATAGGATTAACTGTCAAAAATTAATATCCTGCCGATCCTCACTTCGTTTCATATTCGATGGTTTGAGTGGCAGTGTCGCCACAGTACTCCCTCCTGGATACATTGGTCGTCTGACAACTTAGCAAATGTTGACAATTGAATACTAAACATTGCTAAATGTCACATTTCGTTGTTTTGTTTTAGGACCGGCATACGTTCTGGGAATTTGTTTTTGCTGATCTGAAGACGGCTGCATAGCTGGATCCGCAGTGGATTCGAAATATGCAGGTTTGATTCTTTCGGTGCTGATGTTAACATATTCCCCTTTTATTTCCAGCTTGAAGACATTTCCGGAAGTTCGTTCAATGACTTTGTAGGGGCCTTCATATGGATGCTCCAAAGGCTTCCTTACTCGGTCGACACGAACGAAAACATGCGAGCAAGTTGAAAGGTCTTTGTGGACAAAAACCTTTCGTTTGTCATGACGTGATGCTGGAGTTGCTTGTACGTACTTCATATGCTCACGGAATTTTTGCACGAAAAGTTTGGGATCAGGTGGCATGTCTTCCTTGAAGAAGAATTCTCCTGGCATACGGAGTGTTGTCCCATAGACGAGCTCTGCCGATGTTGCACCAATGTCGTCCTTGATACTGGTGCGAAGTCCCAATAAGACGGTGGGAAGAATGTCGACCCACTCGTAGGTGTTATGGCACATTATCGCTGCTTTTAACGACCGATGCCATCGTTCGATCATTCCGTTCGCTGCAGGATGATAAGCTGTGGTTCGTATTTTCTTGCAGCCCACTAAATGAGTTAGTGATTGGAAGATTAGTGATTCGAACTGTGATCCTTGGTCTGATGTCAAAACAGCAGGAGCTCCAAAACGCGATATCCAGTTCGCGTAAAAGGCGGTGGCGATCTCATCCGCAGTAATCGTTTTGATGGGAATCGCTTCAGGCCATCTCGTAAAGCGATCGATGATGGTCAGTACGTATTGGAATCCTTTTGATGGAGTCAAGGGTCCAACTATGTCGATATGGACGTGATTAAACCTTGCGTCAGGCATTTGAATATGACCTTGTAGAGGTTTTGAATGTCGTCCGGTTTTACTCCGCTGACATGCGAGACATGATCTGGACCATTCGAGGATGTCTTTTGATATGCAGGGCCAAACATACTTCCGGCTGATTATTTTCTTCGTGGTTCGTCCCCCAGGATGAGACAAGCTGTGTGTCATTTCGAATATTTTCCGTCTGAAAATCTTTGGGATGTATGGACGGATTTCCGCAGTTGATACGTCGCAATATACAGTTGTATCCGAGTCGTCGATGCGAAGTTTACGCAATTTCAACGATGTTTCCCCTCGAAGTAACTGCTTCAGCTCGTCATCGTCTTTTTGAGCTGCCGCTAAGTCTTGGCTGGTGATGGAGACTGGCATAGTGATTGAGCTGATCCGTGACAATGCGTCTGCTGTGATATTCTCGTTTCCTGCTATGAAAACTAAAGTTGTCGAAAATTGGCTAATGTAATCCAATTGACGCAACTGTCGTGGTGATGCCTTGTCAGCTTTTTGTTTGAATGCAAATGTGATGGGCTTGTGATCAGTTTTGATTATAAGTGGACGTCCTTCAACCATGTGCCGGAAGAATTTTACTGCACTATAGATTGCCTGCAGTTCGCGATCATACGTGCTGTATTTGCATTGCGCTTCCGTAAACTTCTTTGAGTAAAATCCTAGAGGCTCCCAAATATTGTTGGTAAACTGCTCCAGCACTGCTCCCATCGCTGTATCTGACGCATCAGTTTTGATCGCAAGCGGTGCGTTTTCAACTGGATGACTTAGCAAGGTTGCATTAGCAATTTGCTTCTTGCACTCTTCAAAAGCTTTATCCGCTTGTTGATTCCATTCAATCAGACGCTTATCCTTCTTTCTTGCACCAACGAGAAATTTATGGAGAGGCGCTTGGATAGCAGCTGCGTTTTTCAGTGATTTTCGATAGAAATTAATTGCTCCCAGGAATCTGCGCAGTTCCATAATAGTTGACGGCTTCTTAAAGTTGAGGATCGTTTCAACTCTTCCTGGAAGAGGTCTGATGCCTTGTTGTTCGATGAGATAGCCAAGGTACTCGATCGTTGGTTTTCCAAACGTACATTTTCCTACGTTTATAGACAATCCATATTCACGCAGTCTATTTAAAATGACTTTTAAATGTTCGCGGTGCTCCTCATGGGTCTTGGAAGCAACGAGGATGTCATCAATGTACGCGTAGCAAAAGTTCAGGCCTCGTAGAGCGTAATCAATGTAGCGTTGAAAGGTCTGAGCCGCGTTACACAAGCCGAACGTCATCACTTTGAATTCGTACAGCCCGAATGGTGTTATTACGGCCGTCTTCGGGATATCTTCTGGAGCCACGGGAATTTGGTTGTATGCTCGCATTAAATACAGCGTTGAAAATACGGTGCACCCACTCAGTTTGTGAGCAAAGTCACTAAGATGAGCGATCGGGTATTTGTCCGGAACAGTGATCGCATTCAAACGCCGATAATCTCCATATGGCCTCCATTGGCCGGTTTTCTTCGGGACAAGATGCAATGGACTTGCCCACGGGCTGCATGATGGCTGACGAATTCCTTGTTGAAGCATGAAATCGAATTCTGCTTTTGCTTGACGAAGCTTTTCGGGAGTTAGGCGTCTTGCCTTTTCGGCGACTGGAGGTCCTTTTGTCAATATATGGTGGTAAATGCCATGAGCCATCACTTTTCTCGTATCTGAAGGAACAGTTAAATCGACATATTCCTTCAGTAGATCGTGGTACTCCATGTTTTCTTTAATTGTCATGATCGTCACATGGGCTTCATTTGTGTGTTTAGTGTTGGCTGCTAATTTTGTTTCGCCATCCACCAACCTTTTCCGACGTAAGTCAACTATTAGGCCAAAATGTTGCAATAAGTCCGCTCCGATTATTGGTTGCTTTACATCCGCAACTACAAATCTCCAGGCAAATGGTCTTCGCAGTCCGAGGTCAAGCGTCATCACCTTCTGGCCGTATGTTTTGATCGATGTGTTGTTGGCTGCGTACAATTCCAATTTTCCTGGAGTGCTCAGAATTTTGTCCCGTGGCAGGACTGAAATATCGGCCCCAGTATCAATAAGGAAATGCGTTCCGCTTTTTCGATCCAGGATGATTAGTCGGCGATTACTGAATCGAAGTTGGTCGTCCTCGGCCGCCGTTATTCGGGACGAGGAATTTAGTTTTCCGACGTCGTTTCGGAATTCTTCCACTGGCAGGGTGGTTTGCAGTTTCTGGCTAGTTTGCCAAAGCGCGTGTGGAAAAAAACAAAACTTTCCTCTAGACCGCGATCTTCTTTGGTTCGATCTGCTGCGCGTTTAAGAACACGATCGATTTTGCGTCCGCAATTCTAATCTTTCAAGATGGTCTAGGATCTGGGATAACACTTCGTTTCTTACCGTTGACTCTGGTTGTTGACGAACTGTTGAGACTCCAGGTGAATTTTGCAACTCCAACATTAAGTCTGCCATCTTTGCCAGTTTATCTACATCGGGCTCGCTTGCTATGGCCAAAATGACTCGTATGTTTTCAGGAAGTTGCTCCAACAACAGCGACCGGAGCATCGCATCCGTTACCTGCTCTCCTCCCGTATTGCGAAGATCCTGCAAGTAATGTGATGGCTTCTTACCTTCTAGATTTTGGCCTTGAAATATCCGCCTCAATTTCGACTCTGTGGATTCTGCGAATGCCATCAATATCCGGTGCTTTAAGGCTTCGTATTTATTTTCCAACGGTGGATTCCTGGCGATAGAAATGACGTGAGACAAAATCTCGGGTTCCGCATACTGGATGACGTACTTGAATTTTGTCTCGTCTTGCGTGATGTGATGCGTATGAAAAGTGGCTTCCACCTGCTCGAACCAGAATTCGGGATCCGGTCTGTAAAATGCCGGGAATTTCGTAATTCGCGACGCTTCCACAAACAGATTCGCGGATGTTGAAGGTCGCGGCGCGATCGGTGGTAACACACTTGGGCTTTTAGATGTTTTCGGGGTCTCAACATTTGGTGCGGTAGCCATTTTGAGAATTGAGTTTCACTTCACGAAAACAAGAGAAATGCGTTGCACTTTCACAGTTTAGAGTCAATCGAAATGTTATTTTAACCAGGGGAATCACGTCGGGGTCACCAATTTAGGGATTTACTCAACCTAAGTCCAAATAAAACACGTCGGATACAATGTAATAAAATATATTTATTAGCTAGAAACAATCGCGTCTATAAAATATGGCGGTTCACTTGCGAGAGAGATTATAGGATTAACTGTCAAAAATTAATATCCTGCCGATCCTCACTTCGTTTCATATTCGATGGTTTGAGTGGCAGTGTCGCCACACTACCTCGGATTGAGCTCCCTCTATTGATTGATAGTCCTATCGATTGATTCTTCAGTTGGTTGATACTTCTATTGAAACTCCGATTGATACTTCAATTGATACTTTATTGATACTTCTTGGTACTTCTACCGATACTTTTGATTGATAGTGTGTCCTCTATTGGTTGTATGTCTCGATACTTCTATTGACACTTGAATTGATTCCTCTTTTAATTGTGTAACCTCTATTGGTTGTGTGTATGGTAGTCTGATACCTCACAATTTCTATTCTATTTATACTGATACGTACACAACAACCTAGCAAATTATTTCCAAAAATTTTTTTTTGGTTTTTTTTTACGACTGGGAATATTTTTTTGAGACTTTTTTCTGACATTCAATTATACTGAGACTTTTTTTTATTTATTTATTTTTTTTGTTATCAATATTATTTAACATAACCTAAATCTAACTATAAGTGTTTCTATTTTAATTTTATTCTTACTTCTATTTCATCTCGTATGATTTTCTTTTAACTTAAAAATATGGATACACATAAAAAACTTAACCAAAACAATTAATTGTTATATTCAAAATTAATTGTTATTTTAATTATTTATTCATTTATTTAATGTCGTTTGTTTAATGTAATGTGTGTAATTTAATCATTTATTATTTAAATGTTTTTTTAAATGTCACCTACACCACGGAATACGTAACAAAGGCTTTTATTAAGACTTTCCTCAAAATCGGGATCACGAATCGGATCTTCCGAAATTAAATGGTTTGTTTATTGCGTACAAAGTCTTCAAAAAGTATCGACTAACACTCATCGAATCATGTTTAGTCGTCTCTCGCGGATACGACTGGCACGACTTGTAGAAAAAAGAAGGTCCGTGAAGAGCCACATCAGTCACAGAAAAGTGACAAAATATCATTATATACCTCTTTGGGATGAAGTGTCCATATTAATCAACAAAATTACCTTGACGTAGGTAGACATCTAGTTGAAATTATTCTGGCGATTAGCGTTTCAACAAAGATACAAAGAAACCCTCTCAGATGAGAAACGAGTTCTAAAAAGTATGATGGCTATCATGGAGCGCACGGTTTGAGTTCCAAGCGTTGTCCTTTCATTAGAAGCAGAAGCAAATACCCAGTACGTGCCCAAAACAATTCCTAAACCTAATTCCTAAAACAATTAACCAAAGGTACCATAAATTCCTTTAATCTAGCGGAAGCAAAAGAAGAGGAGCATATATACCCGAAAAATACCATTTGCAGAGTAACTCATAGCTGGAAAGTAACTAGCTGGTTTGGACTCGTAGTTCCTTACGGCATCAGTTGCAAAGAAATTTTGAAGCCGTTCTTGAAGATTAAATCCTTTATCGACAGAAACAATTTTCTAAGCTGCCTTAAACACACTATATGAAAAGTTTGGGAGCTGTTTAAAATATTGAAACGCCAACACCATTTCTTCGACATGGTCTGAAAGAAGACAATAGTATCCAGATTCATTCTTGTGAAGGGAAACCAGAGTTACTTTTTCCTGATAAGTTCTAGGCAAGTCTTCAATAAGTTCTTGAGAAGTTCTTCACTGATAAGTTTCACGTATACCACATCATCCCCCATTGTATGAGCAAGAATACTAAAGAAATAATAGTAGATAACTCACCGCAAACTGACGCGGACCCGGCCAATCTACCCCAACTGGATTTGATAACAACATGAGATCAATTGAGCAAACAAAGAAACTAAAGAACTTGTAACGCTTCTGGACGCGAAGCAATAACAAATAAAGCTATCAAAAATATATCGAAAGAAGGGACAGTGTTAATTTGCCCCATAGTTAGCCCCTGTCTAAAGACGTAGCACATTGGAAATTGTTGGAAACATGCCAACATAATACATATTCTGAAAGATAGAGTTAATAGCTGATTAGAATTACATTGCGATAATATTTTGTCGAAACTTTAAGGCGTTTTTTCTAGGAATCATGTTTTTGAAATTTAAACACGACTACAGAAAAAATATCCGAAATACCGACGAAACTTTTCCATGATTTTGTAAAGTATTAAAATCTGTGCAACTCCAAAAATGTTTCGTGAAACATTGATCATTATGTTTAAACAATGAAACGAAATATTTATTTTCAAATTTAAGCGGTAAGTGGGGTCTGTATGTTTCAGTTGAGAATTGCGTAAAATATGACGTTCGCAACCAGACAAATTTAGTAGTGACTTGGTTCACCACATCGTAGATTACGCCGTCAATATGAAACATATTTTAACGTTTTTTTAAATTTTTTCTTGTATAAAACACTTGCACAATGTTTGCTCAATATCTGTTATTCCTTTAAAAAAATCATAACAATCCTTCTTGCCATTTTTTGGAGAAAAAGAAAATTTTTAAGCAGACGTTCGAAACGGTCAGATGACAGTCAGATAAGAGTCAAAGAAGAAGAAGAAGAGTAGGCGTGAAGGAACATATGTTCTGAAAAAATCTAATGGGGGGAAATGGATTATTGATATATAATCGCATATGGAATATGATCCTCAGCAACTGGAGCCTTATACTTGCATGAAAATCGCAATACAGCATGACTGTGTGTCCCTCTACAGCGTAGATTTTAATGGCCCTGGGTCGGAATTCGCCTGTAATCGGAATATATGGCGGCACTGATTTATGAATGCAATCGAAAAACAAAATTTGAAAATTGGCTGTCAAAGGTATGATTTTGCGGATTAAACATGTAAATTGCGTTGTCGTTATTCGCTGGTGGTTAGTTTTCTTTAATATACTTCGCATTTTTTTATATATGCTTGTAGTTGGTGAGTTCGAATATTGCGGTTTTCTACGTTTTAGACTAGGGAACGCGAACATGAAATAAGGTTGGGAACCTCTGAAAAATGTTTTATGAATGAATGAATTTTTACTTATTTGTAGTCTACGAGAGCTATTAATCTATAAAAATGATATTCTAGCTCAATTATCAACAAAAGCAAAAAAGTGAAAAAAGACCAGACCGTTGCGATTTCAATGATGTGAAGCTTCTAAATTAATTTTGAAGTATAAAAGAAAAAATTTTTTTGTACAATATTATTAAGGATGGTTAAAAATTGGTTGTTCAAAGATTCAAATAATAATAGATTCCTATGTGTGCATTTAGATTAGTAATCGATGTAGCAAAACCAAATATCAATGACAAGAATATAATGCTCTGGCCCTAGTCAAAGCTTCGTTAGCTTCTAGCAAAATCATTTACAATAAGCTGACAAACAAGGTTTTCATGGGTTTAAAAATTTGCATCGTTGCAAACAAATTTTTTCACGTTCTAATTTTTTTCAATAATTGGCCTGAAATGAAAAAATAGTTAGGTGCATCAAATCCCAAATGGCTACCAAAATTTTAGTTTCATTATCTTAAAAAAATAAAAAAAGTACACAATACGTGACACAATTTGCATCGATGCAAATTTCAGATACCTAAATATTATCTCGGCAATATAGCCGATGTTGCTAAAAAGAGGAGCTTACAGAGTTGAGTAACAAACAGCTTATGTGGAACAACTGAGATTAAATCTGCATGGAATTAGAGGGGGTTTTCATATCTACTGTTGTCACTGTTCTGGAATTGTAAATTTCGTAGCGACTTAAATTGGTCCCTCATCAGCCCAAAAAACGTATCCTTGGGAAAGGTGAGCAGACGATACATGTCCTGGCACCCGTTGGTTTCGGTCTCTGGAGGTTAAAAGTTTTTAAAAGTTTTTTAAATAAGTTAGTTGGGAAAAATTAGTTAGTTCCCAAAAATGGGAAATTGGTGTAGTCGAAGTGAAATCAAAATCATCAATCGTCATCGATTTCAAAAGATATGAGAAATTCGTGTAGTGTTCGCAGGATTTGGGCATTTGCGTTTAAAGAATTAGATGGTAACAGGCGCCTTTGGTTAGTTTTCGTCATTACCCTTGAGCACTATCTTTAGAACACTATCTTTTCTTATCCTGGAAAATAAGTATTGGGTGGTTGCATTGAAATGTCGGTTTAGGGATGACTCATCTGTATACCTCTTTATTCCAGAACGTCAGGTCATTTTCCCGGAATCCGTATACCTACCTGAAAAGGGATGTCGGCGGCCATTATAAAAGGTCGAGTGTGATTCAGATGGATTAAGTTCTTTGGAAAATATTGAAGTGTAAAGACGGTCAGTGAAACTGTAAAAGTAAGATGAGTTCAAATTACAGGCAAATACGACAACGGCTGCCCGCAAGATATGTGACGCATTTGGAGACGATATTGTGTCAGAAGGTACAGCTCAAAGATGGTTTACCCAATTTCGCACCGGGGATGATAGCCTTGAAGACGACGACCATCGTGGAGCGATGTTTCGGATAAATGACACGGAGCTTCTTACCGAATCCCCGCCAAACTTTGCACGAATTAAGCGCAAACTTCGACGTTGACAATAGCACCACTAGTCACTATCTTCGACGTCTGGGAAAGAAATGACGGCTTGATCAGTTTGTTCCTTATCAACTTACCGACAACAACAAAAGGCAGCGTATATGGATCAATACTTCGAACGGAAGGCGTTTTTGAATCGAATGATTACGTGCGATGAAAACTGGATTATGCATGACAATAGCCGACGCACGTATCAATGGTCATCGCCAGACGACCCTCCTGGAGCTATCCCAAGGTCAAACCTTCATCAGAGCAAGACCTTGAATTGTGTGGTATCAACTGTTGTGTGGAACCTGGCCAAAGCATGGCAGCTAAAGTGTACTGTCAGCAATTAAGAAAAGTTCTTCAGGAATTGTCACGTACGCATGCTGCGCTCGTGAATAGGAGGGGAGTCTTGTTCCTCCAGGATAACGCACGACCACATCCAGCGGAATTCACCAGGGACACCAGAAAGGAAAGTGGCTGAAAAAAAGGAAACATAAAGGAAACTTTACCACATCCACCATATTCTCCCGACATTTCGCCATCAGATTTTCACCTTTTCCGGGCGATGGATAACTTCATGCGAGAACGACAATTCACCAGGAGGACTTATAAATAGCATTACGAAATTTCTTCGATGAGCGAGACAGAGACTTTTATCAAACAGGAATATATTGTTTACCATCTCGTTGGTAACGCGTCATAGATGCAAATGGTAAATATTTTCAAGATTTACCTTTTAATAATATTTTACCTTTTAATCTAATATATATTATATTTCACCTTTTATCTGAAAAATTTACATTTCAATGCAACCATCCAATAGAAAGCCGCATAGATGTTGCGTAGAAACGCATAAACACATTCAGGACGTTTCAATGGCACGGTGGAAACCTACTCGTATTTTCTCAAAGGATATACCAATCTAATGTGTACTCAGCGTCGGGTTATATCTAGAGGTGTAATCTAAAGCATTTTCTATGTTTGTTAGTGCAACAACGAGAACAGCTTACACGGTATCTTCAAAGTGTTGGGCAAAGCGCAGAAAATTCCAGTGTAATCCTACCAAGCGAGGAATACCATTGCTAGTTGTGTATGAGAAGGAAAAAGGTGACTCTACTTGAGTACGAAATCAACATTTCTCCATCGGTCCTAGCGTTTAGTTGTGATAATGTGCGTCGACGATGCTTGGGGGAAGGAAGTACTTTTTTGCACTTGCTCTTGCACCGAAGCACTTTTTTGTGGTACAAAAATTTTTGAGATTGTAAACCAGTCAGTAGCATTTACATTTAACCTTTAAGAATAGATTTGGAATCTGATAGGTTCTACACCATTTTCGATTTCTCTGTTTCAGAAGATTGACAACAACGGGAGAAGTCTCCCGATTTGCCAAGAACAAGCGGCTCAGTAGCTTCAGTTTTAGTAGTAAAATAATCAGCAAGGGTATAGGTAGTGGGTATAGGATATAAGATGTTCGAAATGTGAACATAACTCTCCCAAATGCTAGCCGGAGGCCTTCAGGATACACCATAACTGTTGCGATATTTTTCAGTGGTTATGTTTTGTGCAAAGTGGCTGAAAATATTACAGCAGTTGTTCCACTACAAAGCTACGATTCCAAGGTTCACTTGACCGCTCCAAAAAAACAATAAAAGTAAACGACACATCATTTGAAGAAGAAGTAAGTAATTGGTTGAATTTGATATCAGAGTCAAAGCTGTTGCAGCATGATTGTGAGGACGACCAAGATGTAGAAGTCGGCCAGAACTTAGGCCATGAAGTTGATATACAGTACACCTTCAAATTGAATTGCGATCCAACTCTTATCATGAAAAAAATCGCTATAAATAGGCAAAGACGCTACCTTGTATTACAACCCCGTCAGCCTTAATATAATATAATATTGAATATTTCTTTTGTTTAAAATGGATTTTATTTAAGTCCATATTGTCGTTTGTTATCTATGACCTTTTGCCATTTTTTGGGTAGAGCCATTATTCCATCTGTGTAGAACTTCTGTGGTTTATCGGCGAAGAACATGATCAAGTGATTTTCACAGTCTCTTTTTGAAGTGAAATTCTTTTCTCTGGGTGGCTTGGGTCCGCCGGGCCTTGCTTTGTGGGTCTCGAGGACGCGTTTCGGCTGCATACAGCCATCTTCAGCTCGTTCTGGTGTCTTTGTCGCGGTATCCATCTTTTTATATGTGAAACTTTTTTCGGAGGGGTAGGTCTGGTTAATTAGGTGTTAACGAGGGTCATTAAGTTTGGGTCTTTTCAGGATCGTGGGATTATCGTTGTCGGGTTCGTCGCGTTTTCTTTTTTTGACAAGGATTGGGTCGAGGACTGAAAATATTGTGTCGGAGTTGGTCATTATTTGTTCGTTGATAATATTTCCGTGGGTTTTTTTGTGTTTGTAGATCTCTAATTTCTCTAGTACGTCAAGTCTAAGTCCCTTCTTTTGTTTGTGTAGTAGCGTCATTGAGTTTGCCATGGTATCGGGTTCGTGTGTGTGATTCTGTAGGTGTGTTGCGTAGTTGGAGTCTGCTTTGTTATGTGTAAACGAACGTATGTGCTCCTTATATCTAGTTGTTAGTTTCCGTGTCGTTATGAATTTCTTTTCATTAAGAATGTTTTGCAGAGACCGAAACAAATGGTAGTCTGATGGTGCAAGATTTGGACTATACGGCGGATGCATCAAAACTTCGCAGCCAAGCTCTATAAATTTTTGCCGGGTCATCAAAGATGTGTTTGGTCTGGTTTTGTCATGATGGAAGACAATGCCCTTTCTATTGATCAATTTTGGCCGTTTTTTTTTTAATTGCTTGTTACAATCTGGTTAATTGCTGGCAGTACACAGCCAATTTGATGCTTGGCTAGGTTCTAGCACCTAATGATAAACAATTCCCTTCCAATCCCACCATACACACAGCATAACTCTATTTGGTGTCAATCCTGGCTTTGAAATCGTTATTGATGATTCACCTTTTTTTGACCATGATCTTTTTCGAACGACATTCTCGTATCTTACCCATTTTTCATTGCCCGTAATGATTTGCTTCAAAAATGGCTCGATTTCGTTGCGTTTTATTAGCATTTCGCAAATGGCAATTCGGTCGATCAAATTTTTTTTGTGTAACTCATGATGCGCCCAAACGTCGAGCTCTTTTGTGTACCCAGCCTTACGCAAATGGCTCAAAACGGGTTGGTGATAGATATGCAGTTTCTTAGCAATGTCATAGCTGAATCTGATTCGTTCTTCTTCAATTTTTTAAGATTTAATCGACTTTTTCAGTGATTGGTTGACCTAAGCGAGGTGCATTTTTGGCATCAAAATTTCCCGAACGAAAGCGAGCGAATCATCTCTTGGCTGTGGCTTTTGATATAGTATCTTGACCGTAGACACCACAAATTTTTTCACGAGCCTGCGATGCATTCTCACCTTGGTCGTAATGATATTGTAAAATATAACGATTTTTTTCAGAAATTTCACTCATTTTTAAATGAATACAACTTTTGACAGGAATGACGAAATACAATACTGTCCGTATGAAAATTGTAGACTGGAATGTCATCTCTCAAACGCACATCAGTTTGACACAATCTGATTAGTATTGCCCGATATTTGACAACGAACACCATCTAGTGACAAAAAAGGCTCAATACTTTTTAGACTATCCAATATATCTCATGCTGCCGCTTCCAAATTGACAGCTTATGATAAGAAAAATCCGTTCAGCATTTGGGATAAGCTATTTGATTGTATGCGTCGGGAAGTTTTGACTTGAATTAATGTAAAATTATAGAAATTATTATAAAATATTATATTATTATTATAAAATATTATTATAAAATTTCAAATTATAGAACCAAGTTTATATGCTATGATGGACCAGGACTGAGGAACCTGAATATGGTTGAATTGAAAGCATTTTAAGGTCTTCTATTTTATTCGTCTGTTTTGAAATCAAATAATGAAGACACAAGTTATTTGTTCCCTTGAGATGGTACTGGCTGTGAAATATTCAGACTTGTTATCTCAGCGAAAAGAGTTTTAAATTTGCTGTTGTGTCTTCGGTTGGATAGCCCAAATGTTCGTGCAGAGAAAAAAAAAGAGTGATGGTCTTTCTCCTTTATTTCTTATTTTCAGTCATTTGCAACAGTTGTATGAATTGAGTGAATGTGTCACCGTTGAAGAGATGCTAGTCGAGTTTCGAGGAAGAAGTCGCATAATGTTTTACATACCGAAGAAACCTGGTTAATTTGGACTGGTTATTCGATCGTAATGTGATGCGCAGAACTTTTATTTTTATAATGGCTTTGTCTACTCTGGCAACGACTGCGATAGTTCTGGACTGTCAGTAGAAGAAACAAATATCTACTTCCAACTCAGATGGAACTCAGTTTATCTAGTTCCAACTTAAAGTACGAACTCAGTGCGTCTTATAACTGATCAAACCGCTCCAAGGCACCAACCGCTACGTGACCGCTGATGATCGATTTTCGTCCATGCAACTTGATGATGACCCATCAAAACGGAAGGTAACATACGTGGGGACAGTTAAAAAATATAAGGGAAATACCAAGAGAATTTCAGCCCCATCAGGCTCGATATGTTTAATCAACTTTATTCGGCTGTATAAACAATAAAACCATATTTTCTACGTTCCAAAGAACAAAAGGGCACTGATATTCGTATCCCCCATGCATCATACTTATATTGATTATAATTAACCCGATTATAACAAGCCAAGATTATAATAAACCCGAAATTATACTCTACTATAATTCAACCAAAGTTGACATTGATGAAGCTTAAAAGAAATGTTCGATATATTCTCGTAGCTGTCGAACAAGGAGATGGCCGATGATGTTGTTATATCGAATTTCGGAAGCATGCGCCGATGTAAGGATGTTGACAAAGGAATTTTTTTCGAAACTTTAGGTCAGTCGCTCGTGTCACCTCATATGTCGAAACGTGTAATCAACACGAACAAGCCGAGGGACTCAACCATAACTTGAGTTTTAAGAAACGATATGGCCACAGAAGAACAGCATTCGCAAGTAATCAAGGAGCTGAAAGAGCATGCAGAATTTGCAGGTTGACTAGCCATGTTTGTGTTGGGTATACCAAGCCTGTGTTCTTGCAATGTTCTCACCCTTTGTGCAATGGTCGCCAATAACTTATACGAGATAAGTATATTGCCAGAATTTTTGTTTTTCCTTACCAGAAGCGTCTGTTATGTTTTTTTCGTTTCCATTAGATTAGATCGTAAGTTGATAATGTTTTGACTTGCTTATAATCAAGGCTACGTAAAAACTTGCTTTAAATTGTATTAATTTTTGATTATCTCCATTCCTTTTTTCAGCTAATAAAGCTTATTATAAATGCATATTTTTTATTATGCTTCTAGATATTTCAATCGACAGAAATTTCAAGCATTTCAAAGCCATTTGTTCAAAAAAGTTTAATGTCAATATTAAACGCCTCTGAAACTCCACGTTCATGGTAGTGTTAAAAAAAATTGACGTTCAAACTTAAAGAACAACAAAGGGTTTGCAACAATTTTAGAAATACTTGAAGTTATGGGTGATCTAGTTGGCCTTGCGAAATTCTAATGATCGTGATATCGCTCAAAAAAAAGTTTTAAGTACACAGGAGAACGGGACGAAAGTAAAGTGGTACATCTTTGGATATTATCCCACGTTGGAACGATTTTGGAATTACAGCAACAAAAGTAAATTATAGGGAAAGTCGAAAGGCTGTAATGAATTCGAAAGCGGGTCCTGAGAATAACAGGAAGAGGACACCAGATCGACCACTAATGATAATACAAAGCGAAGAGCGTCGAATTTTGAAGGAGGCTTCGAATTAAACGCTCATGACAAGGGAAATCTGCAGAGGAGCTGGCGTTGAAGCAAACATACGAACGTTATTTAACAGTCGTCACACATTTAACTGAATGTGCTTACTCTTCTTCTTAAGACACAATGTCTGGTGTCGTCAACGCGCTGTATTCAGTGGAAAAATAATTTGAGCCGTGTGACGTTTTCCGGTGGACAAATTTTTATTTAGATGCTTCAAATCGCTGGAGTTACAATTTCACGAAATTTTGAAATAAGGACCACTTTTGAACAAGGGGTAGCATGGAGAAGGATCGGTGGTAATATACATAATATACGGTCCGTCAGAAATAGTGTTCATCTGTGGTAAAATGAACGCTGCAAATTGTGAATAACAAATATCTGATGGTGTAATGCTGATTTTTAAATGAATTTTTTTTTCGATGAGAAAAACCATAATTATTTCCAGGCCAGAATACGTATTTTAGCCGATTTTCTCAAATCGTAGAACTTAGAATTCCGTAGTTTAAGGAATAAAGCAAAAATTTGCACTCACTGCAGCACCAATATTCCTTCCTGAGATATTAAATATATTTCGTTGTGATGAGCTTTTTGATGTTGATGAAGGCTCTTTCGGAGGCCTAGGAATTCTGGTTGTGATGGTTTATTCCGCTTGAGAATGTTTTATTACTGCTAAAAAGCACACCACTAAGCGAAATGAATTTTTTTCCCTTTTGGCTTTAGAATGAATTTTTAGGAGTTGGTTTGGACAAATATGCATTGTTTTATTGTTTAGGAAATTTTGAGTGCTATTATTAACAACATTTTGCCATGAAGAATTCATTGTTTCATTGTTCTGAGAGGCGATGATTGCATAATGTTAAAATTACAAATTAAATATAAGCTTAAAATGAAAGAAATACCAAGACGATAATTTAACTCAGGAGTGGATAGAGCTTCAAGTTCTTAGCCATTTGGGTAGTAAAACGTTTATGGTATTTATTTCAGATAAACATTAGTCAAATTCTTATCTTAATTATTGGTGGATAGGATTTTTATAGAGAAATTTTGTGCGCTGTCTCCCCTGCTCCCACAGTTTTCATGATATAAACAAACAAGAACACTTTTCATTCCAAACAATAGATCAGTACACGTGAAAGCGAAAGCCTTGACCAAATGCATCATTATCTTCGGCTAAACTACAAGATTGTACATTCTACATATCTTTGAACAACCTTGATATCCATTGTTTATACAGTCTGTTCAGAACGTGGTCGCGCGCCAGTACTAAACATATCTTTACGGCAGCTAAAATGCTGATGATAGTCATTAAAAATTCTGATGTTCATAAATTAGTCGCTGTTTATTTACAATCTTAATTATAGACTTTGAATTTATTATCTAGCTCATTAAGGCTTGGATAAAATCACAAAATGACACTATCGTTGGACTCAACAAAAGATGGAGTAAATCCATGTTGGATAGCGACAGGAAACTTTTCAATAATTGACAATGACGAACAGGAACTTTAGTGCAAAACGATGAAAACAAGTCTAATGCGTAGAAAAGTGTAGTTTGTGGAACAATGTTCAAGGTCTCTTCCGGAAAATGAGACTTCAACTTAAAACAATGCGACGCGGTGCATGATACTGAATAATATCGGATGGAAACGTCTGTGACGCTAACACTTTCCACAGCATTGAAATCATGAAACGCGGTAAAATAGCAACGAGAAAAATCAGGGTGTTAGATTTATCTTGGAAACAATTGGAGAAAATACAGATTTTCCCATGCTTGAAAACGTTTTAAAATTTACTCAAACAACATCGTAGCATTCATATTGAATCTTGGTGGAAAGCGAATGAAGAAATGTTTCATGTTGATTAAAACAGCGCAAGTTTTTGCTGTTGCATTTTATGATTAATGCCTTGGGGTAATATTGTGTGAACTACTGGAAAATAAAAGAAATATCCGTACACGGAAAATATTAGTGTTTAGAAATGAAAATGAATAGTTTTGAGGTTTTTCCTCGTTACGACTACGAGTACAAGCTAAATCCAGAATGTGATGTATAGCATTTGCATTTATCAGAAAAACCGCGAAATTCGAAGCGTATGTTTTTCTGTTACATTTCAATTGGATATGGTCAAAAACAGTAATACGCTTCGTAAAAATCAAAAATTTGTTGCGAAAATTCATCACGTTCAGTTCACCATGCTCGTTCGCTTAATGTGTTATTTATTATTAAACTACTTTTACTTAAAGAAATACTCCATTGATTCGTTGTGGAAATTAGTTATGAATTAGTCATCTACTATGCAAATTAAAACAGGATCAAATAGAGGATATGTATAAACATGACATTAATATTTCCAACGCAAATTGTTAAGTCGCGATCTTTTCGAGCGCGCACTTTTTTGATCGCGCCCTTTTTGCTTTTGTTTCTGACTTCAGTCAATTCAACTACCGTGCCGTGTGTCTTTTTGACTGTCAAAGTATGGATGTGTCCTCGAAATCCATTCAATATTTCCCTTTCCCAGTCCTGAATCGAGTCGCCCCACGTTGGACGCCGCCACTACCAATCGAACGGTAAGTCCACTCATTGACTCGTCGGTGAAAGAGAGAACCCTGTTGATCCGTTGGTTGAGTTCGCGCTTTCACATCCTCAAAACAAAACAGAGTTGAAAAGAAAACCTAAAATTTAAATCATTTCTGTCGCAAAGTCTGTCATAAAAAATTATTTTAAAATTGTAATGGAATTATTTAATGCTACTTACTAATACAGAAGGGTATAGAAATGAGACAATAATGTTGCTTTAATTTCTTCACGGCAAGAAGTTCAGTATAAAGCAATCAACATTACTTGCACTGACAAGGAAAATAAACCCCTTTGAAATCTTACAGAAAATAAAACATTTGATGAGCAAGAAGAATTAAATACAGGAATGTCTAAGAATAAATGTAATCCTAAATTGAAAATGAGTTCTGTTCAGCCAATAAACGAAATTCGTAAAATGATAAATGGAGTTTCAAACAAACAATCTGAGTCTGCTAATGAGTGTAGTGCAATCTACGCTTCTTTATGGAGCGGAGATATGGGGTGAAGCTCTCAACAAGGAACTGCACCGAAAACGGCTGGCACAGGTGCAGAGACGAGGAGCACTGCGGATTGCATCAGCATACCGTACAGTCTCTGAGTCAGTGGTGCTGGTAATTGCGAGGTGATACTCATCGCTCACCTTGCGAGAGACCGTAAAAGAATCTATATCCGAAGGCACGAGGGTAATAAAGAAAAAGTTGCTCGCGATAAAAGACAATTCACTCTCGACGAATGGCAACAATCATGGGAACGTGAGCTAAAAGGAAGATAGACCGCGCGGCTCATCAAAGACTTGAGATAGTGGCTCAGTCGAACGCATGGTGAGACTGACTTCTACCTGACCCATCTACTGTGCGGACACGGTTGTTTTCAGCTTTACCTGGACAAGATAGGTAAGTCACGGTCTCCAGATTGCATATTCTGCATTGGCGTGAAGGATAACGCCTGTCATACTTTCTTTTCATGCAGAAGTTAGGACAAATAGCGCGGTGATCTTGCCGAAAAAGTGGGAGAGCTCCATTCAGATAGCCTAATCGAAGAGATGCTGAAGTCATTTGACAAATGCAATCAAGTGGCACATAACGCTCGGGCAATCCTAGTAATGAAAAAAGGCATACTTGATCGTCTGGAGGCGTCGAGGGTGGAGGGTTTCCTTCTCTAGTAATCCTGCTCTTCTTTCTCACGCAACTAGAGAAGGAATCCCTGTAACCCGAAAGCGCCAAAGGGCGTAAAATTGGGAGGCCTAGCCCGAAGTTATGTGTCAAACGGTTCCAGGCTAGGCGCTCCGGTTGACTGGGTAGGTGTTTAGTCGGAAGTCCAGTAGGTCCACTGCGAGTCTGACACTCTGGGCTTAAATAGCCTTCACCTAACGACGGAAACGGATATGAAATTCCGCGATGTATTGTGCGTGAGATAGTTGATGCCAATAACATTCTCAAGATAACGGTACATTACCGGTACACTCAAAAGTTCGAACGTTTGAGTTACACACATATTGACGGAGACGGGCCTTAAGAAAAGCATCTCTGAAGGTTTCATCCTTCAGCGAAATGAAATAACTTCTTTCTTGAAGAGGTGAGACAAGACGTGGCTTTTGTATCAAAATGGGGATCGACAACGCACTTGATCTAAGGAAAATAGACTTTGAACCATTACAGTTGTGAATTCTGGGCTTCATACGAAAAAAGGTTTTTTTGTGCATTTGGTGGAACTGGAAAGGTCTAGCGTACTACGAGCTTTAATAAACTAAATAGTATAAGAGATAAGTTGACATTCACCTAAGCTGGAAGTGCCAATCGATGCGTCCCGGCCTGTGAGTTGGCACCTGACGAGAAGCGGCAGGGATGCGTGTTCGAAACCAGCTTGAGCTCTTTCCATCTTTCTAAAATATTAATTCACTTTCGAGATATTCGACAAAATTTGATCAGAACTTCCGCACCCATGAGTCTTCGCTGAGTTAGCTTAGCAAGGGTGTAAATCACTTACAATGTTGTAAGTGAAAATGGAAAAATTGATCTACCAAAAAACTTCTGAAATAGCTTGTAGTCATTGCGCATTAAAAAAACGGGAAACATCTTATGGGACATTCTAATAGAAGGGGCAGATCATTTGACAATGTGAGGAAAGCATTTGCCAGACTGGGCAGAGGGTTAGGTATTTCACACGCTGCATATGACAGATTGTGCTCACCTGAGGAAATGGAAATTCTTACCTGGCAATGTAGTTTTGGCTAAATTTGGGCTGTGAAGACAAAGTATCAGAGACAATACGATTACAATGAGAACATATTGTGATAGATCAGTTATGGTTAGACAAACAGACGTGTCGTAACAAAATGTCAAAATCGGTTGTTAGAATGGACACATTGACAAAAATCATGCTTTCTTGGTTAATAGGCAACACACTTCACATTCTCTTGAATAGAGAAATTCCTCGACTCGATTCCATGGGACTGAGTCCTGCATTTGCATCCTTTTCCATGGTGAAGTTACCTGACTACTCATATATGCGAGCAATGAGTGAATGTCTGGTCTTGATTAGATTATGATCTAGGTGGGATCCACAAATTGTCCGTAGAATTAAGTTATGAAACTTCTCAATACTTTAGGTATTTATACCTTCTATATACTTTCTAGAAATGCTTCGGACTTTGCTGATAACGTTAGTTACGCAATACTTAGTTCATCTTCAGCACGGAATATGTTGTTGTATTATTTTGCCCTGTGGCAATAACTAGTCGAACCTTAACTTTTTTCAATCGTGCTTTGCAATAATGTGCATCATGTGTCGCGAATTGTTCTTTTATACATTCATATTCAATTATGAGTTGTAACACAGATATTTCACCAGCTAAACCATCGTTCTCGTATTCAATCCAGTTGTTTTCATTTTCATGTTCCTTACGTCAGAAACACATCGGCCTGTTTGGGATGGGCCTATTTCATAACAACGCTACGTAATAAACATGTGCGCAATTGTAGGCATTTTGTTTCTTAAAAGCTCTATAAACTTTACGAGATTCATGGGATGAAAGTATAGGTTGGGATGGCAATTGAAATCAAAATTGAATAAATTAAAAACAATAAAAACAAAATAGCTTGATTGAAAATTATAATCAAAAACTCAGCTATCTGAATAAAAGTACTTTTCAAAGTATTTCTTCTTATAACATTGGGTATCTTCTCAAAGCTAGTAACCAAATTTTCAAAAAACCGAACCTATAACGACTGAACCAATTCTATAACATATGTAATTTTAACGGTTTCATTAATAATTCCACTTATTCAATTGGGAATACATATTCATATGTGCGTGTACGTACATTCATTCCAATTTTTGAAACGGTTTCTGTAATTGTAATCGTATTTCTCATCATGCATTTGCCCCCCATCTTTGCAAAATCGATTATTTTCCTGGTTTGCAAGAGTCGAGATCCCATCGATTTTGTACTTGAAGTAGAACATTCCGCCCATTCATCTTACACTCAGATACTCTCGCCGGTCTAATAGGTTCTAAAAGATAATAAATTGATGAACCGCCGTTCTAAACGAAATTCAGTCATAAGATCAAGCTAAAGTCATTAATTCACTTCTGCAATAGATCGGCTCGGCAATCTATCTTTTGCTTGAATTCATCTGAAAGATTGTAATGCAATTATCGGGAGCTTGGGTACAATTTATGTTCTTTCGATAGACATAGTCAGAGATACATGTTACATGCTTAGACAGGCGACTAACCGAATGGACACATATGTGAGAAGATTCTCGTGCATGCAGTTGAAAAGAAATACGATACCGATGAAAACCGTGCAATCAAGCCAATGTGTGAAGTTGCCAACCACGTTTGCATGGCTTGAATCCAATAGGATCCTCATGCAAGTATGCATGTGGATATTACCGAAGCCAGAGGAAATATGCGGTAAGCCGCAAAATTCATATATGGGGCCAGTACTATATCGATGCAGTGATGTGTTATGAGTGCTACTATAAATATGCATCGTATTTAGTTCTGTTCTTTCAACAATTATTCTGAACTATCATCTGAAATGAGAGCAATTTTTCCAGTGTTTGATTTCTAAAACGCTTAAACGCTTCAAATACTATTCATTTGGTTGCATATCCTTGCATGCAGTGTGCATCCATGTAATGTGGGTAGTAAATGATATGGAGCTAACACTCGACGCTTTATTAGAAAATTTTATTTATATTCCCCACATTATGTTGCAGCTAAAGATGTAATTTTTTTAAACCGTAAGTTGGGCATAAGTGCTATTTCTACTGTCCTTTACGATATTGAAACAAACAAGGGCTTATTTTCTTACAAAATTTTGTCGCTAATAACTCTAATGGCAAGGCAGTAGGAAAGCAATAATTTGAAAAAATTGGAAAAAAAATTGTAGCATTGTCGGCATTTCGCAAGCTCTATGCCATGACCATTGATTTAATATACAAAATGTCTTCTTTTGTCCTATCCCAACAACGAAAATTTAAATTTTTCGGTTTTTTTTTTCAATAAAATCAATATTTGTTTCATAAAAAATTGCTTTTCAGTTCATTTCGAGCTTGAAAAACATTTCTCAATATTTACAATTATGTTCCCGCAAAATCTGTTTTTTATAATATTTAAATTAACTGAAGGATATTGGATAAATAAAAAAAAATTTTTAGATGGAATAATTATGGATTTTTCAACGAAACGCACTTCGACACTGGATTTTTTTCAATAGAAATTAAAAATTTTCCGTAAATTTATTAGGATTTGAGGTATAAATTTTTTGTCCTTGATAAAAATGTTCATTTTTGAGGCGGCTGAAGTGAAAATCGTTGCAAACACAACGGTTTCGAATTTTTGGTATTAAGTTAGTATTATTTTATAATATAATATAGTATTTTGAGTATAATTGTTTTCTATTAAGATCTTTTTGAACCCTGCTAGTTTGTAATTAAAAAATTTTGAGTGGTTTAGAATTCATTGGGGCTTATTTTTCAAACTTGTTTTTTGGGCGAAACTTTCTAGGATGTTCAGCTTAAAACTAAAACAAAACAACGTCTGCTGGTTTAGGATAATTGGACAAGTTTAAGAAGGTTTGAATAAGCGCTTGTCGATTATGTCTACCTTAGACAGCGGAACCAGCAAAAATTAACATAGATGACGTATGGTTATAGATATAGAAAAATAAAGATATAAAAAAATGTGAAGGATACTACTGATTTTGAGCTGTGGCACCTTCAATATTGTGATAGGAAGCTTACCAGGCCATTGTAACTAACGTGTCTTGGAAATATTTGTTATTAACTTAGTTCCAGGATTAATTTTCGCGTCTATATCACATTCAAATGAATTATGTTTGAATATTTCATGCTTCCTATCAGATGACTCAACGCACTGTGTCATCCCAAAAACGGACCAGTTTAGGAACCTCATCGAATATAAAAGACGACTTCTGCTTAAGTTTCAATATGATTGGCTACAAAAAAAGCTGTAAAAATGCTTTTCATGCTTGAGTGTTCACTTAAGAGATAAATTAAGAACTTTGAAGAATTTTAAGCACAGAAGAATCTTTTCCACAAGGAGTCCCACAGGCTTTTGGTAACAAAAGGGAAGAAAGTGTTTAAAAAGGATCACTGGAAAGACATAACCTACTTACGTCATTATTTGCTGAATGAAATCTTTGATCTATCTATCTATAATAATATTGCTGAGTAATCTTCATACCTATTTCGATGAAAGGCGCACCTCCCTGCTTTATTATCAAAGTTATTTAATCTGAATTAATCTGAAGCGACGAGATCCTTTCATCGAATGAGTTCCTCTCTCGAAAGTACGGAGAGTCGATCAAAGTTTCGACTGTTATGCTCATCCTTGGCTGGCAATAGAGTCATACAAAAGATACATTGTTTATTTAAAGTGAAATTAACTACCTATTACAATACAATGGTCCAAAATTAACCTACGTTCTTTTCTCAAAAAATAAGTTTTCTCTTATGAGCGGAATCTTCAGTAGCGATTTTCACCAACAAAATCCAGCAATAGGACCAGCGTAATGGTAACGATTAGAAAGAGATGCAAAGTATATAAGCAAGACATTACGGGAAATAAAATATGATATAGTGCTCCAAAAATTAAATGACAAAGATCAGGGGAGAAAACACAAAGGCCGTTTTTTTTAGAATGTACTGCAAGCCATAGCCTGGATTTTCCATTCTATGTGTAGGTCAATGTGCATTGGGGCAGTTCTCAAGCGTAATTCATTTGGATCTCCTTTGTGAAATTTATTCTTCCTTTGCTTTCAGTCTATGAAAAAGTTCAAGTGTATCAATATTTCATATCTTCATAAGCATGAAACCACTCGTGGGCCAGACTAAGTCCAATAGATCAAAACAAATGATATAGCATTTGGGTAACATTTCGGATAGAGTAGCAGATCTCAATATTTTTGACATGCGTCGAGCATACCTTTACTGAAACATCACTTCATATATACTCTTGTGTGTTTCCGCCTTTCAATTATCAGCCTAACGTCGTCAATCCATTCTGGCATCGATTCCCGAAGATAATTTCAAAATAGCATCCCAAACGGCTAACAGACCCCAAACCATCAATATTTCATTTGCTTGTTGACAATTAAGTTTGGCCGAGACCCTCCTTTCTTTTCAGTGCTTGTAGATATCGTGATTGACCCATTTTTCATCCCAAGTCACAATATGATATAGATATTTAACACCCAAACACAATTGAAAAGCAACAGCTACACCTATGCCATCCAATTTCCTTGATTGGGACATTTGTCATGATGTTGAGGTTTGTCGAATTTGCTCCCCGAGTCAATCCTAGCAGTAGTATTCGACACATGAAGTCGCAAGTTCTAACCCGAGTACTTGACTTGATAAGCTCTAAGACAAGAATAGATTCAACTACCGTTACTCATTATATCGTAATGAGGTACTGGTTTACATTAAGGATCTACGACTTTTATACTAGTAGATACGGAACCCAGCTATTCCTGATAATGTAAGGGGAAACGTCACCATTATGCACCACTAGTGACCATGATATACTGAATGCCGAAGAGCATCCAATCCAATAAGGTGATCCACTCATGAAGATGAGAGCTTACCAGCTACCCGTGATACCTGAATACACCTCAAAAGTTGAGGTTTCCAGAATGAGCCGAAAGGATACTCCATACATTACTTTCTAGCAAGCTTGGCCACTATGCTTCGAATTAATATCTTAGTTCTATTGTTTTATTTAAGCGTTTAGGGATCGTGAAAGCGTTTACTAAGAGATATTTGAAAGAATGAAGGTGGTGGAGAGGGCGATGTGTATTAAAATATTTTCTTCTATTATTTTAAAATTCAAAAAGTCAGTCCATACAAGTAGAACTTGATAGAAAAACGCAAAAGAAACCCATAACTCTGAATTTTCGGAAACATTACTCTGACATTTCCGTTCCACATTACAACGTCAAAATGTTGACGGTTCGATAATGGTTCTTTCTTCGCCACGTTCAATTATTTCTAAAAGTGTGTTCGAAACAGAAATATTGAACAACATTCGATGAGCCTTTCCTGCAAGTTTTTTGAATTGAAACAGAAAATCTGGAATCAATTTGAAGTGAACATGATCACAAGAATCACCAGCGATACTTGCTGGCAAAGTAGTATTTTCAAAGGAGAACATCTTCATGAAACAAACACCTGTTTTACTAAAAATTTGACGAATTATCCTGACAGATGCCTAATGCAATTTAAAGACGTTTGATTAGACGTAGAAACATACACTAAATATTACTTCTAGATACAGAAAAGCGGTTATGATCAAAACCTAGGCATCTAAAGTTTGCATCGTTGCAAACACAACGGTTTCGTTATTTTTTTAACTTTTGAGTATTTTTCAACAATTCCACTGAAACTAGTAGAGCAGCGGCGAGCCAAAATTATGAAAAGAATTAAAAACATTAATTCAAATTATCAAAATGGAAAATAAATCGAGATTGCGTTTGCATCGATGGAAACTAAAGACATTACAAAACCAAAATTGGATATGTTTTAGACTGTTGAACTTGGAGAAAATTGTCCTTCTAACTGATCGATGGGTTCATTGCAAAGATATTTTGCAGCTACTTGTCAGAACTGCCAAGATAAATGGTCAAAATATCCTCACTGTGCATTTCTAATAATTTTAAGTGTACATTGAGAGCATATAAGGTATTTTTGGCCCCAGTTTTTCAAGAGCCTTCTTTATTTTGGGAATCACAAACTAGACTGACTGCACCGCATGGTGTTCATTTTTTGGGTATGGACGATGACATTTAAATTAATTTTAAATTAAAATTACATTAAAAAATTAAAATTAAAAGATTTAAATTAAATTAAAAAATTAAAATTAAATTAAAAAAACATTTAAATTTAAATTAATGAAATTTTAAATAAATGGAAATACACTAAAATTCATAATAAGCATGATTTTCAATAAGCTTATATTTTTGTTAGATATTTCGTATCGGATATGAATTACTAATCATCGATTAAAAACTCAATTTTTCCATTTTAGTTTTCCCAATACATAAAATTTTTTTGGGTAGAAACGGCACTAAACTTTAAATGCGAGACTATTTTTGATGGAACTTTAAAACGGATTATCCTAGACAATGCACACAACCCGTTTTTATTCCTTCAAGGAGTATTTGAACGACGTAAGAAATTTATAAGGAATAATTAAACGGCTTTCATATTTTCTAGTTCAGTTCAATCTGATCCAGTTTGTCTACATTCGTTTTGTTTTGAATAATAATTGTCCATTTCTAAATTTCTCTTCACTTTTTAGCTATAAGAAAATTTTTTATCGTGATTGACTGAAACAATTTTATCTGCCAATTTCAATTAAGTTGGCATGCTCGTACTTACTTACGGTTTTAATGAAGAAAATTTCAATAATTTTTGAAAAATTAACTTACCTGAAAATAGGAAAGAAATAATCATTAGAAACAATTTGTCTTAGCTTTGTTATTGTTGAAAACATCTGAGTTATTTCTTCCATGTATTTAATTATGTTTGTGTTAATTTAAAAATTGTTTGAAGACCTTTTTTTGCTGTCAAATGATCGAACATTTTAAATTTTTCATGTTATAAGTTTCAAACAAGTACGCAACTCGTTGTTTAAGGCAGTTCCACCGCTTCTTCGTGAAAGCATTCGCGAAAATTATTTCATCTATAAGGTTATGTCACCCGTCTGCGATCCCGCATCGATCTTTGCCTTTCAATCAAATTATGAAAGCAGATCGTTATTGATTACAAGTTTATTAACCGATTTTATATTTATCAAATTAAAATAAAAAAAAAATTGTATTTCTGGTATAAGTTATTGCAAGAAACAGATCTTACATCAGAAAATGATTTAGCGAAACGCATAGAATTATCATGCATTCATTTTGTTTAATTCGAAAGGAAATTAACACGATACATAGAGAAGATATTAACAGAAATTTAAATTACAATTTAAGGAAGTTACCTATCTACGTAGTATGTTCAATTTTACGCGAACTTATCATCTTGTGCCATAGAAAATGAAAGGCTTTGCCACTAAGTGGAATTGACCTTGCGTACTCGTATAAAAGATCATTTGCTATAAATGCATAAGACGAAACATAGAATATGTAACAAGTAATCGATATTCCATAATTTTTTTTCAAGCATTTATCCATTCAAACTTTAACACTTTCACTGAAATTCGGATAAACGTATACAAAAAGACCATTTTCCTCGCACAAGAGCTGCCAAAACCACACCGGAATGAAAAAAATTGTTTCTTTCTGAACTTTTCCAATTATCATCGTTAGCGTCGTTACCAATCCTTCTATCAATTCATTTAATTGTAGCGCAAAGCTATGAAAAGGTCATGCTTGGTTTCATTAGATTAAAATGAAGGTTGGTACATGGATAAGTACTTAAGGCCATCGATTGTTTTAACTTATGCCATTAAATCTAACCAACCAAATCGTTTAAGCTGATCGATTAAATTAATATAACGGCAAGTGTATAAGAAACACTTTCACTAAGGAAACACTAAACTATTATTAAAGCTGGAAAAGTGCAAGTAAGCATGATACGATAAAATACTTTTTGGATTGCAGGCAAATATTATACAAAAAAATTTGACTCTTAATTATGTCGATATTTCCATATACGGTCAATAAAACTATTATTGCGCGATGAAGAAAACGAACGGTATGCAAAATATAATAATTTAAATTGCTAATAATCGAGATGAAAATAGTTTGTCTAAATTGATAGGAATACAATCGTCCCATGGCGCTTCTGTGGGACATGCAGCAGATTAGAAATTTTTCGATGATTAAGAATAAGTAAAAAAAACCAAGGAACGGCTATAGAGCAGAAGTAACCAGGTTAACTTTCATTTAGCAATCATAGTGCATTCAATCAAACTGGTTGATGAGCACATGTAAAAAAACCTCGGGATAATAAATTTTCGAAAACATCCGAAAAAACTGCGAATCGAAACAAATAAAACGAATACTTTTCTAGGTTTAGAGAAAGTAGTCACCATTTATGCAACTATTGTAAAGTGTCTACAGAAAGGAAGCGATGGCTTTTCTGAATTCCTCAGCACCCTGCTCAGAATCTAATTTAGACAATGCGGCATCTCGTAATTTGAGCCACTGAGGATGTTTTCAACTCCTTTTAGACTAAGTCGTGCATTGATGAAAAAATTCAGGAGCCTGAAGAATTTATATTGCCAAATTTTCGCTGAGCCCGAGCGGAGACTTATCAAGGTACATGATGGTCCACTTATTTGAAAAGAGTTTGAGTTTCTTTAAGCAATACTTAAGCATTACGGAATATCGTGTAAAACAAAGACACAGTAGTAAAACACAGACTTGCCAGGTCAAAGGCATGTTAACAAGTCCAGGCTATAAAGCCTCTTACCTTTTCGTTAAAAGGACCTTATACTGATGGTAGAATGATGCGCGTACTTATCACCATAAAGGCCAAAGAATAATTTGAAGAATACCATTACCTGTGCGCTCTTTGGTTCTAAGCCAAAGTTAAGGACAACCAAAATCTTGGAAAAATTTGACTAGGAGATATTTGAAGAGAGCTTTATATGCTTTTATAGCTTTTATGAAATTTTTCCAATTTTTTGTCAAATTAGTCATACCAGGGATGTTAGTGGAAGTTTGCCGTTTTTTTTCTTCAATAAAACACTTAATTCTCAAGGGAATCTCAAATATTTTTATTCAAAGTATTGATCTTTTTTTTTTTGTTTGGGAGGTGAAGGCTATTTACACCCTGAGTGTCGGACTCCCCCGCTACCTCCCCTGTCACACTGAGAACCTAGCCTGGAACTGTTTGTCACATTACTTCGGACTAGGCCTCATTAATCATCGCTTAGCGATGTCTTCAGACTAAGGGAAATCTCTCATTTTCCACGGATGGATAGGAAGGAATTGAAACCACGGCCCCAAGTCACTTATCAGCCGTGCGGTCCACCTGCTTCGCGTTTCGTTTTCCCATGTTTGCTGCCACAAGGTTAGGGTTCTTCTCCGTTCCTCTCGGCTGACGGTTTCTCTCGCCGACTCCCCCTACGTAAGTATACACGTTTTCGTTCGTCAGCAAGTTACTTAATAGGAACCACCCTCGAGATTATCAGCATTGCAGGTTCAGAGACAGTGCGATATGCAGCCAATATTCGCAAAGCTCCTTGCCTCTGCACCTATGCCAGACGCCTTCGGTGCATCTCTTTACTAAGAGCGTTAGCCCAAACCTCGGAGCCATACAAGAGCACTGACTCCATTGCACTCATCAGTAGACGTCTTTTGCTCGAGGTTGGCCCCTGCGTGTTGGCCATAAGGCGACTGAGAGCCGATACTCGCACGGAAGCCTTATCTGCTGACGCTCGAACTTGCTCGAAAAAACTCATCTTCGAGTCAATCATCAAGCCAAGGTATCTGATTGATTCTTGATTGAAAGTATTGACCATTGGATTCTACACATTTTGCCCATTTTTCAGGCAAATCATGGATACCATTCGAAAAAACTTTTCCTCTTTCGAAGTAATCCATTAGACGAGCCATTCTTCGACTTCTTCAAAATTGGCGAAGCGCTGCTCTGCGAGTGAGTGTCCCATCGATATGAAAAGGTGATAGTCAGACAGAGCGAGGTCTGGAGAGTACGACGGGTGCGATAATATTTCCCAATTCAATGCTTTTAGAGTGTTCTTCACCGTTTCAGGTTTGCGCTTCTTCATGTTTGCGGACCCATTCTGGCCGTTTTTCGATCAACGCATGATTCAAATTGATAATTTGTTGTCGGTAGCGATCTGTATTCACCGTTATATAAGGTTTTAGTAACTCGAAGTACACCACACTGGTCCCAACAAACACAGAGCATTGTCTTACGGCCAAAGCGATTTGGACTTGGAGACCTCATGGGCCGTCCTCACCAGGTGAAAGCCATGAATTTTTTCACTTCAGGTTCTCAGAATAAAACAAATTTTCGTCCCCCGTGACAATTCGATGCAGAAAAGATTTCCTTTCGAACCTTTCAAGCAGCATTTCACAAATGATTTTTCGATTTTCCATTTGCCTATCGTTCAGTTGGTGTGGTACCCATTTGCCATACTTTTGGGTCTGTTCCATGGCTTTTAAACGTTGGCAAATTACTCCTCGGGTTACATGTAGTGTTTGTACCAATTGTTGGGTCTTCATCCAATAACGCCTGCAATTCCTCGTCTTCGAACTTTTTCGCTGCACCAGGATTTTCATTGTCTGTTATTTCGAAATCTCCACTTTTAAATTGATGAAACTATGTCTTACAAGTCCTAATCACTGGAGCATGTTCAGCATAAGTTTCTACCAGCAACCAATGAGCTTCAACTGCTTTTTTCTTTTGATGAAATAAGCAAAGCAACGAATGCCGCAAATGCGATTACCTTGGAACGAAACGCGACATATTCACTGGGCTGAACAACTACAACGCTATTATTTTGGCAGATTGTAACTTGTGTATTTTTTAAGGTTAGTCAATAGAAAAATGTGACATAGATGCGAAATCCTAGAAATGTGCACATATATCTAGCGACATATATGAGTAAGACTGGCTAATTTCAACTAACATCCCTGGTAGATAGGTATAATTATAATCACGAGTAACATGTCAATATTTGAAATAGATTGAAACAACAATAAAGCGGAGATATGAAACCATAAACCACTGTCTATATCACTATCTTCTTTGAGTGGTAATGAACCTGAAAGGTGACTTCGTACACTTTGTATTTATACAAAGTGTACGAAGGATGTATGTACAGTTTGTATTGTATGTAAAACAGGATCTGCTGAATTGACCCTGTAGAAATATTGCGCTGGTTGTTTTGTGACTCCTGAAGCTTAAAAAAGTGAATAAAACGGAATAAATTGTTGGTGTGGTGTCTGTTTTGCAAGTGCATCGCTGTCAAGTTTATTTTTCCTATTTGTTATTAGTAGTTGATTAAACTGAAATGAAAACCTGATAGAGTGCAAAAACTTTATAAATATGAATCGAATTTATAATAATTTTAAGTTTGATTATCCCAAAAAATTTAAACTGAAGCAAACAATTGGTAATAAAAATCGTACCAAAAAGTTTTTCCTAGGTTATTAATTACTGTAAAAGGACATTGGATGTCACATATGTCACAGTATGAATCGGCATGATTAAACTTTAGGAAAAAAATCCTTGAAAATTACACAATACGAATTGAAGATCTTTATAGATAAACCAACATAGATTGAAAGTCCTGAAACTTGTGAATAAGTTCTTTGTATTACATTCAATTAATGACTCCTTACAATTTCCACCTAACAGAAAATAGGACGTTTCTTAAATGCAAACCTGGTTTCGAAATGAATGCTGGTGATTCATCTATTTTGGAAGTTTGTGGCGCCGTTTGATATTATTGTACAGGACCCTCCTTTCATCTTCAGTAACCATCCGTCGGAGAAATTCTTCATTATTTTGGTTGAACAAGATGGGAAAGGCACCAGGCCATTCAGTCCTTCTTGTTGAAGAACCGATAAAACTTTTTCACACGCTCAATAAATTTAGAACTCGATAAATATTTCTAAGTTAGTCATTCCTTTCAGTCAAAAGAATGAAAAATAAAATGAATTGTCTTAAAAACTCCCCATTAAGAAAATTTGCAAAACTTCAAGGAGATATTACACCGAGTGATTTGTTTGGCGTATAGTAACAAGAAACCATTTATTACTGCTTAGTATGATGTCACTTTTATCAAATGCAATATATTCTTTGTCTTTTGTTTATCTGCGCTAACTGTAAATTTTAACAAGCCAGTTAAAAAAAGGTTACATTCGCCCCCTTCATAATCGAAAATTTTATCGATATGTACGATACCCCTTTTTTAAGCATTTCGGATGTCATTTGTACAATTTTTCGCCGTATACTGGCACCAAGATTTTCGGGAGTACCACGCTTGTTGGCACAAACTTCACCTTTTAAATAACCTTAAAGGAATAAGGCTTATGAGTCAAATCTCGAGATGGAGGTGGCCAATCATAATCGTCACCTTTTCAGGTCAATATTCCAGGGAAAGATGGAATAAAATCTTGCAATAAACCATTGTTTGATAGTGTTCCTTTAAGCAACATTTTGTCGGAAACAGATAGCTTTCATACTATTTTTAGCCTGTTAATCTTCCAAAATATATTATTGTCTAGTATTATTGTCCATATCGCATTCCATTCACCGACCATGTCGGACCATTTTCATTTTCAAGAAAATATGGTGCTATGACTCTTATGCATATAACGAACCAAATAGTGATCTTTGGTGAATATAAACGCTTCGTAACAATCATTATGGATTTTTCGGGCTCAAATAAGTAAAATTTTGCATTTTTCAGACTTGAAGACAGCCTAAAATTCGTCAGTCATGATAAATCTAGAAACGGCTCTAGAAACCAAGTTCACCATTCAAGACATTTTGCAGGTTTCTAACGAATTAAATGCAATGTGGGTTATCTTTTGGCTTCAAATTTTGTACCAATTACATTTTGTATAGAAGGGAATACAAGTCTAGCTTTAAAATTTTCCACAAAGTGACTTGAGAGATGCAAAACCGCCGAGCACGCCGACGCTATGATGTGCTCTGGTTTTTGTCCAACAAAAGTCCTTATGGTTTCGATAAAATCTCCACTTCGACGTCGAAGTGTTGTGACTTAGTGTTGTGACTTTGATGTTGCTAAGGAACCGTTTTAATTGAATATGAACCCTCGACGTCGAATTGTTTTTGGTGTTGTCACATTTCGACCACGGTATTTAGCTCTAAACGCACGTTGCGTTATTGTAGCTTAGGAATAACTTAGAAAATAAAATTTGACAATTTCTGCGTATTCTTTCGGTGTGCAGCGTTCTATGGCAAAACGTTTACTGAATTGACGTTCCTAACGCGTGCTGATACATATCGGTCTGACAACTGTTTTTGACAGCAGATACCACAAAAAATTCACTGTGCAGAAATTAATTAAAAAAATTACAAGGCAATATTCTCCCGATTTTTTTTTTCATTATTTTGATTTATTTGCAAAAAAAACCCTATTGGTACGAGAAGCTAAAGAATTTCTTCTTCAATAATATTAAAAAAGATTTGAAACGCCTACGAAGATCATCATGTATCAAATCGTTTATCGGTTTCGCAAAAAGTGTCGGAAATTTTCAATAAAAGTTGTTAAGTAAACTTAACACAAACAAAACATAATAACCATTTGACTCAAATTTGAATATATAAACCACGCAGTATTATATGTGGCATTACAATTATCATTAGTGGGTAACACATGCAGTAAGTTTTGATTTGTAATTTGAACATGAAAAATTATAATACTATAGCGTGAGGAAAGCAGTCACAAATTATTCTTATCCGATCAGTCATATTGGTAAAAGATAAATTAAATGAAGACATACCGAGTTCCGTATAAGCGTAAGATCTTATATCTTCTACTAGTTCTTCAGCAAATGGTGCAATTATCGATACGTGGAAATGTTAAGGTACTAGTACACTTTAGGAGGGTAAAAAAACGGGTATTTCCAATATTTTTTTTTCTCAGTCCCATTAATAGATATTATTTAAACATATTTATAGAATATAAAAAAAGTTTGTTTATGTAATTATCATTTATTGACCTATATCCAGAGAGTGCCAAAGTCAACCCTTAAAAAAAAGTTGGACAGTTAATCTCCGGATTAACTGTCCGCCGAAAACGAGTTAAAAAAATTTTTCTTTTATTTATTAAATATTTAAAAAAATCAAATTTTAATACTTACAATAGATTAATCCAGTATCCCCGAGCCATACAGCAAAAGGCCAGGGTCTTGGAAAGCTTCCTCCTCCGTTTGGTGAGCCTCCTTTAGCGCCACACGACAATCTTTGGACGACGCTTTGGCAGCTTACTCGACCAAAAAAATTCGCTCTTCGTCCTTTGACTGCACATATTTGTACACGGATATTCCAATAGTGCACCCCATCACTTCCATCATCTTCAGAAGGCTCATACGTCCTTCATTAAAGGTTGCCAATAATATTTGGGCTCCCATTTACACACATTCGCAGGGAAGGACGTCGCCTTCCCTGCGAATGTGTGTTTTGGGACAATCGCCCAAAGTGTTTTGTCATAATACTCATTATCATTTTGAGTATTTCTCCCCAAACACCGTTTCAGTAGATCGTCATTCGTCAATTTTTCGAACGCGGGTTTGACGTATTCCTGGACTTCCGCACTCAGAGCAGGTTTATGTTAAAATGGCTCATTTTTAGTTTCCGCTTGTAGATATTTACACCAGTCTGGATTGTAGCAATCGTGTTGTGGTGTATCAGTGGAAATTATGTGGTCAAAACCAGCCCATATTTCTTTTTTCATGTCGATTAGACAATCTGGATGACGTTGTATGACCAAAGAATAATTCGTTGACATCTTTTTCATTATTTTCCCAGTCAAATCCGTGGTTTTGGAGGTGGTGGCACTGAATCTTCCGTTTTCGTTTTTTACATGGCTGTCTAATTCTCGGTGATTTTATTTTATTTTCGGCTTTTTCCTATTTCATTTTTGTTTCTTCTTATCTTCAGCTTTTCAACATTTTTGTAGCTCGACTAACGACTTTTTGTGCTTCTATCAGATAACGAAACATCCGTTTTCCGACGTGCAATACACACTCCAATTTTTTTATAATAAAATCTCCATACGGTTTAGCTTCAGACAGATTGGTAACCGTTATTGTGTCCCCATCACCTATGTAGTAGGCGTATTTGGCCTTATGGATGTTTATAGAATTTTTAAAAATTTCAGTAATTCCTTGTACCTCCATACCTCCGGAACTTCCTTGGTAATTCGCAGAACACTCCGCTTCATGTTCACTCTCGTACCAGATACCAAAATCAATGCAATTTAATTTTTTCTTCATCATGTCGCAAGCTTTGCATGTCATGGAAGAAACGAAATAATCTAACACTTTGCCTGTGTATTTACCTATTACGGTACAAACGCCAATCATTGAGCTAAAGCCACGTTTTGACCACGTGCCGTCTCGTGCAACTACTAATTCGTCCTCTGGTAAACCATTTTCTACATTTTTCTGCTTTGCCAATTTGGTCATTTTCTAAAAGCTTGTAGTATGTTGTTTTACCAAAATTCGATGTCATGTCAATCAACGAACAAAATAGTTGTAATCCATTACGACCTACGCCCGACAATCGCATGATAAATACAATGCGACGATTAATTTCAAATTCAGTATTTATAAGGGGTGAAGAATTTATTTGTCGATCATCACGATGGCACTCTACATTAATTTTAAATCCCATTGCCCGTATACTAGTTTTAGAAAATTTAACATTTTTGTCACAAGTTTTACACTTTAACATACTCGCCAACGCCGTAAAAACGAGTGGAAACGTCAGTATACAGTAACTAAAAGTATCGTCACACTTCACATCAAAATCAGAATTCGTTGACAATTTTCGGTATTATGTTCAAAAGTCTGTTGGTTACCATGGAATTCATGACTTAGCCTCAAATTTTTCTTTTTGGAGTTTTTACTGCCTTTCTTATAAGAACTCATTTTGTGAGCACACAACTCAACTCAACAAAAACTGAGAAGGCGTGTAATAACCGAATTGATCGTGTAACCAAAATCCGATGTTTGGTGTGAGAAAATACACAATGAACGTCACGGCACTGACAGCTGCATAAGTAAGTGCGTACAGCAAGAAGCACGCATACACGTTTACATATTTCATAGTGTTAGAGCTCGAATCTCTTTAAAATATTTTAGGGCGGGATTTTTAAAGGCCTAAGGAAGGGACAAATGTAAAAAAAATCCGATTCTTTTGAAACTGTAAAGTGTACTAGTACCTTAATAGTCACCGAACTCATTCAAATCAAAATGAATGTCAACGATTAATACGATTTTGTTTTGAAAAAAAAAAACCTTTGGGTCGTGATATTGTATTTACATAATGCTCACCATGCGTGGGAAATGGTCGTGAATTTTTCAACTATTCGCAATTCACATTTAAACGGCAATTTCTTTTCAGCATAAATTGTACAGAGGTTCTGATTTATTTTGTCCAATTTCAACCACTCTGTCAAATTGATTTTCCTCAACAGTCAATGATACTCAAATTTTTCGACAGTTGGTGCAAAAGGGTGATGAGAACATTTCATATTATTATAAATTGAACCAGCCTCGTGGAAACTTTCTAGGTTCAAGTTTACAGATGAATTATTTGCTATTATTTAATTTTTTTTAAAGTTTGAACTGAAAACTTTTAATGTTTTCAAAAAATCTCCCCAAAATTAAGTTTTAAATATAAATGAAATTCTAAATCAATTTACATAATACGGATGAGTTGGCTTTCATGACTCCTTTTTTCGTTTGCAACGCATACCGCACAAAGCGCAAAACTACTATGTTACGTGAACTTTTCGATATCTTTTACATTAGGTATCTGAAGATTGCATCGCTGCAAACACAAGGCTGTCAATTTTGTCTTCTGTTTGTTTTATTAAATGATTGAAATGAAACGGAAAGCAACAGAGTGTACAAAACTTCCAAATGCGAATAAAATTCAAGAAAATTATAAAAAAGATATACTAAAAATTATAAAAATTTTATAAAAAGATATACTAACTATAAAAGAAAACCTTCAAAAAGTGAAAAAATTGGCGAACGATGCAAACTTCACACAATTTTTATTTCATATCTAAGGATAATTTCGAATCAAACTATTTTGTATTATTTTGAATAATTTGTCTGATATTTTGGAACTTTCTTCTTAATTATGAATGAGATACTGATATAGCCTGCGGCATAAAAACTGCCAAGGCTGATTTCATTTCACACCTAATGAAATCTTTCACCCTTTCCTTACTACATCATCACCATTAACTGGGACGTAACTCTTTCAGCAAACACTTGTGTCATAGTAAACTCTCGTACAAAATGTTATACAAAAACAACAATAATTACTTTAACAATAGCTACCAAAATGACTTGTTGTAAATACAAAATAAAAAAAAAGAATGCAGAGCATGCAGGGAGAATACAATAATGAACATTTCTGTATATAAAACACTACGCGTAATACGTGTACCATTGAATTTTTCAAGCACATAGTGGAAAAATTTAACACCACCTTTTTTTAAATCGCAAATAACATGAACACACTCTACAATGATATTCTCATTGTCGTCAAGTTTGTTGAGAAAGTCAAGAGTTATCAACCTTTTTTTGTGTGAATAGTTAAAATGTTGATGGTTCTTAACTCACAATTACCCATTGTCATTTCCACAAACTTGAATAAATATATGCATATTGTTATTCTCAGCCTTGAGGGTGGAGGTAAATTTGATTCTAGGCTAAGTAAGCAAAAATGTACGACAAAACATTGGCATGGGTATACGTTTGTGCAAAAATGAAAAACGTTTAGCTTGTACTACAACTACAATAACAGCATATTGTTTGTGGAAAAGCTTTGAAAGAAAAACTTTATACAATGTACCTAAGGGTGAGTCGGGCTCTGCATAAGCTTGTTGGTATTCCATCATGTTTTCGTTATAGAATCCTCCCCATGAGAATACTCATGTTCAGTTTTAGCATTCACTTAACAAAGGAGAAAAGAACGGCGATGTTAGTTTCCAAGGATATAGGAAAAAGTGCCATTGAACATTTTTGTACAAACTTGAAAATAAAGCGTACATGGCGATCAAACATTTCTTTTGTCATACTATGAACACTTTAAGACCACTACACACAAAATTAAATTCGAAAGTAGTTTAAAACTTTTATCATTCGATTTTACTAAGTTTACGATAGGAACGTAATTTGGATTTGTTGCCTCCAGCGTAAATACTTTTTGCACTGCTTACGTAAGCGCTTCTCGAAAGCGTTTTGAAAATTAAATATTGATTTTACAGTTTATTCACGTCATTGTTTTATTAAAACTCGTTAAAAAAGAACAATAACATATTCAAAAAATTTCAATTTAAAAGATGGAGATAGATTCGATTGAAAAAAGAATAATTTTGCAGTATCTAATGAATGGCAGGCAAATAAAGGTAAAGTCATGGATTATGCTATCAAATGGGAATGAAATGTAGGTATCTGTTGAAATCATAAAAACAGCTCGTATATAGATATAAGCGAATCCTCCGTAACCAAATACCCTTTTTCGTATATAGAGAAATCCATCCCAAACTTTCATTTTCTCACGGCCATAAAACCAAGCCAAGACGCCTGGCAGTCCACGTGTGGAAAACATGGAATTCTCACACGTGCAGCTACTTCAACCCATCTGGACTACGCCCACCACCAAAAAACCCCTTCTCCCACAATTTTCCTCTTTGTTCTGTACTAAAACGCCTTCTCCTTAAGACTAAAACAGTCAGTCTTAGACAAGAGTCCATCACGGAAACATCTCTTCCTTCTGATCGTTCTTTTGCTAGTTTATTGCGGTTCGCCTTCGCGCAGTGATTTTAGTGCCGTGGCTGTGAATACAGTGACTTTCTTTGTGTCTTTAATTCATAACAGTGTTTGGACAATCATTGCCAGCAATTAAATTAAGGACAACACCTCACAACTTTCTCGTTGTGGTAAGATAGTCACTACCTCCTACTTTTCTTTCTCTCCGTTTTTCAAACTCTGTAGATGAGCCTCCACGTAGGCTAAGAGTTTCTACCACGCTGACAGAAGGTCTCCACACAGACCAGTCTATTTCTAGGTCTGTAGAGGAGTCTCCTCCGAGGCGAATCTCCTCTACAGCGGTCAAACACAAGACCATTCTTTCCAAAGTTCTGTAGAAGAGTCTCCTCGCAGACTGAACACTTCTACAGAGATCTTCTTAGGATCGTTCTATCAAGCAGTTTCTAACTCTGCCTACCCAGGAAGTGACGCTCAAACATTCTTCAGCAATTTCGGTCTGTCAACTCTACAATTGACAGAATTGCATTTCATTCTATTTCAGCGCAAGGACAAACACAAGACCATTCTTTCCAAAGATCTGTAGAAGAGTCTCCTCGCAGACTGAACACTTCTACAGAGATCCTCTTAGGATCATTCTATCAAGCAGTTTCTAACTCTGCCTACCCAGGAAGCGATGCTCAAACATCCTTCAGCAATTTTGGTCTGTCAACTCTACAATTGACAGAATTGCATTTCTTTCTATTTCAGCGCACAAACATCCGTGTGGTGCACTCAACCCCCGTTGATTGCCACCAGCAATCATTGTACTACCTGCCACAACGTTAGAGCTTACTCCGTCAGCTGAGCCGCCGTCGTTGGAATCTCTGCCCTGCTGCCCTCATCAACCATTTCAACCTAGCTGAGCCCACTGATCGAGCCATCAACCTCTATCTGCCTTTACTTTATCCAATTGAATTTACTTTACTATTTAAGCAGATTGTACACCTCACAGAGGCATTAATTTTTTAATAAAAACTAGCATACTTTCTAACAGTATCAAACAAACTATTCAATTCTACACCCTTATAGGTCCTGAATATGATGTATCAATAGAATTGTCGGTCTTATAAACAAGTTAGGAATAAACAAATATCTATGCAATCTTCTCTGTAGTTAACGAACCTTTTCATAGTCAGTGGATATATTGCACACCACCACACAATTATCATGAAAGTTATATCATAACTCAAGATCTGTACCGCCATTTCTTTTCAAAATCATTCTATACCCAATGTAATGATATTTTTATAAAACGAAGCCTGTTCAAAATATAAGACATCTGTTTAAGGAATTTATTTCCTTGAATTTAATATTCGTTTTTGTACGAACCCAAACTAAATCAACCACTGTCCAGCCAAGGACTACCGTCCTATTAGTCTAAAGTCTTTTAAGTTGAAAATCCTGGAAGTGGATCGCCCTGCTCTAAAGCCATACTGCCGAGGAGAAAGGTCCCCTGCAGCACGAATTGCGTCAGTGAGTCTTCCGTTAATGAGCTTTTCGAACACTTTCCCGGCTGTGTCCAGCATATAAAGCGGACGGTATGTAGAAGGCAGCCCGCGGTCCCCTTTCGCCTTGCTGATCAATACGAGCCTCGCCACCTTCCAGTGGGATGGCAATACACCTTCTCTCAGGCAAGCGTTAAACACATTGAGTAGCAAATCAGGACAAACGTGGAAGACCATTTGTACCACCTCGATTGGAATGCCGTCTGGTCCTGTTGCCTTTCGAGCTTTCATAGAAAGCACGGCATCCTCCAGCTCATCTTTTGTGAACAATGGACTTTCCACTGAATCAACCTCGTGGGCAGGATGAGTTGGGAAAAGCGCCTGAACTATGCCGTCCATCTTGTCTGCTTCAAGTAAACACGGCTTCCGTAAGGTACCGAGCTTGCGCCACACTACCTTGTAGCCAAGCCCCCATGGATCCCTGTTCATGTCGTCTACAAGTTCTCGCCAGCAGCGTACCTTACTCTCATTGATGAGTCTTCGGAGTTCTTTCCTCGCTGACCTGTATGCTGCCGTCCTATTGGATGATTCCTCTACGCTTCTCGAGCGCTTAGCTGCCCATCGAAGTCTGTGACACTCGCCTCGTTTGTCTGCGATATCTTTTGACCACCAATGTACAACAGGCTTGTCATGTCGAGGCCTCCGTCGAAGCATAGATGACGTACAGGCAGAAGTGATGAGGCTCATCGTTGACTCCACCATTCCCTTGACTGCCCGATGCTCCCCGATGTTGTTGCGCCATTCAGAATCACATCGGCGAAAGTCTCCACGTCCATTTTTCTGATGTTCCACCCGGGAGTGAAAGATCGTTGAGACGAGCGAGGAGTGGTACTGCCGATCTCGAACGCGATGTACATTTTGGTGGTCACGCGCTGAATAGTCCTCGAGTACTCTCCAGTTCAACGTCGTCGATGCGAGGGACTCCGAGGCGAATGTCACATCTGGAATCGTTCCTTCGCATCCCCAACGCCGGTACATTACCGGTATAGTATAAGGTAGGTACATTACCGGTATTCAATACCACCAACCCGGTCCTCGCCGACATGTCCAGAATGCGTTGCCCTCTGGAATCGGTTTGAGACATGCCCCACTCAACGGCTCTCGCGTTGAGGTCTCCTGCTACGAGTACTTTGCCATCTGTATTCGGAACAAAATCCTCCAGCGTGTCCAGTCTAGTTTGAAAAGATGGCATTGACTCATTCGGCGTCAGGTATACGCTGAAAAACGTTATACCCGGCCACCGAATCCACACAAAACCATCTCCTCGGCGAGTACCTTTGACGTCAAACTACTAAGCATCTTGGATAACCTCATGCCTAGTTCAGGCAGACCCTTGAAATTTTAGGGAATCGAAGACAGCTAAAACTCACGTGGACCAATTAGCAACAGCTTGCTATGCAGGAAATTTAGCATTCTCCCCACAGCAATTCTTAGACCTGGCAAGATCCTGTTTATCCACAAGCATCTAGTCCTCTCTAGGCAGTAGAAACCAATGAGAATACTCATGTTCAGTTTTAGCATTCATTTGACAAAGGACAAAAGAAGGGCGATGTTAGTTTCGGGAGTGCCATTGAACATTTTTATACAAACTTAAAGCACGATCAAACATTTCTTTTACCATACTATGAACACTTTGAGACCACTACACACAAAAATGCACTTCTTAGACATAATTGGAATGTCTGGTCCGAGCATCTGGTCCTCTCTAGTCAGTAGAAACATTGTAGCAGTAGAACAAAGGAGCTGAACAGAACCCTGTGAAAGGATAGAGACTGAGCTTGTAATAAATGGGCTTGAGAATAAATTGTATGCCAACTAAAAGTATTATTTTCAAGAAAATATCTGAAAAATGCTTCGAGAAGAATTCATCATTCGGACCAATATACTGCAAAGTTACCGCGTTGTTTTATTCTCGTGAATGACGCATTTAAATTATAAAATACATATAATCTCAAAGAACGTTCATTATCCTCTTTATCAAATTCACAAACGACCATTTTGCTCTTTGGTAAAATGATCTTGTATTACATGATTGCAAAATATAAATTGCACATTCCTTCTGCTTCTCAAAAACGAATTGTTGCAATATGTCTTGGGCTCAAGTATCTGATAACTGTGGGAATCACTTGCAGACAGCGAGTGTAAATGGAGGAAACTTTATGACCAGCATTCCATCGTCACATAAATTTTCACCAAACGGTTGACAACGAAAATTTCATTGCATGTTCTCTTTTTACACATATCGCACTCGAATTAAACCCTAGCAAATAATCAGATTAATCGTGCAACCCAAGCGGCAACTACAGATATTAAATTTACGCAGCATGATTGTGACACCATTGTTTATATCGTTTCGGCTTGATTCCGCTTCTCAAGCCTTCAAATGAGTTACGCTTGGATCATTGCAAAGAAACATATATAACAATGATACCGTGACAACTTCTTCAACTTGAGCGAATCACAGTGTGTTAACGTATTCGTATGAAACCTGGAAACGGTAAATTACCATTATAATTTTCCGAGTTAATGATAAGCTTAAGTCGTAATTAATGAAGCGAATTGTCGCCAGAAGAAAGTTTAAAGTTAATAGTGCATTCACTACAATAATTGTATAACATGAACAAAATATCAAAGGATTGTCTTAGTTCGAACAAGCATGTTTGTTGCGTACAGTTCGCTAGCAGAGAACAATTTAAAAAGTGAAACATATTACAACAACATTATGCAAATTAATTAACACAAAAGTGTGGATGAACATTGTTCCGAAAGTGTTGAATATGTTAATGACAAAAGATTATGTAAATTTGAGTAAGCAGTAGTGGAAGTTGTTATTAATTTGATGTCACTGATTTTTTTTACATTTCAGGCCATACTAAAGAAACTCCAAACAAAGTTACCCAGATGATTTCCTCATAGATTTCAGTGTTTACAATGTTGTGGGAACTATAATGTTCACTTTGTCTTTTACGACCCTTGTTACTACACATAGTTTTGAATAATATATATATAGAGTCTATAGAGTCCAGGCTGAGCAATTATCATAGGTTTAATGAAATGGAATGGAGTTTAATATTATTTCGTATTTCAAAATGGTCTCGTTTATATTCTCATTCTCCTCAAAATAGTATTACATTCAGTACCTGTCTTTGAGTAATGTTTAATAGAAATCCTAAGGGCGGTTTTGCTTCAACTGCTAACCACAAAACTATTTGCCGTACATATCACACTTTAGTGGACAGATAGGACAACATACGCTTGGACATAAGACAGTTTTGTTATTTTTTTCTTATCAGGACTAGATTGATAAGAATACAAACATGACTAGCGAGTTTTTCGATTCTATTCATTGGATAAGAGCAGACATCGGCAAACACACTTCAATAAGACTATATGATCAGGAAACAATGGTATTGAATCGCTCTTGAAAGATACTTCACAGTTGTGGAAGAATATTTCTGATAGCTTATTTTTCATAATGCCCAACGTTTTCAGCGTGCTCGACATCTAGTGATCGGAGGATAGTCCACAGTGTTCTCCCTTCTAGTCCCTGCTTAGACGGATCTGATGCTTTGAATCAATGCCCTCTTTCAAGACTCAATTTTCGTTTTCATGTCCGAATATATCTTCTTCACTGATTTCAACATGAAACGTTTATAAATGTAGAACTTTTTATTTGACTCTAATAAATTTTTAATTTTTCAAATGATGAGACCAAAGCTCCTGAGAAACCTTTCCGATTTCTTCAGAATGCGCGCCTAGAAATTTGAAACAACACTTGCAAGGACACATCTAACTAACGAATTTGCCAAAAAAAAGAAAGCGTCAAAATACGTTTCTATGCTGGAAAATCGATAAGACAGTTATGTCATGTAAACGTCGACAGATTGTATTGAAAACAGGATCTTCTTCTTCCATGGCGCGGTTGGCCCATGTGCTACGACCATGCTCTCGTTTTACTGTGTTCAGCGAAATAATCCTTGTTTATCGATTTTTTGTACAGTTTATATCTTGACAACTACGGTAGCGTATGATAACTAAAATTCTTACGAAAAAATGTCTTGAAATCGCTTTTCATATGCAGCACGTACTTTGATGAACGAATGTGATGTTTCTTTCAATTTCTTAAGAGGCAGTTAAATGAATTTTTTGTCGTGATAGAAGGATTTTTTTTTTCGAACTTATTTTCCTTCTTTCTAATGAAGGATTAGATGGGATGGTCTGAAGTTTTCGTCATTACAAATGCAACGCGATTAATTTTTTCCATTAATTGTTTTAGTGTATGATTAAAGTGTAGACTGCAAACTTAATAAACTGCAAAAAAATATTTTAAAATGCCAATAAAGTTACCAAAATGTTAAGTTAAACTATCCAAAAAACATTCAAAAAGTGAAAAATTGCAGATCGTTGCATTGGCGACGATGCAAACTTAAAACAGCTTAAAAAGGAGGATCGAATGCAATCGATTATATTGAATAGTAGAGATTTTTATGTCATTTTATCCTTATTTAGCATCTTATTATCTTTATCCTGACTATTTCAATATATTCTTACAAATGTTTACTTTATTTTCAAATTTTCAAAAGCAGATGTAGTTCATGTTAGTCGTAAAAGTCGTTTGATCTTTCTTTTAAATAGTTTAGACTTATTGAATACATACTCCGACAAATGTGTTCGGGGGTCTGGGAAGTAATAACGCTTTCTTAAGTATATTCATAAGAATAAATTTTTAACAAGTATTGAATTTTAATCAATAGTATAATTACCGTCGTATCAACAAGCTTTCGAAATCTAGTCAGCAAATTCTCAACGCTCAACATGATTTTTATTTTTATTTTCGCGGTATGTCATTTTGGACGTACAGTGGTGCCTCGCATAACGAACGCCTCGCACAGCGAACGCTGCACACAACGAACTTCCTTTTCGTTCATTTCACGATTCATACAACGAACTTCGCTTCACACAACGAAGTCGCCCACTTCACACGATCACTGCCGATTTATTGCATCCTTCCGCGCAGGCAGTTGTTAGTCACTGAGCAGTACGCTTAACTTACGCACGTGTCGCAGCAATCGTTCATCATTACAACGAAGTCGCCCGATCTTCTACGATCACTGCCGATTAATTGCATCCTCCCGCGCAGGCAGTCGTTAGACTCGTTAGTCACTGCGTAGTACGCTTAACTTACGTACGTATCACAGCAATCGTTCTTCATTACGAATTAAATCGCACACGTATCACGGCAGTCGTCCTTTTAAGATAAACTCAACATTTTTTTTATATGATGGGTTCTAAAAAAAGCAGGAAGGTGATTTCTCTTGAAATGAAACAGGAAATAATTAGAAGGAGTGAATGTGGGGTAAAACAGTGTGACCTCGTCAAAGAGTTTGGCCTCAACAAGACCACCATTTTCACCATTTTGACAAACAAGGATGCAATAAAATCAGCCAAAGTAGCCAAAGGAGTATCAAAACTATTTAATGAAAAACATAGATCTTCAATCCACGAGGAAATGGAGAGGCTATTAGCGATTTGGATTAAGGACAGGCAGGTGAAAGGTGACGTAACAACCCAAGATATTATCTGTCACAAGGCCAAGATAATTTATGAAGATCTAAAGAAAAACATCCCTGGAAGTAGCAGCAATCAAGATAATAAAGAAGATTTCAAAACCAGCAGGGGGTGGTTTTTTAGATTTAAGAAAAGGTATGGAATCCACAGCGTTAATATGCATGGTGAGGCTGGCAGTGCTGATAAAAAAGAAGCAGAAAAGTTCTCTATTAATTTTCAAAAATTTATTATGGATGAAGGATACTGCCCACAACAAGTGTTCAATGCCGATGAAACGGGCCTTTTCTGGAAAAGAATGCCGAGAAGAACCTTCATTACAAAAGAAGAGAAGAAATTGCCTGGACACAAAGCCATGAAGGACAGACTTACCCTTATGATTTCGTCTAATGCCAGCGGAGACCTCAAGATCAAACCTCTATTGGTTTATCACTCTGAAAATCCAAGAATTTTTATGAAAAATAACGTTATTAAGTCCAAATTGCCCGTCCATTGGAAGTCCAATCAAAAAGCCTGGGTGACCCAAGTTATCTTCAACGAATGGATTCTGGAAACCTTTGCTCCTGCCGTGAAGAAATTCTTGTTGGAAAAAGAACTGCCGCTCAAAGCCCTTCTGATACTTGACAATGCCCCTTCTCACCCAAAAGACCTAGAAGAAATATTGCAGGAAAATTATCCTTTTATCAAGGTGCAGTATTTGCCACCAAACACCACATCCATTCTCCAGCCAATGGATCAGCAAGTTATTGCGAACTTTAAAAAACTCTACACTAGAGCCCTCTTTAATAAGGTGTTTGAAGAATGCGAGTTTGGTGGAGACAATATGACTATCCGAATGTTTCGGAAGGAGAAATTTGATATCCTTTTGGCAATACGACTTATACAGAAGGCCTGGGAAGAAGTGTCACGAAGGACCCTCATTTCTGCTTGGAAGATGCTTGTGCCTTCGTGGATTCAGGAAGAAGCAGTAGTTGATGACACAGAAGTGGTGAAGGACATCATCACAGTGGCCCAAAGGTTGGAATTAGAGGTAGAGAAAGAGGATGTAGAGGAGCTTATCGAGGAACACAAAGAAGAGCTGACAACTGAAGAGCTCCAAACTCTTCTGGCCCAACAACAGGACAATGCTCAAAAGGAAGCGTCATCTGATAACGAGGAGCAACAATCAACCAATCAACCAATTCCAACTGCTGACATCAAGAACATCCTGGTCAAATGGAAAGCAGAAAATATTTTAAGGATCGGAATATAAGAAAATCCGAGGATGCGATTACGGCTGAAAGGTGTACATTAAGATTTAAGCCAGATGAGCCAATTTGGTTAGGTGGAGAATTCGCGGCCAAAATATTTTGGCTGTTACAAAACAGTATATTGGTTTTGGGACAAAAACATAAGATTTCATTTTATACACTCTGTCCTGGACAAAAGAGTTGGTACCATTGGTAGAACTGACTTGATCACATTAGTATTTTGAATAATTATTTCCTCGTAAGTCCTTTTCGTTTTATTGTCCTACTTTATGCCTTGTAGGCATCGACTGTAGTTACACTGTAGACTGTACACTTTTGCTATTGTAAATGAAATGTTTCTCTCAATTTTATCTTATTTCAATGCGTTTTTCCACAATGATCGTTTTAGCACCCGTGCATGATCCATCAGATTCAGATCAGCAGGAAGAATTGGTAAATTATGAGAAAATGATATGTGATCTACATTTTGACGCTGCCATAAGCATTATTATTTATTGCTGGGTATAAAATCTATGACTTAACTTCTACTTATCAGCAGTCTAGCAGCAGTCTTTTTTCTAGACAATAAATGCAAAGCTGCAGATTCATTCAACGCATGCTGACTGACATTAAAGAGTGCTAATCTCACTTTTTTCCTGTTCTGCTAATTAATTTTTTTCCCCATAGAAAATTATCATTTCTTAGAAAATATGTTCAAATTTCGACTATTTCCCCGGAAATATATTATATTAAAATACATATAATTTATTTTACCATAATCCTTCTAACTTTTCGTAAATTTATTTTTTAATTTTGCGTCTCCTGTTTTTATTAAATTTTCATATAAAAACTTTTTGCCTACGGTTGGTTTCAAGATGAACATATTTTCTAAAATCAACTTCAGCCTGACATGTACATAATTGTTAATGATGCAGTATTTGAGCTTTTTTCAAATGATTCTCGCAACTTCCAATGGATTTCTACGATATGTAGTATGACAATACAATCAGTTAAAGGAGTTTTTAATCCTAAACAAAGTATTAGGACGAGCCATTTTTTCATGCATTCATTGTCATTGCCATTCATTGTCATTTTTTCAAACATTTTTTGGCTCCTGTTATATAGCAAAATTGCATTAATTTAACTTCTTCTAGTTGTTTGAATTACTGCCCCTCTCAGGTCTCTGCTTCCTGCAACTAGCGCCTACAACTGTCTCGGTCCATTGACTGTGTCCTCCAAATTTAGAATCCGAGCAGCGATGAAATGTCTTCGTTAACAGACTCAGACCAGCATTTGCTCCGTTTCAACACTAGCCTCCTCCCTTCATTTCTCCCAACAAGTAAATTTTTGGGTATCTGTTGGTCGTCCATACGATTCATATGGCCAGCTCAATGCAACTACTGCAGTTTTATAATCGCTGAGACCTCGGGCTTGTGAAAAATATTATAAAACTCGAATTTGCCATTAGTTCCCGTTTAGCTTCGCAGGACCCATAGCTCAAAGGCTTTCAATATATTCGCGCATGTTTGGGTTTGGGTCATTGAGGTCATTGAGGTTTCACAACCATAGCATAACACAGATCTTACCTCAGATTTTTGTACTTAAAGCTTTGTTTTTCCGTGTATGGGGCTGTATCACGCAAAATAGTTGACAAAAGACTAAATGAGGCCTCGTCTACCCATCAAAAAGAAAAGCTTGTTCACATGACAGCCCAGAGCGGTTAGATATGAAGAATAAATTCGACGTAGCTGCATTGGGAGTTACTTATACCTCTACCTAGTATTATCTTTTAACATGGAACGTCCTCGTTGAAAGTTGTTCTTGGCAAACTTTGAAATTTTTCTGGGCTATTTTTGCAAGGCAGTAAAGTACTTCGTATATCAAATTGGCATCTACCGATTATATTTCCGGTTCTCTGAACGAAATATTTTGTTTGAATCAATCCAAAATTATTTTAGGCACTTCATCCGCTATTTCTATTCCATTATTAATACTTTCCAACTAAAATATGAACGGAGGTACGTTACGCTACCTTCTATCAAATATATTAAAAAACTCGCAAGACTATATGGCTACCATTATGTAGGAAGTCTTTGAAAACTATTTGTGTAACACTTTTGTACGTGGGAAAACGTAAAGTTTAAATAATTTTTCTTTTTTTTCGTTAGTATTTTTCAACAATATTACCAAGCAAATAAAAAATATAATTTAGAAGTTTTTAAAAAGTGTTTGTGACATTAGTATGTTTCCTTTTCATGCTTATTTAGGATCATACATAGCATCAGCACTGTAAGAGGTAAAATATTCAAAAAATACTCTTTCGCCCCTCTTTAGCAAGATAAATATAAATATTAAAAAAAGAATGAATAAATTTTTCTAAGAAGTAACGACTGACCAAATTTTAACAATACATTCATCAAACTTTCTACCAAAGATTACTGAAATGTCATTGGTATATAATATTCATTACTTTTTTCAATTATTTTTGAATTCAATTTATTTTATTAAATAGAGCTAATCGCAAAGGAAATTTTTATTATCGTCCACCATTTAACACAAAAACTGTTTTGTAACGCGCTATTAAACAGAATACTTACTTGCATGACATTATATACGATTAATCTGCAGTGATTTCCAGGAATTCAACAAAGTTAAGCGTTCACGGAAGAAACCCATCAAAGCATGCATCAAGACATGAATAATTATCATGCTCGAATATATCAGCATATATCAGAGACAATGATTTCTTTGTCTCTTCGCTTAACATAATTTCGACTTTTTCAAATTCAGTAACCGAAACAAAATATTGAAATTTGTAATTTACTATGAAATCGTTCAGTTTAAAAGTGGAAATTGCCTTGAACAAGAAAATGCCTTAAGTTAACATACACAGTGTATACTTATTCACCTATATGGTACCGTGGGTGCGTTCACTACAGTTTCCCCATAGCTCAAGTAATAATTTTATCCGTGTACCGTTTTTATGAGAAGTTTAAATGACTCATGGCAATTTGTTCTTTTTTCCGTAGCGAATTAAATAAATTAAACGGTGACTACCTGCAGATAAAGATGGAGCTGAGTTATATTTGAAATCAAAGGCGGAGCGATGATTTCACCCGATCTTTATTAAACAGAACAGTGGGGAATTTACTTCGTTGGATGCAAAGTGTGGAAATGAAATACAGATAAAATATTAGGATTAATGATTAATTTGTATTCTAAGCACTCTGTAACCGTCTTCAAGCTTTACTCGGATACGGTAAGTAAAAGTGATAAAAGAAAACAATAATCTTTCATGAGCAATGATCTGTTAATATATGCGAACCCACACTGTGCGCGAGTTTGTTTAAAGCTTTCAAATTAATTAAAAAGGTAATCAAATCAAAAATATTCTTCGCTTCTATAGCATATTGTTCTTAAATCGGACGAAACAACACACAAACAAAGACTTTGATAATTTTCATACTATTTGGTTATCTACACTTTGTCACATACTATCAAAGATTTAGTACTCTACTCTCCCTCTGTGAATTTTCCAAATAGAGCAAGATAGATGGAATGCGCTCATATCAGGTTCTGTTTTGCAACCCTTAGGAAACACTTTATCATAAATCAATAAATTTTGCATTCATGCGTGGTTGCAAAAATATTAAAAATTTCTTCCAATTGATTTTTAGAATTTCAGTCGGAGAATCTTCATCGCTCTCTACTCTGTTGAGCCTTTCCGGACTTTTCCCGCAATTTGTAGCCTTTGCTGTCGTGTTTAGTGCTAAATTTGACATTTCATTAATTATCTTTTCTTGAAATATGGGAAATTTTTTTTTGTATCTTCAACTCCAGCCAATGTGTAAGTTGGTCCTTTTTTGAGTCTGCCCTCTAGTCGTTGTAAATACTTTGCTGAAAAATGGAATATTAAGACTTAGGAATATTTAAAATGGAATATTAAGGCATCACCACTCGTCTTTGTTCCTATATAATCTCGTTTTAAATGTGCATGACACGTCAAAAGAAGAAATTGCAGAACAAACTGCAAGAATAATTCGAACTATCAAACATTAATAGTTTTACGAAGAAAGTCGGAGCAACATCACTTAGCGAAAGGAGATAAACATTAGTCTACCAACACCACGCTCACAAAAAAATTTATTGGAAGCTAATCACTCACCATGTGGTTATCGGTTATAAATTAAGAAGGAAAACTAGAAATAAATATTAACAACAGCTTCATGATTATGCGATTACACAATTCGACAAAATAATAGCTTTGTTCTACCACTTAAGGAAAATATATATATATATATATATATTAGGTGTATAAATATGAAATGCGGATTTTACTAACAGATGGCATAACTATTACATATGGTTTGTGTCGGGGATAACTAATATGGCATTTTGGAGGGTAAACATCTGTCAACAAATTCCAGTATGTCATAGGTGTTGATTGTACAAGCAACATAGTTTTTTTTTTAACTTCAAAAATGTCGAATTGCGTGCTAGAAAAATAGGTTTTGCGGGAAAGTCTAAAAACCTTCTTTCATTTGAAGAAAACGGCGGCAGAAACATCGATTTTAAGTGGAAGCATATGGTGAACATGACCCAAGCCAAGACACTTGTGATCAATGGTTTAAAAGATTTACAAGTGGCGATTTCGATGTCAGCAACAAAGACCGTGGAAAACCACCAAAAAAATCCGAAGATACAGATTTGCAAGCATTATTGGATGAAGGCAACACACAAACTGAAAAACAGTTGGCAGAAGCGTTGGAAGTTACTCAGGCAGCCATTTCAAAACGTTTAAAAGCCATGGGAAAGATCCAAAAAGCGGGAAAATGAGTGCCGTATCAATTGAAAGAAAAAGACATCGAAAGGCGAAAAACCATTTGTGAAATTTTGCTTGTCAGACCGAAAAGAAAAGGTTTTTTGCATCGGATTGTTACTGGCGATGAAACGTGGATTTATTTTGATAATCCGAAGCGGGAAAAAATCATGGGTAGACCCAGGCCAGCCATCAACATCACAACTAGTCCGAAATATTCATGTAAAGAAGATTTTGCTCTGTATTTGGTGGGAAAGGAAGGGACCTTTGTATTACGAACTGCTGAAACCTGGTGAGACTATTACTGGCGAACGTTACCGACTACAACTGATCAAATTGAACGGCGCACTTAAGGAAAAACGATCAGAATTTCACCAAAGACATGATAAAGTCATTTTTCAACATGGAAATGCTCGGCCGCATGTTGCAATACCTGTCCAGAACTACTTGGAAAACATTAATTGGGAAGTTCTGCCCCATCCGCCGCATTCACCAAACTTGGCTCCTTCTGACTACTACTTGTTTCGATCGATGCAGCACGGACTTTGGGAACAGCACTTTCATTCTTACCAAGAAGTTAAAAATTGGCTTGATGAGTGGTTAGCCTAAAAAAAATGAGAAGTGGTACTGGGACGGAATCCATCAATTGACAGAAAGATGGGAAAAATTCGTAGCTAACGATGGCCAATACTTTCATTATTGAATTCATTCGTTCTGTTATTCAAATAAATGCATATTTCAAGCAGAAAAAATCCACATTTATACACCTATTATATATATATTTAACCTTCGTAGCCAAGATATAAACACACGATAAATAAAAAGTCGATGTTAGCACTTGTTGTTTTTTAATAATTATCATCATAATTTATAACAAAAACAATAAATTATAATATTTACATAGTTTGAAAGATTCCGATCGCTTAGATCGATTCCCTTTTGGCTTTTCTGGCGTAAGACGACTCCGGCGTTTTTCGACAATAATCGGCAAGCATGGAGGGTTCCCATTTGCCTTCGTATAGTTTTCAAATGACGCGATTGTTTAGTGGAATCGCTCTCCGTGCTCGTCACTTTTCACTTAGAAATTAAGATGTGATAGCAAAAAGTGTATTTTGAAGGACATTTTGTATGCCATTTTTTGATAAGCTTTTAACATCGTTCTGGCGATATTTACGTATTGCAGAGATTTGTCATTGCCAAGAAATTTTTTGGTCACTTCTACAAAGGACAACAAGACTTCTTTTTCAAAGTCGTTTAATACCGCTAGAAGCTCTGAATCCTTCATGAGTTTCCTTACGTCACGTCCAACAAATATGCCTTCTTTTATCTTTGCATCGCTATGAGAAGGAAATTTATTTTTCAAGTATTGAAGCCCAGGGCCATTTTTGTTTATCTATGTGTATGTTTTTATTAACCTCAACTTTATTAGTATAGGTGACAATATTAATTTTTTGGGATCGACTAATTGAACATTTTTAACATTTTTCTGGCCTGGGACATAAGCTGTTTTTTTTTTCAGGTCAATACTCTCGAGTGATATGTTTTGACCGATCCCTACTATCCCATTCACACAAGATACCGCTGAATTTAGTAAAGCCAGTTTGGAGCCCTACAATTAAAGGAACTACCTTTAAATCAACATAGATGATCCACTGGAAGTCTTTGTATTTTTTTTTTGTCTAAAACAAGCCTCATCACTTCATACGATTCTTTTAAAATAGTACTATACGCTACAGGAATGCAGGGACGTTTGTTACGATTATTTAGAAGCACAGGTTTTAAACTAGTCTTAGAGGAGTCGATGAAAAGCCGCCATATGAAAGGAACATGCTTACGGCATAATTTAACCAACAGGCTGTTAACATCATTACAAGACACTAGGCTTTCCTCTTTCGAAAAAACAAATCAAGATCAAAACTGTGCAGTTTGCGATATTTACATATGACGACTCCGGGTTCGAGCAAATTCCAATGTTTAAGTCGTGATTCTAAAAGTTCGGCTCACTAGGACTGGAGCATTGCTAGTAGAAGGCTCATGAAACTCTGGATCAGAGGACGAATCTTCCGGGCTGTCTGATGATGTCTCATTGTCTAGTGATGAATGCGCTGGCAAATCCTCATATCGGTAAACAGGTTTGTCAACCAATCTCACGTCGGGATACGAGTATGTTTCTTTTTCCTGTTTTGCCCTTTGAGATCAGTGAGACCAAAAATAGCAGTCAGTAATGCGATCTTTTGGTTCAAGCCAAATGACCCTTTTGGTAAAGGGTAGTATCTCAATTTTTTATGAGACCAATCGGTTAGGTTTTTGTAGCAAGTTGTACAGCAGACATGGGGCACCCGCGATTTATATATATTAGCAACTCTCATTTAAAAAAAGTTAAAATAACACGTTTCGATATACACAGTGATCGACACAGTTTGGCCATTTGTTGTGAACTTTCCACACACGCAACAAAACTGATCGGGAGAATTTATGCACCTGCGTGGCATTTTTGTAGCTTACTGTCTTACGGTTCGAACACGACTGAACTTGTTTCAATAGTTTGCTTATTCTATAAAGTATCATAAAGAAAAAAAGTGTAAACATGGAGAATTCACGCAATTCATTTATTTTGATAACGGGAGCGAAACAAACGTAAGTATTATTATTTTTGTGGTAAGGTGAAGGATACGTAACAAAAACAATATAAATCGCTTAGGTGGGAGAGCCGTTGTTGAATAGTGTTATTTATCGATTCGAGTTAAAGCATTCATACAGAGAGTTTGCATCAGACAAAGAAGAGGTCGATTATAGCCAGAAATCAAGAGCATCTAAGCGAAACTATAACCACAAAAAACCCAAAGAAATTCCACATAAGTGCTAGCGGTACACATTATTATCAAAGGACGCAATCTACATCAAATACAAATACGGAACAAAGACCCTAAAAGCAGAGGGAGCTTTGATTCTTTGGGAATCTTTACGATTATCAGAGAGCCGAACGCCCCGAAGGATAATAATGCAGACATTTGTGAATGTTGGTTATTAAGGCTTACTGCTTGATTTATCTTAATTGCTTAATAACTTAGCTTAAGGTGTGTTATAGTGAGAAAATCGAATTTTTTTTGCGCTAAATTTATTTCCGAACCGGCGTAGAAAGTGTTTTAAAAATAATTTTCCAATATTTGAAGTCGTTGGAAAATTACAGCCGAATAATGGTGAGAAAATTGTTCGTACTTGAAAACATATTTGAATTTCTAAACGCGTTTCATTTAAAACGATGTTCTCCTAACTGGTCTCCACGATATTTAAAAAAACGTTTGACTTATAGCTTTGAAATTTAATTGGTGAAATAAGCACATATAACGGCATCGATTAAAATAGAATAATGCAATAATTCCGGCCGGATATTTTTTTAAGAACCAATAACCAAAAAAAAGTCACGAAATTTGAATAATTATAATCAAAATCATGTCAATTATTCAGTTTTCAAGATTTTCAGATCATATTAGTTCATTTGATAGCCACCGTTTTGCAAATTGATATGCCATTTGGTTTTTTGAATTCTGATAAGCCAATCTGCGGGAATTGTGGAGACCGTTTTCAAACTTTTTATGGGCATGGGTACTTTTGCACTCTTGTAACGCATATCATGATTTAAATTTTAGTTGACAAAAATTTAGAATTATTGTTTGAATATCAATAAATATATATTAAAAATTTTAAATTGAAATTTTTTCACATGGAAAACAAAATCCGATAAAAACGGAAAATATGGACTATCACACGTGGGGACTGCCTTAAGTGATATTCCTTTGTTAATTTATTTGAGGTCTGTCAACTTGTCAACTTGTTGAGAGTTGTCACGCAATTTGTCAACTTGTGTGAGAGAAATAAATTCAGACTTTGACAACCAGTATGTTTAGGTAAGCAAATTTCCAAGAAGACCGAACGATGCAAGTAAACAATATGTAATAATAAAATAACAAAAAATTGAAACAATCAAATTCAGTCATGAGAAGTCACAATACAAAGACATTATCAAAGAATATCAGCAATGCTCCGACCTAAATGAGATAAATCGGTTGCTCTCTTGACTGGGAGGGGAAGCCTGTTTACGCCTGTTTTCCTGTCACCCTGAGAATCCCACATTCTGATTAGTGGGCAGATTAAAAGATTTTAGCTTAGCAAGAATCAAACCAGCCGATTTTTAATATCATTGAAATTTTCCGTAGAGATACACACGAGTTCCAAAGTTTGGAAACATCCTGTTTTTATTATGTTGAAAAAATACCACGTATAAATCCCTCAATAAACACGTTGTTATTAAATTTTGTTAACATTATTTTTATTTATTTTAATTTTATTTTACAACCGTGCTTATGAAAATAATGAAGAAAATTGCTTATTCCTTGCTTTGAAAATAGACAGGCACACGTGTTTTATCACCACAGAAGTCGCTACACTGTCAATTGTTCATTTTTTAGAACTGATGACGAATATAATTGACAGACATTCTTTTTGTTTCTAGTAGAAGGCAACCCTCTAAAGTAAGTTAAAAAATTCCATAAATTATTGAGTTTAGAGTTCAATGTTTTGTAAGTTGATGAGCGCAAAAAATGGCAAAAATGAAACCGATTTCTCTTGATGAGCGAAGTGTTTTGAGCAAAGAAAGATACTTCAAACGCCAAATCGCAAAAAATGGTCAGAGTTTCATTTGTATTTGTAGTTTTCATGTACACCTTCATTATGCTCTTATACGAAATTGCGAACGAAATATAGCAGCTCTTATACGAAAGCTGCTGTAGACAATAAGACAGGAGGAAATCTGGATGCCTCAAATCTATAACGAAAATCAGGAAGGAAGCAGGAAGATAAGTTTATGAAGTGTTATCGCGAAAATGACATTTAAGTGTGCCACAAATTCCTGCTACTTTAAACGAAACGCGAGAAAAGTCAGTTTGGATCAAAACTTATACTGTCTACTGGCTTCAGAGGATGCGTTGCAGTCAAAAACCGAAGAACAACTACTACTTATAAGAAAAATAGACTGGTGTGGGATACAGCACTTAAAAATTGGACGAAAGAAAACTGGAAAGAAGTCCTTTAGACGAATGAGTCTAAGTTTCAGATTTTTGAATATAAGTTCATCGAAATGCTACCAGGGGTCCCCAGAGCAAAAACAAAATGAAAAATTTTTTAGCTTAGCATTTTAATATTTAGGGACAATATTGTTTGAAGAAAATACAGGGTGGGCCATTTAAAGTGGAGGCATCGGACAGCCCAATAACTTTTGACAGAATTGTCAGATCGACTAATGTCATACCGCGTTGGAAGCGTCATTCTAAGACAATTTTATCATGGAACAGTACACACCAAAAGAACGCGCTGAAATTGTTCAGCTTTACATTCAAAATAACTTTTCAATTGTGAAAACCAAACGTGCGTTTCGTTCGAAAAATAAAGTTAAAAGTGCTCCTGTAGATAACACTATAAGATGTTTATACGCAAAATTTGTGAATTGTGGTAATGTTAGTAATGCCAGTCATACATCCAGACAACGAAAAAGACGTTCCCATGAAAATATTGAAGCCGTACGAGCCAGTGTTGAGGAGGAGCCGACAACATCGTCTCGTCGTCGTTCTCAGGAGTTGGGCATCGCTCGGACCACTCTCCGACGCATAATTCATGCAGATTTGAAGATGTTTCCGTACAAAATTCAAATGGCACATAAACTGAACTCAGGCGATTATCTGCGTTGCGTCGATTATGCCAAATGGATCATCGAAATGGCCGAGAACGAGGCCGACTTTTGGCGAAAAATCATCATGACAGACGAGGCACATTTCACGTTAAATGGAAGTGTTAATAAGCAAAATTTTCGGTTCTATGCCACTGAAAACCCTCAATTAATTGAGGAACAGCCTCTATACGACCAAAAAGTTACAGTTTGGTGTGGTGTTTGTGCGGATATGGTCATTGGTCCCTATTTTTTCGAAGACGATGATGGAGCAACGAAAACTGTTAATGGCAAACGTTATCGAGCCATGATAAATGATTTTGTGATGCCTATTGTTCGTGAAAATGGTTTGAATGGCTTCTGGTTTCAACAGGACGGTGCAACATGCCATACGGGTCGACTAACAATCGATTTGTTACGACCATCGTTCCCCGGACGAGTTCTATCGAAAAACGGTGACTTTGACTGGCCCCCGAGATCACCCGATTTGACGCCACCAGACTTTTTTTTGTGGGGCTATTTGAAAGCCAAGCTATACGCTGATAAACCAAGGACAATAGCTCAACTTAAAGTCAACATACGACGTGAAATCGCCGCCATATCGACCGATACATTGGTCAAAACGATGGAAAACGCCGAAAAAGGGCACATTTTGTACTCAAGGCCAAAGGCGGCCATTTACGCGACATCATTTTCAACAAATAGCTGTAACATATCTCCTTGAACCAAAATAAATTATAAAAAAAAATATATATTCATATATTTTTTTCAGAAACAAATGCTACCACTTTAAATGGCCCACCCTATATTTTCCAAAAAAAAAAAAATACTAGTGATATTAAATATAACTATCTACTCATACATCTTAACATTTTTGATGGATTTAACTATTGGGTTTCGTGCTGTGTTTTCAACAGCATTTTCAAAAGCACTTATGAGCGTATTGAAAAGTGTATAACACGCAGTCTCCAAATTTAGGTCCCTGCGAATTTTTTCTTACAAAAATTGTTTAAATTTAACAATGAATGATGCTCTAAGCTTGCTAATTTATGTTCCCCTAATTCATAGCCCAAAGAATGTGCACAGAGGGTCAGCGCTTTCCTACGATCCCAACATTTAGAATGGCGCTCTTAGAAAAGAATTTCAACGAATGAGAATAACACAAGAGAAAAGTTATATCACAATTTTTTTGAGCCGGCGGTAAATCCTAACGCGAATTCCGAGGCTTTTTTGAAAATTTGAAGAGGATCCACATATGTAGTATTTATTTTTATGTATTTTTATGTCTGTATTTTAATGTAGAATTCAACTAATTATCTTTAAAAAAAGTGGGAAAACCGACTCTAGCTACGAAGTTGGAAAAATGGGTTCACGAGGCGCGAATTAGACTGCTTATTTTTTGTTAAGTTGGATTATGCGAAGGATGGTTAAAGCGCCGTTGATATCTTCCCCAAGAAATATCGATTGAAGAAATTTCAATGGAAATTTTCTTTGAACAGTGGTCCGCGCGAAGGAAAAAGAGATTACTTTTACAGTAATCCCTGCATTGTCATTGCAGATCCCCGTAGGTACGAGATGCCATCCAACAAAAAAAACAAAACCAGCCCGATGGAATTTGGGAATAATTTATGGTCTCAATGAAGAGAAGGTAATCCGGAGGCCATGCGTTATTCAGGTGCCTACACCAAGGGCCAGGCCAATAAGCCCAAATTACGAAATAAGATGATTGTATAAATATATGGTTGAGCGCAAAATATATCTACTTATAGTTTTTTTAGAATTTATAACATTTAATCTAACTTGCATGACTATAGCATCATCAGGGTTGATTGGTAGGATTAGGACAGGTTTCTCTCGAGCGAAATTGTAGGGAAAGAGAATGAGGGCCGTTGTCTTCTTTTTAAAAGTAATATTTTCTGGTTGGACAATTAACACTGAAAGCTTAATACACAAATTAGACACTTGTGTTTGCTCCTTTATGATCGATCATATGATATACCCTGTAGTAAGCATAAATTATTACTTCATGGCGTAGTTGATTTTTTTAAACAGATAATAGCACAACTATCAAAAGAGTCAATGGAATCAAAACTTTAAAAAAAAAAATTGGATAAAATGGACATAAAAGTGTCAAAAAATACAATATTTAACAAAAAGTTCATCTAATGAAAAAATGGCAGTCATGTCGGACACTGCGATTGTTTCAAAGCCAGACATTGCCAAAGAAATAGAAGAGTTACTGGATACATCCAAGAGTTTTCAATTATTCCAAGTACATCACATGAAACCTGCACCGAAAATGTTTAACCTTTAACTACTGACGTGGGTGTCTCATAGACGGTGAGTTCACAAATATAAGCCGTATTTCAAAGCCTTTAAAGATACACTCGCGCCCTTTCCTGTAGCTTCGGGATTAAACCCGTCGATCATTCAGTCGAGCGCTCGCTGGCGGCGCGATAACACGTTTGGCTGTGGAGCTGCACGATGTCTCTCAGACGTATGGTCAGTATTAATGTTGCGAGTCTGTTCGACGTCAGATCATTATTAGTGTGTATCTTTGTAAGTGTCTACAAGACGTCACCTCATTATTTATCGTATTATTTTAGATGGATCAACCGAGTACTTCGGAAAATAGCCGTAAAAGAAAGAGAGTGGTTGCTTCTACTAGTCAAGACTTCGAAAAAACTCTACAATGTTGGTTAGAAACGGAAATTGAGGGCGATGTTGACGATGATCAGGCAGACCCAGATTTCTTCTTACAATCTGATCATGATACGGAATCAGAACAATCAGGAGACGAACAAAATAAGGAAAATGAGAATCAGTTACAAATCAGACCGAACACCGTGTCTCCTCATGAAGCCAACCAAGTTCCAGGACCTTCAACTGTAAGTCCTATTCCAGTTTCTTCTAGTAATCAGTATTATTATGGGAAAAATGGTTTCAAGTGGTCATTTGAAGAACCTGTTATCAGATCGAGTCGTACAGCAAGTCAAAATATTGTTGATATTCCTCGACAGCAGCCCAAAACATTTATTGATTCGGAATCTTTATGGCTTGAGTTATTCGACACTACTATGATTGATACGATTGTTACCTATACTAATCAAAAATTATCAGAAATCCGCACGAAGTATAAAAACCCAAATAAAATTGAACTAAGAGCTACCGATCGTGAGGAAATGAAAGCTTTCCTGGGATTATTATTTTATACCTCAGTCATCAAATCGAATCATGAAAACACCAAATACATTTTTGCTACTGATGGTTCTGGACGTGAAATTTTTCGTTGCGTGATGTCTCAGTTCAGATTTCTCACCCTCTTGAACTACATTCGTTTTGATGACAGTAACACTAGATCGCATCGCGTTGAAACGGACCGATTGGCTGCAATTTCAGAAATCTTTCAACTGTTCATTGCCAATTGCAAGAAGGTATATACTCCCGGAGCTTATTTATGTGTAGATGAAATGTTAGTTCCATTTAGAGGCAGATGCAAATTTATTATTTATATGCCGAAGAAGCCGGCCAAGTATGGTCTGAAGATTTTAGTAGTATGTGATGCAGAATCTTTATATGTGTATAATGCATACATTTACCATGGAAAAGACTCCGATGGGCTGGGACTAACCGAAACTGAGAGAAAGCTCGCCATACCAACTCAGTCTGTATGACGATTGTGTAAGGATTTTGAAAAAACCAATCGCATTTTTACAGCCGACAATTGGTTTAGCTCCATAGAATTGATGGAGCAGTTGAAAGATAGAGGTCTGACGTATCTTGGAACCTTGAAAAAAAAATAAAAGGCACATCCCATCTGAATTTCAAGCATCTAAAACTCGCCAGCCTGAATCATCTTTACACGGTTTTACCAAAGACTTCACTATTGTTTCATATGTCCCTAAAAAGGCAAAAGCAGTAATATTGATTTCTTCAATGCACCACACAAAGCAATTGTATCCACTATCAAAAAAGCCGGAAATCATAACAGATTATAATAAAACAAAAGGGGGTGTTGATGAAATCGATAAAAAGTGTTCCAATTATTCGTCAAATCGTAGAACCAGACGTTGGTCTCTCGCGATTTTTTTCAGAGTCTTGGATATGAGTGGAGTCAACGCCTATGCTCTGTACAAGACCTGCACTGCTGTTCCTGATATTCCTAGAGCACAATTTCTTCAGAATCTTGCTTATATTTTAGTTTTGCCGCACCTGAAATGCCGCGTATACAATAAAAGATTGCCGAGAGAATTGCGACTGACAATTGCACGCGTACTAGGTCCAAATAAGCCTCCGGAACCTGAAACAATACCCCCTGAAAGTACAGAAGCAACGAGAAAAACGTGTCAAATATGCCCATCAAGACTTAAAAGGCGTACTAAGTACAATTGCATCGAATGCCGCAAGCCTATTTGTCTTGGATGTTCAAAAACGATATGCGTGGACTTTGCAGACAACAAGTAATTTGTCCCAAAATATTAATATGATTTGAGAAGTAATTGTTACCTAAGCAAAACTTTAATTTAGACTGATATTATAAATATAAGAAATTTTCCAAATAACGTCCAAATAATTATATTGTAGCTAAGATTATAACATATATTTTTTTAGCCAAGCGAAATGTAGCTTATATGATTTGAACCAAATAAATACTGATTTGATTAGAAAATGTTGTTTTTTTCTCACTTCCTTAATAGAATAATAATGACAGATCATAATACAAGTAAATATTGTGCAAATCAGTAAATAAAAATTATCCATTTCGATTATTTACTAAGCCGTCTGACATACGTCACGTCATCATTTATGATACGACTAAACCACGTCAGAACTTAAAGGTTAAGAAAATTTATTTAAAATTTGAATATTTATACATTTGCCTTAAAGGTTTTGGGTTGAAACGGTTTGAAACAATTCTAGCTGGGAAAAGTTTATATTATTTACTTTATTTTTATATTTATTTATTTAAAATATAAAAAATATTTATATAGATATTGATTGAATTAAAAGATAGATATAAATTAAATTAAGAGTTATGAAAGAAAAAAATATATGAATTAATATATAATTCTCATTTTGAAACAAAATATACTTCAAAATTTGTGATTGATTCCATCTTCGCAAAATATATTTAACCTTAAAACTAAAAATAAAATTCTCCTTTTATTTTTGCGTTTTGTTTTAATTTTCGAAGTCAGCATTCTACCGTAATTGTCCGGTCTTCTTCAACGACTATATACTTGTGAAAATAAACTTGTGAATTGTTTAGTTTAAATTAAAACCGCAATTTTGACTACATTTTATGTTTAGAAACTTTTGTGGAGAAAATTTTCATCGTTACAAATACAACGTTCTCATATTTCTCTACTTTTTGCTTTTTGTCGTTAAATGCACGGAAGTGAGAGAGAAAACGAGGAGTGAAAAAAGTCAAATTCGACAAAAGCAATGTCAATCCAATTGTTAAAAAAAAAACCAAAGCGTCAACAAATCAATACCGTTTCGATTGCATCGATGTAATCAGCAGATACCTAGTTTTTTTTCAATCAGCGTTAAATAATAACTTAACAATATCTTTACTTATTCATTAGAAAATTTTAAATGTTTGCTTTTGAATTGTTTGGATGATTAATTTTACTAATTTTATGATTAAATTGAATTTTCGTAATTACATTTTCCTATTTAAGCAATTTTGCTAGGACGTGCAATTTGAATTTCGTTCGCTCCTTCCGATATAATCGATTCACTGTGGTTCAAAACGATATTCATTCTTTGTGTACATATTGATTGATTCTAATATTATTCAATACAATCACCCAAATTTCAATGATTTTAACATATGTAAGTGCAGAAGTGCCATCAGCTTCTATTTACACAGCTTTGATCTTCCTAGATGTTGAGAATTTTAAATAGAAGTGCTTTCAAATCACGCAATTACTTTTTCCTTTTTTGTTCTAAGTACAAAAAGCTTTTGTCTCAATGTGACCTTGTTATGGATGTACCCAATGTTCTAGCATTCTTCCTGGGAGTAAGGATACTAATTGAAAATGTGAATTTTTACAAGACTGTGTGAAACATCAGTTGCAATCTATAAGAATTTATTACTTGAATTTTTCGTAACCTAAGCGTAAATATTGAACATTTATTTAGGTTTTAGGAAGTGTTAGGAGTGATTTGCGATGCAAGCGCCTCGAGCTTTTCACTTATTGATTTTTGTCGATGATAGAAGTTTCATGAAGAGCTTATGGAATGCCGATGGACGAAAATGTGAAAACCAAAAATTTACAAACTTTTCAATCCAATTATTCGCGAAACTTAAATAGTGCAAAAAAATTAAAGCCGATGTTGCTTCACTCATCAGTGGGATAGATATTTTCTAAAGTTTTCTTCTACGCTGTTATATCAAAATATTTTTACCAAACCATATTGGAAAGAACACACTAAAATGAACCAGAAAATCTACAATTTCTCTATTTTTTACATACTTGCAAGAGATTTCTCAAGAGGTAACTTCGGTTAGTTTTTAATTTTTCGTCTCCCGGTTTATGCTACGTTTTTGGGGAGGACGACTTTCAGCCATTCATAGCCATCAGTAGCTATCATTCACTGATTCTAATGTTTCTGCGGCAACGTCTGTTATTTAGTCATTAAGTCATAATAAGTCGTTGGGGGGGGGGGGGGGGTGTATTTCATTAATCAAACGTAATAGAGTTTTAATGTTTAGGTGTTTACGGGATCTGGAAATGTCAGTGTCTGATTACGAGGACATGTGTCACCATACATCGTAATATGTCACCATTTGTTCGTTGATAATTTTAACGTGAGCTTTTGCGGGTTTTTAATCTTACAAGGCGTTCAAAAACATCTTGTCCTCGTTCTTTCTTTTGTTTGTGTACCAAAGTATCAGAATTTGCCACCGTACTGGGTTTTTGTGCCATGTCCCGAAGTCAGTCTTGTTATGTACGAACCTAGTTTCCAGGTTGTTTTTCCTATGCATATCATGTCAAGTGAAAATTTCAAAAATGCGGCATAAATTTATCAAATTTCAAGTCAAATTATACAAAAAAAAAAAACCAAACATTAAAAAGTTTATAAATTTGCGAACGTTCATATATCTTATCATTTCAGAGTTCTTCCATGTTAGTTCATATAAGATTGTCGTAATCCGCCTCTAAAGTGTGGCAATTCCGCCAGGATGACACATTTTAGAATTATAAATTTATCAACATTCACTTCGCAAGTGTGACAATGCCGTCAGGATGACACACTTGCGCGAGAAAAAAGGTACCACGACGGTACACGTGGTGTTAAGAGAAAAAGAATGGGACTGCGAGAAAGTGAAGTGGACAGTTATATTACAGTCGTCAGGAAAGGAAGACGGAAAAAAAAATCCAAATAAGTAAAGAGTGAAGACTCGATGAAAATAAATAGGTAGCCGAATCCGGATCTAACTGGTCCATCCCCAAAAGAAGGCGAGAGGAAGTTGCGATGGACAAAGAAATTGGGTTGATTTCATCAAATCGCAGAGTCAGCTTGCCTACGAGGGAATAAATGCCGAGCTTCAAGCAGCTTATGCCTAACAGACATTTATTATACTTTTATACAAAAAAACGCATTCGACGTGTACCGCACCCGATTGATTTTTTTTCGCCGCAACATCAATACACAGGCGACATTTCGCGAATAAATATCAAAAAAAGACATTTCCATTGCACATTATTCGTTGAAAAATTTGTGAAAAAATTGTACAAAAAAAAAACGGGATTGATAGGCGTGAGATTAAAGCAGAAATGTATTACAAAAGATTTTAAATTCCCTACCGGAACAATTGATTCAGTATCACGGTTTCTATCGAGCTTGTCGCAAACGGGAACGGGCCAAAATAATTATTGTGAATTTACGCGGCTACCCACCATCTATGGTCCATGATTCTACTAAAATCCATGACAAGGAGCCGAAAGCGATATACACATAAACATGGAGGAAAGTAAAGTTACTTTTGAAATGTCGTATTCGGGAAATCGGGCTCTTCGGTGGATGGTTCAATAATGGAACCAGAGTAGAAGTTCACTCGGGTCCGACTCACGTCCGCATACTCCGCCGCACTGAGTTAGCCCGCCAGTAGCCACCAACGTGGTGAACTTCCGAGTGATCGAACGGTTGACCGTTACAGTTCATTACCACGCCTCTAGGACTTCACGTCCGGATGTCGGTGGCCGACTCGTCCTGCAGTTGTCGCCGTGACGGTTTCGGACACTAAATATCATTACAAAACGCTGTTTGCATATGTAGCCATTCTGTCAAGTTTTGGTAATAGTCCGTTTCCAATGTAGTTGCTGATTTTGAACGAAGATTGTGATTTGTATTTATTTAATTTTGTTTTGAAAATTTTCGGAACTACAGAAGGCCTGTACATAATTTGTTGTTTTTTTGATACTGGGTGAAGAGGATTCATTTGATGTTAATGACCCTACGTTCTATGAAAGTTTTGTTGTTATTCAATGGGTGGTACCTTAGACAATCATGAAATCTTTAATTGTGAACTCTCTTCCACGACTATCAGATAAAATATATGGTAAGATCCATAGAAAATTGTAACACCAGTAACTAATGAATAATATGCTCGGAAAAGTTTATTTTTTTTTGTTTAGATTGTGCATGGATCATGCAATCTGGAGGGAGCAAAACAACAATATCTTCACCTAATTAGACCAGCTTACTTCACACTTCATATAATAACGCAACGCGAGCGAAACGAATAAAGCCTGAAAATCAGTTTGCTACGCAACACATATCCCTAATTGCAACGGTTCGCTATGAATTTCCATTGAAGGTTGTTTTCCACGTATAAACGCCCGGTGCGAAACGAATTGAACATCCCAAACGGAAGATGCTTCTATTACGAAGTAAAACAAAACGACATTAACAGATACTCTCATCTCACCTGCAATCGCGGCGAACTTAATAAATCCCAGGTAAGACAAACGTACGCTCTTAAGATGCATTCAATTTGCAATTAGCTCAATGTATCCGCGTGCATACACATACGAACATTTGCATAGAAATTATGAAACATTCGAAAATCCAATTTGTTGCAATAACAAATCTGCTTCACTATTGCAGTGCTTTCTATTAATCGTTAATCGTTTCGTTCAACTATTTACATAGCTTATTACTGATTTTACAAAGTAGGAGTATGTGTCAAAACAGTTATTAATTGTTTGTTTATTGCTATGCAATCTTCTGAAACAGACACGCATTTTTTCGGTATATTTTCAACATTCGTTCATGACTATGGCAGGATTGATCATTGAAATCGAAGAAAACTTCAGTTTTTTTGCTTGGTACTTGGTAAGAAAGCTTTGTTCAAGCCAACGGATTTTACTTCTTTTGGGCGAATGTGAAAAACGCACATATGATGTGAAAATATAACCTTCAGCCGTCGAAGAGTCATCGGCTTTTGGGTTGAATTAACAAAATGAGTAATGTTGAAATCGCCACATTTGGTGTGGTCTTGATTGCTTGGAAATGAGTTTACTTTTTTGTTTTTCAAGATCGGTGCCATATTCGGAGCAAAACTATTAACATGTTCTTTGATGAAATTCCCCGTAAAAGGAACAATTACGCAGTCGGTTGTGTAGGGTATTGATACAACGAAATTAATACAAGGGGAAAATTCGATTTGATTTGTGTTTCGAAAAAAAGTTAAAAGACGCTCATTTTGTAATCCCTTAATGGTTTCTTATATGTTCCCATGTATTTTATATACAAGTTGATGGCACGTATAATACCAAATCTTTGCACAGATGTGGGAGTTGAAGATTCTCGATTTCCCATATTAGAAGACTTCCGGGTATATGATTTTAAATAAATTAAATTTTAATGTTTGAATTAGCTCATGATTATGATCGATTGCATTTCGATCTGATCGAAACTCGCATCTGGTGGAAATGGTGAAATAAGACTCACAAAAATATATGATACTAAACTTGCTTTACTACAATCTTAAAGATAACTACCACAGCTAAGAGTAGAAGAAAATAAGACGGATTAGTTCAAAAGTTCAGCGCCGTAAAATATACGCATAATTTTAAATATCTGTGAAGATCGGAACTAGATTAGTTTAAAAAAACATCAGAAAGGATTTCAAAAGGTTTACCCAGCAATTCTATTCAGAATCTTTAATGCACAGAGGATTGTTAGCTTTAGCTGCCGATACTGAAACAATTGAGAAAGACTTCCGAAGTTCTTTTTTTGAAACATTCGCCCAAATCAATCTTTGCGCAGAAAGGCGCGTGGGACCGTATTCAGAAGGGAATTTGGTCTTTGCTTCTGCTACAAGTCAGCTTCTATTAAGCTCACCCCAAAAAACGCTCAACGTACGACCGTTTATTTCTGGGTATTTTGTATTTTGGCGTCCTACTACAGAGCCGTGTGTAATACTTCTTCCTGCGCGTTCTGGGGTTGTACTCAGGTGTCCATCTGAATATCAAACCACCAATACTTGACTTGACTAGTGATGAGATGATTTGGAAAACGTTGAAAACGCAACGACAATTTGCGAAATCGTCGCAAACGCAACTGTCATTTTTTTCCACTATTTATATAAAGTAGATACTTAAACAGAAATTAAATCTAGTAGAGAGCAATGAATTTAAAAATGCGGAAAAAATTTACCAAAATTTGAAGTCGATTTATGAAAAAATAGTTGAAAAAGAAGCAAACTTCAGACATCGTTGGATTTTATCGGCGTCTCGTCGGGAATCCTTGGTTTCTAGTGGATGGATCTTCATAGTGAAAATATTCTCAAGTAGCTTTCATCAATACCATGATCATTGAAAAATTGCCGAAAACGCCTCATCGGGATCTATGTTCTGAACTATGTACTGTTCTCGGTGATGCAGAAATTTTACATTCACTCATGGCCTCAGCTATCCATATCGGGTTTTAAATTTCACTTTTATCTTTCATGCTTATGAATAGTTGCGAATTTTCGAATTTCCAGTTGCACCCCCGAAACGAGATTTTCTAACGTCACTTCATTGCGACCTGAGGGAAAAGCGGCCTTCTACAGCGTGATTTATTCATTTCGAACAAAACAGGCTGTAGAAAATATACCGAATCGTTTTTAATCTTTGGAATAAATTCGGTTAAGTGAAAGCTTTTAAGACAAATTCCTGGGTTATGCAATCGCAATGAAAGATAGATGGATTTAATCGCATATCTGAGCTTCACTTATTCCTTTCAAAATCGCTCAACGTGAAAATAAAATTATGATCATATAATGAGGATAGCATAGCGTTTGGTTGGTGATGCAACGTACTCTGCACATCCCTACCATGACCTTCAGAGAAAATGACGCAAAAATACTGATTCTATAAACTTCGACTATAAGTATTGAAATGAACGAAATAAATTGATCCATAGACGATGACTGACAACTGTACAATAGCAGACTTGGTACCACCAAACTGACATTTGCGCGCGACTGTCGCGGGATTTATTTCGAAGAAGTCTTCATTCTGTCAAAAACGTGTCTGAGTGCATTGTCTACTTCTGATGGATTTTGTGTTATATTTCTTGCGCATGGTACGGTGATATAAGTTGTGGACAGTGATAGTAACTTGAAGGGTAACCTCATATGAATGAAGGAAAAATGACAGTAACGCCGACTGTTTCGATATTGCAAATGGCGTGACTGTAATGACCGAGATCCCTGGAGATGCGTCGGTGCAATCGCAACGGTCTCGAATTTTTTTGTTTTTATTTTTTTATTTAGAATATTGGTACGTTGGCTGAATTATTTTTAAATATTTTGTGCTAATTTTCCTCCTACTGGTCGTCTACTCGTTTTGCACTTCAATAAAATCATTAACAAATATCAAAAAACGATAAAAATCGAGACCCTTTCGTTGACATCGATGAACATTTTAGACATCTTACAAGCAGTGATTCTAAGTAAAGCGATATCAGCTAGTGGAAATGTGGAAAAACCCAAATTGCAAAAGGTTTTAAAAACTAATGGCGTATACATGCAAACCCTTTGAAAACTCTATTGACCGCCTGGAAAGGGGAGTTTGGAAATAACTCAATTTCATATCTAACACTTTGATTATCCATTGTATTTTGAATCCATGGATCCATGGATTTTTAAATTAATCACAGAACTCTATAGTAATGAGAAAATAGATTAATATTTTATTGTTGTCGCTAGTCAACTGTCCCTTTTCTAGGAAGTCATTTTTTCAAGAGGAACTTTTAAACTGATATTTTCAAAAAATTTACTATCCACGTTTCTATCTCGAGTACATGGAAAAGTTGTATTTTCGAATTTTTTTTTTACAAAAATTTATTTCTAAAGTCTACATCAACCGAAAATTTAGAGCAATGCTTTTCCAGTGGCCCGCAATCCATTGCAGCCATCATGTAAAGGCAATTCTTTCGGGAGAAGCACATTCCATGAGCTGATCTTATGCTCTGACCGAAATTGTTTGCCCTTTCTTTCTTTGTAATTATTGCAATGCAATATTCTTGTCTGGATGAAATCCAAACTTAGTTGAGCAAAGGACCAACTGCTATTGTTACTTTGAAATTTAGATTGATAACATAAAATGATGGAATTTAGTTTTTGCAGGAATAAGAACCACTAAAAAGTATCAATTTCATTTGATTGTTAATAAATTCAACATGTTGTTTTTAAATATGTTGTTAAACACGCGTTGTTTGAGATTTTGTTCATAATTGCTCTGTGATACGTAGGGTATAGAAGGATGATATACAGACATTTTTAAGTATTTTAAGACATTTTTAAGTACTAACAAAACGAAAAAATATAAAATTATGGTTTCGAGCAGATGCACAACTATTGTAAAAACATATTTGCAACAGTCTGAGTAAAAGAAACATGGATAGCTCATATAAATCTTCAAGAAAATTAGTATTTTTATTATCATAATAATAGGAAAGGATCAAATTGCTATGAGTAAATACATATTCCACAAAAATCTGACTCTGATAGATATAAGGAAGATGCACATCGGCAAAAACAGATAACATTGAAAATAATATTGAAAACTAAAACAGAACAGAATATTTCAAGTACAAAGTCATATAGATTGAATTCGGTAAGTAAAATTCACTTGAGGTGCCAAGTCTTTCAGTCGATTCATTATTTTATGTCAATTCGTTGAAATTGAAAATTTCAGCAAACTTGTGAACACATAAAACTCTCTGCAAAATCTACATATAATGATACTTTTAATAAGCGTCCTCAGTCGTTTAATGATAAATCAATGTACATTAAACAAACTTTGCTAATTGGCTTTGCACAAAGCCCTGACATCAATTACAATTTACATTCTTTTGTTTACGTATCATTAATAAAAATCAAAATTCATCTTTATTGTGGTATATAAAATTACACACGACAATGTTGAATATTGTAATCACGACCTATTCTTCAGATTGTTTCATTAACAATCCATAATTACTAAATTTTTAAGATGCGCATAAGTGCTTACATTTACTTTTACAATATTTATATGGCTTAGCTTTCTTGTAAATACTAAGGTCATTCACTCAACTTCACTACAAAAAGTTAGAAATATTCAATGAACAATAATTAATTAGTTAAATCAAGAGAAGTTCGTCTGATTGAATCTAGGACTATTATCGTTAATTCACGCCTTTCAAAAATGTTTAATGTTTCATTGTAATAAATCACAAATTTAATTTTAATATGCATTTGATTATGTTGCAAATTGCAATCAACAAATAAATATTAATTTAGGAAGGATTCGTATTGGTTTCAATGAGAAAATTTTATTGGAAATGTAATCGTAGAATTCAATAAATTGTTATTGAATAATGAAATCTAGATCTCCTTCAGAGGTAATGAAAATACAAACAAAAACTCAGTTTAACCTTTATTTGTTCCAAAACAACATCATTATTGTCTGACACTATCAAAGAGATACTTCAGATTAACCCAAATGACCTACCTAATAATAACTCATTTTTCATTCGAATAGCTTATTACCGACGACACGGTATTCAGGTCAAAGCTGAAGACGTTAGCGTCTAAACCTTTGATTAATTTAAATTGAGCAAGAAGTCGAATGGAGTTAGTCCATTAAAAATTGATCATTCCAGGCAAAAATATAGGTGTGTCGTCTTAGTACCCAGAATACAGTTTGGCCTAAGAACAGTTGAGAAAAAAGACACCTTTATCTCCTAAATAGTTTATCTTAACAAAAGTGCAACAAAAACGATGAAATTTTTCAGGAAATTAGACCCATTAAAAGGTTTACAGCGTCGCATGCAGTGTTTGCTCTTTGATCTCAGAATGAACGAAAAAAATGTTTATTGTTGCTAACATATTTCGAGGCCCTAACTATACATTGGTAAGCTATGAAAAGTATTTAGGCTCGCGAAAAAAACGATGAAATCAAATTACAGTGAGCCGGTAACATCGAAAAAAGGAGGCTAATAGATTACCCAAGCACTACGCAAGAGATACATTAAGTGCGAAAGCAGTTAAAGAGATGGACAATATAATCGCAGCAAATTAGAGGTTTAAACTATGTAACTACACGGAGGTTGCAGTCCAAGGTCTGTATTCAGGTGAGTTTAAGACACACATGAAGAGTCCAGTGGAAACATCAATCTTCACCACTATCTACTGCCTACTTTTGGATGACTGCATTTCTTTCTTCTCCAAAATCAGCAAAACTACTACAATTCAATGATAGAAATGCGTTAAGCAAAATATTTTCTGAAGGGTCGAAAGCCTGTCGAACCTGAAACTGATTTTCTTATATTTGAAATGAAAGACGATCATTCCATCGTAACAACACTTTAATTTTATGTGTAGACGACTGTTAACGCCTTAAGAGTGCATGTCCTAAGTACATCTCCCTTTAATCACTTCCACCTAAACACCTCCTCCTTTAATCTGACAACAAAGCTTGGAACGCATTGCTAGCCCGTTTTCACACGCATAGAAACACCTTCATATTTCAGCATCGTTGTAAATGCAACGGTCTCCAATTTTTTCACCTTTTGACTGTTTTTTGGATAATTTGACGTAAAATTTTAGTCAATTTTATTCGCATATTTGAATATTTTGCACTCCTATAGGTTTTCATTTCATTTTGATCATCTACTAAAAAGAAATAGTGGAAAAAATTGACAGAGTTACGTTTGCAACGATGCAAACTTCAGACACCTCATATTTCAGGAGTCCTTATATAGTGTGACGGAGAGGAGTTCTAGAAGAAGATTGTTGTATCCCCCGTAATTATTCTTTCACACCATGGTGGCGGTTTTGACACACAATTCCCTTTGACGAATTAAAAAAAAATTCTTTGATTTAAATTCAAGGGAGAACTCTTCAATTCAGCTGATAAACTGAAGAGGTCGCCTCGCTGCTTGATTCAACCTTTGCAGCTTTTTTTTTGTAACAAATTGTGTAACAGACGTCAGCTTTATGTTCTCTATGAAACGCTAACTGTGTCCTTTCAATCTGCTGTGGGTCGGAACAAAAACAATTATACTTAGTAAAAAGCTGGATCTGGAATGAATCAGTATTACTATGATTAAGCCATGATCTCGGCCGTTAAATCTGCCGTTTTTTCGCTTCTCTTACAAAACCGTTGCTAATTGATGAGAGGATTTGGTATCTGTTCCTTGGCGACTGCCATACTCTTAGCTCCACTTCTTGTGCAGGTAAATATTTTGCGTTCATACACGTCACCCTACGATTTCCAGCACCGCTTACCCTGAAATTAATACCGAGCTTTTTCCGGGTTGGCGGTGCTTTTAACCTGAAATTTGCAGAAATTCCCATTTTTTTACAAGTGTCAACTGTCATCTGAATCGTCTGTTGATGAGTCGGACTCGCGTTTTTGGCAATCAGGTAGGTGAGTGTCATTGAATGTGTTACAGCCTTGTCAGTTGTTCCGGGTGATAAACTCGGAAAAGCTGATATTCTAATACGTCAAAACGTCGAGATAATACCTTACTGATTTCTAACCACGTGAAATTTGAAAACGGAATAACTGAAACGTCTGGAGTTTGCATCATCATAAACACAACGGTCTGAATTTTTTTCACTTTTTGAATGTTTTTTTTTTTTTTTGAAAGATCGACTTGAAATGATTGTAAATTTTATGCGCATTTTTGAACCTCATTTGAACATTTTTTTTGCAATCTACTTGGTTTTCATTTCAGTGAAATCATCTACTTATAACAAATAGGTTAAAAAAATTGACAGCGTCGCGTTCGCATCAATGTCAACTTCAGAGATTTCATAAATTGCCGAAAATCAATATCTATATTAGTTGTCGTAGTATTAGTGATAGTAGTAGGAGAATAAGTAGTAGAAGTAAAATCAGTGGCAGTTGTGGTAGTAATAGTAGGAGCAATAGTAGTAGCAATTAGATCAAATTAGATTACGAAAAGCACTGGTGTCCCTTATGCGCTAATAATACTGAATAAATCATACACATCGAATTGAGGATTAACTCTGTTGGTTAGTTTAGTCCCATTTTAGTCTGCGGAATTCGAACTAAAAAAGTGAAATATACAGTCAGTAAAAAAAGTCTGTGTACGAGACTTAACAAGGAAGAAATTTATAGTGAAAATATCTCCGAAAATGACAAATTGAAGTTTAATTTATTTTATAATAATGATGCGATTGGTCTTAACATAAATACGAAATTATAAAACAGAGCAACATTTCAAAACAAAAAGTCTGATTACACGAACAAACGAGCTTGTATCGAATGCATGAAATGGATTTTGGCCTAGTATAGGGGATCATTTAAAGCTATTAGTGCGTTGTTTCTAGTTGAGTGTAGTTTATAGTGCGAAAATTAAAGCTTCATTTGGTTGAACAGCATAGTGAAAAGGTAAAAAATATTCGTCGATTAACCCTTAAATTGCATGATGAAGTTAAAATCTTCACAGAAATAGGTAGTATTATTGGTAAAATCCCTTCAACTGCTAGATTTATAAATAATTCCAAATTTACTGGAATGTTGATTTCTAAAGCTCGTTAATTTCGTCCTAGAAATCCGGAAATAACATCAGATATTTTAAATAGTAGTAGCAAATCGGTTCATCCAGATAAAGTTAGGATTATTCTAAGAAAATCCGATTATCATGGATGCAACACTCGTTTTAATCCGTTTAGTTCCAAGATAAAAAAAGAAAAGGATTCTGATCTAAAGAACGTTCGGACAAAACAAACGAATTTTGGTAATAGTTTGAATAAATAAACGGGATATGAAAAGAAATGTAACCAGTGTGGCTACCATTCAAAAGAAGGCTAGAGAAATTTGTGAGAAATTGAAAGAACAAACTCCAGGTTCCAGGTGGCTGGTTTGGAAAGTTTAAAATGAGGTCTGAAATAACACATGTATTAATGCATGTTGAGTCTGCTAGTGCAGATAAAGAAGAAGCTGAGAAGTATTTTATCGAATTTCAAAAATTCATTGAAACAGAAGGTAATCGTCCACAACAAATATTTAATTGTGATGAAACTGGTTTGGTTTTGGAAGTGTATGCCAAACCGTACGTACATTACGAAAGATGAGAAAAGTGTTCTTGGGCATAGACCCATGAAAGACCGATTGTAGTTACTTTTGGGAGTTAACGCTACAGGTGATATGAAACTCATCGTTTACCACTCTGAGAATCCTAAAGCATTCAAAATAACCAATAATTGAGAGAAGACTGCTAGTTGTGTGGATTGCATCGGAGGGCATGGGTCACGCAGGCTTTCTTCCATGAAGGGCTGTTTAAAGTTTGTGGCCCGAGCATCAATGACTACCTTGATACGAATGTCTTGCGATTGAAAGCACTACTTCTATTTGACAATGAACGAGGACTTTGATGATAATTTGCTGGCATACTTTCCCTGGCTTACAGTTCTGTGTCTGCCTCCGAATACAATTCCGCTGATTCAGCAATGAATACATTAATGAGCACATTGTGATTAGTGATGAGTACATTAATTGTACATTCGCGCACTGTTTCGTCGGTATTTTGAAACATGCCAATTCTCCTCAGAAATGACCTCAGAGGATGACAATGAAGCGCTCATAAAGGAACATAAAGATGAGCTGACGACAGAAAAACTCCAAGAAATCTTGAATGGAGAACACAAAGATACTGAGCATAAATCTCAGCAAAAAAATAAAGATCTTTTGGAGATGTGGGCATGAAAATTTGGGCATGTTCTGTAACGTCCCATGACCAAACATGAAAAGAACTGACTAATATGTAAGACTACATGTATGTACTATTTTTTTATGGACTTGCTAACCAATGATACCTTCTTTTTTTAATTTAAGTTCTAGGGTGTCCGAAACGAAATAATCGATTTTGCATAAAGGTTTATGGTACTTATGGTACTTACTGTACTTTATCACTTCATCACTTTATTACTTCAGATAAATCAGCGTAGTCCTTTTTAAACTCTTTTTTTTATAATATCTTAAACATTTTTAACAAGATGCTCGGCTCTGATAAAAATTAAGGTTTTACTAGGCAATTTTAAAATTTGGTAATTAAAAGTTTACTGATAAGAAAATTAAACTAATTTTAGGTGAACAAAATACAAATCAAAAATTACCACTGTCGCCATTTTTTCGCTCTAAAGTCATCCGAAAATAATTACCTTATGGTAGATATCAACAAATAGTAAACAATAAAGAGTATTTAAGTTTTCTTGTAGTAGATCCGATTCAAAAAAATATCCTATTTCTTTTCTTTATTACTATCCAATATCCTTTTTCAATAAAATGTATCCGTGGTATGTGGGATAGTATCAACTTGCTCGATGCTTGGACAAGTGAATTGATTAGCTAAATATCCTCGAATTATTGTCATAATAGTAACAAAGAGTATCTTCGAGATAGATTTATATATGTATTACATGTGGATGACGAACAAGAAGCCAGAGACCGATAAGTGGAATTTATCTCATTTCAGAAATAAAGGAATCAGTCGTGTATTCTATACATAGTCTTTTATATATATTAATATGTCAATTTCTCAAGTCAGTCAATGAAATTCTGTTTCGAGAATTGTTTATAGCCGTTTCAGGATGACTACAGATTGAATGATTACATGATTAGATCTTACAATAAATCTGCAGATAGACACACGCACTTTATAAGAAGAGATTTGATATCTCTACAATTATTTGTGTCATAAATTTCATGCTGTCTCAATTCACCCTCGTTACGATTCAATAATTCAAGTGCTAAACATAGTATAATCGATTTTCATTAGCACTCGATGCAATAGTACAGAAACGTAATGTTGCTCCTAATGTTTATCTGGAACTCAAGTGGTAAATGTCGCAACACTTATCAAATGACATGATTTTACCTTGTTGGTTTTCATTTAACGCAGGTCTAGTTTTAGATATCGATTTGATATTAATTCTAACTTAGCTTTGAAACGTATCTTGCGACATTCAGCATTTTGGCTTCACAATCGACACATTCACTTTACTCTATCTTTCATACATGCTCAGAAGCCTATTACATACTCTGAGTTTGATTTGGGCTAATTTAGGTTTCTAGAGTAGCTTTTGGATATTACAGTACTTCAGATTAGGTGCAAGGTATATGTAAAGTTGGTTTAAATATAAGATATTTCATAGCAAACGTGAACGACGAAGAAAGGGCTAATCCGATGCATAATGTCTCGATTTTGTACTTTCCTACCGTTCAAATCCTCCCCAAGATATTCAATATGCTACCCCATGTGTTGAATTTGTTACCTTCGCACGGCGTATTGTCTGATTTATTCCTGCGAGCGATTGAAACTCGATACTTTGGTTGTCGCATATTGCGTACGATATTTAGTTAGTATATGTTTACCTAACAACGTGCATTAGCTCTAAAGGAAACTTTGGATATTTTTAAGGATATCAATACATATCGTTGCAATCGTCTGGCGTAACATGAGTGCAAAAGATAAAATGAAAGAAGGGAACGAACATGAATTGTAAATAGCTCTGTTTCCGTCTGGCAATGTAAAATGAAATTTATTTTCATGCTGTAATGCTGGTTGAAGCTATTACGAATTATTAAGCAAAATGTTATTGAGCCAAAGTGGAGCAACATTTCCAATTGCAGTAAGACCAATTTGTGTAGTTTCAAACATAAAAACCATTCCATACTCAAAATGTATATACCAGCGGTACGCATAATGTTTTATATAAAACACATGTTTAATGTATTATCTTTTCTATTAAAATCGGAAAAATTAAAAGTCTAAATTGCCCTTAATAAAAAATTAGTAGCCGATCAATTATTTTGACTTGACATTTTTGATAGAGTTGTCTAAAGTTCTTGCCTACCTGGAGTGGTAAAAACAATCTCATTTGTTTTTATGGAAAAACAGATTTCAAAAAAAGAAGCATGAATGTTTTCATGCTTTTCTAAGCATCCGCGTACCTACGCGCTTAAATCGATTTATTGCGTTTTAAGCCTTCCGGCACAGTAGGTTCGGTACGTGTCTTCTGTTTTCCGCGCTTCGCGACTTCCACTCGTTTTCTGGATTTTTTGACCAAGTGTCCTGGAATCTTTCTTTCAATCGCTCACAGTTTGAAGAATCTATCTATATTCTTACTCGTCGATTGAGTACAATTACGTGGCTCTTCATAGAAAGCCTAGGGATACACCGTGTCATTGTTCTTTGCACGAGACTCCACGTCGGTGTTACTGAAAGGACGCTGCAAAATTTCGTCCTGTTGTCTGTCCACTTCCAGTGTGAAACCGTGTCTCACTCTGTTTGGACAGTTCTTTCCCTAAGAATTTTTCAGCGAACTCTGCATCCATCCTCTCACTTTGTTGGTATCTCTTCTAGTTGGCAGTGAATCTCCAGGCCCAGCTTCCTAAGTAACGAGAGGACTTTCTCAAGCAACCAGGATCTATCATCTTCAGCATCACATCTTCATAATCTGGACATCACTCATCACTAAACTGGTTAGTTTCAAAACAGATAGTTTCAGTTAAATTAATTGTTAATGCATTCTCTTTTTGATGAATACTTCTAGTATTGCTTATTCTGCCTATGCCTATGACATCATCTGGAATTACCGCAAGGTTAAATATTCCTTTGTTAAAAATTAATTGAGGTAGTCCGTGACTCTATACTGATATATGTTATTCTATAGTTGATATAGCTGCCGACCCTGTAATTGGATGTTTCGCGTACACTGCATAAAAGTATCATTTATAATGCATTACTGTCGTTAAACACGAACCTAAAATACATATTGAAAAGCTTTCCAGCACAGCTTCTTAATTGCTACTCTGGTAGTTACTCATATTGTGTTATCTGAAGTTTCAAGGTGTCTGAAATTTGCATCGTTGCAAACGCAACACTGTCAAATATTTTGTCCATTTTGTTCCAATTGACGTCTACAATGAAACAAAATCCTAATAGAGGGCAAAAACAATGCGAATAAAATTACCGAAATTTTAAGTCAAATTGTTCAAAAGACAGTCAAAAAGCTAAAAAATTGCAGACCGCTGCGTTTGTAAAGATGCAAACTTCGACCCCTACGTTTTCATCATTGTAAACGTAATGGTGTCCTTACAAAAATACGGTGAATTTGTGGTGCAGTTCGGTTGGTGTTGTTGGTGGTTCGGTGCAGCAGTCTCGATTTTTTTCGCTTTTTGATTTTTCTCGATGAATATACTGAAACACACAATTATAAGAGTGCAAAAAATTTAGAATTGGGCAAAAAGTTTACGAAAATTTTGGCCCAATTATACAAAAAAAAATTCAAAAAGATACAAATTTTGAGACCGACAAATTTCAAACAGCCCCTAACGAATTGATTTTCACAGCGAATAACCGAAATTTGTTTAGATGAGTGTATTCTTGGTATTGTTACTATCCACTTAGTATTATATGGAGAATAATTACATCGAAACTTATACTGAGTCCGTGAACGCTACAAATAGTAGACGAATCAGTTTTGACAAGTTAACCTGTGAAACCCTGTTCAGGACCAAATTTTCTTACCCCATATGCAATTTGTTATCTTTGTTATCGTCGTAGATGTCATAGATAATCAAATACAAAGAAAATACAGGATTAACATCACTATCTTGACCAGATTATAGTTCAGATTTTAACGTTTTAAGAAATCTTCGGGCGCTTATGGCAATAGGAATGAACGTAAGCCGGCAACTCGTCAGCACAAAAGCATAGGAATAAGGCAACTAATGTAAAGACTGTAAATGACCCTTCTAATAAATGAACCCTTGATCATGGGGGCGACCACAACATCGCCCGTAGAAAACAAAATAAAATAATAATATAAATATAAATAATATAAAATAATATATAAAATAAGCCCAGTAGACGATTTCAGGAGCTTCAAAAGCTTCAAATGAACAGAATAGAGGGAAGCGACAATTTAACGCTTTAACAACGAACACATCAAATAAAAATTTCAGAAATTATTTAAGATTTATTAATTAACGTAGCCTTTAAAGCTAGAAGTGATAATGAACAAAAAAAAAACGAAGAGGTCTTGCTTCTCGCAAAGGGCGTGTATAAACTAACCAATGCGTACCAATAAAGCTACATCGGTCAATCAAGACGTGAAATGAGAACAAGATGTTGCGTACAAAAGGGACTACAAAAACAGGGCAAGGAAGTCAGGCGTGACATTCAAAACAAACTTTTTAAACGACATGACAAATAAACATCTATATCAGGCTCATCCTAAAACAACAGTGGAGTTGTTACATGTACAAAATTGAAGCATGAAGTTTGAGCGTAGTTTCAAAAATGGAAATATACAAATAAAAGATTTGACGGACGAATCATAAATATACAGACAAGCACTCATTCAAATCAGTCGAAATACCACGTAACAATAGCTGACAAAAAACCCTGGGCATAGAATCAGAAAAAAAAACTCAAAATAAAGGTTTCTGAAGTTCGCATCGTTTCAATTGATTTCACTATTTCTTTTTAGTATGTAAATAAACTAAAATCAAAACTTTGTACAGTATAAAAATTTAAATGTGCGAACAAAATTTACCATACCATGAGTCAAATTATCCAAAAAACAACATTCAAAGGGGTGGAGAAATAAGAGACCATTGCGTATGCAACAATGCAAACTTTAAACACCCCAAAATAAACAAATCACAGGTATTTGAAATTTGGATCCTTGTGAACGCACCAACATCGGATTCGTTTTTTTACTTTTGTCAATGATTGAATTGAAATGGATAGCTGGTAGAGTGCAAGAGTGCTAAAAAAAAATTGCTAGTAGTGCTAGAGCTAGAGTGCTAGTAAAAATTGTAAAAAATTGCAAAAATATCAGGCTAATTATCAAAATATATATACAAATAAAAAGTGAGAAAAACTCGAGATTTTGGAAACTTTAGGCTCCCAAAAATCATGCACTTGGAGACGTCATTGATTCTTATCTTCTGAATAAAGTAAATACCGGCTGAACTTCTGTCAAAAATAAAAATTTGTTGAGGAAACTGTCCATTAAACACTTCATCGGCGAATTGGCCATTAAAAAGTGAGAACCTAGATCCGGCAAATATTCTCGTAACACACGCCCTGAATAAGGACTTAAATCAAAGTAGCTGGCGAAGGAGGCAGTAGTGGAAAAGCATGGCATGATTTTGTTAAAAAGGGAATTCTCATTCGCTGGGTATATTAAAAGAAAAATATGATCTCTGCTTTTTCACAATGACAATCGCCATCGTTTTTGGAATTTAAAATTTGATTAAAATTGCTTCGAAATTGCGTGAGCCTTCAACGTGTATCGCCTTCTTGACATTTTTATTGCGATCTCCCATTTAATGACCAGACAATTTTGAATTCGTCATTGGCTTCCATCTCGTTTTATCATTATAGTTTTTCTGAGGACGTATTGAGAATTTTTGCATGCTTCACACAAAGTGTAAAACAGCCTAAAGGCAGGTCTCTGAAGTCTGCTTCGGCGCGAACGCAACAAATGTTTCAATTTTTTGGATTTGGAATTTTTTTGTATAGTTGCACTGAAACTTGTTCCTTATTAATTTTTGGTTTCAGTTTGATCTTTGACAAAAATCAAAAAGATCGAAGGTTTGAAAACGTTGCGTTTGTAATGATGAAATTTTCTGTACCTTCTAGACACAGACCAATTTAGATTTTTTCACGTGAACGAATCTATGTAGCTTATATTTTTCCTTTCTTATGTATGTAACTTGATTTAAAAACCACCAGCACCGAATAAACACCTTTTTTCTGAGCTGCATTTGCCGCTTAATCTCGAACGCTTTGTTCTCGTGCCTCGTCAACTTTTGAGGATACATTGTTTTCTTTTTGTCATAATTTGTCTATACTCTCAGTTGCGATCATCAGTTTATTTTGACTTGTCAAATAATTTGTAAACTCAGCCCTTCATCAAAATTTCGGTTTTAAATGAAAAGGAGCACGCAATGAAGTCAATGTCAACGGCATAATGATACTTGAACATTATTTGGAAGGGTTGGAATGTCTGCGGTGTACAGATTGTATAATATTGGTGAAATGGGTGATCCTTGTGGAACTGCAGCTTGGATCGTTCGCAGGCTCGAGAGATGATCTTCCACCCTAACTCTGAAAGATCTGCCTTTTAGGAAGGTGTGTATGAGTTGAATGTACGTTAGCAGGATAAAGAATTCATGCATTTTGAAGATAAGTCCTGCAGGCCAGACATTGTTAAAGGCTTTCGCTATGTCCAACATTACTAGACCTGTTGACTTCCTGCGGTTGAATCCGTTTCTGATGTGCTGGGACACCCTTATCAGTTGGAGTTCCGTCGAATGTGCTTCTCTGAATCCATATTGTTCGTCCGGAACTATAACTTCATTCAGTCTAGTCAATAATGCCTTTTCTTCAATTTTGGGGGAAGGCGTGGTTTTTCCCAGGTTTGGGTATGACTGTTATGATAGCCGATTTTGAAACGGAAAATAGTGTTGATTGTGTCTGTCAAGATGCTTAAAAAGTTGTCTGGGAGCCATTTCAGCATTATGTAGGTAACTGTGCCGGGTTCTGGTTTTGGGTATGACTGTTACGATAGCCGATTTCGAAACGGAAAATAGTGTTGATTGTGTCTGTCAAGATGCTTAAAAATTTGTCTGAGAGCCATTTCAGCATTATGTTCGTAACTGCGCCGGGTTCTGGTGCTTTCCGTTTGTCAAGTTTTAGTATTAAGTCTTTTGTTTCCTGTGTGTCAAGTGGCCGTATTACCTCTTCCGCATGTGGTGGGTTTTTGAGAAGCTTTCTAACTTGGATCAATATGGCGTCCTCTTCGTCAAGATCTTCGTGCCAGGATGTATTTTCGCGGAATTGGAGCTCCAGCGTATCTGCAAAGGCTTCTGCTTTACCGGGTTTGTCGTATTTTATTCCGTTTGGGCCGTGTATTGGTGGCATTACTACGTTGTTCTGTGTCCGGAAGTATTTGGACATGCTCCGGAAGGCATTCTCGCCAGGCTCGAGGCTCTGCTTGAAACTCTCCCATTGCTCATTCCGAAACTGGTGGATACGGTCTCGAATTTCGTTTGTCAACCGGTTAGCTTTCGTTCTTAGTCTAGGATCACCCGTGCTCCTAGCTCTTCTCCGATGTTGATTCCTCCTCCTTATTTTAATTTTGATGTCGCGCGGGAGTTCGTAGGGATTGTATTCCCTTATCGGAATTGTCACTGTGTTGTTCTCTTTTGCCTGCTGGATAATGTTGATTAATATCTCTATAGTTTTCTCGACATCATCGTCTGTGTTTATTAATTGGGTGAAACTTTCGTTAGCCAGATGGTCATGGAAAGCTTGCCAGTCAGTTTTCTTCCTACTTCTTATAGGTTCATCCATATAGACGTCTTCTATTAAGAAGTGTACCGGTTGGTGATCTGAGAAGAGTTCGTTGAGGACGTTTATTCGTATATTAGCCTCGAATTCTCGGGAAGTGCCAAAGTCGAGGATATTTCCGCGTATACGACCAAAATGCATAGGCTCATTGGGTAGGTGCAGGTTTGCGTTGTTGCTTGTGATGAATCTGTTAAGCTCAGTCCCAGCTTGATTAATTCTCACAGCACCCCATTGCCTATGGTACGCATTGAGGTCTCCAATGACCAGAAGTGGCCCTTCTATTTCGAATAAAGTGTGTAAGTCTTGCTCGAAGTGCCTATTTTTTTGGTGGGTTGTACACCGAAATAACCACAAACTCAAAAGAGTTCGTCTGAATTTTGATGGCTGTTGCTTCTGTTGTGTGTAGCTGTGGGGTATGAATCAGTTGATGTCTCACGCTTCTCCTTCTCACGAGAATGGCCGTTTCTCTTCCCCTGCCTGTCAATCTGTCATTTCGGTATAGATTGTAGTTACGAAAACGAAGACGCATTCCAGGCTTCAAGAAGGCCAAACAGGATCGCTTTAGTTATCAACGTAGCGATCGAGTTTTCGATTGCTACGTCTATCGTTATATCGAGTTTTATTAACTTTTGCTTATAACTTTTATAACTATATACCTTTTTATTTACGATTTAATATAGCACGTTGTGACATATTGTAGGCATACGTATGTATGCATGTGTGGCATACGTGTAGCATTTTATTAAGAATGATTTGTATACTAAACCATGTAAAATGCTTCCTCGATGTTGATTGAAGTCGAAAATTCGTACTCTAACAGGAGTTAATGGATCGTCGAACATTTCAAAAATACTCCTGTGGACGGTTTGGCCGCATGGCTTCTAGTCATCATCTTAGACCATCTGACTTCGTTTTCTTCCCCAAGCAAAAAAAAACTTAAGAGAGCTTAAGGTTTTCGGCTTTTTTAAATAAAAAGAGTTATGAAAAGAGATAATCCGACCTAATAAAGACTTAAGAGAAAAGAGAATTTGAACGCTTCATTGCCACCATAATTTATCATTAGCCACCACTTGTACCTTTCTCAATGGATATTTTTCGTCTTTTGGGACAACGCTCGAAAATCTCAACACCGCCCACATGGTGTGTGAATATTTTATTAAAAAAATTTCGATTCTTTTGATTAAGACCCAATACTCAAGATTACATCGTTACAATTCAAGAAAAATTAAACAGTTTGCTTTTCGTTTTGTGACTTCAAAGTCATGGATACACATTTTCAGGAAATTGCATCATTTGTAATCATTTACAATCTTTTTTATAACACAGTAACGTAAGCTCCTTTTGGTTGATAAAACCCATTTATGAAATGAAACAATTCGTTTTGCATGATTATCAAAATGGTAACGGCAAATACCTTGAAAATATCTTTAAATTGGAAATCACAAATGTAATTAAACACAACCTTGCTTATAAACATATTAACACCTGAATTAAAAATTACAGACAATTAATACATAAATTAACTAGTAATCCGATCATTGGAAGAGCAACTCATCTTTTAAAAAACAGAAATACACTACAATGGGGATTACATAGTTAAGCTTTGATTAGAGGTTCAAGGTGGCAAAAATTAACTCTTGAAAAACGCCTCTTTGAAGTAGTGTTTAAAAGTTGCACATCATCCCAGCTATAAATTAGTTAACGATTTCAACCTTTTGATTGCTACATGGTCCATGCTTTTTACACAATCATTCTTCGTGTTACATTCTTCTGCCCACCCTTAATGTTCAAGAGTTGCTTGCACTATCGATATGAATGAAATTTAATTTCGGACGTTTTTCAAGTTTAAAATCTATTCATAATTTGAAGACATAACGCCGGTGATTTAAAAGATCCAGGTTTACTAAAGCTGCTGTCAAACAGGATTGTTCCGAACAAGCAAGAACCATCGTTGATCAAAACAACTGCATACTGACCAATCCCAACATAGACATTGACTAAAAAAAACCTCTAGAGTGAAGAACTTACAACAGTACTTGAACTTCATCTTGTCGCGTAAACTTCTTTTTCGCCTTCCTCGTCAAGTGAACTTTTAAAAGACTGAAAGTCATTACGAATAGCTTGGAAACGAAGATGAACGTCATAAGAACCAGTTAGGGGCGAGTCGTTTTCTTTCCTCTTAATCCTTATGCAATTGAATTAGCTTACGGAACATTTCCCTTTGAAATTTTTTGTCGGTTTTTCGGTACTTTTTCGTGCTACTTGTTCGGCAACTTTGTCATTTTCCTTCGACATTTATGATTTATTTGAATAATTCAAGCGCCACACTAGAGAGGCTAATTACATAATAAGTGCTCAAAGGCTTGACATCAGTAATACATGACATAAACGTATGTAGGTGGAGAATGCCTTTGTTAGTTAATTGACATACGAGCAAGAAAAATACGACAAAAACATCTGAGCAAGTGAGCGGAACAAGTGCAATACTTATAATACAAAAACTCAATAAACAAATTTTCAACTTTGAAAAAACAGAATCCATATTTACATTGCACAATCGCCAAGGAAGAGTGGCAATGAAAGTAATATTTGGAGCAAAAACTTTTTCTGGGAAATCCAAAAGCAAGGCAAACGCTAACTACAACGTACTTGATTTATTACATGAAATCGATAACGCACTTCACCTGATTTGAAGATATAAATTAATTTACTCACGAAAATTGATAACACTCACTTTCAGACTGAAGTTGGAGGTGAAGTGAATTAGATAAGATACAATCATCACTCTCAAAAATATGCAAATGAAGCATAGGATAAAAAATTAAGGAGATTCCTTCTTACTACCATTCGTCAATCTCTTGACTATGACATTAATATTCCAGAGCATAATCTCATGTCCATACTGACAGCACCATGTTTATGTCACGTTCGAATTTTTATTGATTCACCTTTTCACATTTATCTTTGTTTACACCTGACATTTCTTCGTAATCGATTATGGAATGTTTCCTAGGTTTCAATACTCTGTTTTTGCTGTAAACGCACGTTATAGACTTTATGCAACAATAAAGGCAACCAAGATATAATAATTAGTGACGATTTCTAGAAGAATGTACTTGCATAAAGATAGTACACGAGTGAATTTTTATCTTTTGAAGCTGCGCAAATTGTGCTGTAGATAAACGATTATCTCGCGATTATCTACATCGAGATTCGCGAAAACGCCGTTACGACAGTTTTCACTTGCTTCTTACTCACATGTGTGGCAGTCAAGGTGAGTCAACGGCGTAGCAAGTTGAAGTTAAATAATTCCAATTAGTCACCGCCTCATTGAAATTTCTGCTGTTCTGATCAATTTTTCATGAGTTCCAGTCTTGAGATGTTTATTATTGTCTTAACATTTCTATGACATTTATATTTATCTTGTATTTGAATTTTCTCGAATAATTTATCATTGAAAATGAAATTTCTTTTCCTTTGTTCAAAATTTTTCGTATAAAATTATTGGAATGTTTTGCCAGAATCAGAGAAAAATTTTCTTTTTTTACTATTACACTGCCGAAGTGGATAAAACCGAATATGATGACTAATCGACGTTTTAGATAATCGCTACTTCAGTTTCAAGTTACACTGAACAACAATAGGCAAATGCCTGAAGTTTGCATCGTTGCAAACGAACGGTCTACAAATTGTTGACTTTTTTATCTTTCTCAAAGATTTAACTAAAGTTAAAAAACTAGAAGAAAGTCAGCATTGTCAAATTTAAGAAAATTAGTTAATAAAATTTCATCCAAATTATCAAAAAAAAATCAAAAATTAAATCCTCAGGCACCTTATATGGCAATATGACACTATTTTTAAAATAAAATGGCAAAACCAGCATCGAATTGTCCACGAAAAGGGCAGAGTTGGTAGCAAAAAAAATCTACAGGACTTGACGCCAGAACTTTGGAATATTATGTTTGTTTTTGGTGGGTGCAAGCAGATATTTATAGGAAGGCTCCCACAGTAGCCTATCCTAATCCCATAGCCTGGTTTGGATTCTTCTTGCACAAAAACCATCTTAGCTCAATGAAAATAGTTCAATTTATTATGCAAATAAATCATGAAAAGTGGTTCATGTGATCCTACCAGTTAGTTCATTCTATATTGCTTATTTCAGAATGTTTAGTGATGGAACTCCTGAATGCCGCTTTTTGCTTATGTTTTGCTTTTTCGTTACACTCCTGATAATGAGACAGTCTAAAGCACTCATATCCTTATCATTAAGATAATTTTCTAGAAAAAACTGCATGTTGCAAGGAGACTTTTTAAACGTTAAGTCTTGAAATATTTTTCCCCCAATTTTTGTCAAAAGTATGAAAACAAAAGTGCTCGTCAAACATGACTTACTTACAATCAAGGTGTCTGAACGCTGTCAAATTTCTTCATTACTTCTTTTTGGTAGACAATTAAAAAGAAATGAACACTGAGAAGAGTGCTTCAAAAGCAAATATGCGAATAAAATTGACCAAAATTTTGAGTCGAATTCTCCAAGAAAACATTCAAAAAGTAGTTAAATTAGAGACCGCTGCGTTAGCAACGACGCAAACTTCTGACACCTTAAAATCTTATCAACAACTTTTTAATATTTGTAATTGCTTCCATCTTCATAAAAAATTTTTTTGTGCTAGAAATAAAGAACCCTTCCTTTTAATTTTATGTTTTTTTATTTACCTTGCGGAATCGATTTTCGACCGTGATCGTTCGGTCTCGCTGATGAAGACCGAACCTTGTCGTCATAGACGGTCTCGCTGATGAAGACCAAACGATCACGGTCGAAAATCGATTCCGCAAGGTAAATAAAAAAACATAAAATTAAAAGGAAGGGTTCTTTATTTCTAACTTTTTAAGTAATTTTTATTGCAAGTCTGAAGGCTTGAACTCTGTTTGTATTTGATTTCTGTTCAATCATCGACAACGATCGAAAAGTAAGTTAAAAAATTCGATTTTTCAATTTCGTAGCATTTGAAACTTCAATGACAAACGACCTAAACTTCAATTTACACTTCTTTTTTCTCATTCTTCCTAAAATTGGATTAAATCTTTTAAAATCCTTTAAAAATTTAATTATTTCAAAATCGAAAATAAAAAAAAAGAAATCGGTGGATAAAGAAAGAAATTATAAAGTAACGAAAATGTGAAGTGAATCGATGATACAAAATGAGCTATAATTGATGGTAGGCACTTTTCAGACCTAGACTCTGAGATTTGTCAAAGCCATCTCATTCTGATACCTGCCATACAGGAGGATGGTACGTTCTCGGAATCCTTTTCATAATAATTGATTGCCACTAGGCCGCTTTATCACATTAAGGATAGCTAGTAGGCTGGGATGAGAAACCATGAGTAGTACTTGCACCCGCAAACTCTTTGGTCTTTGGTCACTTTGGAATTTTTTTGGTTCATGTCCAAGCTTTTTCGAACGCAGAAGGTTGTGATCTCATGGAAATCATACACTAGGGCCATTAAATAAAGGATATATTAAACAGATTGTAGGGATTAAAGGTATCTGAAGTTTGCATCATTGCAAGTCCAACATTCTCGCGTTTTTCACACTTATATTTTTTTGCAATTAGATGCGCATATTTTGAAATTCTTCTTCACAATTTTGAGTTTTTTGTATTCTCCTAGTTTTTCATTTCAGTCTCATGATCGGGAAAATTACAAGAATCATACAAAAATCGAGACCGTTAATAGGCGTTACCAAGTGTCTAAAGTTAGCAACTTAGCAGTTCGCAATTTGGCTAACGCTCAAGATTTTTTAACTTTTTTGAATTCGTTGATTTTAAGAGTTCAAAAAGTCAATATTTCGAATAAAAAACGAATAATATTTTGAATACAACTATCCAAAAGATAAATGGTCACTAAAAAAAATTTTTAGAGCGTCGATTTTGCATCGATTCAAAACTCAGATACCTTGTATTTACAACGACGACAACTTCACACACAAGGCTATTTGCGAGAGTTTTGGGGGTGACAGCCGGAGCAGCACGAGTTAAGGTTAACACTCGCTAGAACTAGGAGCACGTGGTTTGCATCGTTAAGAATGCAACGCTCTCAAAATTTTTTAGTATTGAGTTTAGTATTTCGTATTGGTTGAGCATCTAGTAAAAAGAGATGCTCAACCAGGAATGAAAATCAAGAAGAATGCAAAAAATTCAAATATGCGATTAAATTCACCAAAATGTTAGTCAAGTAAACCAAAAAACATTGAAAAACTGAAAAAAATTGAGACCATTGCATTTGCATCAGAGCAAACTTGAGACACCTCTAAAACTCAAGATGCCTGCGGTTTGCACCTTTGCTAACGCTACGGTCTCTAATTTGGCCACTTTTTGAATGTTTTTTGGAGCATTTGACTTGAAATTTTGGTTAAATTTTCTTCAAATATTAGCATTTGAAGCACTCTACTAGGTTTTCATTTATTTTAAATTATCTACTAATAAGAAATAATGAAGAAATTCGACAGCGTTACGTTTGCAACGATGCAAACTTCAGACAACAAAAAAACTCACCAGTTCAATACACATGTTTATGTACGCTTCGAAATGAATAAGAGCAAATCTTCAATTTTTTTGGCTGGGTGAAGTCGTTGACATTTTCCACTAATGAAATTAAACTCGTACAGGATTGAAGTAACCAGCAATCACCACGGAACTTTCTGTATTTAAGTGAACACCATGAGATGATTATCAAGACCTCATGTCAACCACTTAGGAGTGAGAAACTTGATGACCGTCACGAAAACCTCCACACATTTTACAGCAATCACAGTAATCACCGCAATTCGCTCAATGTGATCCTTTGACAGTCACGTTGTTTTCTTGTGTTTTCAAGAAAATATCATGTGACGTAGACAACAGTTATTGTAATATGATTTGAAAAAATCATTTGAGCTCCAGTGACCGACAAAAAACGTTCTGTACGTTTTCAAGAAAACATCATGTGATGACCACAGGAGTTCAATCTTATGTGAATTGAAGTGATCGCTTACAACGATTTTTGACAGTAAGTCGCGATCTGTTCTTCACAAAAGTGTTGAGCAAACTCCCCAGCACAAAGAACTTTACGGGCTCTTAAAAAATGGACATGCAAGGAAGAGAGCTAATTTGACCTCTGGCAAAAGGATTTGAGATCTAACAAATTGAAAGAGAGATTGCAAGTTCTCAGAAACACTCAAAGGACTGTTCGTGGTTCATAAACTACGTACGAACAAGGTGTCTGAAGTTTGCATCGTTCTAAACGCAACAATTTCATTTTTTTTAAATTTCCTTTTTGATATTTGTTTGGAAAGTTAGAACGAAATTTTTGTGAATTCAATTTCTTCAATTTCGACATACTGACTTTCCACTAAATTTTCATCACGGTGCAATAATCGCCAAAAATCAAAACGTAAACAAATTCCCGACCATTGCAACGCTGCGAACTTCAAACTCCTTGCGAAGAAGAGACTTCTGCAATTTCAAAGGTTTAAGGAAAAAAATGAAGAGAGACAATAATTATTTGATGCGTGCAAATCCGAGCAAAGCTCTGTTTTTGGGTTATTTCTAAGGATAAAATTTCATTACGTTAATTTTAAGCCCTTTAGAAAGCAATGAATATTTTTTACATGGTATATTTTAATACATCTCCATGATCATTTAGCAACTTTATTGTTTAATGACAGAAACGAGAAAAAAACTCAAATACGAAAAAAATTTTACCTAACAGGTGTGTGCAAACGCAACGCTGTCAATTTCTTTCACTATTTGTTTTTAGTAGATGACGCAACTGCAAAGCTAATATAATGACAAACATTCAAAAATGCTAATAAAATTTTCCAAAACTTTGAGTCGCATTTTCCTGGTAACATTCAAAATGTTGAAAAAAATGGACACCATTTCGTTTCGATGCGGACTTCACCAACTTATCAAACAGGCGTATGCACTGGTGAACAGCTTACTGACAGCTGAGAGGTGTCCGAAGTTTGTGTCGTTGCAAACGCAACGCTGTCATATTTTTTTCAGTATTTTCATTTTCAGTAAAACTATGTAGAGTGCAAAATATTCAAATATGCGAATGAAATTTATCAAAGTGTTAATCATCAAAAAAACATTCAAAAAGAAAGGGAATTTGAGATCGTTGCGTTTGCAATGGTGCAAACTTCAGACACCTCAGCTGACGGCATCTTAGACTCATTGTTCCAATTCTTCTTCATACAGGTCCTTTATGTTGTATAGGTCCTCGTTGCCAGCCTTCAATGTACTGTTGTTCAAATGAAACTGTTTGGAGGGAGCCATAAGCTACCAGGAAAAATCTAGACGGCAAGGATACGGCAACCACTAAATAAACAGTGCCAGAAAGCGCCTTTGCGCTCTTATCAACAGAATTGAGGCCATCTGCTAGGCAAAAAACATGGAAGATGTGAACATTGACTGGTGGTGTCGAGGTTAAAAGCTACGGTGATGGAGAAACTTGGTGCGCTAAGACGCCGCATATTCTTCAGGCTCAAGACAAGACTGAGATAATACTAGCTTCTTTCCTTGAATATTCCGTCGGGATTGATTGATATCTATCAATCTACGATAAATTTTTAGAGATATACGTCCTTTCAACACATACGGAACTGCACAAGGTGGTTCTGTCTATGACGACAAGGAATATGCCAAAGAATGAGGTGTCTGAAGTTTGCATCGTTGCAAATGCAACGGTCTGCAATTTTTCCACTTTTTGAATGTTTTTTGGATAAATTGACTTGAACTTTTTGAAAATTTCATTCGCTTGTATTACTTCTTTGCACTCTACTACGGTTTCATTACAGTTCAATCATCTACCAACAATAAAATGAGAAAAATTTTGACAGCGTTGTGGTTGGAACGATGCAAACTTCAGACACCTCAAAGAATGTCCTAGTAAAGTTTATCAACCAAGTGTAACGCGTTGCTTGGTTGCATAATTTTCGTAGGAGAGGGAGCAATGATGTGTGTGATTCATTCCTCATGAGGTGTCTAAAGTTTGCATTGCTCTCGACACAGCAGTGTCGAATTTTTTGAGAAAAATTTGAGATACCTTTTCTCACTCATAAAAAGAAAAGGGGAAGACATTGCGTAAATTTTAATCAAAGTGACATGCCGTTCGATATACGCAGCGTGTAGTCGATGAAGTTCGAAAATTGCTTTTAATAAAAAAAGAATATATTTGATTACATGTGAGGCTGGCGCCGAAGGGGCGGGAAAGAGAGATCCAAAGACTGAAAGAGAGATCCAAAGCTTGATAGTGCTTTAGGCCTTATCTGAACTCATGTGGTCCAGACTGGAGTTATAGGTAAAAAAGGGAGGTATTAAGTGGGCAGCCCGGAAGCCTTATGCCATGTATGTACCATGTATGAGCAAATTCAAGAAATATATTGCCATCTTCGTGTTAACTTGAATAATGACTTCATAGGGAATGCAATTGACGGTGTAAGAAATTAGGTCAAAAAATTAATTGGTTAAATATATTAAGTTAAATTAACTACATTTAAGGCAAAATTGTATTTCGCTACTTGTGTTGTTTTTTTATAATCCCGTATGTACTATGTCGCATAGTGTGAGGCAAATGCATATATACATAAATAGTGTCATATATATAGTAAATGTATTTCTCGCTTTACGTTTTTGCGCGCTTTGCCAACAGTCATTCAAAGATTTTACTAATTAGATTTCGCGAAAACTACCCCCAACCGAAATACTAAACTAGGCCAAAACCTCCTAAAATAGGACAAATTACTTCGCCTAGGCTATAAACGTTAATTTAATTACCCTGCATACTAAAATCGTTGGAAAACCATCTGAAACGGAATCTACTTACAGTGAGCGAGTAAGCTGGCGAGGAATCCGATTAAGTATTTAATTGACTCAACCCTTCTGTCGTTGACGCTGCGGTGGTTGTTCTTATTTTAGAATCCACTTAGATACTTCGCAGGCTTCACTTTCACTGGGTCCTGTCTTAGAGCACACGTCCAGTTCACAGGTAGGATTTTATCACAGCGATGTAACGACGCTACATCCGACGGGTGAGCATCCTGCAGGACACTCACACTTCGCTGAACATACGAGCAGAAAGGAACACCCAGCCAACAAAGAAATCACTGATAAATTATGTACGTTGCAATTCATGTGATTGCTTCGACAATTCACACAGCAGACGAACAGGGATAATTTCGATACACTTTTATGGGATGTGAATAATAAAACTGCTATCAACGCTGAATCCAACAGGGCCCCGTTGGAACTTGCACGAACTATTAATAAATTACCATTCCGCGTTATCGATTTGTCCGCTATACGCTGCGGCGAGATGGAACCAAACGGAACGGATTGCGACTGGATATTCGCGGCCTGCAATAGGACGTGCAACGATCCTAGCGATGGAAAGTAATTAGTTGGACAATTAGGGGAGTTTACGAGACTTGCAATCTATTTCGGAAGTTTCGCGGAAGTGCCAGCCAACGGAATTCGTCGATGCAATTTTCGCGTTCTTCGCACATGAATCGTCGATTTGCACACACTGTACGTGAATCGAATCAAATAATTCAACTGAAAATAAGGGAACAACACTAGGAACTACCAATTTTTCTGCAATGTGGAATGTTAGATAAATTCTTAAACCTTCACTGCCGACCAAGCACGTCGCGATTCGCCTGCATCTTCGCTTTGAAATAACAAATCGGCAACTGTTTCGCATCGAGTTAGGTCGATAGTTGGAGACCGTGGAAAAGGCAACGCGGTGGGGCACGGCAAGTGTTCCATTGCCACTGCCGAACGCGACAACTCTTGCTGGATGGCGGTTTGTCTACGGAACTACGAATGTAATCAGCCGCGACTGAAGTCCTTCCGGTGCTTCCGATTCGAAAAAAACTTACTCTGTAAGTGGCTCACGACTGACCGACAAAAATCTGCTTCCTAACGCGGACATTGTACACACTCGCCGCGGTACAGTACCAACATACTGCGATCTGAAGCTGGAACAGCTTTTTCGTTGGAGCTCTTCTGAGACAAGGCAAGGTCTAGCCTGGCTCGAAGATTTCACAACTTGCTTCGTCGAGCCTCGCACTAAGAGCCGTGACTGGAAATCGTGTTTTGTCTGTGGCATCGGCGGTAGTGGCGGCAGAAGTTGCTCGACGGGTGCTCCACCGTTCTCCATCCGCGGCAGAACATGCGCACCCATTCTTGGGCTGCCGGTAAAGTTCATATTGTAACCCCAGTGCCACTATTCGCTGCAACATACTGGAATCACAGCAACAACGAACAATGGCATAGGAAATCGACTTCAGCATTGTCGTTGGTGGTTCCGCTGGTGCGCATGCATTTAACAAAACGGCGGCAAACTGGAAATGCGCGAGAAACAAAAACAAAATAGTGCACACAAGTGAGGGAACGAGCAGTTCTAGTCGGCGGGATGTGACGTAATTTCTTAGCATTGGAGCGTATGATTGTCAAGTGCCCGCCTGTAGTGCTGCCAGTATTGTCAAGCGTTGTGGGACAGTTCACTATTCTAGATTTTACATGGGATTCAATGTCGAGCAAATAATTGGCCACAACAGCGACAATCGTGACGCTGGCAATTGGATGAGTTTTCCAAACTAGTATATTAACCTCAATTTATGAGGAAAGATATTACTTTGCGCATCCAACTTGGGCAGTATCTTCAAATGGAAAATATATTTACGTATAATTTCCATCTTTTTATTGATCTTTTTATGAAATTATTGATCAATTTGTATCAGTTTCGTGTGCTGTGATATCGCTAGTTTCATCGACTTTGCCCAGAAGCACATATAGGACTCCAATAAAACGAAACGAAAGTCCAAGTCGATAATGGAGTTTTATTTAGCAAATCACATAATTAACAACAATTATGTACGCTAGTGGAGTGCTACACGTACAACATAAAGCTGCACATTTGCACCTACTCAAAAACAGAAATTTTCAAACAAAAAATGTTCAACCGGGTCATCGCAACCCGAAAAGTTTATGTTTAGTTCGTTTACTCAATTGAACGAAAAAAATTGGGCCGGCAACGCTACTTTATAGAACTAAACGAAATGCCACTGAGGAGCAGTAAAAAACAAACGAAAAAAACTAGAGGAAAACTAGAGCAACAACCAGCAGGGACAAAAGGGAGTATTTCTCAAGCTAAACATTTGATTTGAAGTCAGACCGCATAGTTCCATAATCAAATTTTTATGTCAACATGACTGTAAATAGAACGAAAAGTTGAAAAAAACCATTGAAAAATAAGTTTCTTTTTTCTGAGATCAAAATTGGACTGCAGGGCAAGGAAACTAGAGTTCTTATACCTCAAACTCGAAGAAAAGAACAAACAATAATTCCAGGTGTTTATGTTACGATAGTTAAGAGATGTCTCGAGTAGAAGAGAAGAATTCTGAACAGTGGTTTAAAGAACTCAAAAAGGAGCAGAATAACTAAAGGAATTCGATGAAGCCAGTAAGAAGTACACGAATTTAAGGGAGATGATGAAAATTAATTACCGCAACCGTCTTCAAGAGGAAATTAAATTTTTCAATGACGGGTCGAAATGTGCGGCTTCGAAGCAAATTAAAAACAGGGAAATAATTGTGGACACTGAGGCTGGAATCAACAACACGCAGCGTATGGTATGGAAGAAATACTGAATTACACATGAAAACAGCAGAAAAAATCACACAAGGAAGCAAGCCGAATGTTGAAAGAGTCGTGTTAAGCTGGGATATAATCTGCAAACGAACAAAGGAAAAAAAAGAGGGAGACTAGATCGAAGGATTTACAACAGACGAGTTTAAGAGAAGATCACAAAGAACCCATAAAGGATACTTTTATGCGACCCACTCACCGATTTTATAGAGTAGATAAAAATAATCAAAGAGCGTAAATACCTGCTATATAACAACATGAAAGGATTAAAATTTGAAACATTTCTGCTTCCATGAATATAAAAGCGAATACAAAAATCACGAAACTGGGAGAATAAGAGAATCAATCACGACCGAGTAACCATCAGCAAATAGAAAATGATATAATACGAAATACCTAATCAACTCATTAAAATTTTCATAAATATGATGAGTAAAATATGCTCTATTTTACCAGGAAATATAATAAAAATTTTATAAATAAGGAGAAATGGAATAACCAGAAGACACTTAACCTAATTTTTTTCAGGAAGAGTAGCGTAAAAAAATTTAGGTTATCAACGCAGAAGTAAAGGTATGACATCAAGTAACAAGTCAAAATGGTTTACCACCAAGCACTTTGTCTACCGTGATGATAGTTTACCTAAAGAACACTCACCCAAAACCTGAGTTTTTGGGTTTGCATAAAAGCCTACTTACTTGGATCAAACAGTGTCGTACCAAAATATAAATAAAAATATGCCTTCTTTAGAGGAAAAACCTAAAAAAACTTTCAGCATTAGTCACGCAAATCTTTCCAATATATTTAAAACAAAATAAATTTCGAACGAGACTGCTAATGAAACTGAAGATGCTGATACAAATTTAGAAGTATTTATATAAAAGGAGCAAGTCAGTACAGCATTTAAACCACTATGGAATTACATGAAAATTATTTACTGAGTCCGTTTCTCAGATTTAATTTATCGGGGTAAATTTCTCGAAGTGAATTCTGCAGAGAATTTTTCGGAGTGAATTTCTGAAAGTAAATCTCTTGGAGTCAATTTCTTGCAATGAATTTCCCGGAGATAATTTCTCACAATAAAGTTTTCGGAATCAATTTCTCGGGTATAATTTCTGGTTTTAATTTCACCGAGTCGATTGCTCGGAGTCAATTTGTCGTATTGATATGCTCGTAGCCAATTTCTTGGAGTGAATTTCTCTGAGTCAACTTTTAGGTGTCAAATCCTGGGATTTCATTCCTCGTAGTTAATTTCTCAGATTTGATTTCTCGGAGTCAATTATTCTGAGTGAATTTTCCGGAGATCATTTCACTGAGTGGATTTCTTTGATTCAATTTCTCGAAATCAATTCATAGTAGTGAATTTCTTCTGGGTGTAAATTACTGGGCGACTATTTTCCGGAGTCGATCCCTGCAGTATAGTTTTCGGAATAAATTTCTCGGGGATAATCTTTCGGTTTCAATTCAAAATTCTCGTTGGAAATTTGGCGGAGTGATTTTTTCGTCCCCGGAATATATTACTTAAAGTAAAATCCTCGCAGTAAAGTTTTCGGAATTATTGTCGGGGATTGAATTTCTCGGAGTCAATTTCAGAGTCTATTTCTTGGGTTCATTTCTCGCGGTAAATTTGACGGAATGAATTTGTCGGATATTTTTTTTCGAGGGAATTTTTCGCAGTAATTTTCTCGGAGTGAATTCTCGAAGTGGAATTTTCGGCAAGAAATTTTTGGAGTTAGTTGTTCGGAGTGAGAGTTTCGGAGTTTATTACAGGAAAAAGTATTCAAATAGCACCATTCTAGTGCATTGGGCAGTCAAGATTCTCCCCAGTGAATAAGTTAACAACAACGAAGTTGGGTATATCGCTGCCTATTTCGGGAACCTTTCACATCTTGCTTTGAGATAGTTTACAGAAGTTGGATAACAGATCGAACAATTCAGATAGTTGAAAGTTGATTATGCTAAGAGGTTACTTAGTAAAACATTGATTTAATCATCAAATCATCATTTGGTCATGACATAGAGTAAAAATGCAATTGCATTTGTATTTTTGCTGCGGCGTAACAGTTCACTACAGAACTTAGGCCATGTGTAGAGTTAGAGCCGGCTCATTTGAAAATTAAAAATTTACGAGAAGGAGACCTGATAAGAATTACGCTTGACTTTGATGATTTTCTCTAAGGTAATTATCCCAGCCATAGAGGTTGGTAATCCAACTCCAGAAACATAAATCCAAATATCACAGTCACAAGCGGAAAAAAAAACTTTCCCTAAGAGGGAAAGTGCTCTAACTGTTCCAATACCAATACAAAACCAGCATTGAGTTTACTTCATTAAACATTAAATTTCTTCTGCTCTATTTTCAAAGCACATGATTATGTTAACGCACAAATTTTATGAAGATTATTATTATTGTTACTAATATTTGAGTTATTTAGTTTAACAGCAGAGGCTAGATGTATTTTTTGGAAGAATTAGTTTACATTACTTCGATTAAAACAACTGATGCGTAGGAATAGATTTTTTTTTATTTTTAATTATTGATACTAATCTAAAATTGTTCCATCCGGACATCAGCCAAACTTTAAATCGCTAATGCAAAAACATTAATCTCATTTTACAAGCTACTGTAAACTGACGATTGTGAATATTCGATGTAACATCCAGTGTTCGGCTGTGTTAAAAGAAAAATCTGTGGTAAACAGGTCAACAATGTCAAAATCGATTACGTCACACAAGAAATAGGTCAATCTCTGACTAGACAAGGACGGTTGACAAAATTACTTCCGCTTTTTTTCCTTTGACGTGAAAGAGATGGTTAATTGAGACAAACCCAATCTTACTATGGAATACGCGTGCGCAAATAAACAAACACAAACAGCTGCCAGTCAAAGTTTCGTCGCTATGTCTCCGTTGTTTCTCTTTGTCGACAAACGTTCGTGCCGTTTTCGTGTCGCTGGTTACAGCTGATTTGGACGTGTGTAAATTTTCACTCGGAGTTTTGTTCCCGTGGTTGGTTTTTCCCGTGTTTCGCTTCTTTGTGGATCGTGTGTTTGCAGCTAAAGATTTGGAGTAAGTAGTAACTAGACGATACTGAAGAAATCTAGAGAAAAACTTGCGAATCTTTTCAAAGTGCGAGTGCACTGGCATCCTGCAATTTTGCCATTCCATGACAGTGAAAATGGCGCGAAAATCAATTCAAGTATTGCAAATTTGATTCTTTGACAATGAAAACATGAGCTGCTGGCACTGGTGAGGGGTTTGCAGTGCACCTCGGCGAGAAAAGTCGAAAACGTTGAAGTATTGAGCTGTTCAAGGTCTCTCCCCCAATTAGTTCCGACTCCGAATTGTCTGAGTGCCAAGAAACTGTAATTTTGCGAGTGGTGCTTGTGTCGATTCTCGGCGGGAGGGTGATTCATTTTTGGTAACTAGTGAAGAAATCTTGTGGCACAGACCTCGACGGCCAGGCTTGGCACTGAGATCATAATTTTCATTTTCCTAGGGATGTGCGCGAAGGGAGAGATGTATCCAAAGCTCGACGAAACTATTGTTCAAAGTTTGAACTGCTTGGTTTCGTTGAATGATAACGTTATTTGCACTTCGATGCGCTGTTATTCCACTTCGTATGCTATGTGACGGGTAGTTGTGAAAGCGTTCTTAGTCCCATAAAATTGTTGTATTTACACACGCGGTTAATGTAGAAACCGCATGAAATTTATCAAAGGGCGTATTTTTTCGATAAGGCAATTGGACCTTGCTTCAACTCCACATAAAATCTAATCGGATGGCCGTGAACTGAAATTGTATCCAATTGCTTGCTGGGTGGTGACGCAATTGTCATATGTCATCCAAGTATTAGGGCTTTTGTCATGCGGGACAGTCGCCTATTTTCGGATAGTTTCTGTTTGCAGTTGATTTGGTGATAGAATTGGTTTTTATTTACGCAGATTAAACGCAGTTTGAAATGGAAATTTGCCTTTGGTGTTTCCGGATTTAAAATTGTTTTAGCACTTTAACTCGAATTTATATTGCACGGAACTATATATTCAATTATATTGAATTGAATATATATTTGAAGCTCCACTAGGTCGTATTTGAAGTTCGCAAACTTCTCATTCACGCTTGAGAAGATTTGAATGTAAAGAACAAAACAGTCGTGAGTAAGTATCAAAATTTGAAACTTCGGCGGCAAATTTGTTTGTTATGTTGTATTGGTACGTTTCAGCCTTTATGAACTCTTTAAAAATTCGTTGTCACGTTATAGTGAATTGAATTTATAATTTTAGACAAAATCCAATCTTTTTTATGGTTTTTTTTAAATTTAATTATTTGTTTCTCTTATACTCGTTCCGTCGCTCATTGCTTTCGCATCGGTGTACGCGGTCATCTTACCTTAGGTATATTTTCTTTTGATGCATCTTAGAAAATGCATTGGTATAAAGGAAGCAGCTTCGAAGGCTTTACTTTAGTTCTGCGTCAGAATCATTTCGCAATAAATTTCTAAATTAATAAACTCCTGGTTTTATTAGCTGTCTATTAGATAATCAAACAATTTTTAAAATACCTCCGTATGATTCTATGAGAAAATTAAGTACATAAGCAACGGTTTAGTTATAGTTTATAGTTTTTTTTTCAGGAGACGTTTTTAATTTGTCTTTAATCGCAGTAATAGGTCATTATATATTACTGAAAGCATCAATATAATTCTAAACACGTCAGACATTGGATATATAATGTATGATATATGCGTTCGAAAATGAAGCAACTGTTTATAATCCTCCTCGTATTACACTGGTTTTCATCTGAAAACTGAATCAGCGCATTAACTCTGTGAGAGTCCCGTTGAGAAATCTTAGTTTTTTTTGTCCATTCCGATGCACGCTGGAATACTTTCCTCGTCATGGACGCCGAAGAAGAGCTTTGAAATTTGAAGCAGAGCAACGATACATCCTCGATAAAGAAACAAGCCGATTATCTATTTAATTCCTGTCTGCAGTAACCACGTCAAAGTCATGAATAACAATTAAACAATTGGGTGAAAGAGAAAAGAGTAGGAATTAACTTTTTCCAGGCTACACTACCATAATAATAAGTTTTAATTTATTTCGCTTTTGTTTACTCTGCTCTCGTATTTCAGTTCAGTTCCTTTGAATGATTGCTTTTTGTGCTTTACTGATACTTTGAGTGCCCATATCATATCGAGCCCTAATCAGGTAATTTCTGGTATTCGATAGCCAAAAAACTTCCCGATGTTAATAGTCAATTAACCGCATAAGAAGAGGTCTTGTCGGAAACAATTAAAAAGCAAACAACAGTGCTGCATTTATTTCCCACGCTCTTAATGGTCTCCATAATATAAGATAAGATTTTTCAAAGATATACTACAGTGTTTACTTGTTTGAATCAACCGTAAAATTTGCAGTCTGAAAAATCTGATAGCGTCGATGTCGGGCTCTGCCTAACATTAATCAATATAAACTTTTTTATCTTCACATAAACATCGATGTTTAAAACGATCACCTTTCACATCAATCTACACGTCAATAGAATGGCTGCAAAATTAAAGGGTTTTCGCTTCAAAATATATCGAATAACTCTCAGTAAAGCTCAGAATCGAGAAGCGATAATTGAGCCTAAATTATTTCGCTTTTGAATGGCATTAGTTTTAACGAATCGTCAACGCAATTAAAAGTTACACACATATGCTGATTATATGATTATTTAATCGACAGACAGAAAGAAAATATGCTCAAAAAATCATCAAGAAAGGTTTATTGCAAATTAATTTTACAAAAACAATAAGCGGATGAATATGAACACGCGAAAATTCAAAAATACTCAAATTCAATTCAAAAAATTTATATTAAAATTCAATTGAAATTTTTAAAAGGTTATGATTTGTGAATGTACTTCAAATTGGATTCCCCATTAAACATGTGTAAAATACTTACGTGTTTATCTGGATCTGTTTGTGAACAACAACGAGAATATAATAATATATACGATAGATAATAGAACAATAATAGAATATACTCCCTAACATGATTATAAGTGTTACATACTTTCGAAGACCTTTCCCCTCTAGATATAGACATTAAAGCAATATATGTAGCAAGACTAAAGTTAGACCAATTTCGACGCATTAATGTTCGATCGTCTTCAATCAAATCGACAGTATTGTGGAAATCTTATATTTTCCGGAGGAAATGTCTTCGGCCATATACTGGTTTATACAAAAACTATACTTGTTCTCGCGCCATGCGGACGCGCCAAAATTTGCTGGCGAAATATGAACTTATGGTAGCATACATGATTTAGTATCGGCCTCATGCAATAATACTCAATGACCATGATTTTGCATGGAAAATACAAGTCAACACGAGTTACTACATAAGAAATTCCTTCTTTGCCAGACATTTAGGACGGCTTTAGAGCATAAAGTCCACGCAATCCGTTGCACTGGGAACCAACATAGGGTGAAACACTAGAGAATATGATAAAAACTGTAAAACTGGTGATGAGATGGTCGATTTTCAAAAAAAAATTTCGAAATCCGACAATTATGATTATACAAAAAATTTATCAAATGCAGCAAGTACGAGGATTCGATGTATTTCATAACTTCAAAATTTTTTCGAAGTTACATAGACAATTCTACGACTAGATACAAAAACCCTAGGTTTCACGATTGAAACGTATCTAAGTGTGAGAAAAATCAGCGTCAATGTTTCTTGAGTGTTGATTGTCTAGTATTTACTACTTTTCTCCAATCATTATTCCGCTGATTTCGATCTACATGCAAGTAGTTCTACTTCATTTGTCACCAGTTCAACTTAACAAGTTTTTTTTTTGCTTTTCATTATTTATGCGGAAGTTGTCTTCGCTATTTCATTCCAGTTGAAATTTTTCAGATCTAAAGTAGTGGAAGTTATTTATCGCGGTGAAGGATTGGCAGTAAGAGAAGAATATTTTTGAATACTGAAAGAGATTTCAAATAAGTTACAAGCTAAATGTAGCTACTAATTTAGTCAATTCTTTCTGATATTTTTGTTAGTCTTTCTCAGAACTTGGTGTAGTTTAGAGTCTGTGAAATGCATGCCACTAAATTTTCAACAAATAAAATGTATTTCTTCGCTTATAATTGGTCAAAGGTGCAGCGAAGTGATATAATTATGGAATTTTTGATTTAAGAAAGTTAAAAACAAACGCAATTTCACTTTTCGACACTCTGCTTTCCGTCAATTATCGACGTGAAAAAAAAATTCAACAAAAAATAAACAAAGATCATTTGCTGAATTTGTGCATACTGGCATATGTTCATTTTAAATTTAAAACAAAGCATCCTTCGGCGTTCATCTGGATCAGTATCTCCACTGCTGAACTATCACGAAATTCGTGCCAAATAAGGCGCACAAAGACTTCATATCCCTTCAGAAACAATTCCACTCCAGCTAAGCTGACCAAAAAGTCAAATCTGGTCTTACCAGTTTTGACATACTTTCGAAAGGAAATATCTGAATCCCCACAGTCCTATACAGAAAGACTGTAAAAGATGAGAAGCACCTGATATCGAACCAGAGACTTAATCACACTGCCAAAGATTGATTTTTTCATGTTGAAACTTGAAACTGGTCATGAGAATCCTTAGAACCATTGTTGAGAATCCTTAGTTTTGAAGCCATTTTACCATAAAGACGGTAACATTGGGACTTTTCTGTCTGACTTATTACCTCCAGAAGCATTGGTGTATTTAGAAATGAATCGATTTATTTTTGATTTTAATGACGCCCTGAATATGTAAGCTGTATATAGATGGGAAATAGATAAAATATTTTCCAGGATTTGCGGAATACTTTGACAGAGATCTGATACCCTGTTAAGTTTGAATTGTTTGATTCTAGTTATGTTTGAATTGACCGATGCGATACGTTGCGTTCTTTGTTTTGTTAGCTGAGTGGCAATGTCGAAATTTTCAGTAGTTCGCTTTATGGTTTTTCACGCCGTTTAGTAGTAAGCCCATTATTTTAACGTGTTAGTGATTCGATAAGTTCTTTTTCATACATCTTCCTTCGAATGATAATATGTTTTAATTATGAGTATCTATTGTACCAGTAAGGTTTTCCGAGTTTTAACATGAAAACATAAATATGTTTATGATAATATCTAATTGATATAAGATAAAATCAAAAAAAATTATTTACTTCAATATTTTTAAATTTATAATTTTTTTATTGTTTATAACGCTCTGAATTTGGCACCGCACAATTTATTCTTGATATACATTTGCCCTTCCGTTGATTGCTTTGGCTTACCTACACTGCAGCTTCAAAACAATCAAGGCAAGAAGAGGTAAAAAACGAGACAAAAGTCGAAAGTACGAAAAAAGTATTGGAATTGAAAATATTCGTGGCTCGTGATTTCATTTGCATTCTATAAATCGCCACAAGCACTTCAATTGCTCTAAACGTTCTTGAGTCATCGATGTACACCCTGTGTGCTCGCCTATTGTGAATTGTACGAAATGTTTAGCGGAAGATCCAGTCTCAGTCGCGACTTGGACTGTCAATCGCATTGTGAAGAAGAAGACACAGGAAAATTTTCTCGTTTGAAATAAATAATAGTAAAGTTGCTTGCGCGAGGTTGTGCTGCTAAACCGTTGCGAAGCAGAGTTCGTTTTCCCTTTGAGTCTGACTGTTTTGTTGTCGTCTTATGTCAAGCGTGTGGAAAATCATTGCTAAAAATAACGTTCTCCTTTGACCACTACGTAATTTTGCCACTCGTGTCTCACCAGATCAAAAACAAGTAAGCGAAATTTTCAGTTGCGAGGAAAATAATGGGTAATCGAGAAATTCGTCATGTAGAAAATATCGACCCGAGGTCGAGCCTGTGGAAATCACTATTTCACAGCTATCTGTCAAAATCAGTTGTCAACAACAATAAAAGATAGCGAACAAAAGGAAGAGAATCAGAAGCTGGGAAGCGTAATTGTCGTGAATACCGTGGCAAGTGCGATTTGTCATGTACGGGAAATTTGTGCGTTATCAAGGAGGAACATTCAGCAGAGCAAGTCGGACCCATTCAGTTTGCTAAATTTAAAATTCAAATTAGTTTGGAGGTAACAACTTTTCACAGATCAATTCCAATCGTCTCGACGCCTTGCGTTTTTGTTTGCTTTTTTGAAATCTTATGTAGCGTTCGGCAATGAACTTGCTCCATGCCCTAACCGAGAGATTTCGTTTCGATCAAAATTATGCAAATAATGAAAGTCGCTTAAGTATTTTTGTTCGAATTTATTCAGTTATCGCTCGGCACGCGGTGCAGCTGTTTATCAATTCAGGTTACTTGTGATTTCCGATGTCGACGCACTCTGGGCAGCAAATGAGCGTGGAAAATGACTTGCAGATGATTCCATGAGTGGGCAAACAAAGAACTTACTGTCTGCTATTTAATGTCTTGTGCGCAATCCGCTGAATTCTAGTTGATATTGTGGGCAATTAATTCTAGACGTGAAAGGTGTGTCAGAATTAACATGAGACGTTGGTGTTGTTGGCTCGTCTGAAACGCATTGTTCGCTTAACATTCCAACTGTGGCCAGATGAGCGTTTCTTCATCCACGCGCAATACCTGGACGTATGCCGTCCGACAGTTGCAAGCTCCAACTAAAAGTGAAAGGCATTTTGCATTTTTCGGGTATTTCGATTTGCGTTTTTGCTGTGTTTACTTTCGCACTGCGAAATCGAAATTATTTCGCGGACAACAGTTGTATTGTTTGTTGCGAAAACTGAAGGTTCGCCACGGCTTAAGCAGCAAAGAATACTTTCATGTTCAAACAAAAGATTTGTTTGATTTCTGTATTTAAACTCGTATTGGATGGCGTGGGCGAATTCGCTAGATGTATCAGTTTAGAAGAGTTAGAAGAGCGGCTCCAGACAGGTACAAATTGGATCGTTACCTACATCGTCCACCAATGCCCGGATCTGTTAGTTTCCAGAGAGCATCGTTAATCCTTTTAGTTGTCAGGCTTAGTTGTCTCGTCAGAGGAATTATACGCTAAAACCCAAAAAAGGCATTAAAGTATGAATCTTCTCCAAACTTTTTCGTTTTCTTTAATACATAACACTTGTGCTGTTGTGATTTTTGCTTTATTGGGTAAATTGTTGGCCTTAATTCATTTACGATAGATTGCAAACGCTGGTTGCAATTTTGTATTCATGATTTCAACTACTGCACGGTAGACGCTATGAAGGAAATGACTAAATCATTTAAAATCAATGAAAAATATGTAAGGCTTCGTTTTGCAAATAATTTCAAATTGTGGCTTTCAGCCACCCTTTTCTATTCATAACGCTTTAAATGAGATTTTGGGATACACAGGATACGGGACGTTAAGTGTTACCTACTCAAATTCCCTTAACTATTTTAAGTATTAACTACTTTATTGTTATTGGAAGGGTTATGAAGTATAATATATTTATTAAAAGAATGAATCAAGAAATTTATGTTTACTCCTTTTATTTATCATAAAAAGACTCTAGGAAGGTGCTTATGATCTTTATAGTAAGAAAGCCTTAAACAGAATGGATAAAAATTGTATTCCGGACCTTATCCTAACTAACTTCATTTTAATGATGTACAATAAAATATGATTTGTGGCCTGCAGATGTTGAAAGGATTTCAATGAATCCTTTGTATTACAAAAAAACACATGTTTTATTAATCTTAAGGAAAATTTATCTTTAAAATTTAAGAATGTTTGGAACACATGTGAGGATCATCTTTCAGCCACACACAACTTTCTCCGTAGATTTAATCTTTGTTTATTATTTACTAGATAAATATTCAATAATACTTGTAAGTACTTTGTATGAACTTATTTTTTATTGATTTCAAATTTAAAAAAAATGGTGAAAATAATCAAAAAAATTAAAATCCATTGACTTGGGTCGATGTGAGATTTGCTTTGACTCTGGCTCACACACGACTAAAAGACGATTTATATTCTGCCGCATGTGATTCTACGGAATTTGGCAGTCACATGTAAACACCTTCTTTCTTCTTTTTCATGATGGCAACTTCCCTGTTCCTCATCTTAGTCTCTAAATTGGATCAAATGGAATGGTCGGATCGGATATGCCTTTGAGAAATCCGCAGGCCTTTGCGTGGACAAGAAGAAATGTGGAACGTGATTTTGGAGCCAATTTTGGTTGATTTGAGCTTTGTACTGAATGTGCGTTGCACACAACTGACATTTTGGACTTTCCACTGTTTCAAAGCAACATTCCAAACATTTTCACAAAAAAAAAAGAAAGAAAAAAAAGGAATTCTAGGAATTCGATTATAATTTGCAATGTAATAGTTTGCAATGTAGAGTCAATATAATCTCCATTATGTTCTCTATGTATTCATCCCGACGATAAACTTTATTTTTGTTAGTCGTTCTCAAAGAAATTTGCCACTATCACCTCAGCCCACATATTTAAACTTTTAAATAGGGCACCTCGTAAGGTTTTTTACCCAACAATTGCTCTCAATCATCACCGTGTACAAAACCCGGGAAATAAAGTGGGCGCGGTAGCAATTCCCATCGTAAATCGTTCAAAAGATCCTTCGTTTTTCTTGCGGTCTTACATTATCCTGTTGCAATAACTGACGCGTATGCAACTTTCCAGACTGTTTTTGGACAATTGCTTGTCACAATGGTCCGGATAATAATTTCGAATGATATCCTGCGTTAATGTAGTACCTTTCGTCAGATGATCCATAAAAATAATCCCTTGGTAATCTCAGAATACAGTAAGTATTACCTTTGCAACTGGCAAGTATTTCCAACACTAGCAGCGCCATTTTCAGGTATTGGATTTGGGTGATCTGGAGCTTGGTTTTAAGATATTCAGCACAGCTGCTCCATGTAGGTGCTCCGTAAAGCATCATAAGTTGAATGATCATTTTAATCATCAGAGCTTTATTTTCCATGTTGAGCCGAGACTTTCGGTGAAAAAGCGGGTACAGTGTTAAGATTGATGTAAGTGTCTTTTTGCATATATATTCTGTATGATGACGGAACGTCAATTTTTTTATCTAACAATTTTCCGAGAAACGCTAGCTCTGCGTTCCATGAAATATTTTGGCCCAGAAAGTTCAAACATCTGTCGGGAAGCATAGATGGTTTTCGCTTCCTAGTGAAATATATTGCTCTAGTTTTGCTGACGTTGATTTTGATCTTCCATTTATGGAAATATTGATAGGTCTTGTCTAGCATCATTTCTAAGTTAGCCACAATAGAATTTGGGTCAGTTCCTTTCACGTTAAAGCCTGTGTCATCTGCAAAGGCCGCAATCTGAGATTGATTGCTCGTGGGGAAGCCAGAAGTCTACACAATGTAAAGAGTGGGGCTCAGACACGAGCCTTGTCGAACTCCCGCAGGTATATATTGTATTGATGATAAGATTCCTCGAACTTTCACCTGGTATTTGCTGTCTTGCAGGAAGGATGCAATGAGTTTTATTAGGTATGGTGGGAAGTTGTTTTGCTTTAGTTTGTAGAGCAGCCCTTTATGCCACACAGTATCAAAAGCCGTCTCTATATCCACTACTACCATTCCTACAGAGTGTCTGTCGTTTTATGCAATCTTAATATCTTTGATGACTGCATAGTTGGAGCTCTGTTGAGTGATCGCGCATAAAACCAAATTGGAAGTTTGAGAGTATTGTCACTATCCAAGATCTTCGTTATTCTTTTTAAGCTCAGCTTTTCGAACAGCTTGCCAAGCGCTGGTAATAGACTTATGGGCCGGTACTTCTCGTGTTTATGAGGTTCTTTTCCTGGTTTTGGGATCGGTATAACAACGGCATGTTTCCAATAAGAGGGAAAGTGGCGCAACTTGACATGCATTAAATAACAAACACGAAAAACAATTGCCTTTCTAGAGAGGTTCTTCAGTGCAACATTCGCAATTTCGTTGATGCCAGGGGCTTTACTGTTTTTCAATTTTTTCATGAAGTCTATAATTTCTCTTGACTTAATTAGCTCGATGTGGGAGACGTTCAATGAAGACGTTGTTTCTTCAAAGGAAGATTAATTTTAATCTATATCAAATTCTTCGGGATCATTTACAGGAGGAAAGTCAATGAGATTGTATGCATGAACTGTCGTTACTTTCCGAGTATATTCCGAAAAGTCAAAAAAATAATTTAAGAATTTCAGCTAGTGGTAGTGCTCAGAACCGAGTCAAAATCAATCAACGAAAAAATCAAAAGGGATTTCTTTAATCTTCTTAATTAAAAAATATTTCGAATTGAAGCAGGGTTTACCCAAAATCGGCCCGAAGGTTTCCAGAAATTTTGACTGTCAACTTTACTAAAAAAGTGGTGAGAAAAACGTCATTATAGTTTGACAAATGGAAACAATATTTTTTTAAACTACCATCGAATCGTCGATTGCGGCTCTATAAAGCAACTCGTCTGCAGCTGTTGCATGATACAAAACATGCTTTTTGCTCCATCTTACAATGTATTCTTCCCTCTTGAGCAGTAGCGTGGATTTAGGGGTCTGCTTTCGATATGTGGTTTTCGTCTTCTCTCTGTGTATACTCGTACGCTTGATTTGATCAGATTTTACATCTAAGCTTTTAAAAAATATTAACATAGTCAAATTACCTTCGTTAAAAATGCAAGCAGAATCGTTCACTGCTATCTCGACTCCTTCAGCACCAGCATGAAGGGTCTTAGCGCTATTTTTCCAACGAGTTTATAACTTTCGTTATTGTTTTGCGTTTCGGTTTTCAAAACGTCAGCTGGTAGTGGACTGTTATCATGCTAAAAAAATTCAAGTACTTCACATCCTGCATCTCGTTGCCAAGCAGACCATGGCTCTTCACCACCAAGTCCTTGTTTTTGTCAGTCTCAAACTGCAGATACTTTCGAAATCTGAAGATATTTCCTTCAATGAGGCATTTATTTCCAACTAAAAATTTTCCTATGAGGAAATATGCCATCAATTGTAGTAAAAATTGAAAAATCTCCTTCTCATTGATGTGGTTATATCCTGTGTTTGGCATTAACCCAGTGATTGCCGTTACACGTGCTGTAGTTATCGATTGCCCTCACTTCCTCAGAAGAATTCATCTTCGAGTCTATCACTACGCACAGGCACTACATTGTTTCGATTCGACCAACGCGTTCCTGTATTGAAAGGCCCCAATTTGAGGAGGACTCATTAACTTCTGTGTCTTTTCTAGTTTCGGTCTGAGAGCAGCCATCCCAAGAGCACCCATCCATCACCTCATTCATCGAATAAGCAAATCTAGTCTGGGTTGCGAAGGTTCCGCTGTGTGTCTAGTGCCGCAACAAACGCTTCTAATATACCCATATATCTAGCGCTGTTATAATGCAGAGTTGACGTCCTGAGTAAAAAGCAGGATAAAACGTCATGCGTGACCGCTATGTGCCTTTCAACGCTGGACCGCGTTCACAACTTCTTCAATTAAATCGCTTTTGAAAAACGTGTTCTAAAGCAATACTCCCGTGGGGATAGATCCAAGGAAGCATGAATTGCGTCAGCGAGTCTTCTCATGACGAATTTTTCGAAAATATATCGGGCCGTGCTTAGCATACACAGTGGGCGGTATGCAAATGGGGACTTGGAATATTCTCTTGCTTACTAATCATCACAAGTTTCGCCACGTTCCCGTACTTTGCGAACATCTTTCAAACAGGTATGCGTATAACGTTCAGAAGAGCAGATCAAGGCAAAAGTGGAAGTCCTAGAGGAGAGTCCTGAAGCCTTTTGGGTCTTCTCGCTTCCTCCACTTTCCTCTTTGTTAAAAATGAATCTTCCACCTGTAATAAATCGTGAGCGACCTCATCGGCAGCGGGATGCATAAAAAGCGTCTGTACCATTTTAGACTCGACAATTATAGCTCATCTTTTCATAAAATTTTATAACTTTCACGTCGAAATCTAGCACTCGGACACAGTCCAAGTCCGACGTACACAATTATTTGTCGCAGCTGATATCTAAATGTCATGTCTTCGATTGTTTAAGAATCTTACAAAAAGTATAAAAGTGACATGTACCTGAAATTGCCCAAATTAAGACTTTATTTCTACCTGTTATATCTCAGCATCTATCTGCAAGTGTGTTTTAAAACTAAGCATACAGTAAAAGAAAAGAATAAGGATAACATAAAAGGTAATAGTTTTAACTTAAGTGGATTTTAATATTTATAAAGATAAAGAAAGCGGCGTCCCTGCCGCTTCTCATCAGGTGCCAACTCACAGGCTGGGACGCGTCGATAGGCACTACCAGCTTAGGTGGATGTTGACTGGTTATTTACTAGCTATGAATATTGCTCTACAGCTTTGAACTTTTTCCTATATTCCAAATTGCCTTTGGTCTGGCTTTATCAATTTCAGAAGTTTTGGTAGATCAATTTTTCCATTTTCACTTAGAACTTACAAGTGATTTATACCCTTGCTAAGCTAACTCAGCGAAGACTCATGGATGCGGAAGTTCTGATCAAGGGTATAAATCACTTATAAGTTCTAAGTGAAAATGGAAAAATTGATCTACCAAAACTTCTGAAATTGATTAAGTGGATTTATTTTTTATTTTTCAAAAACTTACAAAATATTAAATTAAACAGTTTAAATGCGAATGTTCGGTACCAACTACGCGGAAACTGCTGCAGCTACTGCCTCAAATCTGAATCTTGGACCTAAAACACATATAAAGCAATCTGAAACTCCGAAAAAAATATTTTTAAAAAATAAAGAAAAACAAAAATTAATCTTTTGAAAAAAAAAGGGTATTTTTGTAATATGAAAAGGGCTCTTACAGAGGAATAGATGTTGATACTCAATACCATCATACAAAATCTAGTTGCGATATCTTGAACGGTTTGGATTTTAGAGGTACCTGAATGTGGAAAAAATTGAGGTTTCGGCAAAAGAAGCTCAAAGATGAGGAATGTTCAATTTACCATGCGCTGCATTATACAAAATTCCCAATATGGCCATAAAATTCGTTGGAAATATGTCAACCCTTACATTTTTATAATTAGGAAAGTGTGAGCTTTCCAATGAGCTATAAAACAAAAAAGTCGATTTTTAGCTGATTTTCATATACATGTACCCTTAATGTCACAAAAAACGAACAGCCACAAATTAAGTTAAATAATAAGTACATTGTATGCAGTCTTTCTTTTCTTTGTACCCAATCAATTATCCTCGGTCAGAAACTATACTTCGCTATATTGAAGATGTCCATGTTAACACAATCCCTCACGTTTCATCTTATTTCAATGAAAGATTGATAATTTTTTTTAAATAGACACATCTTCGTTTGGTATAACCCAATTGAGCGCGAATCGGATGTTGTAGGACCAATCTGTCCGATCTATAAATTTCTGAGATATTCCTCGAGCATATTGTTGGTTGCCTTTCTTCGCACAGATTGGGAAAATTCGTCAATATTCCCTGCCAACTGAAAACCAGTCATGATTTTAAGAGCATATTAAGGTCTATATTGAATAAAATTTCACCAAGGCCATTTTGAATTCAATTTCCTCACCCGTAGGAGACAAAATCTTCTGCTGTTTGTCCTTTCGATTCACTATTAGATAAAGTTCGATTTAGAGTTGGTAAAAAGAAGAAGTTTTGAACATAAAAGTCGTTTGTTGCTCGCGTTATCGGGGGTTACTTTTTTTTACCATATTTTTCAATATTTCCTTGATTGAATTACGTTGATCTTACGTTAATGGAACTTGGCATTGCCCTCTTCTGGTGTCCCTTTTGATAATGTTCCTGTTAACTCTCTTCCCTTTCATTCTTTCAAGGGAAGAGGTTATGGTAAATCTGAATATGACGAATTTCAGTTTTCACTTACACTATGCTAGCTTTCCATCTTGTGAGCGAATCAATCGAATGTCGAACAGCTTATCATTGTTGATATGGCAACAAGAAATCGCAAGTCTTAATGTGAGAATCTACCTTGATTAAACCTAACCTCACAATATCTATTCTTCATTAGGCTTAACCTCACAGTTTCACAATACCGGTCTCTTAGGAAAGAGTTGAAATTCGTCAACTACCGCCCCCATTACATGTCAATGAGGTACATGTTTACGTTGACGATCTCCATTATACTGGTAGATAATGGATCCTAGTATACTGGGAGATAATGAATCCTTGCCAGCGTCCAAGGTTCGCGGGAGCGCCAACGCCCGTCGGTTTCAAAGGAATAATTTAAACTCAACTTCTAACCGAATCTGCCCGCCACCCGTCGATAACGCTACAATTCAATTCGGACCAAAAAAGAAAACATCCCTTTATATTGGCTCGATGTTAATGTTTGTCCATTAGTAAACATCCGCTGCAAATTTTAATAGTTTACCCCTTTTTGAAACGTCTTCTTTCTGCTCTATCCTCCCAGAGATCGCCTGGCTAATCGATTTTCCTGATCTTTTTCTATATGAAAAGATTATCTAAATTGAAAAAGTTGGAATTAAAATTAATTTTATCTCGGTTTACACTAATTGTGCACTAGATAAATATTTCTTTATATCTATGCGTTTTAATCTCTTATGATTTGTTAGAACAAAGTTATGTTTCGACAACCTTTCATAGGTAGGTGAAGGTTTTTTTGCTTTGAGTTTAGCACTTGCAGCTGCAGACAACTAATTAAAACAAGAAAGCTAAACTACCTTCTAAAATCCATTTAAAAACCTATTCAGCCTTTGAACTCCAACTGAAAAGAATTGACACATTACCGCGGACTAGGACTTAGTTTTCCTATGACCTATGGCGCCATATCAATTTACGACGATGCTTATTCCTGTGGGAATAAGCATTGAATTGCTTGAAGAGACACTTTCTTGCTTCCGACGCCGCCAGGCGATTATCGATATCCTGCTTAAGTAAAACAGCTGCACTGTTGAATGCTGAATGTTCAATAAGCTTGTATTTTTCAAACGAAGATAGCAACTAAAAAATTGGGAGAGATCGCGTCAATTATTTCAATGGGGTTGCCGCATTGCATTTCCTTTCCTTGCATGAAAATCATGTCAGGCAGCCATAACATTTGTCTTTTACGGAAAATTTGAATTGTGGAGAACGTGACTTACTGATACTTACTGATATCCGGTAAAAGTCAGAGCTAGTTAGAAATCAGCCCCCATGTTCCTGTTTAAGCCACAGTCGTTCGAAATTCATCCGGAATTATTTCCAGTCCCTGAACGTGGTCCGATTTTTAATATCTTGGCGGATAACTTGTAAAAGATGGTGACTAATTAGTAAACAGAGGAAACAATTGCCTGAAGTTTGCATTGTCAAAAAAGCAACAGTCTTCAATTTTAGAATGTTTTTTTTGTGGGATTATTTAATATAAATTTTTGTTATTGAAATATTTGAATTTTTTGCTCTTTACTAGGATTTCATTTCAATTTAATCATCTACTGAAACGAATAAGTGAAAAATTTTACAGCGATGCATACTTCAGACCCCTGAAGAAACGCAGTTTGGGTATACGACGTTCTTTATAGTTTTGTTCCTTAAGGCAGCAGTCTGCTTTACAGGCTTCGAAAAATCGATTATTTTTTTTTGTCTTAAATCTATTCCAAAACTATCCAAGAATATGTCTTCAAAATTTCAGAGGCCAATTCGACATATTCGACACTGCTACCGCATTATTGAATTCGTATCGGTGTTTCTCGCCATTTCGGAAATCGTAATTTGCAGATCATGCAACCAAAAATTAACGTTTGCAGAAAGCGGTCATCGAGGCCTAGGATTTAAAATTGTTGTCCAGTGTATGTGTGGTGGACGCGAAATCCAGTCAGGACCATTGATAAATACCGGCTACGAAATCAACCGACGAATTGTTTTTGTTATGAGGCTCCTTGGTATCGGACGAGAAGGGATAAACGTATTCTGCGGCCTTATGGATATGTCTGCAGGTTTTGCAAAATCTACTTATCAACAAATCGTTCAGCATCTGTACGCAGCGTCGAAGACAATGTTCGAGAGCACCTGCGAAAAAGCCGTCAAGGAAGAAAAAGAAAAAAACGTTGAACATGGAAGATCTGCGAATCATTTGAAGGTTTCGGGCGATGGATCATGGAAAAAGCGCGGTTATACTTCCTTGTACGGTGTAACAACGCTCATCGGATACTACAGTGGCAAAGTAATCGATCTCATTGTAAAAAGTGGTTATTGTCATTCGTGTGCCATAAATAAAAATACTTTGGACGAAGATGCATTTGAGGAGTGGTATGAGAATCATAAAGACTCATGCTCCTCAAATCATACAGGTTCGGCAGGGAAGATGGAGGTAGATTCCATAACAGAGATGTTTTCGAGATCCTTCGAAAAATTTGGAGTTATGTACAGTAATTATATCGGCGATGGCGACTTCAAAACTTTTACTGGAATCTTAAATAGCAATCCTTACGGGGACGAGTGTACAGTGACGAAAAATGAATGTGTTAGACACGTGCAAAAGCGTATGGGTACACGTTTACGGAATAAAATAAAAACCGAGAAACTTGGAGGAAAGAAGGGGCTAACGGGGAGTGTCATAAAGAAATTGACGATTTACTACGGTCTGGCAATTCGTCGAAATATGAACTCAGTAGAAGGTATGAAGAGAGCAATTATGGCAACATTAGATCACTACTGTTCCACCGATGAAAATCCTCGGCATGAAAATTGTCCAGAAGGCGCGGAGAGTTGTTGCGAATGGCGCAAGTCTCAAGCGGCGAATAATCTGGCATCTTTTAAACACCCGACAACATTGATCAATGAAAATGTAGACAAGCACATTCGTCCAATTTACGAAGATCTGTCAAGTGACGATTTATTGACGCGGTGCTTAGGCAGACACACTCAAAATTCAAACGAAGCGTTCAATTCAATTGTGTGGCGCCTAAATCCGAAACACTTAAATTCCGGCTATAAAATCGTCGAAATAGCAGCAACTATGGCTATAGGCATTTTCAACGAGGGTTATTTAGCTGTGCTTTTAACCATGCAGCTCCTCAATATCATCATCGGGCAGTAGTGCAAAAATTTTGCTGACACCGTCGATGCTGAGCGCATAACGCGGGAGAATCAGCGCGCATCATTTTGCAGCAAAGAGGCTCGTACAGCTCGAAGATCCGAAAGCCTCCGCCAAAACGAGTTTTTTTGAAGAAGAGGAAGGGTTATTGTATGGCCCGGGGATAGCTGATTAACATCTAATTAGTGTAAGTATCCAAAAACTTATATTTTTTCATACCGAAAACTTTGAAGCGCGTTTTCTCGAGTTTTCATTTTCACAAGTCTTAGAAAACTGCGCCGGCGATAGCAAGAAGAATATATGTCCGATCGAAAAAAATCAAAATGATCTAGCTTTAGTATTAAATTATCTTCTATTTGAACTAAAAAAGTTGGACCAAAGTATTATTTAAACTACTTGCTTTGCAACTTGAAGTGAATTTAATTTTTTTTTCAAACTTAGATAGAATTAGGAATTTCATAACTTCTTCGGTATTTTTTTAGGTCATATAGAAAAGAAACTTATATAAATTAAAAAAAAATTTGGTTCGACTCTTTCAGATGCATCGCACGACCTCCTTCACCCGCGCCGATTGACAAGTGCAGACTCCAGCTGCCCCAGAAAAATGCTTACAACTTCGAAAAATGTCAATATTTTTTAATAATAAAAATTGTTTTTTAAAGCTTAAATATGAGACACTATCGTCTCAAAAGTTCGTTTACCGCAATAATTTCCTTCCCTTTCAAAAAAATTGCTGGAAAAACGTTTTTTTCTCGACTTCTAAAGCAGACTACTGCCTTAAGCACAAATGTATCCTGAAGTCATCAAACTTCCAAGTCTACAAAGCCTGTGTTATGTGATAAATGTATGGGCTGGACCTTTGCAAAGATCGTCGCAAAAACGTATTTGTAAGTCAAGGGGAATAAGTCGGATTATAGTAGCAAAAAAGAAGGAAATACAAAAAAGGAACATTTTAACGAGCGCGAGGTCTTCCAAGATTGTAAAACGAAAGAAGCTGCTATGTGATGGCGCTGCACAGCAGATAGATGAAAAGCGAACACAGAGGATAGATATTCGCAAGAATGGCTGAGAGACTCTACTATTTGGACTCAATTGACGAAGATATTTTCTGTTTGAAACTTGTAGGCCAAAGCCTGAAACTATTAGCTCCATCCTATAAGGGAGACCAAGACCCTCTATAGTTCGATTTCTCGTAAATGATTCACATAACATATCATCTTCCGTGAGCTCGTTTGTTTCCAAAACATTTTGTGAAGAATTTTAATGAATTTACTGTATCTGTTTTGTTTCTCATTACCTTAGACATCAGTGTCGGTTAGGAGATCCCACTGACTGTACTCCTACTTGTCAATATCTGTTGGAGATGAATGTGAATAAATTGTCGAAATCAACGTTTTCAAACCAACGTCTTGTAATTCGATCTTCGTAGCTCTATGAATTCCTAAAGACCAAGAGCTTCATAATGGGCTCATATCCTCTTCTCTTGTTTAAACTTTTTGAATCCACTCGCTAAAACGAACATTTTCTACATCATCTTTTGAAAAGCAAATAGCTTTTCAAAGTCGATGATGTATTCCGGATTTTCTTAACATTTCTACGTGAAATAACTAATTTATTTTGATGATTTCAATGGACAAGGACTGACAAATCGGCAACGGATACATCGACTTTCAGCTGACTTGTGGGCAACGAAGTGAAATCCAGCGCAGCAAGACGGCGCTGTTCAGTCTGTGCTAATGTTCTGTTCAGGAATAGAAAGTGATGCTCTGAGCAAGGAACTTAAAGAAACCGACGGGCGTAAGATCAGTGAAGAGGGGCATAGCAAGCGCATACTGAACAGTGTCTGAGTCGGCGATAGTATGATTAGACTTTAATGCGAGAACACACAGAAGAATCTACTAGCGCCAAATGAGAACAATAGGGACGCTCTGGATCACGAGGACAGAACTTACACAATCAAGAATTTTTAAATAATCCGGCAGACGGAATGGCTTATTGACAAATTGAAGCCATGGCTCGTCGGGAAACCGTGATGAGAACTAACTAGGCGGGCATGTACGTTTTCAGTGTTTCACTGCGTGAGACTGGTAAAGAACGACTTTCTGTCTCTATATTTTGCACCGAGAATATGTCTATGTCTGTCATACATTCTTTTGATAATGGTGACAAAATAGTCAGCATAGTGATCTCCTTGAAAGAATGGGCAAGATCCCTCCGGGAATTCTGGTCTTAGAGATGCTAGCTTTGTTTTACAAGTGAAACTTTGCGACCTATCTCATTCGGACTGCGCTTTAACCTTAACAGGAAATCTTTGATCGAGAGATCGATGGTGTGAGATGGTCTCTCTCCAATTAATTCTTCTTTCTAGCTCCGCTCCAAAGTAGGATTGTTGTATTCCTTCGTTTTTTCTTCCGCTTCTTCCGTTAAAAGTGCGATGTTGTTGTGTTCTGGCGTAACTTATGAAATGGTTTCAAACAGGGCTCTTAGGTTGGAAAGGGAGTTGTTTAATTGGAGTCGTAAACTCAGGGCATAAATTACCATTATCTCCTTTCCACAAAAAAGTCTGTTTACGATTTGCTGCTATCATTCTTACTGCCTTTAGCAAATTTGTTATTTAGCAACATTGTTTTGTATACGTTTAGCTTTCTAGAGACCTCTTATCTCATTCAGTTCGGAAGAGACAGCAATCAAATTTTTGATATAATAGGAAAGAACACTTGAATGAAATGATTGTCGTAGACATAGATTAAAACCGATAGAAGTCTACGAAATTCTATACCTTTCATAATAAGTTGAGTTAGGTAGGTAGCTGCATGCAAATACTGAGCCCTTTCTGCATTCTGTGAAAGTGGGTTCATGACTAATTTGTCCAATCTGCATTCCTTGAACATAGCATGAAGTATGCTCGCTTATCACTGACCAGTGAAATCAGCAACGGGTCGGTTGACTTTGTCTTGGTGAATTTTCCTCTGAATAGTAAAAAATTCACGGGGAAGCTTGCGATTGGTCTATATATGTTTGCTAAATAAGAAAGTGATGAATATATAAATAAAATAAACAAACTATGGAAAAAAGCTGAAAAAAGTGTTTGGAATAAAGCTGGACAACGAAAGAGTTAAAAAGTACCTAACAACTTACTATTAAATGATCAAGCTTAACCGAAGTTCAATCGCAATTTATCATTTTGATTTTTTTTTCAGAGATGTCTTCACCTAGCGCTGGCAAAAGGCGTATGGACAACGATGTGATTAAGCTCATCGAAAGTAAACATGAAGTGACAATCTTGGGTGGACTAAATGAATTTCATGTGAAATTTTTCGGACCACAAGGCACACCGTATGAAGGCGGAGTGTGGAAAGTGCGTGTCTATTTGCCCGACAATTATCCATTCAAGTCACCTAGTATAGGATTTGTAAATAAAATCTACCATCCAAATATCGATGAATCGTCGGGGACAGTGTGTTTAGATGTGATCAATCAAGCATGGACAGCACTCTATGACCTATCAAACATTTTCGAATCATTTCTGCCACAACTTTTAACATATCCGAATCCAGTAGATCCTTTAAATCGTGACGCCGCGGCGCTGTATCTCCACGAGCCGGAGGAGTATAAAAAGAAAGTAGCCGAATATGTGCAAAGATACGCTACGGAAAAGGCCCTTCGCGCAGCCGCACAACAAGATCGGGAAAGTTCCGATAGTGAGTCGAGTATGTCGCAATTTAGTGAAGATGAAGCTGGCGATATGGAATTATAATATCGGCTTTTAATTACGATTTTAATTTGATTTACTTCGTTTTAATTTTATATATATAATATAAATATATATGATATAAATATTAAATAATAATATTGTAATTTACTTGATAGCATATATATATTTTTTTCTAATTAATAATTGAGGAATCGAGTCGCAGTCCAGAGCTCAGTACATTCAATGTAGACGGGAATTGAACGTTTCGGTTAAGAAAAGTACGTTGAATATCCTTGGAGCGATTTGTTTGTTTACGTACATCATCTCATATTTGCCGGCGTAATAATAAAACGGTTATAGTGTGAAGAAATACTTGATTTGTACAAGTTGATAAAGTAATGGATTGTTGGTATGGTGTTGAAATGATGAGTAGACAGTTTTGTGGGTATTTCGTAGAAATCTTGAATGGCCAAAGTTTTGCATCGTTTTGACCAGCTGCAATGAATACAGAAAGCAATAACCGGGAATATGAACACAATACTGTCGAAGGCTATTCATATTCCGAACTAGTGTATAAATATGATTTATATAATTAATTGTTCTCAATTGCAAACGTAGTATAGTTGTAGGAACGATAGAAGCTTTTTATAAGAATTAAATTTGTTTGAGAGTGACACTAACTAATGGTCAAGAGGCTTTTCTAATGTACTAGCAACACAAGCTAATGCGCATATCTCATTTATTGATTTGCGTGTAAACTTGTTTAAGTGTTCGATTTCTAGAATATCTCACTGTAAATCTTTTTGTATAATCGTACTCTGAATACTTTACTAATCATTAAATTTTTAACCAGATTACATATTCCAAATTTTGTCTACTCATTTGCATATACCATGCGTTATGGCATTGAAAAATGACGATCACGACCATACTAGAATTATTGTATTGTTCATGTAAAACTAACAATAAGGTTTAAGTTAAACAATCATTATGGTACGAAACAATTATGTGCTAAAATTAAAGTTTAGTCAATGATTGCACAGCAAGCCGTTATAAACAATTTCATAACATTACAACAGATTTATTTATTTAACGATATGAATCAGTTCATTTGAAAAACACCACTTGTAATTGGATAAGGAAAGCTTAAGGCAGTAGCAATTCTTTTGGGTAAAAAAATCACAAATACAAAACAAATGTCATGTTTAAAATAAGCGGGAGTTATTTTCGATACATTATAAGGAAAAAAAATAAGAAAGAAATAAGTGAAGCGGTAATAAAATTTGAATGTAATTTTAATAAAATACTGAGTTTGATTTTCCCTAAAAGGCTAATTGATTTTGATCCAATGTTTGACCGGATCTGTAGATACTTTGGCAGATATTCATTGCCATATTTGATGGGCGCTCGAAGGCGAGGGACCCGTGAACGTGCTTTTTTTCAAATGATGAGGTTTTTTTATATATTTCGATTGTTTTCGTAACATATCTATTTTAAATTGACCATTCCAATCGTTATCTCGCAGTCATTTTCGAATAAATTCTGTTGATCATTAATACAATCCTACCAATATTGAATCGAAATGATGTGAACCAGTTGAATTCATTTTAGACTATAAAACAACGTCCTCATTATTACCGTTTTGGAAGCGAAGATCTCTAGGGCCCTGAATTGTAAACCACACATGAACACAATGTTGTGAATTGATGTGGGCAGCAAATAGAAAAGAACACGTAAAAATTGTTGTTCGGGCGTTACGAATAAAGAAAATGTATTTGAAAAATAAAAAAATGTAAACGAAGATCAGAAGAATAAAAATACGAGTAAAGTCTACAACTGTACAACTACAAAGTCTCCTCATTCAAAGTATATATGCGTCAAGACTAGAGTGAGGTAACGATAGTTTTCCCACCGAACGTACAAAAAGCCAGTTATCACATAGGAAAGGATCACCGATAGATCGTTTCGTTCTTACGTTTTTTTAAGAGTATGGATTACGGATCAAACGGAATCCATAGAACGCCAAGTGGATTGGTTAACAAACAGTTCCGTGAATAGTATCGTCCTAACTCAAATACGCATCTAGAGCGTTCAACAGAGATTGCAGTATTGCCATTGTCTTGATTTGATTGTCAGCTTTGAGTTTATCAACAAGCCATGGTACTTAGCTCATAGTTTTGGTTCTCCTAATGTATCCTCGACTATGGTTGTTCTTACTCTAGGGTTCCTCTTCTTTGCCAGGAAGACCACTTCAGTGTTCTCTGGCGCTAGGCTTTATCCGGAGCATTAATGCTTTTAGCCTGAATTGCGTTTAATAAACTGTGTGGCACCTGTGACGCACTCCTGCCGCAGTGCGAGTGTAAGAAGTCCTTCGTAGGAGACGTTGTAGAAGTCTAAGTCTAAGAAGGATCCTTGCAACACATTTGATGTGAGAAGGGTCTTCCATTGGATAGTACCGATTCACCCCCGTCGGATATTCTGGTATTTGGAATGTGTTTTCCAAGGCATCCTGAATAAACGTCCATCTACCGGAGTAAAACTTACCTCTGATGTTCAACGCCACTAGGAGGACTACTTGCTTCCACTAGGAGGACTATGACTACTTGCTCTGAAACCGTATTGTTGAGTAGGAGTGACCCCAGCGGTATGTAAAGCGTCAGTGTGTCTTTCTTTCATGGTTTTCTCAAGCACTGTCCCAGCCGGAGCGTATCTACAGCGGGAGGGTATCTAAACACATCTTTAGAAACGCATCGCTTACCACCATCAGATTTGAATCCATAAAAGATCTTTCCAAAATCTCCAAGCGGAAACTCAAAATCAAGCGGAACTTCTCGACGATATGAGAAAAGAGAGGGAAATGGAATAGATAACCCTAATGGAAGCAACATACTGAACTGACGAGAGACAGAAGCGGCGCAAGGTTCCACTTGTTAGAGTGGAATCGAAATGGGTCCAAGCGTGTTTATCTCTAGTTTTTTTTCCTTTGTTGATTATGATAAAGACGTCTGAAAATTTACATGTTACTGTATTTGTAATGAGCTACGATGAGCGGTTTCTTTGGGGATATGTTTATATGAAGAGTTTTATAATGTCACCATAGTGTAAGTGCAGAACAGCTTGAACGCTCACGGGCGACTTCTGATAGAGATAGAACAAGCAATAAACAATTTCTAATTGTGTTGCATTTTTACAATTGGTCTTGTTTTTTAATGAGCATAAAACAATCGCTTTAAATCGGGACTAAATTGGAAATGTTATCGATGTTTTGTTAGAATGCTATGGTTATCGCCTTGAAGCAGTTTTCAATGCCCGATGTGTTGCATATGTGGTGTAACATATGTCGAAGGTTACGTTGGTTTTTGCATGCGTTATTTGAGCCATGGCGTAACTGCTAAAAAGTGCTCACTCTACGAAGGAGCATCACAAAGAAGAACCCATATCGCCAATAAAGCGAGCTTTGCAAGAGAGAGAGCTTCTTAATTAAACGTCGAAGATGAGTGGAGAAATGGTGTTGCCTAGCTTTCTGAGATGAAATTTATGTGTATGTAATATATAATTTATGGGAATGTTAATGTGTATACATCTCCACCTTCAATTTTATATCCCACCAGCAACACGCTTTGCTAGCAAATAGCGAAGCATCATGGAAATTAGAGTTAAATACACTTAGTTCGGTAGGTCGTTCAAAGTCTTAGCGCTTGTTAGTGACTACGCAATCATTCGAATAAGCATTTCGTGTATTACCTTTCAGATATCTTCCATCATTGTGGTCGCGTCGATTTCAGGAGAATGCCTGCAGCGGCGTATCGAGAGTTATTGAAGGGCTGTGAGATTTCTTGTGAAAATGAAGTTCATCCGTCTTTATATGCCACTCACAATTCTTTGCATGTAGTTTCCCTGAATTTATATGAATCTTGCCTGCCATCTTGGTTTCTGTAGTTCAGCTTAATAGTTCGGGACTTTAATAAGCACCGTTTTAATGTTGTTCATACTTGATGATTTCGATATCGGATTCTTTAAGGATATTTCGATTACTGTGTGTATTTTCCCGTGTGCAGTACTTCCAAACTATTCTTTAATTATTGATTTTCAATTGAGAATGCTATATTTTGTTTTATTTCGATAAATATCTATTTCGGGAGTAAGTGGCTCCCTTCTTCAATGTCAATAATTTTTTTTGAATATGCTCCAACATCCAAATCAGCAAAGCAGCTGCTGCAAAACTTTGAACAAATGGGGATTCTTACCAACAAATACTCCGCAAAGAAATGATTGAAAAGCTAATTAAGAATGAATGAATGACAAAATGAGGACAAAATTGTGTCTTTTGACGTCAAGGCCCTGCTCCCTAGCGTACCTGTCAAGCAAGCTCTCGCGCGCTAAGCAAATCAGCTGATTTTAAAAGCATAATTAGTGGAAAATCAACAAATAAAGGACAGATCTTTCAAAATTTGGTCTTTAGCGCAACCCAGTCCACGATGTCCTACACAAATGGATTCATCTTTTGCACATAGATTTCGGTTTTGTCTTGTTTATTGTCAATCAACATTTTTTCTGCTGGGTAGTATGCAGTGCAGGTTTTTATCGGGGAAAGGGCATTTCTATTTGAAGGTGTTGTTTTGGCAGAAAAATTCACTACAGAACTTAGGCTTCGAGGAAGGTTAAAGCTATCTCTGGTAAGAATGATAATCGTCGATAGGAATTGATGATGCGCATTTGAAAACGGTATCTTAATTTTGTAACCTTTTGTTGCTTTGTAGTTCGCTGCGACCTAGGATCTGTATAGCTACCATGCAGTGTTGGTTTCTATCCAAAGAAGGAAATTTTTTGAGTTTATTTTGCAGAAGAAATGCCTTTCCTCCAAAAAGGAAATTATATTTAATTACAGTCTATCTAGAGCAAAATGCATGATTGAAAATTCATCGGGCATCCTTGCTTCAAGTTTTCTTTTGAGTAATCTTTTTTTAAGTATTCTCCTCGAATTCTTTTACATAAAATCAATTAGCATAATTGAAAAACGTCGAAAAGAATATTATCCGCGTGCTATTGACACAATCAATAATAACAAAAAATTCTTTGGCAGGAAAACGAGGAAGTGTAGATATTTAAAACATAAGTACTGGAGAAATTCAATTGGAAGTCTGCAAAATGGACAACCGAGAGTTAACGAAGTCAACCAACTCTATCCAGAAAGTCAACTGAAATTGCTGAAAAACAAGAAGAAAATTTCCTTATTAGACTGATGATATCCTGATTAGACTGACTGATATTTCCTTATTAGATGATGAGCAGTTCCTTGGAAATCTTTATATGTAAACAAAAACACTTAATACTTTTCATGATAATATGCATTTGAGTCAGACTTAGCCTTTATTATAGCATACATAGCCTAGTTAATTTTAATTACTAATTGTTCTATGTCATATATTATCAAAATTTATAAAATTGAGTACCAGCGAATAAATCTTGTGTATCTTTATAAACACAAGTTTTTTTCAATTCCTGTGGTATTATTTTGACACCTGAAGGTTTCTAAACACCTGCAGGTTGGTTGCTAGCTTCATGAATCAAAGGAACCTCCTTAGAAGTAATGACAGGGGATAGAATGTTAATAGGCGGACTAGGAATACTTATTGTCCTACCAAATGGTGAAGAAAAAAGAGAGTATTAAAGAAAAGGTGTAGAGGTTCTTGATGAAAAAAGGAAGGGGAAGGAGTTCGAACGGAACGTAGTAGCGTTGAATTTTGAGATGAACAAAAAGAAGTAGGAGTTTGAACGGCATGCAGTGTCAATTGTTTCAGCTGGGCTGAAACTAAAATATCTTCAATTGGCTTTTAGTAAGAAGAAGGTAAGAGGCCGCCTAGCTTACTGCATAAATAATGACCCGCAGGGCGGGAATCTTGTTGCAACGAACCTTCTCCCTATTGCTGGGTTCAAGATTCGATTTCAGTGATTCTGACGGGGCTTTGTCGATCCCTCGATCCTGAGTTTAGTTAAAAACATTAGAAATAAGTTTTTAGTTAAAAGCATAGCGGCCAAGCGCGTATAGCGCGGGTAGGTCTCGCCTCTTAAATCGCCTCTTTTTTTTCCTCTTCCTACAGACTAGTAAGTGGTATCGGCATGGTGCTGCACACATCAGCCAGCGTTTTCGATCTCAGTGCGCTTAGGCTGCTTTTCTGTGTGCCCCTATGGGGTCACTGTAATGCGATGATATTTGGTCTTTGTGACCTCGTTAGTTTGTTAGTGAATATTGTTCGGTTCGTTCATGGGTTTACCCATTTGGGGAAGTTGTGGTTATTATGAACTTGGTAGGAATTGAGTAAAGGATGCTCACAGCTCTGCCTTGGCTTTCTCCAGGAATTTGCCCAGCTGCCAGATATAATGTTTTTTATTAGAATTGAAAATCTTGTCTATTGAGGATACTTCTTTAAACAGTGAAAATTTATTTCTTAAATTATCAAAGTACGAGCATTTGAAGATTCGAATAAGAGGTTGCTTTTTAGCCAAGGGCAATATTTTAAGTATTTTCTATTTTCCTTGTACTCCGTGATTCATTCGTCATTTACTTTTTCATGGATTAACTTTAACGTGTCGTCCCATTCTGTATAGTTGGGAACATCCTTGCCTTCAATAATGGCTTTTTTGGCCGCAGTATCAGTTTGACTGAAGCTAGTCCATTCACAGATTCCTGGATTCCAGTAGAAGATGTATTTTCTGTTGCTGAAGTCACTGAAGTGTTTCCTCATTTTGGAAGGTTAGTTAACGTTTTTATTGTAGGCTATTTCTTGGATGCAGTGTTGTGAGTCTGTCAAGATGATGATATTTTTAGCATTGTCCGTGGTATGTTCCATAATGGCTAGGTATGTTGCTATAATTTCTCCATTATTAACTGAAGGTATGTTGTTAAGATTGTAGGGATTAGTTGTTCCAGTGTTAACGTGACGAATAGCACATCCTGTGCCAAAGGGATTTTTGGCTGCATCCGTGCAGAAGACTTCATGCGTGTCTATTAATGAGTCCACTATTAAAGAAAAGTAAAGTAAAGAAGTCGTAATATCATTGTAATTGATAAGGGGCATGTTGTGACTGAAGTTATTGTCGAAGTTGTTGAGTTGAAATAAGAATTTTTTTGGAGATGTGTTAATTTCTCCCCAGCACGTGTTGTTTATGAGGTCTTGGAATTTTCTATGTGTTAATGTATAGTTAGAACTGACGTTTTCAGAAAGTAGTTTTCTGAATTCGCTTTCGTGGAGGTTTTTAAGTATTTCTTTCGCTATAAGAAGGCAAGCTCTCGATTTAGATGTGGGTTCTTTGGATACAGCTAGCGTGGTTGTGTTAGAGGCTTTTGGGGGGATTTCTAGGCATCTTTTTAGTGTGGCGGCTTTGTTAGAGTCTATCTTCTTAAACAGGGATTGCGGAGTATCTGCCATTTTCCCTAAATTGGCCTCGAGCTGTGGTCTTATTATGCTCTGAATGTGTTAATTGCCTTAGGGGGACTTAAGTTTAAGTAAGGACTGTTTGGGGCTTGACAGTTTCTTGATAATCTGTTTGTAGATTTCCGCTTTAGTTTGAGTTTTCTCTATCTGGTCTCTTATATTACCTTTGTTGTTGATTGCACGCCCTAAAAATGTGAAGTTATTTACACACTTGATATTGGTTCCATTAAGTTGAAAGTATTGTTGAGGTTTATTATTCGCATATAAATGAATGGTTGAGGTTTTATTTATATTTTTGTTATTTTTTTAGCATGTTCTGTTAGTACAAAAAGCTATTTTGTAAGTTGAGGAAGGTTTCTGAAGTGTTTCGCCTTTGTCAATTAGGGTGAAGTCGTCCACATACTGGAGCAGCGTTGTTTTTTCGTTGGTGATGTTGTGTAGTTTATGCGTGTAAATGTTGAACAGGATTGGGCTTAAGACATCCCCTTGTGGTAGTCCGTTTTCCAATTCTATTGTACTGCCATCTATCGTGAGGATTCTCAATTTCAAGAAGTTATGTATCCAATTGATGTAGTGAGCGTCAATGTTGAAATTATTAAGGGGAAGGTAAGGTTAATTCGTACGAAACAAGGCATGTTTTTGTGAATTTTTCGTGACGACACAGTTAAAATCTCTTTATTAAAACCAATAGTACAATAGACATTTGAAGAATATTGTATAAAATTTTCACGAAGAAATATTAAAAAACACGGCAATGGCAGCAATTATTCGGACGTGTCTCGGAAAAAAGTAGAATCGCGGTGCCCCTCATAACTTGGTACTGGATTATCTGAAATCAAAAAGTTAACGTTTATTCGTTAGATAATAGTTTTCCCCAGGTAACGCTGGGAGGGTTTTTCGAAATTTTAATTTTTTACTTTTTTGGAACAGTTTAAAGGGAAAAACGCGATTTTTTGCTAAAAAAATCGGCTAATTTGTTATTGTAAAATAAAAATTATTAACAAATTTGAAAAAAACTCTCCAGCGTTACCTCATAAATTATGTACAAAAATAGTGTTCAAAATTTCAAAAGGATCGGTGCAGTAGTTTTGAAGTTAGGAGGGGCACCGACTTTGAAAACGTGAGTTTTGGGGAAAACGCTTCAAAGTTTTGAACACTAAAAAATCTGGTATAAAACGTTCATAAGCAAATTTTATCGGCTTACCTCACACTGAATCATCAATGCCAGGTCCATAAAGGATGTTGCTATCATCCATGATGTCTAAAGCACCTTTTTGCTCCTGTCTACGACGAATCCTGCCTTCTTTAATTTGTCTCTCAGCTTCCTGCTCTGCTTGGCTTATACGTATGGAGTCAGTTGATCGCGCCCAGTCATGAGCACTTGATCCACTACGGATTCCCATGTCTTGCATGAAGGTTAGTAAAGCAAAAGAACCTTCATTGAAGACACTGGCTGCCACATACGCTGCAATTTCAACGATGACAGAGGTTCCACCCAAGTGCTTTGGTGAGATTTTCCAAATAAGTTGGTTTAAACTCTCATTGTTGTTCTGCGTGAAGCCTCCGACACATCGCTCCAGGAGGGCATCTTTGCTCAGATCTTCATAAATAGGCTTGATGGCATTCAAAACATCCACAGGAAGAGCACAGTACGTGTGTTTGAACGAATCCAATGCATTAGCAGCTGCAGCTTTTTGCCATTCGCACCAGGAGTCCGCGCCGCTCGGGCGTTTTTTATGCTGTGGATTCTCGTCCGTCGAACTGTAGTGAAAAAACGTTGCCCAGATAGCATTCTTCATATTTTCCATGGAATCAGAGTAACGTCTAATAGCCAAACTGTAGTATACCGTCAGTTTATCAATCATTCTGGCCGTAAGCTTCCCTTTACCAGACAGACTCTTTCTTTTGATCTTCTTTCCAGCCTTAGTTTCAATATCTACAACGGTATTTTTGACTATTTTACGTAGACGAGTGCCCATTCTTTTTTGAACATGTCCTACACATTCTTTTTTCGCTATTGAAAAATCATCACCATAAGGTTTAGCATTCACTAACCCGGAGTAAGCTTTAGAGTCACCGTCGCCGATATAGTTGCGATATCGTACACCATTCTTTACCGAACGTTGAAACACGGTTTTTATCGCTTCGACCTCCATATTTCCAGCTGCACCAGTATGATTTGCCCAACACTTTCCAGCACTTACATGGGCTTCATGCCACTCTTCGTATTCGGCAGAGTTTAATTTATGTTCCCAAGTTTTACATTCATGGCAGTATGAACTTTTGACAAAAATGTCAAGAACTTTACCTGTAAAGTAACCGATTAACGAGGTGACGCCGAATAAAGATGAGAAGCCTTTTTTTTCCATGTTCCGTCGCCTGATACAGTGAGTTCGTCGGCATCTTCAGTCTTTTTATCTTCGGCTGTTGCTGCTTTTTCTTCTTTTGTAGCAGATAAAAAAATCGATTCGCTACTTCTCTTACAGTCGAGCACATTTTTTTCACGTAATTATTGTACGTCGGTGTTAATACAAACCTACTAGACAAATCCATCAAGCCGCAGAACTTTTCACAGCCAACTAATCCAAGGCCTAATATCCTCATCACGAAAACAAACCGATAATTAACTTCGAAAATACCAGAGTTTATTCTTGCACTAGACGGAACATTTGTAATCTGTTTACAGCTTTCGCATGACACTTTGATGTTAAATCCAAGACCTTCTTTCTTAGTCGAATGAAAATTTACTTTTCCATCACATTCCACACACTTCACTAGCGTAGCAATTTTTGAAAACACTAATAAAAAATCAATTATCCTATAATTTTTTTCAAGATCCTCCGTAACTTGATTTTCAACGGTTAGCTGACGCGCTTCTTGTTGAAATGCCTTCGTTTTTACGTTTTTGCGGAGGTACAACTTTTCTAGGTCGATATAATCTCAAACCAGCTGATTGTCTATCAGATCTTGTATTTAGGCATTTTAGTAACAATTTAACACAAAAGTTAATGAAAACGGAGCTAAAATGATGCGAAAATAGGAACGCACGTGTACGGCTACTCGATAGAATATTTACTGCTACACTAAATTTTATACTCTACACTGACAAAATATGCAGTACAGGTATAAGGACGTTTGTACTTGAGTCGAAATTTCTATAAATAGAACAGGGCGGTAAGGTTAGGTATTATATAGAGAGCGAAACTTCTGCCAGGTAACAATAGCGCGCTCGGGTCGGGTAGGGATTAAAATCCGACAAGTATAAAAATACTCGTAACTTCGTCAATTTTGCTCCAATCAACTTGAAATTTTGACACAATATTCTTAACATATTATGCATTCAAATAAAAAAATAAACCAAAAATGCAAAAAAAATTTTTTAATACCTTACCTTCCCCTTAAGAGCTTTGACTAGGGAGTTCATGTCTACTTTTTCATGTGCATTGGCAATGTCGCATGTTATGGCTATGAATTTGTTTTGTCTACTTCTTGAAGGTATATGGAGTAGTTTATTTATGCATAGATTGACTGATTTACCTTCCCTGTATGCAAAGCTGTTGTCACTTAGTAGTTTCCTTTCTTCAATGAAAGTGTTGATTCTGATTATAATAAGATTTTTGATGATTTTTAGTGGTACGCTGAGGAGAGAAATTGGGTGATAGCTTTCCATAAGGTATGGCGGCTTGTCTCTTTTTGGTACAGGAACGATCCTGATTCTTCTGACGGAGAATGGTATTGGGTTATTTTTGAAATGTTTGTTGATTGATGCTAGAGGAGCTTCTTAATTTTCCTTGTTGAGACATTGGATAGTGCTGTACTCTATTTTATCTGGACCTGGTGATGTTTTTGTGGAGTGAGTTTTTAGGATTTTCTCGAGTTCCTGTAACGTGAAGACTTTAGGAGACACAGTGGCTGAGTTTGAACATGGGTTGCATGGATTCGTAGTTGTGGTGTGTTTATTTTTAATCATTTCTAGGAGTTTAAAGTTGTTGTTGGGATCCCATTGTGATTTTGCTGTGAAAATTGTATTTGATTTGATGTTTTTGATGAGTTTCCAAAAATTTTTGTTACTTGGATTTTGGTTAAGCTCTTTGAATTTGTTTTCCCCACATTTTATTTTTTTCCAATTTTACAGCTTCTTTTCATTTCATGTTAATTTTCCATAGCTTTTCATATTTCTTGGAATTCTTCAGTTTGACAAAGTTTCTCCAACATTTTTGTTTGGCCTTCCATAGTTTTCTAAGTTCTTTTTTCCACCATGGTTTAGGAAAGTATTTGACCAATGCGTTGTTGATTGTGTTGTTTATAATGACCCGGTTTATGTGGTGAAGGGTCTTATCAAGGTCTTCCGATAGGACAATATTATCGAGTTGTTCTTTTACTTTTTTCCTGTTGGTGGAGTAAAAGTTGTTTGAGATTAGGTGGCTTATGTTGATTTCGAAGATGATGGAACTATGTTCGCTTTTTGAGATTTTCATTTTAGCGTATCTCCAATTGCTGTTCTCATTCTTAAAATTGGTAAAAGTGATGTTAATACTCAATTTGTGTGTCTTTCCGTTTGAGTGTATCCTGTAGAAAGTTGTGACTCCAGAGTTGAGAATATGTAATCTGTGGCTGTAGATTATATCTTTGAGTGTTTGGCCCTTGGGACAACAGAAGGAGTCTCCCCACATGCTGTGTCTGGAATTCATATCAGCTCCAATGATCAGTGGCTCAGCTCCAATTAGTAGTTTCCTGTAGGTGCGTTTTTGATAGTTTTTAATAGCTGAGTTATCAGCCTTTCCACATCGCTGGTTTAATCGCAGATGGCAGATGGATGATTGTATACTGGAGAATCTTTTTTGTAACTTGATGTCTGTTCTTTTTGAGAACCTGAATGTGGTTTGTTTACATACGAGGTTCTATTTCTGGTGCTAGTTTCTTTTGGGTAGGTCGCTGCTATTTTTGCGTAAGAGTTCTTGAGTATTGCTTTATTAATATTCGCATTGTTCCTAAAATTAGCATTTAGTTTGCTGTTAAGCAATGGGAATGCGTCATCAGTTAACTCATTATCTTTAAGAATGTGAAATTGATTGTTGTATAGGACAGTTTTAGCCTCTTTAAGAGAAATATTTTTGATAGAGCTAATTCTTAATTCCTCTTCGGTTCTTATCCATTTAGGACAGGTCTTATTTGTTACCGTGTGATCATTTGATCCGCATAGGAAACATAGAATCTCAGTGCAAGTGTTGTTACATTCTGGTTTGGCACACTTATTGCATCTTGGCAAGTTCTCTCTGCAGTGAGTTTGTGTGTGGCCTAGTACATTTGCTGCATGGCCTTGGTCTATAGTAGAAGTATTCGACCTGAGTAGTTGTGTAGCCGAACCAGATTGCATCAGGTAAACCATCTCCAGAGAAGGTGATTTTGATGGATTTGGTGGGTACGAGCTTATCAGGGTTTTCTGTGTCCCTGCGTTTTAATTTATAAGCTTCTAATATTTTAATTTTGTCGATTTGGTTACCTATCTTGTTACATGCAAATGCTTCCGTTTTTAATTCTTCCTCAGTAATTTCATGTGGAATGTTACGTATGACGCCGTACCTTACAAGAAAGTTATTGGATATGAAAAGATTTAAATGACATTTAGTTTTATTTTCATTTTCAATGGAAAATGGAGTTTGATGTTATTGTATCCTAGATTATTGATGTTCGTAATGTTTTTGATTCCTAATTGTTTGTTAATAGAATAGATGATCAGAGCGTTTAATATTTTCCTTTCTTTGTTTTCATCTAATCTTTCGCAAATCACTGAAAAAATGTTCCTGGGGTCATCCATCAGATACTTATTGACTGCTCTGTTTTGGGGGATGCGCCTGTTTTGTTCTGTCGTGTTGATTTTATGACCACTCTGTTTGCTGTTGTTATCCATATTGCGAGAAATGAATTTTCTCATGTCTTCAAATGAGACTGTTATGCTGTCTGTGGTATCCGTTTGTCTGATTGTGGATGTATTTGCTTCACTTTTTTTGGGGGTTGACTGATCCCCTAGTTGATTTGTTCCAGAGTTGGAATTTGTATTATGTTTTCTGTTATTTTTTGTTAGGTTGTCTAAGTCTTGTCTGGTTTTTAGTGTAGGTTCCCGGGATATGTCAGTTAACTGTCTTCTCCTTTTTGTTCTGGTGAATACTGTAAATTCGTCTATGTCTCCAGGGTCAGGAGGAATGTCCATGTTTTGTAATTCGTCCATATCATCAAAGCTACAAATTACCTTGGCTAGAATAGCTGTTAGCTAGCTATCGGCGTCGTCTCTTTGTTGTTTTTCACTAACAGTTATATTACACTACTCACTAATTACTGTTTGTATTACTTGGAAAAAACACGGAATGAGTGGCAAAGAAACGTCTTGCAACTGTATTTCCTTTTATTCACCTTGGTATAGAACTGATACACTTCCACATTCTACTGAAGTTGGACGAGGAAAAGCGAAATCGCCTCTTAAATATGCATTCATATGAGTTTCATGCATAAGGTCCATAAATAAATGATAGAAAATGAGTCCACGCTGACTTAGGTTAGGTTGTTTGTGGAATGAGGTATGGCCGCAAGGCACAGGTACTCGAAAGCACTGGTTCTTAGATTCCGTATGGTTCCATAAGGTTGCATAAATAATGGCTTCATCTTTTCCTTGAAGCAAATCATTTTGTTTAGCCAGGTGTTGTCCAACGCTTTTGCGTTTCTTTTCTGTGTTTTTGTATATAAAGCTTTCACTTGCTTCCTAAGATAACTAAACATATTTTCATTACAATTCTATCTATATCGTTAAAGTATACTAACTCCTGCTTTCTCTATTGCTTACTCTGATTCAAAATCAATTAAAGATACACCGGTGATATGTGTTTCTTGGTCACGTAGGAATTCTAATTGTTCAAAGTACCAGAAAGATTTACATTGCACCAACTCCTGACCTGGTACTTTATTCAACTTTCTTTAATTCTCGACGAAAAAATGTACGAGCATTTTTTCACTCTTATACGCGAAGTGTCCATATTTGCATGCGTATCAATTTCCTAATATTTTTCCAGGAGTTTTACCCAAGCAATTTTCCTTTGTTATTTCTATCTTTAAGTATATCTGTTTTGACTTCCCATAATTCAGCAAGTTCTCATAAAATTCTGAAAACTCTCTCCAACTTTCATTATTTGGAATTGAAATCATATTTTTACAAGGGTTGATCAATATTCACAATTTCACTATTGACTCTTTACGACGTGCGCTCTAGAAACTCTCGATTCGAAATAATGTTTGCCATGTAAGTTGTCAATATTGCAATAGACGCCACAACAAGGCTGCCAACATTAAGCCCCTCCTACAAAATCACAAATTTTTTATTTCGTTTGAATCGATGGAACAACATAAAATTTCAATCGTCAACATACCTACAGACGATCAACATTGATACCAACATGGCAAATTGATGTCTAAGTTGACTTCCAAGTTGGTCGCCTGTGGGACGCTTAAGCTCACTTTATTGTTAATGTTACCCATGTTGTCTATTTTACTCATTAGTTACACTAGTGCTGAAAACATTGTGCCATTGCTAATGAATGAACGGTGGTAGTGGGGGTTGTTTTAATAGGAGAAGCTCAGGTGTCCTTGTCCCAAATTTGTTTGACAATTTTCTAGCTTTTGATAATTGTTGCTTTCTGGTATGAAGTCGAAGTGTTTAACGTGGACACCTGCCGTTAGGGCCTTATTCCAAAGTGTGCATAGAGGGGAATGAATCAATGCATCAACCAACGCCCACCCATCCAGGTGGGGTACAAGTTTCTACTCCAACACAAGATTCCCGAGACCGAACTTCTAAGCGCTCAATACTACTTTCTACCGACATTCGCAAAACAAAACACCACGCTTTAGCCAGGATAGGTTCCTCATCATGTAGGGGGATGAAAGTAACCTGTCATGAGCGTCCCCTAACCCGTGGTTCTAGTTTAAAACTAAGCACCATTTTGGACCATGTATCCGGCTATGGTGACCCCATTGCCCTCTGGAATGCGTCCTCCAAATTTGTCTTTTCCTGGTCGGCTTTATATAGGAACTGTTGTAGGTTATACTTTTTCTTTACCCTTTACCTTTATAACCAAGTAGTAGGTTGGTGTCGTACATCCATTCCTCATACCGTGTTACAATGCGATGAATGAAACCCTTTCTTCTTTGTCGTTGTAGAATCAGTTCGCACGTTACCAAACGCCGTTCGGTATCCCTCTGTCTCAGTTGATGTCAACAGTTAACTCCTGCGAAAATTCTTCTGGGCTTCGACTTGAATCTTCATCCAACATTTCCCGTAGTTGTGAATCTTGAAACTTTTTCGGTGCCCCTTTACGATCTTTATTAGTCACGTCAAAATCACCATTTTAAGAACGCCGAAACAACTCTCTGCAAGTCGTCGACGAGAAAAAAAACGGTGTTCACGCTTTGAAAGAATGTTGACTACTGCGTTCGGTAGCCTAAGCATACAACTTCCAATTCCAAGAACACTACCACAGCAGAGCTAAAAGGGTATTTGACATCTGTCTACCAACGGCGGAATTTTATTGCCATACTCAATATTTCTAATTTGTTGATGGAGTTGCTTTATGCTTTGTGAACTTGTAAGAAAGTCAATTCAAACTAAAATAATTCATTGCAGGATAGATCAATTTAAAATTTGTATTTCATGATAACCCTAAAGTTCAAATATCGATTTCAATAATCCCGAAACGCATTCCAAACGTGAAATGATTTGCAATCAATATTCCTATGAACAAACATATTACATTACGCTCATAAGTATAGAGTGACTGAATGCGTTCCTGTGACAACAAAAATCAACAATAGTTGACCTAGTCTGCGAATAAGCTTCAACCTCGTACATTTAAAATAAAAGTGGTGTTTTGTTGCGCTTTTTTTCCTTTTAGTGGAAGGAAATAAAAATATAAAACATTTTATTCCCTATAAAAGTGCCCATTTAACTTGTGCAGGAGTTTGTACATAAAGGTTAGTTATATTGTCCATTAAATGGCGCATTTAATTTGATGTCAAGTCATTTGGCCAATTGTTTTTATAGTGCAAAACATTTAGTTCTGCATGAATGCGTCAGGACCTAACACACGTGAAAGTTTGATACACGATTAATGTACATATTTCATGAGCCGAAACGGAAAGTGCGTTCATTGTTTGTGAATCTACATTTCTGATATATTCGTCCTATATGTGTGCTATCCGATTGGTATTTCTATGTCATTCCGATATAATCCTTTCTTTGAAGGTAGCATATGTGGATTTGTTGATGCATTGCAGCAAGTTGTTTTGTTTGGTCAATAAATATGACGGAAGCTCATTTGATGGCATTATTCATTTCTTTGAAGCGATGGTTTCCGGTAGATTTTTACTTGATTGGAAAGGACTTATTCCAATTTATTGATAAAAGATTTGCGATATATCTGAAAATTACGTATTAGGATATTGCAGAGGTGATCTTCAAGTAAACAGAAGAACCCACGCTCATTCTCACGTTCGAATAGTGTATCTATAAGCTGATTAGAGGATACACAATTGCCTCGATTTCCCTTTTGTTTGATACCTCGACTCTCTGATTAGCTGTGAGTATAGATGATATATACTAAAGATGATGAAATGCCTCCATGTGGTATAAACATGTTTATTCATTTCTTTAAGGTTCATTCGTTGGCTCATTCGTTGGAAATGTTTTTTTCTCAGTTAGTAATTGGGGCGTTTTGCTGTAGGTATCGACGAGGGCGGTGCAATAAATATCTGTGTTAGAAATGAAGACACATTTTTCCCAAAAAAGTGCTTCTTATTTTCAACAAAATCCCCTTTTAGAAAGGTATACTTCGTCCAAAGATCCTGCCATTTTTTTTAACCTTCCCAAAAAAATAGGATTTATCGAAGTCTCCAAAATACGCTTCTGTCTCGGAGATGACTACATCGTTTGAGCTAAATTTTTCTCGTGAGCCATTCCTTCATGTTAAGGAACAAAAAAAGACGCAGGGAGTCATAAAGGGTGAATACGGGGTTTCTGAAAACAATTCCCAGTGCAATTCATGCAGTTTAGCGGCGATAACTCCGGATGAATTTGCTGTTGCGTTATCATGGTGAAACATCACCTTTTTTTACGATGTTCGCATCTCAAAAAATCTTCGCCATGACCTTTCGGGCCGATGGGACCGTCTTTGTCTTCTTTGGAGCAGATTCATCGGGAGAAATCCATTGTTTTGATTTGCTTAGTTTCTGTTGTGTAATGATGAATTTAGGTTTTATCAACGGTGACGACTCGACACAAAAACTCCTTCGGATTTAACTTGAATTGCTCGAAACACTGCTTCGAAATTAAGAGCTGCATCCGCTTGTTGTCATCCGTGAGCAATCGTGGCACCCATCGAACAGACAATTTTTCATCGCCGACTTATTATGACGTAGGTTGACAAACCTACGGCCGCTGCTACTTTGCTTACTTTCGTTCGTCAATCAGCGAGTATCATGTCGTAGACTTTTTGAATGATTTCCTCGGTAATCACGTCTGCCGGGCGTCCTGGTAGCTTCTCATCAAAAACAGATGTTCGCCCACGTTAAAATTTGTTGAACCAATATCTAACTGTGTTCATAGATGGCGAAGTGTCCCCATAAACTTAATCTAACTTTGCTTTTATCTCCTCGCATTTTTTCCATCCAAAAATAAAAAGCGAATTACCGAACGAAACTGCTCTTATTCCATCTTAGCAAAAATCAATAAACAGGTCTTACTCGAATGGCTGCCAAATCCGACCTAACCATCAGTCTAAAATTTGTTTGATCGTCATTTAGTAGATGGCTGCACACGATGATCATGTCACTTAGATAATCGACTGTTTTACCACACCAACCTTATCACTATTTGCTGAAAAGGTATCATGATGTAACTCTTCCTGGTAGCATTAAAAAGGTCATGAACCACGGCGTCTACAACCACATGTTAACCAACGGACAACCTGTAGCCGAGCGAGCAAGGAGACTACCACCAGAAAAGTTGCGCGAAGCAAAAGCAGAATTCGAATTTATGCTTGGACTCGGCATATGTCAACCTTCGAGTAGTCTGTGGGCAAGCCCGCTTCATCTTGTGACTAAGAAAAGCGGCCACTGGCGCCCATGCGGTGATTGTCGCCGTCTTAATGCTGTCACCCTCCCGGATAAATATCCTATCGCCCAGTTAAATGAGTTCATCCATAATCTAAACAGATGCCAGATATTTTCAACGTTGGATTTGACGCGTGCATATAATCAAATTCCTGTAGCAACCGACGATATTCCGAAGACTGCCGTTATCACTCCATTTGGACTTTTCGAGTTTAAGGTGATGACATTTGGACTCTGCAATGCTGCCCGTACCTTCCAGCGCTACATGGACTCAGCACTCAGCACAGCACGCGGATTAGAATTTTGCTATGCTTACATCGATGACATTTTGGTAGCATCGAAATCACACAAAGAACATCAAAAGCATCTGGAAATTATTTTCGGCCGATTAAGAAAATACGGCTTATCCATAAATGTTGGAAAATGCATTTTCGGATCATCATCAGTAGAATCTCTTGGATATCTCATTGCTGAAAATGGCATCAGTCCTCTTCCTGCGCGCGTGCAAAGCATCCTGCAGTTCAGGAAACCATCAACTATTGCGGAGTTACGAAGATTTCTTGGTACCATCAACTTCTATCGAAAATCCTTGCCAAATGCAGCTGAAATTCAAGCACCACTGCATAAATTTCTAGTTTGCGCTAACAAAAAAGACAAGTCACCAATAGTTTAGAATCCTGAAGCCGAAGCGTCTTTCAAGCAGTGCAAAGAGCAGATTGCAAACGCAACGCTACTATGACACCCAATTGAAAATGCCCAACTGGCACTTAAATGTGATGCGTCAGACAATGCCATGGAAGTAGTGTTAGAACAACTGAACGAGAAAGTGTGGAAACCATTAGGGTTCTTTTCCAAAAAGTTCACCGCTACGCAATGCAGATACAGTACTTATGATCGAGAGCTACAAGCCATCTACAGCGCTGTGAAATATTCCCGTAGCATGATTGAAGGACGGCCTCTAGTTATTAAAACGGACCATAAGCCACTAACGTTCGTGTTCAATCAAAAATCCGAGAATGCTTCACCACGACAGTTGTGGCATTTGGATTACATTAGCCAATATTCGACGACTTTAGTTAACATTGCGGGAAACGAAAACATCACAGCAGACGCATTGTCACGAGTCAGCTCAATCACTATGCCAGTAACCATCACCAGCCGAGACTTAGCGGCAGCAGTTACTTCGAGGGGAAACATCGTTGAAATTGCGTAAACTTCGCATCGACGACTCGGATACAATAGTATATTGCGACGTATCAACTGCGGAAATCCGTCCAATACATTCCAAAAGTTTTCAGACGGAAAATATTCGAAATGACACACAGTCTGTCTCATCCTGGGGGACGAACCACGAAGAAAATAATCAGCCGGAAGTATGTTTGGCCCCACATATCAAAAGACATTCTCAAATGGTGCAGATCATGTCTCGCGTGTCAGCGGAGTAAAACCGGACAGCATGCAAAACCTCTACAAGGTCATATCCAAATGCCTGACGCAAGGTTTAATCACGTCCATATCGACATAGTTGGACCCTTGAATCCATCAAAAGGATTTCAATACGTACTAACCATCATCGATCGCTTTACGAGATGACCTGAAGCGACTCCCATCAAAACGATTACTGCGGATGCGATTGCCACCACCTTTTACGTGAACTGGATAGCGCGTTTTAGAGCTCCTGCTGTTTTGACATCAGACCAGGGATCACAGTTCGAATCACTCATTTTTCAATCACTTACTCATTTAGTGGGCTGCAAGAAAATACGAACCACAGCTTATCATCCTGCAGCGAACGGAATGATCGAGCGATGGCACCGGTCGTTAAAAGCAGCGATAATGTGTCATAACAGCAACGAGTGGGTCGACATTCTTCCCATCGTCTTATTGGGACTTCACACCAGTATTAAGGACGACATTGGCGCAACATCGGCAGAGCTCGTCTACGGGACAACACTCCGTATGCCAGGAGAATTCTTCTTCAATGAGGACATGCCACCTGATCCCAAGCTTTTCGTTCAAAAATTCCGTGAACATATGAAGTACATACAAGCAACTCCAGCTTCACGTCATGACAAACGCAAGGTTTTTGTCCACAAAGGCCTTTCAACTTCCTCACATGTTTTCGTTCGTGTCAACCGAATAAAGAAGCCTTTGGAGCATCCATATTAAGGCCCCCACAAAGTCATTGAACGAACGTCCGGAAATGTCTTCAAACTGGAAATAAATGGGAAACATGTTAACATCAGCACCGAGCGAATCAAACCGGCATATTTCGAATTCACTGCAGATCCAGCTATGCAGCCGTCTTCAGATCAGCAAAAACAAATTCCCAAAACGTATGCCGGTCCGAAAACAAAACATCGAAATGTGACATTTAGCAATGTTTAATATTCAATTGCCAACATTTGCTAAGTTGTCAGACGTCCAATGTATCCAGGAGGGAGTACTGTGGCGACACTGCCACTCAAACCATCAAATATGGAACGAAGTAAGGATCGGCAGGATATAAATTTTTGACAGGTTCCTGTAATCACTCTCTCGCAAGTGAACCGCCATATTTTATAGACGTGATTTTTCCTAGACAATAAATATATTTGATTACATTGTATCGAACGTGTTTTTATATGGTCCTAAATCACTTCTCTAAGAAACACCCTCTGTCGTCAAACATGGGTACTTGTTGGTTTTCACCTGTTTTCATATTGATGCTATTCTCGTTTAGATCCATTGAAAGGGAATGTATCCCTTCGATAAGGAGGCCCTCTTTTTTTTTTATATTAGTAGGCGCGCGCAATTACTTAAAGTAATCGACTAAACCATTTTGTGTTGTATGTCCTTTTTTTGTGACATCGCAACGTATATACATCGTGAGAATCTGCCGTTTAGTTAGCTGCATCGGACAATCGGTTCAATCTAATTTCCTCAGATTACGATACAACAATAAGGTCTTTTCCTCCCTTACCACTTCAAAGGCGACCCACTGGGTGTGGGACAGGCTGAGTGCATTAGAAACGCTCTAATCTTATAGGTCATTCAGCGCTTGGGTTGTGATTAGAATGACGTTAGTAACCTCTGTTCTAACCCTGTTGAAAATTTTTGCCATGTTAATCAAATTTCATATATTCAGGTTAGTCGTAATTAGAATGGCAACCAACTGGTTACATCTCTAATACTAGTCGATCCTGCTTCAAAGATGGTGATTCCCGTAGGCATTATAAGAGCCCTCACAGCCGTGTAAACTAATTTTTACCACAGAACGCAACCATAGAATCATGCATACATAAAATCCTGGCTAAATCAATGGTGAAATAACTCAAACAGAAAATAAGATCAATACTAGATATATTGAAAAACATAGAGTTAAGCGAACACCGGAAAACAACTAGATAAATTATTGACGGAGAGTTAATACAAATTCTGATGTATCTTGCTCGAACATCGTGGCGAGAAATTAAAAAGTGACGAACCAGATTACCAGAATAACCTTAAAAAACCCAAACCTTATAGTCGATTAAAGTACGTCATTACTCGTAATTTAGAAGGTCCATCCAACCCTTTAACCAACGCCTATATCAAGGCTACTTCCTGTTCTATAAACCTCTTTAGGAATTAAATATTTTTTTTTGGATTGGGGGGTGAAGGCAATTGACGCCCGGAGTGTGGGACTCCCAGGAGCGCATGCTACCAGACTGCATCACTGCTCCTTCCGCTTGGGGCTGAGTGAGACCGTGGTGGTGAACGCAAGGTTTTTCCACTACGGGCAAACACGCCAAGATAATCATTGTGGTTGTCAGAATTATGTCCATCGCCTCGTTTGTTCGTCTCCTCTGAATTATTCTGTTTGTTTTAGTTGTTGTTGTAGGAATTAAATATGGATAAGAACAATGGAAAGGTCCTTACGTCCTTGTCCTCACGCACAAACTAACAAGGTTGAAAGGGTATAAAAAATACATAAGAATAAAACATAATTGAATTCTTTTAATCTTAGTATTGAATAATCCCAATATCAAGTCCGTTGGGGTAGAGCTCGAAAGTAGAAATCCAAAGCAGAAGCAGAAATACGGAAATTTTAATTAAATTTATCTAATTAAATCTTATTTTTAAAATTAAATCTTTAAGAAAATCTTACAAGAATGAAAAAATAATACTAGTCATGAGATTAAATCGGATGAACCTTTATTTCCTGTATCAACCCTTATTTTATCGAGTTTTATAAGGGGTATATATAAGGGCTCTTGTTTCCAATTTCGAATTGTTATGTAATTTGCTTATTCCTCCTAACATTTTTAAGCTCTATCCGGTCCTGAAATTTTTTTTGGATTTAAACGTTTATAACACATTACTATATCACTTTGCTGTTCCAAGCTTAAGGACATATGGACAAGTATCATCCAATAAAAGAGGAAAGTATAACGGAATAAATATAACTCCTCAAATTCGGCAAGAATAAATGAATTTTTTCCCCAAAAGCTAGCGAAAAGTGTCTTAATATCAAACTTCCCGTCGAATGGAAATATAAATATGATGTTTGTATGCAAACTTTTTGATTGGTGACTCGGAATTACTCACCAAAGGAGTGGAAATTCTGCGAAGATAAATAGTTTTTCCGCAAAAGCTAGCCAAAACGTATCTTAGTATCAAATTTTCCGTCAAATGGTACCACAGTTATGATGGTGGAGTGAATATTGTGGGATTGGTGATGCGGGATGATCGATTTTCGAAAAATGAAAGTATCCGAAGGCAATTTCTCCGCACAGGATTCAGCGAAAATAAATGGTTTTTTCGCAAATTAGACGAAAAAGGTTCCTATTATTACATTGTTCGTTGAATGGTACCAAAAATATGATGCTAGAGTGCAATCTTTGGGATTGCGGGATAATGTGGGACGATCAATTTTCGAAAAAAAATTTTCGAATGCGATTTTCTCCCCATAGGCGTGAAAATACAGCGAAAATAAATGATTTTTTAATAAAAGCTAGTCACAAAAATGATGATGGTCAGGTAGAAATCGTGGGATGGGAACTTATAATAACCTCGTAGAACGTTTTCGAAAAATGAATGTTTTCGAATCTAATTTTCTCCCCATTGGAGTGGGAGTTCAAATGAAAAGAAATGAAAAATGAAAGTATCTGAAAGCAGTTTCTCCGCATAGGAAGTGGATTTAGCGAAAATAAATGGTTTTTCCGCAAAAGCTGGACAAAATGTATCCTTTTATCAAATTTCCCATCGAATGGTAGCAAAATTTTGATGGTAGGGCGAAAACTTTGGGATTGGGGACACGGGATGATCGATTTTCGGAAAGTGAAAGTTTCCGAATGCAATTTTTGGCAAAAGTAGCCAAAAAGTATCCTTGTATAAATTTTTCCATCGAATGGTACCAAAAAACTATGGGATTGGTGACGCAGAATAATTTTCGAAAAGTGAAAGTTATCGTATATGATTTTTTCCCTTTAGGAATGGGAATGTCAGGTTTGGGAAACGACTTTTTCACATAAACTAGCCAAAAAATGTGGTTGATGTCAAATTTCATGTCGAATAGTACCAAATTTATGATGGTAGGATGAAAATTGTGAGATTGGTGACTCGGGATGATCGATTTTCCAATAGTGAAAGTTTTCGAATGCGATTTTTCGATTGCGATTTTTTTTCGCGTTTTTTTCCGTCAGATGGTACCAAAAATATGAAAGTAGGGTGAAAACTTAGGGATTTGTGACGCAGAATGATCGATTTTCGAAAGTGAAAGTTTTTGAATAAGATTTTCTCCTCTTCGGAGTGGGAATTTAGCGAAAATAAATGGTTTTTCTCCCAAAAGCTAGACAATTAGTGTCCTTATTTCAAATTTCCCATTGAATGGTACCAAAATTATGATGGTAGGGTGAAAGCTTTGAGATTGGTGACCCAAGATGGTCAATAGGAGCGGAAGTGCAGCGAGAATAAATGTTTTTTTTTTCGCAAAAGCTACCTGAAATGTATCCTATTATCAAATTTTTCGTCGAATGGTACACAAAATATGATGCTGGGGTGACAACTATGGCACTGGTGACCCGGGGTGATCGATTTTCGAAAAGTGAAAATGTTCGACTCTGTGGATTTTCTCCTATTAGGCGTGGGAATTCAGCAAAAACAAAATATTTTTTCACAAAAGCTAGCCAAAAATTGTTCTTTTATCAAATTTCTAGTCTAATGGTACCAAAATTTTGACGGTGGGGTGAAAATTGTGGGATTGATGACCCTGGATGATCGATTTTCGAAATGTGAAAACCTTCGAATATGGTTGTCTTCCCATAGGAGTGAAAATGCAGCGTAAATAAATAGTTTTTTTTTCGCAATAGCTTCCCAAAAAGTATCCTTTTATCAAATTTTCCTTAGAATGGTACAAAAATTATGATGGTGGGGTGAAAACTATAGAACTGATGACGCGCTATGATCGATTTTTGAAAAGTGAAGATTTTCGAATGCGATTTTGTCCCCATAGGAGAGGGATTTCACCGAAAATATATGATCTCTTTTGCATAAGGTAAGCTGAAATTGCAGTTAAACAATTCAAACAATTCAAGCGCCAAAATGAACACAATATTTTTATTGTTTACTTGGTTACCGTTTTGAAAAGACGTAAGTGTAAATTTAACACATTTAAGCGAGAAGAAGATTCACATCTTTCCGTTCGGGATGTGTTATCATAGTTGATTCTACAGTTTTAAGCATTTATTCGTTAAACATCTTGTCCCTAAAATGAATAAATACGAAGTAAAATTTCCTTCACTTATCCTTTTTGAGCCCTCATCGACGATTCCTTTACATGCTATTTCTCAAGCTCGTATTAAATTATATAAATGTTATTGTCATCTAATAGAACGTATTGACTCTAAATAGGTTTCCAATCTCATAAATCCTTCAACGTTACTTATGCATGTCGAAGGAACCTGACAAAACGACAGTGAGAAAAGCACAGCGAACGTTGTCTAGTCAATTTGATACATACACGCACAACGTCCTGTCTGCACTATCTCCCACGAGCTGTTAGTGCTTGTTTGCTTCATGGCTGCCGTGCCGTTGTTGTTTTTTCGAACATGTTGAATAGAAGCTAAGGACGAATTGGCTTCGCTGAAAGATTGATGGGATCGGTACAAGAAATATTTTTCATATCAGTTTTACATTCAGCTTTAAATGAACAAATGAAATGAATAATCGACCAAACATAATCGTAAATCATTCAATGTTCATATTGATATGTTGCGAAGTGATGTTTACCCGTTATCAATCCTGCAGGACGGAAAAGCCGTGGTGTGCATTTTCGACCCTTGTAGGGAAATTTCTGTGGTTATAATTCATTTCACTGGGGTTAGCGATATTTTTGTATAAATACAATGTGATAATTGAAACACGTTAAGTTTTTCTAACTTTGCCGAATTCTTTTAGAGAAATGCCTTAATTTGTGTCTCCTTGTTTGAGAGTTATCGCGACTTTTTGCTTTGAATTATATGATGTAACGTATTTGTCAATAAATGGCTGGTTTTGACAAGAGAAATAAAATTCTTTTAAGAAATTTAACTTTATTTATCAGCGTAATTTACACAGGTGGAGTAAACGAGCCTAATAGAGAAACGGAGCCATATAAAAAAAGTAAATAAAACACTATAGATTTTTAGATTCACTGTTTATTGAACAAGAGCTTTGATAAAGAAAAGTTATTAAAAAAAAAAAAATGAATCAAAAAACAAATTCCAAAACATCCAAAACGTATGGTTTTCTGCTTCGGTTGCCTGTCGCGTCCATGATCGTACTTGGAAGTGGAGTTATATCAATAAGTGTGATAAACTGACCACAAGTACGGCAAAATATCTTGGGAGTAGCTTCCCTGTACCACTGAACTTGGGCAATATGTAGTAGAAGGCATAGGTTCGATGGATTGTCCATGTGAAATAAAAGGTTCTGCAAAGTTGCTGAGTAATAATTCTTTTACTTGCAGTTTGATCGTAATGTATAACAAAATCATGCTCTGTGAAAATATGTCTACTACAAGGACTTAATCCAGTTTTCCTAAATACATTCTCGGACCCTTCCATTGTAGCAGATCTGTTATAAGCGCCACAAAAAAGGCGTGCAATTTTAAATGCAGTGATAGATCTATTAGGATGGTTTCCCAACCCATTCTCGATCTCTTGTGCACAAAATGTCTTTAGTGGCCCCATGAGTCCTACATCTAAGGGTTGCATTTGATGAGTTGAATGAGGTGGTAATGAAGCAATTATAATGTTAGTTTCGCGGGCTTTATTAATTACTTCTAGGTTTTGCGTTGGATTGTAGAGTCCATCTAATGCATCCAATCAATATGTTATCCAGAAGTATGAAATGTATAAATTGGACCAGAAAGGGCGCCGTCCATCAATTCTTGCTTCATGTTCTTTCGTGGTCATATCATTAATGGTGGAATATAATTACCAGCTGGATCCCTACAAGTGATTACAGTAACAGAGCACCCCTTTCCGCTGACTGTTTAGCTGGTACTTGTTTTTTCTCCTAGTGCAAATTATTTGTTGTGCTTATGTTGAAGTAGTTAGGCCGGTTTCATCCACGTTATGAAGTCCATGTGGGGGTGACGCTGCATTTTGTCAAATTTCGGTTCAAATAGATTAAAGCATTTCGCAATATTCTCTGGATTAAAACCCTTTATTCTCGCTAAAGATATCCCTTCTGGAGATTGTAAAGATAAATTTGAACTTCTACGTCGAAGTCCTCGTAGTCATTTCTTTCCTGCGGTACCCATGCTAACAGAAAAGTTACCACATCTCCAACCATGGCCAATTGGAAGGCCATACGTCTGATATCGCCTTGCCTTGATCCATAATATCTCTGATTAATTTCAATGCAATAATGGACTGATTGAATTCTAGCTCTACGCCAAGTATAGGTTTGCGACCGAGACAAGTTGACACAAGATCTTCAGGAGACCCAAACGTTTTTTTACGTACCGTTCCGAAGTTCCCTCCGGTACGTTATACAGTTTTGCTGCACGTTTATATCTCATTTTTCTATTTCTGACAGCCGTAGCAGCTAACACCATTGCATTTTTAAAGCACTTTTTCCGCTTTAGAGACGGTGTCATCTATGAAAAGAAAGGAACTTCTTCGTAACAACTATAAACATAACCTACTACTGAGAATGTATATGAGCCCGAATATGAGACCCTATCTCATATTAGGAATTCCAAACCGTCTCATATGAGGACCTTTCAAATATTTTAAATATTTATCGAGAGAGCAGCATTCTTAAAATACGATAATTGGATATAACACCTTCCTAAACCATGAACTGTATTGGGTATGGAAATAAGTTTCCGCCGTTTTTTCGACAAAGTTTTTAGTTAATTTCAACATTAATGAATACAGTCACGTCATTCAAATAGCACAATTTGAAGCTATGACCTTCTCGCATCTTTCATAAGAAGTAAATCGTTCTCCAGTGAAGGCCGATTGCATGGAGCAGAATAAATAGAAATCCCAAGGAGCAATGTCTGGGGAATACGGGGGGTGGGGCAAGATTTCCCAATTCGCACCTCCTAAATATTTTTTGAACGGCCTTGTGTGGCCTTGCAGGGTTGCCGTTGGTACACGTCCCCAATGATTGTTTCAGATGGTTTCAGAAGTTCATAATAGATGACGCCACTGTGATCCCACCAGATGCACAACATGGCCTTGGAAGCGTGAATATTCCATTTTGGGGTTGATGGACCTGGTTCATCTGGCATTACCAAATGTTCTGATCACTTTGGCTGTCGTAGAACATTCATTTCTCCTCCCTTGTCACAATTCGATGCATGAAAATTTTAAATTCGATGCTTTTTGGTCCTTGAAGAATCATCTCGCACGTCCCCAAACGCCTTTCGATGCCCCTTTCTCTCAGTTGATGCAGTACCCAAGTCTTTTTGGATCATTCCTATGGCATGCAAGCGCTTACCGACAGTAGATCTGTCAATGTCTAACTCCTGCGACATTTCTCCTAGGCTTCGACTTAAATCTTTATCCAACAATTCCCGGAGTTGTGAATATTTAAACTTTTTCGGTGCTCCTTCACGATCTTTATAAGTCACGCCAAAATCACCATTTCTAAAACGCCGAAACAAATCTCTGCATGTCGCCTTACATGGAGCATGATCACCGTAAACATCGAGCACTATACGTTAAGAGTCCGCAGCACTTTTCTTGAGAATGAAATAATGAACGAAGACTTCCCTCAAATGCAGTTCTTTCGGTATAAAAGTCGACATTTTCAACACGAGAAAAAACGGTGTTCGGCTCTTGAAGGAATGTCAACTACTGCGTTCGTAAGCCTACGCCCACAACTTCCAATTCCAAGAACACTAGCAACTAAGATAGTATCTGTAAGGACATCTATCTACCAACGTTGGAAATATAATAAAAATACGCATACCCAATATAATAAAAATAATCTCAGTTTTGAAGAAAATATGGATTCATAATACGTCACAAAAAAAGTCTTTGTTGCACAATTCAAAAGACCAGACACCACACAACGGCAATGACTGAAGGCTACTAAACGTTTCAATTATCTGTTGCGAATATGGCCCATATATCCCGACTCAAAGTCATGAATAATATGCCGTTGTTTGCCTAATATAAGGGATTCCACACTAGGGCAAAGTTTCATACCAGGTTGCTTTACTCTACAGAATTAATACGCCAATATTCTCCTAACTTTTGAGTACATATTTGTAAAATGAGTATCAAATGCTTATTGCTGTCAGTGAAATTTCTTTCACTGCATAATTTTCTTGAGGTCTGCGCAAACCATTAGCCACTTGGATTTGATCTGGAGAGTATGGAGGGTGAAAGTAAATTTCAGGTCACCAAATTTGTGTCATAAAAACCCGTTTAACTCACATACACGTATCCTCCATAAGAAGGTATGCATTAGGCAATACTATTGAATGCTATGTACGGTGAAAGAGTTGTCATGCGATTTATGGTTAGTATGGTTTGACATTTTATCAGAAAAACTGCAAATTGTGGAGATTTAGCTTGAAATATAACGGTTCTATTAGAAAAACTCATCATACGCTCCTTCGATTTCACGGCTGACATAATCGTCCATCAGAACAATCGATTTGATTTACCATGGATAGTTTCCGCACCACTTTTACTGTCACTGATATTACGAATCCATCTAGCCGTATTACAGTGCGTAATGAAGAAATGACATGAGCTCATCCACATTATGAAAGGTTTAACAAAACAAAAGCTTACAAAATCCAACTCGAGCAGAAATTTAAACCAAACGACCACCGAGCATGCATAGATTCGGTGTAGGGGCCCAGCAATTAATTGCTGCAGAGGCAACAAATTAATATTAAAAATATATATATTTTCAAATTTCGTCTCAATTTGTGAAAAAAAGTCTCATAACTTCATTTTATAAGTAAATTTACAAGAAGTCGGTAGATATATGGCATAAAGCATCATGCTTTTGAAACAAAATTTTTTCGAAGTTCATTTCATTGACTGCTTCTAAACGCATTGAACCTGGTGTGACAACATCAATCATTCAGCGTAACTGGAGCTTCTTTCGCACTTTTGTGAAGATTAATTCTTCCACATTTCTAATTAAATATGGACCGATGATGTCATTAGCAGTGTCATAGTAACGTCATTAACGTTCGAGATATCGTCTTGGATTGGTCTCACTCCTCCTCAATCCACGACAAATTTGCTTCGCGACATATCCAATTAACTAAAATATAAGTTCAAAATTTATCAATAAAATTTGGGTCAGTTTCCAATTGATGATAAGTCCAATCTGGCAAAGTCAATCGAAATTGCAAACTTTATCAAACAAAAATTAAGATGGCGTACCTTAGAAACACGAGTTAGATGGCTTTCAATTTCGATCCGTTGGTTTTGTTGCACAATAGTTCACTGCACTACCATCAAACGCATCTTTCTCGGCAACTAAGGCACAACGAGATGGTACTCTGTTCAGAATCACGTTTGACCTAAATCATTCTGCTAAGGTAGCTGTCACAGCGAGGTAGGTTGATTCTCAGACATCTGAAACACAAAAAAGTATATCACAGCGACCAGTGGGGCAAAAACTAAACGTTTGTTGCACAGAAGATGAGTACTCTACTACTATACCACGCATAACACAAGTTTGACATACTCATTTCATGAATATGTTACCCATACTAAAAGATTCGATGCGCCTTACATCAGTAGAGCTCATGTTTGGAAATGCGTTTTTTTCCTTGGTTTTGAGTTTAGAGTGCAAATAGGAAATACCTGATTCATCAGGATTCTGTAGAATGTTCATGAGCCAAAAATATAAAACTTGGTACCAGATACGCAAAAAACTGAATCCAATTATGGCCAGCATGAAAAAAAATTGAAAAACCAAAATTTTTTAAAAATTAATTTTCTTAACATATGCCCTCAGGATCGTGATTTTATATATATGATAATATGAAAGTTGAATTCAGTTTTGAAAACGCGGAAGGATCGTCTTATTCCGACGCGTCAAGTTCTTATTTATATAAGTATAAATATTTAAATCTAATTTTCTAGAAACGGCGGAAGGCTTTTTTTAACACGGTGGGTATGCTTAAGAAAACCACTTGACCAATCTTTCTGAAACTTTGATGCGTTTTTGGATACAAGTTAATCGTTGGGTGAACCACGCTATAAAATTTTGGTCAAATACTGTTAGAATTTTCAAGATTGCTTTGCGTTGGAAAAATAGCCATTTATGGACAAATGGCCGCCATTGAATTATTTTGTTCGGAAAACTTTTCATGGAAGACCATTCTGGACTGCTTTTACAATCAAGATCCTTTTTTGTATGAGAAATGCTTTTTCAATGTTTTATCTTGAAATGATTGGAGCAGCCAAACAAAAAATCAATCCTAAAGTTTTCTATGCACTTCGAGATATGATCGATAATATACCTATCGTTTCATAAAGATATCCCTTTTGTATTACTATCAATTTATTATTGTAGTTATTAGTAAAAAATCTCTCGTGCTAATTTTTATTATTAGTAATTAGTAATTCTAGTTATAAGTAATAAATCTTCTAGCATTATCAGTCATCATAAACAATATTTAAGTGCAAACGTATTTTGTATTAGTGATACAATGTCGTAGATTTATAAGTGATGGAAAAATCTTTGTAAAAAGGCGTAGCAACTGCGTTGGAATATTTTAAAGAAAAACTTTCTCGTAAAACACGTCCTTTCATATAAATACATGGGTAATATGATCCTGTAGTAACAAATAATTGATGGTGTAGTTAGATCTCTGCAAGGCAGATTTTTCGAATCTTTTTGCTATAAAAACAATTTGAAAATAATTCAAGCTTAAAAAAGGATTAAAATAATTCAGTAAAGTACTAAAGTACAGTAAAGTACTAAAGTACTAAAGATCAATTAGTCGAACACGAATCCGAATAGCAAACAAAATATTCAAATAAACTGAATTTAACTTTGACTGAGTCTGATGTCCTCTAAAGTGAATTTTCCTTTCAATTATTGAAAAACTACCCCTTTTCGCGGAAACACCCTGTACACAAACATTCCTTATCTAATATGAGTTTTTCCAGAACACAAACTGGCTGAAATGAATGCGAAATCACGTGATGCCACCCGCAGCCCCACGAAAAATCCTTCACCACCCCTGATAAAGGGTACACTCATCATGAAGAGTGTATCGATATTCCTGGCAAGCGGTAGAAGAGCGTCAAATCACAACAAACAGTCGGGTGGTGCTAGACCTCAGGCACAAACGAGCTCAGCAAAACCGACAAAAACGAACAAACGTTCCAGGATGGAGGATTCATCGGGGAAGCTGAATCCTAAAATGATGGAAATGCTGAAGAAACGCACGCATTTCTCGAAGTAAGTACATTTCTCCATAGTCGTATAGGCGATTGTTATAATAATTCTTTTTTCAGGGATGAGCTTGATTCCCTTTGTCGCATCTATAAGAAGTTGGTTTCCAACTGCCAGTTCACATCACGGACCCTTGCAGCCAACAGTCCCAGCTCTATCATAGCCAAGCCACATGCCATGGTTGAGGTAGGTTATACAACAATTTACTACCATAATTACAAGAAGGCACTTAGCTGTGAATGTTAAGTCAAGGAATCTTTCCTAGTGTCTTCCTTATCAGCTGTAAGTGGTGTCGGGGAGAACTTACAGAATATTAAGCGATTGTTTTATTGACAACGATTTACGACTATCACACGGATAGGCTTGATGGAATACAAACACACATCGTAAATATTTATCGGTTCCTTAGATCGCGACGAAAAGTTGAACAGCTATACCCGAATTCCTTCGAAATGGAAACAATTTCGGTTTTTTATAATGCAATATTTAGTAATGCAATTATTTGGTATTGTTATTTTTGTGTTCTAATGCATTGTTGTACTCTTTTCTATTAAGGTGACGATGAACCCCAACTAGTGACTCCGGTATTGCATCTGAAATATGTTTAACAAAACGCTCATGACTTCGGTCACGCGAGGACTTCTCTTTTGTGGAGTTTTCTAACTCTTTGCTTCTGAACATTTTTCATTTCTGTTGTTCATCCAAGTTTATCTGAAATGTAGTTTGGGAAAGTTTATTTTAAGTGTTGAACTTAAATAGAGAACAAGGATGAACCGTGAAGTTAAATAGCAAATGATGGGTATAACGTTCCTCGTGTCCTTTGTGTATAATAAAAACCCACTAAAATGCAATGAAAACCGTATATCCCTGGATAAATTTTAGATAACGTAATAAATTTTCAGCGACTGCATCTTAATAATAGTATAAATAAATATAATATAAAATGTATAGAATATAAAATAATTATATTTTGTATGAGTGAAACAATAACGTTGCAGTTAAATTTTCTACTGAAATTGTGTTGTTGTGTCAACCAATTTTTACGAGATTTGTCCTTAAAGTAGGTTTAGTGAGTAGACTGACTTCTTCAGGATACGTTTTATCATTTGATATTGGTATTTACTTGAAAAAAAAAAATACAGAAAATTCAAAAAATTAACAAAAGCCTTAACAAAATGCGCTAAAAAATTGTGAAACCAATTTTGCGATAAATAAGGATTCAATAAGTTTTATTGCGAATTGAAACATAGTACAGAAGTGGTATCCAAATTAAAAAATAAAAACTTCACAACTAATAATTGAAAAGGCAGGACATGATGTTCATTATTGATGATGACCGGGATGTTTTTTTTTTACAAATCGAGCTCCAACGGCATCCAGTTCTAATGCAGCGTATTACAAGCATTTTTATAAAATATTTGGCTTAACACGTCCACTGCGTATCACGCGACTCCCGCGTGAGTGTGGTGGTCTAAACCTTCTAAACTAACGACGCCCTTAGTTTTCGTTCTTCCTTTGCCTAGTGAAAGTCGTCGCGAATTTGTGCTAATTAAACTGTTTTTGTGATCAAAGTTCGCTTTGTGTTTTCCGCACCAGTTCTGCTTTCTTCAACAATATATAGGTAATTTCTTTTCATATTACTTATCTAATTGTGGTTTTGATCATTGTAAATACATTGTGTAGCAAAAAACTTCCTTCTGAAGACTGTTTTGAATCATTTTTATTTGTAATCACTTCAGAAGAAGAAATAAACTATTTGGGATACACAAAAAACGTAGATCGCTGTTTGTTTTTGTTTAGCTTGCTTCACAGTATAGTTATAATAATAAATTGTACAACCAGGTTTTTGCTTTCTCTAACATTAACGTTCCTTCCAGAGATTTATGATACTGAGCCATCAACTTCTAGGGGCCCTGACCCAAAAAACGCCGATCAGCCAAAACCAAACAAGGTGTACACTAAGGAGAAAATACAGAAACTCTTTGAGGATTTGGAAGATTCTGATCATGACATGGAACTTATGGACGATCTGGAGGAATCAAATTTTTTTGATCCCAAAGAAGAACCTCCAATTTGCACCAATCCACGAGAAAATTCCGGGCGTTGTCGGGGAAGGTGATCCTTCTGGTTCCGACATTGTTGTTCAACAGCCTGATATTTCTTTACCTGGCCCTAGTAATAAAACCCCGGTACATACCACAGACTAGTCGCTCAGTTGTTCCAAAAATAAATTTTACAAGTAGACCAGGTATGAGGCAAAAACCCAACGAACAATCCGCATTCGGTTATTTCAACATTTTTTTCACTGAAGATTTCCATTCTTATCTCGCAAAGGAGATAAATGATTACGCGATAGTTGTTTTGTTCGATATTGATGCGTCGCGGGCAAGAATTTCCAATTGGAAAGACGTTACGACTGATGTATTAAAAACATTTGTTAAGTCTAGACCTTACAAAATCATTATATTTAAATAGGAAAAGAAAATTAGAAAAACTAGGTGTTAAGTCTAGACATAAAGGATAAACGATTGAAATAAGCAAAATAGATGCAGGAGTTGAGTTTTATCCACGAACGAAACGAGTCGTTTCGTTCCTAGCTTTACACCAGGAAAGACGCGATTTCGGACGCAAACTCCAGGGGAACGAGGAGTCATCGTTTCCGACAATCGATTACTCGCAAAGGGGACAAAGTTTGTACTGGCTTAGAGATCATTCCTAAGCCAACCTGCACTCTAAACCAATTGCGAGGAATCTTCGGGACCAGAAACCACCGGCCTGCTCCACAGGCGGTATTCCGACTCGAACATTTTGGTGACCCCGACGTGATCAACGCATCGAAGTAAAGCAACCAGAGGCGGATCGATCTGAGTAGAGTAAAGGCACGGAGGCGTATTCAAGCAGCACAGCTTTTCAACTCAAGGCAGGTTCAAGTCAAGTGACGCATAAAATGGACCAACTAGTTAAAAAGCAATTCGCGTTATCGAAGAAGGTCAGCGCCAATCATCACGTATATCAGCGCTTGGTGGAAAAACGAAGGACGTCGAAAGTAGTTGAAGAAAAATTACAGGCCCTTGAGGAAGCATGGGCCACATTTGAAGAAACGGATGATCAAATCCGCAAGGAGCATCAAGACCGCCGCGACCATTCTTATTTTACGGAGGATATGTACGGGCAGATGATGCAAGTATACGCAGGCTATAAGAACGTGCTGGAGTCGAAATTACGAGCATTAGGCACAACCAGCGAACATGCGTTGGAGCTCAGTCTAAGGCCGGAGATACTGCAATTAGTAAGAAGGTGCCACATGAGACAAGCCTTAATGGAAAATATTATTGAGCAACTAAACATGCAGAGTCAAGCTTTTCAATACTATGAAGCAAAGATTGAAAGATTAAAGACAGACTGGGCTAGTATTCACGAAGAAAAATTACGAATATGCTCAGAAGTTGACGATCCATCACAATATGGATTCAGTTACAACGAAACTGACGACCTAGACATAAGGGTGCAAGATGTGATCATCAGCTTGAAACAAAGGCTGGATTCATTAATTCAAGGTGTAGTGCCACAAAAGATAGAGGCCAGCCAAGCAGCAAGGGCAACAGTTAAATTGCCCACAATAACCATTCCTCAATTTGACGGAGATTACATAAAGTGGACTTAATTTTGCGACATGTTCCTGCAGATGATCGACAAACAGCCCATAGAAAATGTTGAGAAAATATGATACTTAAAGATGAATGTAACCGGAAAAGCAGGAAGACTGATACAACCCCTGAACGTATCAGCGCAAAATTACGTTATAGCATGGAAGGCGCTAAGCGAGAGATACAGCAATAAGAGTCTCATAGTATCCTCAATTTTGGAAAGGCTGCTCAATCAACCAATTGCAGCGCTAGATTGTGCAAAATGCTTAAAGAGGCTGTATGATACTACGAGAGAATGTGTGCTCGTGTTAGAACACAATGGAGTAAAGGTGAATGGCTCATGGGACCCTTTACTATTGCACATCACAATTAAAAAAAAACTAGACCGTGCGTCACATGCCAGTTATGAGCAATCATTAGAAGCACCAAGATAGCTAAATCCCTTGGATGGCTTCTTTAAATTCATAGAAGCCAGATTTCAGTCCTTGGAGATACAAGGAACAATAACGCAGATTCAGGCAAAACCGTATCCAAACGCTCAAAGGGCAACAACATTCACAGTCAGCAACAATCTTCTCAAATGCATAATATGCGGCACAATCCATCAAGTAGCGCAGTGTGAAGAGTTCTTAAACTTGGCATTACCACAGCGAGAAGCGCTTATAAAAAAACACATCCTCTGCTTTAATTGCCTGAAGAGAGGGCATAGCTACAGCAAGTGCTACACGAAAGGATGTACGCAATGCAACCGAAAGCATCACACGTTAATGCATCGAGACCAGAGAGCAGAGGAGGTAACACAAGCTTCAGCCAACATGGTGGCACCAAACCAAGAAAGAGGGATGGAATATGTTTTTTTGGCAACAGCAATGGTAACAGCATGGACCAAGGACCGACAGCCGATTGAATGCAGAGTTTTATTGGATTCAGGCTCTCAGATACACTTTGTATCAGAGAGACTTCAATGACGATTGCAGCTTGACAAGAAGGATAGCCAACTGACAATATATGACATCGGTAACATATCCTCACAGTCCAAGAAGAGAGTAACGGTGGAAATTCAATCCAGAACCAGTAGCTACCAAACATCGATCGAAGCGCACGTCATAAGAAGTATTACCACTATGCAGCCACAAAGGCACAAAGACACATCGCAATGGAAATGGCCTGAAAATATATTACTGGTGGACCCCAACTTTAATACACCACAGAAGGTAGACATGCTACTAGGTGCAGAAATGTATAGGGAAATAATGCGCTCCGGACAAATAAAAATGGAGCCAACCTTGCCAACTCTCCACAACAGCGTATTTGGGTGGATGATCTTGGGCAAGGTATCACTGCTGCTTCAGCCAAAGGCCTTTGCAGGACTGTCGAATGCGGAATTAGAAGACCAATTGCTAAAGTTTTAGGAAATGGAAGAAGTCACCGCAGAGAAGCCGCTAAGTGCGCACGAAAAGAGGTGCGAAGAATTCTTCAAAAACACGACAAACGGAGCTCAAAACGGAAGATTTAGGGTGAACCCCTCAATACTTGGATCCTCGTACACCGTGGGAGATTCAAGAAGAATAGCCTGGCGAAGATACCTGAACCTGGAACGGAAGCTGCAAAAGGACACAGAGCTCTGCAAGGAATATAAATTATTCTTGAAATTTATTACCAAGAATTACCAAGAAATGGGACACATTGGAAATAAATGAAAGTGAAATCCCCGAAATACACTATTTTATGCCCCATCACGGAGTATTGAGACCAGAAAAGAGCACAACAAGACTAAGAGTAGTGTTCGATGTGTCATGCAAAACAACGTCGAACATCTCGTTAAACGACATCTTGATGAAAGGAGCAAAAGTCCAAGATGATCTCATGAACATATTGATCCGATTCAGAACGTATAAATACGCAATAATGGCAGACATCAAGCAAATGTTCCGGCAAATAGAGATAGCTCCAGAGGATCAGCCTTTACTACAAATAATGTGGCGATCATCACCTGAAGATAAAATGCACTACTATAAACTGTGCACGGTAACCTACGGCACCAAGGCAGCTCCATTTCTAGCTACAAGATGTCTCTAGCAGCTCACAGAAGAAGAAGAAATCAGGTACCTGATGGGATCAAAGGCAATAAAAGACTTCTACATGGACGACATAATAACGGGCGCTAATACATTACACGAGGCGATGCAGAAGCGAAATCAGGTAATTGGCATGCTGACAGCAGGAAGATTCGAATTGCACAAATGGACAGCTGGCAACGAAAGATTATTAGAAGGAATACCATACGAGAATCGAGCAAGATAAAAACTATTCGACGATGAAGACTCTGGATACATCAAAACCCTAGGGCTGTCCTGGCAAAAAGCTCAAGACCAATTCACGTTCACCACAACCTGGCCTGAGATACCAGAGAAAATAACGAAGCGTAAGATAGTGTCTAAAGTAGCTCGATTATTTGATCCTTTGGGATTGGTGAACCCGGTTATAGTTACGGCCAAAATATTCATTCAAAAGCTTTGGAAACAAAAATTAGCCTGGGATCAGGAACTAGAGGAAGGCCTGCAACAGGAATGGCTGAAGTTTCGTCAAGAACTAAGTGCGCTTCACCAACTTAAAATTGGCAGAAAGGTTATGGGTACAAGCATATCAAAAACAATAGAAATGCACGCCTTCGCCGATGCAAGTGAAGCAGTCTACGGTGCCGTCATCTACCTAAGAGTAATAGATCTGGAAGAAAATATGCATACCAGGATCTTATGCTCTAAATCCCGCGTTGCCCCGGTAAAAACAAGAACATTACCAATATTTGAACTGTGTGTGGCTCAACTAGCAGTAGAATTAACGTCCAAAGTCAAGAAGGCGTTAGAGACAACAATCAACGAAACATACTTCTGGTCTGACTCACAAATTATCGTATCATACATAAAAGGCGAGCCGCCTACGTTTAAAACGTATGTAGCGCATAGGATAGCAGCAATACAGGAACGAAGTCAGGCATCACAATGAAATTATATAAATACAAAATCAAACTCAGCAGACCTGGTATCCAGAAGCACGCTGCCAAGTTAATTAAAGACATCAGAGTTGTGGTTTTGTGGCCCAAAATTCCTGACCCAGCAAGAGAAACAATAGCCAAGCAGAGTGATAGAACATACCAAGGTGCAAGAAGAACAGCGAAAAGCAAGTGTGCTTATAACTCGCGAAGAAGCAAGCACCCAGTCTTTGCTATAGACCATCGCAATTCGTTTTCTTTCCTTCAAAGAGTAATGGCGTACACAATAAGAGCGAAACGGAGTATCAAGGGTGAACCTGAAAAATGGCTCACCACCGTCGAGCTAAAGGAAGCACTAGTCGAAATTGTAAAGGCAATTCGACAGGCACACTTCGCAGAGGAATTGCAGCAACTTAAGAGTGGTTTGGAAATCAAAAAACATAGCCAAATCAGCACTCTCTCCCCATTCCTAGACGAAAAAGGAACCATTCAAGTTGGTGGCCGACTGCAAAAAGCAGAATAAGGGTACGAGGACAAACATCCGGTTTTGCTGCCAGGAAATGACTTCGCATCCAGGCTGATACTAGAACACCTACACAAGCAACACTTGCATACCGGGCCTTTAGCATTATTGGCGATCGCAAGGCAGCGATTCTGGGTCCTCCAAGGCAGGACGCTGACCAGGGCTACTGTAGCTCAATGCACACAGATGCTTACCCAAAAAATGGGAAATTTGCCAAGAGGAAGAGTGTTACCCACAAGAGCGTTCTTGTCGGCTGGTGTTCACTTTTGCGGGCCTATATGGACACACTACCATCTAAGGGGCAAAAGACCGACGAAAAGCTATATTGCAGTATTTTGCTGCTTTTCAACAAAGGCAGTACACTTGGAAGTAGTGTCCGACTTAACCACTGAATGTTTTATATGCGCTCTACGAAGGTTCATGGCCCGGCGTGGTTATTGCAAGGATCTGCACTGCGACAACGCGACAAACTTTGTGGGAACCAAGAACAAACTCGATGAATTCGCAGCTCTATTAAAGGCGGATCTGAAGAAGGAGAAGATAACTAGAAGCTGTGTCGAAAAGGGTGTACAATTTCATTTCGCCCCACCACGAGCCCCGCATTTCGGCGGGCTCTGGGAGGCTGCCGTCAAATCAACAAAGAGACTACTCAAGCATGCAGTAACCTCGGCTGCATTGACATTCGAAGAGCTGAGTACGGTGGCTGCGGAAGCAGAAGCAGTTCTAAACTAAAGACCACTAACTCCAATTTCTGCAGACCCCAACGACTTGGCCGCACTCACTCCAGGGCACTTTTTAATAGGAGAACTATTAACTTCGATATCGGAGCCAAGCACGTCTCAAAGTAACATGGCAGGATTGACCAGGTGGAAATTAGTGTCAGCTCTCAGACAAGAACTCTGGAAAAGATGGACCAAGGAATACCTTACCGAGTTGCAGCATAGGTATAAGTGGAAGAATGAAACGGCTAACGCCCAACCAGGCATGATGGTTATTCTAAAGGAAAAAAACACTACCACGCTCAAATGCCCATTAGGCAGAATACAACAGGTAATCAAGGGCAAGGATGGGTTAGCACGAGTAGCCATAGTAAAAACAGCAACAGGAACATACAAGAGAGCATTACATCGATTAGCACCATTGCTAGCTGAAGGATCGGAACCAGACGAACGGGACAAGACCACACACCAAAGGGCAGCAGCGGAACAAAATTCTCAAACAACAGAAAACAATAAGAGAGTCACCAATTACCAAATAACACAGGGACTAGGAGTTTCGAAGAAGTCAAGACTTCAGGCTTCAGGTTGCTAGCCGCAACGTGGGGGAGGATGTTAAGTCTAGACCTTACAGAATCATTATTTTTAAATAGGAAAAGAAAAATAAAAAGACTAGGTGTTAAGTCTAGACTTAAGAAAATTATTTTACAAACAAACTAGGTGTTAAGTCTAGACATAAAGGATAAACAATTGAAATAAGCAAAATAGATGCAGGAGTTGAGTTTTATGCACGAACGAAACGAGTCGTTTTAATTGAAGAGCTAGAAGAGTTACCTAGTTTTACACCAGGAAAGACGCGATTTCGGACGCAAACTCCAGGGGAACGAGGAATCATCGTTTGCGATAATCGATTACTCGCAAAGGGGACAATGTTTGTACTTGCTTAGAGATTATTCCTAAGCCACCCTGCAGTCTAAACCAATTGGGAGAAATCTTCGGGTCCAGAAACCACATGCCTGCTCCACAGGCGGTATTCTGGCTCGAACAACATTCATCGGTGAACTGATGCAATGGGGTTGATCCGGGTGAAAAGGATGAACGATTGTTGGAAGAGGCAATATTTATTCTATCTACCATTTTCCCAATTTATGGGCCGAGACCGATTTTTATTAATCTTGGACAGCCTCCATTTTCAAGGGGAAAAACTGGGAGCGATCCCATCTTCAAAAGTATTCTCTTGATGGATTATTTCAATAAGACAATGAGATAGTTATGCATTCTATCAAGATAATTCTCAATAGACGAGAGCATGGTATTGTGGAGACGGAAGCTCCTTTGGTGACGATATGTGCAGGGCAAACGCCATAAATTTGGTTTCAAACTTTATACTTTATCTCAGCCTAAGGGGATGGTTCATAAAATCCATATTTATGGAGGCAAACGGGATCTAGATGTAAGTGGAGTGGGACATGCCGCGAAAGTTGTGAGGAAATTGGCTCATTTACAAGATGAAGGACACTCATTCTGCATGGATAATCATTACAATTCCGTGCCTCTTGCCGAAGAGCTTGTTGATAAAATGTAAAGCACGGGAACCTTACGGCCAAACCGAAGGGGTAATCCCAAAGAAGTTATTTGAAAAAAAAAAATCGCCAAGGAAGAATCTTTCTGTTTGTACACGAAAGAAAGAGTGTACTGCTGCAAACGGAAAGATAAAAGGAAAGTGCTTTCCATTTCAAGCGAATTCGGTGGAAATTTTTTAACAACCACAAACAAACGGGGTCGAGAAAAGAACAAGCCTAAGTTGATTGTAAAATATAATAAAAACACGAAAGGCGTGGATCGGCAAGACCAAATGTTATCGTATTACCCACTAACGCATAAAACGTTGAGGTTGTATATAAAATTGGGAATTCGTATTTTCCATTTAATGCTAAATAACGCTTATTTCTTGTACAACATGTACAGCGAAAAAAAAAATATATGATTTACATGATTTTCACCTCGAGGTTGTGACAAAATTGCTCCCAAAACCTACAAATAACCCGCCGGCGGCATTACCGAGAAATTATATACACCTCCCACCCAAAACCTCCCTAAAAATGCAAGGAACCAGACAACGAGAAAACGTTGCAAGGAGTGTAGTGCAACGTTAAAAATAAGAAAAGAAACAGGTTTCGGTTGCCCGTTATATCCCGGTTTTCCTGGTCTTTGTTTGGACCCATGCTTACCAGTATACCATAAGTATAAGTAAGAAATACTAGTATTTATATTTAGATAGTTTAGCGGTTATATAGATATTACTTTTAAATGTATGCACTAATGTAATTATTGTTTAGAGTACTTATTGTAAATGTATTTTAGATGTAAGATGTTTATAATTAGTTTTAAGAAATTCGCGCAAATTATAATAAGACATTATGATTATAAATTTATTTTTTTAATTCATAATACTACTAATACTACACTACTTTCTCAAAAGAAAGATTCGAATTGTATTCTGGAATTATAACTACGTTCATAGAATTGACAACCAGTTGTTTTTTCACTAACTCGTGTGACTAACATGCCATTATTATTATTATTAATGTACTAGGGTCCACTTGCTGGAATTTAGCATAGGCCAGAACTCGGCCCTAAGCTCCCCATGTGTAGTACTATTGTTTACAGAAGGTCCATCCTGTCGTCCTACAGAAGCCAAGGAGTTCCCCCAGCTCTGTAGTCGCCAAATGTTCCAATTCTGTTGCGCCAGTACATCTCAGCCAAGTAAGGCGTTTGTTGGCCAGACTCGGGCAATCTAGGAGGAAGTGTTCTTTACTCTATTCCTCCTCGCGCAAGCTCGGCAGGTGTCATCCGTTTGGATTCCTATTCATTTGGCGTGTTGACTTAGAAGATTATGACCCGTTAATATTGCCACCAATGTTCTAACGCCATTTCGGTTTTTCCCTAGGAGTTGTTTTGTCCTCATTTGATTAGGGTGAGGCCAAAGAGCTCGGCTTATCCTGCAGTCGTTCCTGTCCGTTCCAAGCCGTATTTGTCTCTTTCCAGAGGATCTCGTCTAGTTCCCTTTTTACTGTTGCTAGTGGCCCTTTAATTGTGTCGTTTAGTGGCGTTTGTCAATTAGTGGCGTTTTGGTCGGCTGATCCAGCTCTCGCTAGCTAATCCGCTCTTTAGTTTCCCTCTACACCGCTGTGTCCAGGGACTCATGTCAGTTTTACATTTACTCGGTTTGTTGCGGTTTTGAGAGCCTGCCTACAATCCTTCACCAGTTGTGAAACTATGCGGTTAGAGGCAAGCGCCTGCAGTGCCGACTTACTGTCCGAGAGTGTTTGTGGACTTCCATTAAGGTTGTTTGTTGTCGCTTCAGTAGCCGCTTTTATTGCAAACACTTCCGACCGAAAAACAGTGGTGTGGCTCTCCAGTTTATAACTTCAGTTGAGTTGCGGGTGATCTGGGAAAAAGATTCCAGCGCCGCTTCCCTCATCCGTTTTGGAACCATCGGTGTAGATCATGATTTCACTTCCAGATGTGAAATCTTGCACCGTTTTCCACGCTTCTCTGGTCGGAATGTTGATCTTGTATGGAATTGTTATGTCCAATATTGGTTGAATTCTATCCAGCTCCCTTTTACTTGACGGGGCCATTCTTTCCATTGTTTTCAAAATACATACGTACCCCGTTTCAGTGTGGTTAGATAGCCCATATGTGGATTTTAATCTGATGCTCGAAAGTGATGCCTCTCTGAAGAAGAATTTTTCGAGTGGCATGAGATTAAGCATTATCTCCAATGCAGCAGTTGGTTTAGTCCTATTGGCACTTGTAATGCCAAGGCAGGCCATTCGCTGGATTTTCTCTAGCTCTTTTGCAATGGTTTTCTTTTGTAGTGCCTGCCACCAAACCAATGCCCCGTAGGTGGTTATTGGCCTCATTACTGTTGTGTCCAGATCCAGTGTCCTCACTACTGTTGTGTCCAGATCCAGTCCAGATCCAGTGGGCAATTTTTGGTTTTATTCCCCAGGTTTTCCCCACATGACTTTTCTTCGCCTCTGTAGTTCTCTGTCTGGCTGCTCCTATGTGTGGAGTCCAAGTTAGCTTACTATCCAAGGTTACTCCTAAGTATTTTACCTTGTTTACTAAACTTATATTGGGAGTACAAATTAATTCGGTCCGTTTTTTTGTGGTCAAAAATGCATTTATTTCAAAATAAAAAGAATTAAAAGATTAATCAAAGTATCGTCCATCGCTAGTTACTACTTTTTCCCACCGCTCAGGCAATTTTTGAATTCCCTCTCGAAAAAATGTCTCGTCTTTTGAGGTGATCCAAGTTAGAAGCCAATTATCGATTTCTGCGAAAGAAGTGAACCGAACAACCAGTCATCAGAAGGAGCAATGTCCGGAGAATACGGCGGGTGCGGCAAAATATCCCACTTGAGCGTTTCCAAATATTTTTTCACGACTTTTGCGACATGAGGCCGAGCGTTGTCATGCAGGAGAATAACTTTGTCATGTCTTTGCTTGTATTCCGGCCGTTTTTCTCGTAATGCACGGCTCAAACGCATCATTTGCAGCCTATACCGATCGCCCGTTATGGTCTCGCCAGGTTGTAGCAGCTCATAGTACATAACACCCTTTTGTTCCCACCAGATACACAATAAGATCTTCGAACCATGAATATTCGGCTTTGGTGTTGATTGACCGGGCATAGCGTAGTATTTGTTCTTCTTGGGGTTATCATAGAATACCCATTTTTCGTCCCCAGTAATAATTCTATGTAAAAAACCTTTTCTTTGTTGCGTTTGAATCAGCTGCTCGCAAGTGAAAAGTCGCCTTTCAATATCTCTTAGTTTCAGTTCATAAGGAACCCAATTGCCTTGCTTTTGAATCATTCCCATGGATTTTAACCGTACAGAAACGGCTTGTTGTGTCACTTCTAAAGATTCTGCAAGCTCCTCTTGCGTTTGACTCGGATCTTCATCGAGCAATACCTCCAACTGTTTGTTTTCGAATTTTTTTGGTTGTCCAGAGCGAGGCTTGTTTTCAACGCTGAAATCTCCATTCTTGAAACGTCAAAACCATTCCCTACATGATTTATCAGTTGGAGCATTGTCACCATAAACTTCCACAAGCATTCGAAGCGCTTCAGCTGCACTTTTCTTCCAATTAAAACAGAAATTTACAAAGAAAGGTGGAAAGAGCTCAAGCTGGTTTCGAACACGCGTCCCTGCCGCTTCTCGTCAGGTGCCAACTCACAGGCCGGGACGCATCGATTGGCACTACCAGCTGGGTGAATGTCGTCTGGTTATAATTACGTTTTATCATTTTCGCTCTCAGCTTGAACTTGTCCTATGTTCCAATTTGCCTTTGGTAAGCCAGACGACATTCACCCAGCTGTTAATATTCAATATTCATAACAACCAGAGCCATCTTTTGAAAACGGGCCGAACTCATTTGTACTCCCAATATGTTTTCCGTCAATGGTCGAGGGTGTAAATGTCGCTTGTTTACGGCGCTTTGTGTAAAGCATAAGCTCCGTTTTGTCAGCATTGATGCGCAGTCCGTGATGAAAAGATGTGAGAGTGCGGTCTGCATCAATTCCGACATGGTCTCCGGGAACTTTCCACTTATTAGTATAACGATATCGTCAGCGTACGCTATTGTTTTGAAACTCGTCCCGTTGAGGTCTTCCACTATTTGGTTAACTGTGAGTACCCAGGCAAGTGGTGATACTATGCCGCCTTGTTGTGTACCCCTGTTAGTCTATTTATTCAAGGTTACGCCGTTTTCTTCGGCTGTAATCTTCCTTTTAGTTAGTAGTTCCGTCATCCATTTAGTGAGATATGGGTCTATTGCATATCATTGAATGGCTACTACTATGCTCTCAGTTTTTACACTGTTGAAGGCTCCCTCGATATCAATGAAGGCCGCCAAGGTGTAATCGTTGATGGCAAGGTTCCTCTCTATTCTGCTTACGACTTCGTGTAGTATGCATGTTGGTTGGGGCAAAACTCCGTTATGTTCACGGTGCTTTTTATGTACTTATGAAAGACGTTAAGCTGATAGGTCAGTAATCCGTTGCTATGTAGTGGCTGGCTTTTGCCGGCTTGGGTATGAAAACTACTTTGGCTTCTCTCAAGTCCAGAGGAATATAGCCTTTGAATAGAGGCTCTATATATTTTCATCCAAAATCCGTATTATTGTGATATCCGCTTTCATAAGCATGATCGGATACACTTTGTCGGTTCCTGGTGATTTGTAAGATTCGAAGGTATTAATGGCCCAAAGGACCTTTTCTTCGCTTACTATTTCTTTTAGTGGGGGACACGGTAAGGAGTCACGTTGTTTAATTGTTCTGTCTCCTCATCCGTTGAGCCCGGAAAGTGTTGGTTTAGTAGGAGCTTGAGACGTTCTATGCTATTTCTTGTCCACGATCCGTCCTCCTTTTGGAGCATCGTGTCCACATGTGGTTCTCTTTTCAGAGCCCTGCTTAGCCTAGATGTCTCGTTTCCTCCCTCAATATTGCTGCAAAAAAGATTCCAGGATTTCCTTTTCTCTTTTCTTACAGCTGTTTTAAAAATATTCAGATTTTGCTTATAGTCCTCCCAATCCGTATGTCGGTTTGTGAGGCGAGCTATTCTGAATAATTTTTGAGTATTTTTTCTGATCTCCTCCAGTCCTTTGTTCCACTAGCTTACCTTTTTTTGTTTGACGGTAGTGGTTGGACAAATTTCACTGAAACTATCGACCAGTATACTTGTGATGTATCTCACTTCAATGCCATTATCTATAGCATAGCATAGCATGCCATTAGCAAACACAATGATTCCAATCGCCAGGCTGGTCAAGCGGCTCCTGCGTGAGTAATATTATCTCAATTATACGTATTATTATACCGGAAATGGTTATAAAATTTTCGTAGAGTAGAGTTGTTCAATGTTTTTCAATGTGGTTCAATTCCATAAAGAGTAAGATAACTAAGGAGTACAAGTTTATACTTATTTGTGTTGTAGCTTCCACCAGCGCAAATACTTCGAACAAACTCTTGAGCTAACGTGCTCGACCAATTTTCTATCTTTGTCTGCGAAAAGCTGCCCAAAAGTGTTCGCGCTGTATTATTGTTGCACGTGTTGTATATACAGTGAACCAATAATTTCTTCGTACAGCAGCTATTTGAAAATTAAGTGATAAAAAAACAAGAAATTGTTGCATGAAAGTTGATAAAGTTTCAATGCAGGTTTATTTATTAAACATTTTTATTTAATTTAAAAATACAAACTAATCCATTTCAATTATTTGTTACAAACTTATTAACCAATAATAAAACAAAGTCGACAATAATGTCTTCGTACACTTACAAAACAATTTATAAAAAATCTTAAAAACTAAAGATACATTTTTTGTTAATATTTAGTTGGGTAGCCTTTATTTTTAATCACTGTTTAAATTTAATCACTATTTTATTTTTAATCACTGGGTGGCATAGATTCTACTCGTTTTTTTGTGTAGCTAGGCTCTATTTTCGCCCATTCCTCCTGAAGAGCCTGTTTCAGCTGAGATTTATAACTAATATGATGAGTTCTGATAGTTTTTTCGAGCATATTCCACATGTGCTCAATACGATTGAAATTCGGACTTTGCGGTGGTGTTTTCAGCAAATGTGGAGTTTTTTAAGGCCAAGAACATCCTAGTATTATGAGCCATGTGCTTGGGGTCATTGTCTTGTTGAAAATAATAATCCTCTGATACGCAACATTTTTTTAACACTTGGTTCTAAATTTTTTTAAGAACTTCGATATATACATGATGGTCCACAATTCCTTCAATAATTTCCAACTGTCCAACCCCGCTGGCAGCCATACAGCCCCATACCATTACGCCGCCGTCACCAAGCTTTACTGTTTTTATAGCGTTTTTTGGGTTGTAAGCTTCTCCATACTCTAAGTCTCCCATCAGACCCAAAAATATTGTATTTGAACTCATCAGAGAATATGACATTGCGCCAGAACTCGAGAGATTCCAAACGAAGTCCAAACGAAGTCCAAACAAAGAGAAGTCCAAACGTTTTATTCGATTTACTTCACTTACCAGGTGTACGAGACTTAAATCCGGCATCAATCACGGCTTTTTGTTCTGTTTCTGGGTTGATTTACTTTTGGCTGGACTGAAGAAGCTGCGTGCTAATTTTTGGTGCATTTATGAACGGATCTTTGGCAATGATACGCTTGATTTGTAATCGATCTTTACCAGTGAGAATTGCAGGATGTCCTGATTTGGGCTTATTTTCTACCCGGCTTTCTTGTTTAAAGCGACAGATTACAGATTGGATAGTTGAACGGCACCAGGACAGTAATTTGGCTATTTCCGTGTATGATTTTTGTTCCTTTATGTGTAAATTTACTATGAGCTTACGCTCTTCCAGCGACAATTATTTACAAGGCATTATTTTGAATCACACTGAGCGAAACTCACAGTTTACATTTGTGCCCTTTTGTTTACGTTACTACAAACCGTTATGAGTGTAAAATATGTAATTATTGTGGATAACTATAAGCAAAGAGATAGAAGGGCAAGAAAAAAACTTAAATGTACGAAGACATTATTGGAGGCAAATTGTCGACTTTTTTTTATTTTTTGTTAATAACTTGGTGTAGAATAATTTAAATGGATTAATTTTTGTTTCTAAATTAAAAACAAATGTTTAATGAATAAACTTTTTCAAATTTCTTACAGCAATTTGTTGTTTTCTATCACTTGATTTTCAAATAGCTGCTGTACGAAGACCTTATTGGAACACTGTATATTGCACCTATGCTATTATTATATGAATATGACTCACAAGAGCAGCCTCCTAACTTGCAAGAGAAAATATCTGACCTGGGTATTTTTTGTGAAATTCATGTAACCATAAGAAAATGACAAGCGGTTGACATACATTGAACTTACATACATTTGAATTTAGTTAATATTTTTCGTTTTACGTCTTGGTTGGCGGTATCTAAAGATCTTTTCGAACGCAATGGGCTCCTTTCCGCTTTCTGATTTAAGTCGATGATTGTAGAATTATTAGCTGCATTCATAATTGCAGCTAATAATTCAACGATTGCAAACACAAAAGTCTCATACTTTTATAAGTTTTTAACATGTTTGGATAAACTGGCTTCGAGTTTAAAAAAAAATTTCTCGATTTTGACTGATCTACCCTAAAAAATTCAAATGCCACTAGGAAGTCTGATCAGACAACACTTTGTAGTTGGCTCAGAAACTCTCAATTTAAACGTGTAAACAAATACCCTTTGGTTCAGTCAACAATTTCAAAACTCCTTTTAATTATTTTGGAAACAGATTTTCAGGTGCTGTTGGTAATGTTCTCCTAGATTCTTCGGGCCTCTTAAGGAATGAGGTGGTTTATGAACCAGTTCTTGAAAGTAGCAGTAACCATCCATCATGTCTAATAAAGATTAATAAGGGCATTGACGTTCCAATTTCATCAAAGAAGTTCAAATCTATACTGTTGGAGAATAAGTCCTACAGCGTTGCTGCGAAACATCTCTGCAAAACTGATTTCGTTGGCATTAGAAGTAGGCTTATGCTGAGGATAGATGGCACCATTTGAACTAGTTAAAGCCCAGTTAAAACCACTTCTACCTTTTGCTAAAAGATAATCTTGTAGATCAAAACAGGTTGACGAAACTCGTATGCAACGAGAACGGTTATGCGAGCAATAAACTCTTTTTTCTTAGTTCATTGAAACTATTAATTGTCAACCAACCTAACCGCCCATCAAGTTATTAGGACAGAAGCGAGAACACTAAAGTATGCTGATCACAGAGGTAGAGTGCTTCCTTTTAATTTTCTAATTCTTTTATTTCCGGAATCGACTTTCGACCGTAATCGTCCGTCTTCTTCAGCGATTCTGTAGAAGCACTCAAATATTCATCCACTGTATGATCTCTTTATTTCCGAATGCCTGGCTTTCGTCCACACGTCGATGAATTAGGGTAGAAATAGTCAAATTTATCTAGAATCTTAGTGGAATTGAAGGGTCGACTAACTTTGGGTCTAGAAATGACCCGAGTTCCCGAGTTTCCAATTCCATAATTTGGACAATCAAAATTGTAGCGAGGCAATCACTATCGTTAATCTAAATACAATTTGCACCATAGTGTAATAAGAAGGACCTTTATACCCGGTCTATTGTCTAATAATAAAACAGCTACAATACTCCAAAAAACACTTCCAGTCTGATGAAATTCATCTGAAATCAGTGGAATAATATTTGTAGAGGTAAACATTTTTTGAATAAAAACACAATTGAAATATAATTCTGTTATAGTATGCAATGTCTTTCTACCTGATTTTAATTTAATTTGTAATTAAAGGCCCGGTAGCACCTCTATATTTGATGGTAAATGTGGTGTACTTATGCTAAATAGGTGACAAAATTGCAACGTTACTGTAAAGCTCATTGCTCAATTGTCATTATCGAAAATTGCGATATTCTGTAGTTTTCAGTAACTTAAAACTGCACAAAACTTACCTGAGCGCCTTCCAACCAGGCTTGGCGAAATCGGCTTAAGCGAAATTACAGTACTTTAGATGACAGAAACCACATGTATTTTGCGGTCAGGTTGACGTTTCGTTGATGAATAACATTGTGAATGATGTAAGCAAAACACAAAATTTTTACTACAAACATTTCCTAAACACTCAGTCATACTCCTGATCCAAAAATCTGCGCCAAGAATGCTAAATAATAAAGAACGAATCCAGTGCGTCTTTTTCCATTGAGATCAGACTGAAACAGATGTCAAAGCGTTCTTTGGACTGGCAAAATGAAGCTTGAAATGTTTGTTTGTCCCGAGGACAAATTGGTATTAGACTGCGTGATGCCCGTTTTTGGTTCCTTTATTGTCTGGAATGCTTTCGGGTGACAGTCCTGCGGATTTTTTTTTTGGGTAGGAAGGTGAAGGCTATTTACGCCCTGAGTGTTGGACTCCCAGTGGACCTACTGGACTACCGACTAAACACCTCTCCTGTCAACCGGGGCGCCTAGCCTGGAACCGTTTGACACATTACTTCGGGCTAGGCCTCCCAATTGTATGCCTTTTGACGCTCCAGTTGGATGGAAAAGAGGAGGAAAATTGCTAGAGCAGAAACACCTCAACCTTGGACGCCTCCAGAAGATCAAGTATGCCTTTTTTCGTTATTAAGATTATCCGAGCGTAATGTGCCACGTGATTGCATTTGTCAAATGATTTCAGCATCTCTTCGACTAGGCTATCTGGATCGAGCTCTCCCACTTTTTCGGCAAGATAACCGCGTTCTTTGTCTCATCTTCTGCATGAAAAGAAAGTATGACAGGCGTCATCCTTGACACCAATGCAGAATATGCAATCTGGAGACTGTGACTTACCTATCTTGTGCAGGTAAGACTGAAAACTACCGTGTCCACTCAGTAGCTGGGTCAGGTAGAAATCAGTCTCACCATGCGTTCGACTGAGCGACGATCTCAAGTCTTTAATGAGCCGAGCGGTCCATCTTCCTTTTAGCTCACGTTCCCATGATTGTTGCCATTCGTCGAGAGTGCATCGTCTTTCATCGCGAGCAACTTTTTCTTTATTACCCTCGTGCCTTCGGAGGTAGACTCTATTGCGCTCTCTAGCAAGGAGAGCGATTGGTATCACCCCTGCAATTACCAACACCGCTGGCTCAGAGACTGTACGGTATGCTGATGCAATCCGCAGTGCTCCTTGTCTCTGCATCTGTGCCAGCCGTTTTCGGTGCACTTCCTTGTTGAGAGCTTCACTACATATCACTGCTCCATAAAGAAGCGTAGACTGCACTACACTCATTAGCAGACGCCTTTTTGTTGGACTTGGTCCCCCATGATTGCCCATTAGTCGACTAATTGCCGAGACCTCTGCTGCGGCCTTGTTTGTCATTGCCTTAAATTGCTCCGAGAAACTCAGTTTAGAGTCTATCAGCAAGCCCAGATACTTGACTGATTGTTTCGACTCTACTAATGCGTCCCCGACTCGGACCATTCTTAATCTGGGGATCCTCTTCTTGGTCAGGATGACCACTTCGGTTTTCTCTAACGCTATGTTAAACCCGTGAGTGGTCATCCAGCTACCCACCCGGCGCATTAGTACATTCAGCCTTAATTGCGCTGGATCGACCGTGCACCCAACCACTAGTGCCGCAACATCATCTGCAAAGCCGATCAGTCGCGACTCTTCCGACAGTTCAAGTCTGAGCAGTCCGTCGTAGGAGACGTTCCAGAAGTCCGGACCGAGGATGGAGCCTTGAGCCACACCTGATGTGACTGACATACTCCGAAAACCTTGCACTGTGTTGTAGCTCAGGCTGCGATCCTTCAGGTAGTTTCGGACTATCCGCATCAGATATTCTGGAACTTGGAAAGAGTTTTCCAGGGCTTCCAGAATATCCGTCCATCTAGCGGAGTTGAAAGCATTCTTTATGTCCAGCGTCACTAGAAGGACTACCCGACAGTTGGATCGACTGCCTGGCTCCACCTGTTGGACCGCACTTACAACTTCCGCGACTGGATCTATAGTGGAACGTCCTGTTCTGAAACCATACTGCCTTGGAGAAAGATCCTCGATGGGCGTGGATGACGTCAGCGAGTCTTCTCTTTATCAGTTTCTCGAGCACTTTCCCGGCCATGTCTAGCATGCATAACGGTCGGTATGCTGACGGTGACTCGGGATTTATCTTCCCCTTGCTGATCAGCACGAGCCTTGCCGTCTTCCAATGCTCAGGGAAAACGCCTTCCCGCAAGCAGGCATTGAACGTACTGAGCAGCAAGTCAGGACAAGAGTGATAGGCCAGTTCCAGTACCTCGGCTGGAATACCGTCTGGGCCCGAAGCCTTCTTCGCCTTCATGGGGAGAACTGCTAGTTCCTGTTCGTTTCTCGTGAAGAGTGGACAGTCTGATGTTGTTTCCCTGTCGGCGGCATCAACGCAGACGGGATGTTGGGGAAAAAGTGCCCGTACTATCTCATCCATCATGTCCGCTTCAAGTACGCAGGGGGCCGTAGAGCGCCGAGCTTCCGCATAACTAGTTTATAGCCCAAGCCCTACGGGTCCCTGTTCACGTCTTCGACGAAGTTTTGCCAGTAACGGGCCTTACTCCTGTTAATCAGTTTGCGAAGGCATTTTCTAGCCGACCGATATACTGTCATTCTGGTGCATGCCTCGTCCTGGCTTCGCGCTCGCTGAGCTTCTCGTCGGAGTTTGTGACACTCTCTTCGTTGCTCAGCTATTTCAGTGGACCACCAGTACACTGGAGGCTTTCCGTGTCTAGGTTTCCGGTGGGGCATAGATGACTTACAAGCCGAGATGCTGGTACTCATTGTGGAGTTCACCATGTCTTCAGCAGTCAGTTCTCTGCTCCCCGGCGATGAGCCAAGCGGTGGTAAGCATGTCATGAGCGTGTCGACAAACTTCTCCACGTCCATCCTCTCAGCATTCCACACGAAGGCGGAGCGCTGAGTGTCTGGGAGTTTAGGAAGGTTGTCGCGGATCTCGAATGCTATGTACTGATGATCACTGGCCGAATAGTCCTCTAGAACTCTCCAATTGTGTGTCATAGAGGAGAGGGACTCCGAGTCGAATGTCACGTCCGAGATGGTGCCCACGCAGCCCAAGCGGTGGAAAGTGGGAGTATTACCAGTGTTCACCACGGCTAGCCCCACTCTGGCTGCCATCTCCAGAATTCGATTCCCCCTGGGATCTGACTTAGGTATGCCCCATTCAATGGCCTTGGCGTTAAAGTCTCCCCCATAAGAACATGACCTTCTGTGCTCAAGACGGTGTCCTCCAAAGTGTTGAGCTTCGCCTGGAAAGATGTTACTGTTCGTTTGGTGTCAAGTACACACTAAGGAATGTTATTCCTGGGCAACGGACCCACACGAAACCATCTTTTCGCCCATGGCCCCGAACTCTCAGTTGTGTGCTGTGCGTGTTGTGCTGTGTGTGCAACACGTGCTGTGTTGTGTGCGAACCCATATGGCACAAGTACCAGATTCATCAGGGTACCATGCTGATGAATTTTTACCTCGGTGCTGTTTATTAAGCAGCAATAGATCAGCTTTCATATCCCTCGCGAATTGGTCAAGCAGGTCTTGGGCGTTTGAGCTCCGATTTAAGTTTATCTGTAGGGCATGGGTCATTGCAGAGCTGCTTTGGCTTTGGTTAGGGCTTCTTTGAATACCCGGCACTTCCCTGTCCCTGGAATATGTCTCAGGTCATTAGGTCTGAGATCAGCGTTCTCGCCTCTCCCGTGCATTCTGTTCTTTTATGTCCTGCGTCACGCATTTATAGCACAAGGAGCTCCTATCAGGCCCTTTGCAGCCTTGTGCTGTATGACCGTAGCTTAGGCATTTGAAACAGCGGAGAGGAACTGCTCTTCGCCGTATTCTGCAGACCACCCAACCTATTTTTATTTTGCCCATGCAGAGGAGTTTCTCGGCATGTTTCTCGATTAAGTCGACTATGGCCATGCGCTGCCCTCTATTATTTTCAAGGGTTAGTCGTAATTTGATCCCAGTTAATTCGGGCGAAACCCTTTTGAGGCACTCTTCCACCTCCGTCTTGTCCGTAACGCAGTCAATGTCCCTGATTTCGAGGGTGGCCATTGGTTCAAGTGAAGCTACTGTTGCCTTTTCCCCTAGAGCTTTTTTGACTGCATCCCGGAATGAGTCGTTATTTGTTGTCTCAGGTTCAAATTCTACAAGGAGGCCACCAGATTTTGAGTGTCATCGGGTCTTACAGCCCCCTTGATTTCCCGCAAAACGTCTGCGTAAGTTCTCCCATCCGTCGGTTTGACCAGCAGTGCATGCCTTAGGGTTTTGCGGCGTGGTGATTCTTGTTTCTTGTTTGGGGTATCTTTTCCTTTGTCTCCAGGAAGAAGCTTATCATTGGTGACTTTTTCAAGGAGGAGCCTTCTGGACGCTTTTTTGGTGGCCTTGGCTGACACCACTTGGAATCCATCATTCGACGTTATCTGTCTGATTGCTGCTTCGTCCTTCCTCCTTTTGTCTCGGTCCCCTTCGATTGGGCTACTGGCAACTCTTTTGGTAGCGCTATGCGCGGGAATAACTTGCGTTTCGACCAAAGTACTGGTCTTTTGCTTTTCCTCCGCTTTAAGCCATTTGCGTCTGTAGTGCCCGATACGGTCTAAGAGCTCTTCAAGCTCTAAAATACCGTCCCTAATGTCATTGCTTATGTTTTTCTGGGTATTGCAGGAAGCTTTGATCTTTTTAACTATGTTTCGTGCCTTACGCATGAGACGCTCCTCTTCGTGCCGATCCAATACAATGAGATTGTCCTGCGCCTGGTTTTGAGGCGGGCTTTCTTTGTTTGCGTTAGGATCTAGAGCTCTGATGGCATCAGAAGCAGTGTCAGTGGCAGCATCGCGTCGAATCATGATCTGAATGTCATCGGTGGTTTCTCCCTCCGTGTGTTTCCCAAGGTATTAGTTGTTCATGCTTTTCCCCTAGTCTTACTGGACGTTCCGGCGTGCGCATTGTTTTTTTGCTGCGTCCGAATGCCGCCAGTATTTCTGGTTGGTAGAGGCTCTCTGCCTTTTTGTGTTCGTTCGCCCGTTTGTCGTCTGGGTTTGGTTGTTTGCTCGATGTTTTTGATTTTGTTTCAGTTGGTATCAATTTGTAAGGCATCATGTTAAAAGGGTCCCCCCTCGGAGCCGCTATCTCCACTCGTATGTGTAGTCGCCTTAATGGTCCCATGGGTGTCTGTGCAAAGCAGGGAGGCCATGCAAGGGTTGGCACCAGCCCTTATGGGGACAGGTGCTCAGAGCCAGACCAGCGCTAATCGGGAGTTCGTCTCAACCGAACCGACACCACCAACTTAATGGTGCGAGCTTCGAACGTACTCCGAGGCCGGCCAAGGTTTTACCGGGACGGAGACGGTACGATACTTATATTGGAGCCGTTCGCGCACGAGTTTCACATCGGTGGTACTTGGTCCAAAATATTGTGTCCGCCAGCCCAAGTGCGCCAATTGGAAATCGTTGGTCGGTTCGTTTTTCCAGAGTCGTTGCAGGGTCGTTTTCCCCTGGAGAGGGCTTGCAGTCACCTCCAGGTCCTCGGGTACGGGGGGGCGACATTCCCCAAAGAATACTGGTTTCTAGGAGTACTCCTGTTGACCAGCATTCCCCCTGCGGGGGCGGATTTGGAGCAAATAGCAGGACATGCCGTCACAAGAAGGCATATGTCAGGGTTTGTATGCAGTATGCTGTGTTTGGTGGTGAAAGCGGGGTTTTCTCAAATTATAAGTCTATTCTGATCATTTTTAGCATATTATTAATTTCCTAAGAATATTTTAAGGTGTTTTGTTTGTGGACTCATGTGTTATTTTAATCATTTAACTACGAACTCAATTTTTTTAATATTTTAAGAATTTCATTGCATTTTCGCACCTGAAAAGATTTGAAGTCCAGATTGTAGTACGATTCAAAACTCAGCATAATGATTTTCTAACAAATAAAAAATAACTCTCTAAAAAATAACAGAAACTAGACATTCGTGCAACGCAAAAACTATTTTCTACCACCAGGGGGTAGAAATTTCTCCACCAATTGCTTTAGCATTATAGTCCACCTTCCTCTGTTGTTATCTCTCGGTTTCCTGTGTCTAAAGTACCCAATTTAGGTGATAAGTTTTTATTAGTGTGCTTATGTAAATTTTCATTCTACCTTTTACGATAAAACCCGGAGAAAAGAAGTGAAAAAAAGGTTGAAATGGGACAATTCATACCTTGACATTTTGATAAATTTGGTTGTTAAAATGAGCTTTAAATTTAATTTGACTTGATATTGCATATTCAAATCGATGAAAAAAAATTGTGTTCATGTTAATTTCGTTAAATTTTTTGTTAATAAATTTAATCAAACTGGGAAGAATGAAAACGACGCTTTCACGTTGAAAGTAAGCGCACAACATTTGACATAAATCAACGCTTGTTGCGGTAGTGGTCCTTTGGTCTTCACTTTTTGTGCTGGAATCGATAAATTTGACTGCCACTGATATAGCAGTTTAACGTCGATCCGTATGGTTTCCCGCACTTGATACTTCTTAGATGTTCGTTGCTCATGTTTTTTTCCTTCCGCCTTGCTTTTTGTTGTGCCCAAATACGGACAGTATCCTTTACTGATAAAGCTATTTGCTTTTTTGTTGTTGATTAGTTCGTTTATCATCGGGGCTCGTTTGTTTGATCGCCTCGCTATTTTATTGCTGTGGCTGTTGTTCTTTTCTGCAGAGATTGTTGCAAAAGGGTGAAATAAATAAATCAAAACACTACGAGCTTGATCAAGGATATTCAAACTAGTTTAAACGGAAGCGAATCGTGTGTGTAGATGCCTCAATGATTCGATGGAAACCTAAGTAAACCAGGGAGACCAAGCAATAGTTGGGATCAGCCTTGGGGACATAATTACTCAGAGAGAGACCATCGTTAAATGGGACATTTATTGGGACAACAACGGAGCCAATGCCAACAACTTATTGAAGCGACCATCAACATCTTACCGAGGCTAGCCCACATTTTACAAGGACAAAGATTATATAGCATTTTTATTGTAGCCGTGGTCATGCGAGTTGCACCTCGGCTGTACTTTTTTCTCAATATCGTATCCACCAGCTCAATTGCACTTATTACTATTCATTGGTCGATTCATATACCAGAGTCAATGCTGAGTTATTATCCACTGGATCTTTTGTCACCATCCAGAGGATATCAAAAGGAAGTAGAATGAATATCCTGTCATTCCAGCCAAGTTAAGTTTTTAATTTTTGCTGAAATAATTATTTGTATCCTAAAAACTTTTTTGTTCATCTTAAAAACTAAATTTGAAAAACCTGCGTAAATAAGTATAATAAATATTGAATAAATAAAGTAATAAAGTAATAATAATAAATATTAATAATAAATATACTGTTTAACACTTATTATTAATTTTCCCAACAGGGTATCGATCGTATTGTGTTTAGAGAGCTGTTGCATAGCACATTTGATATTGTTACTGAAGAAACTCTAATGGAGAGAATATTCTGTAGTTGGGAAAAAGGACATGAAGGCCTACCCATTCGTTTGGAAGGATGGGTTCTTGGACTATCGGTTTTTTTACGTGGAACGCCTGCTGAAAGGGCTGTATTTTGCTTTCGGGTATATGATTTAAACTCGGACGGGTTTATAACAAAGGATGAAATGTTTGCTTTAATGCGTAATTGCTTGATAAAACAACCTCAGGACGAGGATCCAGACGAAGGCGTGAAGGATTTTGTAGAGATCGTATTGAAAAAATTTGATACGGATAAAGACGGCAAGGTTAGTGAGAGTCGTATAAATATTCCATATTGTCGGGAAAATAATATTTTGTTCTTCATTTTCTAGGTCTCTTTTCAAGATTTTTGTCAAACGGTGTCTGATGAGCCATTGTTGTTGGAGGCGTTTGGACAGTGTCTTCCTACTGATACGGCTATTCAATCATTTTTAGCAACGTTATAAAAATCGAAGGATGTTAGATGCAATGTTTCGAAATTATAGCCAAGAGTCACTTTTTGTTCCGTATTTAGAATTTCTAAGATAGTTGAAGGCACATGTTATGTCCATGCACAGTTTCTCCACAAATTATTATTAAGAATTTTTTTGAAAAAAGATATTTAGCCCAAACATCCTTTATTTTGAAGTTTTATTTTCCGAAAAATTCTTCTCTCGATTCAACGCATTTGTAACAGTGATTTAACAATGATTCAAGTATCGGTTACCAGATCATTTTGCAGATGCTATTTGAATGATCGGAATGTTATCAAAAAACATCCCTGAAACTTAAACTTTAACATTCAGAATAACAAGGAACCACATGGGGCAAATCAGTTGAAAATGGTGGATGATTCAACGCACAGACTTGATTTTGAGTGACAAAGTGACGAACAATGGTATATGGATCGTTATATTTGATTTGTCAATGGAAACATAGGTTTCATGTTTCAAATTGTCAATCGTCTCTAGATGGTTAGCAAAACACTTGTCCTTAACGGCTCTCCTCAATAAAAGTCCAACGGATACAAATCGCAGCTTCGAGGTTGTTAATTGACATCAGCATTACGACTGATTATGTGGTTCCCGAAAACAGTGCGCAATAGATCGATTGTTAGTGTTGGTTATTAGTGTCGATTAGTGTTGGCTATGTTTCACGTTGCACCTTCCTGTTGAAACTAAATCTTGTCTATGTCATTTTGTTCAATTTTGGAAAACGAAAATCGGTTAGGATGTCGCGGTAACGATCGCCTTACACTGCAACAGCGTTTTCTTGCTTATTTTCTAAGATGTTCCCAATAATGTTCCAAATCCACAATTCGTTGTGGATGCACTATCTCTCCTCGATGACGATTGGATTTTCGGAGCCCCGATATCACAATTTTGCTTATTGACGTAACCTCCGAGGTGGACATAATTTTCATCTGAAATGATTATTTGTCAATAACAATGCTCATCTTCGATCAAGCGGTCATGCGGCTTCATCTCTTGTACAAATCGGACTTTGTACGCATATATACCGAGATCTTCATGCAAAATAGTTCTCATAGAAGTGCGGGAAATGTTCAGTTCCGGGAACGACGACGAGTTGATATTGATGGTTGTTCACGCACACTCCGAGCAACTGAAGTGATGTTTTTGGTTGAGCGCATTGCACGAGTATGGTCACGAGTTTTTTTTTATCCAACAACGATCGTGTTTCACGAACTCGCTTCACAAATTGAACGAGAAACTACGACTTTGGCATACTGTTTTTGGCACATCCTTTATGTTATATTTTTTCTGTAAATTTCTTACAGTTTTTGTAGAAGACTGACCACTTTGGAATGAAGTTTTCTTTATTTCCCAACCATGTTCAAGTAAAAAGTGAATGTCATAAGTGTCAACCAACTTTCAAGAAATTTTAATAAGTTACAAGCAGACCCAAATTGACTGGATCGCGATCTTTTGGTTCAGGATTCCGGGCTGGCAGGAACACAATGAATATGATGATGCAATATATTGTAATTCCATGCATTTTACCCTTAAAACTTGTTTTCAATAAGTTTGAATCATTTTCCGCTGTAGTAACACCGTCTCTGGAAGCAGTTTTGATAAATTTTTTTACACATTTCTTACACATTTTCATCATGAATCGGCAGGTTTCGGCTTCACTTTTTATTTAATGATCGCTCTTTGTTCTATGCTGAAATTTCAACAGTGAATCAAAAGTTATCTGCAAAGAACTGTCATGTCTTTGTTATTTGTCACACAAGTGTCATGATATTTTAACCCGTTACAGATAAAGGTTGGAACTTTAAAATACGGTCAGTACAAGCACATAGATGGTTCTACTTAATTTTGAATTATGGCGCAAGTCTTATCTATCAATTGTGTAACTGTGTATATGAAATATTTAAGAAAATTATTTTACTGACATAATTTCGAATTTATCATTTTGATGAAGCCATGGACATATCCTTGGATAGGAATAATATGTTGTTAGTGTATAAAAACAAGCAAATTTAATTATTTAATAAAATGTTATCTATTAAAAATACTGCGAATAATTAAATCCTCTGATATCGATTTATTCAATCCCCATATAAAACTCCAGGCAAATCAATCGAATTCGAAAGGATATGACCTAATAACCTTCAACTGAAAGCTTCTGATATCGAGACTATTTCAGTGTCAATTAATTCATTTATCAACGACCTTGGTGTAACAAACATTAAACATATTACATTTTATATCTGGTACAAGTTCAACAGATTAAATTGCTAGCATGCAGCATTGCAACTCGTCAAATCATTTAAGTCATCTGTGTTGAGGTTATACTGCGAATTTATTACTTTATCGGGTTTGATGTAGATCACTTTCATAGTACTGTAAAGTATCTCCATGAAAATATAGTTGGCATAATGTTTTAGTTCTAGTTGAATTTTATTCATGATAGGAGTTAATTTTTGCTTTATTGTCTTTGGTTAAAATTATCGATTAGGGATGAAGTACAAGACATATAATAAGGCAGGATCAATAAAAAAAAGATTAAAAATTGGTTTTGCCAGCCTCTGTGAAACGCAAGACCTGGTGGATGCAAGGACAAACGATCTGGAAACTTTATAAATAAAGCAAATAACATAAATGATCTTGAAGATTTAATTCCGATTTTGTGTCCATCGAAAACTGAGTCCCAACTAACGAAACAAGCGAGAAATATGTATTGTCCTGATTGCTATGCCAACGTCGTCAGACACGAGTGATGAGCCAATGCAAACAAAGCTAATAAAATCTCTAAACAGAGAAATAAAAGAGCATCTAGGAAAGTCTACCTCAGTGCTTGCGAACAACATCGAAACTTCCAAGCCAAATTGCCTAATATGTTTCGCGTTCGTGGCTTCCTGGAAGTAGTCCTGACAAGGACTTCTGTGAGAGGAAAGCCTTTTACTCTTTTAGTGTTTGTGTGACAGAAACAACGCTCTTCAATTAGACGGATTTTATCACAAAATTAAGAATCTTGCTATGCCTGTAGCTCGACAAAAGGAAAACTCCTCTCTTGAGTCCTGAGCTTGTCCCGGTATATCGACTCGTGAGAATCGAAAAGAACGGCTCAAATAATTTTTTCACTTTCTCGGAACGAGTTTGCTTGTGTCGCTATGGTGCGAAACGAAGACCTGCCGCGGGACCAGGATTTGCTTGCGGCGTGAAGAATGTGCCAATGGCGGGGCGTCGCGAGCCGCCACATATGTATATCATTTGAGAACAGAAAAACAACCAGTTTACAACAGGCAATGGATAGCATCCTCGTATGAAGACTTTATCCTAGGCGCCGGATTCAATCTCATACACGAGTAATGGGGAAACTTCTCATGGCATTCCAATCGGAAAGCACCGCATTATTGGTGCTGTTCGGGAAAATATTTGTCTTGTTCAGCAAAAAATGGAGGGGTCTCATGCTACCCAAGAAGTATATCTTTTCTAGATCACTCTTTGCTTCACATAACCTTCTCTCACGAAACCGAAATGGATACGAAATTAACACATTTTCATCTATCTCTGATGACTATTGCCTAAATTTTGATCTTCCTCGAAAAAAAATTGATTCCATCCAAGGGTATTCCTAGAATTTTTCTGGGTTCTGTGTTTCTGGGTATTCCAAGGATGCTTTACTTACTTTACCAATCATGAACAGTCGTTATGAAATTGTTTTCGGTCCTTGTCACTTTGTGTAGATCATATGCTTCGTTCAGTCGGCATAGAAACTCATTCTGTGTAATCTCGCTTTCTTAAAAAGTGAAGTATGAATCAGGCCTGACATGGTTCCGAGAACTTTTCATTCACCAGTATAATAATATCTTCAGCGTATGCTATCGTTTTGAAACGCTTCCTATTTTGGTCTCATACTATTTGGTTAACTGTGAGTACCCGGGCGAGAAGTGGTAGCAGCGATGACATATGGCACCTTTCTTAATGCATTTCTTCAAGGTTAAGCCATTGTTCTCGGCTGTACTTATCCTTTTTTAGTGATTCCATCTCCCATTTGATTGTGTGTGAGTCTATTGCATATCTTTGAATAGGTGCTTATTAATTTGGATGATTATTAAAGGCTCCCTCGCTACCGATGGAAGCCACCAATGTGTATTCTTTTTTAACAAGGTTCTTCTCTATTCTGCCTAGGATTTCGGTTAGGGCCGTCTCTGACAAGTGTCCTAGAAGGTTTGTTTGTGATTTGCGATAACAATCAAGTTTCATTCACGGTGCTTTCTATGTATCCTTCAACTAGGCATTATAAAATATAAAATTTCAGCATGAAGGACGTGACGTTAATAGGTCAATAATCTGACGAAAAACCAGTGATAAGCTTGGCTATGAAAACTTTTTAAGCCTCTCTTTAATCAAATGAGATTTATCCTTTGTGAATCGGTTCAATCTCTTCATCCGTTAAGCCCGAAGTGTTAGGTTAATAGGAGCTCGAGACGTCCTACAATGTTTGCTGTTCATGATTCTTCCCACCTTTGAAGCATTGTATCGATATACGATTTGCAGCCCTACTTAGTTTAGATTGATCGTTTACTAGCACAATATTGCTACAGAAGTGACTCCAAGATTTACTTTCTCTCTGTTAACAACCGTTTGGATGATCCTCAGATTTCACTTGTAGTCCTCTGAATTCGTGGGTTGGCTTGTAAGGTGGGCTATTCGCAATAACTTTTGAACATTTTTCCTGATCTCTCAGTTCTGTGTTCCACCAACTTAATTTCCTTTGTTAGATGGTAGTGTTAGAAAAATTTCTTAAAAACGATCGTCTAGTGTATTTGCGAGAAATTTGTTTAACTTCCACCGCACCATTATTTGTAACTTTCTGAAAATATCTCGTCATGTTATTATTTTTTATAAGGATGAAGCACAAAAACCGGAGAAAAGCTAAGAACGGGGGTGATCAAAGCTTATATCGGTTTACTTACAATGTAAAAGAAACGTTTGTTGGAATTTATCATAGAATGGAATTCTTATAAAGCCCGAAATCCGGCGAGAATGCTTTATGAAGAAACACTAAATATTTCCTCACAAAAAACGTCAGTTGTGTCACCTATCTACGAGCCAAACGGACCTCGATTTGGCGGTTAAGGTAAGGCAGAAGCTTTTGCAGATACATCAGAACAACAGTTCCGTGAAACCTACTCCCAGGAAGACAATCTTGAATGAAATAATATCCTCAAGACAACAAAAAAAAAACAAGAATGGGGGATACTTCCACTTGATCTCCACGAGATAAAGGACATTTTATTGGGTCTAAACAAAAGAAAAACACCTTGGCCATACTTGCTAGCCAACATGATGCTTAAATGAATACCAAACAATATTCCATAGACAATAAAAAATATAATAAACACAACTTTCCCTCCACAGAAATACTCCAGGGTATAAGAATCGGCTACCATAATTATCATCCCGAAACAAGGTAAAAATCACACCATCCCTGAAAATTGGATGCCTTTAGTATCCTCTCTCTTCCATCAAAAATTTCTGAAAGAGCAATTTTATTTCGCCGTTCATTCCACCGAACGACACTAAGGTTGTCCAACATGGTATCATGGTATCAATCACAGAAAGTACACGGACTTAGTTATATTTGACATAATGAAAGCCTGCGGCAAAGTCTGGCATGTAGGACTAATCTTCAAAAAGCTTGAATTCCATATCGCATTTTCAATGTAACAAATATTATAATATATTTATTTTTCCAAGGTAGAACCTTCCGAGTCGGAATAGACAACAATCTCTCTTACCTGTGATCGACCGAAGTTGGAATCCCACAAGAATCACCTATGTCACCTGACTTAGACAGTTTATACACCGTGGATTTGCCTAGTCTGCTAAAAAATCGTGCACTAATATCTTACGCCGATGATACGTTTATTTTGTATACAACCCGACAAATAGTAGTCAACAATTCAAAACTACAAAGCTCTATTCATACTTTTCTAGACTGCATCCGCACATCGAAAATAAAAATTAACAACGGCAAAGTATAGGCAATATTTATCAAGAGGCGGAGATCACAAGATCCTCCAACGCTACAAATGGACGAAGAAATGATACCATGGAACGATAAAATATCTAGGACTAACATTCTATCACTCTTTGACATTTCACGAACACATGACAAAAACGATAGCACTGCTTATGAGCCCTTGCTTTCTTGCAGTCCATCCTTAAGTACAGCCACCTTAAACTGGCTAGCAAAATTCTCATTACAAACAGGTAATAAGACCGACTTTATTCTACGGCAGTCTTGCGTTTTACCAGTCATCAAAGTCAAACAACGAAGTTCTCCAAACATTGGAGACTAGGGCTCTGAGACGGATCGGTTCAAACCGTATATTGGTATATTAAAAACGTGGACATGCACAAGGACTTTAGACTCGCGACAGTAGACAAATACATCCGGGACCGATCACTCAAACTTTTCGATCAATTAGATTGACAAGCTAATAAGACCATGGAATTCCTCAATGCAAGTCTGGACAGATATTAGTGCCAATTGCAGGTTGCAGTGAGAGCAGGAATGCTCACAGACAAGAATCGAGCAAAAGTGCTCAATTGCACTGGCTCCAACTACTAGTAAGTTGTAACTAATACTCGTAAGTAAAAGTTGTAAGCGTAAAGTGGAAGCTGATAAACTGCATATATGAGTTCGATCTTGGGCAGCGTGCAGCGGAGGTGTATCGGAATTCAGGACGAAACATTCAAACAGAACGAGCATGTCAACAGTGGTGTCTGTGCTTTCGTAATGGAGAACGACAGTTTGAAAATCAATCACGATCATAACCCCCAAGAAGGTGACAGATGGTGATCTATTGGAAATAATTAGGTGATAAGATGGCTGACGCAGAACTGGTCACAGGTTATCATGTTGATGATATATTAAATTAAGTTGAAATAAATTTGAGATTAAAAACAATTTACTTGACTCGAACCTGAAAAAAATTATGCACACTTCCAAGATTCAGTACGGTTGCTTAACGTAGTCAACAGTTAAGGTTGCCCCTGTGGATGGGGGAGGCTAGAATACATCCACAGTAACCCAACTTGTCGTAAGAGGCGACTAATGGGAACACAGCACCGAACCCGGACTATGGTTTGACTCTCGACTTTATTTGACGCATGTGGGCTGGCGGCCATGATATTCTGGACCTAGTCGCTTTCTGCGCGGTACCGCCGGGGTGAAACCCGTGCGCGAACGGCTCCAGGCTAATATCACGCCGTCTCCGTCCCGATAAAACCTTGGCAGGCCTCAGAGTACGTTCAAAGTTCGCACCATTGAGTTGGTGGTGTAGGTTCGGTTGAGTCGTACTCCCGATTAACGCTGATCTGGCTCTGAGCACCTGACTCCATAAGGGCTGGTGCCAACCCTCGCATGGCCTCCCTGCTTGCATAGATAACCATGGGATCATTAAGGCGACTACACATCCGAGCGGAGATAGCGGCTCTGAGGGGGGACCCTTAAGAACAAAATGAAGAAAAACAACAACAACAATAAACAGAATAACGCAGAGGAGACGAACAAACGAGCCGATGAACATAATTCTGACAACCATAACGATTATCTTGGCGTGTTTTCCCGTAGTGAAAAAACCTTGCGTTCACCACCACGGTCTCATTCAGCCCCAAGCGGAAGGAGCAGTGATGGGCCGGTAGTAAATGCGGCTCCGGAGGTTTACGACCACCTCACTCTTAAGATTGCTACTGCTGAATCGACCTCAGTAGGAGGAACGCAGACCATAGAACGTAAGCCCCCGGAGGAGAAAGTTGGCGAAAAAGACCTGATTGTTAAGGAGGTTATCGCGGAGAACCGTTCCGAGGAAGAGCGGTTGACTAAAAAATGTTATGCGATACTCAAACGTATGCAAGGAGCGTGCATAAACCAAAAAACAATCAGTAAAGATGTAAAAAATTGAGTGTTTGAGCTCGAAGACCTCTTGGATCGGGTTTGCCACTACAGGAGACTCTGGAAAAAGTTGGAAGAAGAACATCCAGATCAAACGGTGCCCGTTAAAGTCACCCAACCTTTCCTTCCCAGTATCAAGAGGACTGCTGCTAGCCCTCTCGAAAGCGAACAGGAGAAAAGGCGTAAAGAGAACGTTGAGCCAGAAAAAGAAACGCCACAAAGAAAAGACGCTTTCCAACTCGTGATATCTAAGGCGGCAAAAAAATCTGCAAAACGCGAACATAGGCTTAGCCAAAAAACAGTGCCTGTTCAAACAACGACAAATACCGTGGATAAACCAGCAAGAAAAAAGCGAAGAGCCCTCGGGGACGCCATTCTTGTGAAGCCCACCGACGGAAGGAGCTATTCCGACGTTCTACGCGATATCCGCAAGAACGTCAAGCCGGAGGAAACAGGGACGATTATTAAAACTCTACGATCGACGAGGTCCGGAGGGCTACTCGTCGAGTTTGGAGCGGACTCCTCCGATAAATCGATATTCCGCGACAAAATAAAGGACGTCCTTGGCTCAAAAGCCACCGTCTCTACCTTGGAGCCAAGAGCTTCATTGGAAGTAAGGGACCTGGACTGCATCGCCGATCTGGCTGCGGTCGAAGAAGCCATTCAAAAAGAGTTCCCTGGAATAACTGCATTAAAAGTAAAGCTTTCTCCAGAGAATCGCCGAGGGCAAAGGCTGGCCATACTCGAAGTAACGGAGAAAGATGCTACACAACTCCTGGCCAAAGGAAAAAGAAAAATCGGCTGGGTGGTGTGCAGAATTCGCCGCCGCGCCATCCCAGTACGATGCTACAGGTGCCTTGGATACGGGCACACCACTTCGAACTGCAAGGGCCCTGACCGTAGTATGCTTTGCTTTAAGTGTGGAGCGCCTGGGCATAAGAAAAAAGAGTGCGTTGAGACTCCGCGCTGTTTGCTATGTAATCATCTTAACTCTCAACCGGCAGAGCACCTTCACGTTGCAGGAACAGGCGCGTGCCCAATCTTTAGAGAGGCACTAGCAAAAGTAAAAGCAACTCTAAGGTGATGATCAGGACCCTTCAAATTAAGTTGCACCGTCGCGTCAATGCACAAGATCTGTTAGAGCAGTTCGCCAGAGAAAAGGGAGCTGATCTGCTGCTGCTGAGCGAACAACATCGAAATAAGGCCTCACCACCCTGGTTCTCCGATGACTCCCATACTGCTGCCGTTTGGGTTCGTGGCAGCATGCGACTCCAGATCCAAGGTCACGGCCGAGGAGACGGTTTCGTGTGGATTCGGTGCTCGGGTATAACGATTTTCAGCGTATACCTGACGCCGAATGAGTCAATGCCATCTTTTCAAAATAGACTGGACGCGCTAGAGGATGCTGTTCTGAACACAGATGGCAAAGTACTCGTAGCAGGAGACTTCAACGCTAGAGCCGTTGAGTGGGGCATGTCTCAAACCGATCCCAGAGGGCAACGCATTCTAGACATGTCGTCGAGGACTGGGTTGGTAGTTTTAAATACCAGTAATGTACCGACCTTCCGGCGCTGGGGCTGCGAAGGAACGTGTGTGACATTCGCCTCGATGATGATGTCACATCGCCAGATGTGACATTCGCCTCGGAGTCCCTCGCTTCGAGGACGTTGAACTGGAGAGTACTCGAGGATTACTCAGCGAGTGACCACCAATACATCGCGTTTGAGATCGGCGATACCACTCCTCGCTCGTCTCAACGATCTTTCACTCCCGGGTGGAATATCGGAAAAATGGACGTAGAGACTTTCGCCAATGTGATTCTAAAAGGCGGAACGACATCGGGATGCCCTTCGGGGAACGGAAGGGCTGGAGTCGAGGGAATGGCGGAGTCAACGATGAACCTTATCACTTCTGCCTGTAGCTCATCTATGCCTCGACGGAGGCCTCGACACGACAGGCCTGCTGTACATTGGTGGTCAAAAGATATCGCAGACAAACGAGGCGAGTGTCACAGACTTCGACGTGCAGCTCAGCGGTCGAGAAACGTAGAGGAAGCATCCGATAGGACAGCAGCATACAGATCAGCAAGGAAAGAACTCCGAAGACTCATCAACGAGAGCAAGGAACGCTGCTGGCGAGAACTTGTGGACGATGTGAACAGGGATCCATGGGGGCTCGGCTACAAGGTAGTGTGGCGCAAGCTCGGTACCTCACGGAAGCCGTATTTACTTCAAGCAGATAAGATGGTCGGCATAGTGCAGGCGCTTTTTCCTACTCACCCTGTCCGTGTTGATGCTGCCCACGAGGTTGACTCAGGCGAATGTCCATCGTTCACTAAAAATGAGCTGGGGGAAGCGGTGCTTTCTATGAAAGCTCGAAAGGCACCAGGACCAGATGGCATTCCATCCGAGGTGCTACAAATGGTCTTCCACGTTTGTCCTGACTTGCTGCTCAATGTGTTCAACGCTTGCCTGAGAGAAAGTGTGTTCCCATCTCGCTGGAAGGTGGCGAGGCTCACATTGATCAGCAAGGGAAAAGGGGACCCCGGGCTGCCATCTACATACCGGCCGCTTTGCATGCTGGACACAGCCGGGAAAGTGTTCGAAAAGCTCATCAAAAGAAGACTCACAGACGCAATTCGTGCTGCAGGAGACCTACTGCGATCTACTTCCGATGCCATCATGGAAGTGGTGAATGCAGTCCGTCGAGCCGAAGCGCACAAAACTGAAAAACGAGTTGTCTTGCTAGTGACGCTTGACGTCAGAAATGCCTTCAACTCCGCCAGATGGTCGGATATTCTTGGCACATTGGAAAATTTTTTCCGATTGCCAGGGTATCTGATGCGGATTTTGAGGGATTATTTAAAGGACCGCAGACTGCTCTATGACACACAAGATGGGCGACGCAGTATGGAGATAACGTCTGGTGTAGCGCAAGGCTCCATACTGGGACCAGACTTGTGGAACGCCACATATGACGGACTATTGAGGCTTGAGCTGCCAGATGAGTCGCGCTTAGTCGGCTATGCAGATGATATAGCAGCACTGGTCGCCGGACATACAGTCGAACATGCGCAGCGCAGACTGGGAGTGCTAATGCGTCAAGTGAGGGAATGGATGACCATCCGTGGGTTCAGTTTGGCACTAGAGAAAACCGTGGTGGTCATTCTCACGAAGAAAAGAATTCCCACCGTAATTCCTTTGCAGATCGGAGATGCGACTGTTGAGTCGAAAGTCGCAATAAAATATTTGGGACTATTGATCGATTCCAAAATGAGCTTTTCGGAACAGATCAGGGCAACGGCGAAAAAGGCCGCGATGGGCGTCTCAGCTTTGAGTCGACTAATGTGCAACATCGGTGGGCCCACACCGAGCAAACGCCGACTTCTCATGAGTGCTGTACAGTCAGTGCTACTGTACGGCTCTGAGGTTTGGGCCGGAGCTCTCAGTAAGGAGCTGTACCGAAAGCGCTTGGCCCAGGTACAGAGACGAGGAGCTTTGCGGGTTGCGTCTGCATACCGCACTGTCTCTGAGTCGGCGGTGTTGGTGATCGCAGGAGTGATACCCATCGCCCTCCTTGCTAGAGAACGACGGAGAATTTATGACCGTAAAGTGGAGGGCTCAAGATATGCTGTCAACCGAGAAGAGAGGCAGCGCACAATACTTGAGTGGCAACAGTCATGGGAAGGCGACTCCAATGGCCGCTGGACTGCCCGCCTTATAGGGGACGTGGGATCGTGGCTAAATCGAAGGCACGGTGAGACTGATTATTACCTTACCCAGCTTCTTAGCGGGCATGGGTATTTTCAGTTTTACTTGCACAAGATTGGTAAATCACGGTCCCCAGACTGCATTTTCTGCCCAGGGGAAAGGGATGACGCATGTCACACCTTCTTCAACTGTAGAAGGTGGAACAGGATGCGGCAGGACTTGTGGGAGGTGATGGGAGAGCTTTCTCCAGACAATCTGGTCGGAGAAATGCTGAAAAGTTTCGACAAATGGACCTGCGTGGCACATTTCTCTCGGGCAATACTTATTGCCAAAAAATATTCTATAGATAACCTTGGGCGCGGGGTCTAGGGAGGTCTCCTTTCCAGCAGTCCTCCTCCATCCTGCCCCGCTGGAGGGAGATTTCTGATTTCGGGAGGGAGGCGCCCTAGCGCGAAGTAAAAAAGAGGCCTAGCCCGAAGTAATGTGTCAAACGGTTCCAGGCTAGGATCTCTTGACAGGGGGGGTGTTTAGTGGGTAGTCTGGTAGCATGCGCTGCTAGGAGTCCCACACCCCGGGCGTAAATTGTCTTCACCCCCCATCCCAAAAAAAAAAAAAAAAAAAAAAAAAGGTGACCTAAGTTATACTAACGTTAGGCGACTAATCGGAAAAGCCTCGTATTGCTATTATCTCTATATTGATTCATAAGAGTATTCCTTACTCTTCTAATCGTCGGGATTTCCAGGGCGTCTTACTAATTTTGCGTTGATAATATTTAATTATCACCTGTCCATGATTATGTGCTTGGCTAAAGCAGATCTGAAAGTGTTCAGCTTTTCTTTGTTGCTGCTTTACTTATGTGTTATCCTCTGGTTTTGATTACTTGCTTTTTTGCGCACTATAGGCTTATAAGAATTTCAACCCTTAAATTCTCTAGACTTCCGGTCTTTAATGATGCTTTCAGCTATGGTTTTTGGATTCCAGGATGCTTTCGACTTGTACTTGCTACTTTATTTTATAAACTGTGTTGGGTTGTATCTTTGGAGGATCTTTTTTAGTTGCTTTGTGAGGTCGTCATTAGTTTTTAGATTCTTTCAAAAAGTTATTTCTAAACGTAGAGTAGTTAATGTTGATCAGTCCATCATCTTCTCTGCTTATTGTCGGTGGGTGGAAACCATTCAATTTAGCCTTCCGTAACATATACTGTATTTCCTTTTTTACCGAAGCGCGTAATGGCGAATTTAGCAAGCAATTAATCAATGCTCAATATGGTAATGCCTTTTCTGGCGGCCCTCGACTTTCCCACAATTCATTATTTCGCAATTTTTAAATACTTCAATTTTTTAATCCACTGTGGTGGAATTTCCCCTCTCAGGGGACATCAGACTAGCCATCAGGCTACAATATTGTTCAGATCAGCAGGTCAAAACAGTTTCATTCTTGCGTCAGTCCGTGCGTCAATGTGTTGTGTTTTGCTGATTTATTTGTTCAAGTTTAAATATTTCACCCTTATAAATTTATCAACATGAGTCAGAAACAGTAAAACCACACTGTTGATACGAATTTATGTTGATGAGAACTTTGGGACTCATAAACTTCATAGGCTCGAGACAAAGAAAGAAATAATTGAATGTTCCGCAACGGTGAATGTTTTTCAATTGGACTTTTGTACGAAAAAAAAACATCTATGATCTGTTAAACTTTGAAAAATCAGAGTCAAATTAAGGAATACGTTCAAAATTGTGGAAATTCATCATCAAAAAGTTTTTAAAAGACACGGCATAGTGACAGATGAAAAAGGAAGATCGTTGCCATGATGGATTGATGATCAACTTCATAATAATGTCCCCCTGAGTATTTTAATTATCCAAGCAGAGACTCTTAGTTTGGATGAAGATTTGAAGACTAAATTTCGGTATTTCAAGCAATTAATGGTTGGTGTGACATATTTAAAATAAGATACTCTTTACAAAATATTGAATTCACTGGAAAATCGGTCTTTGCAGGTAAAGATGCTCTAAAAGAACTTATTTTTGCATTGTCAGAAACTATTGAAGAAGTAATTGTTTTCTAGTCAAATATCAAACGGGGCGAATGTTTTCCTAGTCAAATATTCAACGTAGATGAGACGGGTTTGTTTTGGAAAAATGCCCAACCATACATTTCAATCGAAGGAAGAATCAGTTGCCCCTGGACATAAGCCTTCTAAAACCGGATTGATATTACTTGTTGGTAGAAACTTAGCTGGTGATTGAAAATTGAAACCATTGTTTATTTAGCAAGCCCAAAATCCTAGAGCATTGAAATAGAAAGATAAAGAATTGTTTCCGTTTTTTTTTGGAAATTAAATAAAAATCCCTGGGTTACTGCGTGATTATTCAAGGATTGGTACACTCATAATTTCGTGCCGATAGTTAAACAATAAAAATAAAAAAAAAATATTTTAAGGATTAATTAATTAATCTAAGACAATGGTTCAGAACACCCAAAATTTCTGCAGCATTTATACCCGGGAATCAATGTTGTTTTACTTGAACTAAACAGTGATAGCTACGTTTAAACGATATTATACGAGGACCATAATGACTAAGGCCATCACAGTAACTGACAGGCAAGATGGTTAGTTAGCATAATGTAGGAACTACACATGGACGTCAACAAAGAAGATGTTAATGAGTTGATTTAATCTATATCAGCACCGCTGTTAAATGAATACTTAATTGACCAACAATTGAGTAACAATGAAAGTCAAGAAGAAGAAGATTTTGAAAACGTCAAGACTTTGACAATCAAAAATATGAATGAAGCCTTCACGCATCTTGAAAATTTTTTGACCATCATGGAGGAATGTGATCCCAGTGGAGAACGTATACTTTAAGTGTATAGGACAATAGAGAAAGACACACCGTTCTATAACATGCAAGTAAAAAGGGTGGTCTTCAACTAATTCTTGACAAATGTATTAAGAAACCGCCCGAAAGCACTCATTTTTGAGTTGTTTCTACAATCTGTTCATAGAAACAAGATTTACTGATTTTATTTACGCAAGAAGATTTTCGCGTTATGCATTTCTAGGATAGGAATATGATGTTTGACTATCCCTGGTGCCTTATACACCACTTTCCTAAGTCCATACGTAACAAAAGTACTTTAAAGATATTTTTTGTTTGTAACTCAACACTTGATTAAATTGGTAATTGGTTGTATTTTGGATTTTTGAGCATAGGTAGAAGCTAGAGCTGCTGAAAAAAAATCTACTTATTTAGGGTCTTCCATTAATGACTTCCGAACTTTGACAGTTGAGAGCGGCCATATTGTAAAAGCTACATCTGTCAAATGGCTGTCGTTTATTTAGTCTGTTTTTCCAAATTACCATCGATGGATAAACCGTTCGACACCACGTGCAAATTATAAAATTGTTACGTCAAAATGGTTGATCTTCGCCGATTTTACGGTCGCTATAATCGTCCTACTGAGAGTCCTACGTCCTATATTCGCAGTGTGGTTGATAAATTTGAGTCCACTGGTTCAGTAAACTTAAACCAACATCAGTCCGTTGACGAAACGCAAGAACAAAAGAAGAACGAAATTGTTGCATTTGGGAAAATACCAATCCAAATGAGATCCAAGAGCGTCCAATGCATTCCGAAAAAGTCACTGTTTGGTGTCTCATTTTGAGAACAACGTTGGCCAGGCCATCACCGTCAATGGCGAGCGCTATACGAGGTCTGTTCAAAAAGTACCCGGAATTTTTAAATTTCGCGGGTCTGCAGAGTCCGATTGTCAAAATTTTGTGTTGGTATACATGCCCCTAAAGTATGATAAAATTTTCAGCCATATTCACTGTTTACTTTGTCTGTGGTAGTCGCTAAGGTTCGACGTGTTTTTATGAGCTCGGCGATTTTTGCTTGTTTAAATAATGGAAGAATTGAAGAGTCAAAGAATTTGTATTAAATTTTGCGTAAAAAATGAAATAAAGTGTAAAAAAGTATGTGAAATGTTACAAAAAGCCTATGATGGCCGGGAAGACGTCGAAGATGACGAAAGCTCCGGTCGACCCAGCACGTCAATAATCGATGAAAATGTGGAAAAAATGGTTATAAATGATCGCCGAATAACAATTAGACAAGTTGCTGATGTAGTTGGCATATCAATTGGCTCATGTCATAACATTTTTTCAAATGTTTTGGGCATGAAACGAGTGGTAGCAAAATTCATTCCAAAACTGCTGAATTTTGACCAAAAAAACAATCGCTTGAACATCGCTCAGGAGCTGTTAAATGACGTCAACGACGATCCAAGTTTGCTTGAAAGGGTCATAACTGGTGATGAAACATGAGTGTACGGTTATGATGTCGAAACCAAAGCACAATCGTCCACCTGGAAGCATTCAACGTCACCAAGAGCAAAATAGGACGTCAAGTTCGATCAAATGTCAAGGTTTTACTTACTGTTTTCTTCGATTATAATGGCAAAGTGCATCAAGAGTTCTTACCACAAGGTCGTACGGTTAATAAGGAGTATAACCTTGAAGTTATGCGACGTTTGCGTGAAGCAATCCGAAAAAAACTAAAATTCTGGATACTTTTTGAACAGACCTCGTAGTTCGATGATTAACAACTTCTTTTGGGCTAAATCGCATGACATGGACACTAAAATCATGTGATTTCAACAGAATGGCGCTACATACCACACAGCTCATGCCACATTCGACATTCTGCACGAGCGATTTGAGGGCATGGTTATCTCACTTCGAGATGATGTAAACTGGCCACCGAGATCGTATGAATTGGCCCCGTTAGAGTATTTCTTGTGGGGTTTTCCTTCCCAACGGAAGAAAAAGGCCTCCCAAAGGAATAAAAAAAAATTCGATGATATCTCATACACCATCATATATTGGAAGCATTTTGGAATTGTAACTAACATATCATATTTAGTTGGCAGTAAAAAAATTCTTATCGACAACAGATGGATTGTAAACTGGTGTAATTATTGGCATCGAGGTTTTGTTTTGTTTTGGGGCATTTTTGGTGTTTCGACATTTGAATAACTTAGGAATTCCACTGATTGTTTTTCATACTCATTTCCGTCTGGTGTTTATTTGAATATACCTTTAAAATTTAACGAAGATATTCAAAACGTAGTATGACAAAAATTATTTACCTCTCATGAATAATTTAATAACAAGCTCTCCTTCATAAGATGAGTCTATCAAACCAATATACCAGACAGAGATATTGTGTTATTACGTCAGCAATGTAATAAAACTATCTAACCAAATATCTATTGACTGAAATACAATACCTGAATTGTGCGGCAGATTGCATAATTCCTTCCAGGTAGCAATAATACAAGAATCTGTTTGGGTGGCATTAATTAAACTGAAAACCGCATTTTCAGAATTTCAAATGTTTCCTGACAAATAACATGCATCCAACGTATCGTAGAGAATTCTTAATTTGTTTTATCACTTTTTTTTAAGTAGTTTAATGGTTTAGTAGGAACAATAAACGTTTACTCGGTTATTTATATTTATCACTGTATTGGAAAAAAGTTGAAGATTAAAATAAATGTATCTTCAATCTGGTTTTGCAATTGTCCGAACCAAAATAATAAAAGCATGCCTGTACAGTAGCGGCCAAAAGTCTACATGATGAGTGATTGGAAGCTTTAATTAAAAAACGATTGATGCAGTTTTTTTCATTATCGAAAATATATTTTTAAAAAACAAAACAAAAACTTTTCGTAACAAACTTAAAAAGTAATTCATAAACACGGAAAAAATGATGTGACAAAAGTCTACGTACAGTCAGTGTAGGTACTGGGAAACATAACCGCATTTTTCTAAGAACCAATTCGTTTATTTTTTGTGGAAGTGCAGCTGCAACGCTTTTGTAATTTTACGCTAGTTTTGAAGAGTAAGGTCGAAAAAATTTTGTCCGGGAAATAAAATTTGCAGTTATATGCGAATATTGGTGGTTCAATATAGCAAAGACAATAAGTCGTGTGGTGAAATAACGAAACTATTGAAGTTAAAACGAAGTTCAGTGCAAACAATAATGAAAAACTTTGAAAACACCGGTTCTATTAAGAACAAACCACGAAATGGCCGACCCAAAAAGGAGAGCGCAGAGACCGGAGTCTAATTTTAAAGAGAGAGACCGCAGTCTAATTTTAAAGGAAGTGAGCAAAAATCCCAAATTAAGTGCTGCAAGTGTAGCGGAACATATCGTTACGGTGAGTAAAAAGATTGTTCATCAAAAGACTATGAGGCAGGAGTTGAATGCAAATGGTTTTCAAAGAAGAACTCCCCTTAAAAACCATTAATATCAGCTAAAAACCGACTTCTACGCCTAGATTTCGCAAAAGCTCATATTAACAAGGGTATGGATGTGATGGTCGCACCAAAATCTGGAGGAAGGACAACACTGCCTTAGATCCCAAAAACTTGCTAACTACAGTCAAGCATGGTGGAGGCATTGTCATGGTTTTGGGAGCCATAGCAGCATCTGGAATCGGAAGATTATCATTTATTGAATCCACCATGGATCGCTTTGTATATGAAAGCCTGTTGGAACAACATTTACAGCCACCCATGGAGAAGTTGTGCCTTGGAAGGAGTTGGATTTTTCAACAAGACAAAGCACACAGTGTTAAGGGTCGACTCCTGTCCTCAGTAAACTCGCTAGCCGACACGACGCAACCCTATTTTTTGTTGTTGTTTTTGCGGAGGAGTTAATTTAACGGTGGGTTATTGCTCATCCTGCGAGCTGTTCTCCACGAAAGAAATGTTATTATTAATGACAAATTATTAATCGAATTTATAATGTTATAAATAGGAAACAGGCTGTTCTCTATTAAAGGAATAATATTGTGATTATTAATGAATTGTATGTATTTATAATTAAGTAACAATAAGCATGATAGTGGTAAAAAGCCAAATTATATTAATGATCGGGACCATAACGCTCGCGACGACGGACAAGAGAAAACCTGCGATTAGCAACCGACGGTACAGTGTGCATACAGCGGCGGTACAGTGCGCCAAGACCAGCGAAGGCGAGGCGGAGTCTGGGAAACCAGCAGCAATATTTCGCCAGCCAATCGAGCACTGTGGGAAAATTTTGTTCTGTTTCAACCGCCGCAGCAACAACATCGCCGTAAAAGCTCTGGGAAGGGTTTGCGGCTACACCAAGTGCGGGGTACGGAACCCGGGACTTTGCTGGCGATCACCTTAGCGGGCATTAATCTTAGCAGGCGACCGTTGGGCGAAAGGAATAAAAGCCCGACGAGCCGGAGCTGAGGCCCTTTTTTGGATCCCATCCATCGAGGAGGACGAGCGTCAAGCACATCGTCAGAGTGAAGAGCCTAGGAGGGAAGAACCTCGTACGAGCCGGAGCAGCGTCAAGCGCATCGTCAGAGTGAAAAGACTAGGAGTGAATAACCTCGTACGAGCCGGAGCTGAGGCTGTCTTTTTTTTTTTTGATTCCATCCATCGAGGAGGACGAGCGTCAAGCACAACGTCAGAGTGAAGAGCCAAGGAGTGAGGAACACCGTCCGATGAGCCATCGCATCCGAATACGAGTCGTCTGGGGGGCCCCCGCCGTACTTATTGTAAGTAGGTAATAGGATTAATAATCAATAGGCAATAAGTTAAATAGTTTAAATATTAAATCCGATTATAAATTATAATAATACATTAGTAAATCATAAATCAATAAATTAGTTAATAGATAATAAATTAAATATTAAATCACAATTTAGAATTTTTAAAATTTTATCAAAACTTAATTTAGGCTATAGGTGAGAACAGCTCGCGACATTGGGCTCGCGGCAGATTCATCGCGAGAGACGCGTTTACAGCGAGGTGGTGGCAAAGCATCCACCAGAGGTTGCAAGTGTCCGGCTTCCGAGGCTAGCCCATCTCCTCTAAGGGCTGGGAGTCGCTTATTGGGGTAGAGGAGTGGCGCCCACGCCCGTCTCCGACGGAGCTTCCGGGACCAAAATAACCCTACCTCGGAGGTGGATTCCTTTAAGCCCTCTTGTCGGGCATTTGAACAGATTGCCTGGGGGTAATAACAGCTTATATCGTTAGGGATTGGTTGTTATATTACGCTCCTAGACAGTTTAATCATCCTCCCCAAAGCCCGGATTTAAATCCGATAGAGCATGAATGGGAGCTTCTTGAGCGAAAAATTCGGAAGTACTCCATAAAAAACAAGGATTCGCTGAATGATGCAGACTGCATCATTCTGCAAAGATCTGCATTCTGCGAAGACTGCAAGCAGTACTTGATGCTAAAGGGGGCCCAACAGAATACTAAAAAAAATAATATTTAGAAAAATTTTGATAACATTTGAACAAACAAATTGACTGTACGTAGACTTTTGTCACGTAATTTTTTCCGTTTTTCTTTTTAATTTATTTTTAAGTTTGTTATGAAAAGTTTTTGCTTTTCTTGTTTAAGACTATAAATTTTCGATAATGAAAAAACTGCATCAATAGTTTTATGATTAAAGCTTCCAATCACTCAGAAACTCAGTATAAGGTGCTGTATGTACACTTTTGGCCGCCACTGTACATTATTTTGTTTATCAATCATTAATTGAATATTCTAGTTTTCGAACTGTTAAAATAAGTAGATTGCATTTATGATAAGATCTCATAACCTTGTAAAATTGTATCCATGTATAACCTGGGCATGATCGCTATGGAATTGGAATGGCATGGAAATGGTCACTATAGCAGGAATGATGATAATAACAAGTATCAACGTTTGTTTAATTATATATATTTTTTATTTACAGATACTTAACTATATACACAACAACAAGAATGGAAATCACTTATCGGAATCTACTCCCGTATCCAAAAAATCGGCAATCATTCTCATTCCTTTACGTGGCAGTATGCGACCCACTTTATCCATGTAAACGTAAAATTTAGGAACAGAAACCTCTTCAATTCCGCGCCTTTGCGCGTCTATGATAGCTGCAGCAGCTTCCTCTGGCTTCACAAGTTGCAAGAAACTTTCAAATCTAGAGCGTGGCTTCTTGCACAATCCCGTATCAACCATATAAGGATAAATTGATGTGAATTTTATCTGTAAACCAAATTAACACTATAACATCCAACAATGATTGACTCTTGTAATTCGTTACATCAAGATTCCTGGAATCGGCTCGGATTTCCTCGGCCAACGCTTGCATGTAACCTCTAACAGCAAATTTAGTACCACAATATGGTACTAGATTTCTGAGACCAAATAGTCCTGCACACGATGATAGAGCAACAAAGTGTCCATGATTCCTTTCAATCATATCGGGCATGAATGCTTGTATAATCTATGAAGGAAGAAATTTCGGCGAAATTATTGTCGGGAACGGATTGCAAAATTATTTGACAATTTACCCAAAAGTGTGCAAGTACGTTAATTTGGAACATTAACGTAATTTCTTTCTCCGTGTGTTCAAGAAGTGGATGACATGGCATAATTCCAGCATTGTTAATGACAATCGAAACAGGACCAACTTCTTTCTGAACTGTTTGAGCAGTTTCATTAACTGCATCACGGCTTGTTACGTCACATCTGGAAATGAATTACGAGCGTGAAAATAAGAATAGTCAAAATACTTTCAAAGTATTCAAAAGATTGTAAAACTTAAAAATATAAAAAAATTCTTGTTTTTTAACCATTTTTTGGTTTTTTCTATTTTGGTTTGATTTGCAGTTAAAAAAATAATAACCTCAACCTAAAAATGGAAAATAATAAGAATTTTTTAAATTTTTTAGAAGATTGGAGACTCCCGAATCAACAATTGAATGGGTCTCTAGAAGAAGGGCATATGTTACAAATTTAAAATTTTACAGGAGGGATGAAAAAAAGAAAGCGCGCAGCTTAAGAATCTAATGAACATCAAGTGTAACATATGCCCTTGTTCACAATCGTTTTGGGTAGTAACAATAATACTATAAGTTTCATTTTTGATTTTTTGAATAATATTTATTAACACCATGAAACTTTCAAATACATATTCAAATAATTTATACACTTAAACGATTTGTAGGAAAACATGTTAAACAAGACATTATTACTCAGTTGGCGAATTCTGATAAAAATTTTTATGTTCTTCGTTAACCAAAAACTGTACCATGTGAAGCAAGTCCTTCTTTTTTTCCTTACTGATGGGAAGCGGTCTGTTGTAAAGTTGGGTTAATATTGGCGACGGAATATTGTATTTGAACAACTGAAAACTCTTCCATGGCTTGAGCATGTTGTGACTTTCCCTCACGAACACGGAAGTTGGGTCGTCGAATGACATCTTAAACCACAGATATTGTGTGATTTGAAACTTACTGTTTTTTACCATATAAGTTTGAGGGAGAATGTCCAAATCTTTGAAGTCACTCTGCGTCATTTCTGTTATGGTGAATGGTGTACTGATGTTAGATGAAGCGATGATGTACTTCCAATCTTGTGGTACTAAAGCTTTAGTCTTCTTCTTTCTACGTTTTAGTGCTAAATCACGGTCGCATGGTAGGAAACTGTGGCCAGATGTCATAAATTTTTGGTGCATTTCGGAAAAATATCTGGCTTTGATGAGGAAATAATATAAAGTAAGAATAACTTTATTGTTATTTTGGCCGACACAGCGATCTGACCACACAATAAGTTTTCGTTCTTCACCTGCACTCAGCGGCTTCCATATTGAAGTTATGTATTTCAAAATACATGACCCAATTTCTTTAGAGCCTCGTTTAGCAGTCACTTCATGCCATAGAAACATATTGGATGTGTTACTAGTCATATTGTGAACTGCGAAGTTGTAATTGGAGTATTGCCTCTGATAATAAACGTCCGAATGTGATAAATTTGGAGTGAACAGGACTTGCTGTAGATCGACGCAGAGGGTTATAAAGCTGGAGTTTTTTCCGTCATCAGCAAGTTGTTTGTAAGCTGCATCCGCTTGCATATGATGTATTGCACTATCTTCTTCTATTTTCTTTCGTTCCTCGTCATTCGGTGCAGCAATGAGTTTAACATAGTTCAAGTCACAACGTTTGCATGTGTCGGAACGTGGGGATCCGAACATCAAGTTGAACTCCCCATTGAAAATTTTCCGGTACAAGCTTAAAGAGATAGGAGATTCAGGATGTGTCTGTAGAAAAAGGCTATGCATTTTCCTCACAGAGAGGTTCATATTCAAGCACAGCTTTGACGATAAACGTCGGCTGTAGTGGCTTTCAATCGTAGGAAAGCTTTCAATATGTCGTTTAACAGCACTTCTATCTTCTTAGTTCACAGCCCGAGGCCGATTCATATGTTTTCCTCTCTTATCCTTGGGTGCTACATCACCGTGTTTTAATTTTAACTGAATAACACGAATACGTTTGAGAGAGATCGAAAAAATATTTGCAAGTGTTTTGAGGCAAACCGCTTTTCCATTGACGTTATAGTCAAACCATGCATTTTTCTGTGAAGTCGTGTTTGTGTAGCATGCACTCCTGCGCTTTGGCTCCTTAAGATTGATGAATTTCAGCAGGAAAAGTGTTGGACCATTATAGTCAATTTCATAAAATTTAAGTGGAGTGATCGGTATCCAATCTTCGTGCAACTTACTTGACATCCTCGCACCTGCACTGGAGCTTCTTTCGCTGCCATAATTTTGCCTTTGCCACGCTTGTTTACGTATTCCTTGCCCGCATTTCTAAGAGCTTTCAGGTTCTTATCACGCCACTGTTCAATGTTTAAAACACGTCTCTTGCCAGAACTCAGGTTGCTGCATTCACTTACCGACAAATTTGTATCACCCATTACACAATATTATTCAGACTTCGCACACACAATAGTAAAGGAATTAAAAATAGGATTACAAATACGAACGATAAACAATGAAGCAGGCGACGGAACACTAACGAGAGTGATAAGAGAATGTTAAGATTACAGAGACTAGAGCGGAGGGGAGTTGTCACATACGCCCTTCTTCCACTATCGTTGAACTTTCTTCCATACTGGCGATGAATATTTCCGACATCTAGCGTCTGAGAGGGGAACTAAATTCTTACCTACTTGTTTACCATGCCACATTTGTCCTTCTTCCACGAAAAAACCAATAACGACAAATTTGTAACATATGTCCTTCTTCTAGAGACCCATTCAATTGGGAATTGAAACTATATCCAAGTCTGCATCGGAATTCAACGGTATACTGAAGTACAAGATCCCGATGGGTAGAATAAGAGATGATATATGATTTTTAAAGCTGTGTATATAAAATAAAGTGACTCCTAGAAGCCAGGCAATTTCAGTTCTCTTGAATTTACAGAAATGGTATGAACAAAAATTTAAATTAGAAAGAATTGTAATCAATTTTAATTTTTTAATGTGATGTAATGTAATGTAATTTTAAGTTGTTATACAGCAAGCTTAACTCAACAACCTAGTTAGCATATGTAGCTCTCCTAAAAATAAAAAACTCCACTAAGGGACTGATTTCGCCCTTTCCTCTGGAAAACTAAAGATACAAAGGATGTTGGACAAAAAACTAAAACTAAAATCTAATTGAAAAGTCCAAACGAAATTAGGAAAAAAAGACCCAAAATAGAAATCATTCAAAACCTAGTGATAAACAAATCCTCAGAAACTTTTCCTGAAGGACAAACAAAATTAGTTAGCATGGGGTTAAACTATCCTGCTAATAGCACCCTAGCAATTGAGGAGCTGTACATGACAGGAATAGAATATTCCTGAATCAAGAATCATAGAATGAGGAATAAAATACGGGAGATCTAATGAAAAAGAACAAAAATTTTAGTTAATAACAACAACACCACTAACTCTGACAAATTTTAATGAAGAAAAACATGTCAAAGAACTTAAGCAGTAAAAAGTTTACAATCTTAGAGCAGATGAGGGAAACTCGGTAGTGATAATGAACAAGGAAGACTTTGATGATCAAATGAATAATAAACTCAAAGATGGAAATTTTCTAGAACTACGAGGTTTGTTCAAAAAGTATCGAATTTCGAAAAAGAAGCGAATTTCGTGTTTTTTCAAGAATTATTTATTTATTCATGAATATCTATTTTGTCCCCTTCAAAGTAATCCCCGTCAGACATTATACACTTGTGATAACGTTTTTTCCAATCCTCGAAGCATTTTGAAAAATCATTTTTTGTGATCTTGTTCAGCTCCTTTTTCGATGCAGTCTTTATTTCCTAAATCGTGGCGTAGCGTCGTCCTTTCGTGGGCCTCTTCAGTTTCGGGAACAAGAAAAAGTCACAAGGGGCCAGGTCTGGGGAATACGGTGGCTGTGTCATTATTAGAGTGTTGTTTTTGGCCAAAATTTCGCGCACAAGTAAGGATGCAGGGGCGTTATCATGGTGCAAATGCCAATTTTTGTTCTTCCACAAATCCGTGCGTTTCTGGCGGATTGCTTCTCGCAAATTGCGCATTACTTGAAGGTAATATTCCTTATTGACCGTTCTACCCTGCGGCAAGAGCTGCGGCAGCCCCTGCAATCGAAGAAAACTGTTATCAAAACCTTCACATTCGACCGAACTTGGCGTGCTTTTTTCGGTCACTCTGAGAACATTTTGTACCACCGATAAACGTTGCTTTTGTCCAAAGTAGCTACACCGTATGCAACAGTCAACATTCTGAATGCATCCGTGCACTTTAAGTTGCTCTTCACACAAAATTTAATACAAATTCTTTGATCCATTTTTTGTGATAGACGAAAATCAAAGACAGGCTAAAACACGTCCACGTACAATAACTGTCAAAAACTGACTGGACATTGAAAATGGCCGAAATTGTCAACATAAGTGAGGGTCATGAGTACCAACATAACGCCACCAAAAATCAAAAATCGAACATACGCAGCCCTCGAAAATTCAACATTCGCTATACTTTTTGAACAAACCACGTACACTACACTATCAAAAGTGTTTAAGCGAAAATGAATGAAAACCCAGCAATAATGAGATAGTATTTGTTTTTCAAGCTACACACATACATATGTTCATAAAAAACACTAAACAAATGCGAACATTAAAACGTTTTATTTAAAATTTGCCTTCATCAATGTGACCTCCTCTTAATAATTAATAATAATGACTGCAATTTGTTCCACATATCAGTAGCTGATGTTGGAGCCGATTTCCGTACTCCTCGATCCAGTTCTTCTCATAGTTACTCGATCGGATTCAAGTCAGGTTTCTCGGGAGGCCATTCCATACTTTTAAGAGTTCCTTCCTCTTCAATATGGCGTAAATAGCCTCTGCATAATTTTGAGGAATGTTTTGGGTCATTATCTTGCTGGAAGATAAAATTTTGACCCAAAAGACGGATTCCGGAAGGGATCGCGTTGGTCTTCAAAATGTCACGGTAGCCTTCTTTTTTTAATACACCGTCAATTTTCACAATTTCCCATACACTACTACCAGTAAACAGCACGCTTCTCGGTCAGGTTCATCCACAGATTTCCTCACGAATATTTGCCTTCGGGTTCCGAACAATTCAAATTTTGATGCATATGTGAACAATGAGTTGTTCCACTCTTCCATGGTCCAAAGTTGGTGTTCACGAGCCCATTTATGACGTCGCTTTCGCTTTCGTTGTTTTCGAAATAATTTCTTTTTCATTGAAATGCGGCTGTGGAGCCCGGCTTTCTGTGGACGCTGTTTTACTGGCTTTGGGCGACCAAAAATTAATTCTGCAGTGAATTCTGGAGCTGTTTTATGCCTATTTAATTTGCTGGTAACCACGTTTCTGCGACCATCTGCGGAAATTGTTGCTTTCGGTATCCCACTTCGTTTTTTATTAAGGTAACTGCCACTTTTCGGATTTATTTTTACGTTAAAATCGACTGTAGTGTGAGGTATTTTAATTTTTTGGCAATTTCTCGATTTCTTATGTCACTTTTATGGTACGCTTTTATAATCACACGCGTTTCCGTACTCAATTCTTTTCGCGGAGGCATTTTCAAAAAACTATCATTCGATATTTCGCTAACAGGTTAAATACCACTCTGCAACTGACCATAAGTTACGGATATCATTATCATCTTCTAGAAAGCTCATTTAAACATCATTATCAACAATCTACCTTATAAATAACTTTCCCTAGAAATTTTTACGAATGATTTTCGTAATGACGTCGCAATAAACAATTTCCGAGAATCCGGAAAAGTGCACGTAAAGGAGAGTAGTCCTTATCTCATATAATGGGTGTTTCTTACCGAGCCACATTTTAAATACGCATTTCACTTTATTTTAAAGTTTTTCTTGTAAATGAAAAAAGAGTTGCCTAAACACTTTTGAGCGGTAGTGTACTTAATGATCCTCTATCTAGCTCATTAAAAAGAATAGAGAAAACAATGAATGAGTGCGAATTAATAATTGAACGTAAGAGGGATATGAGGATGCCAGACCCTTCTCTACCGAGGATTAAGTGCCTCCCAAAAATCCACAGAGGAGAACAGAAAATGAGAAAAATGATCGCAGCTGTTATTGGACCAACGCAAAATATTGCCAACCGAATTCTAAAGGAAATATGAAGACTTGGACTAAAAAAAAGGACACATACAGTTAAAAAACACTTCAGAAGGAGTAGAACTCCTAAACAAACAAGGGCATATCAAGAAGGATGAAATATTAGTGTAATTTGATGTAGAATCACTATTCCCACGCAACCCAACCGAAGTAGCGCTATATACATTTGAGGAATGGATGGCGGGGCATGAAGAATCCTCAGAATGGCGAAGAAAAGCTGAACTATACACTAAACTAGCTAGATTATGTATGACCAAAACATACTTCACCTTCAGGGGAAAATTCTCCAATACACTACCAAGAGTAATCCTTTATCCCCTCTTCTTAGTGATCTCTTTATGGACACATTAGAAGATTTAAAAAAAACGGGGACCCTTTCCAAGCTTTTGGGTAACATATGTAGATGATATATTGGCGATTTAACAGTATAAATAAAATTTACCTAAAAAATTGCATTTAAAACAGGAGAAGAACAAAACGGACGATCGAGTTTTTAAGATGAAGAGAAGCGAAAACTTTGCTAAGCGAATTTCAAGAGAAGGAAAAACTATGCAATACGAAATATACAGGAAGCCAACACAAACGTAACGAACAATACTAGCATGTTCCAACCACAACTGGCCACATAGATACACAGGCTACTCAGCCTTCCACTTACCGAAGATAACTTCAAGAAAGAGAGGAGTAGATCCTAGACACAGCAAAGGAGAACGGATACACCGGAAGGGAAATCCTAAACATTATGAAGAAAAACAAAAGGCAATTGGCAAATGACAACCTAACAACGTTCTTCACCGAAAAAAATAAAAAGAAAGTTTTCCTTTTTTTTGCGTTTTTTTTTTTTTTTTTGAATTTCCGATGTAAACTTTCCACCGTAATCGAACGGTCTTCTTCAGTCGCTGAAGATCAAGCAGTCGCTGAAGCGTCAACAAGCAGCAACACAAAACGAAGTTCGAGACTGCGAACATCAAAGGACAAAAAAAAAAGAAAAACGAAAAAAGCGGCATATATGAGACTGTATGCAAATACTGCCCAAAAACCTACATAGAACAGAAGTTGGTCACAACGAGAGTTCAGGAGCATCTACGAGAAGTTGAAATTAGAAAGAAACGCCAAAAAATCAGCGCATATAAGTCGGTTGTCGCAAAATGCATAGTAGAATGCCAGTATAACGTGCAACGGAACGTTACAAGAGCCACGACAGACAAAAGATTGGACGCATATGAAACGATTTTCATCCTGACAACAAAAGCGCAAAATCGACTAAACACAGACACAGGAAATTGTGACACCAAACTGCCACTTAAGCTAATCACCATAAATAATCATACGATTTCATGCCTTCAACAAGATAGAAAAATATTTCAGGGTAATGAAAGAAAACTGAAGAATTGGATCCTGTTTTTTGTAGCTTTTCCATTTTAAAAATGCTATGTTTTTTTTTTTTTTTTTTTTAATTTTTGAACAAATATATATTTCGGGAGTGAGTTGCTCCCTTCTTCAGTGTTCGTTATTTTCTGATTTTAAATGGCCTTTATCGGGAAATTTATACTAAGTTGACACAAAGTCCTAATTGCCTAAGGTCTAATTACTTATGGTCTAATTACTTAAGGTCTAATTACTTAAGGTCTAATTACTATTGGATTTTTTTTTTTTTTTTTTTTATATAGTCTTCGTACCTATCATTTATTTGCTTATGTTTACCTTAAGGTCTAATTACAATGGAGTTTTATTACCTACCTAAATGTCTAAGTACTTTAATTATTATGTCATTTCTATTTTCCTAATTTCGCTACTTCACCATATCCAGGAGGCTAGAGTATCCATTTCCAAGGTCATCATTGAGCCTAGTTTCGGTTGGCTGTCTCATGATCCACAATGATTCGTACACGTCTAGCTTTTTCATGTTTCTCACTTCTTTTACTACAGTGAGCTCGTTCCATTCTATTTTGTGTCCTTCGCAAATGTGTTTCGCAACTGAAGATTTCACGTTTGCCAAGTTTCCTCGTCTTATCGCTAAGTGTGCCTCCTTTGTGTGCTCCTCGAATCGTATTTTAACGTTTCGTCTTGTTTGTCCGATATATACTTTGTCACAGTGATTGCATTTGATTTTGTAGATACCGCTCTTCTCTTCTTTCTTCTTGCTGTCCTTTGTGTTTGTGAGCCTACTCTTTAGTTGAGACTGGACACTGCTTGGGATTAGCTGGATGTTGACTTTTTTTAGCAATCTGCTCAAGGCCCCCGTTAGCTCTGAGTTAATGACTACTGCCCTTTGTTGTTCTCTTTGTTTTTGGCTTCTAATTTGAGTATAGAGTGTAGTAAACCCATCTTGTCTTCTTCTTGCTTCTATTTTCCTTATCATTCCTGAAATCGTCCTTGTTTCATATCCGTTTTTCCTCGCTGTATCCAGAATATAATTCATTTCCTTGATTCGGTTTCCCGTGCTCAAGGGTACTGACATCATCCTATGTATCCACGCTCGGAAAGACGCCATTTTTTGTGAGTATGCGTGTTTTGATGTCCTCGGTACGGTCCTTTGGGTGCTTGTGTTTTTTCTGTATATGTCCAATTCTAATTTTCCGTTATCTCTTATGATTTTTAAATCGAGGAAGGGTAGTTCGTTGTTCTTTTCCTCCTCAATTGTGACCTTGGAAATGGATACTCTAGCCTCCTGGATATGGTGAAGTAGCGAAATTAGGAAAATAGAAATGACATAATAATTAAAGTACTTAGACATGTAGGTAGGTAATAAAACTCCATTGTAATTAGACCTTAAGGTAAACATAAGCAAATAAATGATAGGTACGAAGACTATATAAAAAAAAAAAAAAATCCAATAGTAATTAGACCTTAAGTAATTAGACATTAAGTAATTAGAGCTTAAGTAATTAGAGCTTAAGTAATTAGACCTTAGGCAATTAGGACTTTGTGTCAACTTAGTATAAATATCCCGATAAAGGCCATTTAAAATCAGAAAATAACGAACACTGAAGAAGGGAGCAACTCACTCCCGAAATATATATTTGTTCAAAAATTAAAAAAAAAAAAAAAAAACATAGCATTTTTAAAATGGAAAAGCTACAAAAAACAGGATCTAATCTAGAAGTGCTAAACACGGGACAACACACACAGTACTGAAGAATTGACCATATCGGCCTCGAAACAGCTGTATTTTCCAAAATAAAAACCTTCACCTAACAATGGAAAATAATAAGATTTTTTTTTTCAAAGAGTAAAAGATTAAATGTTATTAATTATAAACGCAGTAATACGATCTTTCTCGATAAAAAGCAAGAGATTAAAATGTCCAAAGCGACACTCGAGGGAGAACGGCTCTAATATAACGACCATAACGTCTCCGTCCCGGTAAAATCTTGGCAAGCCTCGAAGTATGTTCGAAGCTCGCATCATTGAGTAGTTGGCATAGGTTCGGTTGAGACGAACTCCCCATTAACGTTGGTGCGGCCTTGAGCACCTGTCCTTATAAGTGCTGGTGCCAAACCTTGACTGGCCGCCCTGCTTTGTAAAGATATCCATGGGACCATTCAGGCGACTACACAAAGCTCCCAAGGGGGGCCCATAAGCAATGATATCAAACAAATTATGCAAAAGAAAACAAATCGACGGAACAGAAACATTCAAAACCAGAAGGACGAGAATTAGAAAATCTGATACATGCAGAGATTCTTCTCGCATTTGGGCGCAGCAGGAGAACCATGTGCACACATGAGCCACCAGCAAAAGAAGAGCAGAAACTGTTGCAATGTGTGTGAGACAAACACATCCATGTTTGTTGCCATCATCACTGAAGTGACTGAAGCATGGGGCACAAATAAAGATATCCCTGCAGGGTAGACACTGCGCACTTCGATCATCGTGGATAGTGCAGAGGAAGAGCGGGTCTATCGTACAGAAGTGCGATAGACCGGATAGAAGTACGAGTAAACGAAGTTTAAAGCTAGGAAGTTTAAAACGGAGTGCTGGAATTTGAAGTGCTCCCAACTCAAATAGGTCACTATAGATACAGGTAGCTAAAAGCAACAGAAGAGCCAAAGGGTAATCCCTTTGACAGTGCAGCAATCGTCCCGATATGCCAAGAAAGCAGCCAAAAAGTGGCCCTCAAGTTGAAAATTGATAAACCTCCACAGGAATCGAAATGCAAAAAATCATCACACGTGACTCAAAAAAAAAATTTGAGTAGCGCCGAAAACGTATTGGACAGGCTAACCCTAAACTGATTATACCCATCGGCGTAAGATCCTTTGCGGTTCGTGCGAGAAATCAAGGAAGCGGTAAAACTAGAAGACGTCCAAACTGAAACCAAAGCTGTACGACAAACTCGGTCACGTTATCTACTTGTTGAGTTCAGACCAGATACAAAAATTAGGACGTGGTCCGTGATGCAGTCAATAGAACTCCCGGAGAACAAGCAACAACACTCGAAATTAGGGACATTGATTGCGATACGGATCTGCCCGGAATAAAAAACGCCGATTTCCCTATATTATGCGACATAAAAGTCAGGTTGACCAAACCAAACAGTAGGAGTCAACGCATGGCCATAGTTGACCTCAAAGACAGGGAAGCAAAACAGCTTTTAAAGAAGGGAAAAATTAGAATAGGGCGGATTAATTGTCGGATACGGCGAAGAGTGATTTGTCTCCGGTGCATCAAGTGAATTGGATACAGGGATACCGCACATACCTGATATAAGCTCCTTGTGCTACAATTGCGGCAAGTCACGGCATAAAAAGAAAGAGTGAACAGAAGAGGCGCAATCTTTGCCAGGAGTATGACCCGAAGCCAGGTGATTCGAAACACATGGCAGGTACAGGAAAGTGTCTGGTCATCCAAGACGCATCAACCAAGACAAAAAAGCTTCAGCAATGGTTCACATCCTTAAAATCAATCAGCATCGAAGAATAATCGACCATGGTCCGCTCGAACTGTCTGCGAGAGACAGGCAAGCTGACTTACTGCTGCATAGCACGCCAGAAGTTCATCAAAATTGTTTCCTGACGAATCCGGTGCAGCCGCCATCTGGGTTCGGAACAATACTTCCATTCAAGTACAAGGCCGGAGGCGAAGAGATGGTTTTATTAAGGTTAGTCGTCTGCGAACTACATTCTTTAGTGTATATCTCACGCTGAACCAATTATTGTCATCCTTTCAACTTAGACTCAATGCTATGGAGGAAGCTGTTTCAAATGCAGAGGGACATATAATCGTTGGAGGTTACTTCATCGCTAGGGGTATCAAATGGAGCATACCTTAATCAGATGATCGGGGCAATTGGATCTTAGATATGGCAGCCAGGATTGGGCTCGTCCAATTGAACACAGGCCACATCCCTACTTTCTGTCGATGGAGCTGCGTCGGAACCAATGCTGATGTGACATTTACTTCGAAGTTAGAAATTCAATAGTTGGTACCTTACCCTGTGAAATCTGGTTTCTCCGGATGGTTCCTAAGGCTATTTAACTTACAGACTGAAATGAAATCATGGGGGAGGGGGCGTTGTATTATATTTATCGAAGCACTCTATAATCTTTAATTGTTGGCTATATCTCTAAGTAGCCTGGCAAATACATTCGAACGATAACTCAAGTCAGTCTCAGATGACAAAGGCTAAACGTTTGAACCAGTGTTTATCTCGAATTTGTATGCTAATCCGCTTGCACCGCTTAGAACCAAAAACTCAAAGGCAGAAGATATTGCTCTAGATAGTGCCTAGTTTTGGTTGCATAGATTTGTTCATCTAGGCATACATACTGCTCGTACGACGTGCTCCAAATTTTAGTGTTTAAATTGTCCAAAACTTGTCACATGTTGAACAATCGATCAAAAAGTTCAACCGTTTTAGGTAACATTTTTAAATTGTCATTGAAATGCAAAATTTTCTGAATTTTTCTAAAATGCTGGAAACTTAGTGCGTCCTTAAAACGGTGAAGTTTATCGACGAATAACTTCTAAAGCTTAGAAGATGACTAATCGACATGTCCAAAGATGCTCCTTTGTATTTTCTTGTATCTGCAGACTCAAAATTCGTTATGCCTACGTCCGTTTGTAGTGCAGTTATATAAAATAGATCAACAATTGTTGCTACATCAGATATCGTCGTCCATAAGGCCTTAGACGAAATCAGAGGGGCTTTCCATATACATCACCGGTAAAAGTAAATTGCAGTCACCTCTGATAGTATTCATTTTCATTTTGGGATCGTTATTCGGAGTTTCCGAGATCATTCTCCGCCTCCAAAATATTTTCGTTATCGGAGATATCAAACTCATCTTCACTAAAACTAGTTATTCCAATTTCCTATAATTTCTTGAACTTTGTGCGGTTCATTCTGAATTTAAACGTAAGCGCAGTGAACCATATCTGATACATGCCACAACTTTTGAACTTCCTCTCAAAAAAAGCTTTTGAAGCAGACTTGAAAAAAACACATTTTCATACAGGTTTCATTCAGGTGTTACACAATTTAACAAAAATTATTTCAAAAACTGAAATCAAAATACAATACTTTAATTTAGAATGTGCACCTCGATCACTTGCTGCGACAACTTTGTGCAAATGAGGATTATTTTTAATTTTTTTTTTCTATTTTCCAGTAATAGAAAATTTCGAAGCAACAAATTTGAGCTTCACAGGTGCATAATTTAGTAAGCTTTGCACGATAGAGAGCTTTAAAATTAGACGACCCAAGTGAGTGGAGAGATTGCGATGGCTTGCTTCTGTGCATAATTATATGAGAGAATAATTTTTTTCATTGTAATAATTAATGGCTCAACATAATGACTCATTGTGTATGAATACAATATTAAAGAGAATTTTAGTGCGTATCTCTCCGCATCTTCGTGTTTATGATCTATCTCCAACAAGTTTCGCTTACAAATACCAATGCGTTTAGCAAATTAGGGTTGAATGCCATTAGATCTGGATCTTGATCGAAGAGCTAGGGCTTGTTAGTGGTTGCAATATTATACTTACGCTATGATTCGAAGGTATAAAGGGGATTATAGCTACGCTTCGCTTATGCTATAACTGAACTTACACATAAGAATAAGCTTTTCCTCCGCGCGTTTTGATCTCTTCCACAGTTTCCTTGTTTCCTTTTTCATTGATATCCCAACATACAACAATTGCCCCCAGTTGTGCGTATTGAATTGCAATCTGTTTTCCAATACCATGGGCTGCACCAGTGACCTATAAAAAGTTGCAACAATATTGCATGTTGCAACAATAAATTAGTTAAAGATAAATTTTTAATTTTTTTTTTCTACTAACCAGAACTATTTCGCCCCGAACATCAGATAGAGCGGGTGGCGAAAATTTATGGTAAATTTCTTCAAACACTGTCATCATGAATTTGATTTCCAAAACGATAATGTCGATTAACAATATAAATAAGTTATAGAGGCGCACACCCACATTTCCCTCATCTTCCCGTCTTCTACGCCTGAAAAGGATAAACAAAAATTAAGACATATTTAATTAATTTAAAAATATTTTCTTGCCAAAAATAATAGATTACGGAAAAGTAGAAATCAAAATTATTTCAATTGTGCATAGGAGTTTGATTATGTTTTACAATTAAGTAAGATTGCTGTTGTGCAAGTTCTGTTACGTTAGTACTCTTCAGCCGTCTACAAAGAAGTATTCTGTACTTTCTTCTTTCTCACCACAAGCACTGCATGTATCATTAGTCCCATTCGTGGGGCATGTAAAACTAAGAGATTGTGGCCTGTGAGTATCGCCGTCAGTGTTCACTCGCCATTTCTGTTTTTGTAGGAGTTTTTTGCCCTTATTTTTTCGGGGTAATTTAAGCTTATCCTGCAGTTTAAAGCCATGTCTAACTATTTTTCCGAGAGATCTGTATCCAAAGATTCTTGCTGCGTGTGGTTTGGTCGGCTGGACCTATTCAGCTTTTTAATTTCCCCTTACAACGGTACAATCACGGACCGATGAGAGTTGTACATTATGTTCGGATAATGGTATCCTGCCTACAGTCTAGCACTAGTTGTGAAACTTCGCGCTTACTTCCTCTCCGAGATAATTTGTACTCGTTTCACCGCTTTTATTGCAGATACTTCCGACTGTAAAATACAGCTCAGGTTACCAGTTGCAAGTATTGAAAAAAGAAGTACCTCAGAATAAGATTCTGGCGGAACTTCCTTCATCCGTTTTAGTGACATCAGTGTAGATCCTGATTTCACTTCTAAATATGAGTTCTGCATCGCTTACTCTCTTCTCTAGTCGGTATGTTAATCCTGCTTGGGATCATTGCATTCAGCACCAGTTGAACTCTATCCAACTTCTTTTAACGTGACGTAGCCATCCCCTCGATTTGTTTCAAAATAGAGAGATATCACGTTCGGGGTGGTTAAATAACCTATTTGTTAATTTGATTTTCGCAAGCGATGACTCTCTGAATTATTTTGGGTTGTAGCGGAGAGGTAGAGGAAGGTAGAGCAGTATCTCCATTCCAGCAGTTGGCATAATCCTGGTGGCTCTTTTGAAGCTAAAGCAGGCTGTTCCTTATATTTACACCTGTTCTTTTGTATCGATATTCTTTGCTAGTGCTGCTACTATACCAGTACTCCGTATATGGTTATTGAACTCACCAGTGTTGAAGCCTTTTTTCAGAAGACTTCTCATTCTGGAGAGCGCTATTGCAGCTCTACGGTTTACTTCTCTTACTACATTGATCAAAAAGTTCTTGAAATCACCACCATGTGGCTCTCGCAGTCAAACGATTTGAGTTTTCCTTTTTTTAGGTTGCCACGTCTGTCATTGACATTCTATGAAATTTTCAGCTTAATATCATGTCATTTGCAAAAGTGAGACCGTTTTGAGTATATCCGCGATTGTTGTTGTTTTCGATTTTGTACAACTTTGAAAATAGAATTGAATTTGCAACAACAAGTTTGTATTGAATTATGCGTGAAAAACAGTTTCAATGGTGCGACGAAATCGCAAATATTGTGTGTTTCGGCAACGATACTCTGAAGGAAATCGTCGTTTATCAGTGGCTGGAATATTTCAGAAGTGGTTGTAAGTCCGTGAATGATGATGAACACAGTGGCACGCCATCGAGATTGAAAACAGCGAAAACATCAAAATCAAAAACAAAGAATAAATGAGTTTAGACGACTAATTGACTAATAGAGAGATGGCAGAAGAGTTGGACATTGCTTTTGGATCAATTCAAGATATTTTTGTTGATTTTGGTTGAAGCAGCGGTTTGGGCCTCAGTTTATTAATTCAGACGTGTCTTGGGCGTCAGAATGTCGCTGCAAAGTGTTTGCCAAAATGAATTTCATCCAAAAAAGGGACCGCGTTGACGTCGAAAAGACATGATTTCTAAGGCCTAATCCGACACAAAATTTATCAAACGGATCATTCCTGGAGACGAAACGTAGATTTATGGATGTGACACACAATCCAGACATCAAACGAGTGAATGGCGTGCACGGAATGAGGCGTGACCGAAAAATACCCTGTCGTTTTCAGTCTAAAAAGAAAGCGATGCTCTCAGTTTTCATGGATTACATGGATTTTGTGATTATGAATTCCTCTCACGAATTCAACAAGGAGCATTTTTTGGCCAGAACGTCACTAAGGAGTATTATTTGGACCTTATCAGACGTTTGCGTGATGCGGTTCGCCAAAAACGACCGGATTTCTGGGTAAGCAGCTCGTGCATCTTGCAGCACGATAACGCGCTGTCGCACAATGCTATCTTTATCCGCGACATTTTGGCTAAAAACGAAACGATTTCACTTGATTTGGCTCCATGCGACTTTTTCCTATGCGGTCCCGTTTCAGCACCCGAGATTAGATCATGGAAAAATCGGAGGTGGCGCTGATGGCCATACCGCAAATCTAATATAAAAAAACGTTTCGAGGAAGTATTAAGCACCTTTTGATAATTATGCTTTATTAGCTGAATCACCGCTGAATCACTAGAATCGGAAATATTGGTTATTTTACAGAAATTTTAAAGTAAGTTACAAGGTTCAGTGAAGAGAGAATTAGTGCGCCATTAAATTCGTCAAAAATGAAGAATTCATTAATTAAAGCTAGACCAACATCATATCCATCGTAAATTGAAATAAAAATAAGAAGGAACTTAATTTTCAAAAATTATAATACCCAGATGTGTGCCATCTTGATTGCATCAATATGGCGCAGAGCATATTTTTCAACGCTGAACCTGAAATTTAAAATATGAGACTTGAATGTGAGTGATTCCTTTGTGCAAACTTTCGTTCAAGGGTATGTTTCACACTTTTCCTGTTCCGGAACTTTCATACAAATTCTTTCATCATTAAAATAACAAAATAACAAAGTCATTTAAAAATCGGCAATCCTCAATATTACATGCGTCGGTCCATAACGCCATTTCGCGCCATAACATTTTATGCCTTTCTTGCAGCCTGACTGTAAGATGACTCTAAGATCTTCCGAAGAAGATGGTTAGTCAAACTTGTATCCAAGATGCATCTTCGACGCACATCAATTAAATCGATCGCGATTGGTGAAATATATTATAGTGGTTGAAAGGATTACCAACCGAGAAATTTTGTCCGCACGTCCAATAATATACACCGTCCATCCCATTTTTGATGACACTAATTTAATTTCATCACTATTTACTTACTCAAGTCTTACGTTTGTAGCTACCTTTATCATCCACCTTCTCGTCAAATTTTTTTGTGTACTCATAGTTATGTCAATGGCTTTGACATATTAACTGCACATTTAACTTCGTTGAGTCAAAGAATTTTTATGGAGCAAAGAGCGAATATCAAGTTTTGTTTTAAATTGATAAAAATTGATCAAGAAACATTTGAATCGATGAAAACGTTTACGGTCAGAAGTATTTACCCTATACACAAATATTCTGCTGGTTTAGAAGATAGTTCTTCAAGTCATTGAAGGTGTACTACATCCATCCTCATAGGCATTTTTTCGATAGATTTCTCGTGATGGTGTTGGGAATTTACATCTTTTTGCTTACAACGGTATCTTGCAGGCGATTCGATTAGATAATATCCTTTTTAAGAATATGTACGTCAAGTACTAAAAATAGCTGAGTAATATTTTCAGCATTTTTCACGGCCCTTTGGAATATTTTGGATTTTTTGTCGACGTCCTGAACTCTCTTGTGTTGTGCTGGTCAATGATCTTTTAATGATTTTAACATTATTCACAGCTCCGTCAAATACTTTAATGAACTATTACGTTAATTGCCATACCAAATCTGTGCAAAACCAACTGCCAAGAATATATTCTACTAAGAATATTTTCCAAGAAGAAGATATACCGTTGCTATTTCTTTGAAAAGAGGTATGAAAGTGTAAACTACCTTTTGACTGTGAGTGTATGTTTGTGTTGTTTATAATCTTTCATATTCGCTTTCATATGCTTAATGATTTGTTTATCGATATTGAAAATTAAATGATAGTTCGAGAAAAATTCCATACGTATCTTTTTCGCATATTAAAATTTGTAAATACTGCGATGCATTATCAGTATTCTTAATATTTATGCATGTTGATCTGATATGATGTCTAGACGAGAGAAATGTAAATTTTCACGTAATCCGGAACAACAATTCCATACCAAACCGGATTTGTGAATTCATTAGAGAATAGTAAAGAACGTGAACATTAGTGAAAAATCAAATTCTTCCCGTCTTTTCATTGATAGACAATCAAATATCTTAGACCGATCAAAAAACTTGCTAGGCCTGCTTTATGGCTTTTAAAGATGATAGTAGATACCTATCGTGTGGCAGTAACATTGTTTATTTACTTGCCAACCTTCATTTACTCTTTAACCTTTTGAAGTACAAATTAAAAAAGCAAGGACAAAAAATTAAATACCATGTAAGGTTCTTGAGATTCAAATATAGAAATTAATATTTAAATTTGTTTATAACCTCACAAAGTTACGATTCTGTAACCTTTTCCGCGTTGCAGTACTAGAGCAATTACAACAATTAAATTAAAACAATTAAACAATTTAAAAGTGCTACTATGCACGAAGGGAGGTCAAAAAGTTGGCGGAGTGACATAAAAGAGCTTGAAATATAAATTAGGCTATTTTTCCTTGTCAAAATTTTTGCCTTTATCTTAATAGATTTTCTAATCTATCATATAACGCCATAATATCACTCACAAACAGACTTGTCATTGGTATTCAAGTAGTTGATCGGTCGAATTGACTACTTTTCTATTAAAATAACAATTTTCACGTTGCGCATGTTGGCCTTTTTCAATGGTTGACAATAAACAATTGTCTTCTTTTCCTTTTCTTAGCACTACAGCCCTTTTCGGGCCTTCGCTTCCTACAGCAAGCGCCTCCAACTGTCATATAAACAAACGTCATTGAGGGCTTAATCATTTCTGTGACTAGTAGCCTTACCAACATAGCACGGACATGTCTTGGTTGTAATGTATCAATGTATCTAGGAGTAAAAGGTCCCATCGATACAGTTAAAAAATTTTGTTAAAGAGTGGAGGGGGGGGGGGTTCATTCCCCATTTTCCACTGCATTAAAAGACGCAGATTCACAGCGGTGAAACCAAGTTGCACCTCCTGCAGTTCTTTTCTTCTTTCTTTTGCGCTTCCTAACGCTCTTAAAGGAGGTCAGAGAATTCGTAGCGTTCACGCTGCGGCACTGAGGATATATCTAAAGAACAAAGCAGTGAGAAAAGACTGCTCAGCTCCCCTCTAACTTTTTTAAGCCCTCTGAAAAAAGATTTTTCGTGGTAGCGATGACTTCCTTATTTGACGCGATCTTGCCTCGATCTTAGGCTTAGTGTTTGCAAACTAAAAAAAAAGCCGCACGGGGATAGATCTGCGGATTAAGGGAAAGGGGCTCTACCTAATTGCCCCATTCATCGAATTTGACTGATATGATTCGAAATGAATCAATGAAATGGGCTGGATCATTGTTGTGGTGAAGAAGTACTTTTTTCTGGGTGGCTTGGGTCCGCCGGGCCTTGCTTTGTGGGTCTCGAGGACGCGTTTCGGCTGCATACAGCCATCATGCAGCCGAAACGCGTCCTCGAGACCTACAAAGCAAGGCCCGGCGGACCCAAGCCACCCAGAGTTAATTTTGGCCTGCGGCAACACCAAAACGAACTTCAAGTATTTTTTTCTTTAATTTCACCTTTAACATGGCGTTAAATGAATGAATAGCTAAAGTATTGTCCTAAGTTTATTCTTCCTGCCAGCAAAAAGTGGATCACACTTTGACAAGCCATTCCGACCGATCAGATCGTCTTGTCAGAGCAGATTCACCTTGAAAAATACATTATTTCGACTTCTGAGTCTGTGCTGTGAAATTGTGGATGCATGTTTCGTCCACGGGTATGGATTGGTACAAAGGCTCCGGTGGATAATGCTTTAGTATGGCTAATAACTCCATCATAGTGGTCTTAATATTTGGCTTTTTGTCAAACGTTTGTAATCACTACACCTATCGAGCTCTGATAGCTCTTCCATGCCCAAATATGTGCATACAATGTTTCGCACTCGTTGATATGAAAAGTCCTTGGCTTCTACTACTTCGCATATGTTTACATGACGATCGATTATATAATTTGAGGACAATATCCGCTTTTGTGGACATTTTTTGAAATCCATTGCGTGGTTCATGGTGACGCTCATACAGAAACTGAGCGTCGAAAATAAACGAGTGGAGATGCAATGAACATTTTCGAAATATCATGAAACTCTGTTCCGCTTGCCCTTCACCCAGGAATGCTTCACAATTTCCTAAAACTCGGTACTTTTCATGCAACCAAAACTTCTCAGTTGCTTCACAAAATGCCTGTTCAACAAGAGCAGGAAAACTGAGTTTGAAAATTGCCGAACCAATAATGTTTGTAATACTTCGAAAAAGCTTCCAATCTAAAGGTGTTGGGCTCCAACTGACCAGACTCATTGGTATTTGTAAGCCAAACTTGTTGGAAGTTGGAGATAGAGATGAAAGCGTGGAGGGATACGCGTTAACATTCTTTAATTATCTTAAATTAAAATTATCTTAAATTAACACATCTACCACTTTGCTAAAATCATTCACACATTCATTCAGGCAAAATATCGCCATCGTGATTTCTTTACTGACCTGCATCATTTTACTTCTAAGCTCTCTATGTTGCAAAGCTCTCTTTATCTGCTGCATGGAGTATTCGTGTAGCTTTTTTTTTGTGCCACTATGGTCTATTAGCGATTGTTGGTGGTTGCGTGTGCGGTAAACGCGCCACATTTTGCCCATTTCAGAAACTCTAGATCGGGTGATGATAGGCCATATGCAAAGTAAGCACAATCGCTGAGAAGCAATACCGTTCTTTAGGCTAGAACCATTCTTCTTGGGGATATTAAGCAAGAATGGCGCTGATACTGTCGAGGGCAAGGTTTATGCAATTGGAATAACAAATCTCTGAGTTGCTACGCACTGTTTGAGCGTACAAAAGAGCTTAGGGGATCAGCAATAGGCCAGAAGCAATCTCTGCTATCGGTGCGGAAATATAAAATCACATTCAAGACATAGCGTAAGCACTAACAGTGGTAGCACTTTGAACGAAATCCCGGTTGATCAGTATTCACCCAATTATACTTGTATTCTTGAATTTCCTCTAATTTTTGTGTAAAACAAGATTACCCTTCTCAAAGCGCTTTCGTAAAAAGCAAATGCAAATATAATTCTACTTATGTTTTTTCTATCCTTGTCTGATAGAAGTCGTCCTAGAGTCTTAGAGCTGTATGTAGCTACGATTTTGTCGTAGCATAACGTTAGCAAAATATAGCGAGAACATTCTGAATAAACTCCCCATCTAACGGTACTCAATCAAAATAAGCAGAATTTTATATGGAGTGTAAATTTTCTCTCATTACTGCAAAAATTTTAAGTAAGTCTGTCCCTCTCGGCTAGTCGCCGCCGGGAAGTGTCCTTGCTGTTCGCCATTCACGTCTCTCGGAGAAAATAAGTGCGCCCTTGCCATAAAACGTAACGGGGAAGATGATGAAGTCAAATGACAATTGCAACTGCTTCTCGCATTGAGTATGGATAGTTCTTCTTCTGAAGAAGCGCATCATGGACCGCTTGGCGACGTATGGATCTCTGACGGTAATCCTCTTCCTTCCCATCTACACGTGCTGAAAGAGGGATTTCCCTTATCAAAGAGACGCCGCTAGATGATGATTAACAACGCCTAGTCCGAAGTAATGCAACAAACAGTTCCACGCTATGTTCTCGGTGCGAAAGGAGAGGTGTTTAGTCGGTTTTCCGGTTGCCACTGGGAGTCTGACACTCAGGGCGTAAATAACCTGCACCTCCTAACCATAAAGAAAAATCACACGTGCTTGTATTTGTTCTGCAAACCGTTCTTGTTGAGCATCCAAGTCCGTCGGATTAATTTACTGCAAGACTCTACATTGAAAACAAAAGCTTTGCGTAAGCAAATACAAATGCAAGAAGCTCAAGTAGTATTTTTGTGTTTCGTTTTTTTAAGGATTCGAGAGGAGAATTCTTATTTAATCACAAAATGAGAGTTAAATTTATCAATCCAAATAAGCTTCTAACTCGATCGCAACTTTGTTAAAGATAGCGTAACCAACGAAAATCACTAACAAGCCTAAAGACCATCATACAGAAAAAGTTACAATTAATCCGATTGGGCAAATAAGCTAAGCTTTGCAAGACAGAGAGCTTGAAAAATGACGTGGGTAAGAGGAAGGATCAGTTCTGAGTTTTTATGTATGTCAGATCCATTATATCGGTTATAGTATATATGAGACCAATCCAAACAAGGTTGTGCGAATAAAAAATTTAAAAAGAGATGGTTAATGTGCATCCATTCGCACCTTCATCTTCATGTTCTATATATAATCAGTTTTGCTTACAAATACCAATGCAACTGTGAAACAGGAGTCGAATATCGCTAAATTGAGGAGTTGTGTTAGCGCTATTGAATAGTTACGCTTTGATAACAACCAAAAGAGTTTCGTTCGCTTAAAGAAAATATTGAAGTTAGATGGGCTCAGTTCAAAATGATGAGGTAAGCGGTGCAACCCTTTGGTTATTTTTTTAAAAAAGTATTTATAGCAGTCTAGAGTAATATTAGAACCAGTTGAGAAGATCAATTACGCTTCGTATGACTCATGAAAAAAAAATCATTTCTTTCTGTTTTTCTGGTTTCTAGAATCGTTGAATTTGGAATTTTTTGGGGATTTTTACATATTTTCGATTTCAGACTTCCAGGATAACCTAGTTTTCCTAGGTTCTTTCAGCGTTATCCTCAAGATGAAACTGGATTCTGGCCAACTCAGCTGCTAGTGTATCTAGTGCATCAAAATAAAATGGTTCTAACACACCTTTGGACCTAGTTTTCGAAATTTGAGCTATCGATTATAACGATCATTCAGCGATTTGAGAGAGCAAAAATCATTGAGATAAATGCATTTTACGTACAAGATATTAAAATCGTGATTAGAATTTTCAACCAATTTCAAATACGCAAGCGATAAGAGAAACAATTCTTCAAAATCAAACAAGAAACGTCCTTAATAGGGGGAACCTTACATAACTTGGCCTATCGCGTTATTTTTCACAAAAGTACTTCAAATCTTTCAGATTAGTTACTAAATTTTCCAGTGAATTTCGCAAAAACATTTTCGCTTGTTATAAATCTAATTGCATTATAACCATGAAAGCTGGTATTCGGTAACTAAAATTTAAGCAGATTAATATTTCGATAATGTTACATTTTTGATTATTCTGATTGCGGATTAAAAATTATGATAAGATATAATATTATATGGGATAAGCGAATTTGTTACACGTTTGTTATTGAATATTAATTAATTTACCTTTAAAAAAACTTCATATTATATAGGATCGCGTGATTTTAAAGCATTTAGAAATCATATCGCGTTCTAAAGTCAACAATTCAAAAATCTATTTACAGTTTTAGTCGAGATTCTCCAGGATTTCTCGTAAATAATAATTTAGATACAGATAATATATTTACATACACAAGAAGATTGATTTTGATTGATATAATATTGATCATCACAGATACTTCAGAATTAAAAAGAAAAACCACGAGAAGTGTTCCATGACAATTCACTATATCCATTCGTACGTAAATAGACTGCTGATTGGATTATTCACTATAAATAAAATATAATTATGCAAATTATAAAAAAGTGTTTGCAATTCTTATAGCAATTACAAATTTTTCTACTGAGCCCGGATTTCCCATCAGAAATAAATTCTTTCTGTTGTGTGTGGAGAAGCTCAACCGAAGGACTCAAGCTGTTTCTTTGGTCCTGTATGACATGGCAAATGATGCTTGGCCCGACTTATATCGAGCTGAGACTTGCAGTGATAAGCGGCCAGGATGGCCTGGGCGAAGACCTTCCTCCTTACGTCTGCAATTTTTCTCTCATAATGAGTGCAATTCGCTAGCCGTAGAAAAAGCGAGTCCGATGTGCTCGAAGGACCCGCTTAATTATAATTCGTATTTAGTAATAAAAAATACATAATCAATAGAAAGCATGAACATTCTCAATTGCCATCTTATAGAAAGAGATGCAAGTGATTACTTCAAGCAGAAAATAAAACGAACTAATGCAAGGTAGAGAGCGTAAAAGATCATGGTAACTAGCCTTCTAATTCAACCTTTTATTTAATTCAGGTATAAGTGTGAATTATAATTGTTTAGGAGAGCCAACTTGTTTGTTTAATAACATTTGCAGAGTAATTCAAATGTGATTGTGCAAATGAAATAGTAAGATGGGGCTTTCGAATGAATGGAAAACAATGTTTGTAATGAAATTTCTATCTCCAACTCTTAGAGATTTATATGCCGTTTTTCTAATTTGACACTCTTTGAAGGCTCAAGGAACTTAATCAATAATATCTGGCAAACTATGCTTACTAATTAATTTAAATTCGCTTTTTCAGAGATTAGAAATGCAGTTTCAAACCAATAATTACATTTATACATTTACTAGCTGCTATTGATATGCAACACTTTGAGCGAAGTTGGGAGTAGCATTTTTAACTATTATTACCTTCAAGATTCCAGTTTATTTTCTCAAGTTGTTTTTTTTTCTGTTTTTATTCTAGGAGAGTGACTTGCGTCTCAATGAATTGAAGTCGTATGTACATACAAGGTGCAAAACACTACTCCTCCCGCTTATAGATTGCATTTGTAGTAATCACTGGTAGAAATAAATGAATTGTGCATGTCAACCATATCATTTTCGACATTTGTAAACCCAATTTAATATTAGTTGTTTCGAATCAGGATCTTGATGTTATCTTCAATAGAAAGTGTCAAGTTAAAAGCCAATTTCTATGACTAGCGCGTATTTTTGCTATTTCATTTCAATTCCAGGAAAAAATTAAAGTTGAGGCTTTTTGAATGCTGACAAGTGCCTATTTTTTTTTTCCTTCCGTTTTCGGCAGAGCCGAAAAACCAAAAATTGGCCCTGGCTCTCTAGGCACTGGCCAGCGTATTCGCTTATTTATTGTAATATTTTACCCGTTGGAACACGGGGGGTAGGAAATTAGGTAAAGGTGGGAGTGGTTAATTAGGAGTTTCCTAGGTTTATACGGACTTTGTATTTAAAGGATGATATTTGTGGAATCAAGGAAGCTGCATAGTTGTTCTAGCAAAAACTCATCGTTTTTGCATAATAAATTTTCTATGTTATTATATTTCGTAAAGAAATTGAAATTGGCTCTGAAAGCTTCATATCTGGTGCATCTGAAAGTTTTGTGGCTCGGTGTATCTGTCTCATTGCAGTGATGGCATTCCTCCGAGGGCGCTTTTTTAATCTTAAATAGTCTTTCCCTGTTGTATGTTCGGTTTACCATAGATCTATTTATTGATTTTATAACAATGAGGTTTATATTTTTGTTGTGGAACCAGGGTTTGGTGAGGTGTCTTAGATGCGGGGCTTTGCTCCATGGGCTAGGTTTGAAATTTTTTAGTAGCTTGTCTGTATTATCTAACCACTTGTCATATATTATTTCATGTATTTCATTAAGGACATCATCCAGGTCCTTGTAGGTGTGTAGGGGATTTGGTTTTAGTATGCCTTCTTTGGCTAGTGAGTCAGTTTTTTGGAGTAGCTTTATGTCCTTGTGACCTGGAGCCCATATAAAAGTGAAAAAGACCTCATTGTGTTTATTGATTTGTTCCCATATATCCTGAATTATTCTTTTGTTATTTTTATTGAAATTTAGGTTTGTAAGAGCATTTTTGGAGTCAGTGAAGACTGTACACCTAGAGTTTGGGAGGAAGTTTGTTTCCAATAGGGCTGTGTGAATGGCAGTGATTTCAGCATTTAGGACAGAGATGGAGTTATTGAGACTGTATGAGTTTCCTGTACCGTGTAATATTTCTGTATAGGCGATGCCTGTTCCAAAACGATTTTTGGCGGCGTCTGTGATTATTATTTTGTTGTTTGTTTTCCTTATTTTACTTATGAATGTGTTGAAGATGTCATTTAGGTCTGAATGTCTAATGTTTTTGTAGTTAGCGAAAGGTGTGTCTTCTGGGTCCCAAAAGATTTTAGTATTAGGGGGTAGCTTGGTTCTTTTGATTGGTCTGAAATTTGTGGTGATTTGAGGGAATTTGTTGGCTATGTAATTATAGCTATTTAGTGATGGTGCTTCTATGTTTATTAGTGTTGTGTCTATTAGATTCAAGTGCATTAATTTGCCAAGTTCTTTTGCCGTAAGATAATCTACTCTCTCTCGGGTGTTCAATTCCTTGGCCATGTCGAACGCGTAGCTATTAGGGGTGCTAGGAGGTAGACCTAGGCACTGTTTTAGTATCTTGGCTTTGATTTTATCGATATTTCTAAAAACGTACTCCGGGGCATGGGCTATGGTTGTTATCGCATATTCTATTTTGGGTCTAATTAGTGTCCTGTAGATGTTTAGGGCAGTTTTGGGACTGAAGGTGTTCATGGGTCTGCATAGTCGTTTTATTAAGCTGGTTTTATTTTTATATGTGTTGTAATAATTATTAATGTCTTTAAAATTTCTAGATTTATTTATAAGTTTACCTATGTATCTAATGTTATTCATCCAGGGTGTATTGATGTTAAGTATTTGTAGGGTACTTTCAGGGTTATTGCTTTTGCCAAAAAATATATTTTGAATTTTGTCTGGATTTATGGTGAGTCTGAGAGCATCAAATTTTTCTAAGAATTTGTCAATTTTGCTCTGCATTGTTAAAAAGGTCTCCTCGGCGTTGTTCCCTTCATGTAATATGGCGAAGTCGTCAGCATATTGTAGTATTGTCGTGTTCCGGTCCGTAATGTTGTGTAATGAGTGTGTATATATGTTGAATAAAGTTGGGCTTAGTACGTCACCCTGTGGGAGGCCATTTGTGATTCTTATTGTGTGGTTATTTAATTTAATTTTTCTATTCGTGTACAACTGTTGGATCCAATTTATGAACCCAGATGGTATTTGTAGATTTTGCAGTGTTTTTATTAGAATGTGTATGTCAACTTTCTCATAAGCATTTGATATGTCAATTACGGTTAATATTTTAAACTTGAAGGGGGTCTTGTTAGAGAGTTTGAGCATCAGATAATTTAGGCAGATGGTGGATGATTTGTTACTTGTGTATGCAAAGGAGTTTGGAGGCATTGAGTTGTTTTTTCCCAATATTTGATTAATTTTAATTTTTATGAGGTTATTTATTACTTTAATCGGTACGCTAAGTAAGGATATTGGTCTAAAGTTGTTTATATCGTTCCTGTCTTTTAGTGGTTTTAAAACTTGTGCAAGTTTTCACAAGTGCCTATAGTGAAGCTCCTGTCAGTGAACAAATATGTCAAAAGTCGTTCCAACGCTTTGAGAACGTTGATTTTATTGTTGAAAACTGATGATGAATTGAAGGGATTACTTAGCGAAGACTTGGGTCAAAATCTAGAGGAATTAACAGTTTCATTGAAAGCAACATCGGAAGCAGTTTCAAAATGCCTTAAAGACATGGTAGTGAAACCGAAACAATGATATTGAGTACCACATGAATTTAAGTCAAGAGATATGAAATGACATTCGGTTGGTTGTGAACAGCTGCTTGAAAGGCGGAACTGGAAAGGGTTTCTTCAGGTATTGTGACTGGCAAAATTATATACACATACCAGAAAGAGTATCTGTACATGCAAGATAACAAAGTTATCGTTGTATTGTTTGTTGTACAAACCGGGGGATTCCCCGTGTTACGCGATGACATATGCAGATGCATATTAATGTTTTTTTAGGTCTGATAATAGTTTTACTTTAAGTTGCGATAGGTTTAAAAGTGAGTGCAGTTTTTTGAATTTTTTGTGCACTAGAATATATGATGACGCCCAAAATTAGCAAAATCAGTGCTGAGGAGAGGAAAATTAAAATGAGTGAAGGGAAAACTTATGGCAAAATTAGTCAAATTGTAGGCAGAACTCAATGTCCACTATGTGGTAAAAATATTTAATACAACTGCTTCGATTATGTTGAAGTCGTTGAAGTCAACACACCATACTGTCTGAACGCGAAAAAAGAAACGTTTTGCAGGCATTTAAAAAGAATTCTCGAGTAACTGCTTCCCAAATTTTTACAAACATAAAACACTCTTTTGGCAAGTTTCTCCACGAAGATGCCATACAAAAAATACTATAGAGATGATATCGCTCACGCATAGCACGTAACAAGCCATACATTTCGGAAGTGATCAGGATGAAACGAATGGATTTCGTAGAAAATATACATATCAACAAGCCACCAGAGTTTTGGGAACAGGTCCTGTTCTCTGACGAAAGCAAATTGTGCATGTTTGTCATTAAAGGAAGAAAGTTAGTGAGGCGGAAGAGCTGTACTTCCCTCGAAAAAGAAAGTCTCGTACCAACTTTGAAACGTGGTGGAGGTTGTGAGATGGTCTGGGGTGTATGGCGGCAGAAGGAGTTGGCCAACTTGTGTTCATTGAATCAACAATGGATCGCTGTGGTTACCATAATATTTTGAAGGTGAATTTGAAGTAAAGCGTTCAGCAGTGGAGGCTTGGTGACGATTTGTGTGAATTTCTGATACAATGTGAAGCTTTGGTTGCTTTACAACAAAAAAAAAAATCAACTGTGTACGCCGCACAAATCCCCAGACCATAATCCCTTTGAGCATTCGTGAGACTTGTCGGAGCGCAGGATCCGTCAGCACAGCATAACCTCGGAGCAGCTTTCTTTAGCATGAATTTCCTTATATGTTGCTGTGCAAGTGTATGACAATTATTTAATTTTTGAAGTTTGACAAACATAACCCCAAGTTAGTATCAGCTGATTTGACGTTATTTTCTATAGAAAATGTCAGGTTGTAAGTCTTGTAATTTACAGGAAGTCTTATTTATTGTTTTTATATTTGAAGGAAAAATTACGACCGAGTCTTATCAAATTCTCACTGCTTAGGGTGAGTGCTTATGGTGAGGCTCCTGTCAATGATCGAAATTGTCGCGAGTTTTTCCAACGCTTTGAGAAGCTCAGCATAGTGGTAGAATTGAGAAATCTTAGAGATTGTCGTGCCAAATCAGGGGGAGTTTTTATTCGAAGCAACTAAGCAAGTAGTTTCAAAACGTCTAAAAGACGAGGGAATAATCCAAAACGAAGGATATTAGGTACAGTACCAATATAAGCCAAGAGATGTTGAACGATGTTTACTTGCTAGTAAACAGCTGCTCAAAATGCAGAACTGGAAGGGATTTCCGAACCGTATTGCATTTGGGCACAAAACATTAGTTATAATGACAGCCTTATGCGGAGAAAGTCGTGCAACTATTCATGGCTCCGTAGTCATCTTTCATTTTTGGTGTGGTCAGCTTGGCGTATTGGATTATCAGCTACTAAAATCGTCTGAGACAACCCCAGTACCCTTTATCGAACGTAATTGTGTTGTCTGAGCCGAGCATTTGATTTTAAACTCAAACAATAAACTCTACAATACAACAAGAGTAACGATCACAATGCTCATCCTGGCGCCGCAAAAGTGGTCACAACGTTCTTCGAAATATTAAAACTGGGTACCTCTGTAGTCTTCAGATATAACTCCCGCCGACTTCTATTTATTCCAATCAACCTTAAACGGACTGGCTGACGAGCACTTTCACTTTTATGCATAAGGGAAAACTGAATGGGCTTGTGGATTTCAACAGAAGATGATGATTTTTTTTGATACGGAATTTGTATGTTATCCGAAAGATGTTTTTTGACAATGTTTTGAAATATTGTCACATTTACCGTTTTTTTTTTGGGCTTTTTCCTGACGTTTTTATGTCCTCGTTTTGCTAGGGTGAGTCAAGTCAGTCAAGCCAAACTGTACCTATCCCCATGCAGAGGGTTTGTTTCCTTATTATTAGGTCTAGTTTCCTTATTATTGTCGCTAGTGGCATTGATTGTGCCTTTTCCTGTTGCATTTTGGCCGATTGACCAAGCTCTTACTAGATCATTCGCTCTTTTGTTATCTTTACATCGCTAAGTCCTGGGACGCTTGTAAGTTTTACGTTAAGCTAGATTTGAGGGTTTCGGGAGTCTATCTCCATTTCTGCACTTGTTGTGAAACTACGTAAGCACCTGCAGTGGTGACTTGCTGGCTGCGAGCTTTTTTATCCCTCCGTGAAGGTTTTGTGGGTGGCTTTTTTGCAAATATTTCTAACTGGAACAGTGTGGTATCTCTATTAAGTTTTTAACTTCGGTTGAGTAGCGGATGATCACGATAGAAGATTCCGGCGCCGACTCCCTCATCCTTTTGGAACCATCACTGTATAGCACGATTTTATTTTCAGATGTGAAGTTTCGTACCATTTCCCTCTCTTCATTCGTCGGTGTGTTAATGCTGTATGGGATCGTTGTGTTCACCAGCGAATGAAATCTATACACACACCTTTAACATGTCGGAGTCATCCTCCCTATTTGTTTCAAAATATCGAGTTATCCCGTTTGGAGGTGGTTAGACATTTGTAGTTTAATTTATGTGAATTTTTTGATTAATCTTATTTTTGATTGATTTTTGATTTCGTCTACTTTTTAATCGGGGAACCGATTGTGAAAGTCGATTACTATGATGAGTTGGGCAGTAAGTTATTACTTAGATGAGAGCCTTTAAAAAGTAATTTTAAATATTAAAAGATGTAAAGCTGGTTTTGTTGCTATTAAATACTCTTAAACCCTACATTTAACGTTTAACAAATGCAATTTAGCCTTTAGACAATTTAAAACTAATTTGAGACGTGAATTTTATTGAATTGTTTTAAGGCATAAATTAAATGCAATTAAAGTCATTTATCAGAAAAGCTCTATGCTATAAAAATTGCATGTGTATTTCGATCACAGAACATGTGCTGTAGTCAAGCGCTTCTGTACATATGCTCGTATGTATTGTGGTATGCAAAATTTGTTTATAATCATCCGGCATCGTATCAACCTCTCATTATAGAACTGCGAAGCGTGACTCTTATTCGTTACTTCAAACTAAATGTTAACAACCTAAATAAAACACACATGAACATATCATTCTTTTGTTCATACGTCAATTCGGCATATGCTTGTGTATTATTTATAATTATAGAACGTACATGTTCCATTAATTACATATTGTAACGACCTACAATTTTACTGAAATCTCTGCATTTCCTCGGCTACTTTTTAATGTTATTGTTCGTAATTTCCTGTCTGTCAAATGGAGTTAATCACGAAATTCGTTCTATTGTTTCCAAACAGAGCATACTTAATAATATTTAATACAAAATACATATCTCGACTTCTGAAAATGAACATGTTTCGTCGCTGCAAAACATTTTCTATTTGCATCTTTTATTGTTTGGAGAAAACGCTGAACTATGCAAATTTTAGCGTTTCGTGCGTTGTATCAATGTAATCTATAGTAATAAAATCGAATTCTCAAAAACAAATAGGGCGGAAGAACACTCATCCTCCTAACCAATTTGAAGACAAACATACACAAGGATACAAGTTAGTGTTTATAAAGAAATCCATACTAGAATGTATCCGCATCCAAAATTTGCAATTTTCAATACAGAACCAATTTATTCAAGGTATGCAAGTCTTCCGCATATCTGGACTAATTTCTCAGAAATTAGCCAACAAGAAGTGTGAACTTCCTTGTTTGTTACCATTGAAAAATTGCATAGTTTGAGAGAAAATCTGGTTACCATATGATAAAGTTTGATTCGTTGTCAGCTTAGCTGGACCGAATTTAAGGAACAGAAAGCTGAACATTTACCTAATGTATTCATACCTACTGCACATCTTCTGCTATCAGCATCTTTTAAGCTACTAAACAAGATATATGACTAGTCTGCGCGGAATTTTCAAGGTAATTTAGTTATCAGCCTTGGAAAATTCCGGAAATATCCAATCAAAAACTTCATTTGAGCTATCGAAGAAAATACAAAATCACCATTTATCGATTTTTTTCATTTTTCATTACTTTGATTGTTTTCGAACAAACAAGAGTATGAATTCAATTTTGTTTTCAAATTCAATTTGTTACGTACCATTTTTATAGGTTGATAGGTTGAAAAATTATTTTTTTCTTTATTTCCGCAATCCAATCTGTTTTTCTATCGTAACTCTATCTGCATTTGCTTTGATTCATATGCGCTATAGAAAGAACAAAAGCGAAATTATGATGGAAGAATGGATTGAGGACAGTAAGAACTATCAGGACAGCAGTGCTACCAACCCAGTGAGCTTCACTTACCGCTCAGGTAGAAAATAAGCAAAAGCCCTAGTTTAGTCTCGAATATATTATAGGTCGTAGGCTAGAATTAAGCTTTTTCCCTTCAACAAAATTTTAAGTCGATTCCATAATATCATAAAAGCATAGTGTAAGCACAAGTAGCAAAAACACTTCCGAACGGCTTCAGACAGAAAGAGATAAAAGACATAAGCAGATTTCTATTTGAATTGTGTGTTTACTCATAACTTTGCAAGGATTATTCTTGGTAAACTGAATAATGATTAGAAGTGTAGCAACACAAAAAAAATTTACTAATATTGGCTGAAAACTCTTTGTATCAGGAGTTTGTTTGACGTGTTCTTACTGTGTTGTACTTTCACTATGCTATTCGTGTCAATGATTACTGCCGCCTGAACTTTCTCGCCGAGGCACAGCGAGGCATGACAAGTATGAGAGTGAAAATGGTTCAAGCGCTGTGTCTCGTTATGTCTCGCCTGGCCTCGACAGCTCTCCATTCCGAGTCGGTAAATTGTGTGCGAGAAAAAATACCTCGTAAGGCATCACGAGGGTGATCATGTACATTCTCGCGCACTTCAGTTTAGCGCAAACGTTGAAAAGATGCACACCTAGAACAAGTGTTGAAAGAGCAAAGTGAAATGTTGATTGAAAATGAGGAGGAGCTGAATAATCTGGAACATACCTTGGAAAAAAATTATAACTTAGAGCACAAAGGACAACAGCTGTTATTGCTTGTAGCGTGACCATTCTTCTCAGAGTTCATAACGATACTCAAGAAACGAGAGTGTACAGGATTGCACTCGTCATGGATGTATTGAGTAGAACCGCTTCATAAAAAACATACCTGCATCATTCCTTAGAAAAGACACAGGTTAGTCCAATCATTGCAACACAACATACGTTGCTATATCCGGCGACTTCCCTCAACAACCGAATGAATTTCGCCGAAGGTCTTCCTCAGTCTGCTTATTAAAAGAACACCTCTACATAGATTAGCCTCTAAGGGGAGCAGGAAAACAAACTGGAAAACTTACCAAATCGTTCTGGCTAATGAAAGTTACGAGCAACATTTGAATACACTTAGAGACATGCAAGGGTGAAAAGCTACAAGCACGGGTTATCCTAGATTGCGCACGAAGCCAAACACGTTAAAAACTAAGTACGAGACGTGTCCTAGTTGAGTTGCGTTGAGTCCCATCGACAATAGCCGACCGACACAACTGCATGGATGGAAGAGTTTCTTACAAAATCTAAAGTCTGGAGATTAGGTATTGTGAAGACTGATCAAACACTTCACAATAAAAACAAAGTAGCTGTGCTATCTATTCTCGGATACAACGAGCGACAATTTGACTACTGGGGCAAAGTCCAAGCCTTACCGACACTCTGGAGATATGATTTGGTGAGAAAGATAATGAAACGCAAACTTGCAACCACGAAAATCTAGTGGAGAACTCAGTAGGGAGGATATTACGCACAAGACCGGAGGAGAGGTATGATATACGGTCACCAGACCTAACAGAGATCAAAGACATGGTACAAATGTTATACAAGAAGGAAAAATCAATATAAGACAAACTGAACTATAAAATGGTACGGAATCCTAGTGCAGAATATTACAGACATCAAAAATGTAATTTTCCGTTTATCACAATACTCGAAAAAGTGAAAGAAAATTCATAATATTCATCCTAAAAGCAAGCTAAGATTTACCATTTTCGAAGTACAAGAGGCCTAGCAGTCTCCATTTCCCTCAGCAGTATCAAAGCATGCGGAAAGAGTGTCGCCCATTCGGTTGAATAATAAAATCTCCTTATGACTAGATACATAATATGGTACGGTGGTTTCTAGGAAGCTTTCTAGGGTGGTCCATAGATCAGACATTAAGTTTGTCAAATATGTCAGATCGCAGAATGTCAAATTGCAGAATTAGATATGTCACTCACAATCTGCGTGCGCTGAAAATTACATTAAAATTGAAGTTTACCAACGAATGACAGCCACACGCATGGCCATAAAGTGTTCGAATCATCATAAATCGTCATTTCTTGGTTTTACGTTGACCTCGCGGGATTACGTTAGGAAGAAGCAAATATTTTTTCGGTATATTGTATTGTTTTCGTCAAAAGACAGACTATCATGCGCATAATCTACTTGCCTAAAGTTTCTCAAAGAAAATCCCGTATACTTAGTGAAAAACAAAATGTGTGGCACGAAAACGTTCAGTGGCTTAGTGAACGTTTAGTGGTTTGTTTGCCTTTCACTCATAAACGAAACGTCAAAATAGCTGGGAAATAAGTGTGGCTCCTTGCTTCAATAGCATCATAAGATGGCCTTAGTTGGAACCAAGCCCAGACAAGAAGATTAAAGTCAAAAATGCTTAAATACGTTACTAATAGTTTAAGTTACTGCGGAGTGGAGAAAATCACAGTTTTCCGAAACAACATTTATGTATTGAAGATATTTTGGGTGCTGTCATATTGTCTCCCATGCAACAAAGTTAGGCACTACTTTGAAGAGAAAATGTTTTCGACTACGTTTTTGTACGGAAACCAAAAGGCTATCTACGGAATGACAGACTTTTATGTCCAAAAGTCCAAAGAATGCTCGCATGAGACATGCCAAAGATTAAAACAATATTGATTGTGTGTTTTGATCGTCTCTAGTCAATTAGTAAGGAGTATGTCACCAATGGGGAAGCTGTCAATTGTTGCTGATCCGTCTCCGAGTCTGCAAAACGGCAGTTTCGCCGTGTCATGGCACGCTCGTTATGAGGTGATTACCGGCCCGATTCAGAGTTACTAAATTACCGCAACTGGGCTACTATCCGTATCTGGTGCGAAGTTTTTTTTCTCACACTCATGAAAATACACCAGAATGGAAAGGGTTTTGACTCAACTGAGAATGTTAAATAGCATCGACCGGGGCTCTAAACAGCACCCTGAAGATGACATTCAGAAGATGAATTGCAGTATCGTTAATGTAAGTGTGTTCCTGCCAAGGATGGTGCTTTGAATTATATCAAGGAACTGTAAACATACCTTCAATAATATTTTTTAAATATGTCCTGATACTTCGGGCATATTTCAACAAAATATTTGAATAGAGTTTGACTGTTTCGAACTAGACCTTTAAGCACTGCCTGCACTGCCCTACTTGAATTGTATTAGAACTTTTAAGAGAGTGTAATCATCTTAATACATGTTGATACATATGTTCACATCCCCAATTACAATCAATACATAAAAACATACGTGGTTCATTATGAAGCATTGTTACAGATATGCCAGCAGAACATGAATCAAAAATATGTTCGAAATGGGCGTGGTTCTAATCAGGCTAATATAGATAAAATGAACTATGAAAATAAAATTTCGTTTCAACAATGTCAGTTTTGTTTGTGTATAAACAAATACAAGTGTGCAGATAAGAGATTATTGTTGTAATCTTTAATGTCTCCCAGAAGGCTATCTACAAATATGTACTAATGAAAGCAATCGCCAAAGAATACAAACAAACTTTTGGAAATGCCGAAATCCTTTAAAGAGTGGCATTGATATGTGGATTATTTATTGAGACGCTTATCACTTTCGAAGACTGCATATGACCTTTAGTGGTCTATTCAATTACGTGCTGATGTGAACATTTGTGATAATGAACAGGGACGGTAACCAGTGTCGGAGAAGAAAAGCTAAGACCCGGGAAATATTGAATTAAGTGCCTGCGCTCAATGGCCGTTTTATATCGGTGACTAGGATGAAATTCCGCTTGTATGAGACATGAATGGTAAAAAAATGCTTATGAGATTCCATTTTCAGGTTGAGTTTTATTTCAGAACAGACAGCTGTCATCCGTTCTTTAGTGTTATGTCTCATTGACAGTATCATTATCGTTATGTCTAATTGACATTATTATTATTTTTGTGTCTAATTTAAGTCTATTAGCAGACATATACAAGTAGGGACCGTATCAGCTCCGAAACAGTTCTGTTCTTAAATAAAACTCAACCTGAAAATGGAATCTCATAAGATCCTTTTTTAAGTTTTTTAGAATGCTGCAAACCTACAAATTAGCAAACATAGATATATTAATAAGTTTTGCCTATGCATTGCTTTACGCGGGAATGTACAAGACCTTGTTGGAAGCCTTACGTTGTAACGAAATTTATTGAGATAACTTTTAAATGGAATTTTTCAAAGTGAAAAATCCTTTTCTTTCTTTTCTAAGAAAAAATGGGTTTGCCACCCATTAACCAGAAGTCAACAAATATAAATCGAAGGATCTCAAAGTAGCGTCTCTGATTTAAATCTGTTCTTTAATGAAAAAGAATCTGATCTGATGGCAGGGTCGATCTTAAGCTAGGAAATACTAAATTTTCGGTATTCACGATGGGTTTTGGTGAAATTATCCAAAATCATTTGAAAATATTTTATTATAAAAATTTTTTCAGTATTTTCCTTTGTTTTTGAGATATCAAAGTGTGACGTTTTTTATAGTAGGTAATAATGCAATATCGGTAATAAAAATTTGTACTGACTTATTTGCCAAACAGAAGGTTGGCATGCAGTATTTGCATGCATATAAATAATTAAATATCCCCGAGCTATCACTGGGAAATAGCGGGAGGAATCTTGTCATACATTAATTTAGCAGAGGGTGATAAAGGAAAAATGGTTCAGCTGGACGAGGTTTTTTCAACAAAATGAAACTACAATCGAGTTTGTTTTACTTAGCATATGACGTCAATCGTTCTTGGCTTGTATTGGAATATTTTCATGTTTTTCAGGGTGAATAGAAAGAGCAAAAAGAATTTTGACGTATGGATTATTCGACATCCCAAATATAAACGGACAGCACAAACAAGTACGAAGCAGCTGAGAAGATGTTTGCTCCCGGTACTGTTCACTTTAGCACATACTGCAGCACCGGTGAATGTGTTGAAAAATCAAATTCGGCAAACCTCATAATTTATTTGGAGAATCAAAACAGATTATTGCAAAAATTCATAAAATGTCACAAGAGTACTAAATTATGGCATCAATATATGGCTCTCTAACTTGATAAAAAGACAAACGAAAGTTGTTCAAAAAGTATTGCGAATTTTTATTATTTATTAATACGTTTTTCGAATTTTGATATTTTAGTTGTGTTATGTTGGTACTTAATGTCCCTCACCAATGCTGAAAAAAAATCGACCACGTTGAATCTTCAATTAATTTTTGACAGCTATTTTTTGGAAGTGTTTTGGGTTGTCTTCGATTTTTAAGTATTCCAAAAACTGGATCAAAGAAACTGTATCAAATTTTGTGTCAAAGAAACTTTTATTGACAAAACAGATTATTGCGAAAACCTATAAAATGTCGCAAGAGTACTAAAGAGTCCTAAAGTGTACTAAATTATAGCACCAATATATGGCTCTCTAACTACATAAAAGGACATACGAGAGCTGTTCAAAAAATATCGCAAGTTTTGAGATCCGGGTAGCTACGTTTTTGCGAATTTCGATATTTTTATGACATTCTGTTGGTACTCGTGTGTCTCACATATGTTGACAAGTTCGGCCATTTTTAATCCTCAGTTAATTTTTGACAGCTATTTTTTTGGGCCTTCTTTTATGTTGTCTTCGGTTTTCGGCTATTCCGAAAAAATGAATCAAAATCCGGTCTCATATTTTGTGTGAAAAACAATTTTAATTGCACCGACCCCTTTCAAATGCAGACTAGGACCAAATCAAGACTCATCGGTGGTATAAAATGTTTTCAGATGGCCGAGAAAATGCAAGCGACTAATAGTGGGCCAGGCATCCGTGCAGATCAAAAAAAGACGAAAAGAATTTGCGTTGAACCAAAATATATCGATTAGCTCGTGCCATTTGATGTTTACCAATAATTTGGCCTTGTGACTTCACTACGAAATTCAAACTGAAATTGCTCAATTTTGACCAAAAACAAATTCGCATTAACATTGTTAGAGAGCTGTTGGACTCATCCCATGGAAATCCAAATCTCCTCCAGAGTGTTATAACTGGAGCGCAGAAACCAAACTCAATCATTCAAGCAGAAGCTGCCGTACGAGCCGAGAACGAAAAAATGCGCCAATTTCGATCGAGTGTGAAGGTTTTGCTTAAAGTTTTTGTCGATTGCAGAGGCATGCTGCATCATGTGTTCATGTCACAGGAAAGAATGGAAAATAGTTAATATTGCCTGTATGTAACGCGCAATTCGCGCGACTTTTTCCGGTAGAAACGCTCAGATTAGCGGAAAAACAAAAATTTAGTTTTGTACCATCATAACGCGCCTTGTCAAACATCGTTGCTTATTCGCGGATTTTAGGTCAAAACAACACACGAATGATGTCACACCCCCATATTCCCCAGCTCTGCCTTCCTGTATATTTTTCTTGTTCTCAAAATTGTTCTGAAAACATAAGAGAATCATGAAAGGACGATTCTTCGCCACGATTGATTTAGTTAAAACGTCATCGAAGGAGGAATATAACGAGATTACAAAAAAATTATCTTTTGAACAGCTTTGAGGATAAGAACAACCGTTAGCACAGGTATAAAATATCTGATAGAGATTACTCTGAAGGGGACACAGAGGATATTGATGAATAAATGAATAATTTTTGAAAAAAAAAAGTTAAATTCACGATAATTTTTGAACAGGGCTCGTCTTTTGACAACGACGAGTACGGCATTGAGGAAATCATACGATGCCTTTCTTGTGCTTGTAAGAACCCTTAAGATCCGAGATTAGATGAATATGGAGATGATGAGGAGACCGTGATGATGGAAATACTGATTGCCACTGAAAATGATAACGAGAAAGATTGCAAAAAAGAATATTTCTTCTCAGACTATTCAGTCTCAACATGACAGGAGTGGTTTAGAGTAGTCAATTGCTTCTGACGTGCTGAGCCGAGGGGTTCCCTCCTGTAGTGGGCGAGGTGCTTTCAGCAATATATCTTCCCGCGGTGCCCTTAGTTATGTGCAGCCAAAATTGTTTGAATGAATAAAAACTACGCAGAAATATCCCGTGATTTAATAAAAATGATAATTTAATATGCATTTTCGAAATTTAGTGGGGTTCCCTAAAAGCCACGTTTTTAAATACCCTTCAGGCCATTTGTGGTCTACTTTATGTTAACATGATTGATGGCTCGTTGATCCTTCTTGTTTTTTTTTATCCATTCTTTTTCAAATTTATTTATTCGTGTATTTATTCATAATATGTTGGTAATAATTACCACACTTTCGTCCAATATTTCGAGAGTGGAAATATTCATTTTTGACGTTATTTGACACACAATTCATGTTACATTTTGTATTTTCAATGAAAAACTCGTTAAACTTCGATATCTCTAAAACGGAAGTAAACATCAAAAAAATTTATCAATTATTTTCGACTTATTTTTGGCTGATTTATCAAGAAATGTCATTGATACTTGGGGCCACGGGAACCCAAGCCTTGCTTTAATCTTTATTCCGCTTAAAACTTTTTTGATTCGTCCTACGTTGTGTATGTGTTCTTCTATTATCCTATAAAACTGCACATGTTCGTTGAACCTAACGCAAATCCATATACTGAGAGTTATGTCATAAAGAATGACTATATTTAAACTTTATATTGTTAATATTTGGTATGACTGTGGACCCGATTTTTCAAACGCTCACATAGCAACACACTTCGTTATAATCTGCACTTCGAATTCAATATCAATACATTTGTAATCCTGAGCGAATTCATTGCGTACTCCATTTTTATCAGTTTCTAACCGCACAATAACGGACTTATGTGTTTGAGAGCAAGTTTAGGTTCAAATCTTTCGGGTTAAAAGCCGATTGACCTTTGAAATGATCACAAAACTAATTATTATTTATGGGATCAAAAATAAAGTGATACTGGAAAAGGCCGGCAACCGCCGGCAACAACAAACAATTATGCAATTCTGCGAACATAATTGCTCCCACACACAAGTGTCATACTGTACGCGCAATGCAGTAATAAATCAATAAATCAATAAATAAATGACAGTCTTACGTGGAATTCTCCATTATGTTTGGCACTGATGCACTAAGACAATTGGAAGATTACGGAAAATTTCGGAGAATGCTCTCGCTTTCGCACCACTAACGAATCTGGACGCCACTTGGTTGACACGATCACGAGGGGGAGCAGATTCTCATTCGCACCCGTTAGCGACGAAGCGGCAATTTATACTGAAATATATTTTTGAATTTAGAATATCACAAATCCAGCTGCGCCACGAATTTATTCCATAGAACGCGGCACAGCACTTGCCCGGTGTGTTGATAATGGCCGTCGTTTTGTTGTTGGCGACATTCGAGCTTTGCTATCAATCTCCTCATTGTGAATTATCGATGGATCAACAGCACCCTGCCGAATCTTATCTGCATACTTGAGAATCCAGAAGTCCAAGATCGAGGACAACTGCTCCACTATGATTTTTGCATCTCTTCGCAATGACGGAAACTTCGGAAAAAACGAAAAACTCACGGTAACGGAAAGATTTTCAATTCACCTAAACGCGCGAGATAACAACAAAATGGACAATAAAGGAAATTCTTAACTTAGTTCATTCGGAATGTTTTGCAAATGCTTTCATTAACCCAATTTAATTGTTTGCCCGTTAGACGAGCTGCTCAAGTTATTTTGAAATTATTTATATTTATATACACTCTTATGTACAGTAACCGTGCAACATACGCTGTCACACATGCTGCTTGGAAGTAGTTGTACATAGGAGGTATATAATGTAGTAATAAATTGTATGCATTGGGTCTTCTATTGACGGTTGATTAAGTGCATAGCAAAAGTATGTATGAGCTTCTACCGGCTTTTGTGATATACAGAACACGCGACTTTCAACGAAAAAAACATTTTTATTTATTCAAATTATTGGCCATCGCTTTCTGCGCATTTCAACCCCATTTTCTGGTAAGTTATACGTAACAGGCCAGTAAAACCGCTTGTCTTTTCCGGCATACCATTTTCCAACTTCTTCTAAATTGCTCAAGTGATGCTCGATGAACGCGTGACTCGTTGATGCGAAGAGATGACAGTTCGATGACGCCATTTTGAGAGACTTTTGTGACCTTTAAACAAATGATGTGACAATGAGTACTCCAAAAATATCCTTTTTTAATCACTTCTATTCTTGGTGCAACACGGTCCACACCAATTAATTATTGTTTGTTTTTTCTTCAAAATTTGTAAACAAGACGCCCTAAATTTATTCTACGCCTGGCAAATGAGTATGATGAGTGACTTCAGTGATATAACAAAGAATATCGCATAAAGGTGATGATGAAGTGATGAATAGACTTTTGTAGCAAAGGACCAAAAAAATGGGGATGGACCAAGAACAAATACCTGTTTGAGAAGACGATAAATGTGGAATTCCGATAACGGAAACGGATGCGTACATCGTGGCCCTCGTAGTCAGATACTGTCCGCGAAGTGAAACTACCACCATTTCGGGAATTTCAGGTGAAACTGTGATTTGATAATTTAAACCATTTGTCTGAAAAATTATGGTGACCTGCTTGCATTAACGCGTGTATCGGGTGTGTTCATGCAGGTGTATATACTCAAAGAGTGTATTCGTATTCGTATTACAATCCTAAAATAAGTGGCTGACATTGCAAAGCGAACGTCGATTAACATCAAATATTAGTGATTCACAGTTTCGCCACAACAACAACTGACGCAAGTGCTAACTAAACTGTAATTGGTCGACAAGAGCCCTCGCTCCTTAACAGACAGATGCAAGCCTTCGCTAGCGCGGAACTTCCGACAGAAGAATTACTTGAATTTTTGGTTAGAAGTCTCCCAGAGCATGTACGAACCATTATTTCAATTTCAACAGACAAAACGCCTTTGTTAGATATGGCAGACAAAATCGTTGAAAAATAAGCTACTAACGGATTAAGAAAATAATTTTTTTTTGTTTTGAATGCTCCGTTAAGAACTAGAACATAGTTGCCCAAAAAATGATGAGCGAGAATCTCTATCTCCCTCTCTCTCGAACTGTTTGTTTTCACAAGTAAAGCACTGCATTCCAAAAAACGAGAGTTAGAAACCATTCGCTGCATCAAAAATGCAATTATTGGACAATACTAATTATTGGATTATTATTGAACTCAGCATTGCGTCAAACATGAATGGCCCTCTTCCAGCTAATGTGCAAAATGGCATGAGAAAAATTAATCTACTTGTACTTTTTCTATCTCTTGCTAAGAGAAGTAAACTGATAGTTAAGGCCGAAATACAATACTGCGTGACGGCGATACGAGAGCGCGACGAAAGTCTCGCAGCAAATGTCAAGCAGTTTTCGTAACATGCATTTGTATGTGCGTGACGTTTGTTAAATGATCATATGGCGCTTAAATGAAATTTGAAATAAAAACGCTTGATTATTTTTAAGTACATTGGTTATTATGAATGAATTTTGAATGAAAATTTCGTGCATCCTAGTTAAGGCTTTTATTTGCTAAACGAAGGAACATTCTACACTCAATACTTTACAAAAATCAAAAACAATTTCCAGCAAATTGAATTTAAAATGTCAGCAATTTGACATTTGTCATTTGAACATTAATGTTCCCCGCATCGCGTGCATTGTAAATTGAATGCGTTACGTGACGACGAGGGAGAATCGCATCGTACTGGCGCATCGCCGTCACGCAGTATTGTATCTGGGCCTTAACTGTTCCATCAAACGAGATCCCGCAGACAATCCCATCCTCTCTGTACAGCTACAATTGCGCTAAAGGAAATCAGTCCTACTAATATTGATATTGTTATACGACGTATATGGAGAAACTTTTTCAAACACGAATCTTTGCTGATTAAATGTTAACAAACCCTATATATGAATACACAAAGCTTATCAAAGATTTTGTTCTTTCCGTTGTTTATGTCACTAATAATAATAATATCCTGATACTAAATGAGGATTGGCGATGGCGAATATATGCGTTTTTCAAATTGTAATTACCGTTGACTGAGAAAAGTGCATGATTCAGTCTCCGATTTCATTCATTATCAACATTCAAATAATATGTGCCACCATCCCTGTACAGAAACTTTTCTAACTGTAATGTTAACTCGCTGTCAAATTTAAAACCAAAAGTGGCAGAAGATTATGGAAAATATAAATCTTTCGTATTCGTTTTGTATTTCATGGCTGAAAATTTTTTATTTTGCAGATTATATTGTTTAATAAGTGAAGAAACTTTTATGAAAAATGGTCAGTAATGATATTGATGGATAATTCCCAATTACAAAGTAGATAAATGCCCTCGAACATAACATGCTGGAGGATTAACAACGGTAATACATTTTTCAGCTGCTTTTGATAATTTATGCATTTGTTAGTTTTGCTAAGGATTGCACAATGCATAGAGATTTGTATGCAGGTATATGTGCTTCTAACCATTCAGAAAACATTGAAACTTTGATAAAATTTCGGGTATTATGTTGCGTACGACACGAATAGCAAGAACGAATGGAACAGAACATTGCCCTCATCCGAACAGTGGATGAGGGAAAAAAAGACATGTTTAATTCCTCAGACACTCACCTACGTTCATTTACTCAGATGGGGTCTATCTTTATCTAATAACTCTATAAATGTTGAGTTTGTTTTAAGATTGGTTAAAATCGTTGACGACCGTCATAACCCCAACTATTTTCAGTGAGTTCTTACTTCATACAACCATTTAAACTCAAAACGTTGGCCATCGCCATCAGTCCATTTGCCTACGTCACAGTGTAACAATATGCAGCGTGAAAACTATCATGCGATTCCCCCAACAGAGATAGAAAACGATACAAGTAGTAAAGACACAAATAGAAAAAGACACACTTATTCACCAATTCGAGTATATTTCTACTTAGTTTGATCGAATATCATTACCATTGCGAGTTTGTGCGAAGTGCTAGCGCTGTTTGTCTAGGGTGTTTTTTTTAGATGTAGAGAACTTTAAAGTGAAATAAAGTACAGGAAAATCCTTTTGAGAACCATGAATTTGGCTTGATTAGAAAAATAATTCCATTTTTTATAAATATGAAATCGCGCATATGAGCACCACGACTGATGCGGAGGATGTCCGAACAAGAGGTCAATTTTCACTCTTACCAATAATCCGGGCCATATTCCGCCAACAACACGGTCAATCTCACGCTTGTCAACATAGACGAGAGATTTGACACATCTTCACAAGAAGTCCATAATTCAGCGGTGTTAAATCACAAAATCTTATAGGCTAGTCCACAGTTCCAAGACGAGAAATTATGCACTCATCAACTGTTTTTTCAAAAATTTGATAGTTGCATGAGCGGTATGCATGTCACGCCATCTTGTTGATACCAGAGGTCCCTTACATTACGGCGAGTCAATTACGGAACAACAAATCATCATTGACTATAATGATAATCCAAGCAACGTATTTAAAGAAATATGAACTAGTGATTCCACCGGTCCATAACACACACAGCACAGTGACTTTCCCCGGATGGAACAGGGTTTGGATAATCGCCTGTGGTTGCTCATCACTTGCTACGTGTGGAAGTTTTGTTCATTGACGGACTCATTCAACCAGGAATCAGCCTCGTTGCCAAACAAAATTTCCTTATACAATTCGAGATCTGCAACAATACATACAAAACATATACTGAATCAATGCCGTGTCCGATGGTCGTTTAGCTTCAATCCTGCACGAGTTGGATCTTATAATCCAGCAAACCAAAATCCTCTCGTGAAAGCTTCCATAATGGGGATGGGCCCAGGTTTGATAGTCGAGCACGAAGTCGAATGGACTCACTTGGGTTTTTATCGATTCTACGCTCTAAAGCTGCTATTGTTTCTGCACGACATTTGGAACGTTGGTTTATCGGCCAAAGTTAACGAGCTGCGGAAATGATCCATGGTTAATCGAATTAATTGCTCTGATGGACGGTTATGTCGGCAATTAATTTTAACGCGGTGTACGATGAGTTGCTCGAATAGAGAAACTTGTTTTCGAAATAAATTTGCTTAATTTGCTGACGTCGTTCAGGCGGCAAAAACCAATTTAACAATAAAGCGCAATGACAGCTATCACACTATTTGAAGCTTGAAAAATGTGTGGCCAACTTAAAGGTTTATACCTCTCAAAACACCCTTTAATATCGCTATGTCTACCTCGTTTATCTTTTACGCACAACGTCTAGCCAAAATCACTAAATTAACTTTTATGGAAATTCGTATCTTTTTCTGCATGATGCACCATAGGATAATCACAAAATAGCGAGAAAATTCACGAGAGACTTTTACCAAAACGAGACTTTTAGCAAAACGAGACAAGGGGTTTCCCTTCAGCGTTTTAAGAGATTTATAGTGTTCAGCGAAATAATGAGAAAAAATTTGCCATTACAAATAAATTTTGCTTATTGTGGTTAAATCTCCTTGGACCTGATCTCCTTTTGTAAAGAGTGTTGTGCTTGTTTTATTGTGACACTCATGTCGGGTTTTTTCTCATAGATGACGTGAAATGTTTATTTCCAAATATTATAACAAGCAATATGAGCCCGCAGAATCGACATCCATAGCCAATATTTACCTAAACAAAATTTTGCGTTTCGTTTAATGGGAATACAAAGGTATGGCCTACTTTGAGCTGCTTGCAAGAAACAATATTATTGATTCGATTATCTACTGTCGTCAACTATCGAAATTAAACGAAGACATAAAAAAAGGCCCTGAACTGGCCAACCGCAAAAGAATAATGTTCGATCATGACAACGCCAGACTCCAGACCTCTGTGAAAACCCGTCAAATATTAATTGACCTCAATCTGGAACCGATGCCACATCTACCCTGCCTGTAGCCCTGACTTAGCACTATCAGACTATTATTTGTTTTGCTCCCCTCAAAACCATTTGGATAGTTATGATTCCGATCTGTTCGGATCACACAATGCTGAACATTGATCCGCAAGGTCAACTTCGACCATATGTTTGTTATAAAACGCGATAGTTGCTGGGCAGTGTGAAAAATTCCCTGGAACCATCTCTGGCAGTTCTTTTTAATTCAGCCATTGTTTTTATGTGGCAATTCTCGTATCTTTTCATTTGATTGCCAATTATCATATACGTAGGACGGTCCATGAGTTCTTGGCCTCATATAGTAAATAAAGTGCGTTCGCATAATTCTTTATGCAACCGTCAGTGACAAGTCTCATCAAGCTTTACACAATGTGTCAACTTGCTGCGTAAATCCGTTTAATTGTAGTAGAGCTCAAACTATCACTAAGGCAAGTTGTTTGAAAAAATGTCTCAAAGTGAGTTTCACGCTGTTTTGAAGTTTTTAACTAAAGAAGGTGTCCTGGTGGTGAAGGTGTAAAGAAATGTGTCCATCATTTTTAACTATAAAAAATTCGGCAAAGTTGTTTCGCTGGGCGCAAGAATCATTAGAAGATGTCCCAGATGCAGGAGGTTCTGTGATGGTTACTACTCCAGAAAACATTAAATTAGTGAAAGAAATTATTCTAAGTGACCGACCCCCAAAAACAAAAAAAATTGCAACACAGACTGGCATTTTCAAAACAATTGTTCTAAAGATCCTACATGAGAATTTAAATATGATAAATATTAGAGCAATGTGGGTTGGAATGTGTGGTGTGTGCAATGTGTGCAATGTGGGTTTTTCATGGAGACCAAGAAGGAGTAATCCAGTCGATCGTACCCTGTGATGTCACCATGGCCTTATACTATAATCCGACATCCAAAAGAGAATCAATGGAGTGGCATCGGAAAGGAGAACCCATGCCAAAACAGCATAGGTTCCTTAGAGCGTCAAAACAGTGATGGCTACAATCTTTTGGGACTGTGAGGGAATCCTTTTGATTGACTTTAATGAATATTGCGTATATGCGTCATATTACTCTGACTTTACTCTGTCAAAAAATTATCGAAAAATGTCGCGGAAAAATCATTCGAGATGTGCGCTAGACCCGTGACAATGCTCCACATTACATGTATTACGAAGAATGCTTTCATATTCTTGTCGCTGCACAAAATTTTCCATTTCCTGCAGCTCACCGTCACTTTCATCAACATTTTCGCTAACTGGTTGAAATTCAGAATCTGCTACCATACAACGTGTCGTCGAGGTCAGAATCAAGTTCACACATGTGTTCAAGTAAATTATTGCGATAATTCACAAAGTTCCAAATTTTCAAGGCTACATTTGTTTTCGATACGACTGGGCCATATGTATTCAATTATAGATTCGCAATGGGTCCTATTGATCTCAAACAGAGCTTACAAAAGATAGCTCGAAAAAAGTTTACTATAACTCAATTTTCGAATAATATTTGTTTTTAGTAAAGAAAAGCGAAACATACCTGTGCATATTTCCAATTTCTTCCACTAATCACAAAAAAAAAATGGATAAAAATGCATAAACACGTTACCACTGTCAAACAAACTAAGTTATAAATACCCTTCTGCTGGTCATATTTAATTGATCAGCTGACGATATGTCAAAAAGACGCCACATTGCGGCTGGAAGAGAAGTTTACGAGTTAAAGAAGTTAACGTACAAAGAATAGCTCACAAGCTCACCAGTAATTTATAAACAAGCTGTGGGACATATATGTCCCGTCAGTACCGTAAGGGCTAATAAAAATACTAGAGTTTTAGTAATATGTGAATTCGAACATGAATTTTGATGAATATGAAGAAGGTTTCAGAGCCGGCCAGTCGAGATCTAACCAATTATTCACGGTCCAACAGGTCTTGGAAAACTGTTTAAAATCCAGCCGCGCCATACATCACATATATTTTTTGACTAAACAAAGTTATGTTTGATTTCTGCATCGCAACAGAACTAGGACTCATACGGATTTCCGTGTTGAAGTCAACTTTTTTCAATTTTGTAAATAAGCGCCAAACTGAAGAAAGATGACAGGTTGACCCCTCTACTGCTTAATTTTTCATTGGAGGATATCCTAGAAAGCTCCTTGAACGACAAGACCCACCCATCCCGTTTTAAATAAGTCCAGTCCCAAAGTTGTCTACCAAGACCACATTATACTCCTCTGTTATGACTCCAAGGACATTTTTTGGATCTCATATCAGCAGCAAACATAGTTGGTTTGCTAATTAATAAAGATAAAACATATATGGTGTCTTAAATAAAAAGGCATATGAGCTAGAGCTGTTTAGAGCTTATAAACACGGGAAATAAGGTTTCGCTGATGGAAATTTATTTTGTCTTACTGATATTGAAAAACGGCTAGACCAGTACTACGGTAATAATGTAACCAGTTTTATGCCATGGGTGGAAAATATGGTCCCTTAGGCAATCATCCAAAAAAGTGGTCTGAGGGCGTAGCATTGGAGTGAAATGGTGACTGATTCGTAAATTAGGTTTGACGGATGCCAACTGGTAAATCTACAAAGCACAGGCCAGATTCAAATGACATGGGTGATGACAAGCTGCTCGGATTTCAAAATCGGAACATCGGAACAATCTAACATATTCGGTGCGAGACACACTAAAGGTTCGAAATTAGAGTGGCCCTTGAGGGCGAAAAAATTTATTAATACTGACATTCACTTAATTTTCCGGTAGTATTGAGAAGAGTCCCTCGGACGCAAATTATTTCAAAACGTTTAAAATACTTTGACTTGTATTAATTCATTTTTTGGGAAGATAATCGGCTTTTAGAAGTTAAATCAAAACTCTAATCAAAGAGGAAGAAAATTATATATATCTTAAGAATTTAAAAATTGATTGCTCGGACTACCTCATATCTTTAAGGATGAATTATTTTGAACATCTGATTTGGAAATTTTCTCGTGAAAACGCACAGCAGTAATTGAAATTTTTAAATTCTTTTCCTTCATTGTAAGTTATATTTATTACAGTACACATCCCTTTCCCGTCTGGGATACTGTCAAATATATATTACACATAATTTTTACAACAATTCACATTCCAAATGGAATATTGAATTTAGATAAATAGAACAAATGAATCATATGAACAAATGTACAGAAAAAAGCAATTCCGAAATGTTTCGATTCAAAAGCAAAATATTTTTGTTTGGACTTCGCATGATCGGAAACAAGAAAAATATGGAAAATCGTTATCTTATCCGATGGAAATGCCGGTACAAAGTCAGGTAAGATAAGGGAAATATTTTGAAGCATCTTGAGAAAGTATTTTCGTTTCGGATAGCTTGAACCGTAATAAGAATACACTTTGATTACAATGTACACGATAAGATCTTTCAAGTTGAATCGTCAGGATGATTAAGCAACAGTAATTCGAAGTTATCAAGATAGAAACTCATATCTTGTAACGATATATTAGGAGAATTCATGTAGGTTGTGAGGTTATAAAAACCAAGAATGAAATTATTCATTGGCAGTTATCTGTACGAAGTATTGGACCTTGGCCTAGCTTTGTTATTCGGCTCAAGGTGTCCTTCAAGGCGCTCGCAATTTGACTGAACAACACACTGCTTTAAATTTTTTCTCTTCCTGAAACAGTTCAGTGAATCAATTTACAGAAGGCTGCTGGGCAGGATTCTTCTAGGCACATTTTATTCTTTGAAATAAATCGCCCCTCCCTCTACTTACCAGAGTTAACAGAATTTTCCAAAAGGCTCCTCGCTGGACTACACTGAATATGAATCCTTATGTCACATGTACTATGACTGGTGAAAATGATTCTCTGGAAACATTTGCTTTTGACAGTAGCGTCAGACTAGAACTCGAGGGGATCCATACCAAAAAACATCCCGGTTAAACCTTGGCGGTCCTTAATCTTCTTTTGAAGTTCAGATGATCAATTTGGTTATAACGCTTCAGTTGAAATCAATTGTTTTTAATGAAAATTAATCGGGGCCAATTACCACTGATTTGGCACCGTAAGGGGCAAACCTCATATCTCTCACAGATACCCACGTCATCGTAGTACTATCATCGCCACAAAAAGCGACTGCAGAACGGATTTGAACAAAGAGTCGCTCCGCCCAGGGAAGATGAAAAGCGATTCGATTATCCTGAATCGTTCAAAAGAAGAGTGGCTCTACTGTAAAGGGCAAACGGCGTTTTAACTCGTGAATGTGAATCTGTGGCAAATTTTGACATTAGGGATATCGACTGATATGATTGCGGTTTGATTGAAATCGAAGATGCTACTCACTTTAGGCTTTTGTCAACCACAAAGAGAAAGGATCCAAACAAGTGACAAGAAAATTGAACAATATGAGCAGACTGGACTTTTTATTTTTTAGTACATCCCCAAGAAAAATTCGTGTTCGGTGTTTCAAGTGCCTCAAATACAGATATACCATGAAAAGCTGTTATGAGACCGGGGCCCTCGTCCTCTCATCTCAAGAAAAACATCGTAAATGGTGGATAGTGTCCGATTTTCCGGGGAGTTCTAACTAGTGCCAAAACACTTCTGCTATGATATGTATTCTATATATTATCTACTTTTCTCGGGGCTAGCCGACTTACTGCTGCTCAGCGAGCAACATCCTAAGATATTTTTTCCAGCATGGTTTGCTTTTGAAACCCGTAAAGCTGACATCAGGCTTAGGAATAGTGCTCACTTTCAAAGCGGAAGTGTAAGAACGATGGCGAGGAAATGGTTTCCTTTGATACATGAAATGATTTCATTTGTTCAGGAACAAAAACTGTATAGAGTATGCCAGGGCAAAATAAACCATTGCCATCTATTCAACCTGAACCGATTGCTTTGATGGACGCTATTTCGATTTTCCAGGGTCATTTGCTCGTCGAAAATAACCTCAAAGTTAGAGAAATTGAATGAGACATGGCTCAATTAGGTACTTGGGAATTTGAATCTTGTTCAAGAAAACGAAAACTGGGCTCGTCTAGTTAAACACTGACCAGAAACTACTTTCAAAAAATCAGCCTCCGTTAAAAAAAATTGCACATGACATACGTTTCGGAGTATATTTTACCAATGATTTAAAATTAAAGAGCTCAAGGGGTTCAGCCCGGTGGATACTGCTCCGCAGTACTAGAGATTCATGATGGTGCTTCTCGACTGCTAAAAGGCCAGTCTTCCATGGTCTGTCAAAATACGTCAAGAATGAACTATGCAAGTTTCGTTGACGTGCTAGCGAAACAGCTGTCATTGATGGAGGCCTCGATGGGGAGCGGTAAAGTTAGAATTTAAGTTAGAATTTAAGTTATCATGACCTCAACTAAGAGTATGATTATCTCTACCTGAAAGTCTTTCATTTTCCTACAAAGCTTACTCCACAAAGCATATTAATACTTCATTGCATTGTTGAAAACCAGTAACAGCGTATACTAATTTCAGAAGAGCCCTAGACAAAAGTGAGCTAGAATATCTAGAGGTAGACTCATCAACAGCAGCAAGGCCAGTTTGAGGGACGACGTGAACAAGAACCCCTGAATCCTGGAGGGAACTAGTTATGCAAAAGATCGATGCCATCAAGTTGTCCCACTCAAAAGAAATGAAAAAGATTGGCAAGATTATGTGGCCGCATTTCTCTTTCCATCTCGCTCACCTTGTCCATGAAGGCAAGAAAGGCTCCAGAAAAAGAACGGATTCTAGCAAAGTTACTGAAGGCTTTTGTCACTTTTTGCCACTTTTTGCACCACTTTTGCCGTTGGTTGCTGGTTAGCACCTTGAAGGTTTGTCTAAATGAATGGGTATGCTTAGGGTGCTGGAAGATAGCAAGGCTTGTAATGATCAATAAGAAAAAGACAGCCCCGAGTAGTTATCAGTAAACCAACTAGGATATACACTTGAAATGGCCAGAAATGTGTTGGAAAACTCGTCATGGAAGGTCTCGCTAATGTATACCTTTCTCCATGCCAATAAAGCTTCCGAGCTGATAGCTCCACTATCGGTACAGGAGGAGAAAGAATGACTGCAGTGCTACCTGTGTAGGACCCCCACTGCCATGGTCACTGCCATGATAGTATAACAGAATTTAGACAACCGAATAGAATAACACATAAATAAGACGAAATATGGGATTGTGCTGTCTTCGTTTCCATGATGTCTTAGCAGACTTGCGCACGATACGTTGCGAATTAGAATCCCTCAGAAATAATTTCAAGAACCTCAGCTGTGAAAGTAAGACAAGGATTCACAGTTCATACCAAAGTGATCTTACTCATGCCTGACCAGAGGAGGCGTAAGAAGATTGATGGGCCCCTTTAACAGCACCATACCAGTCTTCTTGAATGATAATGTCATACTAACTCCTTTACAGGAATCATGAAAAATAAACATCAAATCTACAAATACAAGAGAGCCTATTCAGCAAGCGTTCTATTAGTCAATTGCAGATAAAGATGCCAGCAACGAACCTCCAGCACCATCTCTTTAACATATTACTTAACTGAGTCGTGGCGTTCTTAGATGAATACACTCATCCCATAGAAATAGTTTTTCCCTGCAACTTCGAACAGAAGTAAGTTCGGCTAGCGTTACTCGTCAGTTGTGATGTTCAACCCCAAGAATAAAACCATCACCACTTTGCAGAACAACACCAGTATCATCAAGTCATGCATCATACGTAGCCACGTTAACACCTTGCCCGATAGAGCACAGGATACCTTTCCCTAAAGTCAATGAATCACTGGACCACTCTCCACCAGATAAAGAGCTAGAGCACTAAATTTACCGATCCGGCAATTTTGGCAGTATGATAACATTTATGAGCTTCAAGGCAGCAAAAAAAAACCAGTCTCAAAAATCACCAATTGTCAGGTACGAAAGTAGTGAAGACGAGATTTGATGATGTTTAATGCCTTGGACAGACGGCACCGTTTGAACTAGTTCTGGATGTCAACGTTCAGAAAATAAAAGAAAATCTTCCGACGTCGGTGGCACTATAACATCAGGAACTAAATGAGACGACGTTGCAAGTGTCAGGCATAAAGTAAGTTCCTGGCTACTATCGGCAGGAGTTATTTAGTGGTATAAAAATAAAGCGTGTCATAAAGGAATAAAGTGTGGTATAACACCATATTTTGTTCATATTTTTCTCTTATACTTTTTTTGCTGAACCGAACCGTTCCGAACGGAACAACACTTCGAAGATGGCGCACCGCCGAAACTCGACGGTGGACGAAACGAAGCAAGTGACGGAGAACGACAGAACATTCCGAGAGAAAAAATATAATTCAATTCTCGTCGGAGAAAAACAATTCATCGAAATTTCTCTTATACCTTAGCACACAGGAACCAAAGTCCTAAACCCCGGAAGGGGTTGCTGTTGTGCGTTAACTATCGTCCTTCGGCATACGGGCTGAGCGTTTTGATCTCAACATAAATATCAAGGTACTAGTACACAGCAGCTTCTTCTTCGTCTTTACGCTACCAGGTTTTAGTCAGAGTAGGCTCCTCAGCATGTAGGGGATGATGGAAACCTGTCTTATACGTCACTCCAACCAGTGTTAAAGATAACTTCTGATTAGATTGTATTCGTCTGTAATCCTGGAAAAGACCTCAAGTTTGTGCACCAAATACTAGGAACTGAAAAAGAATCGGCTAAATAGGGAACAAGGAACTATTTGGGCTATTAAGAGACGGTCTTACTGCAGGCTAGAGGAAAAACGTAGGAACGCACAAGCGTACAAGTATGGGATCATATAAACGCCAAAATATGTCTGCAGTTGGTCAGCACTCTCAATGTGAACCTGTGAACTAACCACCAACTTTAGCAAATGAAACATTTCACAAGTAAAACATTATATATCAATTTCAAACAAACGCCATCAAAATGCCCCAAAATCTGCGCATTGTCTTTTGATACCGTTCTCTAAGCCACCATTAGCTTGACATTTCATGCCGAATCTGCGAGATAGAGACTACTGAGAGGATCTACAGTTAGACAAACCCAAAAGCCATTGGCAAAAAATCAGACCACCTGTTGCAACGCTCCAAGCATATCATCGATGCAACAATTATAAATCACTTAGTATTTTACATCCCTTCCCCCTTTACACTGGTTTTGGTTGACCTCGTCAAAATAAATGAGCCTCGTCGCCTCTTAGATGGTGTCAAATGACGTCAAATGTTAGATGACGACAAATGAGACTAGTCGCCTCTTCAGACCAAAGAGGGAAGACCGGTAGATAACCCAGCAAGCGCTAATCGAACTCGATTGATGAGAATAGTGTTTCGCTACTCGAACTTTCCAATTAGAGGACGCAGTCTTCGGATAAGACCGATAGACGCATCAAACACGGATAGTCATTGTAGAGATATCAGCTCAACATCTCAGCTTATTCGCATGTTATATCCAACATGGCATCGATTTGGAATATATGTCTGAATTGCGCATTTGCTTGCCCGGCGGAACCTTCAAAAGAATGTTGTTGTTGATTTGGCCTGAACCTGCATTTAAACAAAAAGATGTAACTAACAAAAATTGATCGTGTCCTTCCAATGGTGTAGCAGATACAGTGGAGTAACAATTTACACTAAAAATTTTATTCATGTTCATAAAATTCTTTCAAAAGTGTTTACTTGCAAATCTTACCTTTTAGCATCATTAAATGCGGGCATGTTTCAATAGTATTTATTTCTTTCTTATGAACCAGCTTTTCATAATTTAAAGTCTCTTAATAGCTTCTAATTAACACACAATTTATTTCTTTTCCGTATGAAAGTTTTACACTTCCCCGAATATTCGATTGCTTAATTTTCCTAATATATTAAGCATCTGATTTCTGATACTTATTGCGTTTCAGAGGTCAACATACTTCTTGGCATCCATTGTAATGAGTTATCCTAAATGAAATATATATTTTTAAGCATGCCTCGAAGTCTGTTGGCGCCAACAAAATTCGAAAAGCTCATTTTTTTTAAATTCTGAATATTATTCGATTATTGGCTTCTTTGTAATCAAGCAAAGCATTATAAGCGTTTATTATTTACTGATGTTGAGCTAGTCATCAATGGAGGTCAAATTAGTATTCGCTTGAAATTCTTCCGAGAAAAAATCTTGTTTAACTATTTATCTCGACTTGCCCGTACATACACACTCACACGTAGAGTAGTGTAAGCTTCATTGGGCATTAACATTCATTTATTTGATAATTACGTGGACTGACATCCGATCTTTAGGAAGTACACATATGTTGATCGGCTTAACCGTGTTCAAGGTACAACCTACAAGAAGTCATGTAAAGTACCTATTAATAAAAACCACCTGTTAAGTACCTTAAAAACGCAAAACTTCAGGCCCTTTGCATCGGCATCCAATACATGTTACGCGTTGTATTTTGCCCATATTTTGGTAATCGGCGTATCATGGACATAAGCATGACTGCAGATTATTGTTTAAAAGTTGAATTAAACCATTGAGGGAACATTCGTATACCTAGAGCAAATATCTCGTTTGAATTATGCGAACACATAAGAGATCAGTTTAAATTGAATAATGAGCATATGTATATGCTACAACGAATGTGAATAATTCCAACAATAAAACGCTTGAAGGCCAAAAGGCAATGATAGTGCCCGAATTTTGTCATAATTTGAGAACTTCGACAATAATTGGAAAGATACTCATTTAATTAAAATTTCAACTAAAAATATTCAATCAATAATACAATGAGGGGAAAGTACTTGAGATTGAGTTTAATAAAAAATTGTTATTTATTTGCTACAGGATGAGTAGTAGTAGAAGTAGCAGTAGTGCTAGTATTTGAAGTAGTAGAGGTAGTAGTGCAACTAAAACACATCTTTCTAAGCTATGGTCAATTGCGTTCGAATTCTCCTTAACACGCCTTCGGGCGCAACTGATCTGCTAGGCATAGCGCGAGCTCATTGGCTTGCCAAGCCTGGTCCATAAGTTGTCTTTGGTTCTTCCTCGCAGTAGCTGCCTCTCTGCCAGTGCCACTGACAGTGGCAAGTTCAGTTGGTGAGTATCAATTATAAGTGCTGGTTGACAAGCGGAAGGATCTATTAGACACACTGCGCCCGATTACCGTACAGTTTGACAAGTAAGCTTTCTTAGTCATTTTTAATACTGTGTCAAGCTTTTTTGCTAGTAAGTTCATGTTACACAACATTATTCAGTATTCTGTAATTAGTGAGCCTGTTCTTGGTGGGCTCTGGCTTGTCAAGCACACTGCGCCCGATTGTGCAATGGGTAGTAGAATATTTTAATAAATAATCCGGCACTAAATGAGCTGTTGAAAATTCTAGGACACTACATCAATTAAAGACGTTCCAAAGGATGCACGTAGTTAGAATCGTACTCCGATTAATGTTACATCTGGTGATGCAGATACAGAAAGCTCCATCATCTTTATCGTCAACACCAATGACTAGTTTAAACATACAATGTTCCTGAAATAAGCAACAACCGCATTTTCTAAAGTTTTTTTATTTAATGAGTTTTTGAGGCAACATTAACTTTCAGGAAATAACAACGTGGAAAACTTTTATTTCAGAAATTCCAGCAAACGAAACGATCGCCGACGATGCGAATACGTATCGCCATTTCTAATAATTTGCACTCGGATGAATACGACAGCGATCCGAAGTACTGCGGCAAATTGAAAACAAATCGCCACGTCGGATAGCAAACACATCGCAGGGGCAGTTCGCTAGTAAATCCCCATGCCGAATCGTTTCCGGCAATTTGATTTCCGATCGCTGTCGGATTTGCCGGCGAACTAATTTTTCGACGCGGCAATACGAATTCGTATCGTCGGCGATTCGTTTTGTCTGGTGGGTTCTTAAATCCATAAGTTTTTTTTTTTCAAGTTTTCAATAATTTATTGGGTGATTTTATTTGTTATGTACAATTATTTACAATAAGTCTTAACCTATCACTTAACGTACGGGTTTTGCCTAAAGGCTGTACCCAGAATTCAGCACTAACTAGAATTTAATTGTTCTTCGACTTAAGCTGTTATATATTAAATTTCTTCTTAATTTCTACACTTACACCCTAAGTGTGGCCTTGAATATTCCTTATTTTAGCTTAACGTAACAAAATATATATATATATTCTAATTCCTTATACTCTATAATGATTTTGTTTTATTTTTTTTTTTATTTTTAAATTCCTTATATACTACTTATTGCTAACTGTTGGCTGCTTCCATCGCTCGATTGTCTGCCGCATTGCTGATCGTGGTGGTCTCATGCTCCACCATTCGTTTCGCCGCTCGCTCGATCAACCTCTTGGCGTAGAGGTTGATTGGTTCCAAGGCTGCATCCCGGTACAGTTGTCGGTTGGGGTAGGACCGTCCGTCCTCCCGTTTATAAAACCCAGTACAAGCTCGAAGGATTCTGCGTTCCAGTAACCCTATCTTGCTCCATTTGTGTGTCGCTGTAGCCTGCCAGATCAGCACCGCATATAATAGTATGGGCCTGATCAGTGATTTGTACGCGAGTAGCTTCACCCGCTTGCTAGCTGATGACTGTTTCCTGAAAAGAGGTAAAAGGAGATGGTATGCGTATCTTGTTTTCTTCAATACTGCGTCTACGTGGGCACTAAAGTTGTTGTTCCTATCAAAAATTACCCCCAAATACTTGGTTTGCTTCGAACAGTACACCACCTGTCCGTTTAGCTTTATTCTTGTGGCACAGATACTCCTTGTGCGACGTCCAAATTTTTGATTTGGGTCCTTGAAAACAATCAGCTCGCTTTTCTTAGCGTTAACCCTCATCCCCCACTTTCCATAGTATGATGTTAACGAGTCCAGGTACCTTTGGAGTCTCAACCTTGCAAAGCGGAGATTGTACTCAGAAGACCACACCAGTAAGTCGTCAGCAAAGAGATTCACCTCGATTCCAGGTTTAAATTCATCCCTGATCCCTGGGATGTCAGACGTAAATATATTGAAGAGAGTGGGTCCAAGAATGGACCCCTGTGGGACCCCCGAATAAATGAAAAAGGGTTCAGAGCTAGCTCCACCAGACACCGCAAAGGCAGTTCGTCCCCTCATGAAGCTGCAAACAATTTTAATAATATTTACCGGAAAGTCCAGTTGGATAAGTTTGTAGATAAGTCCGTCGATCCAAACTGAATCAAAGGCTTTTTCTACGTCGATGAGACACGCTGCAACAACCTTTTTTTCCTGCCAGTTCCGTTGTATACTGGCTTGGAAAACCGCCAATGCGTCTATCGTTGAGTGACCTCTTTTGAAGCCAAATTGTCTTTCCGGCACATTTCCTGCCGCTTCAGAGAACTGTGTGATGTTTTGGAGGATGATTCTCTCAAGCAACTTTCCCACATTAGACAAGAGAGATATTGGGCGAGTGTCGACTACGTCTACGCTATTGGATTGCTTCGGGATGGCAAATATTTTTGCGCATTTCCATTGCTGTGGGAAGTAGCAAATGTTAATGCAGTTATTTAGAAGGATTGCGAGGAGAACAAAATACGTGTGGGGAAGTTTTTTTAAGAAAAATTTGAAATTCCATCAGGCCCAGCCGATTTTTTGGAATTTTGCTCAAGTGCAAGCATGCTGAGACTTTCAGGGCTCACAAACAGGGTGCTGCCAATAGACACACCTATCTCTAGAGGGATTCGAATCTGGAAATCTAGTCAAGCACAGGTTCTTGTGGTCTTTGTCGAACGTTGATATTGTTCTCTTTACTAATGAATTGAAAGCAGAGTCCTCACTTGCTTTCTCCTCTTGAAGAACAGTCGCAAAGTGGTTTGCGATGGAGTCAGCAACGGCCTTTTCATCCATGAGCATGGATCCGTTATAAGTGAGGACTCCTGGCAGGCACTTCCGACCAGTTATTTTATTAATTTGGGGGAACATACAGGCACCTGGTTGAATGTTTGCTAGGGTCTGTTCGAATCTCTCATTGGCAAATTCAGATGTTCTTCTCGAAATCATTCTATTAAGGGACATTATTAAAAGGTGTACCCACTGATACTCCCAGTTAACTATATTCAGGTTGCGATGGTATATCCTTGAAAGCAGTTTCCTGAGGGTGCTACGTCTACGATGTAGCTTCAGGATGTCTTCCGGTAAGTCTCTATAAAGATAATTTCTGGAGGAATTTTTATGGATATATTTGAAATGACCGTAGCAAGGGTCGAGTTCAAACAAGCAATGCCTTCTTCAATCTCTGTGGGTGATAGGTTTCTCGATCTGTTGATCGAGATTCCTTCAATCCTTCTACTCAGGTCAGCATTAACTGCTTCCCAGTCTATGCGCTTGTATGGGATAAAGAGCTGTGGGGCTGCTGCTTCCAGCTTTACACCCTTTTTAACTCTTAAAGCGAGTTCGACCAAAAGATGGTCAGATTCAGCGTCAAGGGCTCTACATTCAAAATTCCTCCAGCTGTGAGAGATATTCACCAAATTAGCAGACACAATGAAGAAATCGATCGTTGACGAGCTTCTTCTTAAATCCATAAGGCTAAAATAAGTTCCTTTTAAATGAAAGTACTGACGTTTAATGAAGCGTCGTTTTCTTTGCGTGAGACAGCAAGGAGAATGATGTGTAACCAATAAAACGTTATCAGAATAATGAAAACAATCCGTCCCATGGACCTACAGAATAAATGATTGAAACTCGAGAGCAAACGAAAACAGATGAGCGTTTAAATCGAATGATGCTGATGCCAGATAATAGTCCTGATTAACACATATTACAAAGAATCAGAATAAAGATCAGTTTGAACAGGCAATCCAAAAACGGGGGAATAAGGAGATTAGTATTTCGTGACTAGTGACGAAATCATCAAAAATATGATAGACATCATGAAAACAGGATCACCTCATGAATCAGAGATAGTGGTGGCTGGGAAAAATATTAGCATTATTTATGTTAATGAAATTATTTTTAATACTTATACAATTTCCCAAATAAATTCAAGTGAGTATGCCAAAAAAAACATTTTCCGCTTAAATTCCTCGTTAACACTTAAAAGTTTTATTTAGAATTCTTAAAAAATTTTATTTATTTAATTATTTAAGGAGTTTTTTATGCGATTTCTATGACTAATTCATAAACTCACGGTTGAATTTAAAAGCTCATTTGAAGAAAGATAAAGCTCATTTGAAGATAATACAGGGCGAAAGTTTTACTAACATATTAAGGGATTATCTTTACTCTAATGTCATGCTATTAATAATTTGACCGATACTATATCTGTGAGTTCGATAATAATCATGATTGAGTAACCAATCAAGCACATTTATGGCTGCGATAAACAAAATCTGCGATAGGCATATTTTTCAAATGATATCTCTCTATCGTAATTGAGCACTCGTAAATAATTTGCTTATAAATCAAAATATATCAAGTTTAGGTTGAAATATAGACTTTATTAAATATGGATGGAATGGAAAGTACAAAGAAATCCACGAGCGATGTGAACATTTCTCATGGAATTCATCAGCAGAAATCTTCACGCATCAATTCATGTTGCTAGGTTTGCCTTTAAATCACCTCAATTCATCCTAGTAAGGGATCTTGATTTAGTTGAAGAACCTTTCAGTTTGGTTTTTCGGCACTAAGTACCACTGATGTCCTGTATCAATGGAAATTTTAGTAACCCTCAATTGTGTACAAAAAAAGATGCTCTGTGTTCAATAAAAGATGATCGATAAATGTTTAATCCTTCCTCGAAAGTTCCCATCACAATTCACTATTCACCCTGAGTTTCGACAACACAATACCCAAGCACCTATATCAAGCCCACGTGCTCATGAATTTTTTGTGAATTGGAGAAAGTTCCAAAAATGTGAAAATCGTTAAATCCCAGTTAAAGAAACTAAAAACTAAAGGACAGACTTTTGGCAGATACAGAAGGTTACTATTTTGTATTGTATTGTATTTTGTATTTTGCATTTTGCATTGTGTACGAACAATGGAAGAAAAGTATTGTTGCGATCACTGCACTCACATTAGCTATTCAACTTACAAGCTCTCTTTCTCTTAAAGCTCGCTTTAATTTCGACATTGGGTCTTCGTATATCTTTCTTGGTGATGGCTCTCCGGAATTGGATTCCTGTTAATAATAACACCATGATATTACTTTACACTGCGTCCTGGTTTTCCTTTTGTCTCAGGACCATCAAACGGTGAGCACGCCGGAACGATATATTTGTTTATTATAATTTGTCTATCTTTTAATTTTGACACATAGCTTTTGTTTGGTCAGCGTGTCAGTTAAATAATGCAATTCTAAAAAGGATATACTTTCAAGAAAAGTCGCACGGCATCAAACAACGAGATCAAAACTTCCAGTTAATAGCAGGGTCCTAAAAGTTTCAGCTGTGCTATTTCACATCATATGTCAAGTGAATTTAACTCTAAATGAAAGTGCAAACCTCAGTCATAACGAGTGTGTTATATATTGTAAACTTGTTCATAGAACTACAATTACTTCTCTTCCTGATGATTCGAAGGAACTTGTGAATTTAAATGAAGTTTGGAGGGATTTGCACAGAAATGTATACAAACCTAAGACGTTTAAATAGCGTCGACAAGGCTGTGTTAGGGGCTTAGACAATTTGGTTGATATAATGCACGCCGATGCGCTTCAACAAACGAAGGTAAGTATTTTTTACAACGACAACGGAAACCAGGTCGACTAGGTGAGGTCGTTAGGTGTAGTATACAAAAAATGAACAGGTATACCTCAAAGGACGCGCCCAAGAGTTATTGCGGTAGAGAAACGGCGATCTAGAAACTCCGTAGAGTCAACTCAGTCGACATCGTTATATAATCCTACACAAAAAGACTCACATGATTCAGTCGAAGACATAACGTCTTTGCAATTAGTTTTTCCAACTCAGATATAGAGTGAAAATAGCTTTGCGGAAAAATTTCATCTATTCAAAATTATTTGGAGCGCTGAACTGATAGTGTCCATATATATTCTTGAAGCTACTATTGAAGCCCTCAAATAAAAGAATTCAATTCTAAGAAATCGCACGGGAAAACGTAAAGAGCACGCGGAGTCTCCTTAAAAATAGATTTACCATACGAGATGCCAAAGGTTATGACCGGTCAATTTAATGGAAAATTATTGCCAGGTGCAGATGCTCGGTGATCATAAGAAGAACATCTTTAAGCAATTATTTCAAATGGAAATAAAGATCAATTCTATTCCAAGATTAGAAAACTTATTAGCAAGAGGCGCTTTGGAAAATGCTTGCAGACTCGACTCTATTAGATAAAGAGTTAAGTTGGTAAGATAATTAGATAATTATTAGATAAAGAGTTAAGTTGTGAGACCAGAGCGTCATTCGCAGGTCGCATTAATGGTGCTTGTTTGCTTCTTGATCAGAAACTTTACAGATAATTGCTAATTTCATACCTGATGCCACCACATGTATGAGTTAGAAAAAATCAGTCAATTGACAATAACTGAAAAAAGAAAATAAACTGACCAATGACCAAACGACTAAACTGACCAATGATAAAGTCCAAGATGACTATAGAGACCTAATTGAGCTCTCAGTGGTATTTTTTGGCGGGGATAACGATTGAAAATTCAAAATTCAACATCCAAGTCCCATGTACTAAACCAGGTAGATGGTGAGACCGATTTATGTACTGGAAATAGCTGTTATTAGCCCTCAACTGAACAAGGCGAACAAGAATAAGGCAGCACTGTTTGATATTTTTGATTGATGATTGTGATATCCTATTTTAAGCAATGGCTTAAATATATTTTGACTGTTAAACACCTTATCAAGATTTGTTCTTTTTGAAGTTGATGAAGCCTTATGAAAAAATCGATAAATACGTCCGGAAAGCAGCTCTACAAAAATTGAGCCCGCATCTGAAGTATTTACCCCATGAAATTGCTGCCATGTCATTGTTTGACGAAGATGTGGACCAAGAAATCAAAATAAAAGTGATTGAAAATGTGACCAAAGAGGATCCAAAGAAGAACTGTGTTGCTCATTATTAGGAAAGTTTTATTTGTTTCTTCGATATTTTAACTTTTTTTAAATCACAAATGTTTTTAACTTTTCATTTTACACTAAAACATATACGACTTCGTATCAAAATCATCCACTGATCACCCGGTTTTAATTGATAACAGTTTCTTTAACAAATAACTGTCTTTATTCCCAAATAACGATTCGTTTCAAGATGCCAAAAGCAAGATTCAGTGCTGAGGGCACTAAAGGAAACCGCCGAAGAGTGGTCATGAAGGTGATTCAAAGTGAAGAAGATCAAAAGCAACTTTTATTCAAAAGAAAAAATGTAGAATACTTGTTTTATTTGAATATAATATAGTAATATGTTTTTGGTATATTAGGGTTTTATTTACTTAACAAACTCAAACTACTAAAAATCTTCTTTACTCCGGAACGAAAATTCATATTTTATGTATGGCAACAAATTGATACGGGTTGTCATGATCCAGTCACAATAATATTTAAGCTCATAAGAAAAAGAAGAACTCGATGTTTCTGTGGCAAATAAGAAATTTTTTGCGGTTTTATTTTCGAAAAAAATCCGACCCTATCTCTTGCAACGCCCATCTGAACAATCTTCAACTCGTCAGGATTAAAAGGCGGTCATTCTCCAGTAGTTGTCTCGTCGCAGCATCTACCTGCTTAATCATTTTTAACGCTTCGCTTTCCATTTTCTCAAGTTTGACACAACATTTTATCGAATATCGCTACTCGGATTTTGACAACGACAAAAAACAAGCTTCACAATAAACGGTGTTTATACTTGACAACAGTCCAAAGGCGACTGCGGTTAGTATTGATTTGCTACTAAAGCCCGAAATACAATAGTGCGAGACAGCGATTCAAGAGCGCGACGAGAGTCTCGCAGCAAATTTCAACCCGATTTTGTAACATGCATTTTGTAACAACGACATCGTACAATGATTGCGATGTGTCCATGCGAGGCGGGAAATATTCGGAAAATCGAAAACTCCTCGCAACGAGATGTGTTGACGCTTGTCAGATGCTTGATGGGGCTTAAATGAAATTTGAAATTCAAACGCCTTAATTACTTTTTAAGTACGAGGGTAATTCTGATTGAATTTTGAATGAAAATTTCGTGCATCCTTGTTGAGGCTATTATTTGCCAAACGATGGAAAATTCAAAATTCAAAACTTTTGAAAAATCACAAATAATTTTAATCAAAGTTCTTTCGAAACGTCATCAATTTGACGTTTGTCATATGAACATTATTCTTATTATTTTATTCGCAGTAGTTGCAGCGTTTCAAAAGCATTTTTGAAACTAATCTTTTGTTTGTCTAAAATTCCTCGTTTGCAATTGCTTTAAATTCTTACAAAAACCACTATTTAGAATTTCACTACGGAATGATCGGTAACGAAAACGAACTGTATGAAAGGTAGCGCAGATTCGTAGAAAACACTTTATTTCGGCGTATCATAATGATTATATTAAAGGCACAAATCATAGGGTGTAAGCATGATAGACTGATAAAAAGAAGCCAAAACAACATCACTAGAGGTTGCAATGCAAGTCGAAGAAGACAACATTTGAGAAATGTTTACCTTAAAGCTACAGCCTTGGCCAAAAATATCAAGCATCCCTATGAGAATCGGTTTATTCGGAATTGATAAAAGGAATAAAATAAAAAAATTTATAATAGTTTTTAAATGACTGTTATTATGAATGTATCAATGTTTTGAAGCTCCACCTTTTACGGCAGAGCTTACAAGATTCTAGCATACTTCCGCAGTGATGGCCTTCCACTCTTGACAGAGGCAACTTTTAAGCTGCTCTTTGGAGTTGATTGTGTGACGCCGGACCTAATGCTGTAAGAATGCTCGATGGGCTTCAAATCCATCGACCGAGTGGGCCACTTCAGGTGATCGATAGAGTTTTCCCGGAACCATGCCATAGTCCGGCTTGATTTATGGCATGGCGCGTGGTCTTGCTGGAATTGAGTCCCATCCACATTCGTATCACCGAATGGAGCAAAAACCGAAGATCGTAATGCACATTCTATGATACAATACTCGAACGCTCTTCCGCGGTGTAGCATTGGTACTTTAAGGCCGACCCATAGCGAGCCCTTTTATTCCTCTCAGAGAGCAATAGCTTCTTACTGGCTTTGCATGCTTTCAGGGCAGCTTTTTGGAGCGTTCGTTCTGGTGGAATCTGTTTTCTCAACTTCCACGGAGCATTCAGCAGTGAGCTCAGATAAATTTCACTTCCTATTTTTCAGAGACTCTCTCACTAACTTTCGATCGTCTCGTCGATATGTTATACGTTTTCGGCAAACTGATATGTAATCTAGTTGCGGCGAACCGTTTTAATATCAGTTCTACTGCTTGGTGTGAGCATTTTACAGTTCTCGATATGTCTGCTTGATATTTGCCTTGTTCGTGTAAAACTTGAACTTGTACACCTTTTTCAAGAGCCAATTTAACTATTTTAAAGCATAGCGTACTGTAATCTATACGGTTTATCACAAAATAATGAAAAATGTTCACTAAAACCGTTATTATAATGTATGACATATTATCTTTCGATGCACAGAAAGGCAAGGTACCAAAACTGTATTGAAATATACAAAACTAGGTAGAATTGAGATAAAATTAGACAAATATGAGATCTTTGATTACTTTCCTAGAACCAGCATAGAGCATTTTTAAGCATCAGAAATTGTTACCTGCAATAATTATGACACACTTCAAAATGGTTATGGTGTGCTCCATACTTTTGGCCAAGGCTGCATAAGCAGTGTCCTCCGTTTGAAAGAGAAATTATGTTCAAGTCCACCAACAAACCTCTCACTTTAGTCAAAATAAACCGAAAACACATCGCTGACACATCAAACAGACTCTCGATCTAACGGTATTCAAACAAAAACAATGGAATTATGTTTGCATAGGTAAATTTCCGCCCGTTTTTGCGTAGATACAACTCAAAGGGAAAGTGAGAGTCAAATTCTTTCCTTGATTACCTCAGTTACTTCGAATAATTCTGTAGTAGGCAATGGTTATGGCGCTTTCATCACAGGCTGCGTTGCTAACGCCGGATAATTTTCCAAGGCGGTCTTTTTGGTTGAAAATAAGATTGAACGGTTGATGAAACTATGTAAGCTCTTTTCTTTCTTGTAATCTCTCTTGTAAGCTCTCTTTCTTGTAATGTTTTCTTTTTTTGTTCGAAATGGGTCTATCTTATTCAAAGTGTTCTTGGAGATACTTTAAAAATTCAACCATAGTGGCAAGGATGCTGCGTTTCATGTTTTTAAGAAAGGATTACAAACATCATTTAGTCAACCGATTTCACATTGACCGATTTGCATAAGGAAATATTTTGCAGCTAAGACTGAAGGACAGTGGGGAAAATTACAATCCGCCCGTCGCATCAAATCAGTGGCGTAGCAGAAGGGGGGCGGCGGGGGCGGACCGCACCGGGTGTCACCTGTTTTGGGGTGACACCCACCCGGTCTCTCAACTTTAAGAACAATGTACAAACAAAAAATAAATAAACCGCTAGCACAAAAATTTCTTTTTCGGGGATTCCTCCACTAGCACTAGCTCAGCTCTATGTATAATTCGGGGATTCCCGCAAAAGAGCCTGACGCTGTCGTGGGGGACTCCTTGTCCCATATTCGCGATCTTTGACGTCTCAGTTCAATTGCAACATTTCTCATTTATTTCGAGAAGGAAGTGTGTTATGTTTGGTTGGCGTGAATTGTTAAACGTGTATTATTCGATAGTGATAGATAATAAAAAGAAAAAAACTATATTTTCGAAACTTAAATGCTGTTTTGTGAAAATTAAAAAGATTGATTGGTTCATATCGAATATTTTACAGGTAAGATAATTTTATAATTACATTAATTTCCTAGTACTTCTATGGTCGAAACTTATAGGGTTACGCAAAAATGGATAATGTCATATCAGTCATTTTTGCGTGAGTACGTATGGACTGGCACTATAAAGTCAACCTGGGGGGCTAGCATGCTAATTTTTACGTCGGATTATGTGGTCACACAACTGTCAGTTCCCATACGTTTTTGACGTTTGTGTTACTACAAAACCGTGGATAAAATTAGTATGCTAGCTACACTGGGCTAATACGTCATTATACTTTTAACGGAATTTTTATCTGATTATAACATACATAATATATTTCCTTATAAACTAATATTATTATAATTTAAGTCAAGAGATTGTATCTACTTTCATATTTTAATATCATTTTATTTTAATTATCATGTTGTAAATCGCACGTTTTGCACAATAATAAATTGAAATTTTCACTTCGACAAGTACGCGACTATGAATGATTTCGTTATTCGAATGAAACCGAATTTACTAATAACTTTATTTGAATGCGAAATTAGTAATTTACAAATCTTGTTATTCGAATAATTTTACTAAGTAGTCTTATTTTTTTTTAATAAAGTTTTTAGTAAATTTGTTTCATTTTGCTTAACTAGTTTATGAGAAAATACTTTCACATTATAGACCATAACAACTGGGTTTTTGTTTTAGCGTAAGAAACAAACATTGAGTGAAAAATGACCCGGGGAGTGCATACATCCAAAAGAAAAAATTGATTTCAGCAAAGGAAAGCCAAACAGGCTAGATTGGATGTAGCTCAGAGTATGTCTGGATCAATTTTTAAGTATGTTACAAAAACTGATGACAGCCCAAGTTCATCAAAAGAAACTGATTTTCACCTTAATGCAAATGCAAGAGATGATTTGATAATATCAGCTCATCTTCAGGAAGCAACATTGACAGTACAGAATTAATTAACACAAACGAAGAAGATGCTGAAAATAATAGTAGCAGTACTATTATCGATACCAATGAACCATTGCCTCAATTGAATGATGTGTCAGAATGGAGTATTCCTGTTCCTTACAATGTTCGCATTGAAATAAAAAAAGGAAGTGAATATTTCCAAAACAAAGAAGGACCATTTGCCACTGTTTCTTAACACGGAACCAAAATAAAAGGTGACGCTCGTCATCTCTCAAAAGATTGGTTTTATAAAATTATGCCTAATGGTGAAAAAATCCTACGGTCATGGATGGTTTATTCCCTCACCTCTAAAAACCTGTACTGTTTCTGCTGTCGTTTATTTGCTATGGCCAATAATACCAATGCGGGAACATTTACGACTGGATTTCAAAAGTGGTGGAAATTAAATCCGAAAGTAGCTGACCACGAATGTTCAAATGAACATCTAGAAAATCTTGAGAAATGGAAAACTTTAGAAATGAGACTAAAATTGAATAAAACAATAGATGATGCAGCTTTGCATTTGATGGATACAGAAAAACAGAAGTGGAAGTATCTTTTGACTAGATTACTGGATATAACTTTATTTCTGGCTAAACAAAACATGGCGTTTCGTGGACATGATGAAGGACAAGACTCTAAAAATAAAGGCAATTTTTTGGAATTAGTAAATCTATTGTCAAAGTATGATGTAGTGTTGAAAGAACACATGATGAAATTGGAGGAAGATAAAACTTCAAAAGTATCATATTTGTCGCCAGATATATAGAATGAATTCATTAATGTTCTATCAAACCATGTGAAAACTAAGCTTGTCAACGAAATTAAATCAACGAAATATTTTGGTATTATGTTTGATAGCACACCTGACATTTCACATATTGACCAAATGTCTGAAGTGATACGTTATGTGAAAATAGAAAATAGGAAAGTGGAAGTCAAAGAAGCATTCCTTCGATTCCTTCTCGAGAAAAGCTGCTGATCTAAGCGATGAAATTCTTGACAAGCTTAAGACAGACGATTTAGATATTTTGATGTGTCGTTCCCAAGGCTACGACAATGCTGCTGTTATGAGCGGTGTGCACGGAGGAGTACAGTCCATTATTAAAACAAAAAACAATAAAGCAATTTTTATTGGTTGTATTGATCACTCGATTAATTTGTGTGGTCAACATTCATTTGCCCAAAATGTATCATGCGTTACATTTTTTGGAACAGTAGAGACGATTTATTCTTTTTTTTTCCGCCTCCACTAGCCGTTGGGAAGTGCTTATGAAACACAGCAAATTATCTGTCAAAAGACTCTCAACAACGCGTTGGAATGCTCATTACCGTGCAGTAAAAGCACTAGCAGAGAATTTTGAAGGACTTGTAGACGCAATTGAGGAGTTGTGTGATGGACGAGAAAATGTAGACACTAGAGGTGCTGCACAAAACCTCATGCCTGCTGTGTGCAATTACACTTTTTTATGTTATCTTTTCTTCTGGTATGATGTTCTTCGGGAAACAAATGATGCACAGATTGCATTGCGAAGTAAAGGCTTGACTGTTGACGAAACTGCTACAAAAATAGAGGCACTGCGTTTTTATATCGAAGAAAAACGTGATCACATTGTGGAAGAGGCAATAGACATTGCAACAAAAAAATCAGAATACTACGATATTCCAACAGAAAGACGACTTCGGCCTAAAAAACGGATGGTTGGTGAGATAGCCAGCGATGCAGGACTCACACTGAAAGAGGAACTTCAAAAAGATATGTTGGAATGTCTTATCCGATTCAGAGTTGAACTCCAAACAAGATCGAAGTCTCTTCAAGATGTAGCTTCATTGTTCGAGATCGTACAAACTAATGCTTTGCTTTTGGCGAATACTGAAGAACTGAAATTAGCTACATCTAAATTTACTGATTTTTATGATGAGGTCTCAGAAACCGAATTACTTTTGAAGATACCAAGGCTACGAAGACACTTAAAAGCCGCTAATGTTACCGTTACTGATTGGGTGTCTCTAGATTTTTTAAAGTTTATTGTAGAATGGGATTTTACAGAATCTCTTCCAAATCTTATGATTGCACTGAAATTGTTCATGACGGTTTGCGTGTCCGTAGCTTCATGTGAGAAGAGTTTCAGTAAATTAAAATTAATAAAAAACTATTTGCGGGTAACAATGACCCAATCGCGGCTTAGCAATCTTGGTATATTAGCCATCGAACACGAGGCAATACAAAATATAAATTTCGATGAAGTTATTGCTGAGTTTGCAGCTGTCAAAGCTAGAAAGAAGAAATTTTAATTGTGTAACAATTCCTTTTCTGTCTTAGTTATTATTGTGTTTTGTTATTTCTTCAATATTATATATAATAAATGATCCATGTCCTTTATCATATAAAATTTATTGCTTTTTACTTTCGATGGGGTGACACCACCAACTTTCGCACCGGGTGCCATCCAAGGTAGCTACGCCACTGCATCAAATTCATTCGAATTTTAAAGCGAACTCCTTCGCGGCAATTAAGCTTTCTTTCTACTTACAAACAACGCGATAACCACTTGGCAAGTGCTGCAAATAATACCCACACTTTCACTCTGACCACAACGTGGATGTCTTTATTATCGCGTACAAGTTACCAACTATTCTATGAATCGATTACTCAATTACAAAAAAAATCTTTAGTTTTTTTGGTTAATTCCTCTATTTATTTACAGATATTTGAAAAAACCAAAAAATGAAGGGAACCTATTACTTGACCGGGTCTGTTCCAATATTCAAGAAGTCCTCGACCATTCTCATTCCTTTGCGTGGCACTAAGCGACCAATTTTGTCCAAATAAGTGTAAATTTTCGGTACTGAAACTTCTTCGATTCCACGCCTTTGGGCATCTATGATTGCTGCAGCCGCGTCTTCTGGTTTTATGAGTTGGCAGAGATTTTCAAATTTAAAACGTGGATTTTTACAGAGTCCTGTGTCAACCATATAAGGATAAATTGTTGTAAATTTAATCTGCAATATCATTCAATAATAGAACAATCAATAAATGCTTGCACTTAAACTAATATACATTCAGTTTTCTGGGATCAGATCGAATTTCTTCCGCCAATGCTTGCATGTATCCTCTTACGGCGAATTTGGTGCTACAATATGGCACCAGATTTCTGAGACCAAATAATCCTGCACATGATGAAAGAGCAACAAACTGTCCATGATTTCTCTCTATCATATCAGGCATGAATGCTTGTATGGTCTGTGAAAGGAAAAAATCGGAACAATCATTGATAGAAATGGACTCTACAATTGATCCGGAATTTACCCAAAAATGTGCGAGTACATTAGTATCAAACAATAACCTAATTTCCTTCTCAGTTTCCTCGAGAATCGGATTGCAGCAAATGATTCCAGCATCGTTGATTACGATTGAGACAGGACCGACTTCGTTTTGAACTCTTTTAGCAGTTTCGTTAACTGCCTCACGACTTGTTACGTCACATCTGAAAATATATTGAAAAAAAATTGTTCTGCAGGTGGTCCGCTCTTTATTGAATTCAATTGCATACTATGCAAATGACATTAACATCTTACCACGGTCCTCCACATCTCTACAAATCTTAACTGTCCATCAAAGAGCAAGGCAGATGGCACTGTTAATTATTGAAGTTTCAGCAAGGAGCACTGTACAATTAAGAAAAACGATATCAAACCGGTCGAACATACGAGGTCTGGCTATTAAATAACAAGGCTGCGCGCCTAGAGGGCGCCGTAGAGGGGTGGGGAAAAAACGAGTAGTGCGTTGGCTATCTAGATATCTTGTCTATGCACGTACCAAAACACGATCTCGTCACTATTGTTGTATTTGTGCAGTAGCGGTTTGAAACGAACGTGTTTTTTTCTCGTGCCGAAAACCATGTGTGACGAAAAACAGGAGCAACGTTTCAGTCTCAAATTTCTCGTTAAATTGAAAAAACTCCGACTGAGTGCTATAAATTGTTGCAAGAGGCCTATGGGGACAATTCTCTATCTCGTGCACGTGTTTTTGAGTGGTGTAAGTGCTTCAGTGAGGGCCGAGAGAGCACTGAAGATGACCAACGCCCAGGTCGCCCTGTCACTGTTTCAACTCCGGAAACAGTGACCAAAATCAACCAAATTGTGCGTGCAGATCGTGGAATGAGCATCCGGATGATTGCCGAGGCTGTAAGCGCCGATAAAAAAACGGTTGGACAAATTTTACACGAGGAATCACACATGACAAAAGTCTGTGCGAAGTTGGTGCCAAAAAACCTGACTCCTGACCAAAAGCTCTTGCGTCAACAGGTCTGCTCAGATTTCCTTGAAAGGTTAAAAAAAGATTCCGGACTGATGAAAAACATTATTACTTGCGACGAAACGTGGATTTTTCAATACGATGTTGAAACAAAGCGGCAATGGATGCATTGGAAGACGCCTGAATCGCCAAGAATCAAAAAAGCAAGGATGTCCAAATCAAAATTCAAGGCAATGTTGATCATTTTTTTCGACATTAACGGTATCGTGATGACTGAATGGTCAACTGAACAAACGGTATCGTGATGAGTTCCAGAGGGTCAGACTGTCAACCAGACTTACTATTTGTCAGTTTTGGCACCACTGCGAGAACGAGTTCGTAAGAAACGGCCTGAGTTGTGGAAGAACAACTCGTGGATTTTGCACCAGGACAACGCACCTGCCCATAACGCGCTATCTGGGAAGCAGTATTTGGCCGGTAAGCGCACTTCAGTGCTCGAACACGCGCCGTACTCGCCAGACTTGGCACCGTGTGACTTTTTTTTTGTTTCCGAAGAGAAATCTGCTTTGAAAGGGACCCGATTTGTGTCAATGGAAGCGGTAAAGAAAAAACGGCAGAGCTCCTAAGGGCCCTCACCAAAGAAGACTTGCAGCACTGATTCGATCAATGGAAAAAACGTATGGAAAGGGGTGTGGCGAGGAAAGGGGAGTATATTGAAGGAGAGCATTCGAATGTAGAATGATTTTTATAATAAAACCCTTTTTCGTAACCAGTCTCGTTATTTAATAGCCAGACCTCGTAGTGTTATTCGGTCGAAAGTACAAAACTAGGTCGAATTCATATGCTTTGGCGTAAAATTTAAAGAGTGGTAATCAATCAACTGAAGTGAATACATGAAAACTTCTTCACAGTTCCAATTTATAATTCGGGTAACTTTGTAAAAAATTTTAAAATTCTTATTATTTTCCATTTAGAGCTTGTGGTTTTTTATTAATACAGACAGACAGACAGTTCAGTGTTATGTCCAATGTCTAACAGATGTCTGTTCTAAAATAAAAAAAAACCTCTACCTGAACCTGAAAAATAATAAGATTTTTTTTAATTTTAAACAGTGTTGTCAATTTTTAACACCTACAAGTACATGAATAAAAACTAACAAGATTACAAACCGACAACAGAAGCTATTGAATTTGACGTTTGTGAGGCATTGACACGGACGCAAATATTTGCATAAAAAGTAAGTACATTTGAAAGACGGATATATAGATTATAAAGTACAGCCATGGGTTGTATAATCAGCAAGCGCTGCGGGGATAGCTCATTAGAGTAGCTAATCATCACAAGGATTTGTAGCACTCGGTAGATTGATGAATACTGTCGAGGGCATCGTTTAGGGGATGCTAAGACCTGAGACTGACTGGCTGCAAAGAAGATGAATGTAAAACCGAAAACCAATATTTCATTAAATCGAAGGTCGATCAGTGGAATTCCAATCCAATCCACTTTTATGTTCACTGTTTTAATCAGAAAGTAGAGCTGTCATGAATTTGAACAAAACCCCAAACCCTCAACGATAAACAACTGATATTGTTCGTTTTGGTGTTGCCGCAGGCCAAAATTAACTCTGGGTGGCTTGGGTCCGCCGGGCCTTGCTTTGTGGGTCTCGAGGACGCGTTTCGGCTGCATACAGCCATCTTCAGCTCGTTCTCGAACGAGCTGAAGATGGATACTCAAAAGAAAGAGCAGAATACCTCACGGCCAAGGAAATTGGAAAGCAAATACACCTCCAACATCTAATCAAAAACAAACTAGAGAAAACACAACCCAGCATAAACAGTTATAGTTACATATACCACAAATACAAACACCATCTCAATAAGATCATACCAACCAAAAAGATCCATAAATCGACAAATTTCCAGATAATAACTGGCGATTACAGAGCACCTTTCCAAAATTACCGAGAAATCAAAGAGAATGAACTAAACACAATCTTCCACAATCATATTAAAAAACAGATAGAGCATAATACAGAAATCTATACAACAGATACAGCAAAAAATATGTTTGGAGTAGGAATTGCATTCACCTGTCACAATAAAAACATCTCTTACTCATTCAAAATTAAAGACACCACAACAGTGCTAAACGCTGAGCTAATAGCAATTCAGGTGTCATTCCAAGACAGCGTAACCAATAACAGAAGTAACGTTCATATCTACACAGACTCAATAAATGCTCTACGCCAAATAAGAAAAAACAAGGATTAAAAGGCAACTGTAAATGCCATATGGGAGATTTTTGAGAATAACCCCTATAAGACATACACGTTACAATGGGTACCTGGACACAAAGGACTGGAGGATTTTGCACTTACGGACAGAAAAGGCAAAGAAGGCATACTAACCGACGAACAAATCGAGACGCACTGGGAACTAGACGAAATATTGGATGAAATACAAAAGGAAATAAAAGACTCGGCGTGCAAAGATCAATAGACAAACAGAAAACTACCAACAAAGCGCCTGGAAACAGGGGCGTCACCTCAAAGGTGGCAAATCATGGTTCTATGGCCAAAATGAAGATCAAGCAGAACGATTAACAGGCTTCTTACGAACAGACCCTACAACAGGGAAAGACTCTACAAAACCAAGCAAACAACTTCGAACCTATGCATCTACTGCAAACAGGTTGATAATATAGACCGCCGCATTTTTATCTGCACCAGATATAAGGAAATCAGAGCAAAATATAAGCTTTTTTAACATTACAACAAAATCCACAACCTATTAACCACAAATAACATGAACCTCCTGGGGGAACTGGATTCCTTCCTATCAGAAACGAACATCATCATCTAAAACCCCCATATTCCTATAATTTAATCGCTCTTTCAACAAACTTCCTCCAACGTAAAACACATTAAAGAAATAGCAAATGCAGATATGTCAAGCACGAAAATTACATGCAACATCAACTATAACCATACAAAGAGCGATAAACGCTGGCCAGTGCTACGGTGACAGGGCCAATATCATCGGTTGTTTTTTAACCGATCCTAAGGAGAAAAAAATTAAATTAAGAAGATCCTAAAAATAGCGTGTATATACTGCAACCTCGAATACATGGTTGATTAAATTGCAAAGTTCAAAATAATGATTTGCGAATTTTGTTCACAGTTGCAATAATAAGCACAGAGCCGCAGGGTTAGGTTCCCTAGAAATAGTTTTCAGACATAATCAGAACTGAAATAAAGGTAATGAGTGTTCTCAATATACCCAATTTTATGAAACGTTCCTCACCAATATGTTCATACGGAGATAAAAGGTGTACACCAAGAGCAAATGTCATTATAAATTAATTAAAAACATAGTTTATTCGGTATCAGAACTCTACTCACACATAAGAGTAAGCTTTTCCTCCTCGTGCTTTGATTTCATCTACAGTTTCCTCATTTCCTTTTTCATTGATATCCCAACATACAACAATTGCGCCTAGTTGTCCGTATTGAATTGCAAGTTGTTTTCCAATTCCATGGGCCGAACCGGTGATCTATAAAATATAATTAAATTGCAACATTACGTAACTAATGCATAAACCTTCATATTTATATGATACATACCAACACTATTTCGTCTCGCACATTAGACAAGGTTGGTGGTACAATTTTATAATAAACTTCTTCGAATATTGTCATGATGAATTTGGCTACCAAAACCAAACATTCGACTAACAATAGAAATAAGTTGTAAAGTCGCGCACCTACATCATCTTCTTGCCTCCTACGTCTGAAAAAGAAACGAGAAAAATCGGATTTGTATAGAAATACAAGTGCAAAATGAAGAAAAATAAATTTCGCAAAATAGCGTATTCTATTTCGTTATAAACATATGATTTTTCAACGCAACTGTATTTTGTGACAGCTTTGGACTTGCTTTTGTGGTTGTTCTATCTCTGTCTGCTAGAAGCAGTCCGCGAGTATTCTCGTTTTTAAGCGTATAAAGATCCATTGTCACCACCACCATTGGAGAGCTTCCATTGACACAAAAAACTCGGGATGAAGTTTGTTCCGCCATTAAAGCCCAAAAGAATAATATTGCACCGGGCATCGATAAGATTCCGTGGAGCTCATTTAATATGGTGGCAGTAGTATTTGAAAGCCATCCACAAAATCATCCCGCAAATCTGGCAAAAAGGACATATGCCAAACGAGTGGAGCCAATCAATGACATTTCCTATCCAAAAAAAGGTAACCAGCTACAATGCGAAAACTGTTGAGCCATATCGGTACTATGTATGGCGTACAAAATATTTCGAAGATCTTATAGAATAAAATCAGTTTCAAGTTTCAAGTTTCAATAATTTATTGGGTGATTTTATGTGTTATGTACAATTATTTACAATAACCTATCACTTAACCTACGGGTTTTGCCTAATGGCTGTACCCAGAATTCAGCACTAACTAGAATTTAATTGTTCTTCGACTTAAGCTGTTATATATTAAATTTCTTCTTAATTTCTACACTTACACCCTAAGTGTGGCCTTAAATATTCCTTATTTTAGCTTAACGTAACAAAATATATATATATTCTAATTCCTTATACTCTATAATGATTTTTTTTTAATTATTTTTAAATTCCTTATATACTACTTATTGCTAACTGTTGGCTGCTTCCATCGCTCGATTGTCTGCCGCACTGCTGATCGTGGTGGTCTCATGCTCCACCATTCGTTTCGCCGCTCGCTCGATCAACCTCTTGGCGTAGAGGTTGATTGGTTCCAATGCTGCTTCCCCGTACAGTTGTCGGTTGGGGTAGGGCCGTCCGTCCTCCCGTTTATAAAACCCAGTGCAAGCTCGAAGGATTCTGCGTTCCAGTAATCCTATCTTGCTCCATTTGTATGTCGCTGTAGCCTGCCAGATCAGCACCGCATATAATAGTATGGGCCTGATCAGTGATTTGTACGCGAGTAGCTTCACCCGCTTGTTAGCTGATGACTGTTTCCTGAAAAGAGGTAAAAGGAGATGGTATGCGTATCTTGTTTTCTTCAATACTGCGTCTACGTGGGCACTAAAGTTGTTGTTCCTATCAAAAATTACCCCCAAATACTTGGTTTGCTTCGAACAGTTGCTTCACCACCTGTCCGTTTAGCTTTATTCTTGTGTCACAGATACTCCTTGTGCGACGGCCAAATTTTTGATGTGGGTCCTTGATAACAATCAGCTCGCTTTTCTTGGCGTTAACCCTCATCCCCCACTTTCCATAGTATGATGTTAACGAGTCCAGGTACCTTTGGAATCTCAACCTTGCAAAGCGGAGATTGTACTCAGAAGACCACACCAGTAAGTCGTCAGCAAAGAGATTCACCTCGATTCCAGGTTTAAATTCATCCCTGATCCCTGGGATGTCAGACGTAAATATATTGAAGAGAGTGGGTCCAAGAATGGACCCCTGTGGGACCCCCGAATAAATGAAAAAGGGTTCAGAGCTAGCTCCACCAGACACCGCAAAGGCAGTTCGTCCCCTCATGAAGCTGCAAACAATTTTAATAATATTTACCGGAAAATCCAGTTGGATAAGTTTGTAGATAAGTCCGTCGATCCAAACTGAATCAAAGGCTTTTTCTACGTCGATGAGACACGCTGCAACAACCTTTTTTTCCTGCCAGTTCCGTTGTATACTGGCTTGGAAACCCGCCAATGCGTCTATCGTTGAGTGACCTCTTTTGAAGCCAAATTGTCTTTCCGGCACAGTTCCTGCCGCTTCAGAGAACTGTGTGATGTTTTGGAGGATGATTCTCTCAAGCAACTTTCCCACATTAGACAAGAGAGATATTGGGTGAGTGTCGACTACGTCTACGCTATTGGATTGCTTCGGGATGGCAAATATTTTTGCGCATTTCCATTGCTGTGGGAAGTAGCTAATGTTAATGCAGTTATTTAGAAGGATTGCGAGGAGAACAAAATACGTGTGGGGAAGTTTTTTTAAGAAAAAATTTGAAATTCCATCAGGCGCAGCCGATTTTTTGGAATTTTGCTCAAGTGCAAGCATGCTGAGACTTTCAGGGCTCACAAACAGGGTGCTGCCAATAGGTGTGTCGGAGGGATTCGAATCTGAAAATCTAGTCAAGCACAGGTTCTTGTGGTCTTTATCGAACGTTGATATTGTTCTCTTTACTAATGAATTGAAAGCAGAGTCCTCACTTGCTTTTTCCTCTTGAAGAACAGTCGCAAAGTGGTTTGCGATGGAGTCAGCAACGGCCTTTTCATCCATGAGCACAGATCCGTTATAAGTGAGGACTCCTGGCAGGCGCTTCCGAACAGTTATTTTATTAATTTAGGGGAACATACAGGCACCTGGTTAAATGTTTGCTAGGGTCTGTTCGAATCTCTCATTGGCAAATTCAGATGTTCTTCTCGAAATCATTCTATTAAGGGACATTATTAAAAGGTGTACCCGCTGATACTCCCAGTTAACTATATTCAGGTTGCGATGGTATATCCTTGAAAGCAGTTTCCTGAGGGTGCTACGTCTACGATGTATCTTCAGGATGTCTTCCGGTAAGTCTCTATAAAGATAATTTCTGGAGGAATTTTTTATGGATATCTTTGAAATTACTGTAGCAAGGGTCGAGTTCAAACAAGCAATGCCTTCTTCAATCTCTGTGGGTGATAGGTTTCTCGATCTGTTGATCGAGATTCCTTCAATCCTTCTACTCAGGTCAGCATTAACAGCTTCCCAGTCTATGCGCTTGTATGGGATAAAGAGCTGTGGGGCTGCTGCTTCCAGCTTTACACCCTTTTCAACTCTTAAAGCGAGTTCGACCAAAAGATGGTCAGATTCAGCGTCAAGGGCTCTACATTCAAAATTCCTCCAGCTGTGAGAGATATTCACCAAATTAGCAGACACAATGAAGCAATCGATCGTTGACGAGCTTCTTCGGAAAGTGGGTTCGTTTGGTGCAATCAATATGAGATCCATATTGGCTTGCACCCAATTGAACAGAGCCGTTCCATATCCATTAGATACGGTATTGCCCCAGGAAGGATGTCTTGCGTTCAAATCACCCCCTATCGCAAAGAAATCGAACTTTTCACACAAAGTATGGACTGTTTCCAAGTCTTCAATGAGATCCCTACCCGAATATCCGTGTTTCACGTATATTCCAACAAATGCAAATGTGTAACCCCCCAGGAACGAGCTAAATATCATGACGTCTGCACATTTTAGACTTGGAAGACAGTGTCTTTGAATTTTGAGATGTTCCTTGAAAGCCATAGCTACTCCAAGGATTCCATCTGGGTCGTCATCCCTTATGACTTTATATTTCCCTAAGTGAACTTTGTGTTTACTTTTCAGTCTTGTTTCTGAGATGAACAAGAAATCTGGTCTATGCGTGTCCAAGTATTCTTGGACAGAGTTTCTTTTGAAATGTGGAGCTAGCGAACAAATGTTGACGATGGAGAGCTTAATGGAGCTCATCGCGACAACAGATCTTGAAGGCAAAGTCCAGGTACGCCGCCTTTTTCTCACTTAGATTAGTGAGTTTTTTGTATTGTGGAATGAATGAATCCACTTTTCGGATGAGAGTGAACAAGTCACACCCGAAGAATTGTTTGCAGTCATTGGACATGATAGTATTTCTGTCTTTTTGCTGCTGTAAGTCAGTATTTACTTTTGGTTGCCGTACAGGCTGAGTTGCAGCTGGCTTGGCTGAACCCCTAGCTATAGTAGCGAATGAGACACCATTTTGAATGGTGTTTTTTAAGGATGAAGTGACTAAGTCCCTCCTTTCTTCCTTCTTCTTTTGGAGATTCCGTCTCCTCTCCTCAGCCTCCTTGGCCTTGGGACATCCCCTGAAACTCGCGGGGTGACCCTTACTATTGCAATTCACACAGAAGATTGGATCTTTTCCCTCTAGCTTTTCAATTGGGCAGTCTTTTGATTGGTGGTGTTTGTCGCACTTGACGCACCGGGACTCCATCCCACAGTTCGAGGCAACATGTCCAAATCTTTGGCAGTTAAAACACTGCGATGTGTTTAATTTTGTCAAACGCTCCCAATACACCTTTTGGTGTAGGAGCGTTTTTACGTTCATAGCCCTTTTAACGTCGAAGTCAGGCTTGAATTGAATAAGGAAGGACGAAAGAGTTTTCTTTTCTTTCCTTGACGTTACTGTTGAGAACCTTTTGGCTCCCAAAATATCCTCCCCTAGGATGGCTTGGAGTTCTTCCTTGACATCATTGTCTTCGTAGGAAGTGTGTACACCCTTTAGCAACAGGGTCAGTTTTTTCTCAGTTGGGATCGTATAGGTGTAGCATGCCACCTTGTCCCATTTTAAGAAGTCAAAGAGACTTTTATGGTCATCTATAGTTTTAGGATGTAATGATGTTCGTGTAGAACTGTTGACGGTTACATCAAATTTTGGAGCATCAAGCTGATTTTTCTCACATGCTCGATGGATTCTCTCCCTAAAAGGCTTAAGATTAAGCCTATAGCACACTATTGGTGGAACCCTCTGTTTCTTAGGGGCAGCAATGTTAGTTGGGTTTCCCTTAGCTCCGATAGCTATTCTACGCCCTGGTGGTGCGACTTCAGATTTAGTGATAGCTGAAGCTTTTGAGACCGCAGCCTGAAGCTGCGGGAAACTCCTTTCATTTACTTTTACCGAGCGTTTTGAGGTTGGCTCCGGAGTTGGAGACACAATTGGCCTTTTCCGACCACCCTCCTCCCGGACCACTTCCAGATCAGACTCACTGTCACAATCCGTCAGAGCGATTCCTTCTGTAGTGGTACACCCATCTACAGCTAGATCTTCTGCTGGGACTTGCAATTGGAGTTTGCAACTTGCTATGAGGTCTAGCAAGAACTCCTCCTTTATATTTCCCCCAAATTTCTGGCAAAACCTCTTTAGGTTTTTCTTAGCTTTCCGCGTGAAAGCAGCCTTTGCCGCGGTAAGCTCCCCTTCCGCTTCTGAGTCATCCATTCCCGCTATTTCCAAGACAGCGCTTGGATGCGGGGTTAAATTAAAGGGACCCCCTCCAGACAATTTGATTAATATGTAACGATATTTTAATTAACAGTTAATGTTCCGCAACTTGCCGGCCTTGGCAAGAAATTAAGGGTTTAGGCCTCGGTTCACCCACTGTCCTATTATTTAAACTAATTATAAAATCGAGAAAGGGACCGCTTCAAGGCAGCTTAATTGATACTTAATGATATACTAATTAATGGAAAATTGATGGAAAATTATGTTCAGCAACCTGCCGGCCTCGGCAGGAAATTAAGGGCTTAGGCCTCGGTTCGCCCACTGTCCTAATAATATTAAAACTAATTATGAAACTATAATAAACGAATGAATGGATATTATCAGCTCCTTGCCAGCCTCAGCAAGAATTTCAGGGCTTAGGCCTCGGTTTGACCACTGATAATAATTTCCTAGCTAAATAATATCACTTTTCTAGCTAAAACACTTTCCTAGCTAACACAACCTGTCACTCCGACGGTTGAAACCTCTCTAAATATCAGAATAAAATCAGATTATACGTCAACACTATTATTGGGGAGTATCAAAGTGGCTTTAGACCTGTAAATTGACAATAGACCACTGTCTATCCTATCAATGTCAGGCAAGCTGGTGAAAAACGCTCGGAGTTCAACATAGACGTTTGCCAGATTTTCGTTGACTTACAGCAAGCATTCGATTGTATTGGTTGCAAAATACTGTATCATATAATGTTTCGCTTTTTTATCCCAGCCAAATTCGTCCGACTCACCAAAATGACAATCTCATTCCATTTGCGCATCAATAACCAAACTCACAGACGCACACCACTAAGCTTATCAACAGGATGCTAATGAACCGAGCATATAACAAGACATGACTTTATAAAGCAAACATAACTACATCCGAGCATTGCAGTTTGTACAATGATCCTGATGTACTAGAACATCAAATCTTGAATTGCTCCAACTTTGACAACTTAAGAAGCAAATTTAAACTGTTTAAAGAAGTTTCCTCACTAGATAAAATTTTCAAAGCTATCAATAAAAACCTAATCTGGCAAATGGGCAAGTTCCTAGAGGAAGCCGGGACAGAGCTGTGATCATCCTTTACATATTTCTCACCCACATCCTAAGCTAAAAAAACCACCTTTCCAATCGGGTAATCCGACCAACCTACCAATGATACGATAATGATACGATACTAAAGACCCAGATACAATACTGCGTGACGGCGATGCGATTCTCGCTCGTCGTTGCGCAACACATTCAATTTACAATGAACGCGATGCGAGGAAGAATAATGTTGAAAAACGGATAAAACGCCACAGTAGCATTGAATTCCCAAATCTACACGGCCGAAATAATATACTGCGAGACTGCGATACGTTTCTGCGAGAGTTTCGCAGCAAATGTCAAGCACTTTTCGTAACATGCATTTGTATGCGACATCGTACAATGATTGCGATGCATCAATGCGTGGCGAGAAGTATTCGGAAAAACGAAAATTTCTCGCAACGAAGTGCGTGACTTTTGTCAGATGCAACATGGCGCTTAAATGAAATTTGAAATTCAAACGCATTAATTAGTTTTTAAGTACTAGGGTTATTCTGAATGAATTTTGAATGAAAATTTCGTGAATCCTTGTAGGGCTATTATTTGCTAGACGAAGGAAAAATCCAAATTCAAAACTTTTAAAAATCAAAAACAATTTTATTTGAAACGTCACCTATTTGTCATATGAACATTATTGTTCCTCGCATCGCGTGCATTATAAATTGAATGCATTGCTTGACAACGAGCGAAAATCGCATCGCGCTCACGCAGTATTGGCTGGATTCTCAAACGCTGGAATCGCCAAAAACCTAGGGATAAGCCACTCCACTGTAACCTCAATCAAGAAAAATCTATAGGCGATAGAAAATCCGTTTAATGAGGGATAGATGTCTTACACAAAAGGCTAGATGCAGTACACATGCCGATATTGAAGAAGCTCTTTTAGTGTGGTTTAATCAACGAAGGTCAAATCATATACCAATAAACGGGCCAATTCTACAGAACAAAGCGAATGCGTTTGCTCATATGATGGGAAAAGCTGTTAAAATTTCGATGGCATGGATACAAAAGTTGCGGAAAAGGCAAAACATCTTCTCCCGAAAAATTTGTGGTGAATCTGAACCCATCCTCAAGGATGTGACAGACACATAGCTAGAAACTGTATTTCTGGAAGTCATTAAAGGACACGAAAACGACGAAATCTTTAATGCAGATGAGACTGGGTTGTTTTTTAAACCGACTCCAGATTGAACAATGAAATTTAAAGGGGAAAAGTGCAGTGGTGGAAAACTTTCTCTGGATAGTTGAATTACAGTTATGGTTGCAGCCAATTTGAACGGTACAGTAAAAAGGAATCTTTTCGTGGTCGCTAAATACGCAAAGCCAAGGTGCTACAAAAATGTGAAAACTTTACCGGTGCTGTACAAGAATAACAAAAACGCATGGATGAGGCGAAAATTAGATTTGTTAACGGATTGGGGCAATAAATTAAAATTGAAAAAGAAATAGATTCTCCTATTTATTAATAACTGCCCAGCGCATGATAAAATCTCTTTGAAAGTCATCAAGTTAGTATTTTTATCTTCAAATACCAAGGGGTGATAATGCTACTCAAGACCAATCGCTGGAAACAGATTGTTTTAAAATTATTGCATGATCTTGTTAATAATACAACAGAAACAAAACTTAACATGTTAGACGCGATTTTAATGTTGGACAAGGCATGGACTGAAGTTTCATCTCAAGCGATTGCTAACTGTTTCAAACATGCAAGATGGCAAAGGAACACATCTCTATTGAACGACATTACATTAAATGAATTTGAAAGCGTCGATAATGTAGTCTAATTATCGACCAACGAGCTGCTGAAGAAATCTTAGCTAACGCGATGGAAACAAGTAAGAATGTCAAAGTTTTATTTTGATTGCATAAATTTTATACTTTTGCTCTTTCAGAGAATTCAACGGTAGAAACTGATCCAGATGACGCAGATGAAAACTCCGAAGCACATGCTGTACACACCTTGAGTGATGCTTGTGCTGCTTAAGAGACATTTTCGACTTTTATTTCTTTAAACGATATCACAGATGATATCACAAAATCCAATATTTTTGCATTGGAAAAAAATTACAACAAATAAAACACTCAAGGAAAGCATAGAAGACCATTAAAGATTATTTCAAAAAATTATGAAAAATGTTTTCATGTAACATTATGTCTTTTAGCCAATTCATAACTATATCTGTATTTTCAATTCATTTTATGTTGCATGTATACATATATTCTGTACATGTTTATTTAATATTTCATTTATGTTCAATGATCTCGAAATAACAGATAGAAAGTCTATCGATTACAAAGGCGAAAAAGTTCTGGTCTGTTGGAAGACGTTATAAGCGATTTCCACTGTATATAGTCTATCCACGGAATCCTTTTTACTGAATCTATGTCCCATTTTTTTAGGTGTTTTCTTGCACGCAATTTCTACGATCACACAGTCAAGGGCTTCCTTAATGCTCCATGATAAAAATTAGAAAACATGCAAAGTCTGTCAGTGAACGGGGCTATTTCTACATTCAAGGGCAGTGAAAGAATACCTGCTGTAAGTAAATTACTTAGAGTATCAAATAGCGTGGACGTGGATGTGGACGATGTTTTTGCATACGCGACAAAGAGTGAGCTGGAGAAGGTGCTTGCCGACCTAAATCGAGCCCATAAAAACATAATGTTCACAATGGAGGAAGAGAAAGACAGAAAACTTTCCTTCCTGGACACGGTCGTAAAGAGGACACAAACAAACCTTATTTTTGAAGTGTACCGAAAAACAACTCACACGCAGAGAACAATCCCGAGCACATCGAACCATTCACAACAACTAAAGGTCTCCCCATACAGAGCTATGATTCACCGAATGCTCGATTTGCCACTAAGTAAGGAAGCTAAAGAAAAAGAATGGCAGTACATCGTTGAAACAGCGAGATTAAACGGATTCAAACGCTCGACGATCAGGAGAATGGCACAGAAGATCCAAAACACCAGACAGCGACAGGAGCGATCAACGTTACCAAATGCAAGCACGGAAAGGATATACTGGAAGGCACTGACCTACCATAAAGGTATCAGCACTCGGATAAAAAGAAAAATCAATCGGCATAATTCCGTGCAACTAACCGAATCAAGCAGCAAAAACCAGCTTAAAAACATACTCGGATCAACGAAGGACAAACGGGAAACACAGGAAAAATCTGGCGTTTATCGCATAGAATGTTCCACCTGCAACGAAGTGTACATAGGGCAAACGAGGAGACTTATTGGCACGAGAATCAAGGAGCATCTAAGCGAAGCAGCAACAGCAAAGAAGAAGGGAAGAACTTCAAATTTCAAGTCTGCGGTAGCGGAACATATGATCACGAAAGGGCACGACATAACAATGGGGGATGCAAAGGTCATCAAGGAAGCTAGGGACACACGTGAGTTGGATGTCATAGAAGGCCTCGCAATAAGCCGGGAAAAGAAAAAGCTGATGAACCAGGATGAGGGAAATTGCAGGTCATGGTTATTCCAACTAATTAAGTAACAATCTCTTTTCAAAACGTTGAAAAATGTAATTAAAAAATCTTTATCTGCTCATATCTTCACTAATTACCCCTTGAAAATTACGTTTTATTGCTTTTATTCGGTTAAGTACCTTTAGACCTGTTAGTACATAAGCTGAAATTGTTATAGAAATTAGTTAAGTCGCTGAAGAAGACCGAACGATTACGGTCGAAAACCGGTTTCGAGAAAGAAAATAAAACACAAAATTAAAAAAAAAAGGAAGCTTTTATTTATTTGCTCACGTGGAGTATTTTGTGAAGAAAAAGGAGAAAAAATGAATTCGATTACAAATATCAAATAGCTGTCAATCTTGTCCCGACCAAACCTTGAAGAATTGTTTTCATCGGAAAATTTCTCCAGGACCAATAATAGGCGATAACATCATTTTCATGGAAATCTTTGGAGATGCGCCTGAAACGTACGAATTGAATCTCGACCGGCACGACTCTCTAAGAACCACATCTTATAGTGCCTCAAGCTTGAAATGGAAAACCCGAAAACTAAAGCAACATAAATTCTGGATGAAATCAGGATAGGGATTCGAATAATAATTTACTTTCAAAATCAGTCAAGTAAGTACCTTTAGTTGCGTTACAAAAGAATCGCGTATGCTTTAATATGTGCGTAAGTTAACAAATATATAAACATATGAATATCTTACGTAGAACTCTCCATTATGTTTTATGCTGATCCTCTAGTTTAATTGGTCAATATAATTATTAATCAATTAAGAAAAACACTCTCGCTCCCGAACGGCTAACGACTGAACAATTTGAAATTCACTTGTAAGACAAAAACGGGAAAAGGTAGCAAACTCTTGACTGCTCCCGCGAACCTTGAAGTGCCAATTTGTACTGAAATTTGTTTTTAACATTTCGAATGAAATTGATCCCGCTGAACATATTTATCCCACAGAATTTGACAAAACACTTGACATGTGCGTTGATAAAAGTTTAAGTATGCCGTATAATTTTTTTCAGCTTTGATATCAATCTCCTGATAATACGTTTTAAATGCATCAGCATTTTTTGCCGAAAATAGTTGAGAATGCAGAAATTCACGGTCGAGGAAAACTCTAAGAATATGATTTTGAATATGATAACCGGTAAAATATGACGGAAATGACAACTTAAAATTGATTATTATTATTGAAATGAACGTAGCGTTCAAGATAACAGCAGGGGTTTTCAATACTGTGTACTATTGATACAAAATCTATTACAAAAGTTTATATAATTTCTAATTGTAGTTCCATATTAGCCATGAGATCAACTTCAATTCAATTCGAACGTGGATTTGTACAAAATTATGAAATGAAGCTGAGAAAGATTCGCCTAAGAACCGATGCAAGGAAAACTAAACAGATGACCCAAAAAAATACTCCAGTCGAATCAAATACAAGTTACACTAGTTACACATCAAGAGCAAAATCCCTGCAAATATTCGATTACAATGTTTTAAAGAGCCTTCATTATCCTTTGAGGTTTTGAATTAACCTGAGATATCAGTACAACGACAGTTTGTGACCTGCCATTGAGTATTGATAATATTGGATAAAACTGAAATTCGTGCAGTGATAAAATATTTTTGCTTAAGAAATTTTCTACTCAACAAGTTTTTCAGGAGTTAAAAAAATTATTAGGAGAGGATGACCCGCCATATTCTACAATGGAGAGGTGTTGTGCGGAGTTTAAATATGGAACTCGCCCGGGCCGCCCCTGAACGTTAGTTGCCGAGAAATTTCCAAAAAGTTAAAAGAAAGGATTGGATGATCGTCATGTGACAGTTCGTTTTATTGCTGATGACTTAACCTTTAACTGGTAACAAGCGGTCTCACAGGCCGAGCGATGTCAGTGAAACGTCATTTCACCCCCTTTTCCACGCTTCCTTTGTTTCAACGTCTGAGTAGCTGCAAGTTTAGTTGCGTCCACGCCGCAGATAGTGACAGTTGCGTCGTATTGTCCTTTATTGGTAAATTACAACAACATAAAATTCGGCAGCGGTCTCTCAGACCGTACGTCACCACTGACGTAACTTTTTAACGTAATTTTGCTATATTGTTTTTTCGTGTTTTTACGGTAATAACTAAAAATGAGTAATTCTGCACCTCCAAAAAAAGAAGCGTAGGGAGTCGGGAGTTGGAAATATACTGTCAAATACTCAAATTGAAGCGTGTCTGGCACAGAAAGATTCAAGTGGGTCGGAAGCAGAAAATGTTCCCGAAAATTTCATCCCGGAGCAAAGTGATCACGACTCGAATAGCGAAGAAAGTGCTTCTGAAGATGAAGAACCAATTCAAGAAAATCAGCAATCAGAAAGCGACAGTGATGATCAACCTTTATCAAGGTTAGTTAGATGTTTCGTTGGCAAAAATAGGTTCAAGTGGGCAAAAGATCCGCCAAACAGAGCTGTGCGAACAAACCATCATAATATTATAGCTCGAATGCCAGAGACAAGGTTAGATGTACATGACGAAAGAAATCCTTTTTCTCTATGGCAGAAAATAATGAGTCTGGATATCTTAGAAGAAATATTGAAGTGGACAAATGAGAAAATTCGTGAACTCAAATTGAAGTACAGCAGAGACAATCGTCCTGAATTACAAGATCTAGATATGATCGAATTGCATGCATTCCTTGGTCTTCTTATGTATACAGCTGTGTTCAAATCAAATCACGAAAATTGTGAATACTTATTTGCAACTGATGGGACAGGGAGAGACATTTTTAGATCTGTAATGTCACAAAAAAGGTTTCTCAATTTGTTGTTATGCTTGCGGTTTGATAATGGAGTAGACCGACAAGAAAGAAAAGAGAATGATAAGCTAGCAGCAATTTCCAACATATTCCGAATATTTGTGCATAACTGCCAATCCCTATACAAGATCGGAGAGTGTGCAACTATCAATGAAATGTTGATAGCTTTCAGAGGTCGCTCTTATTTTGTTGTGTATATGCCAAATAAACCATCGAAGTACGGTTTGAAGATAATGTGTATGTGCGATGCCAAGACTAATTATTTTTATAATGGCTATATTTACTGTGGTAAGGGGTCTGATGGTGAAACGTTGACAAACGAAGAAAAGAAGTTTTTAGTTCCATCACAAGCAGTGATTCGTTTGACAAAACCTATACACGGTAGTAACCGCAATGTAACGTTCGACAATTGGTTCACATCGATTGAATTGGTTGACGCTCTAAAAAAAACGAGGTCTGACATGTGTAGGTACTCTAAAAAAAAACAAAAGAGAAATTCCCAAAGAGTTCTTGCCATCTAAATCAAGAGATGTAGGATCGACACTCTATGGATTTACCAATCAAATGACTTTGATTTCTCACGTGCCAAAGGAAAATAAAGGTGTGTGTTTAGTTTCTTCAATGCATCATTGTGAGTCTATTGATGAAAATACAGGCAAAACTGAAATTATCGCCTATTACAATTCAACAAAAGGAGGGGTTGACGAGATAGATAAAAAATGCTCCATCTACACTTGCAGTCGCGGAACGCGAAGGTGGCCCATGGTGATATTTTATCGAATGTTGGACATAAGTACGGTGAATGCACGTGTTTTATATCAAGCTGATGGTGTCAATGCTATTGATCGAGGACAATTCATTAAAATTTTGGCTAGAACCGCGGTATTATCACACATGCAGCGCAGAGTTTATAATACTCACATTCCACGCGATATACGCGTCAACTTAGCACGTATTTTGTGTTCTGATTTGCCACCTGAACCACAAAACTTAGAGGATAGGCCGAAAACACGGAAAACCTGTGCCAGTTGTCCTCCTAAATTAAATCGCAAATCAAATTACCAATGTAATACATGTAAAAAACATGTGTGCTTGCAATGTGCCAAACAATTATGCCCCAACTGTCAATAAAAATAACCAAAGTTTGACTAATGCCAGTTTTTTTAAATCAAAAGAATATTTTTTTTGTTGATTAGAGTATCGTAACTATAAGGGAAAAAAGTATTTTTGCTATAATTATGTTGATTTAATTTTTTTTTGTGTGATTATTGATCTCATCTTTAGATTTTTGATTTTTGTTCCTACTTACATTATAATAGCATGTTAATAATTAAAAATTACATTCAGAGTCTATTGGGTGGTTTTATTTTATCCTTTTATACATTAATCAACTGTTTTCAAAAACTGAGGTAAGCTAGCATAAATACTTTCGATGCTATAGACCATTTAACAGCAGCGGCTTCTCAGGCCGCGCGTCACCAGTTACGTTACACAAAAACCATGTCACCAGTCAAAGGTTAAGATAAGAATTGCATATTATTCATGATGATTTTCAAATGAGAAAGGTATCCGTGCCTTGGGTTCCCAGAACCCTCACGAACGCACTAAGCCAAATACCGTCAAAACTTCGAAAAGCTCAACTATTCTAATTAGTTTCTAATCACTTGTAAGCTCCATTCGTACAACTTGATGAAACGTGGCTTTATCACTAGGATCCTGTAACAAAACAAAAACTAGAAAAGACCGTCATGTCGAACCCCAAAGCAATTTGTTAATAGGCAGAGGAATATTCGAAAGACAACTTGACATACACGTTTGCCGTTGCCATGGTAGCAATCCAAGATGCTGGATTCAAAATCCTCGATATTTCGCGTATAAACCAAACTTGGCTCCTAGTGACTTTTATTTATTTGCTCGGGTACGAGGTGAAAAATTAAAAATGATGAAGCTCTAGTAGCAGAAACAAAAAGACGATATTTTTGAAAATGGGAATACTATCGCCCAAAAAAAATATTAAAAATGCATTAACCTAGAGAGCAATTATGTCGGAAAATAAAATAATATTATACCTAACACCTCCTAATCTCTACTCTTGTGTGTAAGCAACATTTGTTGGACGCAGAACATAAAGACGAATGTGTGTAATCATACACATTAACAATATCTTAGGCATGGGGAGATCATCTTAACAATACCAAAAGCAGAATTCTGAAAGTTTGGATGACGGAACACAACCTCAAGACATTGAACACTGGCATATACACTTATAAAACAACAAACAAAAATGGCAAAATTTTACAGTCAACGCCGGATATAACTCTTAGTAACATGAATAGGAATAGTATCCTCTGGATAGAAGACAAGGAACACATCAGCAACAGTAATCATATAACAATTAAAATCTGCTTGCCCAGTACACCCATTTCAAACACCAAGAAAATCAAATATAGGAACATCGCTCAAGAAATAAATAAAACCCCTTTTTCACCAAACCTCAATAGTATATACGATAAACTAAGCCACCTAATAGACCTAAACTCAAACACGATAAGATATAAGCACACACCCAAACACTGGTGGTCCAAGGATTTAGCAAGGCTCTGGAAAATAAAAAATAAGGCACTACTTAATTACAACAGACTCAAATCAAATGCCAACTGCTGGGCAATTCTCCACGAGGCAAAAACAAACTGGAGGCAAAGATCCAAAGAGGCCAAGCAGAGAAGCTGTACAGACAAACTAGAACAAATCAGAGGCAGCGGAAACATAAATAACTTCTGGAGATTTATCAACAGCATCAGGAATAATAAAGAACCCCCCTCACGATACAACCTTGATGAGGACCAGACCCAAACCTACCTCAACATGATTAAATCCAAGCACCACCCTGATTACACCTTAAGCATGATGCCACACAATCCACTGGAACATCCACCAGACTTCAAACAGGAAGAACTCAATAATGTAATAAATCAGAAACGTAAATCCACAACCCCTGGTCTTGATAACATTAATTACAATCTAATCAAAGCCTTACTCACACATCACCCGAATAATCTTTGACAGGCTATTAATGATGCAGTCAATAGATGTGATATACCCACATCTGGAAGGCATATCAGAATCGTTCCCATTCCCAAACCCAATAGAAATCTAGAAGATCTCAACAACTATAGACCCATATCCCTCCTCAGTGTTCCCATTAAAATCATAAATAAACTTATAAAACAAAGAATCGTAACACACCTAATAAACACAAATCCACTACCAACCCGTACTTTTGCTTACACAAAAAACAAATCCTCGACAACATGCTTTAACACCCTTTTACAAAAACTTGAAAACAAATCCACTTTCCCCTTCAAAACTGCCTGTTATAGATTTTTCAAATGAATATGAGAATGTCGACCTACAGATCCTGAACAAACTTCTTTCAGACCTCAACACCCCAAAAACGTACACCTCATGGATCATAAATCTATATAAAGAAAGAATACTCCACCTCAACCAACAACACACGACAATCTCCAATGGTCTGCCACAAGGAGACGTCTTGAGCCCACTTCTTTTCAATATATACACTTCCAAACTGCACAATATCTCTGACAGCAACACAACTCTTCTACAATATGCTGATGACTTCCTCATTCTAACTGAGGGAACTCATTTAAAGCACACGATTAACCTACTTCAACTTAAACTAAATCTCTTCTCCACAATGAGTGAAAACCTCAAGCTACCCTTCAACCCGGACAAAATACAAGCCATCAATTTCCACTATAGTAGGAACACAGATATAATTCTCAAACACAATAACACCCAAATCAAATGGAGCAATAGCATAAAATACCTAGGCATCAATCTAAATAAAAATCTAACCTTTAGAACACAGGAAGAACACATCCAAACCTTTAACAACATAGGCAACATCATCAAATATCTGAACAGACCCACCAATCCCTTTAGCCCCACCTTGGCTCTAAATCTTTTCAAATCATTAGTCAGGCCCAAATTAGAATACGGACTAACTACAATGGCACATGCACCAGCATACTTATTCAATACAGGACAGGCGCAATCCTAAGATTCTCAAGCAATGCCTAGGTTTATCCCCTAGCACACCCAACCTCTATGCTCTTAACATGTCATCCGAACATCAATCTATAGATAGAGCAGCTTTACTAACGGCGAAAGAACTAGGTAAACAAATTGTCAACAACACTTTCAGACCAACATGGACTGAACAGGATCCAGTCCACAAAAGCAGCTACAATTACATCCTCCACAAATTTAATCACCACCTGAGAAAGATCAACCCAACTCACCGGACTAAAAGACCAGCTAACCTGTTCACCACACCTTTCTCAACAACGTCCTCTTTCCTCCATACCCACAACCAAACAAAACCCAACCTTACCTTCAAGAAGTATACAGATAACCTTATAAAACAAAATGCCCTGATTCTGGTGACCGATGCAGCCAAAAATCTCTTTGGCATAGGGATAGGATTCCTGAACCTTAACAACAAAATCACCCTCAATTCTAGCCTCTGCAAGAGCGTAACAACTACAGCAGCGGAACTACACGCCATCCTGTCGGCCCTAAATAAGAACAACATACAGAACCACCATAAGATTTTTGTCTTCTCTGATTCCAATAATGCTATCAAAAGTCTTAAGGATAATCAAGAATACAGAAAGACCACACAAGACATATGGAAGTTCATTGAAAATTACCCGGAGAAAATCTTCAATTTCATCTGGATCCCGGGACACGCGGGCATCATGCCGTTAGAAACAGCCGAAAAACAAGCCAAAATAGGTGTTTTAAACCATAGTGTCATGGACACACAATATGAACTGGACGAAATAATAAACTTAATAAAAGAAGAGATAGAAGACAAGTTGAAGGGCAGAATTAGAGCTCAAACCACCAACTACCCACCCTGCATATGGAAAGAGGCATACCATCTCAACAACAAAGGGAAACCATGGTTTCACAAAAGCAATATCACCCCCAAACATACCAAAACCATCAACAGAATCCTCACAAACAGAGCCTATAATAAACTTCGTCTCTTTCAAATTAAAAAAAGTACTACCGATCTATGCATACAATGCAACAAAACTGACACAATAGATCACCAATTGTTTCACTGCACTAAATACGAAAGAATCAGGGCAAATCACAATCTTTTTCTTAATTACAATAATATTAAAGACCTGATTTTCAAAAACGACAGCAACTTACTTGACAGCTTTGGAGCGTTCTTTGCAGAAGCGAACCCTCACATATAACACCCAACAACATATCACTCATACCCACACAATCAATCTATAACTAAGCCACAGACTAACTATGAACAAGTAATAATGATTTAATACACAGGATCGACTACGCTAGCCAGCGCCATAGCAACCCGGGCCAATCTTAAACTGGTATCCTTCCAGTGTGAATTTAAAAAAAACAATATCTTAAGGCGACTGTACGCTCTCATCGAGGTACAACGAGCGCAACAATGCTTGCTTTGTCTGTCTTCGCCTCGTCAGCCCACTATTCCGCGTCGGTATTTTGTGTGCGAGTGAAAGGACCATGCATCCTTTACATTCCCGCGTGTTTCAGTTTCGTTCGAACTGTCTAAAGGCCGAAATACTATATTGCGTGACGGCGACGCGTGAGCGCAATGCGATTCTCCCTCGTCGTCAAGCAACGCATTCAATTTACAATGCACGCGATGCGGGGAACATTAATATTCATATGACAAATGTCAAATTGGTGACATTTTAAATTAAATTTGCTGGAAATTGTTTTTGATTTTTCAAAAGTTTTGAATTTGGAATGTTCCTCCGTTTAACAAATAAAAGCCTTGACTAGGATGCACGAAATTTTCATTTAAAATTCATTCATAATAACCAATGTACTTAAAAAGTAATTAAGGCGTTTGAATTTCAAATTTAATTGAAGCGCCATATTGCATTTGACAAACGTCACACACATCGTTGCGAGGAATTTTCGTTTTTCCGAATATTTCCCGCCTCGCATCGACACGATGTCGCATACAAATGCATGTTACGAAAACTGCTTGACTTTTGCTGCGAAAATCTCGTCGCGCTCTCGTATCGCAGTCTCGCACTATTGTATTTCGGCCTTAATTGTAAAAACGTACTTGCGAAATGTGGGGTCACGGCAGAGCACTTCAGAAATGAACCAGACTAAACCCGTATTACAGGATTCAAATCATCAAATCAAATATATATAGATGAAAAGTGATTGGTTTTCCGATTGAAGAATCTGAAAAAATCACTGCGAAAAATTCAATCCGTGGAATAAGCTCACGGAAATTGTCCCCATGAAATTGGGGTCAATTTTACACCATGTGATTAAATACTCATAATTCACGCCGAATACAATTTATTTTCCGATGAATAGAATCGTAGAACCCAGTGACCTCGACAAGATCAATGTCAGCTTTGACTGGGCAGTAACCGTTCTTCAAATGATGAAATATCCATGAAAACTGAATACCTAGTTCATATCACAGTTAACGATAGAGCGCTTGCAGAACAAAAAAGGATAGTAGACAGTTGGCAGATAACTCTGATAGGAAAGTCATCAGTTGTCATTTTGAGCTTAAACTGGTCCTTCTTGTACCAAGTGAAGCAACCAATTTTACAATTTGTGAACAAAAACGGTAAAATAGGACAACTGTGAAATTCCTACTTGTTTGTACAACTACTCAGGTCATTGATGGACGAAGTGGATCAGAATCAGTGTTGTAGCGACGGATGGGGAGGGCAACATTTAAACAAAATCGTAGCATACATAGGTACATACCTAACAGCTAGAAATTCCACTTTCTGATAGCATAGGGTTTGATGTTTTTTTTTTGTGGGTCAAACAGTGAAAAGGAGTGCGACGTCACACACCCGGCCATTAATCCAGAACTTAAATGAGTGAGCAAACATATTTTCCGCAAGAATGAAAGCCGATTTCTAGATAGCCTAGGTGAAATGGTGACAAACCATACATTGTGCATGACAAAGATCCTGCGCGTATATAAGATTAGAAGATCTTGATTTAGAAATAAGGATGGAAATCACAAGCTAGTCGCTGGGCAGAAAATTTATTGTATGAACTTTTCCGAAGACATACCTTTAATTCAAGGAAAGGTTTGATGAAGAGTTTAGAACTCTTAACTTAAATCGAAAAGTCAAGCCCAACTAGCATGCAATCGATTGTACCAGAGCACAACCGATTCAAAAAGAAAAAATCCAATGATTTTTGTCGTTGTTTAAAACCAAACCTCCCTTAATTCATAGAGAGAATAAAGAATAGCGAATTATAAAAATAATAATAATTTTTTTTTTGTTTGGGAGGTGAAGGCAATTTACGTCCTGAGTTTCGGACTCCCCCGCTACCGGACTACTGACTAAACACCTCCCCTGTCACACCGAGAACCTAGCCTGGAACTGTTTGTCACATTACTTCGGACTAGGCCTCATTAATCATCGCTTAGCGATGTCTTCAGGTTAAGGGAAATCTCTCTTCACGGATGGATAGGAAGAAATTGCGATTAGTAACTATAATAATGCGTTACAGAGATGTTCCCTCCCTCGCCAAGCGATTCATTATGTCCTTCTTTATAATGAGTACTGTCCGTACGTAATGCGACACACAGTTCCAATTGTCCTTTGATTTCATCATTTTTCCCGTTAAATTTTCTGGGGAAATTACGCCAATTTTCTCCGAGAGATGCGAACGGAGTCTTGTGAATCTATTACACGTAAAGAACGTGTGGCAGGCGTCATCCGTCATCCCCGGGCAGAACACGCAAGTTGGGGATGGTGTCTTTCCCATCTTATACAGGTAAGACTGAAAATACCCGTGACCACTGAGTAGTTGCGTCAGATAATAATCAGTCTCACCATGCATTCTGTAGAACCACGGGCCCAAGTCACTTATCAGCCGTGCGGTCCACCTGCCTCGCGTTTCGTTTTCCCATGTTTGCTGCCATAAGATAAGAGTTCTTCTCCGTTCCTCTCGGCTGACGGTTTCTCTCGCCGACTCCCCCCTACGTGAGTATACACGTTTCCGTTCATCTGCAAGTAACTTAATTGGAACCATCGTCGATATTACCAGCACTGCAGGTTCAGAGACAGTGTGGTATGCAGCGGCTATCCGCGAAGCTCCTTGCCTCTGCACATATGCCAGACGCCTTCAGTACGTCTCTTTACTAAGAGCGTCAGCCCAAATCTCGGAGCCATACAAGAGCACTGACTCCATTGCACTCATCAGTAGACGTCTTTTGCTCGAGGTTGGCCCCTGCGTGGTGGCCATAATGCGGTTTAGCGCCAATACCCGCACGGAGGCCTTATCTGCTGACGCTCGAACCTGCTCGAAAAAAACTCATCTTCGAGTCAATCATCAAGCCAAGGTATCTGATTGATTATTTTGACTCGATGATCATTTCCCCCACACGAACCGGTATAACACGAGGGATTCGCTTCATTGTGAGGACGACAACCTCGGTCTTTTCCAGCGCTAGGCTAAGCCCACGGTCTGTCATCCACTCGCTCACTCGGCGTATTACCGCATCCAGTTTGAGCTGCGTCTGTCCGACAGTACGTCCGGCGACTAGTACTGCTACGTCATCTGCGTAGCCAACCAGGCGCAACTCTCCCGGTAACTGCAGCCTCAAAAGCTCATCGTACGAGACATTCCAGAGGTCCGGGCCCAGAACGGAACCTTGCGCGACCCCTGATGTCAAATCAATTCTTCTCCGGCCTCCTAACAAGTCATAGATGAGTTTCCGATTTTTTAGGAAGTCTTTCAATATCCGCATCAGATACCTCGGCACCCTGAAATATTCCAGAGCACCAAGAATATCTGTCCATCTAGCAGAGTTGAAGGCATTTCTCACATCTAGAGTTATGAGCAGTACTATTCGTCTCGAGTAATGATTGTGGGCTTCTGCCTGCTGGACCGCGCTCACTACCTCTGCTATTGCACCAATTGTGGATCGACCAGCCCTGAAGCCATACTGCCGAGGAGACAGATCCCCGGCAGTTCGAATGGCTTCTCCAAGTCTTTCTCTAATGAGCCTCTCGAGTACCTTCCCAGTGGCGTTCAGCATACATTGGGGCCGATATGTAGATGGTTGCTCCGCGTTCCTCTTCCCCTTGTGGATCAGCACGAGCCTTGCCTCTTTCCAGCAATTCGGAAACACGCGCTGCCGAAAACAGGCATTGAAAGTGGTGAGCAGCTTTTCAGGACAAAGTTGATGTGCAAGCTGTATCACTTCCGCTGGTATACCGTCTGGCCCTGGGGCGTTTTTCGATTTTAAGGCTTTTACCGCATCATCCAGTTCGATGGCGGTAAAAAGTGGGCATTCTCCGAGACATTCAACATCTGCATCATCGGGACGAATAGGATGTATAGGGAAGAGCGCTCGAACAATGTGGTCCATTTTTTCCGTTTCAAGGACACAGGGCCTCCTTGCAGCTCCTAATTTCCGCATGGCAAGCTTGTAACCCAGTTCCCACGGGTCTCTGCGATGTCCTCAACTAGGTTGCGCCAGCAGCGAGCCTTGCTTTCGTTAATTAATCTACGGAGAACTTTTCTAGCCGACCTGTATGCCAGCGTTCGGGAGTGTGAATCGTCTCGATTTCTTAAACGTTGAGATTCGCGGCAGAGTTTGTGACATTCTCTCCGCTTTTCGATGATTTCTGCCGACCACCAGTATACAGCAGGCTTATTGTGTCGAGGCCGTCGCCTGGGCATAGAGCATTCGCACGCATTCTTGATGAGCCTCATGGAGGAGTTCACCATGTTTTCAGCTGAGGCTCCTCCCGTTACCGTCATAGTTTCACCTCTCATAAGAGCTGCGGTGAATGCCTTGACATCTATTTTAGATATATTCCAACCTACACTTGAGGGTTGGGTTGCTACGCGTCGAGTAGCACAGTCGCCAATTGCGAAAGCAATGTACTGATGATCGCTCGCCGAGTAGTCCTCCAGTACTCTCCATCTGTGCATCCTAGGCACTAAGGACTCCGAAGCAAATGTCACATCCGGTATAGTTCCCAAGCAGCCTCTCCGTCGAAAAGTTGGTGTGTTCCCAACGTTCATGATGACAAGTTGCCTCCTAGCCGCCATTTCTAGGATTCTTTTTCCTCTCGAGTCTGGCAGAGGCATTCCCCATTCTATCGCTTTGGCGTTAAAGTCACCGCCAACAAGGATTTGGCCTTCTGTGCTCGAGACAGCTTCCTCCAGTTCATCGAGCCTGCTCTGAAAACATGAAATTGACTCATTCGGCGTGAAATAGACGCTTATGAATGTCAAATCGGCGCACCCAATGAGCACGAAGCCATTTCCGCTGGAGCAAGTCCGAGCTGTGGATAGAGCCCTATCACGTACCCAGATGGCGGCGGTGCCGGATCGATCACAATACCATCCAGCTTCCTCTTTGTTGTGGTGTTGCTCAGATATCAGCAACAAGTCAACTTTTTTCTCTCTTGCAACCTGGTCTAGTAAATCTTGTGCGGTTGAGCTACGGTGTAGGTTGATTTGTAGGACTTGGATCATGTCTTTGCTCTTTTCTTGCTTAGTGCCTCTTTGAACTCCTGGCACCTACCACTTCCTTGAATATGAGTCAGATCTTCAGACTTCCATCTCTTATCTTTGCACAAGATACAACTGGGTTCGTTTGGGCAGTCTTTCGCCTTATGACCGGAAGTGCTACACCTGTAGCACAGTTTGCTTCGATCTGGCCCCTTGCAGTTCAAGGAGATGTGTCCGAAGTTAAGGCACTTGTAGCATCGAGTTAGGGCTACCCTCCGACGTATCCTGCACACAACCCAGCCGATTTTAATTTTCTCCTTGGCCAGGAGTTGCACAGCGTCTTTCTGTGGGATGTCTATTATTGCCGCATTTTGTCCTCTAGGGTTGGTAGGCGTTAGCCTTACCCTAAAGCTCTCTGCCGTAGGAAGAATTGACCTAATTGAATCTTCTACTTCTTTGGCATCCGCAATGCAGTCAAGGTCTTTTATTTCTAAAGACGCCATTGGCTGCAAAGTCGAGATAACAGCTTTAGAGCCCAGGAGGTCCTTGACAGCGCTCTCGAACCGTCCCTTGTCGGTGGATTCCGCTCCGAGTTCTACGAGGAGACCGCCTGCTCTGGTCACTCTTACTGTTCGTATACAGACACCGTTTTTTTTGGGCTCTACATTTTGCCTGATTCCCTTGAGGACCTCGGCGTAAGTTCTCCCGTCTACAGGTTTGATCAGTAAAGCATCCCTGCGCTGCTTGTTCCTGGTCTTTTTTTGGCATTGCGCTGTGTTTCGTGCCTTCTTGTTTTTCGGGCGCCTGTTTGGAATCTTTTGTTATCGCTTGGTGTATCTTCTTCGCAGCCTTCTGCTGCGATTTAGAGCGCACCAATTGAAAGCCATCATTTTTCTCCTCCCCTTGACTGTTGTCTCCTGTCTCGACTGTTATCGGCCCCTTCGCCCTTTTCCTACGGTCAGGAAGGACCGTAGGAAAAGGACTTCAATAATAATAACAATAATAATAATAATATAATTATATAAATAATAATAATAATGCAATCAAATTAAGAATATAATAAAAATGAAAATAATAAAAATAGAGAACAAAGCCTTTTTTCAGAATCTTCCTTTTCACGAAAAACCGGATTTAGAAGAGAACTACCGCAACTTGAATCCAAACTTAGTGAAAAGGAGTAAGGAACTGATTTTCTTTCGTGCTTTTTGTTGTTGCCTACCATTTTGTTTGCAAACTTCATAAATAAATTGTTATTTTGATATAATAATGTGTATTTGTTGTTACTTTACCAACATAATCCTGAAACAAGATTTTTTTATCGAAAAAAGGCTCCAGAGTCAATGACCGGAACAAGTGGTAGTCCAAAAGAGCAATGTCTGGCAATTAAGGTGGGTGAGGTAGGACATCCCAGTTAAGTGGCTCCCAAGTTTCCTTGACAACTTGAGTAACATATTTTCGTGCTGAAAGATCACTTTGTCGTGTCTTTTGGCATATGTAGGGTGTTTAAGCTTTAATTTTCAACTCAATTGTTGTTGATAACGTAATGCAGTGATGGCTTCGTTAAGCTGGAGTAGCTGATAGTAGGTCACACCGAGTTTCCTCAACTTCGTGTCATGAATACTCCGTTTGGCCGTAGAAGTTGATGCATGCCCAAATACCATATGTTTTTCTGCGCTTTGGATTGTTGTAGTGGATCCGTTTTCCGTCTTCCGTCACTATCCCATGCAAAAAACTTTTCCAATTTTGCCTTGTGAATAGTTGTTTGCCCGTGAAAAAACGGCATTCGACCACTCTTGTCTGGAGCTCATGCAGAACATAATGAACATTTTATTGCAACATACTCATAGTTTTGAGATAGTTTGAAATCGCTTTTTCGATTCAATCCCAAGATTTCAGCGAGCTCATCTTAGTTTAGAATGAATCTTGGCCCTGTAATGCTTCCAAATTAGTGTCTTCAAACTTCACTGGCCCTCCTTCACGTTCTTTGTCACTGATATCAAGGTTGCCCCTTTTAAAACTCCGAAACCAAAAGTTCACATGCTTAACATAGCGGTGGATGTCCTTCACCTGCACTATTCTTTAAGTTGAAGCGAAACAGCAGCGCTTCTTGCAAATTTTGTTTTGTTGGCACAAATATTGGCATAAGTGGAGCACAAAAAATGCGTGCTGTCTACGCTTTAACAAAATGAGACATAGTATGAAACCAAATTGAAAATTTTTTTATATAGTTTACATGTGGTTAAGTTTGTTCTGTCAATTTCACGTGTAAAAAAAAGGGTTTTTCTAGAATATCGACCTTTAAGAGACTAAAATATTACTATATTTCAACATTTTTCCTCAAAAAATGGGCAAGACGTTTATTTACAGAGCCTTATTGCCACAGTGCCAGCTAAAACCAGAAGACCAGAAAAGGGAACACAATAAAAGCAATGTACGCTCATGCATTCAGTATCCCTGGATGCTGTATGCTGGAAAATACAATTTCTGCACAAATGCTTTTATATGCGCACATGGAGCAACAACAACGTACGTTTTCTTTGAGTATTGTAGCGGAATTGAATAGTATCACAAATTATGCGAGGACGAAAAAGACCTGGTAATAATACACCTAGTCACACTGTTGAAGCTATTAAGGAGCATGTTGCTTCTTTTCCGGTCGAGCAGACGCATTATAGTTCACATGACTATCGTTATTTAAATAAATGTTGAAATCATGGACGACACTTATAAGGAGCATCCAGAAGCATTCAGAACAAGCAAATACAAAGTGCGACTTTTGCATAAAAAAATTCAAAATGTCTTTTCTCTTTACTTTTGATCGTCCAAAAGCAGATACATGCTGTGAATGTGAAACTCCGAAACTTAAAATAACGAGTAAATCTCTCAATGAATATGCATGAGATAATACCGAAAATTCTACACGAAACTGGAGGACGTTAAAATAAATCAATTTAAGAACTTTCCCTACGCGTTGAAAGAACCTAACAAAGTGAATGCTTCAAATTTCATCGACGAAGCGCTATGCCCCTCATTTCTATTGAAAACTTCAGAAGAAAAACTTATAAATTTACCAGAAGCAAAAGCATATACAGATCACCTGCCCATAAATGAAGAAGATGGACTGCCAAAGACATTCCAGCAATACTTGACAGATTACCCGAAGCTTTAACATTTTGGAATGAAGTTTATGCTTGCAAGGTCGTCCCCCCCCCCCCCAATTCTCTTATTAGTATTTTGGTTTGCGAGGGCTAGGGGGAATAATTTTAAGACACGAGTGTATTGAAAAAGAATTCAGACGTAAAACAAAGTAGAGTGTTGCCGCGTGTAAACGCTGCCGTTTCTAGGATTTTTGTCATCAAATCTAGAAAAAGCATAAACAGAAAATTTCAAGTGAAAAGCAGCACCCAGTCAAAGATTCGATTATGTGCTCTCTCTCTCATACCTCCTTGAGTATCGTCAGGCAAGCGCTGCGTTAGACAAAGGATTCAGTCATTTCCCTTCATAATGGACATAAGAAAGTTTTGCGGTGAGTATTTCGCAATTAGGCCCAAGGCCCCTTCCCACTACTTTTTGAGATCTATTTTCACGTTTTTCTGTATTCCGTTTTTCAGTAAATCTAAAATTGAAAAAGGAAAAGTGACACCGACGAGCAACATGAATACACAGGGAAGAGCTCAGAATTCGTTGCGCAAAATTGTGGCTTTGTTACTGGGATACAAGCCGAGCCGGAGCAATGCTGTGTTTCTATGACAAATAAATGCAACCAAAATGATATTGGTAACATTATTGATCGTGCCTCACTTTTATCCGCTGAAACAAAGAAAGCGTTATTCGGAAACTGCTGGATGCCACCTTAAAGTTGTAACTTCGCCGAAGATGCTGTTGATTTGTAACGAAAATTCAATTTTTCGCCATGGTACTCGCCGTGGCTTGTTTATTCCCGCCGCCAGAAAGGAGCCTTTTGTAAATATTGTGCCTTGTTTCCGCCAAGTGCCAATTCTTTCCTTGGCGCCCTGGGGTTATTTATTGTTAAGCCGTTTTGCAAATTCCAGAATATTCGCAAGCAGGGCAAAAAGCATGCGGAAACGCACATTCATAAGGCACCGATCGAAAGTGCTAGGTCATTTATTCGAGGTTTGGCTGTGGATGTGCAACACAATAATTACTCCCAGAATCTGATCTAAGAAAAAGGAAAAAATAGAACAACCATCATTTCTTGCATTACATTTTGTGGGGATCACGACTTAGCGCTGCGAGGCAAAAATCATAGCGAAGGAATACTGGAGGATTTGTTCAAGCTTCGAATTGATTCAGGGGATACGGTTTTAAAGCCACACATTGAGCACAGAAAAAAATGCGAGTTATCGTTCTGCTGACTTACAAAATCAAATAATTGAGAATTGTGGCGACGTGCTGAAGACGGATCTTATTGTCAAAGTAAAATCAGCAAACGGTTACAGTGTATTGGCAGACGAGACAGCCGACATATCTGGGAAAGAGCAATTATTCATTGGTCTGCGATATTTTTGTGAAGAAACCAATACAGTTGAAGAAGTATTCTTTGGGTTCGTAGAGCTAAACGGTCTTGGCGCTAATTGTATTTCACAAGCAATTCATGAATTTCTAGCAAAGGAAGGGGTAGGTTGACCTAGCAAAATGCCTTAAATTGGGATTCGATGGTTGTTCAACTAATGCTGGGAAAGACGGTGGTGTACAAGCGATCTGGCGAAAAAATACACTAAATCTTGTTCTTTCATTGTTCGTCACACAAACTGAATTAAGTAACAAACGATCTCAATGCTTTGCCTGAAAACTGTAGCACCATCGGAACCACCAAAGATATTATTGAATTTTCCCATGAATCAATTTTAAGAAGAAAATTAATATCCAATATTTCGCAGCTCTGTGAATTCTGATGGAGCGAGAAACGCAAGAACCTCAGAGTTTTTACAGAATACTTCCTTGCAATAATGGAGGCATTAGAAACCATATCAGTCGAAGGTAATAGTGTGACTCAGAAACAAAGCTTTCGAATTCTATTTCATTGCTATTACAGTTCCTTGGATTATATGACTTTTGGCGATAGCCGAATACTCAGCTTTGATGAAAGCAATGGTGAATGGTCTCCAGGCAGTAGCTATGGACACGGCAAGGCCCCGCAAAACATTAAGCGCCTTTCACAACTTTGATCCAGATCATCCAGCCGTTCACTATGAAACACCAATGGAAATTCCATTTTTCACGAAGATGGAATTGGAGAAAGCAGTCTTGTCTATGAAGGGCAGAAAGGCTCCAGGACCAGATGGGATTCCAGCAGAGGTGCTACAAATGGTCTTCCACTTTTCCCCTGACCTGCTCCTCCGCATGTTCAACACATGCCTGCGCGAAGGGCTGTTCCCGGAGTGCTGGAAGGTGGCGAGACTTGTGCTCATTACGAAGGGAAAAGTGGATCCCGAGTCGCCAGCTGCATACCGCCCACTGTGTATGCTTGACACGGTCGGAAAAGTTTTTGAAAAACTTATCAGGGGAAGACTCGCTGACGTGATTCGTATTGCCGGGGATCTATCTCCACGGCAGTATGGCTTCAGAGCAGGCCGCTCCACCATCGATGCAATTGGAGAAGTAGTGAGCGCGGTCCAACGTGCGGAGTCTCACAGTATTTCCACACGACGGGTCGTCCTGCTGGTGACTCTGGATGTCCGAAATGTATTTAACAGCGCTAGATGGGTGGATATTCTGCAAGCGCTAGAAAATCGTTTTCAAGTACCAGTGTACCTGATGCGGATTCTCAGGAACTATTTGAAGGACCACAGCCTACTTTACGACTCGAAGGAGGGTAGGCGAAGTACAAATCTTACTTCAGGTGTCGCTCAGGGCTCTATCCTTGGCCCGGACCTGTGGAACATCTCCTACGATGGACTCCTGCAGCTTGAACTGCCGGATGAGTCACGTTTGATCGGCTATGCGGACGATGTCGTGGCGCTGGTCGCTGGTCGCTGGACGCACAGTAGACCATGCGCAGCTCAGACTCAATATGTTAATGCGGAGGGTAATGGACTGGATGACCGCTCACGGATTACAGCTGGCACTGGAAAAAACCGAAATGGTCATCCTAACGAAGAAGAGAATCCCCAGAATACGGCCTATCAGTATAGGGGACGAGCTGGTCGAATCGAAATCAGCAGTAAAGTACCTGGGCGTCCTGATAGATTCGAAGATGAGTTTTTCCCAACAAATCAAGGCAGTAGCTGACAAGGCTGCAGCGCATGTGATGGCACTCACCCGATTAATGGCCAACATATGGGGGCCCACCACATCAAGGAGACGGCTCTTAATGAGCGTTGTGCAGTCGCTTCTACTCTACGGATCAGAACTGTGGGGCGACGCTCTCAGCAAGGAGTTACGCCGGAAGCGGTTGGCACAGGTGCAGAGACAAGGAGCGTTGCGAATCGCATGCGCATACCGAACGGTCTCCGGGGCGGCAGTGCTGGTAATCGCAGGGGTGATACCCATCCCCCTCCTTGCGAGAGAGCGCAGAAGTATTTACATGCGCAGAGGCGAAGATCGAAGAGAAGAGATCACCAAGGAAGAGAGGCATCGCTCTCTCAGCGATTGGCAACAGTCCTGGGAGCAAGAAACAAGGGGAAGGTGGACTGCACGTCTGATCCCTGACCTGAGGCCGTGGTTCAGTCGAGTGCATGGTGAGACCGATTTCTACTTGACCCAGCTCTTAAGCGGGCACGATTGTTTTCGGTCCTGCCTGTACAAAATTGACAAAGCACGGTCTCCTAACTTTGTGTTTTGTGCAGGGGAACCGGATGACGCCTGTCACACATTCTTCTACTGCAAAAGGTGGAGCCAGCAGCGAGGGGTCCTACTCAGCGAAATTGGCGAGCGCTGTCCGGAAACTATCGTCGGAGTAATGCTGAAAACAGTTGACAATTGGAATCGCGTGGCGCAATATGCTCGGGCAGTGCTTACATTAAAAAAAGCTTTATTGGAGCGCTTGGAGGGATCGGGGATGGATAGATCTCTTTTGTAGCACTTCCTTCCTCTCCTGTCCTTCCCGTTAGAGAAGAGATACCCATAATGCGAAGGCGCCTCTAGGCGTAGGAACACGAGGCCTAGCCCGAAGTAATGTGTCAAACGGTTCCAGGCTAGGTTCTCAGGTTGACAGGGGAGGTGTTTAGTGGGTAGTCCAAAAGCATTTTGCGTCTGGGAGTCCCACACTCAGGCCGTAAACAGCCATCACCTCCCTACCACAAAAAAAAATTATAGGATCCCTAGAAGAACGTTTTGCTGAAGACAACAATCACACTCACGCATTATCAAAGTTGCATTCTACCCAAATGCAAACCATTTCCCTAAAGAATTCGAGCGAAGCTTGCGAAACCTTCAGCGGGTTTTATAATTTGCCAACTATACAACATGAAATTGAATTATGGCAGAAATTGTGGGAAAACCAACCCAATTCCACTGATTTGCTCGTTGCTGAAGTGTTAGAAGGCACGAAGCCATTTTCCGGGAAATCGCTAGAGCCCTAGAAATCTTGAAAGCTTTACCGTGCACTACTTGTACCGTAGAACGCTCCTTTAGCAACCTAATGCGTTTCAAAACTTGGCTTCGAAGTACCATGGTGGAAACTCGACAGGTGGAAAGTCGCCTGGCTATGATGAGTGTTCACTTTTTCACAGATTTTCGCGGGGAACTTGTCAGATTTCAACAATAAAGTGGTGGATAAAATTACGAGAAATCCGAGGAGACTATGCTTCAATTTTGATAATTTTTCTTCATTCTTCATTCATTTTCTTCATATTGTTTATATGTAAACATATTCTTTGCAGTAAAGTATTAGTTTTATTGTCATAACCTGCAGTTATTTTACTTCCACCAGTTGTACTCTCAATCAGGCAGCCTGACGGATTCACCGTCAGATTTTTCATCATTTAATTTATCACCTATCTGTAGGTCCTGATAAGTTTATTGACGTATAAAATTATAAAAAGACTATCAAAGCTTTCAAACAGCCTATTCACGTTTCATAACTTTTCTCCAAACTTAATTCACCTGATTTATTTGGTTTTTCAAGTAATTGATTCAATTGTAGTTGGAGTATTAGTGGGACGATATGTTGTTTACACTACTATGAACAATATTAGCTAAAATTAAAAGGAAAACTGCTTGTTTTGCGTTTGCTAATTTAACGTTAGTCCTTCAAATAACTTTTCGTTTAGCGCTTTCTACTCCTAAAAATGTCTTGTACAATGTATGTGGCAGGAAGTCTGATTTACTTATTCGGCAAAAAACGTCTAGTACATAATTTTTCACTATTTGCTATAGTTAACTACCATTTGTTACAGTTTAGCCGTTTTTAGTTAATAAACGTCGAAGTAAATACTATACATCAGACATTTTCACATTTATTTATTGGCCATATTTGCCTGTTAAAGACTTTTTAAAGCTATATGAACATGTTATACTTAAAATATGCGTTCTGCGAGAACTTTATGAGTGAATATGAATTAAATGTTTTAAGTGAATGCATCAACGGAAGAATACTGGACTTGGAACCATCAGTAATTGAATAGAGTAACAAGATAAGGTAAATATTTTAATTCATTTGAGAAAGTATAATTGTTCCTACACAGAAATTAAAATATCTTTCCATTAACACTATCACCGATGAGGTTTTAAAGATGAATTATAACCACGATTAATTTCAATTATCACCGAGTTCAACATACTAACTTGGAAAATATACGTATATTTTTCACACATTTTATACAACCCGCATGTTTTCCAATTTTTATCTAGTGAAATAAATATTCCAGACACTCATGAGTAATAAACTTATAAATCAAATTATATTTAGTTCAAGCTAGAACTTGACATTAATATAAACGTAATTCTAGTGGCTAAGAGTGGTCGTTATACGTTTCTGAATATTTAGCGCGATAAATATGCAATTTTAATTTTTTAGTGAATTATATTAGTAGAGAATATTTAATATTGTCGTTGTTACCAAGCTTATTGCAATTGTCAATGAATTCTTATTATTGATAGCATTGCAACAAGGATTTACCAACAAGGACGATACAGCTTTCAACTAACGCATTGGTCACATTATTCAAAAAATTACTGTTGGATGGGTTACGTGGTATAATAAACTTATTGAAGCAACGAAACAAGAAATTTATTTTTCTTATAATTACGTCTCATGTCTTCCAAATGATGACCCTATTCATTTTATTCAAACGCTCAAGCGTACAACTAACCCTCATAAAGGGATTAAATGGTCTGGGTTATCTTAAGGCTACAAAACATGCAAATAGCAATTGTATAGCCAACAACATTCACAGGGACGTCTAGACTAGACATGTAATAAATAGCCTAATAAATGGATGATATACTAATTATATATGCAGATGTTAAGTAAGTTAGTAAAGTATTTAACTAAGGATTTTTCTATAAATAGTTAGATGTAAGCAATTACTTTGTGAGTTACAGTTATCAAATAGAAGCATAAGGACGCAAAGGAAATTCAATCGTTTTATTTTCTCCCTCCGCAATTCCCGAAGCAGTTTGCATATAATTGGCGCAGTCGGTGGTTCGATAAATTAGGATTCAACGCAAATCAAGCTCAAAAAGCTGGCGTGGGCACGAGATTTATTGGAAGCTCTACCAAATCTTAGTGAACAAAGCTTGACAACAAAGGAACAAATAACGGACGAAGACAACGATAAAATGGATTTCAAAACGATGTGCGCATATATATCCTCTCTTCCTCACTTCACAGGTGACCAACAAGATGTCTACCCATTCATCAATTCAATCGACGCGATTCAGGAATTGATAAAATCGTTTCCACAAGCTCATCTACAACTCATCGAGCACCAAATCATTGGGAAGCTAATCGGGAAACGCAAGGAAAGTGCGAACGCTTTACCATAGCGTAAGAACAAACAGCGATAACACTCCGACCATCGACCAATCTAACGGATTTTGCAGAATTGTATGAGTGTTAGTAAAAATATTAATTTTTTGCTCGTTTTATTTACAAGTACAATGTAAACAGATAGACAAAATAGAGAAAAATTAACATTTTTACGAACACCAATGCAATTCTCCAGAATTTTTCAAATACCGTTAGATCGGTCGTTTGTTCGGAGCGTTAGCGCTGTTTGTGTTTACGCTATGGCTTTACCATCAACACAGTGGTCAGAAGTTAGAAAAGCACTTTTTCTCCACTTCGACGAACCTGAAACGGAGATCCGGCGTATGGCACTCGTATGTATGGAATACTTGGCACTCGCTTTACAACTCCTGCTCAGCTTTATTATTTTCTAAGTAAGTATTTGAATCTTGTTTGTAACAAAATAAAAACAAATAGTGCATGTTCAGCGGAACAAGCAAAAAGCGAAATAGTGCAAATACGGAAAATAGTGAAATATGTGTACATTGACAAGTGCCCAGAACCCATTAGGGGTGTACTATGTGCTCATAAACCCGATAGTTTAGAAGACGCGTTTTGGGTGTTAGTTAACTCAGGGTGTTTACATTTTGGTGCGAAGCCTAGACAACGAAATCAGTTTAGTAGTGTTAATAATACTTCTCAAACCCATTTCTCTAGTCCTCACCAAGTTCAATCAGATCAAAGGCATAATTCGGGAAATTATTATCAAAGAACACAAAGTCGAAATTTCAGGCAAAACGATATGTCATTACCGACGGACGTTTCAATGAACACCGCAGTCTCTGCAGGTTCTTCTTTGCATATTGGTAACGAAAATTTTCAGTTCGTTGCCTCGGAAGACTCCTAATACTTCGACTAACTATCGAAGGAAATTTATCAGGTGTCTCATTGACACGGGTAGTACCCATTGTTTTATGAACTCAAAATTTGTCAGCCCTCGTCGACGATATTTGCGATAGAACCCATTATTAATCAATTCAATAAATAGGTTTGAATACATGAAATATGGACTTAGAACTGAATTTCCAACCGAATTTCGTACCAACCACTTTATTGGTTGGAAGTTAATTGATTTTGTTAATCATTCATTCGATTGTATTAATGGCCAGAATGTGCTTTCTGGCACCGGGGCAAAGCTTGATTTTGCCAAAAATACTATTACAATTAATAACATCTCCTTAAGTTTTGACAAAGAAGGTGAAAACTATTCAATAGTAGCAAACGAAGTAAAAGACCTTTTAACTAGGGAAAGCTCTGAAACCCCTGAAATATCGATCAATAAAACTGAGGAATCTATTTATACAAGCGAAGAAAAACTAATGATAGAGAGAATTAAGGATGAGTTTGCATATATTCAATATGATAGGAGTCGAAAACTAACGTTTACTCATGAAATAAAGCATAAGTTAAAACTTACAACTTCGGAACCTATATATCAACAGAATTACAGGTATCCATACTCCCTTAGAGATTTCGTTAAACAACAAATCAAGGAAGACCTAAAACAAGGAATAATAGTTCCCTCTAAGTCACCCTACAACTCCCCTTTATGGGTCGTCCCAAAAAAAGGCAACAAGCATAGATTAGTTATTGATTTCAGAAAAAATAATAATGTAACTATAGCAGACAAATATCCAATTCCCCAGATTGATTCTCGGATATTCTCGGTCAATTGGGTAACGCTTAACTAGTTTGGCCAAACGGTTTCATCAAATTCAAATAAAACCCGAGGATAGACACCAAACTGCATTTTTCACAGACAAAGGTTATTTTGAATTTACGCGCATGCCATTTGGTCTCAAAAATGCACCATCAACCTTTCAGAAGTTGATGAATTCAATATTATACAAATAAATTAATAAAATTTGCATTGTGTAGGGGAGAAGGCTGGGTTGTGAACCGGGCTGAGTAGTGAACCATCAGCACTTTTTTTCCCCTAATTGACCGATATCGCCATCTGTCTCCGTAAGCTTGTATTTTAAAACCATCTCGGTGGTTGGGTTATGAAACACCTGTATTTCATGCTAGAGTTGTATCATAACTGTCAAATATCATTAGATACATTGAAACAAAGTGTATTTATGTAATTTTACTCTATTTGTGTTACGTTCATGTTTATTTATTTTTATTTTCAGGCATGTCAACCTTAAAAAAAACCTCCGCAACACCAAAGAAGGCTGCCGTTTCCAAAGAAATGAACTTTAATGCGTTGTTGGATGCCATTAAAGACAATTTGTTGAAGGAAAAAGCCATACAAGCGGCTGCCCGTGAATATGGAGTCGATAGGATCACGCTGACCCGTCACGTAAAAAAAGTTTCCGACCATTTCACGGATATTTCTACCGTCAGTGATGTTGATTTGTTTGAATTCATCCGCACTTCCAATACACACATTCCGTCGAATATGGTTTTCTCTCCCTCGCAAGAAAGAGCCCTCGTTGAATATATCCTGAAGTGCGTCAATCATTATTATGGCCTCAGCATTAATGAATTATAGGAATTGGCGTATCAGTTTGCAGTCAAACTCAAAGTCGATTATCCTGAATGTTGGAATAAGAACTCGAAGGCTGGTCGTATATGGTACCGAGGCTTCATGAAGCGCAATAACAACCTAACGTTGAGGACACCCGAGCAGACGTCAATGAACCGAGTCAAAGCTTTTTGGAAGGTAAACGTAGATAATTTTTTTTTTACATTTGGGTCGGTTGCTTGACAAACACCGCTTTGACAGCACTTCCATTCACAACATGGATGAAAGTGGATTCTCAACGGTGCCAACAAAAATCGGCAAAGTCATTGCCTTGAAAGGGGCGATGGCTCTCACTGTGAGTGCGAGTGGGAATTCTATTCCTCCCTTTTTTTGTTTCCGCGCAAGAATATGCAGGCGTGTTTCATGGGCAATGCTGCAAGTGGTGCAGCAGGATACGCCAATTCATCTGGATGGATGTGCCAAGAAGAGTTTGTGCGTTTCATCGAGCAATTCATCAAGTTCGTCAAGGCGACAGTCGCTTCCCCAGATTTGTTGTTGTTGGACAACCACACGTCTCATCTATCGGTTCATGCCTTGGATTTGGCGGCTGCAAATAAGGTTCACATACTCTCGTTTCCCCCCACTGCAGTCACAAATTGCAGCCACTCGACGTTTCCGTGTTTGGGCCAATAAAGAGTTACTACAAGACCCAATGTTCCGCTTGGCAAAAAAACAATGCTAATAAATGCTTGGAAATCCGGCACGTTGCTGATATTGTTTGTAAGACATTGGACTTGGCTTTGACGCCCAAAACAATAAAATCAGGATTTTCGGCTACTGGTATTCAACCATTCAACGCTGAAATTTTTAGCGATGCTGATTTTGTCCAGGCTGTAGAAGTGAATGCTCGTGAAGTTGAAGTCGATGCTGATCTCGGTGAAGACGAACAACGACGAATAATTTTCGATCCATTGAACGTCGGGTGTGAAGAAACCGTTGACAGCACGCTCTGTAACAGTCTCGCTACTCAGCACCAGTGTTTCGTCGCTTCTGGACGAAATTGGGCCATTACAAGGAGCCACACCCCGCAAAAAACGTGGCCGAAAGGCAATGGCAAGCTGCGAATTGACTTCTCCAGACAACATTCATCTTTTGAAGCAAAAGAAACAAGCAACAAAGTCACCACGAACGGCAGCGAAAAGGAAGGCACGACCACCACCAGCCAAGCGTCTCAAGACAAAAAAATCATCAACACCTTCAGAACCATCACCAGATAAAGACATCGATTTTTGCACCATTTGTTTGCGATTTCTGCCAAAAGAGCTGACTCCTAACAACTCCATCAAATGCAACTCATGTGGCCGGCCTGTCCACTTGAAGTGCGCCAAAATGACGCGTTCGTATTTCACGTGCAGCCATCGCGATACTGATGTGGATGATGATGAATGAAATGGTGATAAAAAAATTCTATTCATTCCGATGGTTAATCCAAAGTAGAGTCATTGCTTTATTACTTTCACAACTTGTACTTTACTTGTGTAGCTTCTTAAAGTGTTGTAAATAAAAGCACTTATCGTTTTCCATACAATTATGAGTGTTTCAGTTTGATTTTTCCGATTTTCATCAGGATTTGACCAGTGGTTCACAACCCAGCCACTTTTTTAAAACAGCCAAAAATCACGTCCTTCTAAAATTGGCCGTAGAAATTTACCGAACGATCAAAACAGAAATTTGTCCAAACAAAAAAGTTGCGTGTTATATTCAGCTTTCAAAAAGTTATCTTGCATTCTTTGATATCTTCATTCTATAAAAAGTTACAGATCAAAAACAAAACCCGGTTCACAACCCAGCCTTCTCTCCTACATGGACGACATCCTTGTCTATAGTACCACACTTCAAGAGCACGAAAAAGCTCTCAGACAAGTTTTCCAAACCTTACGTAACGCAAATCTGAAAATTGAAATTTCAAAAACATCGTTTCTGAATAAATCAACGGAATTTTTGGGACACATTACTACTAAAGATGGTATTAAACCCAACCCAAAAAAACTTGAAGCTATTGACAAATTTCCATAACCAACTACACAATAACAAATCAAATCATTCTTAGGATTGGCAGGATTTTATAGGAAATCCATCAAGGATTTCGCTAATATCGCACGCCCAATGACGAAGTTCCTGCAAAAGGATACCAAAGTAGACAGCAATAACAAGGAATATGTCAATGCATTCAACAAATTAAAACTTTATATTTCTAATCATCCGATTCTTCAATTCCCTAACTTCAATGAAGTTTCCAATTGTTGGTTCGGATGTTTGCAACCTTCTAAAAAATTAAAAAAATTTCCTTGTTAGATTCCATTTTTAGGTTGATATTTTTATTTTGCAACAGACAGCTGTTTCGAGGCCGATATGGTCCCTTCTTCTTCCCTTCTTCAGAAACAAAACTAGCGACAATTGAGAAAGAGCTATTAGCCATAATATACGCCCTAAACTATTTCAGACCTTATCTTTATGGACGAAAGTTTGAATTGCATACTGACCATAAGCCACTTACATTTTTGGAAAATCTTAAAACAGATAATGCAAAACTGCAGAGATGGAAATTGAAATTAATGGAATACGATTTCCAGATTAAATATATAAAGGGTAAAGACAATGTAATCGCAGACGCATTGTTTCGTGTAGAAACAAATGCTTTAGAGGCTGAAAGTGATATAGCAACACAGCATACTTCCTTTGAAGACAACTCACATTATATTTCTATATCAGAAAAACCACTCAATTGTTTCTCTACCCAAATCATAATAAAGATAGGTGTAACAAACGGTGTAACGTTTTTCTTTAAAAAGTTAACTGAAACCCAAGCAAAAAATGTCAATATGACCACCACGGGAATCAAAATGCCCACCAAAAAACATTTGCTTGTTCTCCAAAAATAATATAACATTTGGAGACAAACTAATACGAAAGCATCCCTAGTTAATGCTAACACTCTTCTTCATGATTGCTCACTTAGCGAAATTATGGAGACTATTGCGAAAATGCATAAACAGACAAACCACATCGGAATTAATAAATTATATTGGGTCTATAACTTAATTCGTGCGGTTTGCTGGGAGATGGCGTAACTTGTATAATATTACTTCGTTCCAATATTCCGAACCTGCGTTGGAAAGCTACTGTCATTGTACATCTTTTCAGTGTATGTCATTCATTTGAAGCGTTAACAACAATAATTTTTTTTTCACTCAAATATGTCGAACTTTGTTCCTGAAAAAGTGTTTTTGCGGGGAGATCTTCTTCATTACTTTAATACGAAGAAAACTGCTGCCGAAAGTCATCGTGTTTTGGTGGAAGTTTATGGTGAACATGCTCTAGCTGAGCGAACCTGCCAAAAGTGGTTTGCACGATTTAAAAGTGGTGATTTTAGCTTGGAGGACGATGAACGTCCTGGGCAGCCAAAAAAGTTTGAAGATGAAGAACTGAAAGCATTACTCGATGAAGATTGGTGCCAAACACAAGACGATCTCGCAGAATCTTTGGGTGTCACTCAGGCAGCCATTTCAAAACGTTTAAAAGCAGCTGAATATATTCAAAAGCAAGGAAATTGGGTTCCACATGAACTCAAGCCGAGAGACGTCGAAAGGTGGTTTTTTATGTCCGAAATGCTGCTGGAACGCCACAAAAGAAAGTCATTTTTACATCGGATAGTTTCTGGTGATGAAAAGTGGATCTATTACGACAACCCCGCAACCCGCACAAAAAATCATATGTGAAATCCGGCCAACCAGCCAAATCAACAACAAAGCCGAATATCCCTGGCGCGAAGGTAATGCTCTGTATTTGGTGGGATCAGAAGGGTGTGCTGTATTATGAGCTGCTAAAACGTGGTGAAACCATCAATGGAGCACGCTACCGAACACAATTAATCCGTTTGAAGAGAGCAGTAACCGAAAAACGCCCGGAATATGCGACCAGACACGAGGCAATAATTTTCCATCATGACAACGCTCGGCCCCACGTTGCTTTTCCGGTTAAGAACTATTTGGAAAACAGTAGATGGGAAGTTTTACCCCACCCGCCTTATAGCCCAGACCTTGCCCCTTCTGACTACTATTTGTTCCGATCGATGCAGAACGCCCTCACTGGAATACGGTTCACATCAGAGCAGGATATCAAAAATTGGCTACATTCATTCTTGACTGCCAAGCCGGCGCAGTTCTTTTGGGATGGGATCCACAAATTGCCAGAAAGATGGAAAAAGGGCATAGCTTCAGATGGGCAATACTTTGAATAATACTATTGTACATGTTTTTCTTAAATAAACGTTCAAATTTTGAAAAAAAAAAAACCCACGAATTAAGTTATAGATCCAATATTCCGAAATGAAAACCAAATATTATTACCCAAAACTCAAGGATTTTATCCAAAATTATGTAAATAATTGTGAGATTTGTCACCAAAGTAAATACGACAGAAACCCACCTAAGGAACCCTTCGAAGAAACTGTAACGCCAACTAAGACTAGGGAAATTTATCACATAGATATATGGTACAAAGACAAGAACCACATGTATCTTACGTGTATCGAAAAATTTTCCAAATTCCTTTCAGTTATGCCACTTAAAGATAGGCAATGGGACAGCATCAACTACACTTTTTAATAAAATAGGTAAACCAAAAAAAACGATCACTGACAATGAATTTGCCATATTATCCCAGAAAACTATCGACTGGTTTAACCAAGAAAATATTGAAATCCATTTCACGAGCCCTAACCATAAAACGGGGAATTCCGATGTAGAGGTTGCCCACAGAAACCTTAATGAGCATTTACGAACCTTTTTACAAAGGCAAAAATTAGAAAACAAGGAATTATCTCTATTCAGTCCGGTAGAAGAATGCGTTAAATATTACAATGCAACAATGCATTCTGCGCATAAGTTTAAACCATCAGATGTGTTCTTTGGAGAAACCAACCCGGAAACAGTATATCAGAATTTAATTGAAACTAAAGCAAAAAGTTTAGAATACCCCAACAAAAATAGGCATTCCGCAGAATTAGATTTGAAATGGGTTAAAAATCCTACAGCACGAAAGTTAGACCTTAGATTCAAAAAATCCAAAGATGATATAAAGATCCACCCACTGAATAGAAAAAGGCTCAAATGTACCTTTTCTGCCGAAAATAATTTACCTAATAATGAATCAAACTCTGGTTCTACCTTAGAACAAACACAATAAATGTAAACTATTTTGATTAAATTTAAAGTAAACAGCACTAGTACCACTGGAGTTATGAAGTGAGAGTTGTGTCAGGTGTTTTAATTGATTGAAAAATATGTTGAGTTAATCTTAAATCTTAATTTGTCAACAAAAAGATTGATGTATTTCAATTTCCGCAAAAAAGCACTAGTTATAAGTATCATTTATGTAAGCAATCATGTGAAAATTTTTAATTAAGAATGTTGAAATGCACTGAAACAAAAACCCTGAAAGATTCAAGTACATTATTTTTAGTATTTATATTCAATTTATATAAATATATGTTACAAGTACCATTATGCTAAAACATTTCCAAATATATAATATCAAAGCAGTATATTACGACATACTGAGGACAGTATGAACTAAAAGGTGGGAGGAATTACGTCACATGTCTTCCACATGATGACCCCTTTCATTTTATTCAAACGCTCGAGCGTACAACTAACCCTCATAAAGGGATTAAATGGTCTGGGTTATTTTAAGGGTATAAAAGATGCAAATAGCAATTGTATAGCCAACAACATTCACAGGGACGTCTAGACTAGACATTAGGGTGGAGTGAAAAAATTTTTTTTTCATATTCGTTTCGGAATACCTGTAAAAAGTTGATGTTATTGTTCACAAATATACATACAAAATTTTATTTGGCACATGATAAATTTAGAGATGCCCCCAATATCATGAACTGTAGAGAAATTCCCAAAATTTTGTCAAAAAACACCGACATCTAATAACGTCAAATGAACGCTAAATCATATTCTGTGTGTTCCGTCCCGTTGGACACTGTTTAACTTATAATAGTGCGTGGATAGGTGGGGGGGGGGGGGATTGAGGCGGGAGAAGTGATTTTACAGCACTTGTCAATCGTTGTCAAACGTTGTTCGAACGCCATTTAGTGCGCGCGTATTATTGTTATTCTACTTGTGAGAAACATTGATTTTAACCACTGCCGTCAAGAAAATAAGACTCATGTAAGTAATATTTTTAATTTCCTGTTCACAGATTGTCGATGACACTATTTTCGATATAATTTATACCTATTATTTCTCTTTATTACAGTCAAATGTCGCAAGTCAAAACACGAAAAGAGACATGTTGTCCTGTGTTTGGTTTACCGGAAAAGTTACCAGTGTCTCAATTACCAACTTATAAAGCTGTTATGAAAAATTACTTATTTATTAAATATGAATTAAAGCTTGACAAAACAACAAAAGAGCTGACAGTTCATGATATATCCCAAAGATTGGCTACGGAAATTTTAGATATCTGGCGAAAAGCGTCGCTTCCTACTGTCAGCTTTAAGAGAGTACTTCAACTTATTCGATCTTACCATGACAAATATAGAAGCTTACTAAAACTTTATCAAAGCCGTCAAACGAACAAGAAATATCAAGAGAAAATAAATGAATTTGTTACTGAATCCCAACGGTTATTTGATATTTGCGGTTGCAAATGCAAAGTAATCTCAGAGTGTAATTGCTCAAAAGACAGCCGTGTTCCCAAGGAAAAAGTATATTTTTTACTTGATCAAAGAACTACTAGAAAAATGATGATAGGCGGTGTAGATTTGGTTGCGACTGTAAAAAATATGAAAAAATTAAAAAGACAAGAAAAAGAATTACTGCGTAACAAAGAGATAATGAATCCTAACCAACCGTCTTGTTCTCGTTCTTTGCCTGATGACTTAACAACCGAAAGCACCAGTTCAAGCAATAATAGCGTAGCTTCTAGTCCTTATCAATCGCCAAAACAAGTAGCTGCTCCGCCACCAAAGAAAAAGAGATTAAATTTACCATCATTAGCTCTCGCGTGCGATCGTACTGGAGTCTCTGACAGAGCAGCTGCTATTATAGCTTCATCTGTGTTGAAAGATGTTGGTATTATTACATCAAAGCATCCAAGTGCTGTCATTGATCGTTCAAAGTTGCGCCGAGAAAGAACGAAAGTCAGATCAGCATTACACGATGCAGATCGCAATAAAAGTATACTCGGAATTTATTTTGATGGTAGAAAAGATAAGACTTTGGTTAGTATTCAGAAGAAAGGCAAATTTTATAGAAAAAGAGTAACAAAAAGCCATTATGTGATTTTATCAGAGCCAGGAAGTGATTATTTCGGGCATATTACGTGTGAGTTGGAAACTGCTAAAGGTATTGAAAGTACCATAAGAAATCATTTGAGAACAAAATCGGTGGAATTGGATGAAATAGTTGTTATTGGTTGCGATGGTACAGGCGTGAATACAGGTTTCAAAGGAGGTGTTATTCGTTTTATGGAAGAAGAACTTAACAAACCATTACAATGGTTTGTCTGCCAGTTACATTCGAATAGTTACCATTGCGACATCTTTTATTGCATTTGGATGGAAAAACTACAGGGCCTAAATGCTTTTCAGGCCCTATTGGATCTGAATTACAAAAATGTGAATCAATGCCACTTGTTCAATTTACCACCATTCCCTGCATATTACCTGAAGTCGCTAGAAATGACTTGAGCACCGACCAAAAATATCTTTACGATGTGATGACAGCTATCTGCACTGGCATATTTTCTCCCAATCTAGCTAATATTACACCTGGACCACTTAACCATTCTAGATGGCTTACTACAGCAAATAGAATCTTAAGATTATATGCTACTAAAACTGACCCCGAAGAAAATTTTGTGATATTAGTCACTTTCGTAATGAGAGTTTATGGTCCAATGTGGTTCACAATAAAATGATATCCTTCATGTACAAACGGAGCTAAGCACCTGTGGCAAACAATTACCCTAACTCGATATTTGAATGCGCCTTTGAAGAAAATCCTTGATAAGGTAATCCAACGAAATGGATATTTTGGTCATCCAGAAAATATTCTTATTGCCATGCTTGGAGACGACAGAGAAATCATACGTAAACTAGCATATCAGCAAATTTTAAAAGCAAGAGCAGGGAATACTCTAGGGCTTCGAACATTTAAAGTGCCTGCTTTAAATTTCGATGCTAAAGATTATACCGACTTAATTACTTGGCAAGACTGTAAGATAACTGAGCCACCTCTGATTTTCAATTTATCTGATGAAGCCTTGAAAGAGATTGTCAAAAGCGGTTTGACTACATGTCAGAATATTAAAGATTTTCCGTGCCATACCCAAGCCGTAGAGCGCTGTATCAAATTGGTGACCGAAGCTTCAAGTGCAGTCTGTGGAGAGAAAAAAACGAGAGGGTTTCATAAGGGCAAGACTATTATCACGGCAGCAAATGCCTAATTTTGAAACAAAAAAACAATTTAATACCAAATAATCTACTTATTTCTGATTTTTTTCATTCCTTGATAATATATATTTTTTCAATTTTTCTTGATTAAAAACATCAATACTACTAACCAGGCTTTTATTTAACGTATCACAATGTAGTTTGTTTTATAAGAGACAGAAAATCTAGAAAAATACTATCATTCAAAATTAGATCAATGTTTTTAAAAATTTAGTATTTTTCTAATTTTCAATTAGGTTGGGGCACCTGATAACATCAAGACAAGTAACCAATCTTTTGTATGCTGAATTTACGCATTAAAATGAAACATTGTATTGCTATTCCATTAAAAAAAAAATTTTTTCATACATTATCACTCCACCCTACTAGACATGTAATAAATAGCCTAATAAAAGGATGATATGCTAATTATATATGCAGATATTAAGTAAGGATTTTTCTACAAATAGTTAGATGTAAGCACTTATTTTGTGAGTTACAGTTGTCAAATAGAAGCAGTTACGTCAGACCTTCTGACTACACAAATAACCATGATTCCAAGGAAGTGGTTTATTGCACATAAAAAACCAAATGCAATGTACGAGTCATTATGACTCATTAGTATGTAAGAAAATCCAAAATAATCATTAGGATGTAAGAAAACCCAAAAGTAATAAAATCTATATGCAATATGGGAATCCCAAAACAAGGACTCATTAGCATATAATAAAACCCTAAAATAGTAAAATTTAAACCCAAGATAAAAATCATAAACAAGCCATAAAAAAGACTCATTAGATCATTAGTAATCTACTAAGAAACTCATTAATATGTAAGGAATCCTAAAAACCCAAAATAAATTGTAAAGGTCCTAACGACCTGGTAATTCCTAGTATAAGATTTTCGGGCCTATATTTGAGCTCGACTTGTAGTTTCTAGACAGTCCTGTAATTAAATCCACCAAGTAAAGATCTAAAAGAAAAATTAAAATTGTCTTTTTTTTTTAAGTGGAAAAGTTCCACGTAATTATAAGTGAATAAATCGATTCACGTAACTAAGCATAAGGACGCAAAGGAAATTCAATCGTTTTAATTTTCTCTCTCCTTAATTCACGAAGCAGTTTGCATATAATATTATATTAATTTATTTATTAAAGAAAGACCCTAGGAAGATGCCTTCGCTAAACGATCTTTACTCTACGGGAACCTCAAACGGAATGAATAAAATTTATATTCCAGACCTTATCCCAACTTACTATATTTTAAAGGGTTTCAATGTAGGAAGGGTTTCAATGAATCCTTTGTATTATAAAAAAACACATGTTTTATTACTCTCAAGGAAAATTTAAGAGTGGAAATTCAAAGATAAGATAAGAAATTTATTGCTTTTCTGGTTTGGAATACATGTGAGAAACATCTTTTAGCCACACACAACTTTCTCAGTAGGTTTAAATTTTGTTTATTTGTCTACTAGATAAATAATCAATGCGCCTCCTCAAAAATTTAATCTATTAAAACGTAACATATCAATAAATTTATCTATTCATATTATAAATGCTTCATACTGAAGACACCTTCCTAATATTCTTTATGGGATATTTACAATAGGGTCCAACATTTGTTGCTAGAGTTAGGAACAACCTGAAAACCTAACCAGACCATCTTTCTTAATTTTAAACAATTTCTTATAGTTATAATATAATATGTTTAATATATATATCAACATAATCCATAATCAACATTATAGATAATTAAAATCCCCTTTTGTATAACTTAATTTAACATCTACAGAACCTTTTAAATACCTACGAATTCTTTTTAAACATTTCCATAATTCTTATTCAAAAATCTACTTAGTATATTTACGGCAGTACTTAGATCAGGCTTCGTACAGAACATTAAATACGTTAGATATCCTGCAAGATTTCTACAGGGAGCCTCGCACTTTTCATATGAATTTAAAGCTATAAAATTTAGTTTGCTCTCATGTGGTGTGCTAGTTGGTTTACAGGTCAACATATTAAATTTATTTAAAATAGTTTTTATATATGCACTTTGATCTAAAGTAATCGTGTTTTCCATTTTTGTAATTTTAATTCCTACGAATAATTTTATATCTTTTAAATCAGTCATACTAAATTTATTCATTAGATAACTCTTAATGCTATTCATTGTTTGTATATTAGCTGTGGCTGTTACTAGGTCATCTACATATAATACTACATAAATATTCCTAAATATATTTCCTTTGTCTAACATATACATAGATACATTTATCAACAGGGGAGTTTTTAAACCCTTTTTCCATTAAGGCTTTCTCGAATGTTTTAAACCAGCATCTTGCTGCTTGTTTCAACCCATACAAAGCTTTATTTAGTTTGCAAACTATATTATTTTTACAGACAACTCCTTCGGGAACTCTCATATATATTTCCTCTTTTAATGTGCCGTTTAAAAAGGCCGTCCTTACATCTATATGATAAACTATGCTGATTTGCATAAGCTAATATGAACGTGAAACTGGAAATTCGAGCTACTGGTGCAAATGTTTCGTTATAATTAAGCTATAATTAACCCGGCGTGTGTATACTCAATTTTTAAGGGCACGGTGTGTACACTGGTCCTTTGAGGGAACAGTCGGGCTTACAAGGTTTTCTCGACTTCAGAAAAATTGGCAAAAATTCTAAGATAATTATTGGTGTGCCTGTTATTTTTAAAAATGCAAAATGTTGAAAAAATGGGATTTTGTTAAAAAAAATCGTAATTTTGCAATGAACAAATTAAAAAAACGGTTTCAGAGTTTTGAAGTTGAAAGTACGAGCTTTCAAATGCATGTGGTCTTATTCGCGTGGATTGCAAAAAGTTGAATTATTTGAACACCTGAAAGTGAGGAATATTTTAAGGATTTATGCATGTTATAATGAACGAACAGGCAATTCTTTGACACAGGCAGATTTTTTAATAAAAAAAAATGAAAAATTATTTACTAAAAAAAAATGTTAATTATTGCGCACAATTTTGGCAAAAATGTTTACGATGGTCCTCGCACAACAGTAAAGAGTTTTGTTATTCTCTTTCCAGCTGCAAAAAGAACATCGTTTTCGTTTTTCTAGTTTTCCACTCATGAAGGGACGTTGTTAATTTATTCCTAGAATTTCGCAAATCAATTGCTTAATATTTCGCTGTAAGGTTGTTATTTCTAAACGAGCCTCTAAATGCGGTTTCAACAAGCTATGAACTAATTCTTTGGTAAAAGCGCGACGATTCATGGTACGATTGGCTTCTGATAAGTTATATAAAAAATTGCGCTGTTTACGCTTGCCTGATCTAAGATTCCAAAAAATAAGCGCATAGGCCATCGTTTGGTGATACGGCTTGTGGAATAATTTTTGCATAACTCATCAAATGTGTCCGTTCCCCCTTTCGTTTCATTGTAAAATGCTACGATCTCTGGCTTGCCAGTTTTTTCATTGATTCGGCCGGGTTTGTGCAAGCAAGATAATAATAAAACTACCTTGTTTTATTTTTTGGACAATAGGACAATAACGTCATACCATTGGCGTAGGCGTACCGCACCGTGCCGGCAACAGCTGATTGTGTGAACGTCCTTGGTATCTCGGGCTTGTTCGATCGCGATGTCCCAACCATTGTTAAAGAGTAATTGTCCTTCATTTCTTGGACAATTCTTATGCCGCCTGTACACTCTCGTCGAGGCACAGCGAGGCATGACGAGTGTGAGAGTGTACATGGTTCCCTCGCTTTGTCTCGCCTCGCTTCGCCTCGACAGCTCTCCATTCCGAGTCGGTAAATTGTGCGAGAGCCCTCGCGCGAGGGATGGCGAGACACTCGCGCGAGAGTGTACAGGCGCCATTACGGACTTGAACCAGTTGTGGCAGGTGACGTTGCGTTGCGAACGGTGAATTGGCTCAGTCAATTTTTTGATATAATAAGACGGCACGGTATCTCCTGTGTCTGTCTCTACCCTCCCAACATAAGGTTCAGCATTCAAAACGTATGACGTTTGTGTGTCACTACACGTGACAATTTTTATGCCATACTTATCTGGCTTATTTGCAATATATACTTTTGCTCCAAAATGGCCACGAAATCCTAATAGTTGTTCGTCAATCGTACAATTGGAAGATGGCGAATTGTATTTCTTGCAATTTGCCATAAATACATCCCACAGATCTTTTATTGGGGCTAAGGCGTGCTTTTTTCTTCTTTCCTTTCGTGTGTTCTTATCATCGAATCGCATATTTTGGTGTAAATATTGAAATCGACGTTCTGACATCACAGTTCGGTACAAATTATAACCAAACTCAGGGCTCCAGAGATCTAAATTCATGTCATTATTTTTTTCCATCCCAGCGAAATATAATAAACCTATAAAAGCTTTCAGCTCAACTATATTGATATGTTTGGCGAATGGAGGATTATTTTCGTTTCCTTCTTGTCGTCTATCAATTTCTTCATTAGTATGCTTCACAATCATTTCAAGCATCTCTTGATTGAATAGTAGGGCCCAAGCTTCCAAAGGTGTTGTCACATTCTTCGCTTCTTCGTATGCTGACGGTAAATGGACTATAAGTGAATGGCGCCCCTTGGTCTCAGGTGCGTTCAGCGACAAATGGAAATTATTTTTGCCTTTGACAATTGATCTTGGACGGCCTGCTGTACTTGAATTTTTATCAGTTTTACTGCCTTCTGACCCTTCACTGACTCGTCGTCTTCTTGGTTGGTTCACATCAAAATCAGAATCCTCGTCACAATCTTGTACGTCGAACACTTCATCATGTACTTCTTCTCCATCAGCTTCACTCATACTTTCTTCATCGTAAAATACATTAGCACGACGGTCGCGTAAATTATGCATAATTTCTGAAGCATTTTTTTCACCCATCTTCAAAACCGTTTGAACGAGAATTGAAAAACTGAAACTAAAAAGGAGTTTTGTTATTAAGATTGTGTAGTTCATAAAAAGTAGCCGCAATAGCATAAAACTACATTAAACATTCATTTTAGTTGCAAAAAAAATAAGAAGAACAACGTTCACTTACCTTCAAAAAAATGCTGACGTGGCATGTACACTGGGTCTTTTAGGGAACAAACGTGACTTTCACTAGCTGACGTTTACAGGCAAACTGTCAGACCCGGGCGTCCCTTAGGCCCTTAGTCCCTGCTATTACCTCGATTTTTTAGGGGGGGGGGGTCCCCGTAACCTGACCTCTATTTGTTAGAGAGAAATTTGAAGTTCAAATTTTGACTGTTCCTTAAAAGACTCAGTATACACACGCCGGTTTAAGTTCGTTACGAGCTACAAGACGTGCTTTGTATTTGAATGGGTTACCATGCTCGTCATTTTTCATTGTAAATACCCATTTACAATCAACTATATGTTTATTCAAGGGTTTTGGTACCAAGTCCCAAGTTTTATTAATTAAAAGAGAATTAATCTCATCTCTTATTGCTTGTTCCCAATGAACTCTATCATTTCTATTCTCTATTTCTTTATAAGAAGTGGGAATACTACAAACTAGAGACCTAGCACACAATAAATAATCATCTGATATGTCGTATTGATCATAAGATACCACAAGACGGTTCCCGATCCTCTCATTCCTTCTAATTCCCGAGGACTCTAAATGATTATCTACTTCTTCTATAGATTTATTCGATTCTGAACTTATTTAAGCATATTTTTCACTAGGCTCTGATTTATTTATATTAGATTCCTGCTGTCTACCTACTGATTTTGATTCTTAATGAAATCTTTCAGTTTCATCTTGGGATCTTTTAATATCAGTCCCTTCAAAGTCAATTGCAGGCCCAGTTTTTAAGAAAGTTATCTCGTCAAACATAACATCTCTTACGACAACAAATTTTTCGTTTACCACATCCCACACTTTATAACCATTTGGTTCATATCCAACTAATATACCCAACATTGATTTCTAATCAACTTTTGTTTTCCTTATTTTATTATGGATATAAAACCAAAAAACTCTCAAATATTTTAATTTTGGCTTTTTACTATGGCACATATCATATGGTGTTTTAACTGTCTTTAAAGCTTTAGTAGGTGAGCAATTGATTAAGTGTGTTGCAGTGAGAACCAAAGAATTTTACTTAATTTTGCACCTGATATCATTGATCTAGCTTTTTCAGTTATTGTTCTGACCATTCTCTCAGCTACGCCATTTTGTTGTGGGGTTCGTGGTACTGTAAGGTGAAAAGTAATGCCTTTGTCTGTGCAATAGCTTTTCATTTCAAATGAAAAATATTCGCGGCCAAATAATAATGTATAAATTGACTACTTTTGAATTAAAACGAGCCTCACTTCTCGTAATATAATCTTTTAATATTGCAAAAACATCAGACCTATATGTTGCACAATAGTGAGTATATTCATCAACAAATAATACAAAGTAGTTTTTGATATCAATGGTCGTAGGAGTGATTGAACCAGCAACGTCTGAATGTATGTTAAACAGTGGTCTTTTAATGTAATTTTTATCTTTATTATTATTATTATTGTACTGGGGTCCACTTGTTGGAATTTAGCATAGGCCAGAACTCGGCCCTTAGCTCCCCATGTGTAGTACTATTTTTTACAGATGGTCCATCCTGTCGTCCTACAGAAGCCAAGGAGTTCCCCCAGCTCTGTGGTCGCCAAATGTTCCAATTCTGTTGCGCCAGTACATCTCAGCCAAGTAAGGCGTTTGTTGGCCAGACTCGGGCAATCTAGGAGGAAGTGTTCTGTACTTTCTTCCTCCTCGCCGCAAGCTCAGCAAGTGTCATCCGTTCGGATTCCTATTCGTTTGGTGTGTTGACCTAGAAGATTATGGCCCGTTAATACTGCCACCAATGTTCTAACGCCATTTCGGTTTTTCCCTAGGAGTTGTTTTGTCCTTATTTGATTAGAGTGAGGTCAAAGAGCTCGGCTTATCGTGCAGTCGTTCCTGTCATTCCAAGCCGTATCTGTCTCTTTCCAGAGGATTTCGTCTAGTTCCCTTTTTACCGTTGCTAGTGGCACTTTAATTGTGTCTATTCTAGTGGCATTTTGGTCCAGCTCTCGCTAGTTCATCGACTCTTTATTTTCCCTCTACACAACTATGTCCAGGGACCCATGTCAGTTTTACATTTACTCGGTTTGTTGTGGTTTTAAGAGCCTGCCTACAATCCTGCACCAGCTGTGAAACTACGCGATTAGAGGCAAGTACCTGCAGTGCCGACTTACTGTCCGAGAGTATTTGTATACTTCCATCAAGGTTGTTTGTTGCCGCTTCTATAGCCACTTTTATTGCAAACACTTCCGACTGGAAAACGGTGGTATGACTCTCCAGTTTTTTACCTCGGTTGAGTTGCGGGTGAAATGGGAAAAAGATTCCAGCGCCGCTTCCCTCGTCCGTTTTGAAACCATCGGTGTAGATCATGATCTCACTTCCAGATGTGAAATCCACCGTTTTCCACGCTTCTCTGGTCAGAATGCTGATCTTGTACGGAATCGTTGTGTCCAGTATTGATTGAATCCTATCCAACTCTCTTTTACTTGACGGGGCAATTCTCTCCATTTATTCCAAAATACATACGTGCCCCGTTTGAGTGTGGTAAGATACCCCATATGTGGATTTTAATCTGATGCTCGCAAGTGATGCCTCTCTGAAGAATTTTTATCTTTACTTTTATTAAATGGCAATCGTGCTTGTTTACCATTGATACACGATTCACATAAATTATCATTTGGCGAAACATGAGCAACTTGATTGGAATCTTCTATCATATTATTATTTTTAAGTTCTAAGAATTTATTTTTTACTTATATGACCTAACCGTTGATGCCATAGTTCGTAATTAGTTTTTCTGTCAACACTATTAAGTTGAGCAATTCTGATTGTATTAAATACAAAATTAATAGCAATTAAACTGTTCTGTATCTTACCTGTCATGATGACCTTACCAGCTTTGTTGATTCTAGCGAGTGATCTCGAGTGATCCGGTCTTGGTTGCATAAACAAACACATCATTTTTTGCTACTGATATATTTAAATTGGAGACAGAAAGTTGTTAAAATTATTAATAAGATCTTTTATGTTTATAATGTTATCAGTTGCCCCTGAATCTAGAATGAATGTAATGCCATTTTTATCTTCAATTTTAGTTTTCTGATTCGCAATCATAAATGCAGTACTATCATAAGACGTTGATGGTTCATTAATTTGAAAAGTTTGAACAGTTCTATTTTGTTCTGATTTTTGCTGAAATTGGAGTCTTCTTATAATGATACAAGTTCTTCTTTATATGGCCTCTCCTCCCACATTGATAGCATTCAAGTTTGGCCGAATATGCAGTATTTTTGATAAATTTACCACCATGTTTACCACTGAAATTTTTAAATTGTTTTTTTTATCATAGTTTTTAAATTGTGTTTTATTATTTCTTTTATTGTGATGGTTGTCTCCTTTGTTTATAACTTCGTTATGACGTCCTACTTGTAGAACTTTTGCACTGCTATCACCACTCTTTTCTTTTAGTTTGGTTTCATAGTCCAACAGCCTCATTTTAATAATATCATATCCTATATCTTTTTCTGCTACTGTTACAATAGCAACTATTACACCATCATGCATTGGGGGGGAAAGGTATTTAGTAGTGTTGATATTTCCTCAGCTTCTGTGACGTTGCAGCCATTAGATTTGAGTTGATTAATCAGATTTTCAAAAATTATAAAATGATCTGTCAAAGATATATCCGCTTTTAGTTTAAGACTTGTCAATTTTCGCCTCACTGATAACTAAAATATAGCACTTTTTCGTTCAAAAGTTTCATCTAGTTTATTTAGGACATCTTTTGCTGTAGTTCCTTCACCCGCGTAACTTATATATGAATCCCCTAGAACCGAAATTATTATACTTTAAGCTGTTTATTCAGCATCTTTCCAAGTATTATCAATAGTTTCCGGAATTGGTTCGTCAATGACTTTAATCACTTCGTTCAGTTAATAAGGCACGGACTCTGAACTTCCATATACCATATTTTTCCTCATTAAAAATAGGAACGTTTCTTCGACTCGCTAAACGATCCATTTTTTCGATCCGCAGGCAAAAATTTTCCTTTGCGACACTAAAGTGTTTTTTTTTTTAATCTTTTTTTTTTCGTATTGCACGTCGATGAACGAATTGATACACTGACGGATTGATACACTGACAAAGGGTAGCACAGCATTGAAAACATTACACTTTCTTTTATCTAAATTTCCACTTCGAAATGTAGTATTTCCACGTTACACGATCATACTCCCAATTAAACTGCGTCTAAGTGCAATGCACAGTGAAGGCCGATATGCAATACTGCATGACGGCGATACGTGAGCGCGATGCGATTCTCCCTCGTCGTCAAGCAACGCATTCAATTTACAATGCACGCGATGCGGGGAACATTAATGTTCATATGACAAATGTCAAATTGGTGACATTTTAAATGAAATTTGCTGGAAATTGTTTTTGATTTTTTTAAAGTTTTGAATTTGGAATGTTCCTTCGTTTAGCAAATAAAAGCCTTAACTAGGATGCACGATATTTTCATTCAAAATTCATTCATAATAACCAATGTACTTAAAAAGTAATTAAGTCGTTTGAATTTCAAATTTCATTGAAGCGCCATATTGCATTTGACAAACGTCACGCGCATCGTTGCGAGGAATTTTCGTTTTTCCGAATATTTCCCGCCTCGCATCGACGAGAAAACTGCTTGACATTTGCTGCGAGACTCTCGTCGCACTCTCGTATCGCAGTCTCGCACTATTGTATTTCGGCCTTGAAATAAGTGAGGACTTATGTTAACTACAATCATTTGAGTATATTTCTTTTAATGAAAACACAAGTCTTCAACAAAGATATGAATTTTATTTTTAGACGTTCAAAATCTTACTGACTAATTACATTCGGTTCTTAAACTATTTATACAAATTTCATCTTATACCTTTTTCTATTTATTTTTGGATTTTCCTATATTTACACGTTTTTCCTAAAATCATAAAATATGTGAAAAAGGATCGATCTTGTGCCAACAACCTCATAAAATAATTTTGGAACGAAAACGGATGCAGAATGCAACGAAAATTCCAAGCAATAAAAAGGGGATAAAAGGCCATAAAACTAGGATCGTGAAGGGATGTAAAGGGTCTTGTGTCGGGATCTGTTGTAACTCGATATTTTATCTAGGATATTTTATCTTCTTAACGGTGGTCCGTCTGTATATGTAATATATGATTCGGACGCCGTCAGAATCAAAAACATATCGATTCATTACCAACTACATGAATACTTCTGGAGGAACGTACCCAGTAGCGGACAAATCGCAATATACCCGTCTGGGTATACTTTGACTTGTGATACGATTCCGAAGAAATTTCAATATGACGACTCTTTAATCTTTTCATGGTACTAGCAATGTGGTTGTATCAGATCTGACATCCATCAAAATCATCTATCAAAATTGGTCTAACCAGGGTCTTTAAACAGATAACTTCGACCTTCGATCAATTTATCTGGAATGAAAGAGCCGTCATTTTAACATGTTCAGTATAGTACAGACCGGAGTATCGAACACAGGATTCATGTGGAACCCGTTAGTAACTCGTTCGATGAATAGTGTAGATCTGAATTTCATCGTGTAAATTGTTCGGAAGTTAAACTAATTTATAGAATTTAAATAAACTGTCGAAACATTTGCCAAACACGTGAATACCTTAATGACGAGAAAAGCTCTATCCAATAAGCGAGAAACCAAATAAATGTCAAATTGATCGGACGAGTGCTATTATTGGCACAATCCAATGGTGCGAGCCTCAGATTGAAGTGAAAAGCATAGAAGTAATGAAAATACAACAGAGCATCTGAATTATTGATTTCAGATGAAGCAATTTATTACATTTCCTACTTGAAATTTTTTACTTTCCTTTTCATAAATTTACTAGGACTTTCTACTCTAACATGAACATCTTTACTTTGATTAAAGGAAGCATACCGGCACTTAATCAAAGAAATATCAACAGATTACTGCTTGATTCTTTATTTTCCAAGTGAAAATACCGGATCGCCTTATGGTTCTAATTCAGTCAAACTTGATCACCAATTTTCTCCGTTGTCTCCTTGAAATCATTTGATTTGGCATCATCAAATTCCAGTTGATCTTTTTCCACATCTTTGAACTCCAATTTATCCTCTGATAATGTATATGTATCTTTAAACCCAAAGTTTTCTCCGTACAACTTTTCAAAATCAACAAAAATGTCAGGATCCTGCAACATATTCTCATTGGCTGATGTTGTTTCACATGATTTTTCTGAAGTATTCGATATATTCCCTTCTGAAACTTGTATTCCTATTTCTTTGTGGTGTAGTTCAAGAATTATTTCTGTAAGCAAAGCGTTAATTGAGGCGGTAACGATCGCCATTTCGTAATCCAAACAATCAGGATCTTTTTCCTTTGAAGAAACGGGTAAGCTTGATTTTGATCCTGATGATGAGGATTCATGAGTGATTAAATGGAAATTTTCTCGAAAAATGTTTTCCTGTAAAAAGCCACTAACGTCGTTATGTTGTTTCTCAAACAAGGCGCACTTGAGCAAAAGCACTTGATATTCTTGGTCATATTCACCAATTGAATCCTTATTCGAAAGCCGATTTCTACCTGTGTAGTAATTACCATAAATTGATTTCTTCAAGCAGACTGTTGTCGTATCATCAAATGAACTTGAATTGTTTTCCTTAGCCTTCAAAAGCGTTTTTTGGTCTCTTACCTTCCTTGAACGCTCGTTACCAAGTTCTCGAGCATTACGCAACCGCATATATCGCAATTCTTCTTCTTTGTTCGGAGAATGACTGGCCAATCCCGTATGACGAACATTGAAGGAGGTATCCTTATTTTTGTTACACAATTGCTTGATTGCATATTCGGAAAACTTATTTCCTCGCTTTCGTGCATTCTTCCAACGATCGTATAATTCATCTTCCTCCTTTTCAATTTTCTTCCTAGACCGATTGCTAACTTGTTGGGATTTAACCAGTGCTTGTGCAACAGTGCTAGCCAGCTTCCTCAAGCGAATTTCCTTAATTGATTTGTTAATTGAAGAATTAAACAAATGCAATGACTGTTTCCATTGGTCATACTCCTTTTGTAATTCTACCAGAGTAATAGCCTTTTTCACACCAGCGGCATCCTTGAAAACCCGTGTTTTATTCTTCATGTTTTAACTAAGATTTTGGAACGTTCGCTAAAAAATTCTAACTGACTTTTAACTATCAACATTGGAAAACACAGAATTTGCAAGGCCTCCTTCAGATTTCAGATTGTTTAATTTTGAAGGAACTTGTGATTAGCGAAGTTGAACCTAAGTCGAAATTGAAAATATTCTTAGGAAGCTGAATTCGTTTATTGAAAAATTATGCAATTACCACTCGGAAAACTGAATCAAATTGATTGAAGTCGACTTGCATTCTATACTTATAGCCTTGCGCTAGGATTATCTGAGAAGCTTTTGTCAGTCCTGATTCTGTTGTTACTAATAGCTTCATTCTTATGTATGAGAGAGAGTAGATAGCCTTTGTATCTCGTTGTTAGTCGAGGCATCGTTTCGTCAATGTATGTCAAACCCGTTGCATATTAATTTATATGCGTAGCGAGTTGCCTTTGTAAGAGTTTTATTCTGTTTTGGTATTAATTTGGTTCTAATAAATTGGAAAACCTCGAAATATGCAATAAAACTGATAGACAAATAATTATTGAACAGCTGTTGTACACTGCAATCCTACATGTAAGGAAAGGAATGAAATCCTCTGGAAAATTGAAACTTAAGCAGGGCTTTCATTTGATACTTGCATTCAAACTATAAATCCGAATATATTTTACTGTAGTCAGCCGCCTTAACCCTGGAATAAGACATGTCACTTTTGTAGCTTAAATCCTGCCGCTGCTATACCTGGTATAATTTTTTAAAAAATCATTCAAGTTTTTTTTTTTGATTAAAAATCAATTTGAAGTTTTTGGAACCTTAAAAACAAAAAAATTATTTATAAAAGATTTTTTATCATACACAACAAATTTTATTTCACAAGCGAATATCCAAACTATGAAACAATTTTACGCATATTTCTTAGAATATAAGTATTTGTAAAATATATTTCTCTTTGTGTTTATATTGTCTATTAATTTATTTTTTTTAATAAAATCTACATTTTCCCCCTTTTTTTAGGTAAGGAGGTAAAGGCTATTTACGCTCTGAATTAGGATTCCCCACTGACAAAAATCCCACTAGACTAAGGACTAAACAACTCACCTAGCAACCGGAGTAGTTACCCTGAAACCTTACCTTATTACTTCCAGCTAAGCTTCCCTATTCTAAGCCAAATGGCGCGTTTGGATTACCGGAATTCCATCCCTAGTGGGTGACGAAGGCGAAAGAGTATTGTTAGAGAAGACATTCACCCACCCTTGACGACTCCAACCGATCAAGTATGCCCTTGTTAGTTAGTAGGATCGCCCATGTGTTATGGACCATTTGGTTCCATTTGCCAGCCGATTTCACCATCTCTTCAGTTCGGCTATCCAGACGGAGATCCTCCAGAAAAGAATAGCAGACGTCATTTTTCCGATGATGTCGAGTATGCTTTCTGGGGACCGTGACTTCCTCCCTTTCGGCAGGTTCGTTTTTCCTACGTGTTTGATAGCACTTACCAAAATAAGTCCTTGAATCGTTCATCATGATCGTTTTTAAGCTATATTTATCAAGCTTTGAGAGCGAGTACATCCTGGTCTTCACCAAAGGAATTGCTCGTCAATCGGCAGTTGTTCGAAGGAAGAGTATAAAGGACGGCAATTTTTCGAAAACCTTTTCCATTCACTCGTATATCTTATGGGAGCTAGATTATCCATTAATGTCCTCTGTAACTTCGTTAGTTCATCGTCAAATCACGAGCAAAATGGTTAAATACGGTTAAATATTCATTAATTCAATTCATCGATATTTGAATGTAAAAACTTATACAATCCTTATTCACTAGTAGCTTTCAATAGAAGTGATTTCCATTCGTCGTCTCAATACTTTCACATTCGTCCGCAATACGATTTCCTTGTCATCTGTTATTAAAAATCCCAAGCTTCAAAAGGCGTTATCGAAAATATTGCTAGACTTTTGGGACCGAGGAAATGTTTTACAAATTTATTGGCTTCATTTCTTTTTTTAAGGAGGCCGCTCTTCGTTTCATTAGTAACGATTCCTTCTTTGCAAAATAACAAACTTCCGTTTTTTTTTGAAAGCGGTGCCGAGAAAACCTCTTCCTTATCTTTTCTATGTAAAAATCGTATTTTATTTCGACATTCTCATCCCCATTCTCGCTATTTTCTGCACCAAATCTTCTAGGGTATCATCTCCTTGATCCCGTTCAGATAAACCTTGGTGAATTTCCACAACGAGTAAAGTAATTTTTCTTGGTCACGATGAAAATTACTAAGAAATGACGCAAGTTATTACTGTAATCACGTTTTTATAATGTGAAACAATAAGATCAACAGTAAGTGAATGAAATCAATAGTAACTTAACAATTTCAATTTTTTTTTCGCTTTGGCTATGAAAAACCGGTGATATTGGCCTAGCTCTGTTAGCACTCGTTAGGGATGCTCCATCTTTTGTCTTGATCGTTGTTTTGTCATGTTTCAGTTGTTTCTTTAATGGCACTTGTTTCTTGTGAGCTGCTTTCAAATTTCGAAAAAAGCTCTATTCGAATTTGACTCGAGATAGATTGACTGAACCACAACACATAACGTAACGGGACGTGCACGTTACCATGCCAGGGATAATAACAAAAGTTATCTAAATCCACTTACAGCGGCGCAAAGTCACGCGAGCCCTTTCATTTTCTCTTTTCACTGATAAATTGCAAAGGTAATGATAGACATAAGTAATTTTATTTAGTCTCCACGTAAGTTTATAGTAATTCACCTAAACAGATCTAAATTTTACGGATCCAACTTTAGGAAAAACTTATTGTTTGCAAAATAAATTACATCAATTCAAAGCAAAACTGGGAAAACTGGCAATACTGTAAGTTTTTCCCTATAATACTGGGAACCCCGAACGTTACATCGTTCTCACATTCCTTATCTTCAAGCTCTGATTTGACCAGTAAGTCCAACAGTTTGAGCTGAATATCATATATTATGTTGCATTTTATGAAAATTAAAACATTTTCAAAATGAATTATCGGTATGGAATATCACATAACTAGGGATAAGAAATCAGCTCACGATTTTAATGAACTCTTTGAAAGAAGATATGCAATTGAAAGCAAAATATAAACACGCAATCGAAAATTATTAACAGAGCGAATTTAAAAATGAGTCCCAAAGCCAGTGTTCCGAACTTAGTCCAAATATTCTCTTGACATTTTCCAGGACCGCAGTGCAAGGGGCAACAAATTTGGAGAGGGAAGTACTGAGAACTTGTATTTCACTCTACTTCAATCCTCAAAAAAGCCTGTAAAACACCGGAAAATTTTTCAAATCTTTTCACGAAAAACTTTTCAGTCACTCAAATGACCGCCACGGTTAGCCATACAATTCGATCAGTCCAATTTCAGTACATGCTCGATGCATCAATGGCAACTTCGATTTCATTTTTCAAGTCATGAATTGGATGGGTAGCATATCATTTATCCGTAAGGGCTTCCCGCAAAAGAAACTCCAACTGCAAGGAGGACTAACCACCAAAGCTAAATCAATTCTCTGTAGGACAATGATCAAACCCATTGACATTTTCCAAGACCGTAAGTATGACGGGAAAACCGTAAGACCGAGGAAAGTATTAAGAACTTGTATTGCGCTCTACTTCAAACCCCAAAAAACCGTAAAACGCCGAAAAACTTCTCAAATCTTTTCACGAAAATTTTTTCAGCCATTATTTAAATGACTGCCACTGCTAGCCTTACAAATCGATCAGTCCAATTTTTCAGCACATGTTCGATTGTTTTGACCTCCATGTCGACAATGGCCAATTCGATTTCATGTTTCAAGTCGTCAATCGTCTTCGGATAACTAGCGTAACATTTATGCTTAAGGGCTTCCCACCTAAAAAAAAAACTCAAACTTAGTCAAATTGTAGCTTCGAGGTGGCCAACTGACATCAGCATTTCGGCTGAATATGCAATTTTCGAAAACATTGATTGTTACGTTGACTGTGTGAAACGTTGAGACGTCATGTTGAACCCAAATGCCGTCTATGTTAACCTCTCCAATGTTGGAATCGGATCGGTAGCGAACGCCATTCACTGTAACAGGGTTTCCTTGCTCTTTTTCGAAAAAATGACCCAATAATGCCGCCAGACCGAAATCCACACCAGACAGTTCCTCGGTGTGTATCCATTGGTGTCGCCACGATGACGTGTATTTTCTGAGCCTCATATACGACCAATTTGCTTTTTGACGTATCCTCTAAAAGGAAAAGGAATGCATTTGAAAGATGAATTTTCGATAAAAATGCTCATCTTCGATCAAGATCATCTTCAAATCCTTTTGTAAACTTTTTCTTCTTGAAAAAGTGCATGAAATGTTCAATTCTTCAAAATGATGACGAGTTGATTTTGATGTTCATGCAGACTCTGAGCAGGAGTAGCAGCAATATTTTCGTCGAGTAGATTATAATATAATCTAATATTGACCAATATAATAAAATAATATACGACTAATATCGTGCGGTTTTTGATTCACCACCTTGGAAATAAATTTTTTAATGTTCCTCATCTCAAGCGAAAAGCGAACAGTTTCATAAATTTTAAACATAAAATTAACTTTCAGTCACATCGAAAATGCCCTAAAACCTTCCAAGTATTGGAATTGGAACTATTGGTTATTTTATAGTTCCAATTGTAAACATTAAATTAACCTTGTATATAAAGGGTTAAGTATTTCGTTTTATGATTCGCGATAGGTTTAAGATACAAAAAAGTCACGATAGCACGTGATACAAACGCATATTAAGAAATTATGCAACAGATCATCAGAGAAATTAAATTATTAAAAAATAATAATGTGCAATTAGATAAGAGAAAGTAGATCTAACTAGCATATTCATCTAAACCAAGAAAACTTTTCATAATTTAGGAATAATTACGTTTGAAATTTGTTTATCGTTTAAGGTATCAATAAATCTATTCATCCACTTGATCGTTCATTCATTCATTCTTATAACTTGCCAGTAAACATTCAAATTTCAAAGAGGAAATCTAATCATCATCACGGAACTAACATGTTTCTCTCATTTCAGGAACATGTTTAGACATAAAGTGTATACTTTAATTTAAATTCGAATAATCAATTCTCATATTCTAGGAAAACAGTCCCATTTTATTACAAGCGTAACGGAAGGGTAAATTCAAATAGACATACGAGATTGTCTCACTTATCGAATAATTCATAGCGCTTGGAAAAATCAACATAATTACCATTTTCGATACTCCATGCACGATTATTTATAGTAAATACATTTTCGTCATTTTGAAATTGGTCTGTTGACAATTCAAACAGTATTTACTTAATTTTTTTCTTACAACTAACCGAAACGCCGAATAGTCAAAACGTAAGACACCGCTCCCACAAAATCCCTAGTCAACTTGCCACAATATTCAAACATATTGGGGACTCCCCGTCAATCTGTCGCTCTAGTACATTCTGCGATTTCACGGTTTCAAAACGTTCCATTCCGTTCCCTGAGAACGGAGCACTGTCGTCTTAAGCAGACGTCATTCGTGGACGATTTGTCATTTTCCAAACATACGGGGGCGGTGTGTGATCGCGAAATGTTTTCATGATGTGTTTTCAGTACAACTGTGAAGTACGAGTCCAACTATATCGAATTGTTTAGAAACTGTTCATGAACCGCGAGTTATCTACAAAACCGGACATCAGTTGAGTGCAACGGCGTTAAAATGTAACAACGCGACACAGTGAATTTTTGTTTATAAATTGTTATCACATCTGTATGGGACGTAAATAGAGGCGGTGCCGACACACGAGCATATTTTGCCTCAAAACAATACCGCCAAGCCGAAGTGAACACTCGGAAATGAATTTTATCTATCTGCTGGGCGGCATTCTATCTGTTGTAACAGCAATCATTTTCTATTATCCTGCATTTCTCTACATTTTCTTATTCATACTCTATTCGATAATTTTAGTTGCTTGTGGTAAGTTCAATAATATTTAATCATTCTGTTTTTGGAGTTCATGTATTTATCCTTGTCGTAGTCCTTTAACAGCAAAACAAATTTAACGTTGTACATGAATGTTTCGAGTTGAAACTATGCACATCGAACTAGCTCTCAGGTCAACAGTTCGAAATCGATATGACCAAGATCCTTAACATTGAATCGTAACCAGAATACGCACCACAAGGTAGACATAATAACCATCCTCAACTCCATCTCAATTTTCGTTTGACAAGGCAATTTCGTTGGGCACTCATAACCTATGCACACGACCGCTAAACATATTTCATTGCCATTCCCATTTGCAGACTGTGGAAAAATCTTAGTCAGCGTCGTCATATGGCTGCAACGCTTCATTTACTTCATTCTCGTCTAGCCTTTAATGTCTGCGAGCCAAGTGGATATCGAATAACAAAGTTCAGCTTCTCGGGTGCATTTGCCGGATGTGCATATGCAACAGTCTTAGAAACAATTCCTTCGACTTTTCCTTTCGTTATCTATTCTTGATAAAAGAAATAAAGGTTAAAATCGAGTTCATTCGAGCGATGATAATAAGTTCAATAACGATAATTAACACTGTACGAATTTGAGCGCCAATTTTACATTATAAATAAAAATTAGCATTAATAATACTAATTTCATATTGGCTGCATTTGCAATAATGACAAGCAAATCTTTACATACGTCTTTTTCGATTTATTCACAAATTAACAACTCGGTAAATCTCTACTAAATTAATTCATTCTTGTTCGGGGAATAAATGTTATGGTATCAAACAAAGAGTGCAATGCGATTCGCATTATCAATTCAATAAAATAAATGTTTCATGACTCATATCAACACAACATTGTGACGATGAGAACTCCAATTAATTTTGCTCGTTGTTTCAATTGTGTCCTTGGTATAATTTACTTCAGCAAATTTGAGAAGATTACAAAGAATAATCTGGTTTATATCTGGTCCGCATAAAGAAACGCTCAATTTGTATACTCAACCGCAATCAGTTCACGATAAAAGGATTCAACCCGTATCCCCGGGTTGCGTAATATCAACTTCCCACCGATAGGAAATGCTATCATTTTAAGATACCGATAAATTGAAACGGCGGGTCACTTGTAGTAAATTTAATCAGTCAGCACCAATTACTTATTTGAGTTGCTGATATCTTTCACTGATAACAAAACCTACCAAAGCTGATACTTACTGATACTTCTTATCTTTCGCTGTCTAACTCCTCAAGATTTTCCCACCATATTAAAGAGGGAGTTATTGGTATAAGTATGCACAACATGGAACTGCTTTTCTACTTTCAAGATTCGGCGAAAAAAGTCAAATAGAATAAAAAAAATTTAGTTCTCAAAATATATAATTACTTTTTAGAAAAATTATAGATGTGCGTTAGTAGAAATGCAAGACAGCATTACTTTTCTTAATATTTTCATATTTTGGTAATTACTATATTTGAGCCCGACTGCAGACCATGCGTTTAATCAATTTCCAAGGCTATAAGACTCGTTACACACCGTGTGCGCAGTAACAATAACAATCTGCAATTATCAGTTATTTCGAGTAAAGTAGTTGGCGACTTTTTGGAAGAAATAGTGTCTAGTTAACTGCAGAAAAATAAAATTTGCATTGTTTTATTGCGTACCAAAAAAACAAACCTTGCATTTCACATATCTAATTGTTACGGCTCCGTAGTTTGTGAGCTTGAATTGCTAGTCACAAATGCGGTGGTACTTTTATTAAACTTTTATCAAACTTTATTTACTAAATTAACAATCTCTGAGAAAGAATAGTTTTGTGATGAGCGATATCCAGATTATGATTGCGATGCTGCAGATGATGAATCCTAGTCGCTTGGGAAGATCATCTCGTCACTTCAGGAAGCTGGGTCTGGAGATTCACTGCTAACCAGAAGAGATACCAACGAAGTGAGAGGATTCACGTAGAGTTCGTTGAAAGCTGCTTAGGATAAGAACTGTCCAAACGTAGTAAAACACGGTATCACACTGGAAGTGGACATACAGCAGCTTGAGATTCTGTAGCGTCTTCTCAGTAACCCCAACATGGAGTCTATTGCAACGAACGATGACACACACGGCGTCCTTACACCTACTCTGAACGACCACCTAATTGTATTCAATCAACGAGAAGGAATACAGACTTGTGCAACGCACGACACACACATGACACACACGGTGTGTCCGTAGGCCTTCTATGAAGGGCCGCGAAATTGATTTCTCGAATCACCGAGAAAGATTACCGATAAATTCTTCAAACTTTGAGCAATTGAAAGAAAGGTTTCAGGCAACTTGGTCAAGAAAACCAGTAAACTAGTACAAGTTGCGAAGTGTCGGAACACTATAAACGAGTGTGGTTTTTTGTTGGGGGTAAAAGAAAGTTTAGACACATTTGGCAGAAGAAGTTGGTAGGATGTGGAAGGCTTGAGTGTAAAGATGGATTAACCGCCATAATAAAACTATTTAGATGCGTACGTAAGCGGGTGCGTGGAGAAGCATCAGAGCATTCATGCTTCTTTACTTTTCTTTTAATGAGAGGAGAAATGAGATTGCTTTTACCAATCCAGGCAGACAAGAAATTTAGATACTAATACTGTTATATATCTTGCATATCTAAAGAGTGAAAACGGAAATTAAGACAGACACAAACAAAATTTCAGAGCAATTAAATTTCGTAATGGACTTCTGGGTACGCCGGACTAAAAGTTTGTTAGTCAGGCGTACCATTTCATAAGCCTTAGATTTTAAACTCCTGTAGACTAAAAAGACATTTGAAAATTTAAATGTATTCATTCAGAATTGGTTGATTGAATTGAAAGTGCCAAAATTATCGAAGGTCTTTAATTTTATCGGACAAACAAACCCTAAATACTTCGTGAATCTTCAGCGGGTTGAATAGAAAGTTTTTGCCGACGATAATGGTATGGAGTCTAATTCAAAAGCGTATTGTGATTCACGGATGCATCGATTCGGGTACAGATGCAACAACATACAGGGTCTGTACTTTAAGTAATGAGAAAATTTTGTCCTGACGCGATTTCGCATCAAAACGCGATTGGACCGGCCGGAGCGAGTAGTGGAGGGTTTAACCTTCAACATGGTACAAGCGATAGTCGTCCGCTGGCTTACATTGATGAGCTCGCGACATTGACGTCTTCAAAAAAGTGTGTGCAAGCTCAAAATGCGTTGGAACGCGTTGAAAAGGACCCTCAGGTTTTCGACAACGTCATTACCGGGGACGAAAGTTGGTTCTTCTAATACGACCCCGAAACAAAGCGGCAGTGTTCCGAATGTGCCGACACTCCGCAATCACCACGACAGAAAAAGCTCGCATGTCCAAGTCTAGGATCAAAGCAATGCTGATTGGATGCTGGAAGGGTGTGGTCTGCTCGGAATTCGTGCCTCAACGACAGACTGTCAACGGCCCTTTCTGGCATCACAGTGGTTCCGCATCCTCCCTACAGCCCTGACACTGTCCCAGCAGACTTTTTCCTCCTTCCCAAAGTGACTTTCGGACTTCCAGAGAGCGTACGAAGCATGGATGGCACGCCTCCGAAAGTGTGTAGAGGCTCAAGGAGCATACTTTGAAGAAAACTAGGGAAATGAAGCGATATCTACAATAAGTTTTGTTTTCTCGATTTATTCTCATTACTTAAAATACAGACCCTGTATGCAGAATACTAAGGGCCAGCAAGATCACCGTGAAAACATGATGCAATGCGGAAGAAGGAAAGGTTATGAAACGGTTTAATAGCTCTCCGGAAGCGCTTAAAAACATGTCGAGGCGAAGTTTTCATACATTCAGCCCACCAACTAGGCACGGGCAGCCTACAGACATCGCAAAACACATATTCATATATGTGTTTTGTACATATATTTATCGAGAATATTTGATACCGACTAGATCTCAAAACCTCTGTAATCACCGTTTTTGAGGATGTTTTGTGGTTTCAACTGCATCTTATACCCATTCGATGGAATAGGACAAGGAGAAAATTCGATCCCGGAATATAGACTTCAAAATTCGACTTGAAATCATTCTCCTTAAACGGAGAATATTACAGGGAAAGTATTCTCTCCATTTTTGTAAAATGTCTTGCTGATCGCCAGAAATTCAGGGACGGAAAGTGAGTGATTTTGGTGCAAGGGCCGCTATAGTGCTTTGAAATGAATGATTTACGAGTATTTTAAAATGTTTGAATTCTAGACAATGTATGGTCCAAATTAAAGGCGATTGTCAGAGATTCCAGACCAAAAAATTGAGAGCAGCTGCATTGACGTGTACAAGTTGAGTACGATGCAAATTCTGCAGACCAACCTTAAAAAAATTATGTGAATATTTCAGAAAACGACTTAATCTCGAGAATGTCCTCCAGAGAAGGTATGAGAAGTTTCCGGGGTGACTAAATAGAAATATATAAGCGACTACAGTAGGCAGAGACGAGGAGTAATGATGAAAAAGTGATAAACGATAATGCGCGTCGAAAAAGTGCCGAATTAAATAGTGTTACAGTGAAATTAAATTGTATGCGAGTAGAAGTGATCAATTTAACTCAAATTTGGAAATGAATAGCGGCGTAATCAAAAAAAGAAGTAGATTTACTGTTATTTAGTGATGTGTTCAAATGAGATTAAAATACAATTTTAATTAACTTCAAATTTGCGTTTTCACTTGGAAGAAATTTAGAGTTTACTAAGTTAAAGGCACCTGGATAAGCGCAACAATACCTTATGAATGAACTTTATCATAAAATATTTTAATATTAAACCAATATCTTCTCATGCAAATATGATACAAGAAATACTGTTGTCAGAATCTTTTCTGATCGGCTGTGAGTGAGATGTCTGTGACTAAAAGCAATTATAATGCCTTTAAAAAATTTCTAATAAGGCTAAACAACGTTTCCAAAAGTTATCAAACGGAGGTAGTCCGTACAATTTTTTTATTTTATTAATTTGATTTCGGAACTAAATTTATTCGCTCCCCGGTTTTTCTTCGTTTACATACGTGTGAGCGTTCGTTCTGCGTTATGTGGTCTTAAGGATCTTAGGAAGTCGTTTACACAGACTGGCAGGGGTCTTTTTATGCAAGAAGAAAAAAGGCCGTAATTTTTTTTTATTGAGAGAATTTTGTGATTGGGTCCTGCGCTGCTTTTCCTGTAGCCATTGTGCGGTATTGCGTCTAATTTTTGTAAAGCTGTATTAGCCGCGCGAAGATTATGTCTGCATGAGAATTTGTTGGTTCGTGTATGTGTGGTCTGTCGAATGTTTTTTGTTTGTACATATCTTCGAGTATATACAAACTCCGTCCTTTATTTTGTCTTTGAAGCATCTACTGTTTTCCAACGTGAGTTGGTAATCATGTAGTTGCGTTAGGCTTGCGTATTCTTGTGTAGTCAAAAAATTTTGTTCTTATTCGGGTCACGGGACCTTTGTAGCTAAATTGTCATGCACAAGTTAATTCTTATACACCCTTGTTGTCTAGCGAGTCCTCTTCGTTTGGGTTTGTGGATAATGTTTATCCTAAACTGCTCTTTCTTTTGAAGGCTGCGTTGAAGTTGAATTTTTTGAGTAAATTGGCTAATTTGTATGTTGACTTTCTGGTGTATGTCAATGTTGTCCATGCGTCTTTGTCGCTTTTTTGTTGTGTTCTGTGATGTTTGAATGTGCTTTGTAATTCCTTCTTATCTTATACACCTGATCTTTTTTGTATCCACTGTTTTTTACTCCTTGTAGGCTTCATATATTGAACGTTTGCGCTCCAATCTAGTTATAAGTTGCCTTTTTGCTGCCGGTTTGCTATTGGAGGTGGTTGGAAGAGCTGTGTATTATCATGCCTGTGGTTGTTGGTCTATGCATCCTAAAATGTAGGTGTACAATTGAATTTTTTTTTTCTACTACTATTTTTCTACTAGTTTTTATAGTAGACTTCCATACGGATAGCTGATGTAGGACCTCCCATTCCCACTTCATTTGCCATTCCTATCTAAATAAAGTCTTTGGACCGAAAGTAATTTTGTTGTAATATTATTTTGAGAATCTTTGCTAAGTAGTATTTCTGGCAGTATATTCACTGTTTCTTTTACTGAGATTAGATGGACAAAAATCTTTTACATTGAACGATGCCAGTTTAGTGTTTTTTGTTGCCTTGATGCTGTTTGATTAGTCAATCAACGATACGAATTCATTTGTGAGTTCTAGATTTTTTTTAGAACTCTTGCTAAGTGTTTAGCGAGATTAAACATTTGCATTTACAACATTTTACAACATTTAAACACTTGCAGAACGTTGAATTTAACACCAAACATGGTATAAAGATATACATTCTGCGGAAAAACTCTAGTTCCGGGCTACGAATGAAAATATATAGGGAAAGTGGTGATGATAAAAATGGGAAAGGGCATACAAACAATGTAGTCTTTCATTTGATGGAAAATTTCCCAAATCAAGGTCATTCTGCCTTCATGGCCATTATTGCAGTTTGGTTTACTTTGAAGATTCCTTCATTACAAAAGTTACTTGAAGAACCGTTGGAAGTTGTTTCTAAGGATCCCCACAACAACCTCCAAGTGTAACTGGGTGGCGATCACGCCCTCAAAAACAGTTACACCCCCTTAAAGGTTTGGCAAATAAATGTTATTTGAATCCAATTTAAAATGAATTTAGTAATGTAGGCTTTTAAATTATAATTGCATCGGCACTGATTGTCGGAAATCTTGTACGGAATAAAAGTAATTTTTAATGAATAACAAATTATTAATTTCGGCCGTATAAAACGCCATTGGTTGTTGTTTATTGCCGAATTTCTATTCAAACAAAAGTTCAATTTCGGACAGCGCATTGAGCAATTTTTGAAGAGGATATATCCTCTTCAAAACAAATTCCATAATAAAAGATATATCTGTTATCGCTGAAGAAGATTTCATCGAAGTCGAATTTCGTCGAATGAGTCTCCATTATAGTCATCATGTGTACAAGCAGCGCGAAATTTCGGTAATCATTGTGGGGAAATTGAGCTCATAACAATGCAAGAAATAATGCAACCAAAAATTCTATTAGAATTTCTTGGTTATCTTCAAAGTTCTTTTGTCCCTACCACTTCCAATGATTCCCCACTCCCTCCGGGGATGGAGTTGTTAATTCAACTTTCATCAAATCACCACTTGTAAAACGTTGAAACCAGTTACGATGTTATATTGACTGATCAGTTTTCTGGTAAATGCTTATCAATTTTAATAATGCATTGTTATTGAACTGAATAAACAACACACGGTATGCTATCCGTGCCAAGACGGCGAAAAACTCGAAAAACCCAATAGACTCCTTCATCTTCATGTAACGCTAGATTCAATTCGTTTTTCAATATCCTGTTTAAGACGAAACCTCAAAATATCTAAATCGTTCTGCAACTATTAAAAATTAAAAAAATTAAAAACTATTATTATTCCAACGGAACATAACCCACAAAAATAATCAGACAAAGAAAAAAATAAGTAAGTCCAATACTTGCATAATATAAATCAAACAAGGATAAATAGACTTCTCCTTATTGTTTATTTTTGGATTAAATATAAATATATCAGAACAACAAAATGCTTTAAAGCCAGATGTTCATTATTCTTATCTAATTTAAATGTTGTGCTCTCGAGATTTCAAATTTTATGAGATAAGAAATCTGCGCCAATCAATTGTTCAAAATCATAACAATCAAATACTCAATCGTAAAATATAATCAATATTTTTACTTAATTCATTGTGAAAATAACATTGTGCAAAAATAATGTTGATTTTATCAAATTTACGGGTACGTTGTCAAATTTATTACATTAATAAGTTTGATTTAGAAGCTTCATCAAATTCCAACTAATTTATATGGCAAGATTGCAAGGGCGCATTTTCTTTCTAATGTATTTTCACTTTCCAGTAAATTGAACGCTCAATAATTTCCGCACCTGTGAGTTTTTAGAATAAATTTAGCAAAAAGTATAATTCAGTTACAAGTTATGAGTAAGGACGGAAAAGGATAGTTTAATTAAATCGTAATTTCGTTTACTTTTTGTTTGTTTTTTTTACTATTTTTGTTTGTCATTTTCGTATATTTTGATTTACGCTATTATAATTTCGCCCATTTTTTTTTTTTTTTGTTTTTTTGAGTTCCAATCGCGATGAAAATTTAATAATTCGTCTCGTTGAATCGCTTATTTAAATAAAAATTTAAAAATTTCAACAGCCACTCTTCGCAACATCAATAAACATGGCTGTGCACAAATAATTGGAAATTCTTTTAAGGATATTATAGAACCGATACATAAATATCTCTTATCAAAACTCCGGGCACTAATGTCGAACCGCTCAAGATGTATGTGACCTTGCTTTATTTTGTTGGAACAATATTCTTTTCATATAGAATTGTTTTGGCTACTTTTCCATCATTATTATTGGTTTAGTTGTCAATCATTCTCCGGCCATGATGTAGTTGCTCATGGTTTATAATTAAGGAAACATATAGCAAAATCTTCCTTGCTATTAATTCGTTGAAATGATGTCAGAAGTGATTGTTTCTCGATAATGATATTTAACGTTTTTGTTTACGTTTTCTCCGTATATGGGCCGCTTTTTCGCCAGCAATCAATTGGTTCAATTCTATTGCGATTCAAGAGCAATTTGCAAACATTAATTCAATCGATAAGTCGGATAACTCGCAACATTGGAACATCGAGTTTTCCACTCAATCTAGCCTTCTTGAAATGATTCAGGACAGTTTGTAGATTGATCGCTGCAAACGCAATGCGGTCAAATTTTTTCTCTTTTTTTTACTAAATGATTAAACTTAAATGGAAACCCAGTACAGTACAGAATAAAATTTACCAACTATTTAACCTTTTCTCGCAGCAGATATGAGGTCACCAAGAAAGAGAGACAACGTTCTCTCAACAATTGGCAATTGTCCTGCGAGCAAGACAGAAAGTGAAGGCGGACTGCACGTCTAATCCCTGACCTGAGGCCGTGCCTCAATCGAGTGTATGGTGAAACTGATTCCTACTTGACCCAGCTCTTCAGCTGGTATGGATGTTTTCACGGTCACCTAACAGCGTGCTTTTTTTGCAGGAGAGATGGATAACACCTCGTACATATTCTTCTCTTGCAAAAAATGGAGTAAACAGAGCGGTGAGATCTTCATCGGAATTGTCTGGAAACTATGATCGGAGAAATACTTAAAACGGTGGACAAATGGAATCGTCTGGAATGCTCGGGCAGTAATGACACTGAAAACTACACATTATATATATATAATATATATTCGAGCGTTGGGAGATATTGGGGATAGAGATATCTCTTTTCTAGCACTTCCTTCCCTCCTTTTCCCGCGGAGGAAGAGATTTCCATAATCTGAAGGCGCCTCTAGGCATAGGAACATGAGGCCTAGTCCGAAGTAATGTGTCAAACGGTTCCAGGCTAGGTTACTCGGTTGACAGGAGGGGTGTTTAGTGGGTAGTCCAGAAGCACTGTACGTCTGGAAGTCGCACACTCAGGTCGTAAACAGCCTTTACCTCTATACCCCAAAAAACTCAATCACCAAATTATCCAAAAATACATTCAATTAGTAAAAAGATTGGAAACCGTTGTGTTTGCAACAATACAAACTTCATCATTTAAAAACGATTTAAATTGGAAAAACCAAATTAACTAAAAAAAAACTAATTTAATTTTATCATATAATATAATTATAATTTATCATATAATTTAATAGTATCAGGATAATAAAAGAAAGTGAAAAAAGAGTTTCATTAAAAATACGACTTCACTATTCACTCGTTTCAGGTGTCGCCTTTGTTGCTAGCAGAGCTATTATCTGATACTTGCCAAATATCAATATGACAAGGCACTTACGGTCAATGACAAGATGAATCTTTTTTATCCCTGAAGCTATAATTATGTAAAGCAATGAAAGGTTTTTTTTATTCTTAAGCAAATTAAAATTCTAGAAATTAGTCTTGTGTCCAATTCCTCTTCTAGCCGTAAATTCTTGCCGTATTGATTGTTCTGTGGAGCGAGCTTAGGCTTCTGCAAAAAGCTGAAATTCGTTTTACAATACAACATGACCGGGAGACTTATGCTCAATGCTCAATCTAGAAGAGTATTTAATTATTGGGTCGGTCGGAAAGTAATTTGGTATTTATTTTTTTTTTTTTTGCGAAAATGAAAGACAATTTTCGTATTACGAACAAATATTTTATTAAATTATATATTGGCCATTCTGGTCCAATACCTTTTGCCATCTTTCTGGTAGTTGCATGATTCCACGCTCATAAACTTTTGGTCTATACTGGCAAAAAACTGATCGAGGCGGTTTTTGATCTCTTCATTCAAAGGGAAGGTTATATCATCTATAAAAATTGTGCAGTGACCGAAGCAAATAATAAAACGAACGTGGTGCATCTTCGGCATCGATATTGCCCAATCGAATTTTTTTTAACCAGTTCTGACCCTGGCGTACTAACAACACATTGTCTCCATTCACATCGAGTCATTTCTTTCTGGATTGAACAGCATTTTTAGCATTTCATTTCATTTAGCATAGAACAGCATTCGAATTTTAAAATTCTAACCAATAAGTTCAACTATTTCAACGAAACCAAAATCTTCCTTGAAAGAAGTATGTAGTAAATAACAGTATTTCACGGTCTAGGCAGCTGACGAACTTTTTCAGCTGGTCGAGTCTATAAGCCATATTTTGTCTCCTTTTCGGAGATGTCAATCAAAAAAGTTGCTACTGTAGACAAGAGCGACACCGAAAATCCGAAAGTATTCACAACATCCACCAACACCACGAAAATTCAAATTTTTCCAAACGCTAGGCATTAAATTTTGAGGAAAGAGCTCCTGACCTTCTCTTGTAATAGATTCAGATTCTGGAGCTTAAACCAGCGAACCATGCGCAGTGCTCACAATGAGTACTACGGGCGGCGAAGAAGTGAAATCGATTCCGATTTTTCCTGAGGAAGCATTTTTCTCATCTGTGTAAGGTCACCAACAAACAAAATTGTCGAATTAGAGGGTCAGAAAATCCGCACATGATCCATGAGAAATAAATTCATTAACAACGAGCAAGTATCGTGTGCAAAATTTGGTTTGACGCCATGATTGGTCCATTATTTTTAATAATGGGAGAGATGGATACGTCGTGACCATGAGTTACATTTAACACAGAAACATAAAAGCAGGAATTTGCATGATGTGTGTTTTGAAGCCGATAGCTTCACTGTCACGGTTCAGCAGAGATCGGGTTTCACGACAAATCATCAACCGAAATTCAAATGTTAACTTGCTACCACGATTGTGCGATTTCTTTCTTTGCGGTTTTGTTAATTCTCAGGTCTTCAACGCGTCAGATGAGAGGGAGCCAAGGCCGGTCGATAGAATCGCGTGGGATATTTGCTGCGTATTCTCAATAAACATTACGCATAACATACAAAAACCTAGAAATATTATAATAGCTTTTACATTTTCAGCTGTTTTTGGTACCATCTATATCCATTTCTGTTTGTCATCGAAAACTCAACCTTTAAAGAATCCTGTGCCATACAATGTGTTATATAACGCAACGAGGTAACGTTTTTATGTTATTCTTATTACAGTCTAATTATTTATATTTTTTTCAGAGCCAGTATATTCGATCCACCAAATCCAATCAAAAATCCATCTAATTTGCCTTTAATATTTGGCAAAACAGTGGATTTGCAGTTGCAACAAATTATTGAATACACCTTGAGAGATTTTGTATCACCATGGTTGGGGTATGAACTAGTGATTACATAAAATTGTGTATGAATATTCATTGTCAATTGATTTCCGTTTCAGATATGTTGTCACCAAGCCAAAACTTCTGCTAGATGTGCTAAGGGAAGATATATGGAATGCTATAATCAAGTTGCGAGAACGAGCAATAAAAGTGGATGCAGCAAAAATGATTGCGGTCGACATGGTGACGCGCATTACTGTTCACCTGGAGAAGATTCGCATAGCAGAGGCACGCGCGTAAGTATAATTAGTGACCATTAACGACGAAATATGCTAATATATGGAAACACACTACTCATCGCAGTCCCTTTTTCAGCGAGCATTATTATCTTTTAAGAATATGATTGACTCCATCGAATGTTGACTATCAAACATTAATTATCAATAATTTCAGATTGGAAGGTAATACGCAGCCAACGTTTGCTGTTAACTTCTATTTACACACAGAAGAAATAGAGTTGCAGTTTTTGCAACGACTTAGCGAAATTATGATAATTCTTTTACTGCCACGAGGATATTCGCTGTCTCCGCTTAAAGATTTACTTAGCGAAATCTTATCTTATAAAAGTAATGAATCGAACCTCAGGGAATTTAGCTAATCATTACTCAATTTCAGTTTTCTTTCCAATGATTAAAATGGTGACATCGCCCGATTATATCAATCAAAAAATCGTTCAAAATATCGAGAGCCGCCTGGCGACGGCCGCGATCAACAAACGCAGCTATGAATATGCAGCGAGCTTCGAAGATTTTTTGAAAATTATACAAAACTCAATGAATTTAGAAGAGCTTTTACAAATAAGAACCAGTATTATTAACGATCTTATGCATGCGACGACTATGCAAAATTTGCAACGAGCAAAAGGATTGGATCCGGACAGTGAAGAAAATTGTCTGTCACGATCAGAACTCTCGGCAGCTGTACGATTAAAACGTTACATCCAGCAATTATCTTACGCCAAATCGCAATGTGAAAAGAACCTGATGAAAATAGGATGGAACGGTCATTTCACGAATGATTTGGTAAGCTGGAAATATATTGAGAATTTTAAATAATCAATACGAGTCATCAAATCTTTCCTAACATCACAATTTTAAATTTCAGAATCTATCCATGTCAGATATACTATCAACTGTTATCGGCCGACGGTATCTAACATTATTTTTAGAACCTGTGAAAGCGAGTGCTTTAGTTGGCTTTTACTCCTCTGTTGAAGAATTGAAATACGCACCGAAATCCTCATGGCATCAATTGGGTGCTGAAATATTTTATACTTATATACGTGCACCGATGCCTGAAATAATTGTAGATAAGACTGAACGAAAAAAAATCGAGACATTCCTGCTGGGTGACACGGGAGCCGATGTTTTTTATGAGATTCAGAAGAATGTTTTAAAAACACTTGAAGAGAAATATTACCCATCGTTTTTGCTCAGTGATCAATATACTCAACTAAAAGAGGCGCTTACATCGGAAGACCTTAAAGACATATCGTTAGCTTCAATCAAGGAAAGTCAAGATGACCAATCTGCTAGCTTTGAAAATGATTGCTCACTGGACTTTTCCACAAACTCGACTTATGCTCGAAACAAACTCGAGCAGTTGCAAGAAAGGTTAGATAATAAAAATCAGGCACTGGAAGCTTTGAAATCCTCAGTTAAACCAGAATCGAAGGTGCTTTTCATACTTGAAAAGGAAGTAGATTGGTTAAAAGGCGAAAAGCGCCAAATTGAAGCCCATTTGGTGCGAACAGATGCTTGGAGTGAGCATTTAGGAAAATGGAAAGCAAGTATACAAAGCGTTGAAGTGTCAGACGACAAGGAATCTCCACAATTCATGATTTTGGTTCATGTCGACGAGGATATAAACACAACTCATTCATCTTCACTCTCCAATGGAAAATCTCAAACAGATAGTATATCAAGTGGTTGGGTTGTTCTTCGATCCTTGAATCAATTTCATGTAAGAACATATTAAAATGATGTCCGAAATATCTCGATTTTGTTTGCAATATTTTTCAGGAACTCCACCGAAAACTTAGACCACTGTGCAACGATTTGAAATCATTCGATTTACCAAATACCTTTAAGCTATTCTTTTTGAAGAATGATAAAAGTTCGATGGAAAAAGCCAAGGGGCAAATCCAGAAATATTTAAGTGTAAGTACCAAGTAGGAACAGAGTAAAAAACCGACTGATTTTTTATATAATTAATACTTTAGTATCTTTATTACTAGTTTATCCAGGGTTGCTTTTTCAACAGAATCAAAACACTATTAACTTATTGGTACAAATTTTATGAGTTCATTGTAAATACGGATTTGGTGACCTACTTGATCAATTCTCAAACTCTGAAAAAACTAATAATAAAATTAAAATTTTTATGAATAGGAAAACTGTTGAGTTTCTTCATTCTGTTTATCATGTATTTGTATTGAATCAGAATCTCTTCACAAATTAATTTGCCATTAAGACCACAAAAACTTATAGGTCCATGTAGATAACCCATGTTGTACTTATATTAAAATTTTTGTCATGCAATACTTATTTTCTACTTGCCACAACTATTTATTTTCGAACATTGTAATACTATTCACTCATTTGACTTCCAGTTTATCCTGGAAAATGACCACCTTAATCGTAGTGAAGCTGTCTATACATTTCTAAGTCCCAGTTCGGAACACCTCAAGCAAGCGACACCATCACCAAAAAAATCAAAGTTTTCATTGTCAACACTTTTCAAAAGTGATTCGGGTAAATCGGATGTCGGCAAAACAGATCCATTTTGGGGTTTGACGGGACATCGCGAAGATGACGACATATCAATGTACCTGGACGGAATGGATTCGGAGACCAATTCAAAATTAAATGCAGAAGCAGATAGTAAAGATTCAATAGCAGAACCATTGTATGCCTTAATGGGTGAAATTTTTGATATGGGTGGATTATTTAAGTGGCTTCGTAAAAGTCTAATCTCATTTGTTCAGATAACATACGGAAGAACAATAAATAGGTAAAGTTCAACTGATAGTCACTCGCATGGAATGCTTTAATATATATTTTTCTTTAAATTTTGTAAAGACAAATACGAGAATCAATAAGTTCATTGTTTGATGAATCGATGCTGCACTTTTATGCATCGACTGCACTGAAGTCATTTTGGCCAGGTGGAGTGTTAGCGTCATCCTACCCCGTGCGTTCGGATGATATGAAGGAAATGACGACGAATGCAGCTAAGGCATTATTAGTTGACAATATACCCGAGGTTCTTTGCAACCTAGTCGGAGCACAAACCGCAAAGCATGGTGCACTTAAAGTTTTTGGAGCCGTACAAAACTCAACGTACAATAAACAATTATTCTATGTAAGTAACATAATTCACTTTGCATTTACAGTTCAATATGCGTTTTATTCTTGTTCATCGCCTCAAGTTGCCTCTCGAGATATCACAATACAACGGCTAAATCAGTCCAAGGTCCATTATTTTTCCCGTTGTACATTTCTATTGTTTTTATTTCTTTTTTTCTTATCTTATTTATTCATTTCAATTCGTATATTATTCCGATATTGAATTGTTACTTATTTCGGCTATGTTAAGACGTTCGATAATTAAACTCATTTTTTTAATTTCTAAATAAAGTTATTTATTTTAATTACAAATATTTATAAATGATATATTGACCATTTTGTTGGATGACCTTTTGGCATCTTTCGGTTACTTAAAAAATTCCGAGCACGAAGAAGTCTTGGTTTTTAGAAGCGACGAACTGATCCGACTCATTTTTAACAGCCCGATCGGAACTGAAAGTTTTACCATTCAAATACTTTTAAAGGGAGAGAAACAAAGGGAAGTCAGATCATGCTAAATCAGGGCTTTAGGATGGATGTGGGTGATATCAGTTGCAAATTGAGCTCAATTAATTTTTCTCGGGTTATCAAAGAGCTGTCGGGTCTGATGTTGACTGATGGAAAATCACGCAATTGCGATTCGTAAGTTCAGGGTGCGTTTTCTTGATTTCTTCTTAGATATTCGAACCAATTGGTTTCTTGGAAGTAGCTGAAAGTAGACTACACCCTTGTAATCCCACAACACAGAAAGCATGGGCTTCTTTTGGTTTTGGTGATTGTGCGGTCCCATCTTGCTTGGTTAATTGTCGTTTTTCATCTATCTTTATGATTCTGTATAGAAATGAGTGATGTGGATTTCCTATAATGCGGAAGGAACTCAAAAATCCAGTTTGTTCATGTAACCAAGCTGTTTTAAGTGCAAGTTAGCGGTTGTATTCGATATGAAAATTTCCAGAATAAAAGCGAGCATACCAAAGCTGACACTGTCACAAAACTTTAAAAAGAGGGTCTGAAAGCATATTAATCTGTGTTAACCGTGTGTGGCAAGAAATTAAATTAAAGCGAAACATATCTGATGACCCAGCTTTAAAAGGATGGGTAAACTATTCACAAAATTCCGCGGATACTGAAGAGGAATCGAACAGTGACATCAAGTTATTTATCCCGTTAAATATAACGAGAAGCACGCAAGAGGTCTACTATGTACCGCATGGGAAAAACAGGCCTTTCTACGAGTCGCTTCAAATTTACACAATTGTTTCAAATTCAATGGCAACAGCACGAGAGATCATGTCACATGCGAATGTATAGACCAATGTCCAACATAGTTTGCAGCAGATTTTAAACTTATTTACGGCGGAAGAAGTTGAAATGTAAGCCACCACTGACGCAGGCACATATGGATGCTCGATTACAATTTGCACGAGAACGAGTTCAATGGACGAGCTTATGATGGAAAGTCCTTGTTTCTAACGAAAAATGCTTCAATTTAGAAGCATTTATGTTTTGCGGTATTATTGTACGATTTGCGGAAGCACCCTCTAATTTTAAGCAACCCACAAATGGGCGGCGGTGGAGTCATGATTTGGACAGGAATTGGATTCAATGGCAAAACGAGTGTCGTATTCGTGGTCCATCGAATGGTTATTATTAATTGTATTGCAGTAATCCACGAGCAAATGACACGTCATGATGAAATACTTTCTGGTGGAAAGTATTTTTTCCAGCAAGATGATGCGCCAGTTCACATCGCCCGAATCGTACAGCAATATTTTAGAGATCAAAATTTGCACATTCTGTGGACAACACTTTGTCCAGACTTAAGCATTATGGAAAATGTGTGGGGGAAACGGGCAGCGTCAGTTATTTACATGGGCACTATCGTCCATAACATAACTATTGTAACTTATAGTAGCTGAAAAGTGCCATTACGGAAACATGGGCGCGAATCGACCAAAACTATATAATAACTTATTACAATAGCAAAGGCGGGTTTACTTATTATTAAGTCACAAGCGTAGATTGTACATACTGTTGCTCTTATCCAGGTGCGACGCCTTTACCTTACTAAACTTTGAACACCTTGTAAAAGAAACCACTCGTTACAAAATCTTACTAACACTTCATTAAATTGTCAATCACTTCTAACGTCCTTTTTAGATCTATCACTTCATTTTCTTTACACTGTCATTCCCTTCTGAATTCGATTCAAATTTATAACTTTTATCCGAGTAAAATTAAATTTCAGTTTTTCGCCATTTAATCGACGCGCGCTGTTGTTTCGCACGTCTTAATCATTACTCCTTGTCTCCGCCTTTTGTAGCCGCTTATATACTTGTATCTAGCCAATCCGGGACCTTCTCAGACTCTCTTTAAATATCATTCTCGAGTTAACGCTCTAAATTGCATGTTCATTGTTGTTTTGCTGATCCAAACCCATCGAATCGCTTTTTTCCCCTTCAAGAATGATCCACGTATTCATTGTTGTTTTGATGGCCAATATTTGTTTTGCTATATTGGCAACTTACGTGGCGTGTTAAATAAAAATACATTATTTTCAAAATACCCTATGATTTGCATGAGGTGTCTTAGAATTTTGTTGTGTCGAGTGCAAATTTGTAGAGCATCACGTGGAAAGAAGATATTATTTGATTTTCTCAACGGGTTCCGTTTTTGTAGATCACTAAATTTAATATATTCAATGTCATAAATCATACATTTCCTCGTCTGATGCATGCTGTCTAGAATGGTTAAGTTGCAAGTTGATGCCTATTGCCTTTGCAGAAAATGCTTTGATGCATTCTTGCTATCACTTAAACACCTGGTTTTGGATTTACATCGAGAGTATTGACAAAATGTGTTCAACGTTTCAAATCAAACGTTTCAAGAAATTTAATCTTCTGCATACGAATTTCATAATATAATAATATAATTTTATCTAAATTAAACTTTTATCAAGTTAAGAAAATTTTAAATATATCCGAATACTTTCGACTTATAATTGAAAAAAACTACCTCAAGTGTCGATTGAACGTCCATTTAGTGCCCTTTAAACTGCACAGGTAGCGGAGAAGAAGCAACCTAATCCATGCCAAAAAATAACCTCTAAGCAGCTAAACGCCAATTGAAAGGAAGACCAAAGTTAACGTTAAGATGCGAAGCATGCAAGAAAAAATATGGGATATGGAGAACTAACTCATAGATCTCTTGGAAGAATCCACAAACAACGTCTTCTTTGGAAAGGACGGGGTGGTTTTGAAAGCTATGTTCTCAACTCAAAATTACTACCAACTCTGGGATATTGTGTATGTTATAAAGCATTATCAAAGAGCTGCGAGGTTGGTTTTATCATGAAAAAAAAATCATGCCATTGCGATGGGCCAGTTCAAGGCGCTTTTTCTTGAATTCTCCGTTCAATTTCGATAGTTGGCAAGGCATTCGAATTAATAGTTTGGTTTCTTGGAAGTATCTTAATATAGATTCAGCAAAGAGTCTGATTAATAAAGTGAATATCATACAATTCGTGAGAAACTCAAAAATCCAGTTTGTTCACGTAACCAAGCTGCTGTAAATTCAAGCATGTAAGTTGTATTCGATATGCCGAGCTTCTCTTCTATCGCTTTACCACGGAACAGTTGACCTTCCAGACAACGATGCTGCGTAACTCTTTACCAGTGTTTTTCTCATACGCTTAAGGCAAAAGGATGCACAAACGCAGCGTGCTGTGTGCAAATCTAAATATTTGATGCCGGAAGTTTTGGGTCGCAATCCAGAAAGTAAAAATCACAAGGCAGAGTATGATCCGGGTTCCCTAGATCGAACGCAGTGAAACCACACAGCGCTCTCTTGACCTGGATGCGAGAGAGAAAGGAGTCAGTCTGATTTTTATCGGTGAATAGCATCAACCTCAAGGCCGCTGGAAGTAGATTTAAAATTGAAATATTAACAAATCAGAGTGGGTTTTATTTGGTTTGTTTTTTATTTCTACGATACAAAAGTAATTGTATTTATTGTATAATTGTTCAAATATTGTTTAAAAAATTCCTGGACCATAAATTATTATAAATTTCAAATACAGATCTGTTTTTAATTATCTGCTACACAATTAAATTCAATTATCAGCTCAACTTAAATTTGACAATTTGACAAGCTATTTGCTTCACTTTCTCTTTGCAGGATCTTTTAGAAATAACAATGCTCGAGATATTCCCGGAAATTCGACAGCTTAAACCAACAATTAGTAAAAGTACGAATCCTCCTACCAAATAGATATAAATATCTAAATTTAGCCGCTATAAAATGTATGTAGGTCTCTGAAATTCGCATGTATAGCCGCAAAATAGTGGTTAAAAGCTCTGTCATTGATTATTTAATGTTTAATGTTTGTATACATAATTACGAATAAAATCATGTACATTACATTATTACAATACATATTTCTTTGTCCGTATATATAATTATGTACATGATTTATTATAAATATGTGTACACATTTTTTAATTTATGAATATATTAATATGAAAAAAAATAAACAAATAATCTGTGCATAAAACGTATCTCAGTAAGGTATACTATAAGTTGTAAGATCTTTTTTATTTTGTTGATAATTTTATTCGTGTATAAAACCTTTTTATATATTTGTTGTCTCAATTTTTTTGTTTAAACTTAATTGAATCTCATTGATGGTTAATTTACCTAATTGTAGTTTGTTTGTGCGTTTGTTTAATAATGTTTGATGTAAATTTTCTGTTATTTATGTAAATTAATTCAATTCAAAATCTGTAACCTATAAACTTTATTTTTAATTCTGATTCTCATTTAATTTTAAATGGATATCTCGGTAGAATCATTCCATGAAGTAATATAGATAAAGTTGTAAATGTAAGCTACCTATAGAAAGGCGTTACCAAAAAGACCAATATTACACAATGTTTTTAAAATTTTTACAAAAGACATTTTTGTTATTTTTCCAAATGAATAATGCAAGATATTTATTTTTATTTTTGATAATATTCTATATAACACTGATGAACGTAAAGTGTGATTTGGTAAAATTTATTGTAAATGATTATGTATTTGTGTTTATACTTATACTCTATATGATATCTAGTCAAAATCAACTCAAACCAACAATATAAATATAAACAGTATAATGTTGAAGCATTATATGTATTTAACGTTCGTAAATTAAGGCCGTTGATGGAATTTAGTAGAAATATAACAGTGATAAATGTAAATAAAGATGTTACATGTCATAATAAAGTATGTAAATTATTATTCCGCTTATTTCTTTGTGAAAAAAAAAACTTATATTTTTAATAGTGATTCATAATTTAGCAACCAAATTTTGATATATTAAAAAGAAATGTGGGTACTACAAGACGTTTGTTCTGATAAATTTCCTTTACAATCCGATTCCGATGTTGCTGCAGATCTAACTGGAGTTTGGTTTCACCACATGTGTTCCTCGAATCGTCACTTCCTCCTCTAATCCATACATTGTTCTATTCTGCTTCAATCCCAAATAATTTGTATTGCAAGAAATTATTTTCAACATAATTTAGTGTCCAGTCTATTCCTGTCCGTGTCGAAACTCTTCATGACGAAGCATGACCACTTTTCACACACACGGAATTGGAGAAACGAGTTCTTCCTATGAAGGTAAGGATGATAGGCCAATTGTCTAAAGGTCCGAATTTGTCATAGGCCCATTCAATTGTTTTAAGCGATCCTCAAATTGCTCGATGCATTCAATATGTTTTGGTGTATAGAGATTTCATTGGAGCGTTGGAAAATAGAGTGCTTGTCAGCAAGGAAAGGGTTCACCAGAATCTGTCGGTATACCGGCCGTCATTAAAATAACTAAACACGAAAATGATGTAGAACTCAGGGGAAAAATCACCGATGCCATATGATACGATTGTAGAAATTGAATCGATTGTAGGAATGGTGATACCAATGGGCAGAATCTATAAAATCAGTACGCTCAGGATCAAGTAAGTAGTTATAGACTCACAACTGAAATTCTCCGTGCAAATCATTCAAATGCTCTCTGTCGACTTATGACCAACATAAAGTGACCAAGCTCAACTTGTAGTTAAGAAATTTGGGACGATGGACTCTACCAAGGATTGCATAAAATACGGCTAGCATTTTTCCAGAATTTTACGTTGTATACTTCGCAGTGTTTTTTCCAATCACATGTATGATTTTTAAGCCTCGGTTTTGAATAAACTTAATCTAATCGCGTAATTTTTGCTCGGAGGCATTTAAGCAAGGTTGTCCGCTGTCCAAGCTGGTTGATGTTCCCCTAAAAATAATTACAGAAAAAAGATGATAAATACATTTTGAATGTGTGAGGGACCTAATAACGGCTCATCTCAAACAAAAGATTTTCTTGGTTGGTTATTGATAGGATGGTATAATTTATTGTGTTGACTTTTTTATTTATTTGAATTCGTTAAACTTTACCACAGTTTCGTTACGATGAATTAATATATTTGGCTTTGCCAAAACGAAGACGACACAGAGCTGTCTGTGTATATAAATAATAAAAAAATAGAAAATAGCGTCTACGTAAGTTTCTATCGTCCACTTTGTGTTTGCAACAAGTTTACTGTGAGTTAAGAGCACTTAAAGAGCAGCGGTGTAAAACCGTCAACTCCAAACGACGCACGCTCGAGGCTCTCGGTAGATGCGCCCCGGACAATAGTAGAAATTGGGACGACGATGCTGGTTGACGACCGGTGTGGTTGCTTCAAAGTCGGAAGCTTCTCCTGAGAAGGAGCTAGTAGCCACCAGCTACTATTATCAACAGAATTGAGAAGAATGGGTTAACGTAAAGTATCAGTGGTTCAAAAAATTATGAGAAACACCGCGAATGTGGCAAATTGTTAATAAAGACATGAAAAAGGTCATTGATCAGCACGAGGACCTTCTGGATAGATGGATGAAGGCAGAAACAAGCTGACGGAGCCCAACAAATTCGCAGCCAACGACGTAAAAAAGTGTTCCTGACACAAAAGACAAAAGGTCGGCTTGTATCCAGTCTATAGCCAGATTAGTGGAAGTGAGCGAAATAAACCAAGCCTATAGCACTCGGCAAAGAGGTGAAAAATGAAGCCAGGAGAACGCCCATTTAGTGTGCTTCAAATGGCAAAGGCAGCGGGGAAGAAGCATGCAAATCCATGCCAAAATCTTTAAGCAGCTAAACTGAAGAGAAAATCGATGCCCTTTTCATGACACCATTTGATAGAAAGACGAACTTTAACATTCACAAAAAATTAAAAACGAGAGATGTGGAGCCTGCAAGACATGACCAGAGTTTGGGAAGTTGAGGAGTTGGGGAGTAAGCAACCTTCTCGTGTAGATCTTGAAAGAATCCGCAAACCAGGTCTTTTTTGCAATATCAGTAAGAACGATGTGACGTTGGAAGCTATGGTCACAAATCTCAAATCAGTGTCTTATCTGGGCTTGTATCAAATCGAGTGTGATACAAGCCACCGAAACAGTTGACTTTTCATGGGACATGGATTGTGATTCAAACCATCGAAGCACTCTTTTCCAAAAAGTGCACTGTAGAATTCACCGAACGAAGGTCTTCACTTGTTGGTATAGATGTCTAGCTTTCGGGTTCATCTCCTTGAACCGCAAAGAGCCAGATCGAAAAAAAATGGCCCACAAGTGTTTCTTTCCCAGCCTTAAGGAAGAAGAGTCCACAAATGCAGCGTGCTGTATCTTGGGCAAATCCAAATATCTGAAGCTGTAAGGTTTGGGTCGTGATCCAAGAAGTAAAAGAGGTCTAGTGTCGAACTAGCGCTACGTGAAGCATAAAGCAAGCTTTGATTCAAGTCTCCTAGATCAGTTGCGGTGAAGCCACACAAAGCTCTCTTCATCTGGATGCGATGGAGGAAGGAGTCAGCCTGCTATTCATGGCTGGATAAAATCGCAGCAGGGAGTAGTAAGAGTGGTACTGTTACCGATTTCGCACCAACGTCATTTGGGGAAAGAAAATATTCATAGTCATAAGTAAAAGTTTGTCAACGATTATTGTTACTTTGGGTACCGAAGAAATAGTAGTTTTCAAAATAAAAAGTAAAACAAATCAGTATGGGAAAGGCTGCTGATAAAGAGATTTTAAACATACGAGCAGTCCTAACATCCTCCGTCTGTCTAGATTTTGTTATTAATAATAAAGTATTATTCTTCTTGATGACACCATGCCTTTATACAATATTCATTTCCATCGCAACTCTCCGAGTAAGTTCGGTTCAGTAAAGAGAGGCTCTTGGTTGAAATTATTCCCTAAATTTCCCAAAAATGTATTCATATTGGCAGAATTTCATCACTACTTGGATAAAAGTACTCATAGCTAGGATAAATGAAAAGCCAAAAATCTCGTGACCTTAAGTATGGTAACTAGCATAAAAGCTTATACCTCTATGTTTAATCTCTTCCTATTGTACGTAATGAATTGATAATTCGAATTGCTTTATTTCTTCATGTTCTTATTGGTTCTTTGACTCGGAAAAAATCTGATAAATTATCTGATAAAATTTGAAACTCAATAATTTGGTATTGAATAATGATTCTCACTGAAGAAAATGCTCTTTAATTGATAAAAGATGGGCAACTATGAAGCTTCACCTTTTATATTGAGGTAAGATTAATCGTGAACAAGAAAAATAGCCAGATTGCACTTTTTTAAAACATTCTGCTAACATAACGCTTGATAAAATAAGAAAATATTGTTACAATTACATTTCTTATGTTTGTGAGGTGAAAGCTATTTACGCCCTGAGTGTCGGACTACCGGTGACAACCGGACTACCGACTAAATATTTCCCCTGTCTAACCGAGAACTTAGCTTGGAGCTGTTTGCCACATTTTTCCACACTAGGCCTTATTAATCATCTGCCTTCTGACTAAAGGAAATCCCTCTTTCAGCACGGATGGATGAGAAAGAAGAGGATTACCGTCAGAGAGATCCCCCTTCCATCTGCGCCGCCAAGCGATCCGTCCGTTTCGTCCATTCCGAAGAATGATCTGACTACTATTTGCTCGGTACGTGAACTGGCTTAGGAAGCTGTAATCCAAGTGTCACGTGTTTTCCGATAAGTAGTAAATAGAATCTCTGTGCTCTTTGAATGTCTTCTGGCTTAGGAAACACTAATCCAGGACTTTATGGGAGCCTTTTCCTTCTGATCTTCCAAATATGACTAACGGAGTGAACCGCTCGCTGTCTAATTGGACAAATGATTTCTTTATATACTAACTAAGGAATTCTCCCTGTGTGGGATTCAGTGTCACTCATAAAAACATAAAATTTCCACATTTTTATTTATTCTATGTTAGTTCCATTTTACCAAAACTAATCAATGTTGTAAACAAACCCATCGTTTAATTCAAATTACCAATGCATTTAAACACTGAATGCATTGCCTATGCTAAAACAATAAATGTATCCTTTAACCCTAATACATTGCCCACACAATGAGGAATCACACCTTATCCCAAATAAACATCTAGATACATCTTTTATAAATATCTATATTAAACTGATAATTAAAAAAACGTTTTTTATTCTGCTGTAAAAAGCCAGTATTCAGGTATCGTTACATAATTTTGCTCTTCTTCTTCTGCTTTGCGCTCGTACCACTGGAATACGCGAATAATGACTCTCGTTTCATAAAGTTCAATATGATATATTTAAATCTCGACTTATTCATAGCAGACTTCATGTCATTAACAAATTCACTAACTTAACATTTTTTTAATAACTCAGTTCATCAGCTCAATTAAACAGTTTGTCTTCGTACGATTCGTTTGGTGAAATCCGACTGCAAAGTATTCAGCATGCGAGTCACTATTCTTATTACTTATTGTACTTTTGGAACCATTACAAACTATAAAAAAATTTACTTAGTAATCTAAGACGTATTTTTTTGATTTTCGAAAATAACAATGTTTTTTTTTAATTTCAAAGTTACATTTTTTTAGAGATGAAACGGATAGCAGTTTGGCCGGATACCGGATATTCGGCCAACCACGTGGCCGAATAGCCGAATATCCGGTGGGACTTAGCCGTATGGTGTAGCGCACACACACACTTGAGTAGGCGGCGCGCGAACGATTGAGTGGACTCAGTTCGATTCGGGTCTTTTCGTTGATGAGCGAAGTTAGAAATTGTTTCATTTGTTGTCTTATTGTGTTGATTGCAGTGCAGACACGTGCGTGATCGTTTTAGGTTATCATTTTATTTGTGCTCTTGTTATTTGAAGTAGGTATATAATAATTCTAAAAGATTTAGCGACGAGCAATGGCATCGGTGAAGAGAAAATCGCCTTTATGGGAATACTTTGAAATAAACAGTGAAAATAATAAGTTAGCTGTTTGTTTATTATGCAATGTAAACATTTCTCGTGGCGGCGAAGGGAAAAAAGCAGGTATGTATCTAATAATAATCTAATTGCAATTCTTTATTTATCGCATTAAGTAATATTAAAATGTAGATACAATGCCGTAAACATTGCGCAGATGATATATAATCTAAATGAAAGTTTAATAATTAATAGTTTTATTGAATGCAGTTAGAGCAAAATTTTTGATATTAAGCAATAATTTCAGGAATAGTATATGACAAATGACAAATAAATCGATGCTTTTGGGCATTTGGGCTTTTGAGCATCGCTTTTGGTGAGATTTATAGTAGTCTTTTTATGGTATACCTACTTATTTTACCTTTATTTATTTATACCTAATGAAGTATTCACATTTTTTTCTAGGTACATCTGCCATGAAAAATCATTTAAAATCAAAACATCCAGATAAATTTCGTGCAGTGAATAAAGATAAGGCCGCTGTTGAGCCTAGTACAATTCCTGTAGCCATTGCGGGGACAAGTTCTTCTTCAGTATCAAAAAAGCAATTGACTATGAGAGAATCTTACGAAAGGAAATTGCTCTGGGATATAAATGATACTAAAGCCAGAAAGTACCATTATTTAGTTGCCGAAATGATTGCACTCGACAACGAGCCATTGTCGATAGTGGAAAGAACCGGAATTACCAGACTCTTAGAACAAGCTTTACCCCGCTATAAATTACCAAGCCGGACTTATATTACCCAAAAAATCGTTCCTGATATATATGACAGAATTTACGAGAAAATCAAACGTAACATTTCGAGTGCCTTCGCTATTTCAGTGACATCTGACATATAGACTTGCTTACACAATAATGCTAGCTTTCTGAGCTTCACAGCTCATTGGATATCATCTGAATTTAAACTAGAACACGGGGTTCTGGCAATGAAGCCATTCTCAGGTTCACACACAGGAGAAAATATAGCAATGGAACTTAACATTGTCGCAAACCGCTGGGATATTGAGCACACTAAAATACATTTATTCATTCATGATAGTGGTGCTAATATGGTGAAGGGTGTTCGTTTGGCCAAGTACGATTCTGCTAGATGTTTTATACATACGCTTCAAAGAGCTATAAACCAGTCACTCAAAGTCCAGACTGAAGTGACAGCAATGATTGCTGCTGGAAGGCGACTTGTGACGCACTTCAATCACTCAGGTTTAGCTCAAGAAAAACTGCTGACAATTCAAAAAGAGCTAAGTTTACCCGAGCATCAGTTAGTGCAAGATATTAGCACTAGGTGGAATTCCACTTATTACATGATTGAACGTTTGTTTGAACAAAAGCGGGCCATATCATTGTATGTTGCTGATCACGATACACTCATAAATTTGACAGCTCAACAGTGGAGTTTGATGGAGCAGTGTATCAATTTATTAAAGCCCTTCGAAGAAATTACTAAAATAACAAGTTCTGGACTATCCTGCGTGTCGGAAGTTATACCACACGTTACTGCTTTAAAAAAATACTTGGATAAAGCTGAAACTGAGCAAAGAACTCTTGATTTGTCACATATGCTAGCCTCGTTAAAAGCTGAATTAGAAACTCGTTTTAACTCCATAAGTCAGGACTCAAACTACTTGATTGCAACTTACCTAGACCCGAGATTCAAAACAAATTACTTGGGGGTGATTGATGCTGCCAGAGCTCGCCAGGAGATCTTATTGGAATATTTGAAAATGTCTTGTGAAGAGTCCTCAAGTAGCAGTTCATCTTCAACACCGGCTAAAAAGAGTAGAGGAGAGGAGGCGGAGTCAGCTGTATCTCGCAAAGCTCATGACACGTTTTGGGATTGCTTTGATGAGGTAGCAAATGAAAACAATACTGACCAGGTTCAACGTGAAGAAAGAAACGCGATAACCTGTGAGCTGGATTTTTATCTCAAGTCAGTGCGAATTGATCGCAATCGTGACCCTTATTCTTGGTGGGCAGCGAATGCCAAACAATACCCAAATTTAACAAAGTTTGCGAAAATCTATCTTTCAGCACCTTGCAGCAGTGTGTACAGCGAAAGACTGTTTTCTGAAGCTGGTCTCGTTTATGAAGAGAAGCGAAACCGCTTGCTACCTCTCAATGCAGAGAAATTAGTATTTATTCACCATAATTTGCCCTTAGTGCATTATGAGTACTAATTAAGAAATTCATTTTCTTAGACTCATTTACTATCGTGTGATTAAATTTTACTACTAAAACTAATTATATTTCTTAAGGGATACAAAGACTAACTGAATAAAGCAAATAATTACATAAAAATATATTTTTTTATTCAGATTTTTTTTTAACTCGGCGGGATGCCTATCTGGCCGAATAGTAGTTAGCTATCCGGTATGCGGCCGGATAGTATTAACATCGCCGGATAGGCCGGATTCCGGATAGTTACCGGATATCCGTTTCATCTCTACATTTTTTACTCATACAACCAAACAAACCAACACAAATTCAGCAAACGTTAATGAGCCGGGGCTAGGCCGATCGATGTAAATAAATTAATTAAGTATGCTCTCGCAGATACCCTGCCCCAGCTAAAGAAAATCCTGGATTGAAAACAGAATTAATAAAAAAATCCAATAATCGTTACATTTTCCATTGCATTTTAACGGAAAACAATGAAATTACTATTTGAAAGCGAAGACGCAATCCACTTTCAAGTTAATAACATCTGCAAGCTGACAATATTTCACGTTACTATTTGGCGGGAAAAAACATTGACTAAATTATTTGACAGCCAGATGCCATCTGTTTGAATGTTGCTAATAAATGTCAATCGGTGCTTTGCCGGTGGTACTCCGGCTAAGTGAATTAACGATATTTCTAGCGTTCTACGAATAGCGTAGCAAATCTGTTTGTTATTATATTATATTGCAAATCTGGATGACATTAGCGAAGCAATGATCGCCGCCATAGATGCTCGGGTTAGTTCAATATTTACTTAATTTTGTTGCATAGGTTATAAGTTTGCTTCAGCAATAATGAACCGACTGGATACTTTTTTTCACCCTAATTTAGTTAAGTTATAATTAATGAATTCATGCAGAAACTAACTTAATTGAATTTGTCTAAATAAAAAAGGGGTAACGATTCCATATGGAAAAATGAGGAATGTTATGGAATTTAAACAGTAGCTATTCATGATAGATATGATGTTAAGGAAGACCCTAGTTATCAATACTGTAATAAAATTGTTAGTCAAACATCAATTATAAACATCGAAAATTTTTGAGAGACTGTAACACATTTAAAATGAATCCATGATGAGGGCACGAACAACAACCAACCTCAGAGCACTGAGATCGAAGAACGCTGGATAATGTGCAAGGCACCGTAGTCAGGACTACCTACTAGACAGTAGGAAGAGGAAAAAAAAGTTTTATAATAAGTTTTAGACCTGAGAAATTAAAGGACTGACATGAATTTCCAAATTTTCCACAACAAATTCATTCCTACAGACCAAACAGAGAGTGAAGAGCGCTTTATTACTATTCCTTTTTGCCAAACTAAATTTCAGCTGATTTTTTTACTAGCTAACCAATCCAATCATTTGATTGAAATAATTATTCTGGACCCGTAATATATGATATATGTGGTGTGGTGGAAATTTTTAAATACCTATGAACTAACCTACAGGAATAGTTCCAACGGAAACTTGTGGAATGGAGGAGATGTGCTTCATGTGCTGTGATTCATGTGCAGATAATGAAGTGGCTCTAAACAATGCAAGAATGAGAACTACAATAAATGTCTCAAGCTTTGATGGAAACTCAAAGCCAAAGTGCCAAGTTTAGAGTGCCAAAGTGCACTCTAAACACTCTAAACTCTAAACACTCTGAACACAGAGTGCACTCTAAATTAATATTTAATAGACATTTCAGAAGCCTTTCTATCTATTCTTATGTGTGGTGTTAATCAGCAAGATCAGATAATCAGAAAACCTTGGTTCCACTACATACACTTAGACAGCAAACTCACTAAGCAAATAAACAGGATACTGACAAACAGAACGTACAACGACACAAGACTGAAGAAAGCGAACATAACTACATTCGACCATTGCACTTGGTGCAATAGTCGTGACGAACTAGATCATTAAGTCTTCAAATGCTCGTAGTTTGATAATTTAAGAAATAAATTTTCACTGTTTAAAGAAGTATCCTCAATAGACAAGATTTTCAATTCTAATAAAAAAATTATATCTGGTGGCTGGGCAAATTCCTGGAGGAAGCCAAGGCAGAGCTGTGAGCGTCCTTTACTCAATTTCCACCAAGTGCATAATAACCACAACTTCCTCAAATGGGTAAACCCATTAACGAACCGAACAATATTTACTAACAAACTAACGAGGTCACAAAGCAAATATAATCGCATCACAGTGACCCCATAGGGGCACACAGAAAAGCACCCTAAGCGCACTGAGATCGAAAACGCTGGCTAATGTGTGCAGCACCATAGCAAATACCACCTACTAGTCTGTAGGAAGAGGAAAAAAAATTATCAGACTTACCCCATGAAAAATTTCCCAATAAATAGAAAATTATGCCTTATTGGTGTCTCGAACATCAGTTGTGTACAAGAAATTAGAAGTTTTCTTCACTCGGGGTTAATACGGGCAAAGCTGTGGAGAATGCTAACCGTGGATTGATAGAATTAAAGGCACTTATTTTGGGTAATTTTCATTGATGAGATAAAAATTTGTGATGTCCAACAAATAGACACTTTTGTCTGAAGTAACTTTAATAAATTTACTCCAAATCAAATCAATTATCGATGTTCACATCTGAACAAAATGATCGATAGATGCATGAATTTTGGCAGAAAGTTGTTTTATAAACAAATATACTCATTTTGATTAAAATCATGCTTAAAATCGTTTGTATTTTAATTAAAATAACATAATTCTATAAACAGAAATTTATCATAGTGTTTTTAATTTCTGTAATCACAATATGTCCTGTTTACCTGAATAAAATAATAGATAAATTCGAAGGAAGGGACCAAAATGTGAAAACATCTTATACATTTACCTGAATGCCTCCGTTATTTTGAAACACTTTTGTCCTTATTTTTGGCATATCTGAGATTAACTTCCGACACCTTTCCACAATACCTCGACGTTGGCATGCATTTTCTGTCAAATCGTGTGCTTTAGTACTCCCCAAATGTTCTAGATTGGATTCAGATCGGCAGATTGACGGCAATCCGGGAACGTTACTTTTGTTGTCATCAAACCATATGTAAATCGACTTTGAGATATGATTTATGACATTATTTTGCAGAAATGGCTACTTCCAATCCTTATTTTCTTCATTAATCGGCATAATAATAATTTCGGGAATATCCCTATACCTGTAAGCATTCATGGTATGTTGTATTCGGTATATTAGCCCGACTTTTTGCCAAGAAAAACTTACAATACAGTTTTTTTTTGGTGTGAAGAGAACATAGAAATCTTTGCCTTTCGAGTGGTGAATATTTCAAGCAGGGGCATTAACAAATAAATTTATTTTGGTTTCATAGCTAAACATAGTGTTATGCCACTCTTCTCCCCTTCAGGGCCTTGGTCGCAAGTTTTTCAATTGAAACAGTCGCACTCTTCTAGCGATACACCCAGGTACATCAGCATCTACAACCCGCCAAAATGTTCACTGTTAAACAAGAATCGATCAAGGCGACTTCAACGGATGGTTTGTGACTAACATGATAAACCGATAGACAGTCATGGATGTAGTTTTTCGCGGTGTACCTCAAGTTTCCATCACTGCTTTAGTGTTAAAGCATTTTGAACAAAACGTGAACGATTCATCACATTGGCAATGCTTTGCAAAGTCGCCTAATCGCCGTTTCAAAGCATCAGCACCACTCTTCTCTCTTGAGCCGTACAGTGAACATTGCCGCACATCCAGACAAAATCACTTTTAATTTTTATAATTATGAAAATATCACCAAAAACGCCCACTTCCCATTCCTTAAATTCATTGTATTGTCCACTAAAATATTCAACCTCTGAACAGGAAATGAAAATACCAAGCACAACTGAAAAGTGTCACCAAGATGTCTTCTTTTCGTTAGGACTTGAAATAACTGATAGGGTTGCGATTTAAAAAAAAAGCAGCTTGCGAAGATGTGTGTATTCATATATACGATCCAAATTTTCCGATAACACGCTGTCGGACTCAACTTAAATGGTTTATGTCGAAACCAAACACGTGAAATGAAAAAACATAAAGCATAAAATGGGGCATTTTAAACTGTTTAGGCAGCCACAATAATGCGAAATGCCTTCAGTACAAAAACAATCACAGCGCCAACGATAAACAACGTTAAGTTTGTATTCATTGCAATCAAGAAGTAGACTGAGTTTCTTTCTTAATGTATCATATAAGGAAGTCAGGCTACCTCAACAAATATTCTGCAAAAACAGAAAGGCGTGTCAACAATTAGAGTCACAGTGAACATTAATTTTAATAGTCTCAAGGTTACATTAAAATCACATTAATAACGTCAAATCTCATTTAAGTCACGTTAATAATGTCAGGAGGACAGTCTTGAACCACAGAAATGCTTGAGAAGCATCTATTCACTCCAGTCTATAATGAGATTTTTATTTGGTTGTAGCCTTTATTGGTAAAAATATATATGATCATATATATTTTGGGAGCAAGGTGATTTCTCCCGTAATCTCTGTTGCTTATTATAAAATCGATATTATAATTTTTGTCTTCCACCAGATCCCCCACATGAAATGTCACAAATCTCACCATTCAACTCCGTTTCCTAGATAGCAACCACATTAAGACTGTTTTCTTTGTTGAGCAATTCGACAGACCAGGATCAAATTGCATATTCCTGCAATTCTGATATGCTTGTTTAAGTTGGTCGAATCATATGGTGGGCACCATTATAAACAATAAACAGCTTTTTTGATTGACTAAACAAAATTAGCTCCAATTAAGGAAAATTTATATAAGCCATCATTCAGATTCCGGTTTTTCTTTCTATCGGGTCGCGTACTATTGAAGTCCCTACCAGCGATAGCTAGAAAGTTTGTCTTGCAACTCGTAAAATAGGTTCGTTCGAGAATTCCCGAATAACACATTATCCACATTTTGATCCCAGTTCTTTGGACTTTTACTGAGTGTCTCCCTACATTGGACGTTGACTTATCTCGTGCAGGACTTGTATCCAGATATTTTGAAAATGCTCTCTCGAAATGTCAGACCAGAAATGCGTGTAATCTTTCAATCACCGATAAGGTGTTTCAATTTCAGCTTATAACTAGTTAATACACTACTTATAACTATTTGATAATTAGTTAAATATTTGTCATTAGATACCACTGAAAAACATTTCCAATCTAAAGAAAATCGCAAGCAAGCTAATAAAAAGGCATAATTTGTTTGATGTTTAATAACCACGATCATAGTTACTGATGGCTTTCAAAAAGAGTTACCTGAACTTACCATAAGGGTCGATGATATTGTAATTCCAGGTGTGCGTCAGCAATTCACTAGTCTAGTTATGAATTCCGACGCATATTTAGTTTTGAATTGAAAAGGGTTTTTGCGTCCAGTTGGATTTTTTGTGATGTTAGAACACAATGTGTGCCGTTAACCCGTTGATATTCGCAGCAAAAACATAACCATCTACGCTTTTCACTACGAGTATGTTAAACAAAGAATCAATCTCTTCCTTCAATTTGAGGTTATTATTTCCAGTTGCATAAGCTGAAGTAAGAAACACATTATCACCACTTTGCAATGCCATTCACATAATGGACACCTCAAGACATACAAGGTTTTTGAATTCAGTGACAGTGTCATTGGTTTCAAAAATAATTTATTTGTACGTATCAGGAAAACTATTGGACCAATCACCGTTGCTACGTAACAAATAATATATCAGATTAAGCTGCACAATGCTACAAATAAGCTTTAATAGATATTATCCTACGTTCCTCGCCATGTGATTGAAAGATCTCGCTGAAAATATATGGTAGAAAAATGCAATAAGGAACTTTCATAGGACTTCAAGTTCGAGAAAGTGCAAGTGGAATTGTGTTCTCAGATTCCTTTTATTATGTTTAACTTTCCCCTAAACTTAGAAGAATGTGAATAAATATCAATTCAAAACTATGTTTATATTTCTATTTTATAAAATCATTTTCATAATTAATCATGAATATAGTTTACAATTTTTGATTGATTCTATCGAGGATTGGGTATTCAACTCTTTTCGGTCTTATATGTAGATTAGGTACATTATTGTACTTGAAGATCTTAATGAGCAAAATAATTGATCTTAACTATAGGAATTTATTCCTCGAGGGCGTCCGGCGGTTGAAGAACATCCTGGGCCCCCAAACAAGAAAGAGAAACCGAAAATACCGAGCGATCAAATATTGTTACATCGTCTGCAAAATGTAAATATATCGTCCGAAGAAGATTATAGTGAATTTTGGACAGTGCGTGAAATTTATGCAACCGATAAAGAAGCATCTGTAGGTGAACAGGAAACAGAAAGTCGCCCAGCCAGTCCAAATTATTTAGTAGATTCCGATATTAATACTGAAGAAGAGCTTTATTTTAAAGGCTATACTGCTGCTTGGATGAAAGGTATTGATAAAAATATATAATTTAATAGAAATTTTCAAGAAAATGAAAAATATTCAAGAGGGCTATAAATTTTTTAGGAATTCAAATTGATGATGATCCGTTACCAAGAACTTTGCTGACATGCGAAACGCCAATCAAATTTGCGTTCTTTTGTGATGATGACTTTATAGATCCACCAAATTTGACTTTTAAAAAACGAACTAAAATAGAAAATTCTGAAGAAGAAATAGTTGAAGATGAAAAAATTACGTACATTGGATTAATAGGTAAAATTGTATGAAACATTTCCAACATTACCATTACACATTACCCATTATTCTAGACGCTACCAGTCTTCGAATCTATTGTAGCAATGGAGAAACATACCTCGCAAATATGGAGTTCCAAGTTTCAAATGTTTGGCAAACAAAATTTGGACTAATTCTTGAAAAGGAGCCTTCGAATACTATGATCAATTTTCAATCAATATCAATGCCAAGATTTTTTTCACTTGCACATCCACTCGATGAAATATGCCCACTTTTAATAAAATCTCATGTAGGAATTGTTAGCTATATCACTGAAGCCGATTATCGTGTAATCTACTCAACGCATGAGAGCGATTTAGTTTTAATGTTTGATAGCAAAGTTGGTAAACATTTCGTAGCAAAATTGAGAAAAGCAAGTGAGGATGAAATACATGCGGTCAGCGGTACGAATATTAAATAGTATATATCAAGGCACTGAACATTACCAAATCATAAATTTTTACAGCATTAAATGATAACAACTTGAGCGGCTTAGGCGTATCCAATCGTGGAGGCATGCATAGTACATCGCAAAGTTCAATGAAACATTCAGGATTCATGAAAAACACATCCTCTGTAATGGGCAAATCAATCCCGGTTAACGTTACGCATAGCTCGCACGCAATAAAATTTCCGGCGAATACCACTATGAACGCACCCCCAACAAGTAGGTAAGTCTGAAGTCTCGTCACAAAGTTATGGTGTGGAATTAATTAGAAAAAATACATAATTTGAGTCTGAATTTTGCCGAAAAGAAAAAATAGGTATTATCGTGAGATTTGTGTTGAAAGTATCCGGCCTAACCTCCGTGTCACCAAGTTTAAGCGACGTATGCATCGCCATTGTGACGTTAAACCACTTCTCAAACTTTGGCCTTCGATACATTATGCCTCCAATAGCCTGGAGCTATCGACCACGTCATCCAAATGAAAAAAAATTCAGGAGCCTCGTTTGCCTTATACCAATCAAAAAGGTAACTAACCCATTGGCTTTCGCAGTTTTCTACGGCATTTACTAACTCGAACCTAATGTACACTTATTTACTTCATAAAAAACTCTCAAAAGTTTGCCGGCCACTGTACGGTCGCGACTTACAGCCTGCATCTTTGGTTACCCAACGTTGAGAAACGCGTTCAAAACGTACTGTTTGATGACGCAGCGACAATTTAAGCGATTGCTTTGCGCGAACTAAAAGTCGTTCTAAAAATTGGCTTATTGATTGAAGTCATGGAAAAAGGTATAAGCAGGAGATTCCCGTAGAATATGAAATGACTTGAGCCTGCACGGATACTTTTTATATACACCTGACATCTGAATTAATATTTTACACATGTTTTATTTATATTCAAACGTTCGTCGTATGATCAATTTCATTGATATGAAATCAATGAACTGGATGTAATAATTTTACTTGATCCTTTATACACAGTTTATTCAATAAAAATACTTCACTTTTTTGGAATAATGACCGGCCGACATAATTCGAATTATTAAAAGTGTTAATTTTGCGTCAAAATAATTCCATTACTAACATTTTTCCCATATGTGAAATTTTTAAACATTAACTGTATAAAATTTAAAAAATGCTCCACGTAAACTTGCATAAGAGTATGCGCAGTATCGCTCAAAAGTTTCTAATTAACCGACAAACAGTCCTCTCAAATTTTAAGAAGGCTGAATTAAGTTAAAACTCTGGTTGATGCACACGTGCTGTTAAACAGAACGTTTAAGACGCAATTTTCATTCCCAAACAAATCTATTCCATCATTTTTTCAGATCATTGCAACGACAGGATCAACAAAGTATTATCCGTTTTGCTGGTGCCGTCTGCCCGAACGCTCTTTACTATAAACAATTTGACCGTTTTTTCCTTCCGCCTAACGGCTAACGGCCTAACGTAAAATGCTGGCTAATGTGCACATTAGCCAGCATTTTACGGCTCAGTGCTCTGAAGCTGGAATTGCGTGGGTCTCCGTCTGGACTTTGATTTGGTTTAAATGTACTTTGGAGAGTTTAATTTTTTCTTTGAACTATAAATGTTTAGCCAATTGTAAGGACTACCTTGTGGGATATACTGTGTTGGGTAGAAAGTAAAAATAGTGGGGGTTACGGACTTGCCTTGGTTTCCTCAAGTTATTATAGTTGCCAGATATTGTAATTTGTTAGTTTGTTGGAACTGAAAATTGTTGATACCTTGGAAGGATAATACTTGAAACAGTGTAAATGTTGTCCTTAAACTCTCAAAGCTAGATCAAAGCTCTCAAAGCTCATCTGAAAATCTTATTCCAAGATTTTCACGGCTATTCTATCAACTGCATTGGTCGGATTAGGTCATATTTGGTTTCTTCCGTTTTGTTTTGCTGTAGGCTGTTATTTTCAATGTCCTATTTATTGTTTTTTTTTTTTGCAATATTGCTTTTTAGAAGGACTTAGTGAAACCAGGCTTCCTTTTACAGACAACGTTGCCTCTCAATCATAGGCGTTGTTTTTTTTTTGGGTCATCGTGCCGTGCTTGTACTCTTTGAGCCAATCTTCATTATCTTTTTCTTTACTTAATCTGATCCACACATTAATCATTTTTTCCTGCTGTGTCAGCAGGATTAATCCTGAAAAAATTATTTAAAATCCAGTAAATAATCACTTTCTATTGCTGTTTATGTTGAACAGATTTCTAATTTTGAAGGGTATTTATTTGATACAATTTATTTAATAAACTGTTCTGGGTCTGTAAAGAATATGAAGTCTTTTACATTATCTGTTAAGTGTTCTATAATTGCTAGATATATCATCATGACTTCTGCATTATTGGTGGAGAAGAATTAATGTTTTGGAATTAAGACATTGAAACGTGTAACCTCTGTCCTACGGCTTTATGTTAGTAGTTTCAATTACCAATTTGAATACTGCGCGGATAGATGCTTTGAGCTTGGCACGATCTAGTCGGAGAATTTTTTATAGGAAATTGTAGTCGAAGATGGAATTGAAAGAAGATGTTTTGAGGGATTGTATTTAATTCCTCCCAACAGGTATCGATGACAAGGACTAGAAACTTCTTATGAGCTAGCGTACATCTGGTTCTGATATTTTCTTATAACAGTGCCCTATTGCTAATCACAGTCTTGTTGGTTTTTCAAAGTCCCTTTGGTCATTAGTAACTCAGTTCTTAGTTTAGATCGGAGCTTTTTCGTGCTTGCTAATGGTACTGTGCTGAATGCAATTTCGGGCGATTAACAGGCATCTTCGCTTACATGCCGGCGATTAACGTGATGCTGTCAGTACTGGGCAATCAGAAGAGAATTTGATTCGATGAAGTGATTCTATACTTGAAGTTGATGTACAGTGATTCGTCAACAAGTTCTGGAGTTTGGATGAGCCATGCTATAGCCTGGTATTTCACCCCGCTTGTAAGTGTACTTACATTTATTTAAAGCAAAAGCATTTCGCCAATTAGAAACTAGTATCCATGAAAATGACTCATGACTCAGAGACTGTTCGGATGGAATCAAAAAAATTAACTAAAGGAACACCTTATTCTGAATCCAATCTCTTCTAAGTAAAAATTTTAATTGAAATAAACAAGAAAAAATACAAATTCTGTTTGATCAATTCAGTGTTCTAAAAAATGAACAATTATTTGTATAGCTTAAATTAATTAAATTTTCTGTAGAAAATAAATTAAAATTAATCCTTTGTTATAAATTTTTCAAATTTGTTTTTATGAAATAGAAATAAATTTTTAAGAGTATTTGTTTAAGGACAGATATTTAAAATTCATTTAACTTAGATATCGATACATCCAGTAATGTCAACGTTAACAATTAAATTTCAGCCAACGAACAAATGTTCAATCGCCTTTGTCTCGTCTGCAAACGTCCATTGGTGTTCATTCGGTGTCTGTGCATGATATGCGGAAGATTGGTCAAGCCGAACCATCAAAACCCATCGTGCCTGAATACTGTTTGGAACACATATGGACTGAAAATATTTCTGGAAGGTATAAACGAGCAAATGAAAACGATTTTGCAATAAAAAAAACTCTTCAAATATAGGGATGCACCAGAAGAAGCCTCGAAAGCCTTTCTTCATATCGACATTGTAGGCCAAGGTTTCTTGTGCTACTTGCTGCAACGTACTGGAAAATTAATCTTAACGCGCATGGAAAACTTGCATTCCGCCAATACTCCAATATTCGGAAAAGTATCCATAATATCAGCAAAAGATGCAGTTTGCCTTCCTGTAATGCAATACTTAGTACTATAAATACCTTTGTCATTAGCTTGTCTTGATTTCAGCGAATGAAAATGATTGTGGTTCTAGCACACTGCGGAACAATAACGTTGTACACTGGACCGGTACTGATAAGCAAAGTTCATGTTGTAGGAATTCTTCCGCCGAGTTTACCTTCAATGAGTATGACGAATTCTTACTCATCATCATTTCCAAGGTAAAGGTGATATTATATATTTCTTCGTACCTCCGATCGTTACACTTTGTCGTTTTAGACGAAGTAGTCTACTTCCAACTGTACCACCAAGCGTCGAGTCAACTTTCGAAGATGAACTGCATTTATTATCTCCTGTACATCCTTTGCAACCTCAATCAAAGTAGATAATACTTAAAAATTCATTCAGAGACTTTAATTAATTGATTTTAGTAGAATTCAAGGAAGCGTGTGTATGAGCCTTCGTGATCCAGCATGCAATCGATTTACATTGGTTTATCCAGGTGGAAAGATGTATCGCGTGACACTGCCGTTAATCAGCGAGAGTCCGTTAATATCGAAGAGTATTACTGTCTTAAGACAAGTACTAAGTAAAGAGTTGCTTATTCAAGTCCGTTTTCCGTCAAATAAATTTGCGAGTTCACTAATAAATTTGTTCTTAGTTTATAGTAAAGTGGTATGGCGTTCGCAATTCTCTAGGCGCCAAAGACTTCTGTTCTGAAGATGAATGGGAAAGATTCAAAATTGCCTTGACAGGTAATTGAAGTTTTGATAAGCGTTGAACTTACTTAATGATATAGTAAACGTTGAATAGATATGATGGGTCGATCGAAATCAATAAACGAATCGGCGCAAAGCTCAAGTTCAGAGGAGCCAAACAAGAAGCGCAAAGAAGATGAAGATGACGCAGGAACAGATGAAGACTGGGAATATCTGCTAAATAGTATTAAACCCGCATATATGAGAGATAATTCAAACGTTATCATACACAATGACCCAAATGCACCATTGTACCCATATATTCCAGTTATATTTTACAGCTTTCATTTGATGTATGAAGAATTTAAAATTGACACGACAATGTATCATTATTTGCCATTCTTAGTCGAGGTAAAGTTATAATATTTCAACGTAAATAAAGCAATTAAACTTTTCTTCTCTAGCTGTTGCACCAATTTGCAGTGGATATGCAATTACAAACATATTGTTTACATTATTTTATGGATTTTCCGGGCCTAGTACATACAAGTGCAAAACACTTTTTCACTGAACGTGATGCTCAGAAAATGCTGAACAAAGACATACTTCGAGAGCCTGCTCCTAATATTTACAAACACATTGTTGATATCGTTAAGAACGATCAATCTTATCAATATCCGCACATTTTGAAAGTAAACACTTTATGCCGTAATGTGATACAGGTATGCAATCTGATTTTTGAGGTTTAATTAATTCTAATTGCTTTTATGTAAAGATTGTGAGCCTTATCTGTCATGGTGCTTCGAAATTGAAAACTTGGTTTAGATACGTGGAATTCATTTCATCGTCCTCTAACAGTAAACGTCCTAAAAGAATGATTCCAGCAAAGTTATCAAGATCAGAACAATTGGTTCAAGTATTAATGCAAATGAGTAAGTGTAAACAGCATTCATTAAAATTTTTTAGGAGATTATACATAATCGCTATGGTGAGTATTAAATTTGCTTCTTAGAAGTGAACCACAGAATTAGCTAAATGTCGAGAAGAGGATCACGGTTGAAATTATAATATTTTGTCCTACTTTTGAAAATTTTGGGTTCACTTTAGGACACATTTATTTTATGGGGACATAATATAAGGTTAAGTCAAATTCTTTCATCAGAAACTTATTTTGCTCTCATGAAAAAACAAAATTCTATTAATTTATTATTGTACTATATCTATTATTATAACTGTCTCCCATCTTTCAAACTGCCTGGAAGCAGTTTATTCATCCATTTCTTGTACAATGTGATTGGTATGGACTGGAAGAAGTTTTTGGCTGTTTGCCTGACTTGCTCTTCAGAATTGAAACTTTTTCCATTCAAAAAGTTTTGTAAGGAATAGATCTGTCCTGTGTGTGATCTCTATGTGATTAAAGAGGCTATCTTGATCCAAGAATTTGTTGTATTTGTTCGTGAATTTTCGCAGAAAAGAATAATATTTATGCGAGGGCCGAGCGACAATTTATTCTATGCGACATATACTTGTTTCACTGAATTTAATATCAATTTAAGTAACAAGTAATTTTATTTCGATAATATAACGTTCGTTTCCTGGGAAAATTTTTCTGCCGATTAATTAGTTTTCAAGACACCTCACGCCCTGTATTGTTTTCATGAAGGCTTTTTTTTTAACCTGTCGATCTACGGTAAAACCTCTAGCAGTTGCCGTTCTTACTTCAATGATGACCATTGTCCTCTTATTTTAACTGATAAAACCGTTCTATTGTAACCTGTAGTTGACAATCTTGACATTTCTTCAGACAACAGTGTTTCATTGCGTCAAAAAATTTCAAAAATTTTAGCAGCAGGTGTTCAAAAGAGTTTCGACTTATGTTCATGCAATTCTTAAACTATGATGATGGTCCTCTCATGTTTATGCATTATAATGTCCAGAGGTAAACGTATACAAGAAAACTACGTCACCTGTCCTATTATTAGCTTCTTAAAAACTCTTTCTGTAACATGAATCTTTCCACGTCATTCTAAGAGAGAAAAACTAACAAAAAAGAAGGGTATTTATTTAACCTAATGTAGCTCCTTGAGAAAATTTTTTGAAATTTTAACTAACAACAAAGCAAAAAAAGTAAAATCTTTCATTGGTTTCGAAATGCTTCTCACATTTTTTTTAAATATTTGCAGACATCAATAGAAATGCAGTGGAAAACTTGCCTCCCGCCATTCATTTCCTTATTACGCAGTGTTTGGAACATTGTAGAATGTCACCCCCTATTGGTTGGGAAGCGGACGCCTATGAACTGATGCTTCGCATTGAACTTGTATTGCTTGCGGGTGGCGAGAAGAAAATTTGGCCGTGGGATCCAGCGGCACTGATTCATCTCCGAAAGGAAAACTCTCTCTCGCCGCGGGTCCCTTTACAAATGAATATTTTCGAAAAAACGGACGAGGCGTTAGCAGAAGACGACGGAATGGAAGATATAGATACGAAATTATTGCGACTTCGCTTTCCGCATGATTTACGTATATTGGAAGTGAGACGAATGCTAATTAGTTCCGAACCCGTTCTTATTGACATAACACAATCGTTGGGAGTTAGTGATCACGACTTCATCGAAGAGCAAGAAAAACAACTGTATGCTCTGTGTACGAGAACAATGGCTTTGCCTATGGGTCGTGGAATGCTGACGTTACGAACTACGACACCAAACACAACTGAAGCGCTTCCTATTCCCAAACTTTGCCTCACAGGCAAAGAGCCAGTAAAAGGAGCGACGATTGAAATGCAACAAATTGAAATACCACCCAACATGAATTTGTGGCCATCTTTTCACAATGGTGTTGCTGCCGGCTTGCGTGTGCAACCAAACGCTGAAGACATTGACTCCTCGTGGATAGTATTTAATAAACCTAAAGTACAGACCGACATATCAACCGAGCACGCAGGTTTTTTGATGGGACTGGGTCTAAACGGGCACTTGAAAAATTTATCCTTCATGAGCATCTACGAATATTTGGTAAAGTGTGACGAGATGACAAACGTAGGCTTATTATTGGGAATATCGGCAACACATCGAGGTAAATGAAAAAAGCCGAACTTCAGTATTAGTTATTTAACATACTTTATTTTCAGGAACAATGGATGCAACCACAACAAAAATGCTTAGTGTACATATTGAAGCTCTATTACCTGCAACTGCTTTAGAATTAGATATTCAACAAAATATTCAAGTTGCATCTCTAATGGGAATTGGTCTTGTGTATCAAGGAAGCGCTAAGCGCCATATAGCAGAAGTCCTTTTGCAAGAGATAGGTGTGTTCCAATGTTTGAACTTCTTTAGTACATTATTTAATACATTTTGCTATCAAAGGTCGCCCTCCTGGTCCGGAAATGGAAAATAGTGTTGAACGCGAATCATATGCGCTAACGGCTGGTCTCGCTTTAGGATTAGTGACATTGGGTCAAGAAGAAACACCAGCTGGGCTCAGGGATTTGCAGTTGCCAGATACCTTACATTATTATATGGTTGGTGGAAATAAAAGGCAACTTACAGGTTAAATTTGTGATAACAATTAAAAGCACATTATGACAACAGCATGATTTAATTTCACTGTATCAGGGTCACAAAAAGAAAAATACAAGTTAGCCTCGTTTCAAGTTCGCGAAGGAGATACCGTGAATATAGATGTAACAGCACCCGGTGCCACATTGGCACTTGGCTTAATGTACTTTAATTCTGGGAATCAGGCGGTAGCGGCATGGATGAAACCACCGGATACTAGTTATTTACTTGATCTAATTAGACCCGATCTTTTACTACTGCGAATTATTGCAAGAGGTTAACATTAAAATTATTATAAAAATTGATTAAGAAACAATTTTTCGCAGGATTAATAATGTGGAGTAGTATAGAGCCCACACGAGATTGGCTTTTCCAACAGTTTCCTGCCAACTTAGAATTTGATATCCATAGAGGTCCTGATGATGTCAATAGTGACATAGATCACGAAGCCATTACGTAAATATTATTAAACACTAAATTTCTTTACTTACCGAAATAATTTCTCGCCCAGTCAAGCTTATTGCAACATAATAGCCGGAGCAGCCTTTTGTATAGGATTACGTTATGCAGGAACGGAAGATCCAGTTGCCTTCAAAACTTTGACCAAAACAATTCAAATCTTTCTTAATATGAACGGGCAATATGTGGTAGAATATGCGGGAAAAGTTACGGTGGAGAACAGCTTGATGGTTATTCTGTTGGCAATATCTCTGGTGTATGCAGGCACTGGAAATTTACAAATATTACGCTTGATACGGTTCCTGAGATCAAGAATCGGAACAGCCAACTCGCATGTTACGTATGGGTCACAGATGGCTATCCATATGGCGCTAGGTTTTCTCTTCCTAGGTGCTGGGCGTTTTACATTGTCGAGGAGGCCAGAAGCAATAGCCGCACTAGTCTGCGCGTTGTTTCCTAAGTTTCCAAATCATAGCAACGATAATAGGTAAACCTTCGTATCTTAATTAAGATTATTTTATAACTTAATATTTATCAGGTATCATCTACAAGCGTTTAGACATTTATATGTTTTAGCTGTGGAGCCAAGACTTTTTCTACCGAGGGATATCGATAGTGGTGAATTATGCCTCTGTCAAATATCTGTAATCGAAATGAATACGAATCAGTTGAAAGAGCTTCCTCTGGCTCCATGCATGCTGCCTGAATTAGAGTCGCTTAAAGTTGTCAAAATAAATGATCCAAATTATTGGCCTGTGAGTTTTGAAAGAGGACGGAATTGGGATCAACTTTTGTAAGTGATATACTATTACGAAGATTTTAATCATTAATTAACGGCTAATTGTTTTACAATTAATTTCAGAAAAGTTCTTAAAACATGTGAGCCAGTTGATATTCAGCAAAGGGCCGGATGTTTATCACATGTGGAAGACCCCGATCGTCTTAAGAGCTTGCTCGCTCAAACATTGACAACTGAACAGTACACTTGCTGGCAAGTCGACAAAAAAACGCTATTATCATTTTCAGCAGACAGCCGAGTGGTGATTTTCACTGAGAAGATATTATGTGCTGAAGGTTCAACCGAATATATGTCCAAAGACGAGCCGGAGAAAATTCAACTATTGAAATTCATCTTCTATAATTGTTTAAGAAGGGATAAGATGCACGCATTTCCCATTTGCCTTGGATTGTTTGGGGTAAGTTGTTCATATTTTTAAATGACAATGAAAAACATTAACCTTTGAGAGGTTTCTTGTCCGCTAAATGTTACACCTCTCTATCCAACGCAAGTTGGTACGAAAATTCGTTGATTTCGTATTGCCCAGCCCCCCTCCAGGTTCCTCTTGTGAATTTTAATTGCTTCCAAAGTACAACCGTCCGTTTATCTCTATAATATACTTCCGTGGTCAATACGAACCGTGCAAGTTCTGAATACGGTTGCGGCAGTTGTGGAGTAGAGGAAAAACTCAATGATGGAAAGTCGCGTCGAAGTATGGCAGTCACACGTGAGTTCTATGCAGGAAGTGGGGGATTTATCTAAGAGAATAACTCAGGTGCAAAAAAAATTCTAACTCTGGGCTAACCTCCCGACCAATACGTTTGTTTGAATCATGAGCGTGTATTAAGATGAGCAAAAAAATATTGCGCACGCATGGCCAAGAAAACCGATTGCTCTTGCGTCCATTAGGATTTTGAAGGCGTTCGCGCAGTCAACCAGCCCATCCAGCCCACCCAGCCAAGAGTGTGACAAGCACATTCCTTTGGCAAACAAATCATCCTTTATAGCGAATAATACCATGCCGAGGGCCAGAACGAGGATTGTAAAAGAACAGATTTATTTATTTGGTCATCATGCGACAGTTAAAAAAAAACACAGACTCAACTCACTGTTATGGAAGCGACAGAATTCCCTTTTGAATATTAAATATAAAAATTTTATGTGTTTTATTTTTATGGGGGGGGGGTGGAGGTGCTTTCTTCTTTCAAAATTCTCTTTAAAAATTCAAAACTTCCAATAAGGAATGCTTAAGTTACTCGCAATATAATAAAAAAAAATATTTATTCATGTTTTACATATATTACATGTATTCAATCTAGAGTTAATTTTTTTTATAATTCCTATAAATTTAACAAGTTTCACCATTGGTCGAATTTTGAATCATGTATAAGCAGCAGCAGCAGCAGCGAAACTTATCCGTGTTCAATGAAATTTTGCCGTACCAAATATTATTCCAAAGCCAACAACGTACCTGTTATTCTTTTTTCACCTCGTGAAAACCAATCTTTTTATATCTTCTCCCTTACAAGAACTTGTCGCAAGTCTCATTCCATTTTCATTACTATAACATTACATTTTATATTTCGGTATTACATACGAGAAATTTCATAACTTGAGATCGACTGTGTCGCCCATGTCACAGCAATTCTCGAAAAAATGACAATGATATTTGCACTTTGGGTGAAATGATGGAGTGTTATTATATTTACTTCAAGTTACATTTGTCGAGTGAACGAGATTCGGGGAAAATTGAACACTACTCAAAAATATTTTTTCCGTAACTCCGATTATATATTTTCGATATCGCTTATGATGAAAAAAAATACTTATGACTAATGCGTTATTATGAGTTATTCATGCTTTAGGAGTGTACGCTAATTTAGCGAATGGATTAACCCCTTGCCTTATGATATAATTTTTAACTGTGCGTGCCAAAAGCGACACCAAGGTCGGTCACGCGTAGGGACATAAACAACTTGACTGAGCGTACGAAATTGTACAAATCGCAAACGTCTTATGATTTGTATATACACGTGCATGGTATAATTAATTTTTAGGGGGTTTTATAATTAGGGGTTTGATAAATAATTACGATTAGTTGTTTCCCACCACGTCTCTGAGACGTCTTGTTTATGTTTGGGCCGGTAGAACTATCGCGTCGCTCATACGTCATTGTAAGCTAAGGGGTTAAAGGTACAAACCCAGCAATGCCATTATTGAAACATTTGGATGGAACAGAAAAAACCTGAGCAGGACTGTTACTTCTGTCTCACCAAACTAAAGGAATATACATACTAAAGGATGCACCACCGCAACCTCCAATGAAGAAAAATCAAGCAGAGGAGAAGGTAAGCGATATCGAATCAGATTGTTCATCTCAGAACATCTCTGCGTCAAAAGAGTTCGTTGTAAATCAGATGTGAACCACATTTACGACGACAACGTGAACTAAATGATTCAGTCATAGAACTAAATTTGTTCAAAGCTCATCCTGAACTCTTAGGTTCAAGACTTCATCAGTGAAATTTCCTAACCGTAGTACACAAATTTCTGTTTATGGACAACGTAATGCTGAATTTGCAGGCTTTTCGTAAAAGGAAGTAGTATTATGTATTGTCACGATTTCCAGGGGCTTAGGCTTGGATAACGCGAAGCTATCCAATGACTACTCAAAATTATGCGAGTTGGACAGTAGAGGTTGAAGTCAACACTACGTAAACAGGATTAAAAAAAGACTAATTTCATTTCTGGATAAAGAAATGTTTCTTAAAATTTCTTATAACAACAGAACAATAATATTTTGTCGCCATTGCATAAAAAACTAGATATTATTAAAAAATTTAGACATGATAGAAATGAAGAAGGTTTTCTGTATTTAAAATCTTGATGTTTCGGATGCATCACAATATTCGTTCCGCAAAACCAAAGATTCTTCCTTGATCAACGAAAAGTGGAAACGATTTATTTTGATTTGGTGACTTTCATTAAATTGAGTGTCATGTCTGTGCCCCTTTTTATGATTTGTCTGATCAAAGGGTTAGGATGACGAAAAAGTTGGAGAGCAACGTTGGCTTATGCGGTGTACAACAATAAATACAATGAATCCCGCAGAAAAATAGTAATAGTCTTTCGAATAATTTCATCGGGATTTCCATTCGTCCGCAACAATAAAGAACTCTGAACACCCAGAAATCTCCTTTCACTTAGCAATGAAATGCGAATGTTTGTTTCTGATTATTGATAAACATCGACTTCTAAACCTTATATCTAGATTTGTTAATAACTTTTGAATTTCATTAATTTACATTAACAATGTAAATTTCATTAGGATTTTTCATCAAATTTTATTTTATTTTCTTTCACAGTCATCAATACAAATAGAGAAAAATATTGAAGTGTGGCAAATAAAAATAGTCAAAGCATTTCGACGTGCTAAAAATCCCGATTCACTTTGCATTGATGAAATTTTAGATTCGATTGTTGCGAAAACAGCAACTGAAATTGAAAAATGGTGTTCGAAACATTCAACTGTATTAAGGCATATAATAACTTCAACAAATACGGATCCTTTGAAAGCGATTTCAAAGGAAGAACTCGACGAAATTACGTCGGTAATGACGTATTACGATCTCATTCCAAATGTTGTTAATTCAGTTGATTTATCCGGTCAAGTTAATTATTTGAGATTATTGTATGAATTTAAAAAATTAAATATAGATCCAGAAACAATTAGTTGTATAAGAAAGTTAATAAATGTCAATTGAATTTTGATAAAATCAAAACACAGAATAAATGTCTTATTGATTTTTTATGTGTGAAAGTAATTGCGATGTGACTCATCGGTTGGTGTATCGATGATTCGTTAGTCGGCTTCTGACACATTAATTCCATGGGTTCCTCGTGATCATTGTTGCGTTATTTATATAACTGGCATAAAAGCATCAAATATATTCATATATATTTGATTTATTCTCTTGAATGTTTAGACATTTCTTCGTTCTAGTTTCGCTGGTTATATCTGAACTATTGCAGATGTGCTGCATTGTATAATGTATAATATAATATATAATGCAGGTAATAGTAATATGCTTTAGCGGATAATGTTAACTCAAAACGTGATGACAGTTGCGTTCAATGATACATTAGTCCCTGCATTAAAAAGGATTTTTATCATCCTTTAAAGAAATAGTCATTATGTCCACTGTTTGCAGGCTTGACTGGTTTTTTGCTAAAGAAAGTCGAAATTTGTTTAATCTTGATCTTGTAATTTTTGACTGATGTGTAGACTTTTTTTGAATTTTTTCGCATTTCTTAATTCCTCGGAGCCTTTTTCTTGAAAATTTTGAACGCTTTATCTAAATGATTGAATACTAGGTTAAATTTTATGCTATTAATATTGGTTGTGTTTCATTGTCATTCGCCAGAATGTTGGTCCCCTCAACAGCCCAACTATCAATGGATTACGGTTTGATCAACTGTTCTGAATCCTATTTTCCAGGCTACTTCAAAAATGTCGATTTCAATGGGGTGTTATCAACTTGTTTAATTGAAATTCTAATTGTTGTACTTCAAATTGATTAGTTGTAAATCAGTTCTACTTCCAAATATAGCCTAATTAGTACAAAAGAAAAATATGGCCTAATTAGTACAAAAATTAATACTAATTAGGCCATATTTTTCTCCACACTTTGATCAAATTTTACAATAATACTTCTATATGAGATGCATTCGTGGTGCAAAATTTTTCGATCGATATTTCACTGTTGTTCTCGAGCTTAGTAGCTGCAAATAATAGGTGAAATGTACGCCGCAAGTACACAGTAGAACACCTTGATCCATTAAAGTCAATGATCGGTTAACGAAAGTTCGAACTGGGAACAAATCGGACAGCGAACACATTCACGAAAGATTTTTGTGTTCGGACCACGATAACATATTCGGATACCGAACAAAATTTTTCGCGTTTTCACATACCGCAGAAACTTTGTAAATTGTAAATTGGGTACGCTAGTTGGTTTCTGTTCTTCGCTGAAAAAACGCTAGTTGGTTTCTGTTCTTCCAAATTTTCGTTTGTGCATTTGCATTCTGAACGCTTTATCAACAAACTTAAAATCTGAAAATATTATTGGTCCCAAGAAGTGTGAAGTGTCATGAACTGCCAAAGAAAACAGTGGACAGAAGATGACTGATGTTGTGAGCTAGTTTCCGAGCACCAAGGACACCTTGATACCAATGACTTGCCATTGAAAGCTATTGAACAATGCACCAGGACACTAAAAGTATGTTTGATGACAAGCACACTTGCTTCAAGCTCTGAAAAATTAAATAAATGTAAATGATTCTTTGGTTAGTTGGTTGGGTCAAGTCCTTAAATTAACCCACAGAAATGTTGCGATACTCGCTAAGGATTTATAGGAGTTATCTCCTATCAATCGCTTAGGAGTGAGATTCTCTGTGACCGTCACGAAACGTTCCATATGTTTTCAAAGAAAACATCATGTAACGACCACGGGAGCTGTTGTGCAACATCTAGATGAAATGTCCGTTGTGACCGTCACGAAACTTTCTTGGTGTCTATCGCACGATAAACACTCTGTGAAGATCACATAAATTTGCTAAATGTGCTCTTGTGACCGTCATGAAACTTTCTGTTTGTTCGCAAGAAACACATATGACGATCACACGAAGTCGTTTAATGTGCTCCCATGACCATCATGAAACTTTCTATCTGTTTTCCATAGAAAACATCATGTGAAGACCACAGGAGCCTTTTGGGTGGAAAAATTTTATGTCCGTTGTGACCGTCACGAAACTTTCTTGGTGTTTATTTTACGATAAACACTATGTGACGATCACTGGACCTCTATGTTGTTTCGAACAGATCGCCCATTACCTTTTCGCTGTAATGCGCGATCCGCTCGTAACGAGAGTCTTGAGCAAAGGCTCCTGTCTCAGACACTTCATGAGTTTTTAAACAAAAACCGAAGAGAGCAAAAGAAGCGACTTCGGATGAGATTGTTAATAAAAACAAAAAAAGGATGATGACATCAAAATCTGGCAAAAGGGACTTCAGATTGACAAAAGGATGCGAGATAAGGCAAACACTTCAGCAAAAACCGATGCAATGTTTATATTTCACACATTAATGCGAACGAGCGGCTTGTGAACCTTCAAAGGTTTACGGAAAACAATGTTAATTGTTTTTGTGCGCACAAACTCGAACGCATGTGCTGTTTGGGTTATCTCAAAGGATAAAGTTTAGTGTCTTGATCATTAACCCATTAGAGAGCAATAAATTGTGCACGCGTTGTACATTGTCTCAACCTTTATTGCTTAACGATGTAAAGAAAGAAAAAACTGCAGCAGTTGTTTATTTGACTGCTTGTTTATTCAACAAAGTACCTTTAAGGTAGCTTTCTCGTTGTTTTGAAGCGTGCCGATTCTCCTCGGAAATGGTATTAATAACGTATTGGAAAGAAAAGTTGGACAGTCTGGAAGCTATTCGTTCATTTAAAAGACGTGGTGAGAAGTCACGCAGCGCCATTTGATTTCTGCTTGGCAAAGCTTTGTCCATCCTTCTTTCAAGGAAATGGAGATGATCAGGGAGACATCCCCGAAATTATGAATAAAATTTTCACAACTGCTAGAGGTCTGGAATCGGTGGCGAGCGAGGATGGTTGGTAGCCGGCACGACGAAACTCCAATTTTTTTCGGTACGCGGATTCGGGAATGAATTAATCCGAAGGTTGATAATTGCTCATCCCGCCAGCTGTTCTCTTATAATGAAATAATATAATTAAAAATAGATTATCTATAGAAACACTATTAATAATAAATAATCTTATTTATATTTAAATTATAATAATTATGATAGTGTTAAGAATTATAATAAAATTAATAAAAATAAATTCTCTGTAGGAAAACTATTAATCATAACTAATTATATTTATATTTAAATTAGAATAATGATGATAGTGGTAAGGATTATAATAATAATTATAAGTACCATAGATGCAAGAAATAAGAATTATAACCATCCCGATGACTCGACGGCGAAAAGTAGAAATCTGCGATGGATATGGCAAACGACAAGAGCGACGATTTAAGTGGCCACCATCATCTCTTCGTGCGCCGAGACAAGCGAAGGCGAGGCGGAGTTTCGGAGACCAGCGGCGATATTCCGCCATCCAATCAAGCTCTTTGGGGGAATTTCGTTCCGTATCGACTGCCGTAGCAAGAACATCGCCACGACAAAAAAAGCTTTACAAATGGTTTGCGGCTTCACTACGTGCGGGTTATGGAACCAGGGAGTTTCCCTCTCGAGGGCGATCACCTTAGCGGGCGATCGTTCGATGAAAAGGAATAAAAGCCCGTGGAGCTGGAGGTGAGATCTCTTTTAAGACGAGGGCTCACCTCCAGCGAGTAAGACGAGGCGGTTTTCTGACACTTACACCTTCCGTTTAGCACAATTATAAACGTTTAATCCGAACGATTCTTCACGGATTTTGTTGGCACGCGACAATAACTAATTACGAAGGATGTGGTACCTTTGATCAGGACAAGTTCCAGCTAAGAAGCCATCGGCAACAGTAGCTCGGAAATCAGCGGCGATAGCGGGGAGGTGAATTAACTCTATGGCAGCTTCGGTAGCCTCGAAAGCATGTGTATAATTAGAGGATTCGCAACGATCGACCAGTTGCCTGCCCCCCCCTTCCGGGTTTAGAATAAGTTATAGAAGTTAAGTTCAGTGTTTAACCTAGTTTAAATAAAACCTTCTATTTTACTTTGATTTACCTTCTTTCCATTTAGGACAGTTAAGTATTTTTTAAACTTTATTGTAAAGGGAACACCTCACGACGTTGTGAACGCGGATTGTTCGATTGATACGCGGTGGAAGCTTGGTTGTGGCAGCGCATCCACCAGGTGTCCGGCTTCCGAGACCAGCTCATCTCGTCTAAGGGGTCCGGGTTTTTTGTTGGGTAGAGGAGTGGCGCCCACGCCCGTCTCCGGGGACCTGAAATAACCCCACATATGAGGTGGACTCTTTTAAATCCTCTTGTCGGGCAACAATTTCTTTTACGCTCGCAATTGAAATAATTTCGGGGATAATAATAGAAGAGCTCATAATGGAACATGAAGATGAACTGACGACAAAAGAGATCCATGAAATCTTGAATTTAGATCACAAAGAAATATATCTCCTTCTTGAGCAAGAGGAAGACGAAAGAGGACCAATGCGGCCATCTGCCATTAAAGATATCTTGCACACGTGGGAGAATGTCAGAGTAACGCTCTTAGAATGGCACCCAAACCAAGCTGATTCCAGTAGGGTTGGGATCCCTACAACGACAATGCTATTAATCATTTTCGGCAAATCATGAAAAAGAGTAAAAACCAAATTAAAATTGGACATATTAAACGCACAATAACCAAAAATGAAAAGGGTTTATTAATGTGAAAGACTATATTTATGTGTTATTTATAATAGTAAATATAATATTCTATATAATATAATATCAATTAGATAAATATATAATAAAAAATTAATTATGATAGTTATGTGTTATTTATACTAATAAATAAAATTACTAAGAAATTATACCTTATCTTTTTATTTTTATTTTAAGGGTCCCCGGAACGATTCAATTGATTTCACATAAAAGTCAATGGTAAATCAATGATAGGTTAATGAACTTCTCCGATAGCGAACATAGTCTTGCAACAGAAGATGCTCGTTAACCGATCACCCACTGTTGTTGAAATATCGCAGTGGTAATAGGAGACCATATATTACCTTAATGGCTTCCTTGTTGAAATTTATGGGATACTTCGGACTTTTATCCCTGAAAAATGTCGCTTTATGAGAAAGATTAATGGCTTCTAAATACTTCTTTATAGTCGGACACATATATTGATTAGAAACCCTTTTGCTGGCCCCAAAATAGCCGAAAAATGTTCCTTGCCTGCATTTTTGGAAACCCATGATTTTCTGATTGATAGCCAACAACATGCTTCCGTTTCAAATTGCCGAATAGATTCGCTCCAAGAATCAAGGTAATCCTTGATTTCAGAAACTCATTCATATCCATGAAATGAATCCAGAAACTCATTGATTTGAAACAAATTGATTTGAATACTCAGGTAGGTTCTTATCTGTAATGCAGGGAAGTATTTCTTTCTTGTTTTCACGCATGGTATCGAGAACAGAAAACTTACGATATTTGGGCACATCGAGCACAATAGGCCAACTGGTGTATCAATTCTCAATTGTACAATTGGAGTTAGTGGCCTACTCACGTCGTCCGCCGCCGCGTTACTCAATTAGTACGGGCCTTCAGGCTGCTTGCCGGTATATGTTCAGTTCAAGGTTAAGATCATACAAGTGGTCTGCAAGTGGATATAGTTTTTGTTACGAAAATCTGCTATCTACTCAGCAATAACAACGTCCTGTCGCACAGAATATGATAAAAGACGGTTTTGAGTAAACATTTCTAAAACCTCTCTTATTAGTGCTGCTTTGTTCAGGGTACGAAATGTTCGTGTTGTAGCATCGTCAAATCGTAAAATCATCAAATCACACATACATGAATTGACTAAAAATGATTTTCTTTTCAGTGGCATGGTAGTAGGAAAATAGAAACGCGTGTCCCATCACTTGCATATAAACTAAGATGTTGAGGCGAACTATGAAGAAAACGTCGAATATTCTCATTGCAGCAACTTGGATACCAATGTTGACTTAGTATTGAAAGAATTTGTTCGGTACCCCGGAGAATCACATGAATGAAACAAATTTCATAGGAAGGAGTACGCATCGGGTGTGTATCTTTTAAGTTGTTTTCAATCAGTCGTGGTTGAAAATGATTTAATTTATTACTTACCAAACATTAAGACATATTTTAGGTTGCAACAAAAGATATTTCTCTTAAACTGGGCTCCGGATCGGCTTGGACACGAGGGATAGCAACTAGGGAGTTATGAAGCTAACACTGCAGGGCCTATACAAGTAAACCTTGACAAACTGTAAAGCGGAGAAAGTTTTGATAATAAGGGCCAGACTAAAGAGAAGATTAACGCTCAGATTAACTTTATGGGCAAATGTGAACAAGAAATTTATATTATCATTGCTGATTACGCCAACTTCAATCCACATCATTGCGTCAGCTGAAAATATTGCTAAAGACTAAAAACTTACATAAGCTTGTATGCATGAAATAAAACTCCGATATTTTTAAGGCAATTAACAATGTTTTTGATTTTAATGTTCAATAATTTCATATACATTTTTTTTTTAATTTTAAACTTAAAAGCAGTAAGTTATGATATAAATTTATCATATACGGCGAAATATTTTTTGCATCAGATTGTATTACTTTTTCATTATTATTCTCGTACGAATATTAACAAAACGTTAATATAGATTATATAATTTATAATTTAACGAACTTCGATCCTACAAACTAATTTCCGATTCATTTTTTTATTTTTATTTCTTCATCATTTATAGATATATATTTATATATGTATATTCCTTAAGTTTTTACGCTCATCTTTTCCCAAAAAATTCAACATCATTGTTTTGCTTTTTTTCATATATTATACAATTTCACATTATCGCATGCATTCGTATAAATTTATAATTTTTAGTGGCTACAATTTCATCTGCATACAAGCAAATATATATCAAGTAAATTCCATTACACTAAACCAGGCTAGCGCACGAAACCAGATTTGAGCCTTGTCGCCCTAGATTTAAGCTAAACAATTTTCAATATCACACAAATAATAGCAGCGCAACTTATAGATTGGTTTTTATTTTATTTTATCTGTAGATTCATGTTAAGTTATTGTATATATTTCGATTAGATAGTTCCCATCAAAATCAAGTAAATAATCAATCGTTTTACAATAATTTATCAGTGCAGAAAAATAAATTCATTGCTACATTCTACGTATGGATTCATAAATGAGCAGAAATTGAATGTAATTTATTTCATCATTAAATCTTGTCTATTTTTCAATAATATCAATATGTTTCCTCTAATTGATTGGCTTACCGTAGACTGGATGCGAGTAGTTTATAATAAATCGCGGTGAAACACCCATGTGTGTTTCGTGTGAGCGAATCTGTGTGAAAGCCATTGAGATTCCAGGAGATTGAAGCGATCCTCACTTAGATATAAAGGCTTGCCACGCCTATGAAAGAAAATATATAGAATAAATTGAATTGTCAACAAACTATTCATTTCTACATACTTTAAATCGCGATCTTCTTCATCAAAATCGTCTAAATATAACGAGCCCCACAGACACGCTCTTCGTCCTCGTATTACAATTATGTAAGTAGAGGTCACCACCAAGAATATTCCGATTCCACCCCCGCAAGTGATGGTGTGCTACAAATAATACTCATCTCAAAATCAATAGCAAAATGAAACCGAAAACAAATATACCCTAACTGCTTCGCAACACTCATTTTCCACACAGCAATTCTGTTTTAAGCAAACAATTGTCCCACAAAGAAGACAAATCGAACTTTCTTTTGGAACTTTCATACAGTTGATGCAGGGCCGCTCGTGGTAAAACTGTAATGTGAAGATAAAGTTAAAATTTCGAACGTCGTTTATGTTTCAACCTTCAAACTCTCTACTTACTGTGAACAAACGTTCATATTCTCTAGGTAGCCCCAATAACTTCGGTTGTTGCCACGCAATATGTTGATTCAGGACTAATTCTCGAATCGTGTCTGTGGGTGGTCTTGCCTCCATTAGTTCCTTGCACCAAAAAGTTGGTAGGGACTTTTCTGTGCTTGGTATAAAACACAAGGCATTTGATGCATTAAACGTGGTCCAGTCTGTTCGTTCTGTAACTAACTCCAAAAAATGCATAAGCTGCGGAAATTCCAAGTCCGGCGAAGAAATTTGTGGAAGATCTTGACGATAGAGATGGTGTTTGAGTAATGATGCGATTCTCAAGAATGGTAGACATAGCTGTTCCAGTTGATCCTCTAACGAGCCCAAATTTACGGAGCTATGTACATTTTCTATATCAACACACTTTCGGCGCAGATGCTGGCATTTCTCCATATTATTTAAAACATGTGCGATTGCAGCTCCTAAATTCGCCACACCATTCACTGGCACATCCGCCACGTTTGAATATTTTGATAGAATCTCATCACATTCTAAGTCAGTCAACGTAGTACACAATTGAACTACTATTTGATAATATAGCAAGTTATACATTACTTTAACTATGCATGTGAAATACACTGCAATTGAAATTGAGTAAAGGCATTAGTTTTTATTATTTGATCAAAATTATTTTGTTTCAAATTAGAAAGTTTGTAATTGAACTATAATATATGTTTTAAAAGTTAATATTATGTAATTTCTCCATTTTGCATCTAGGTAGCGAAATTTTATTTTGCCCTGAGTGCCGGACACCAATTGCCACAAATAAACTGTCGACTAAACCCACATTCGAGTTAAGCCGCATTTTTTGTGAAATTCCGCCATCGGACAAGGAAAATACCTTTTTCATTCTGAAAAAAGAGACTTTTGTAAATATGGCCCCTCTTTCCTCTGGGCTAATATAAGATCGAATATGCCCTGCTTTCTGATTGGAATTGTGAAGTGTGACACACATGTATCTGCAAGTATCTTATCTACCAAAATATCTGATGTGATCTCCCCAATTCTATCGCAAAGGTGTAAACGATCACTTTTCCTCTTTACTTACAGGTTTTGGCAGCGAGGCCCGGTTGAACACGAAGTTGACATTGCAATTGTTTAAAAGAATGACTGGAAATATCGCGCCTAGTGAGCAGTTGTGTTATTGGTTTCGCCATGCTCTCGGTTAATCCACGGCTGAAGACGATGATTAGGTACGTAATCCCCTGCATTGCATTTCGATCGTTCGGCAGCCGACCATCAGGTAACTGTGTGCAGATACTGCAGTTTGAATTTGACCACCTTCGCTGTGAGGTGATCCAAAACTCAGTTTTGATCCATTCATAAACCCAACGTATTTTATTGGCTTTTTGGGCCCAACGCTAAAATTGTCTATTTGCATGGAAATAACCCTACGGAGGTACTTACAGATCAATATGACCACCTTATATTTTACGACGCTACGCTGGACCCTTTGTCACAACGAACGTGATATCCATTCCATTTTTAAGAGGTTAAAACACCTTTTTGCTGATCTTGTTTTTTCTTACACTAACAATGCTATGGATTTATTTATGTTTTTTATGGTGAAATTCAAATTTTTATAAGATACTCATTAGATCTGGGTTTAGGTGACAAATTTTTTGACACAACTTGAAATAACATGGAACTTTCAATGCTTTTCTCGCGAACTAAATCAGCTTTGCTCAACAGTATGTTGCATTCAGACTTGCCTAACCGACCTCACGTAGAGTTCATATTTGTTCGCGATCATTTATACGGAAGAATCGAGAGCATTTATTTAAATTTACTACAATCTTTCACATTTCGTTTCCCGATAATCCTTTCTTAATGACGTTCTAATAGTTCCCCACAATTGAAATTCTAACAGCTACTTTGTCCGACATGTCTATTAACATGTTGAGTGCCACGCGGTTTTATAGTGACTTCCCCGTCAGGCCGCGCGAGTCATGTATATGCCGACTCCAATTTCTCATAAAAATAACTTTTCCCACGTTGACCAATTACTGCAATCGTTGCATTTACCTATATGCAACGAATCAGCCACGGCCATTAACCATGTCTAGACAACAAGGCAGCATTTTTACTTGGTGTCACATGGCCAGTAACAAGTAGAATGTAATTTAAGTTTTGGGAAAACACTTTTGATTGGTAAGCAATATTTTTGAATAAATAGAGGCATATACATGAACCCTCAGAGAGTTAGCGAATAGAATCGTAAGAGGTTACTCTGTCCGTCACTAAAAGTAGTGTTTTAAATAAATTCATTTTTTATATACACGAAAAAGTCCGTGTTTTGATTAGGTGCGCGGAGCACTTTGATTTAATTTTTTTGGAAGTTCGATCACGACGATACAAAACTGGCGCAGTCGGTAGGATGCCACAAGTCGAAAATCCGTGAAGGAAATAGATAAAAGTGTGGTGAAAATTCAAGTTAACGCTAAATCGGTAAAGTGCCGTTAAGGTGCCGATAAACAAAATATTAATAATAATAATAATCGGAAAGCCGCGAAGGTCAATACGGTTATTATTGACCTATATAATAAGATCAGAGCAGGCACACAAAGCATAAAGGCCCGCTTAAAACTCGCAGTGAGGCTGCTGTTGAGATCTGATCGCCTATAAAATAATATTTTGTGTGAAAAAAAAACGAAAAACTAATAGTGAAGGTGAAAATCAACAATCGGACATTGGCAAAGGAAACAGGTAACAGATCTTAAGATTCTTTTTAAAAAGTGGATCCGGCTGGGAGAAAAACAAGAAGAGGGAATATCTTCAACCAAGGGCGGAACGGTGCTTACAAAATGGAGGAGATCGTCGAACAACTTCAACAACAACTTCGTCAGAGAGAGGAGCAGATTCAACAGTTGGCACTGGCTCTTCAACAGGTTTCAATTAGGCAACCAATAACCGAACAAAACGAAAAACTACTACGGGAAGTTAAACACATGAGTAATTTTACCGGAGTTGGGGACATCACCATCAACGGATTCCTGACTAGTGTGGAATATTATCTTAGCAAAATTGCCAATGAAGATATTAGGAAAGCAGCAGTGCGGACCATTTACTACGAAAAAATTTAGGGAGAAGCTAAGAACGCAATCATCAACATGAAATGAGAAATCAAAGAAATGAGTCAAGGTGTTCTATTGGAAAAGATATATAATGAAAGAGATATTAATAAAATAATATATATTATGAGATCACGAAGATATGAAGAGGAATGTATAAGACCAGAGTTTCGAAAGCTGAAACACTTCAAACCTAAATTTTGCAAATATAATTTCAATTATTACAGCCCCAATACCTCTCAAACTAGACAGACTGACAAAAGTTTCGACGCACAGAACAGACAATATAATAAAAACAGACAACAAGACATGGATAGTGGGTAATATCAAAGTGGTCAAAACAAATATTCCAGATATCATAACAGAATAAACCTAACAATTATTCAGGTCACTCAAGGCAAACATGGAAATCAAAGTTTCAACATGCTGTTGAGCCCATGGAAGTTGACAATACTCAACTTCACAGAGCCAACGTTAAAAGCCATAATCAATCAAATAATATATCTAACCAAAAAGCCTTCTCTGATTCATCGCCAGAAATTAACCTAAATGAATATTTTTTTCGGAATTAGCCTCGGAACAATTGCCTTTGATTCAAATAACTATAAACAATATTAAATATGTAGTTTTAATCGATACTGGGGCATCATTCAGTGTTATTGATGACCGTATTAATATATTTAAAAAGATCAAAATTAAACCTATTATATTTTCAACAATTACAGGAAAAGATAAGATCGAGTATGAAGCCCATACTCCATCACCAGAAAAAATTGATCCTCCACCCTCACAAGCTTGGGTGGAAAGTTAAAAGATTGCAAAATCGAAAATATCAGTTTATAATAGGAACTGATCTACTGAATAATCTTGATACAATTATTGACTTCGAAAGGAAAATAATTATTTTAAATGGACATGCCATTAAATTTACTAATAATTCCTATCCGTTCGAGAAAATAAATTCCCTTGAAGAAGTAGACGGTGATTATCTGAAAAGATTACAATTAGATCACCTGAATAAGGAAGAATATTTTGAAATTACAAGGTTAATAAAACGGTTTGAGGGGATATTTTTTAAAGAGGGTGACAAACTCACTAGTACACCCACAATACAACATGAAATAAAGACTACAAATGAAAATCAAATAAATTCAAAACTTTATAGATATCCTCCTAAGCATGAAGCTGAGGTAAGGAAGCAAGTCGCGGAACTGGAAAAACAGGGAATCATTCGTAAAAGTAATTCTATGTATTGAAGTCCTCTTATAATTGTACCGAAAAAATCGGACAATTCAGGAGAAAAGAAATTTCGTTTAGTGGTAGATTATAGAAAACTAAACGAAATAACATTGGATGACAAATTTCCTTTACCAAATATTGACTCCATCCTGGACAAATTAGGTAGAGCTCAGTATTTTTCAACAATCGACTTAGCCAAAGGATATCATCAAATTTTGGTCAAAGAGGCAGACAGGCACAAAACCGCCTTCGTAACACCTCACGGACTTTATGAATTTGTAAGAATGCCATTCGGATTGAAGAATGCACCAGCGACATTCCCACGCTTAATGAATGACGTGTTAAGGGATTTCGTTAATAAAACTTGCGTTGTTTATCTTGATGATATTCTGATTTTCAGTACTTCTCTAAAGGAACACATACAATCGCTGACAGATATCTTTCAAACTTTAAAAGCACACAAACTTAAAATTCAAATAGATAAGTGCAATTTTATGAAGAAAGAAACCACATTTTTGGGTCACATTATCTCCAAAGATGGATTGAAAACAAATCCAGAAAAAGTTGAAATAATACAAAAGTTGGAATTACCAAGAACCCACAAACAAATAAAAAGCTTTCTAGGATTAACGGGTTACTATAGAAAGTTTATAAAAGATTACGCGAAAGTAGCTCAACCCATCACAAAGTATTTGAAAAAGGATCAAAAGATTAATTGCAAAGATCCAAATTATGTAAACGCTTTTGAGAAGCTAAAAGCCCTTATAACCTCTCATCCTGTCCTCAGATTTCCCGATTTTCAAAAATCTTTTCAATTAACAACTGATGCTTCTCAGTATGCAATTGGTGCCGTTTTGTCACAAAATGGACATCCAGTATGCTTCGCCTCAAGGACGTTAAATTGTCATGAGCGGAATTACGCCGCCACTGACAAGGAATTCCTTGCCATTATGTGGTCAGTCAATTATTTCAGACCATACCTCTATGGTAACAAATTCACAATATTTACGGACCACCAACCTATCAAGTATCTGCATGCGAAATATAAAGGGAAAGACCTATCACCTCGTCATCGAAGATGGCTATTGAAACTAGGAGAATATTGCTTTGATATCGAGTATGTAAAGGGAAAAGAAAATAAAGTAGCGGATTTTCTCAGTCGTACCAATCAACCTAAGGAATGGGACGAGAAATCAACAAGCTCATTTTCACATACAAACCCTTATTCAGATTTAGGAAAAGTATTTAACCTAGAAGAAGGAAATAGTACAATAGCTACAAAACATTCTGCGGAAGAAGATCTACAAGATCACATACCCATTAAAGAGGAAACCAAAACGACTGGATTCATAAAGGACTATAAAGCAGTAAGACACAAGGAAAAGCCGAGATATAGAAAGGCGAAATTATATAATGTCCATCCTACAAATATCAAAAGAGAACTAAAATACACAAAACTTAATGACTATTCAGAAGAAGATAGCATAAATACAGAGGATCAAAAAATGCTAGACGCAGAAAAGAAAGTCAAAGAAGGCCCCAAGGGTGAAATACTGGTAAAGAAATTTAATCTTTCAATAACAAGGAGCGATGCAGCCACATTACTAGGAAAAGAATGATTAAATGACCAAATAATTAACTTTTATCTAAATCTGCTAGTAGAAAGAAGCTCATTAGACAATAAAGAAAATTTGCTAAAAGTGTATACAATGAATACGTTTTTCACGTTATGCTTAAAGAAACACGGATATAGTGCTGTTCGAAGATGGACAAGGAAAGTCGATGTATTTTCTTATGACTTAGTAATAATCCCTGTTCACATAAAACAATCACATTGGTGTTTAGCCTTTATAAATCCAAAAGAAAAATATATAAAATATTATGACCCAATGAGGACTCCAAATGTCGATATTCTAGATCTGCTAGAAGACTATATTAAAGAAGAATCATTGGATAAGAAAAACAAAGTTCTAGATTTTTCATTTTGGAAAAAGGAGCAAATTCTAAACGGTCCACTTCAAACAAATGCCTATGACTGTGGCGTATTTGTTTGCAAATTTGCGGAATATATTACTCGCAATGAGGAATTAAAATTTTCTCAAGAGAACATGATTTATTTAAGGAAGAAAATTTTAGCAGACATTTTGCAAGGAAAAATTCTATAACATACACACTTTAACCATAAATAAAGTACTTTTGTTATAAAATATCTAAGATTAAATATTTACTTTAGGTAATGATCACCATATGGTTGCTCTTAATCTCTATTGTAAAACCAACAATGGGGACATTAAACACACAACCAATATCGACTGAGAATGGTTTTATAATTATGGTTTTATAATTATAAACATGGGAACAACAGATGTTATTCAAGACACAAGAACAATAATGCACGTAATCAACTTAACAGAATTTAGGCAGGCAATCGATTTAGCAGATGAAAACATCAAACGGTTGAACCTTGAGAATGACTTTACTATTAGACAAGAATTAGAGACTATTCGATCGAAGTTTAGAACCATTCAGCCCAGTCCTAGAGAAAAGAGAGGATTACTCAATATCGTTGGTACAGCAGAAAAATGGCTTTTCGGTACCATGAACGATGATGATAGAAAGGAAATCGCTGAACACATGAAAACGTTAGAAGTCAACGAAGACAAAACCATTAGCAATCTAAACAAACAAATCGAAATCAATTCACATATCAAGGACTCTATAGAGACTCTGAAAAAGACTATCGAATTAGACAGAAATCAAATTATAAAAACTTATGAAGAGGTGACCGCTAATGAGAGAAAAATTATCGTGAAACAGCTAAAATTAGATCAAATGATAAGGCTACAGATGCTAAAAGAAAAATTAGACCAAATTATGGACGGCATCGCCTTTACCAGACACGGTATTGTTCACCCTAGTTTATTGACCACAACTGAAATTTGGACAACAAGACTAGACTTTTACAGACTTAAGAACGCTAAGACAGGACTTTTACAACTTGACAAGGACGAACTTACTCTTGCCATCAAAATTCCTAACAAATACAAATTAGTTGACCTTAAATTGATAACCTCGATCCCAAATAAAAATTTTGTTGAATTAAATATTGAAGATCAATTTGTCATTGAAATAAATCATACCAACTATCAATATAATGGAGAAATTCAATATGAACAAGATCTAAAAATTGTAAATAATTGTGTTGTAAAAAACAATTGCCTTACAAAAACAAACACTATTCAAGAAATTAAAAAATTGGATGATCAAACTATAATTTGTAAAAATATGAAAAATCAAAAAATTGTCAATAATTGTGATGATAGATATGTTAAATTAAATGGAAATTACTTAATAACAATTAATAATTGCACAATTCAAATTCTTAACGAATCCTTTACCAGTAATGATTTAAAATTTGTTGATAAATTTTATTATGAAGAAGAATACGATCCTAATTTAACCAAAAGTATAAATTTTGAAAATATTACTATAAGACCGATTGAAAATTTAGAACCAATAGAAATTCTTAAATTTTACAAAAATACTAGTCCAATTTTAGGTATAACTATGATTTCAATATTTATATGTATCATTTCTGCACTACTTATCATTTTCTATAAATTGCATAAAACTACAAAAATAATAATAAGTGTAGATAAAAATACTAAAACGAATTATATCAAAAAGGCAAGAATCCAGGAGAATTCTTATTGTAAGGGGGGAGAAGTCATGTATATGCCGACTCCAATTTCTCATAAAAATAACTTTTCCCACGTTGACCAATTACTGCAATCGTTGCATTTACCTATATGCAACGAATCAGCCACGACCATGAACCATGTCTAGACAACAAGGCAGCATTTTTACTTGGTGTCACATGGCCAGTAACAAGAAGAATGTAATTTAAGTTTTGGGAAAACACTTTTGATTGGTAAGCAATATTTTTGAATAAATAGAGGCATATACATGAACCCTCAGAGAGTTAGCGAATAGAATCGTAAGAGTTTACTCTGTCCGTCACTAAAAGTAGTGTTTTAAATAAATTCATTTTTTATATACACGAAAAAGTCCGTGTTTTGATTAGGTGCGCGGAGCACTTTGATTTAATTTTTTTGGAAGTTCGATCACGACGATACAAAACTCGCGCGCAGGTATCGTATCAGTATTAGGTATAATGTCAGTCACCGGTGACTGACGTGGCCTGAACCGAAAGGTCGGTGTCAGTGACCGGTGACTGACGTGGCACTCAACGTATTAAATGTCTATACCTATTAAAACGACACATTTCTGCTGATTTGAATATTTAAGGAATGTTTACTCACCTTGATCTAAATGCAATGGTGCTAGCAATATATATTTCACTAATAGTGCAATTGGATCAGCTAACAGACTAGGTATAAGTTCTCTACAATGTGATGGAACAGGTGCTGAATCAGTGACTGGAAGGCCAGCCAGTGATGCCCACGACCTCCATAGTGGCCATTCCACTAACACTCGTACGTGAACCGACAGGACATGCAGTAATGGTACTGTAACGGAAGTATCTTTATGGAAAAAAATATTCTCAATTTGCTATTTTAATATTACCTATACAATCACGTTTAGGTTTATATCGAATTGAATTATTTGAACACAGTGATCCGCCACGTTGTATAACTTCAGCCTCCAAATTCGTTCGTGCTATTGATGTAACAAATAAAAATAAACTACGAAATGTTGGAGCAATGCGTTTTGATTTCCTATGTGTGATATTCGTCATGTCTTCCATGGCCCGACCCATCGCCTCCGACAGTTTTGTTGATATCTAAAGCAGATATTCCAATTAACATAATATGTGCTTAATTTCCATGACATGTAATCCACTTTGAAATTTTGATTGATACTTACTGGAGGTTTTTCATTTTCTTTAATCAAAGTTGTCAGTTCACTAGCGATTGTCTCAAACGGTAATTGTGCTGAACGTATCATCGGTGTGGGTCGATCTAATTGCGGGCTCAAGGGCAGAACAGAATTTGATAGCTGTCGGCATACAGGACAATAGAATTCACCCCGTTCGACATGCAAATTTTGACGTTGTTGTGGATATAGGGAATTGAGATACGCATCTAGACAAGTCAAATGAACATGATGACCGCAGGATTGAACGTGAACACCGGTTTCATAGGCTAAGTTGTTGCACAAATACCATGACTCTTCTCCGAATTTCAAACTCAAAAGTTCTGAACGGCGATTGAAATCCGTAGCTAGGCGAGTTTCGCGGTCCAGTTTTTCCTGATCTTCATTACAAAGTGCAAGAGCCAAACGTTCCGAATTTTTCCGCCTGTGACCAAGAACACCGCTTGATTCGACTAACACAACTAAACCAATTGGATTCGACTCGGTACTTGCGCTTGTCCGATTGCATATTATACAGTCATATTCCTTTTCGCGCGGCTGCTCGAAAATATCTTCCTCTTCATCATCACAGCAGTCCATATCTTCTGCAGCCATTTCCATGAATTGCTTCTGCTTATTAGCAAAGTCCTGCATGAGTTTTTGTTGTCTTTCTTTGGCACGCTTACTTCGCTCTTCCTTTTCTTTAGCCTCTCGAGCCTTCTGTTCGGCTTGTTTTTCTCTTTGGTTTGGCCATAAGCAACGTCTTATTTCCTCGATGCTTCTCGCACATGCTTCGCTATGCCGGGCAATTTTCTTTAACAAGTTCCCAATAAACTTCGGGCCATCACCGATCCGTGATTCCGAAATACGAATTTTGTGTAGCATTCGTGATTGAAATTGACTAGAATGATACGTTGACGAAGGACCAGCTCCGGACGACGAGTCCTCTGAGTCGGTATCCATAGGGCAATCCTTCATAATTGATTCATTTTCAGAATCTTTGTCATCAAGCGAAAAACTATCAAGCGCTCCGCTCAGCTGTGAATGAAGTTTCAGCAGCAAGGATATAATGCTTTCTTCGATTATAATTGTATCCGTATCCAAACCAATAGCCGAATTTTCGACCGTTCTCTTGCGACTGCTGCTACTACCAATCCCTCCACTCACATAGCCCCTTCTAGGACCTAGCATATTTGAAGGCACTATTTCTAGATTTCGGCTCGGAACAGCTACAGGTTGAACACGCTGAAATGGTAGCAACATTCCACTTATTGTGATGTTATTTGACGGCGAAAACATTTCACTTTGCTGATGTCGCGGCGTTCTTTCGACCAAAGCCGTACTTGTATTATCCGTTACTAAAGCTAGATCTCGTCGGATGGCAACTTCCATACCGCTTTCCGGTAATGTTATTGATGGAAGTGCTAGAGGAGAAGCAATAGGCACATCTATGAGTAAAGAAATTTACGATTGTTTTTTTTTTCAAGGATAGAATTTAGAATAGAAATAATAAAAACAAAATAATTAAGGGTATAATGTTACCTCTTTCACTCATGTCATCTTGGCTATCACTTCGTAAGACTAAGGCATCCTCACGCACAACCGACAAGTCCTGTGGCAAAGCCACTTCCATCCCACTTGATGGAACAATTTGATGATCAGACATCGACCCGGCACCTGCACTCCCCGAAATCAGCATAGGTAGTGTTTCACTTTCCGACACATCCCACTCGAAATCACTATCAAAGGTTGAAGTATTGTAGTTCGCAGGTGTAACATGTGGCTCTTGGGGGTTAAGAGAAACTTTCGAGACGACATATTTCAGATTCTCCATAAGGGAATCAGTTGGATAGCAGTTTAGCAGCTCTGGAACTTCACGGCTGGAACGCCGATAGTAATAACCTGATCGGTCACACTCGGCGATTGCATTATTAGAACATTCTTCTGTCATATCAACGGCGATTTCCAGCAAGAAAACTGTTAGCGCTAACAAGTGTTCCGAAACGTTATGTGAATGTACCGCCCGGTGAAATATGGCCAACACCGTTGCATGGAAGACTCGTGAGTTTAATATACAGCAAGGATCTCTGAACGATTTCCCAACAGGGCATGGTAGTCGGAATGGTGGCCAAAGATTTCCACTTTTCGGCATTTGGTCTTTCGATTTCACATATTCAGCAAATCGATCCATTGAACTCTGAAAATCTCGTCGATGAACAGCTCTCAAAAGAACATGCAATGGATCATAGTACTTCTCCCAAACATCGTCTATTGGAGTGAATAAGCCCTGTTCCAAATTTTCGGATCCTGATGTTGGCGCCCGATACACTGAGAGTTCTTTCAAAAACTTTTCAAAATTTTTCGTATGAACATTTCCTGAACGCTCAGGCATAAGCTCTAATAGTTGACTATGCGTCTTATTCTCTGTAGCGAGCAGAGCACTTATTTCAATTATACACTGTGTTGCCTCATCGTTTCCTAAATTAGTCCGAGATGTCACCAACGTGGCTAAAAATGTTAAAAATCCTTCTAACATCGAATCTTGCTCAAGTTCTTGAGGCTGTGTCAGTGGCGCCATTCCCAACCAATCTGAAACCCCGAATAAGTCAATGGTTGTTGTTAAAAATGTTTGAGGAGGCAGCTGAGTTGCGCATATTTGCAGGAAGAATAAATCCATGTCAACCATTGAGTTACAGAAATTTGCCTGTATGTAGGTCATGGCCTGACCTTTTATTTGAAGACCATTGCGAACCCAAATTCCAGCCAGGATTTCATAGAAGAAACTCTGAAATCAACAAAAAACAATTTACTTTGATTATTCGAAATTATGCTACATATTACATAAGATAGTGGTGGAATGCTAAGTAATAAAAAAAATAAAAATAAGAGAAACTCGTTACTGGATACATCTTTGATTCTGAAGCTATTTACATTGTAAATTTACGGATAATTTTCTAGTTTTCAAGATTTTCATTATCTGGCATTGTGGAAGATTTACAATAGTTTAGCGTGCAAATATACTTTTAATTCCTAAATTACAGAAAAGAAATTATACGTAATTTCCTAACGAAATCAGTTTAATCTTATCTAGAGTAAAGGAACCTACAAGCAAGTATGTAATATGGAAATTAGCGGCAGCTACACGTTAATGCCAATTCTGGTTAAACATCATAACTCAAAAAGAGTTATGATGATTTGAAGTGTAATGCAATGATGTTTTCTGACATAATATTTTCAGTCTTCGGATTGATAATTTGTCTATAAAGTAGGGAAAAGTGGTAGCATCCGATGGGTAATATCTTGAATAATATCTTTCAAGTATTAAATTATACAACAAAGTATAATATGAAATTATACTTACTAAAATTAAACTTATATAATAAATATGTATCAAAGCTTATATGTGGGCCTTATATATTTTGCATAATGCACTAAGACTAGTAGGAAAATACATCTTTCATATATTTTTCTGGGAAAAACTTGGTCAACGAGCTGGAGTTTTTCAAGTTATACCTCGGAAGTCAAATTCAGTCAAGGTATATTATTGATTATTCTGTTCTAACAAACTATGCACCTGAAATTAAAATGACTCTGATGCCGGTACCCGGTAACAGGTCGTTATAAAAATATAATAAAATTAGTGTTGGGTTAACTTATCAAATGTCAGTTAGAGGGGTCTGCTTTTCATATACAGACGGTATAAGGGGTTGATTCATGTGAAAGTTCAAGGAGTTCATTTTGATTGGGATGCAACATTTCCCTGGTTATCAGTGTCTTCTGCTGCCGTTTCTATGTAGAGGTTTATTGGAAAATACAAAAGACTACGCCGCAGTTAGTCAAAAATTTCTCCTAGTTATTTGACTTTTCGGTTTCCTGTGTTTGTAATATTTCCAGTTATGCCAAAATATCAGGCATATGTTTTTTATTCTGTTTGTCTAGTGACCGCACAGAAGTTCCCGCCCGTAAGTCAAACATAAAAGACAAAAACCAACGTAGAAGATGAAAATAATGATGAAACCTAATCGCACTTGAATATAGCATTTCGTGTCCAGGTGACTTTTACCAAGTTGGATTTAATGGTATTTAGAAGAGCCTCACAATAGTAAACAACATAATTTAATATACCTACTATATAACCGCCTCTGAAAAACGAACTTTTCTTAGGCTAGAAGCTATTGCGCGTTGACAAGTTTGCAATCTTGTTGAAAATGAGGAGAAAATCTTGATGGTGTCCATTTTTTTGTTTAGTTCTATTTAAAAAAGAAACAGACAGGCATTCGAGGACGACATGGCACTTCCTGTAGTGCTACAGGCATTGGAATACAAACAGGCGAATATTTTATTTTTAACCTTAGACAATCATTCAATACTTTCGCAAAGCTCCATTCGCCTAGGTTCGTGAAGTACAGACTAATAATTTTGGTTGTTTATGATTTCTAGTTCTTATCCGTCCATCCGATAAGTACTTAACCTCCCTGCCCGATTGTGCCACTATCGCAAAAGAAATACACTATAGTGTAGTTCCTTCCTATAGACGGCTACTGACGAAATTTCAACCGGATCGGATTTGTCGTTCTTTTTTAAAGGCGTGAGAAAGCAAGCGTGCCCGTTGATTAAAAAAAATGGAAAAGTAGCAATATTGGTCGGTGATTCGATTCTTGTTCGTGGAATGGAAATCGCGCAACCGCAACCGTTTGAACACTTCAGAGCAGTGTTTGGCGCTGTTTAAGCGCAATCTGAAGGAGTTTTTGCGTCGTAACGTGACCGTCGATGAAACATGGATCCACTGGTACACACCAGAGACGATGGAAACAGTGAACTTTACCCCGAAGAAGGCGAGGAATGTCCCATCGGCCACAAAGGTGATGGCCACCGTTTTCTGAGATTCGCAAGGTGTGATATACGTTAAATATCTGAAGAAGGGGAAAATGGCCCAAGGGCAGTACTATTTCGAACTGATGAGCCGATTTGACACAGAATTTAAAAAAATGCCCCATTAAGCAAAGAAAAGTGATTTTCCACCATGACAATGCACCGGCTCACACTTCCCCGCTCGCCACGGCTAAATTGATCAAATTGGGCTGCGAACAGCTGCCCCATCCACCGTATTCTCAGATTTGGAATAATAGAAAGAAATATACGAGCCTCAGAGTTTGAATACTGTATCATTGGTGTAAGTTATAAGCACTCGGTATTGTTAATTTCCATTCAAAACATTGTGCTTCTAATATGCCACCAAGCTGCAAAGTTTATTTTTGGACATCCTTATCGTTTAATTGGCGTGACCAAGAGATGGCGCCACTAGGTCTACTTTTGGAGCGGCGTCCTACACTACCATTCCTACCGAGCTTGTATGTACAGTTACACTACGAGACTCCTCCCCATCATATTCAACGTTTAAGCAGTGGTCGTGTGTGTACCTCTGACGAGCCTCGCTCAGGACCGCCCGCTGAGGTCACAACTTCAGAAATGATTGAGAAAATTCATCAAATGGTGATGGAAGGTCTCAGGTTGAAAGTGCATGAGATAGCTGAGATCTGTAGGATGTCAGCTGAACGTGTGCGAAATATTTTGTTCAACTATTTGAGCATGGAAAAGCTGTGTGCAATGTGGGTGCCGCGTTTGCTAACGTTCGAGCAAAAACTGATTCGAAAAAACATTTCTACCGACAATTTTGCGCTGTATAGGCGTAATCCAAACGAATTTTTGCGTCGATTCATAACTGTTGATGAGACTTGTGTCCACTACAATCCTGAAATTGAAGAACAGTCAAAACAGTGGGTTAGAAAAGCAGAACCAACTCTAAAGAAGGCAAAAACAATTTTATCGGCAAACATGGTTATGGCTACTGTTTTTTGGGAAGCGAGAGGAATTATATACATTCATTACCTTGACAAGGGTAAGACTATCACTGGTCAGTACTACGCAGAGTTATTGCCACGTTTGAAGCCCGAAGTGCAAATTAAAGGAGCTCATTTGGCGAAGAAAAAAATTTTGTTTAATCACGATAACGCACCAGCGCATTCATCGATTGTTGCAATGTCCAAAATGCACGAATTGAAGTTTGAATTGATGCCGCATCCTCCCTCCTCTACAGACTTAGCCCCCAGCGACTACTACCTGTTTCCTAACCTCAAAAAATTGCTTGGCGGTAAAAGATTTAAGAGCAACGAAGAAGTTATCGAAGCAGTAAATCAGTATTTTGAGGATCTTGGCGAATCTACGTTTAAAACTGGTATAACTAAATTAGAACACCGTTATGAGAAATGTTTGAGTGTTGATGGAGATTATGTTGAAAAATAAAGCAAAAAAAAATTTAAAAACATCGTTTTTCTTGGTCAAGCCGGAATTTTTTCACCCCACCCTAGTATTTATTTATGAGATCATTGAGTCAAAACTTGCGGCGTACTTTGAATTGGAGAGAATTCGATTGAAATTGTCCGAAAAATAAATCTAAATCTAATAAAATCGAAAAAATTATTTTTGTCAGTTGTGCAACTTTTTTTTTGCTTTCATTGCCAAATATGTTTCAATTTTAGTTTAGTTAGAACGTTGGAATGCTTAGGAATGAAATTTTCTGTAAACAGAAAAAATGAGTTCATGGAAAGGCCCAATGTTACATTTAGTAAATCAGAGGACTTTTCTATGACGCTAGAAATTGCCTAGCAATACAACACCAACGTAATCCGTGGTAGTTCAATACATGTTGTAGTTTTGAAGTTTTAATCGTAGTATTTTTAGGTTGTATTGTTTTGGTTTTAATATGATAGGGGGATCTTATAACTCAATTTCTTGATCACCCAGATGCTCGCGTGTTTTTGCGTTTAAAGGATTATTTCAAAAAATAAGCCTCATTCGATTCAGCTTCGATTTCTGTGAGCGAGAGACGTCATCGCGAGATTACCAAGTGAAAGTTATTGCATGTAAAGAATCAAATAAGTGAAACATCAATTCAGATACCAGAAATTCAGAATTCGGTCACCTGCACGTCAGTTTCATGGATTCACGAGGTTGTAGCGCATCAGAAATTCTTTTTAGCCGAAAAGTATAGAAAAAACGTATATAAATAAACTAATTAGAAAAAAATAATGCCAAACATTAATTTTACAATGAAGAGCGGTTGCCAGTTTCCGAGCGGTTAATTGTTTATTGCAGTATTTATATTATGCGAAAGTTGTTTATAAACAATTTGGGACCTTTTTTCTAAAACAATACTACTTTTCTTTTCCCAACAAAAACGCAAATAAATTTAATTTTTTTTTATAAAACATATATATATTTCGGAGGTAAGATTTCCTCTTTCTTCAGTGTTTGTTCTTTTTATCTTTTGTGACCATAAAAAGATTTGTAATTATCATACAAATTGGTTTATCTAGTCGAAAGTGCTTGTTAATAATTTTGAAAGTCATGTGTCGAGGATTCAAAGCATGTGGATGTTCAAACTATACCTAACTACAGCCGCAATCTTACCTTCCTTTACTAAGTTCATTCACTGCATTTTGTAGCTAGAAAACCTGAATTTTCACGATTCCGACAACCGGAATGCGTGGAATCTCTTTCCTTAAACTTAAAAAGTAAACAGTAGGCTGTGTCCGAGAGTAAATTCATCCTCCATCACTAAGGAAGCCCGAAACAAACGCTTGACTGTACATAAAAAGCCATTCGCTTGCAAAGTTTTTACACCTGTTTATTTCGGAAGCTTCCCGATGTTTAATAAACTGCACTAGACAAGGCTCTGTAAATGCCCGTTTCTACCGCAAAGTGGCGCTGAGTAGCTGAACACCAACGTCCAGAATGGTTTGGAGTCCAACAATAAATATCATTTTCTTCTTGTTGAAGTGAAAACGCGACTGTAAATTTATTTTAGATAAATTTATGTTTCGAAAATAAGTTCATCTTTTCCTCCATGCCAATTGTTTTTTTAATTCCGCATCATTCTACACCTGACGACAAGTATCCACGTAGGTGACAAAACGGTAAGTAAGTGACCAAACGATAAGAAAGAGTTTGCATGAAGACCAATCATTCTCAACAAGGGCGTGATTCGAATTCCTTGAGTCAGATACTAGGCAACACTAGGATTGAGCCATGTGTGAGATTGGTCTACAGCACTGTTTGCGGATCTGTAAAATCAGTATGTTTTGCGACGATCGTTGCATGAGGGTGCACGCACAAAGGTGAGTGCTATTCTCCTTCTCATGTAAGTGACAAATTTGGGACACGTAATGTAATTGAGTGGGGAAATCTGTGTCTATTAGGAGAACTGAGCAGGATGCAGTCAGATACAACGAAAGAGTCCTAGGCGAAGCTGATTGTGATCGTGCTCTGCGAATAGCTTTTTGATGGCTAACGAAGGAAACGCTCATAAAAAGGACAAGCAAAACGTGGCAGCGACTTCTACAAGAGGCAATGTCTGGAAGGAAGTGTGCCAAATTTTGTCGAAAATTGTGTATTCTCAATAGTAAGCAAAAAACTATTCACTAAGCAAAAAACGAAAAAGTAGATGAAACGTCATGCATTACGTTTCACGTTTAGATATTTTAAGATTTATTTTATTTTTGTCTTATATGAATGTTAAGGATAAGTAGATTTTTTTTAATTTTTGACAAAGAAAGATGGGCAAGAAAGATCTTGCGCAATTTATGAATGAAATGACAATTCAAAAATGTTGCATTTGTTTGATTGTTAGGTTATTAAAAGTTTGGTTTTTATTACTCCCACATAAATAGGATCATAACAGTGTTTAAAAAATATGATGACCCAAAGGTGAATTCCTTGATCAAATATATGAAATTGAAACGGACATCATATGAGTGCAATATCAACTGAATGTCAGTATTTTATCATTATCAAAATATCAGTAGATTATATGATTTATATAAACTTATCATTGTAACTCAAAGTGAAATCCTTGCGAGAGCATTCAGCATTAGTTTAATAAATCAAGGTAAATTGATAGATATTGATTTGATATGATATTGAATTGATATGATATTAAATTTGAACTTATACGACTCCAAGCCAATTTTTACTGGCTTATCCGCATTCAGAAACCCCGTTTTGAGAGCTCTTTGCATGAAAATTTCTGCATGATCGAATGATAAAAGTATCTTTTATTTTGCATTAATACCCATGTGACGTCGACAAGAGATCTCTTTCCATTCTTTGACTGACTTGCCGAGTTAAACTCCCCTCAACAGTATCATTGCCAACTACATTCCATTATTTTTAGCGGACTACACTATAGTTTGGTGTTGGGTGGACAGTGCTGTTTTTACCACCAGCGGCTTGAGTTCCCTCGAACCGGCCACCTTTGGAAGCACGCACTTATTGTTTCGTCCCCGCCAGTGGAAGTACTTTTCCTTTAGGGTGAACTTTAATGGTGACAATATAAAATCGATAATTCCGTCTACAAGTGCGCGTTGTTACTTTCTTTTCATGCGTCTTTTAATGTTGAAGCACTTCCATTGATAATTACGCGAAATGTTTCGAGTGGCGAAGTGGTCAGTGGTATCAGTGTCACTAATATTTGTGCTAGTATTAGGCAATGTGCAACGTACGAATGGTCTTATAGACGATGTGTTGGATATTGTGCATATCGGCAAGGAAGTCGCTGCAGGCGTCCTGCAGACATGGGATATAATTGAACAAACTAATTTGGGCGATCAAATTGATTTGCCAATTACAAGGGAAAAGCAAAAGAAAGTTTTACGTCGTCTAAGGGAACTTTCACGGCAAATTGAGACGGCAGAGTCAAAGGTTGGTTCTACTATTGTTTACTCTTTCGTCATCGTACCGGGAATAGTGTATGCAAGCTAATAGGCTTGTTCATAGCACGAACTGGAATAGATTCAAGCAATTTTACTGAACAATTAATGAAGTTAACACCAATACAAGTAAATTATTATCCGCTAGTCAGTCAAGTCAAGAAACAATGAAGTTGATTTTAGTAGTGGTAATGTTTTATAGCTTACTTAGTTTTGTTTTGAATCAATATATCCTATTTATTTAAATCTAACGCGATATGATGTCAATGGATGTCTCCGACATCACCACAACCGATAATTCGAAAATATCGCTTTTCTTTGTACTGAAATAGACCAAGTGGTTTCCGGAATTCCGAATGATTCATCGAGTTAAGCGGTTTTAAATTGAAACAAGCACTCTACGAAGATTGAAGCAACAAGGGGACATCGAGTTTTTCTTGGTTGTTCTGTACGACCCTATAGCATATATGAACACGTTATATCATATGAAATAAGCGAAGAATTACGTTCAAAACCATTTCCGAAAGAGCTTATACGTAGAGCGGCAATAGAAAGATTTTTGGATGCAAGTTCATTGACATCTTGAAAACAAGTTGAATCAAAAGGAATTGCTTTGTTTGAGGAAAACGTTAGTACACCTAACTAAAAGAGGGATACTGATAGTTATTATTAATTCAAACAACACTTATCTAATTATCTTGGTAAAGAAAAACTATTTTGATACTGATTAATTAGGAAAATTATCAAAATTCAATTTTTAAAATTAAAAAAGGTTTAGTCTGACATAAAGGCATCTCTGATAAAAACAAATGCAATCGAAAAGTTCACTAGTAGGACTAGTACTGACAGGAAATTACTATTATTCCCTACTTATCTATCAACCTCGTCAACGCATAGATTCCTTAAAGTGTTTTAAATTTTAATATTCAAAAATATAAACAAAATTTAATAACATGTAATAACATCCAACCTCACTGGGAGCTACAAGTCTTCACTATGTGGAGGATGAGGATACGGTGTTGGGATGTTTGGAGGTAATTTCTTCTCTAAACCATGGTTCGGCGTGGGTTCTCGAACATCATGAATAAAAATTTTCTTTCTGACATCTGTGTACAACAAAATGTCTTTATTAAAAGACGAAAATAGACAGTTTAAGTCCTATTGATAATGCCTTCGAATTTTCATGTTGTCATAAAATACATCTGGATGTATCTCAACATTTTGGGTTTATTTTAGCTCAAATGTATCGGTAGGGAATACAGCCGATTTATGATAAATTAGAAAACCTAATTTTTTGTAGAAAATTTTCGCTAAACCTACTTTATCAAGCACGGAGTATGTTCTGGGAGAATTAGCTGCTGTATCATATTTTATCGTTTTGTATCATTCACCCTTTTGGCTTACTAAATTTCATAGGTGTATTCAAGGATATACCTTAGATTATAAAATTTTCTGGAATTGATAATACAAACATAAAAATAAGGTATTATAAAGAAAATTGCTTTCTCAGAAATTGTCTTCACAATCATTGAGAATCTACCTACATTTAGCTTCTACAATCTCATTTAACTTTTGAGCACGGTTATGATTTTATCTGTAACTCTTTTTGCAACAAATCTTTTGAATGAGATCCGGGCTGGACGATGGTGTTTCCATAGAATTGCATAATTGAAATGTAACTAATACCGAACAATGCAATCGTTAACTTTGTACAAATCGAAATTGTTGGCATGGTCCGTAATAATCGTTCCCTTTTTTTAGTTATAGATGCTAAATATTCAACATCACTTTATCTTTAGCTCCCGAGACCAACCTAGTTTTACGATCGGGTTTCAGTGGGGAATTAAGTTTAGAAGTTATATATATTACTTGTGGCTTCACTTCTCTTCATGCTTGGGAGTATCGCTGCTATAAAAATCAGCCTCTTATTCTTAAAGATAACTTTCCTTCAAAACTAGACTTTCTAATTTTTAAACTCTTTTGCAGTATTTTATTAATTTTTTTATGTTAACAGAGAACATATTTACCGATAAAATGTTGATATGATGACAGCAATGAAAAAAAGTTTAAAACTGTATCCCTTCGTTAAAAACTTATTTCAGGCTTTAATTTAATATTTGAATATTGTTAAGTTTATTTCGGAAGCAGGAGGATTACTCCATAAAGGAGTTTTCTCAGTTAATCACTAGAAACAATACTGTAATGTTTGAGTTGTAATTTTTGGGTACAATTTCTTTAAGGCATGATTTCCGTTCAAAAACTTTATCCCACAAGTGTAAATGGATAAGAAAAAAGGTATTTTTTACCAGAAAAACAAAATATCACACTTAATCGTCTTAAAATATTTGAATTTCAAGTAATAAATATTATTTAACTGTAGCCTGCAGACGCATGATAGAAATGCGATTGACATAATTTTTATCTATGGCATTCGTCGCAGATTGAATAATTTATAGATTGACGATGGAGTTTTAATTTAAATGATTTTTGTACTCGTATATTCAATCCAAAAATGAAGAGCATTCGTTTTCCTCTAATTTTTCTATTGGTGTGCCTAATTTTATGATGTACAAATAAGGCAACACCAATGTGATACCCTGGTGAACAGCGAAGCAATGGGTCCTTTTTCGAATACGCATGGGACAGACGAAGTCATTGAAGTCGAAGTAATTATGATGTCGTACTCGACATCATAATTACGTTAACGTTATAAGAAATTCTTCTAATTTCGGATCGTTGACGTCATTATAACGTCCAGATTTAGTTCAAACGGCGTTATCTGTTCTAGGCATAAGTCTTATGATGTGACTAAGAAGAATTTAATAGCAGAATTTCTTCAAAGGAAGATTTTACTGTCAGTGTAATGGGATTGAAAACATTATGGGATTTTTTAGGGGCTCGTTGACCAAATGTTTATTCGAAGGGTTAACTTGACTTAATGACAATTAATCGTTCCTAACGTTTCCTTTCATGATTACCAATCTTATCAATCTTTCTTGATTACCAGCTTCTAATCGAAACTGGAAGAAATCTAGAATAGACAGACGAATAGATGAAGAATAGACAATCGACGACTTTAGACTCACACAAATAGGAAAGTAACACATTTATATAAATAAAAATTAAGAAGAATTTGAAAATGTACAACTAAATCCTAAATAGGTATTTTTAATAATTTATTTTTTAACTTTTCCTAGTTGAAAAATTTTATTTGACTAAGCTTATTTCGTTAATCGCGATATGTTTAAATGTGATTCTTTAAAGTTGAAAAAAAATTTTTATTTCTTTTTCTTTCGCAGCATATCAACACGGCGTCATGGACCATAGATTCAATTAATAAATACGTGAAAGCGAATACTGAAATAGAGTTGTTGCTATCAAAAATCCATGATATGATCAATAGTATTACAGTACGATTCAAGCAAATGAATATCTATGCAAAACATCGAAATAAATTGGAAAATTCAACACTGATCAATTTTGCTGAATGGACTGTTTCTCCGAATACAGATGCTATTAATCATTTATTAGAAAATCTTTTTCTATATTATTCCGGTGGAGTAGATTTACGCTCACGTCGACCAGGATTACTACATATGATGGATATTAATTTGAAGGTAAATGTTGTACATTTCGCTTGCTACATTTTCAATTCTGGTTCGAAACTTAGTAAATTGCAAGGGTGAGTATAATATTGTAAGAAAATTGGACAGACTGGCTAATTAGGTTTCAGAATCATTAAAACTTTGACTTAAGTTCGTCTTTGAAGCTTTTAATTAGAAGAAAAATGGCAGAATTACAATTAGGGTTGAAGTTATTAAAAATTAATAAAATATCTAAAATATTGAACTCAACATGTCAGTACTTTTCACATTTAAGTTGACTGAAATAAGAATACTTTTGCAAATGCACATAAACATGTAATTTTGTTTGTGCACATAAAATATTGAATTTCGCATATCATCAAATATGGGAACGTCGAATGAATTTTTAAGCAATACAGAGACTGGGGCGGAAAGAAAATAAGCAATGAATATATTTCACGATTTTAAAATAATATTTTGAAAAACTGTTGTGTATTGAAAATGTCATCGAGAATGGATAGGAGATTGTACACGTGTGAAATTTTAAAATGGTTTTGTAATTTTTTTTGGTTTTGTATACTCAGCATAAATTTCGATTCAAACGTAAATATGTATCGCGGAGGCGTTATATTAATCTGAGCAAAAATCGCCTAATAATTATTTTTGCTGATTTGTGCAAACTTAAAAAAAAAACAAATTTACGTTTTCATGCTGTGTTCCTTCGGTAACGTTTTACATTTTTTGGCTGCTTCGAGAACGCATTTCCATTCATTTGAGTTATAACTATTATAGCTCGTCCCTTCACCAAATATTCCCCATAGTCCTATTTTGTAGATACATTTTCGTAGTTTTGTCTTTCGATGAATAAAAAGTCAAAATAAAATCGAGTCGAAATGAGGAGCTCATATCACCAACTCGTAACAACAACAAACTATTGCAAATTTCAATTTTAATCTAAAATAATATTTTAAAATTGCTGCGGATATCACCGGGTGGAAGGAGCATTATTTTGTAGAAAAAGGATAAGTTAAGCACAAAGATTGGTCGGGAAATGTGTCATATATATTTCTGATAACAAACTTTCCTTTGCTTTCCATTGTGTTAGAGTCTTCATTAAACTATAATAAATCTACTCTATCGTTCGCTACTGAAAATCCCAGAATATAGTTTCGAATTTTTTCGAACATCTTACTGGATATTCTAATAATGATAAGCGCCCTATAATAGAAGTTGCATAGATCTTGTAACATTTACCAAGTTCAAGTCGTTCTGATTCCAGACTATTGGCTTATCTGGCTGTATAAAGAACCATCGCGGTGGTAGTATAAAGAAGCAAGATATATTATCTAATATCAGCCTTATACACCTTTGGCTTTAACACGCAACAAAGTCTGAGTCCCAAATAGTTCTAGACTTAGTGAAAACTTGTTCGATTTCTTGAAAAACAGTGGTGGTCTTCCAAATCAGTAATTTCATAGGTAATAAACAAAAAATTAAAAAAAAGTTCTAATAGAAGATGTTAAAAATTTCTACTTCCTAGAAAATATTATGGAAAGGCATAAGGAAATCTTTATTTAAATATGAACACATCACAGAGCAAATAGTTGTGACCATTTTCGAGTGTCAGGACATTATTTGTTGAATGAACTGCTGCGGTTTGAAGTGAAGACCTGAATTCTATGAGGTTTTATAAATACATGGAAGACTTTATTGTATTTTCTTTCGTAAATTCGGAATATCGACCTATTCTTATCACTGAGTCCACGTTATAAATATTCTTAAATTTAATCTGCATTGACCGGAAGCTTAAAAATGAATTAAAGACAAAAAAGGAGTATCGTATGAGTGAAGTAAAACTATACATTTATCCATAAATTTTTTCATGCTTTAAAAATAATTTACATGTAAAGTTACGAATATAAGACATCTAAACTAGTCCTAGAATTTTAGAGAGTATCTCATATAATTGGAGCAGAATAAGCGTTCGATTTATAGCGCAACAAATGCATAGATATTGAATCTCCTTTATACAGACTAACAGAGTTGTGAACTTCGAGGAAGTCGAAACTTGAACTATGATTGAAAACCATTCGTGCTATATCCATAAGAGTTTGAAATGCTGGGTTAAGAATGTGAACTTCCTTAAAGCTTTGAAATTACTTCAGCTTCAATGATTTATTGAATACAATAAATAACAATATGCAAGTATTGCCATGCTGAGATATTTTTTAAAGAAAACTGCAATTTACGCTAAACGAAACTCGAAAAACTCGGGTTTTGGGTGTTTTTAATACTCAATGGACGCTTTATATACAAAAACATACAAAATCAGGATTAGGCAAATGGCAATATAACCGCTACATATTAGGACAGAATATTTTGAATTTTTCATGGTATTTTTACTGCATGAGTAAGTTTTTCTAAACAAGAAGCAATTGTTTCTATCAAAGTTTATTCAGAATGCAAAGTGTTGATACCTATGATAAATTGATACAAACTAAGTGATTTATTAATATATTATACATGTAAAGGTTTATATAATCCTATCTTCTAAACTTCAGACTTTGATGTTTGTTCAGATTGTTGTCGAAATTATATCATTCAAACGTTTGGTACAAGACTACATACAAAGGCTAAAATTGCAAATATAAATTTATAAACAATGAGCCCTCCTTTTTTCGCTCCACATTATGTAGTCGCGCTTTTCAGTTAGCACAAGTTGACACTAAATTAAAGTAAATATTGTAAATTGTATCGTGTACACAAACAGGGCAATGAGTCAATCAAAATCAACTATATACTCTTGGGTTCTCTGTCGTGATTTAGGGGGATGGACGACAATAATTCAAAGGAATTATTTAATATACCTCGGTAAGATCATTTTCCGAGAATAAAATGAGTCAGTAAAACTATGTTTAGATATTTTACGTTGAAAAATTAAGTAAAAATTATTTCAATTCCCCATTTATTTAGATCTAATTTGCTTAAAATAATTGAGATTGCTGAATGGAAGAAAATTTATTTAATCTCGCGAACAACTATAAAATTAATTTAATTATCCTAACCCATTCGAAATAATTCACAAGACATGCATAAAAAGCATACTTAACTTTTACCATTCCCTCAAGGAAAAAAGCGTCTTTTTTCATATGCTGGTAGATGAGTACGCCAGAGGTTATTTAAATCTCATTAAAATTTCCATGGAAGAAGGCAGCTTCTGTTTTTTTTTTTAATGATTCACTTCTTGCATTTTACACATGTGTAGAAGTAACAGCAAAAGTGTAGGAGTCGTTAACCTTATTTTTCAACCCAAATCATCATTATTGTTTTCAATCATAGGTAGGAATTGTATTAAGTGCAATGCACTTTAGACCTGAGAATTATTTTATTGGAGTGCCACCATTTGCAGCCGTAACAAATCAGTCATTATTCAAGAAAGACAAAAAAGTCTTGGCTTTGATTCAACACCGTTCTAAAGTAAGTATGAAGACGAATAGAGAAGATTAACGTACCTGAGGTATGTTTTGTATGAAAAGATTCAACCATTTTTGTTGCAGGCAGAACGTACTAATACTTAGCCAGAGTTGCATAAAAATGCATTCTCACCTGGTAAGTGTTGCCGACAAGTATTGGCCACTTTTTCATTGAGCAAATCCGTTTTCGTAATCTATGAATCTCCATAAAAATGGATAAAATCACCTTACAGATGATCTTACATTAAAATTGAAATTTTGGACAGTTCAACAAGCACAAAATGAGATTTTTATTCTTAATACGTGGCACGAGTCTGCTTTTAACAGATAAATTGATTGTTAGGCAATTGTTACTTGCGCATTGAAGTTTAGTGAAAATGCTTAGATAATTTGCAGGCTATGAGTCTAAATTTGCATTAAATTTGCACTAATTTTTTTGTGAGAATAGTATTCAGAAGGGTTTATTCTTATCTAACATTTTTTTTAATCATTAAGTTTGCAAATATGCAACTTTTGAACTCCTTTAACCGCGCAAGAAGGGTGTACACGGTTTAATGGTCATCATGAAATAGACTGTCTCGTAAGAAAAGGTTTCTGATTTCCTCATTACATGCACCCAGTCTGTTGGTTTTGCTTGACTTGGTTTTGCTTGACTTGAGATTTTTTCCATAAATTACGCAAAATACGTTTCTTGAATTTCCTGAGTTTCTTCCGAAAATATAAAGCAAGTGAACCAGTAAGGACGGTGTTGGGGATCGCCACTTTGACCATACGATCCTTACAATTAATTTTAGGTTGCTGCGTTTCTAACGAGTCGAGTCGAAAATTCCCATTTTAATTTGGGAATTTTCTAACTACTATCATACGTTAACCACTAACAAGCGCTAATACTTTCGAGAGTCAAAACGAAGAAAGACTTACATGTACCTCATGCAGCAAATAAAGCGAACTCGTGCCAGATAGACAACATGAAACTTAAGCGACGTTGATGAATCACGAGTTTGCGATGTCTGGATTTCTGATAAATTGTAAACACAGTCCTATGTATGTGACCATCTCAAGAATTGAATACAAATATAAATGAAAAGAAATTTGAATAAATTATAAATGTGCATGTCACATCGCGCATCTCAATCTTCATTCTTTTTGGTTTGCAAATACTAAGGTAGCTAGAGGATCATCGGTCGAAGACTGCAAGATTTCAAGCACTTGTTAGCAAATTACACTATGGTTTCACTTTTGTATCACTCCAAATTTCGTATCCTCAAAAAAAACAACTATTTAATAAACTATTTTTAACCATCTTCGTCATGATGGCAGTTATATGCAGCCATTTTTCTCCATTATCGCTGATGGCAAATTGTTTTATCATATTGATGGCAAGCTGATGGCAAGCAGTTTTGTCATCCTCGCTGATGGTAGTTAGAGTAGGTGGCACCTTATTTTACTTTGATGGCAAGTTGATTTTCCACTCTCGTTAATGGCAAGTTGTTTCACCGTCTTCACCAATGGTTCAGTATTTCGTCATTTTTCTTGTTCCCATCGTCCCTGATGATTTCCTGATCTCATGGGGATATTCTTGTGAATAATTCTAAATAAAATAATTACTAAAATAGTCTGTCTCCTATTCAAGATCGAATTTTACTTCACTTAGTACTATACTTAATTCGCAGGCATTAGGTGCTACAATTTCTTTAATTAATTTTTTTTAATGTTGCCTGAGTTCCAGTAATAGAATTACAGCATTAAAGACAAGTCTTCATTGGTTAATGCTTTGACGCCTTCATCATTTTGAATTGTCGTTGCGAATAAAACACCTTCACAATTCGTACGAAGCACATTTTTTTGTCGTTCGTGACCGAAAACATTTTGACTAATATCTGCTTCGCAGAATCAAAGCACACACATGCTTTCCTTTCCATGGAAATCAAGTGTGAGTCAGTGCTTTTGGTAAAAGTAGCCAACAAATAAATCATTCCTTGTGTCCGTTGAGTCCATTCACACTGACTTAACAGTTGATTGGACAAATAATATTATTCATATTCACTTATGACCTATGGTAAACATGATTGGTAACACTCGCTACAGGCAGGTGAATAGCATACATGTTTTGAATTATATATTGAATTGAGTCGTGCACGAGTATAGCAACAGAGCGATGAGAGAATCACCGAAAACAAATCACCACTACAAAAATGACTTTCTCAACTTATGTACACGCGTTAGCAAGTACAACAGCAGGCGGTAGATGAGACTTTAGTCGATGAGACATGCGAGTCAGAGACAATGTGTAGAAACATATGTGTAATTTGCAGCAAATGCATTCATGCGTATATTTGCTGAGTGTATCTACAATACCCACTTGGAACAGAACGGAGATTATTTATGTGTATGTTGCCAGGCAGTAGTACAAAACCTTTACCAACGCAGAACGCATTGAAAAAGTGAGAAAAGGCTCGAGAACTTTCTTTTACTTATTCATGTCAACATATTTGAAATGCTTGACCCGTTATTTGCATCGTTTGGATAAGATAATCAATGAACCTCCATACTAAGTATGCAATGTTATTATAATTGACCTGATAGTCATTCAGGAACCGAGATAGCGTAGTTGGATGATCCAGGACAATTACAAGAACAAAACCACTTGTTTGTTTTTCTCATTTCAAGTAAAAAAAATATGCAAATAAAAAACAATTCTATCAATCACCTGATGCCACATACAACAAATTAAAATTGCAGAAAATGCAGTCGTGGTTTAGGTATCTATCTATAAATCGCAATGAATTGGAAACACGCCAAATCTCAATCAATCTAATAAAATTGGAATCAATCGAATATTTTTTGATTGAATGTTTCATTTGCTTGCTAGGATATAAGCAAAATTTTCATATATCTTGTTTCAAATGTTGGAATCATCATATAGAGTATTGAATGACACATAAAATCTTATAAATTTGTAAAGGTTCATTTTCTGCGATGTTCCATATGAGCCAATCGCAAAATACTTGTGTAGGAAAAAAATCATACTAAACGGAATGATTGATTCACCGCGGGGAAACAGGGAAATCGTTTCGAAAAAAATCAAGAAAAACTATTTTAAAGGGACGATACTGTAGGACAACTAAACGATTTGTTAACTCGTGTTAAATGTTGAAAAATTGAATAAAAAGGAAGGTGTTTAGTATTTTACCTAACAAATTTCCTCCTATTCCTGCCATGTTCACTTTTTTACTACCAAAAAAGGCTAAATAACCTCTTATTATGAGACACCACTATCATAACCGAAAACAGAACACGTTGCGACCAATTTGATTTTGAAATATAGAATTTACTACATTGTATTTTAGGTTCCAAGATAAAAAAAAACATTTGATTGAATCATAATTACGATTGAATCATTGAATCGTTATGAAATGCTTCAATGATTCAACTATAAGGATGAAAAACAAAAATAAATGTTTATCTTAGTAAAATCATATTGCAAAGGCACTCCTCAAGTAACATCCGTTTTTGGCATTTTGATAATAATAATTTCAAAATTTAGTTAAATATTTTAACCAAGTTCCTAATCCACTAAATACTTACCGACAACTAAGAACATGTTTTTGCAAATTTTCATTTCACGAAAAATTTACGCGATGTCGGCCAAGAACCTTCAAACATAAAAACAAATTTCCTTCTGTGTATATTGGGAAACAGGCGAAACAGGGGAATTATGTTCCATTATAATTCGCAGAGTGACTATTCAAACTTTGTGAAAATAATGAAAAATTTCCTCAGAGCAAAGAGTAAGCTTTAATTTACTAATTTTTAGGACGAGGAAAAAAAAATTTTTGTCTAAGATTATCTGAGCATACAAACAAAAGATCCAAATTATGATGCTCTTACTACTTATGCGAGTACCAGAACGATTTTTATTTTTCAAAAGAAGGTAGTTAAAACAATGACAGTGCCTGGCTTCGTTTCATAGCCTAAAATATTATTTGACGACGATTTAATGCCTAGCCGATTAATCTGCTGTTTTCCTGGTTTCCTTTACGATTTTAATTTCAGTGAAATCCATCAAATGGAGAGGAATTCCAATACATATTGCTCATGGTTTCTCAATCGTGTAAGAATTTTCAAAATTTGCAAGGAATTTAGTTTGTATTTTGGCATGTTGTAGTTAAAATGTGTCTGTGTTAACAACATCTCTAATTGTGCCTTTCAAGACTGCTCAGCTTTAAATCGACAAATAGAATACCATTCTTTGCAGCCTCAAGTCTGACAGATGTCATGTAACACAAGAATGGTATGGATTTGTTGCTAGATTTCAGGTTAAAATCTCTTACTTGAACAAATAAATTTTATTGCACTTCTCTAAACTTCTATTTCGCGCTCGACTAATTTTTGCTATCGGTATATACATATATAAATATATCACTCATCCTAGCAAAATTTAAAAACCGTTAAAAATGCTGTTGAAAATCAAAATTAATTAAATTTAAAAATGTGATGTCAGACTTATATATGGACTACGCGCTTTGAGACGATGTCCCTTTGCATTTGATTTTCAAGTCGTAGACTGTCACCAAGAATCCCTTTGACTTACGTCCTTAAAAGTCAGGCTGGTTGTAACCAGCCTGGGCTTAAAATAAGCTTCATGGGATGCGTTTCAAGATACGCAAATGTCAGTAGATAATATGAGAACGTTACTATTTTAGTCCAATCAACCATTAGTTTAGTAGTATAGGAATTTCTATGGAATATAAACATCATAGTAGTTGTGCAAATATGTCTACAGGTCTACATTAATAACCAGGATTATATCAATTTCTATCAATAACCGTAGATATTGTTATGGACGTATATTTCTTTACAGAGGGCATAACCTTATAAAATCAGACAAATGATGACGGTGGATGAACCTAATCTAGAAAATGTCGATTCACTTATTCACAGAGGTGTTAACCTCGCCAAAGACGGGACTGAAAATAACAAGTACATGACTATATCAATCAGTTGACTTATATTAATTTACAGATGCAATTTAGAATATAAACTCTGAGCCTTGGAAGAAATTATCGACATTTTTGAGCACCAAATTTTAAGGTGTAATCCGGGGCCCGCAATAATGGTAGGAAGACTGTACACAAGAAAAGCGAAAAACTTGCCTGTAACAAACTCTGAGGCAGTTCTGTACAGTTTACGACTTATTAAATTATTTGAAATAAGAAAATAAGTGCAGAATACTAAAGCAGAATCAGATGGGACAACACGACAGCTGTCCATATATTTCCAGTGGATCAGTTGCTAAAATAGTATTTGCAAGGCAAAATTTTCATTGAGTAGTTTCACGTGATGTGACAATATTAACTGGTATCAAGTGAAATATGCAATACAAAATTATAAATTAGTTCATTCCATCGCGAGTAAAAACTGCTTTTCCCGGGCAGTAGAAAAAAAAACATAATCTAATCAGAAACTTACCTAAATTGCGTTTCGAAAGAAGGCTATGATAGATTTTTATCACGCACCCATATACTCATCATATCGTAGCCGAAACCTGGTTGTGCTTTCAAAAGCTTGGAAGTAGGGTTTAGGATTAAATATCTAGTTACCCTTTTCCTTAATTAACTCGGAACGGCCTGCAAGATTATCATACAAAGTTGACAGCAGGTAATACATCCACCTTTCACAGTTCAAAGAAACCATTGTTAAAAGAAACAATGGATTTGGATTTGACCATCGCGAGGACCTACGTTGGACTTTGTTAATTTGGCATCATGTTGAGAGTATGGATGATACCAACATTTTTATACTTTATGCAAGTCCAACAACAATGGTGAGTGGGATAAACAGAAAAAACTGTAAGATTTAGCAGAAAAAAATAATGCCTTTCTGACTAAAGATTTTACTTTTGGACGAAAATTTACGATGTTAAATTCCAAAATATGAAAATACATTCAGTATAATGAGAATATTTTAAGTGCAATAAGAATATTTCAAATAGTTAGAAGTAAAACGAATCTTATGGCATTGATGCGTTGATACTTAAACGTTGAAGAATTTCTATTTCATAAAAGCTGTTAAGAATTCTGCCTGCATTTGTCCGGTTTTTTCACTTAGGTTATCCATTTATCAAACACGATGGCTCATATACGTACCGCATGAAAAAATTTCCACCAAAATTGCGAAGATATATTTTATTTATGTAATGGTTTCATGATACTTTCTATTTACATTTAACAGGAATCGCCAAGCAGTCAATCTCGCTCGTATGTGTTATTAAAAAAAGATTGACTGGATCGAATAACAAAATTAAATATATTACAGAACGATGCATTGAAATTTGATTTTATATATTCCTGAATAATTCTTCTGTAAATAATCAGTTTCGTCAAAATTTTGAAACTTATTGCTACAAACGAAAAGCAATTGGCTTATTTTTCAAGTTAATTTCCAATTTCCACAGTTGTTGGGACTCATGCGCTGTTTAAGAGATAAATTCAAATGATAAAATCTTTCAAATGTACAAGGAAATGATGAAAACTGCTTAAAAGGAGAATAAGAAAATGAATGTTTGAGCATTATTGCGATTGCAGATAATTTCGTCTCAATTTTTCCACATACTAGACCCAGGAAAAAACGTTATCAAATCACTGGTTTCGAGAATCTTTACAGTAAAAATATCAACAAACATCGAGCAAAGGAAACCCCTAATAAACTTTAAGCCCCTACCATATACTTTTCGTTTTCAGGAGCGGGTAGAGAAGAAAATTGTCATGAGTCCGGTTGAACATGGATTTGAATGTACTTTAATATACCACCAATGTAGCGCTACGTACTGCATGATAACTTCATACGGGCAATCTATACATTCAGAGAGAGTATTTCATACAGTTCGTACACAACTGTTCGAAAATGCGAAAGGTGGACTGGTTTAGTTTCAGATACAGTACAAACAAGTTGTTTTTTAAAAGCCTAGCACACGTCTAAAAAGTTTTGCTATTACAGTGGATAGTGCAAAAATAAAAAATAATCTGGTGTAAAGTTTGAAAAGTGTTGGTTAATACAAATAACGTCTTCGCTGTTATCATCGACAACAAAGTGATGTGAGAGGAGGCACAAACGAAATGTTAAATGGACCCCAGTAGATAAAAGACGGCGCTTAAAGCAATCCGAAATTCAGCACTCTGAATAACAAATATTACGCGACACTTTTTGCATTTGCATATTAAAGAATTTTTATACGGAGAATAGTTTCAATGCCAGCCAGTGAACAAAGCGAAGTGAGATCGTAAACGGGAAGCAGCTTTTGTCGCGATATTCGAAGAAGAAAAATATGTGAAAATCGAATCGTGGACCACATTGTGACCAAGTGACTAAATTTGGAATATAACCTGTTGGAAATTTATTCGAAATGTTTGTGGAATCGTTTTTTTAATGAACAGTGGATGGAAAAAAGAATTTTTAATTCAATTTAGCTAAGAGCTATACAGGAGTTAAAGAAAGCCCCATTTAACGGAAGATCGAAACAGCAACAATGACCTTACCCTTTGCATATCTGGTTATTGCCCTTATTATCCCTAACACCTTTATAAGTGTATTGGCGAAACCGAAAGGTATAACAAACATCGATGCGCTACGTGCGCATTATTTCGACCTAGAAAAAAGTCTTTGGAATTATTTAGAACAGCGAAATGACGTGAATCAGAATCAACAATTGCGTAAAGTTTTCGAATCGAATCGAATCTTTGCTGCCGAAAACCTCAAGACAAGCTTCAGTTTAGATAAATTCTTCCCTTTGCACCAATACTATGAGTGGTCCTTGCTGGAAAATGATTTACAAAATATCGATGGACTTTTTGTATATTATCATTCGTTTTTGAGAAATTATGCCGGCGGTAATTATGATGAACGTGCTACGCTAGACTTAGCCGAAACTGTTCTGGAGGATCGCAAGTTATCTATATCGCGAATATTCCAAACTATTGATACAGTCATGGTGAAGCAAGCTCTCTATTACAGAGCCCTTACGGTTAGTAAGATGTGTTATATTTTTTGTGTCTAGGTTTAATCTTTGACGAAAAAAAACCGGAGTGTTGATGAACGTACTTTGCATCTATCAAAGATGATTCCTACTAATTTTTTAAATTTTGCTTCTCCCCTACATTTTCACAAAATGAAGAAAAGCCTCGGTCCATTTTCAAATTACAATAGTGTTGATTTCATTCCGTCAACCATAAAATTGATCTCGCAACAGCTATTTACGAATTCAATGAAATTCATTTCAAGCTAAAAGCAAACATAATAAAATAAAAACAGTGTTTACCGGAACGAGTCATGTAAACATGTGGCATCATTCGTACTTTAATTGTTTTTGTAAGGAAGTATCTTTACATAAAATGACGAGTATTCAAGTTTTTAATTGGTATAAGTAAAAGGACCTGTAACGCCACAAATAAGCATTAAAATATGCATCAAGTGCTGTCAGGTTCGAATTTCGACCCACGGAGGGTATATGAATAAGTAACGTTTCGTCTTATGTTTGCATCACACATCCAAAAAAAAATTTCCTGCATAAAATTTAGATAGCAAGATGTACTCAGAAAACAAATGTAAAATAGACGGTCACGAACGTAATTCTTAGAAAATTCTAAGCACGGCTTTTATAGAAATGATAAGAAAACATTAAGATTGCAAGGAATGTTAAGCTTCAGAGTTAAAAAATTTCTTTTCAAAGAAAGAATATACAAATCAAGCAACTTCAGATAATTTGACTGCATATATAAATAATTCTATGAAATAGGAGGAAGAAATATGGTTTCAATCCATTTTTCATTAAAAAAAATGTTGCAAAACTCCGACTAACGATTTGGTCAAAAATAATTTCGTTTTGTCCCAACTATGGAAACCTCAGTTACCTAGAAAAGTCTTAAGGTTATACCTGATGAGGCCGTATCTAGTTTAATGCTTCAAGCCTTGATTCATGACATTATAAATCTCTTCTATCGGCGCTGATAAAATTGAATAGATTAAACAATTATTGCCAGAAAAAAAATCCCCAGAAGGAATAAAAACATTCTTGAAAATCTCTTTTCAGCTGGGCCGGCGAATATTTTTAAATCTGGACATAATTTGCAAGAACTTCAGCACACATTAAATTTTCGAAAAGAACGTGTTTAACGTGTTTAACGTGTTTCCAATTGTCATATATAAGCTTCTTACTTAAAATGCAAAAGGAAATTCTATCTGAGTCGATCGACCGAAGGCAATTCAAGTCAATTAACAGTCATATAATATTTTGGCCAATTGTTAAAGAAACATTTTAACTTCACTCTCTATTTGACCGAAATAAATTTCTTCAAAAAAAAACTGATTCATAAGAAATGACTGAGCAAAATTTATTGTTTATCATCATGTGAAGTCAATGAGCGGCGAATAAATCGCAGGCTTGTTATAAATCACTTTACAAAAACAACAAAACCTTTAATATGCAGACCGACATTAGACAGATTCGTTTGTTTAGTTCAAGGGGTAAAGCATTTATGCTGTTAATTTTAAGCGTTGATGATTATGGTGAGGCTTAAGGAGTGTGCTGAATTGGGTTAGTAGAACAGTCTAATGCTGTTTGGTTGCAAAAAAAAGGGTATAGGTCAGATTAAGAAGGCAACGCGATATATTTGCCACAAGGTTATATTTCTATTTTTATTATTCTCAATGTTTTGTGCCTTTACACCTTTCTTCCTTGAATCCTATTTTCAAAGAGGATATTCTCTATAATTTCAATTTGCCAGATACATTGGGACCAATTCCATATTTTATGATATCCTTACGTGACATAGTCACTAACGATTGAAGTTTTAGTAAAAATCTCTGATCAAGAATGGCTTGTTCATGGTAATGAAAAATTTCTCTTTTTGATATGCCCCAGAAATAGTAAATAAAAAGTATTTTCTCAACAGAACTACTGTTCATGGTCGTCATCAGTGATGGCGCAACAGAGCAAATCGTGTATCGGTCTCCAATTATTTGCTGGTGTTCATAACATAAACAGGCATAAGTAAATCGAACTAATAACAAAAAAAAAGATAAGGCCTTCTTCTAGATTGAAAATAATTGGCGAGTGCACATAAGAAACAATCACTAAAGATTAATGAAACAATAACCAAACATATTAACAGAACAATGGATTTGCTTGGAAGTCAAGATGAAAAGATTCCATTGAATATAGACTCACAAATCGGGTATATACGCCTCAATTAGACGTTATTTTATCTCATTTACTAAGTTGCTTTCATACATTTACCCTAATTTGCCAGCTGAGCGCAAAACACGTTCACAGATAGGAAATGGAGAAAAGCAGCTGAACCCCACGCGCTGCAGAAAAATGTTACTCCAATACAAAATTTTACGCCAAGTTATGCATATTCGTAACAAAAAAAAAAAACGACATACAAGACAAAAGACCCAAATATATTAATAGTGTACAATATGCATAACCCAGCACTGATTGTTCTACACAACAAACGAGGTGTTTAGAATGTGTTTAGGAAACCTTGCGCTTCTAGCAACCCTTTACTCTGAGCGCAAATGGCCTCCACCTCAATAACAAAAAAAGGAGATCTAATTTAGAAAATTTAGCAAATTTAAATGGGTATTCAAAGGACTAAATAAACCGAATACTGCGAAATTTTAGTTTTGAGAAAAAGGGCATATAATGAAAGATTTCAAATATCACTATCTGAAGTTTGAAATATCACATATCTGAAGTATGAGATTTAGACCAAACAAACATTGGGAGACTGTATCAGGTCTATTTTCAGGCGACGAAGTTGACGCTTTCCTCGTCACAATATCGCGAGCAAATGTCTTGGCTTGACTTTGGTTAAACAGATTATAATTTCCTTTGCTTATAACATACTAATCGAATATAATATGTTGACATTGCGACAATTTCATTTTTTTAAATGTTTTATTTTTCCCCGTATTAAATCTTGTACTAATTTCATATTTTCCAGATTTGTAGGTAAACCTTTTTGAAATTGAAATTTCAAATTTCGAAACTTGCGGAAAAGTTCTTTAATGAAAAATATTTGATTCCATCGAGATTGAGTTTTACATTAATTAGAAATATTATAAATGAAAACTGACGAAACGAAAGCTAGTTTTAGGCATGTTAGGAACTATAAGCAACTTTTTGACAGGCAATATGTAATTGTTTTGATGATAGATATTATTGGTTCAATATTTTCTAAACAAAAACAGACGTACTTTGTTTTACATTTGATTTGGTTGGCAGACAGGATAAAATTAACATTGAATAAATAATTTGAAAATGAACGTTCAACAATTTAATTATAACATTGATCGGCGCTTCAATATTTTTAGATGAAACTACTTTTTTCAATCTTTTAAAGAAAAGAAAAATCACACATGAGAATTTGACGTGGTCAACGATAGTCTTGAATGTAATATGGCTACCTTGATTCGAGCCGGGTATCATCAGGTTTCGGGCTGAAATATTTTATCGAAAGCGTACATGAACTTTCCAAAACAATCTACAAATAATTAACGTAAATTTTACATAGATTCAATCTTTTTAGGAATTAAGTTCTACGAAGAGGATATGCAGCTCCTTTGTTATTTCGCACAGTTTTTTTCCTGCAATCGATTTTACAATAGGTCACCTACTAGTAACTAGGCCTTTGCAGCAAAAAACAAAGTATGGTTTATCAGCTTTCTTCTTAGTATGTCAAATAAACATGCTATCTGCTTTATGGGTAAATTAAGAAAGAGAAATCTCTTAGTAAATATTCCATTTTAATTTTTAGTTCAGGCGAAGAAGCCATCTTTGAATTTGCAAATAATCTTTATGTTTGCAATACATAATCATAAACCTATTCTAGAAGATTATTGCTATTTTACACAGTTTAATATCTCATTTCAAAAATATTCAAAGCCGTCGAGCAAGTCAATGATCGTTTGCACCATGAAACGCTTAAACACTTATCGTATTCATTTGGATATATGAAACAATAGCAAAGTTTTTTTTTATCCAGCATATTTTTTTATCAAGCACGAACAACCTCCCATATAAATTCTAGTCACAGAATCATTTTAAACGGCATCAATTGTTATAATCATTATAACAGGAAGTCGAATGGAATTTAACCGATTCTATGAATCGAAATCAACAATAGGCAATATACTAAGCTTAGTATTAGTTTGAGTCATCCTACATTTCACTCGAAAAAGAAAAGATAAATCGGTTGCTGAGTTAAAGGAGTTAGGTGAAAATGGCTGCTACAGTTAAACAGACAAGAAAATCACACCTCTAGTTGCTGACAAATCGTTTCTTCTGGCAAATTACGTTCCATTTTCTTCTGCCTTGCATTTAAATCGGCCTTGAAACAGACTACTATGCACCTTTACGGAATGCAATATCTTAGCCCCCATGCTTATACGGTAATTCAACGTTCGCAGATGTTCTTTACTAACTGATAAATAGATAATTCAACACGCCAGCTTTTTTCGCCGTGTTCATTGTTCGCAGAGCTGCACTGATTGTACTTTGTGTACTATGCATGTTTTCTTTGTGATAAATTCCATTGTCGTTCTTACTATATTTATTTAACACTTGACCGACCGGTCATTTCTTCGCCGCGTGCGCCGTGACGACGGGTTGTTTTGCGAAAATTTCGCACAACATATAGTTAAAATTAAAAAAATCATAACTTTTGAATTAAATGGAATTAAAAAACGAAACTTGATTAAATGTTCAGATTTTTTTCGGTATTATATGTTAAAACGATTTTATCAGTGGTTTTAAATCTGTGGGTCGCAAAAATAATAATTAAAGTAATGAAATTGTTTCAATGTACTTTATTTTATATTTTATTTAAAAACATATTTACAAATATAGTAATTAAGATCAAAATAAACTTTAATAAAGAATAAAATGCTCGTCGTATTAGTAGAAGTACTCGTCGTCGTGTTCGTCGTCGGAAAATTTCACTATCACTATCACTAGAATCATCATTATTTATTGTGTTCAATTGTTCTAATTCCAAAAAATTGGTATCAGAACAGTGATAAATTGTCTGCAAATACTTCATCATCACTTGCCATGTTCGAAATTTTGGGTAAAATTATTTAAAAAGTATTTAAAATAAAATATTGTATTATATGTATAATATTCAATGATATTTAAAAAAACTGATTATTTTACAAATATATTTTAAAAAACTGTTATTGTGCTCTTAGAAACGACATGTGGTGTATGCGCGTCGAATATAAACTAAAGTAAAATTCAACTTGATACAAAGAGCTCTTTGATTGTGACTAACGGTCGATCTTGTCGCGACAATAAAAATATTTTAACCTTGGAATAATTTTTTTCTTGTAGTACAATCCTTCATTCATAGATGGAAGCATAAAACGATTTATATTTGTCGGTAGATATTACTGAACCCGTCGTTAAACGTCAGAAGTCAAAACAGGTAGTCCCTACTGTTGCCGTCGGTTACCATCAGCTGACAAGGCGGGTAGATACTACTCGGCCCGTCGGTTAAGTGTTAATAATAAATGAACTTAGAAAAAATATGAAACGACATTTTATTGCAATACTAACCGGGATGTGAACATGCAAAGTTATTTAATTAACGTTGCCTTAGGATTATAAAAATAGTCGACCTGTTTCGTGATTTATATTGATTAAATTCCTCATGAAATTGTTATTATTCATGATGATATATCAAAGTGAAACGAGTCAATGAAAAACTTTTTGATATAGTTGTTGATATGCATCAGTTGCTACCAAAAAAATCTTGAATCCCCAGAACGCAAAATAAACGTCGATTGTAGATAAGCATTTGTCGGAGTAATCAAGGCAAAATTTTATAAGTTTAGCTTCTATATTTTCCCACCCTTCATTATTCACACAAACATTTTGCTGGCAAATATTGACTTTTTGATATGGGTTTCTTGCACAGAATAAAGTTGGGAGAGGACAAACATTGGTGAATTTTTTAAAGAATTTATTGGTTTGTGACTTCACTGCAGCTTGGAATAGGCGATTTCGATTCCAAATTACTGTTAGATCAGCTAGAGCAGAAACATTTAAGTATTGAAAAGGATTCACTTTAGACTTCTAATTATTTCGAAATTTAACTAATTAAAAATTTATGTATGAGATGCTACAAAAGTCGTTTTCAAAAATATTAAACCTCCCCTCGCGCATTCATACAAATAATTAATGCACTTAATGAACTAATCTACCAGCACAAGCCATTAAACATTTAAAAAATTTTGAACTAGAAAAAGAATATATATAATATGGTGTTTGGTACATGGCTTGAAACGTGGTTCAAAAATGTCGATCGATGTCAAGCCTTCCCTAATGATTACATACACTTTATCTATTGCGGAAAATCTTCTGGGTTCTAAATGAAAAGATAGGTAATACTGGATGTTGAACCCCTATTTGCAACTAAGGACAACATGGATTGCTTGCTTTATTTCCTTAATAATGTCTTGACATCTATTTGAGTCAACAAGCAAAAATAAATAAAGGTATCAATAAAAAGTTTAAGGTTAAATTGGTTTATTTAAAGTCCAACAAAATGTTAAAGATCCAAGCAAAAATTGTTATCATCTATACCAGTATTCTTAGTATGATAGTAGTATTTATTTACGATGGCAGGAAGTCCGATCGAAACGCCGATTTGTTGAATAAATAATAAAACTATCTGATGTTAATTGTGCGCTGTGGCATATTCGCAGATATCTCTAAGCTCGGAATGAAAAATATCTTTTATAGCCTTATCTTGAAATTTAAGTCAATCAACTTATCTGTCAATTTGTTGAATTTTTTGTTTATTTAAGATTATAAATTTACTTTCCATGATTCACAATATGTTAAATATCTGTCGTACTCAAATTCTCAATTTTTTAGGATGCAAGTGATCACATCTGCGCTACAAAACAATCATCTCAACAATTTTTATATTCACTCTACAACGACATTACCCTGACGGAATTAAAAGGATATGCAATGATGCAATTTTCATGGATGATCTTAAATATTTATGGAAAAGGTGAGGTATCGTTGAAAATATTTGTCCATCTAAACAAGCTACGCCATTATACTCACTCATTTACATAGTGACAATGACTGCGAAATTTATTACGCCTTTGCAGGAAAATTTTCATTAAAATTGCCAATCTTAGAATCTGATGCTAATTTCCCATAAGACCCACAATGTGAGTTCCTTTCTTATTCTTAGTATGAAAACGTTAGATTGAGCAGCATAACACATAAAGCAGCATAAGCATAAGCAGCATAATAGGTGCTAAGACCCCCCCAGTTCGTGCAAGCACACATAATTGCAATGCTTACATATTTCCGTCACAATTTCATACTTTCATGTCATGTCAATCATATTATAGGTCGACTTTAATATAGTTGGAAAATGCTGTAAAATCAATGCATAACATTTTCGAATTTTGTAAAACCACCCAATTTAAATGTTATCGCATAATATGAAAACAAATCATGAAATTGTAGAAACTCAATAGATTTTTTTAAACGAATGAAACCCGTATCGCTGAGCATAGAAACAAACATTATTTTTTTGTTTATTAAACTGAGCAAAGCAGCTGACGCGGAAAGTTTTTAAATCTTTTTTGATTATCAAACAGTGGATTAGCAAAAAACTTTTACATAGTCATCTGATCTCGTTGGTCTGAGTTATTTTTATATCGATTTCTAAATTTGGCGTTATATTAAAATGCTCATGAAACAGAAGAAACTGGGAAAGAAAACACAGAGATAGCCACAAATAAAACGTCGAGTCACACTACATCAGTTCAAGTATGCTGTAATAATACTCATTACAGCCTCCCTCTCGCCCGTGCATTTTCATTCCCAACTACATGTAACTATTTCAATTTTTTTTACTTGATAGGCAACTTCACAAATGAAGCACAACTTATGCGTACCGATTTTGAGAAACGCACAATTGAAACACAGAAAGTTGTCCGTGAAGTGATGCGTCGAGCGGATCGATCGCTTTGGACATGCGATCCTAATGTTTATGTGCAGGGCGAAACATACGATGAAGTTACGCGACTGTTGCAAGGATACGTTATAAATGAGGTGGATATGAATACTGATACAACGTGCCGCGAAAATTGTGCGTACTACAGCGAAAGCAAGAGTCATGGCTGCTTCAAGGATTTGTACTGCTCTCAACAACCGCGATGCAATGGCAAACTATTGAATTGTCAGTTTCTCGATTCCGATATGTGGATATGTCCATCTGTTAGTAGTATTTTTCTTTAATCTTACGAAGTTCATTTAGAAACTGTCTCATTGATTGCAGCCAGAAAGAAGTTATCGTCGATATGAATACATCGAATACGAAAGTGGACGAATTCTCGGACGCAAAGGGCAATGCACAAGGGGAACATCGAAAGTAATAATAACCTTTCATATATTTCTGAAAAATGGTTTTTTAAGTGACTAATTTTTAACCATATAAAACATTTACAAAACGCAGGTCGATTCCTGGTGGAGGTGGCTCTTTTGGCATTGCAGTTATTGTTTCTGTCTCTGCGACGAACAAGGCATCAAATCAGACAGATATTTTAATTTACGTGAATCTACTTCGGACATTTCCAAAAACATGTGAGTAAATGTACACTATACACTCAAATCAAACATCCATAAAAATTTCTAATTTTATTCTAAAGGGTCGTCACTGGGCTACGTTTCGTTAAAAAGAATCGCGTTTTCCATCTGCAAATACAAGAAGGTCAACTGGCACCGCGAGGTAATATTAATGAGACATCTCTTCAATGGAAACCAATCGATGAATACACAATTTTCGATCATGGGGTGAAACCAGAAATTGATTACCACACGCTAACATCTGCCAGTCGAGCAATAGACTTGGATGACCTTTCAACACCGGATCCTACATTTATTGTAACAGGTGTTAAGTTCAGAGTGGTTGGGGCTCATTTAAATCTTGAAATGCGTTTAACTGAATTTGATTTCGAAGCCGGAAAATTAGTTGAACCACAAATGACAACCCACTGGTTGTCAAATGATTATACAGACCTCAGTGCCAATAAGAGGTGCGCTTATTTTTACATTTTATTGACTGGCTGTTCAACTATCTTCCTTTCTATTTTAGAACTGAGATCAAATTGAAATCTCCAGATGTCTCAACAAACGCTAGAGTTAAATCGTTGCCCAAATCTAAGCACAACCAGTTTATAGAGTTCGTCAATACGGATCTGGATAAGGATGTTGCTCAATCAACTGTGCCATTTGTGGATACACAAGATGTAGCGTCAAATCCACCAGTGCCATTATCTGGTGTTGGTATTTACTACAAAGGTATGGATAATTATGGGGGCTTTGTAGCACCAAAAGTGATCACCTACGATTTTTCACCACATATCCAGTCACCGAAGTTTGATCAATAAAATTTAGTATTTGATTGTGTTTAGAATATAGATGACCCAACCAAAATTTATAATAAGTATTTTAAATAAACGATGTGATTACATTTGTAGCGGTTGGGTTGCATTTGACGCATTTTTTATTTATACTCGGACACCACGATGATTATTTGCTTGGAATAGGTAATATCTGCTATGAGATGAAGGTAGGTATCTGCGTAGGTAACTTTGGAAGTACCTGCATTCGAGTCGCAGTAAAATCTCACCAAAGCACTAATCTCGCAATAAAAAATTTTTGTTTCAGAAAATCAGAAAAGGAAGTCATTAGGGTGCAATGTTTTCAATTTTAACGTTTTTTTTTAAATAATGATAAATGTCGCATGGCATTGTATTCTTCAGAATAGAATGTGTGATGAAGAAAGTTTTATGGATCAATAGCGAGAGCGAACTTCAAGTTCCGAAGGGGTATTCCAAATTAGTCTGTACTTAATTTGATTGTTCTTCAACCGATTTCGCAGATAATTCACGCTAATACTACAGGAGAACATTGTTTACAGGAAGAATGATCATAGACTACAACAAACGTTGAAAAAACCTAGGTTATTTTTCGCAAATGTTTTCATATGCTGCTATTGTAAAGTACTTGTAATGCTGCATGTGAATAAAAGCATGTACGCATGCAATAACGTTGATGTTATGGAAAGTGTCATAAATCAAGAAATTACAAAATAATTACACTGAGTTCAAAACAAGAGATAGTTTAAAACTCCCCACAAAGGTAGCATCCAATGCGAATGTTAAATTGATAGATACTCATGTCAATCTCTGCCATCAAAGGACTAACAGATGCCAAACAAAAAAATTTGAGATTCAGTTTTGCAAACACAAGCTTTTGTAAATTTTTATACGACAAAATTAAAAAAAATCCGCGTGCCCCACGGAACATACAGATTGGCTATTATGATGTTCAATGTACAGTGATATGCAAGTTTTTTGGTGAGCAGACTGATGTGATAAGTTCACGTGTGCATGCGAAAGATGTTCTTAACATTCTTAACATCGCGGATCCCACAAAACTAGAAACTGATATATTGTTTAACGAGATGATCTGATCGGTCCCATTCACGCAAATTATTGTTATCTGATAAGCAAACTGTTAAAAAAAGTCAAAAATTTGAAGTCTAGGGGACATTTATAAGTTTTCTGAAGTTTTTTGCAAATTGAATTAAATCGTTTTACGACTTCGATTTCTTTATATGTGTAAGTCATAAATCACTTATCACAACATGTGATATCACAACATGTGTCATCCTAGTGTTTTAATTCAAGCTAAAGGACAAATTCGAGCAAAGCTAAAGGTTTTTAACGACAAGCAGTTACTTGTGCAAATCTGGAATCCTGCGGTGTATGTATCCATTGAGGATACGATCAATCATCTTCCTTAGAGCGTTGGTTTGGGCAGGCAAAACACTATGACACAACACGAGGCCGGCCATAAGGTTATGACCAACAGTGAATTTTAAATCTATCACCATTTAACCTAGCAATAGAAACAATAGCGACAGCTAAAGTATCAAAAATCTATTACGAAGGAAAGAAGTATGGCCTCCAAATTATTTAATTAGGAGAAATTAACCCCCAGACTTTTAAAATTTGCCAAATTTTATGTAAAACACAACCAAATCTATTGAATTTTACATTAGGTGAATTAGGTTGAATGTTTGAGTAACAATTGACAGTTTAATTTAGATAAGTGCTGCGAGCAATGTTGCGGTGTAAGCACTCGAAATAATTAGGTTGTGGGTATTTTCGACGCCACGTTGTACGGGAAGTGGCAAAAAAGTGTGAATAGAGTTTCTTCGATCTCGTTACATCTATTATCCTTTTTATATTGCTTTGTATTTTTCAAGAAGGTTTTTTTATTGCTTTATGTGGTTGTTTGTATCTCAAAGGTCCTGTAGAGATCTAGGCTAAAGTTGTTTTTACACGTTAGTTGCACAATTATCGTCATTTTTTGAGATTATTTTATTTTAATCAAAGTTGCATTCTATTGGAAATGGCCAGGAATTTATCGGATGAGAAAATTTTAGCGGCTTTGTTGGAGGAAACTGAGTGTTTGTCAGATGAAGAACTGTTTCAATCTGTGAGAGTGGGAGCGAATGAGATCACATAAGCGAGCGTCTAATGTATGTAGTGATACGGACATGGAAGATGACGAAACATTTGCAGAAAGATCTTTGGATGACAACGCCTCAACCATTTTTTCTTGGCAAAGATGGGAAAACAAAATGGTAAATGTCACTTCCAAGAAACAATGTACGGACAAGAAGGGGAAACATAATTGTACCTTAGCCTGGATGTAAAAGCATTGCTCGAGGCAAGAAAACCCAAGTGGAATGTGGATATGATTTTGAAATTTACAAACCACAAGATTTCTTTGAGATTGGCAAACAATCCTTCCACTTCTTCATACAAGGAAACTGACAAAGAAGAATTGAAAGCCGTTTTGGACTTTTGTTTTTGGAAGGCTTATTTAGGTCCGGCAGACAAAGTGAAATCGATTTATGGAGTAACGATGGTACTGTAGTTAAAAATATTTAGACACACGATGTTTAGACAAATATTTTCTTTCTTGGTCAACAGTTTGAGATTTGATGATGCATCAACTCGAACCGCAAGAGCTGGTATAGATCGCTTGGCACCAATTCAAGATATTTTAGACATGTTCCTTAAAACCTGCCAGAATGCCTATACACCGTCTGAATATTTGACAATTGATGAAGAACTAGTAAGTTTTCGAAGAAAATGCTCTTTTCGTCAATATATTCCCTCCAAACCGGGAAAATATGGGTTAAAAATTTATGCGCTCGCATATGCCAAAAAGTTTTTAACGTTCAATTTGGAAATTTACTGTGGGGAACAGCCTGACCACAGCCCATATGCTGTTGGTAATAAGCCGTTGTATGTAGTAGATCGTTTGGTGCGATGTGTATCAGGATCTGAAACGAACATCACCATGGATAACTTCTTTATGAGCTACGAAGATGCTGAAAACTTGCTCGAGAGCCACAAATTGACTGCTTTGTACACTGAGTTCGAACAATGTGTGCCTTCTACTCCAATTCAAGGCTAAACGTCAAGAAAAATCTTCTTTTTTTGGATTGCAAAAATATATTACCTTAGATCATGAGGTAGATCCAGGAAGCGATGACCTAAGAAAACCGGCTATTATATCATTTTATAACTCGCGAAAAGCGGCGTTGATGGCGTTGATGTCGTCGATAATTTGACCAACCTTAGAAGGGAATTTATCAAGCCCTTGGGACTTTGATTGCTTGAAGACTATCAGGAAAAGGAAGACCATACCTAATAAGTCACGAGATATAAGATGCGTGCGTGAAATTTTGAATGGAAAAATTCTAGGACCAGCCGAAGCAACCAAAAATTATTTGATTTTTCCGAGACAAGATCATCAAGTTGGTTTTTTTGTAAGAGTTATGAAAGTTTTTTTTCAATTAATGTTGATCAACAGCAAATTTTTTGAGTTTTTTCATGTGTTTATAAATACAGAGAACAAAATAGTATGGTTGAGCACGAGTATGCCGAAGGTAAAACTATCATTTATGCGTACGCCATCGGATCGCATGTCGGTTGTTGAATATTCGTCCATTTGAATATGTACTATTCGCGCTTTAAAGAAGAAATCAATTATAAGAAGTGAGCAACTATTTACGAATACAAATAAAATTCAAATATTCTCGTTAGAATATCGTTATACCAGCAGTTCTTTGGATTCTTACTGCTGTATTGTTATTACGATATGGGTGTACTATCTTATAGTCAAGAATCCTGAAAGTCGGTAGAATCATGAGTGGTTATATCGGGAAATGATTCTACATTGTAATACATCGAACAAATTGAGTCTGATAAATAGGTTAACATTATACTGGATGGGGGGCCCGAAGGAGTTGCGGGTAATGGTGAGAAAAGAAATTTCGAAAACTAGTTTAGAAGGCTTGTATTTTATGAAACAGCAGAGGTGTTACGATCGTAATTTGCATTCTTAAACTTATTGACATACATGGAATTTGCAAGATATATTACGACTTCGCAGGAAAACTTTTATCAAAACTCCTAATCATAGAATCTGAAGTAGATTTCCCATATGACCTACGACTGAATTTTCTTCCAGCTCTTCCAGCTAGGTTACCACCTCCTTTTGCGTTCACAACATTTTATATTGAGATACACAAAGAAGCAAATAGGAAGTTTTGACGTGCTCGCTGAGATTGAAATAAAACAAATAGGAGAATCCAAACTATATATATATATTTAGAGCCACACCAACCCTCGCCCCCCCCCCCTCCTTTTTAGTTCGTCGTTCAACACACGTCTTTCAATGTTTTCGTGCTTCTTTTGGCAGATCATTTTTGACAGTCGGAAGATTTTAATATGATCGGGAGCTAATGGACAATCATTGCATAACATTTTCTAATTTCACGTAATGCGCATAATTTAAATTCAATCGTATAATATGAAAACAAACCATGAAATTGTAGATACTCAACAGGTTTTAATTGAAACCAATGAAACTTAGGAACAATTATTTTTGCAATAACAGTCTGTCGGGTAGCACTCAAAACATGAAAAATTCCTATGACTCGAAAAACGATGCAGAAGTCCTTAAGAGCACCATGCGTTATTGTACTAAAAAGTCCTCATTTAAAATATAAGCAGATTCCAACAAACCAATACACGATTGCATATCCGCTGATTGCATGATTTCGTGAAAGTGGAAATGACTCGATGAGGACTGACGAAAGACGAATGATTCTCGTCAAAATCCGAATTAGAAAAATATTTAAATTTATTATAAAGAATAAGAAACGAGATCAATGTTACATATAGAGTGCTACTGAATCTTTAAACATTTCATGGTGATCTAACCAATAATCATTTAATAAGATAAATTTGCCAGACTGAAAGGTGGTAAGATGGCATTGAATTCTTTAATATTCTCAAATTTTGCTTCAGTTACCAGCACTGTGTACAACATAAGATAACACACACATTGAAACTCCTTTTTGCCAGATTGGTTTAGCCCATGACCGACGCATTTATGTGTTTTGAATGGTTCGATTTAGAAATTTGATATCAATTTAATTGGTGTTAGAGTGGATTAGACAAACGATTTAAAAAAAAAAATACCGGTTGTATGTAGAATATGCACATCTAATTGAAAGTACTTCGCCAATCAAATCCTCTTTGCTTCTTGCCTACGTATTCAAAACTATGTTTTTCGAAGAGCTTTGTAGAAAGAAATGGCGTTGGTGGTATTATAAAACAAATCGAACGAGAAATCGAAAGAATCATTGGTCTTCTAATGTTAAAAAATGTAAAAAATTCTAATGTTAAAAGGCCTATCTGGAATATTGTCTCTTAAATTATAGGAAAATCGAATAGGTTTCCCGTACTATAAGTAAGCTAGACTCACCTGAACTCGTAGTGGATGTATCATTAGCAGTGTCAGCAAATCAGGCGAAGGTAAAATATCACTTAATGACATGCCCATTGTTGTTACTGCTTGACATGTAAACGCTGCCAAATATCGATGAAGAGGAAAGTGGAAAGATGCATGCATCATTTCGAGCTAAAAGAATGATTGAATTTAAAAGAAAAATATCATCAACACGCATTGAATGTATCAAACCTTTTCTAATTTCGGTTCACAGAAGTAAATGGCGTCAAGCCAATCCTGCAGAGAATTGACGCAGAACGTTAATATTTTTTTAGCCAATCCAGCATGTGTTCCATCCTTTAAATGTGAAATGATGGACCACATAGGATATGCACTTGCTTCCAGCTCACAGGAGAATGCTGCATAATATGAACTAGGTTCAAATTCTACATGCCCTCCTGTCTCTCTAATATTCACATTCATTCCTTGCAACATTGAAAGAAATTGAAACCACATATCGATCAGCTTATCGTCACGCAGAAAAACTAATGCAACTGACTCGTGCGACAAAACGTTGTTAAAATCGGAAACAAGCGGCCAGTAACAATGCTCTTTCATAACACGCTTGGCGCAATCGATTACGTAGTGAAAGTTCTTTTCGGGAACTGAAATTATAGAACACAAACCGATTTATTAAAAATAAGAGATGAAATGCAAAAATTAAAAATCAAAACAACACAGATTTAAAAAAAATCTGGTAGAACGTACCGTGTAAAGTATTCTGGATTAATATCTTCGACATCATTAATTTCAAACTAATAATCATAACATGTAACAAACTCAGCTCTTCGACCATTTTCAAAGCTAAGCTTTCATTAGAAAACAATTGGACACTCATATGTACTACGCGATTACTGAGTGTGTCTGGATCCTTCGACATTTCTAGAACGCTTGGTATACGACTGTAGTGCATAACAAATGTCCGAGTTAAATGTTCCTATAAGGAAATCAAGAATAAAAATTTATGAATTACAATTGCCTGTTTAATTATGATTTACATACCTTATAATCTTGATCTGGCAACATATTTAATAAAAAACACACTAAATTCTGTGGGAATTCAAATTTAAATGTCCAAAATATAAATTCTTCTAATAATGTTGAATGTTTCAGCGTTTTTCCTAATGCCGGTAAATGTTTATATTCATCAGGCGGTTCGGGACTGTAATGAAAGATTTTAAAAGAAATACATTCATAAATTAATTGTATTGTAAAGTGTATAAGCGATCCATTCAGACCTGAATACTAAAATTAAAGTTAATTTCATTAATACTATACAGATTTATTCCTGTCAAAGATTTGAATTGTATGGTCCTGATGTTGTTATGTTGGCTTATACAGTTATATTTAGTCAAAGTTTCTTTGAGTCGTATCGGCACGCTATTAAATTTTGTTAATAAACATAACCCTTAAAAATGTGGTGAAGGTTCCGCTAATACTAATGATTTGGTGGATACTGTTGATTATGAAAGTACCAGTAGTGATATATATGTTACGCAAAAACATTTACGGCAAATCTTTATAGAAGATTACACCGACGATGAAGATCTGATAGAGATGCAATAACCAGAGCAATGGATTTGGAAAAATAAAAAGAATAACTCAAATTTGGAATTAATCGGAAACCCTTGGGATGAAAGCGGTAATATATCAGTTAGACCGAAAAAATAAAGAACTAGATATTTTTAATACATTATTTGATGATACTTTCTGGCAAAAAATAGTAACAGAAACGAATCGGTACGGAAATCCCGTGAAAAAAAGATGGATTGTGTTGAAATAAAAATTTACCTTGCATTGTGTGTTATAATGTTTCAAGTGAAAAAAATCAAAAAATACAAATGAACTGGTCTACGAGGGCCGTTAGTGAAACATCTATATTCGCGAAAACCATGCCACTGCAATGATTTACACAGAAAACCAGATTTCTGCATTTTGCAAATAACGATGCCATTGATAATAGGGATAAGTTACATAAAATAAGAGCCGTAATAATGTTTTTTAACCAAAAATTTAAGGAAGTGTCTACGATGAAAGAGGACATTGTTAGCGATATATCGTTGTTGAAGTTTAAGGGATGCTTACCTTATAAACAATCTAATCTATATAAAACGGCGAGATTCGGTATAAAGTATTAAAAATTATGTGAATCGGAATCCGGTTATTTAGGAATTAAAAATATATACAGGTAGTAATATAATAATTCCTAATGAGGGTGCACCTGAAAATGTTTATTGGATTTGGACAAATGGTATTTTTCACCTAATCTTTTACAACTTTACTTAGTAGTTTTAGTTTTTAAACGTTTTTGTAGAAGCAAAATTAAAAAAAAGAGAGAGTGTATAATGCGAAGCTACAATTGACTACTAGCAATAAAATGGAACGACCAGCGCGACGTTCATATTATTCTCACAAAACATGAAACAGCAGAAATGATTGATCAAAGCAAAAAATAAATGTAGACTTACTACGAAACCAAAATGTGCATAGAAATGAATAAATGGAATTGGTCACGAAGACCAAATGCTAGCTTGCTACCCTATTATTAGGAAATATATGAGAGGACATCGGAAAGTCTTCTTTTACCTTTTTAATATTACATTGTATAACTCCTATATTTTGAGATAAACTAAATCCTATGAAAAAACAAGGTTATTTAGAATATAGGATTCAAATAGCGGAATCAATGTCAAAAATTTTACCGACACCAGAATAAAACATACGGTGAAGATTATCAAATGAAGGTATACCAGAGAGCCTGTAGGGGAAAAATTGGAGTTATTTTTCCAAGTTAATAGACCCAACTCCGTCGAAATCAAAACCAACAAGAGCCTGCAAAGTGTGTTAAAACAAAATAAAAAACGTAGCGAAACATGGTGGGAGTGCAAAAGATGTAAAGTTTCATTACATAAACAATATGCTTCGAACAATACGATACAATTGTAGATTATTAATTTTCCCTATATTTTTGAAAGCATTGAGTAAATTAATTTCAAATAAATTGAGTTGCTGTTGTTATTATATTTATAAGCTATCTTATGTGTAACGTTTAAAAAAATTAGATGAAACTTATTAAGAGCATTCTTTATATTGGCTATATTATAAAAATGATGTCTATATTGATATGAACGCTACTCTTTCCCTAGTTTTTGTGTATGAATATGCGTAAGCTAAGGGATAACAGGTGAGTAGCAGAAACAAATGCATTTGCATATAAAAGGGCACCCAAGCTGTGTATTCAGTGGAGCAGTGAAGTGGCCCGATGCACAACTGACTGAAGTGTTCAGTTTGGTCCACGCTTTTGAAAATTAATTCGTAGGTTAAGGAGTTAATACTGGCTCTCTAACATCCAATTATTCGACTACTTTTTGAAACTTAGCTTATATTTGAAACCATTGTAAGCTCTTAAACAATATTATATGCAGTCTGAAAAATAATTTCGGTTAAACTAGGAATTTCAGCGTTCAGTTGCGTAATTTATTTTTTAGAGATTTAGAATTTAGAGCATTTAGAGAATGCTTGTAAATTGCTATCGTAATTTTGTATTGGTGAACACGCAATATAACTGCTTCATCTCAAATATGTACAGATGAAAAATTAGATGAATTAATTACACGTGAATTAAATATAAAACTAAAACGTTCTTACGCTTCCCTGATCTTTCTGGTCAAAAGTCGGATTCATTTTGATATTTTAATTTTTTTTGATAATTATAACATTTGGTTAAAAATCATTCCAATTTAATAATTTTCAAAGGTTTCGCACAGTGGTCGAACTGTTTCAAAATTTTAATTCAATGATAAGTGGTCAATGGTAGTAAGGGCCTCGGAGCGACTTTTGTTGCGAGAAGGCCCATTAAATGTTTATCTTTCAATAATACCTTCAGCTCTGACAGTGAGATAGATGTTTTGCGCCCCAATATTGACACGCAATCGCATTGTTCCTCCACGAGAGGTTAGAGCGAGGGGTTTTCCGTAACTAAAACTAAAACAAAACTACAGCAACAGGATGGAACACATCGAGCTGGATCGATAAAACGAAGACGATCGCGAAAACCAACAGTAGACAGACTACGCTATTGGATTTCGAAACGTTAGATCACTTCAAACTGAAAGGTTAAAATTGTTGAGCAGATAGACGATAGCGAACTGAATAAACATATTTCTATCTATCTAAAATATAATCGAATTGAAGCCAATCAACAAATTCAATTCAAGCCGATTTTGTGTAATTTTCTTCAGAGAATACAATTTTATACAACTCGCTCATTAATGTTTACACCTGTACAGAAGAGTCAAAAGATGTAAGATATCTTTTACTACTGGCTCCCACCAACCATTAACTTTCGAAACATTAATGGTGAATTTAATGCTAATGTGGTGAATAAGGAGAATTACGTAAGAAATTCTAAAGAGGTTCGTTTTCACGAAATATCTTACGACAATGTAAATAAGCGCATCCAGAATAGGACGTGGCATCGATTATATTCTGATCTGCGATGGTCAATCAGCATTCTTGAGGCAATGGTCCACCGCCGAGGAGCAATCTGTGATTTCGATCGTTACCTGATAAAGTTTGTCTGTAAAGTATGCCCAATGTAGGGAACAGATGAAGCATATAACCCAATCCGTATTTCCAGTTTTAATAACTTCGAAATAAGTCAGGATTCAATCACAGCCAGACTGTAAGAACAAATAAGGCTACTATAGGTCTTCAGATATTTACCCAGGCGAAGAAGAAACGATTGGTTTGCAATGGATAGCCTGAAAGTGCTGAACAGAAAACATGAAGCATGCAGCCGATGTGCAGCAAAAAATACGTTGACAGGAAAAACGAAATTTAAATACACCGAGGAAATGAAATCATAACACAGAAAACAAGTATTGTTATGATCACGAATTAATGCAAATGGGCATTTGAAAAACAACATACGACAAGTCTAGGAAGTAGAGATTAGGCTGCGAAAAGGTTTTTGATCAAAAACGACTTTTTGCGGAAAATAAAATGGGGAATCGTAGTTGTTGGAGGAAGAGCGGAGACGTACTGGCCGTACTACAAGAGAGGGCTTCTATAGCATTCTCTAGCAATTTAACTACCTGAGTCGGAAGGATTGACCGATCCGATATTTAGTTAAATGGGCTACCGTTTCTACAAAAGGACTGAAGGCAATTTGAAAACCACAATGGCATTTCGTTACTTCCATTAAATAAGATAATGTTCAACATGAAGCTGACATGACTGTTAATTACCAAACAGGTTTCAGAATAAAATGTTCAAAAATTGACCGACTATTTACGGTGAAGCAGATGCTGGAGTTCAACACAGATATAAATCAAATATTTTCTGTAATAAACGTCATAACAAAGCCATGCTTGGCTTCGGGAGCCCAGCAAAATTTGTTTGACTTACAAAAATGACTTGGGTAAACTCGACAGCGCTAGTCAGAATCAGCAACATTTTGACGGATCTTGGTCACCTTGCCGTGTACCATGAATATGGATATCTGTCTAGTGACCGAACTCGTACAGGTATCACATAAGGGGGTTTAGACTCGAGAGGGGGTGTAGTGCTGCGATGATGTTGAAAAGGGATTACTACATCATCGCTCTAAGGCTTGGGGATAACAATAATGGGATCTGACGATTACAGTCTCTTATAAAACTTTTTTATTTATCCACTCAGTTTTCACCCATCCAGGTTCAACTTTTTCGAATTTAATTTGAATTCTAAGACTATTTTCGGTAGTTTTAGCAAATTTTGGAATCTATTTTGTAGGCTTTGTTAAAGAAGAGTATTGTATGAGAGTATTCTCTTTTTCGGAAAGAAACAATTACGTTTTACTTTCGTCTTAATTATTGTAGTGTGCCCTAAAAAGGTTTTGTTGAGTATCGTGAGGGCGATATTCTATCGTCCTAAGCTTTATAGTATTAACTTTCTTGAAAATTTTAAGTCGAAACATTTTCTAGATTTTCATCCTCCTTAAATCTTCGGATATTGTAGAACTCACCTCGGAAAATTTTTAACTGCATCTTCATACTTTTTTCTACTGGATCCTAAAAATCTTCCTTGCTTTGTGTCGGGAAATGGTTGATCGGTAAATTGTTGGTATAACTAAAATAAGATCAAATCAAACACCAGTTACAAAGATAATGTAAATAAACATACCACTGGATTAATCAGTGCCCTAGTCATAACTCGTCGCATCAATTCTCCCATATTATTTAAATCCATTAACATATTACCAAACTCCTCGCACTTATACGCAGCCATATTATACAAATGACTTTGTGTTGTTGGATAGCTGTATTCACGAAAATGATGTAAAAGTCTAAACAATAATTTGGGCATAATTGCTTCTGCAACCGCTAATAAGTTACTAGGAACTGGATCTTTATTAGCGCGATTATTTATGCCGTGATCACTACAAAATCCTTCCGCCTTCATTACCGACGTATCGCCACAATCACAAGCTCCGCCCGCTTGCGAGAGGAACATATTAAAGTCATGATTAGTGTGATCTCCTTTTTTGAAACAATCGCGGCAAATTGACATGCATGGTGATATTCCACATGTTCGGCATCGGTAAGCAACTACGTGTGGTACCCAAACAAGACCGCATTTGGCATGATTGTCATAACTTCGAACTGAAACGAAAAATTGATGCTTTAGTAGATAAGATTAAAGGATATGCGTCTTGCTGAAAGTAATAATCAAAGAAAAGCACGACGAAAATCATGTTAAGTTGTTTGCTTGTACAGTTTGCAAGCATAAACATGGATTGTCGAGACCAGATTCTTACTGCAATTCCGTCCTCATTACAAAATAGAACATCCTCTACAATATACAAGTAAGCTACTAAAACGCAACCTCAGCAATCCAAATATGAGAATTGTTTAATAGGTGTTAAGTCGCATTCTAAATTAGCTTTATGTATCTTATCTCAAACACCCATCGCAACAACCCATTCTTTATAATTTCAGTGGCGAAGAAAAGCCAGAGAGCAACAACCATAAACGGAAGAACAGACACGCCACTCATTAGTGAAAATTACCTCAACATGCCCTGCGAGAGGATCTTCATGGTGGATTTTAGTAATAGTTTGAAGCATTCAATGTAGTCTAAGCTGTGAACTATAAATCTCCGGGTTCTTAACAAAACTGCAAATTAAATGGCAAAATGCGTTCTGACACAATTATTACAGTCTTTAGTGACATTGCAACCGAGCTATCTCCATAGCAGGCGACATTTTTATTGATTTCGCAAGAGCCGAGCAACAGCTAAGAACAGACGTTAATCTAGGATGGAAGAAGAATCACAGTTTATTAACCACAAAAATTAAATGACCGGAAAATTAATTTTATGTGAATATTACTTCTTCTGCGCGCATTTTGCTGAGTGTTGAAGCGGTAGAGCAAAGAAGATGGGAGCCTAATAAGTATGGGAAATCCATGGAGGATAGATTTGCTTTATAAAAAAATTTGTTTTTAACTCGACTACAGGATTTGTTCCAATCCATATAATTTTTCTCTCTAAATCACCTGGAGTGAAACCTAAAAGTACGAACGTCGAATTAATTACTCAATATCAGACAAGGAAGCCCGTAATAGTTTAACTATTAAGATGCAAGTTTTTTCGCTTTATATTCATCTTTTGGGGTGGATTTTTCCAGTATTCTAAATTTATTTACCACCATTTATGAACCAATCACTGAAAAAGCAAAGCAAGGTGTCCAGTCTCCTCAGAAGATAGCATTATATTGTACAAAGGACATATTCAGAATTAATATGCAAACATAACAAGCTTGAACGAATATTGATTTAGGATATTCTACAAAGGATCATAACCACCTAATTTTTTTGAATATGAGCTCGAACAAATATTTTGCAGCCTTTATTACTCATACGAAAAAATGTCAATGGTACTGGAAATACATGTCTTAGAAGGAAGCTACTGATGCCCTCAAACGTTATCATTTTTCTATAATGACCACTTTTATTTTCTGAGCACGCTTTCGGGTCAGCATAAGCGCTTATTGCAGACGCCAAGGGGAGAAGGGAAATTACGTGTTTCGCATTTGTTCTTAGATTTGCGATCGTTTTATACTTCAAACTTTAACAGAATTGAAGCGTATATGATTTAGTCGTGGACAGTCTAGCAGAAAATATGTTCCACACCATATGTCTCCTGGGCACATGCTCGACATGTTGACCCAGAAGGTTGTAGTCTGCTAGCAATGCCGCAAAGCTTCCTGAGATTAATTTTCTCAGGATGAGGCATAAGGGCCCAACTTTTCCTCTAGCCATTACTATCATTCCAAGTTGAGTTTATTTCTTTTTTGTATTTTTCTCCCATAAAATTGTTGCAAGTGGTACTTTCCTTGACTCTCTTCTTACTGTGTTATGGTTCTTGCGAGTTTGTTTGCTCTGTCGTTTTCCTTCCGGATCTCATTCCTCAAACAATCACGTCGGTTTCATATTGTTACGGTAGTTAGTTGCATTCTTGAGTACCTGCAAGCAGTTGGTCCTGTAAGGGATCTCTGTGCACACCACTGGTTTGGTTATATCTATTTTCCTACCCTTTCAAACTGGTCTCTGGCCCATTTTAATCTGAATATCTCGCTAGAGATTCTTATCCTAGAAAGGGTACGGCATTGGTACCAACGAGAAGGTTTTGAATTTGTTTACTTTTTCATTTTAGTTGACGATTTGAAAATGAAAATATAATAAAGTGAGAAAAATTCGAAATTGCGAAATAAGTTTACGAATATTTCTGGCGTATTTTCTTTGAAAAAATTTCAAGTGAGAAAAAACTCACGCCATTAGGTTTGCAGCGATTCAAACTTCCTAGCCTGTCTACCTACCTGCAAACTACCGAGTTTGTTTTGTGTCATTTGGTGTCATATTGAGCATTGTTTCCATCATAGCTATTAGCGTAGTCAACAGGGCAATACCAGATAGTTCTTCATGTAAAATGTTCCTGTAATCGCTCTTCCCCTTAGTTGATTAATTGAGGCATACACTGATTTACCATCGTTTGCTTTTATGTGTTCTTCAAATGCAGCCATTTCATTTGTTTTGATCTCATTCTGACATATTCAACCAGTCATGTGCTCCTTTTTTTCCTAACATCAATAATCCTTCGCGATCAAGTCTTCTATAAATTTCGATTGATGTTTGATGTTGTTGCTACTTTTCGACGCTTGCGGTGCAAAAAACATCCACTTATTGTTCTTACTATTGATGCTACAATAATTCCTGTTTTACAATTTCTCCGGTTGACTTATCTATTCTATTCTGCAAAACTAGTCGCTGCCTATATCCTTCATTGTAATTCCCATTTTTGTATTTATTTTCATTTCCTGATGTAAATTATTAAGCTTCGAACCGTTTAAACAAGATTTGAACTTGATTTATTTTGAATCAACTGTTAAATAACACAGACTAAGTTTAATATGTTTGCTCGCGGTAATATTTCAGTCTAGAATCCATCAATTTATATACCTATACCCCAGGAATCAACTTTTTTAAGGCAACCATAGACGATTCTGATATTTTAAGAAAATTCCAACTATGAAAGTTCATTTTTATGATGTATGTTTGCAGCGGATTATCGAATACATGTAGTATGAGATATAATGACAATTTTTAAATTGTTTTCGTTAGCTTACGTTATTAATTATAAACAATATTGAACAGAGAGCTGTTTTCTAATCAATATGATCTTTTTCATTTTCTTAATTATTTGTTGGGTGACAAAGTGAACGAGTAATGTAGAACCTCTCAGAACTCTACCATTTTGTTGCATCCTCCGTAAGGATACAACGCAGTTTTTATTTTAGTAATAACAAACTTGATATAATTACAACAAAATTGATCCTAAATGGATGGATTGCGCTTCTACTATTATTATTTTTTATTGTTTTATTATTTCAAATATAATATTTTTTAAATTATGAAATAAAAAACCAAAGCACAAAAATAGCATTCGCTTTGCAAATAAAAAAATCTTTATTTGTAATAAATGTCCGAAAGTATAGTGTTTTTGAGCTTTTGTGTTTTTAACAATCATTGGATGGAAATGTAAAACAAGCGGAGAGTTAAAACCAAGTTTGCGAGAAAAATTTTCGAAAACGTCAGTCGTATTATTCAAAAAATGCAAAAGTGCGAAAACTCGAGACCGTTGCATTTGCAACGATGCAAACTCCAGGCACTTAGTTATAATATGGTTGTCCACATTCTTACAATTGATAATGTTGCGTCAGTCATTTTTGACAAAAGTAATGGATTTCAATCTTTAATATTTTTACGCAAAATAAAGTTTAAAAAGTATTCCTCCTTCTTCTTCGTAGCACTGCAACTACTCAATTGTCGCAGTAAATTCACCGCGTCCTGCAGATTTGAACAGCGATATATGGTATTGTCCCCGTCGAAAAAGTTGGACCAACGTTTTTGGAGTACCAAAAGTGTACCTATTTGAGTACCTGTTGTTTAGGTTGGGCTGTTCATCCGAACGATTCGCATGACCAGCCGATTTCAGATGCCGCAGTACAGTATAATTAACTTTGAAACGTCCGACTCATAACATATTTTATACAGCTCATGGCTGTATCAAATTCATCAACTTTATCACAGCTTTGTTTTCTTCAAACATTGTTTTCCTGTGTGTACAGATGTTCTTCAGTATCGATAAGATTTAATATAATACATGATTTGCAAACAGTATTCTTCGACTTTATTCGTATGTTTTAATGCCGAAATAAAAAAAAATCCCCACGTTTTATATAGTGCATTCGCCAAGTGTCGTACTTTGTTTATTGGTTTGTTTTTTCGAATGCGTCAGAGTTTTGGTTTTTTTTTTGATTTTAACTGATAGTAGCACTATTTGTTTTGCTTGACTGTTGAGTTTCAGGAAAAGTTCTTTCCTTGTTTATATGTCTGAAATTTGCATTGTTGTTTTCAGTGGTCTAGACATTTTTTTGTATATTTCTGTATATTTGTATATTTCGTATAGTTTGATTGAGATATTGGCATTTTTAATTGTGATGTAACTGACGCTATTAAGTTTTTTCCTTCAGTCATTGACAAATGTCAAAAATTAAAAGTGAAAAAATTCAAGACCGTTGCGTCTATAGCGCAAACTTCAGATTCCTGGATGTTGATGTCATTCGCATATGCTACCACCTGAATCGACTTGTATAGTAGTGTGGCTTTTGTATCGACAGGAAGCTTTTTTCACCAAATTGAAAAATGGTGTGGCCAGGCCATATTCCTGTTTACGCCTGATAGTTGGGTCAACAGCATCGGTGAAGCTTTGAAGCCATCTTGATACTGATAGCTATGACCTAATCCTATTTTCTATTACTTTTGACAGTATTTAAAAAAATATTCAATGTATATATAATGTGTTATGTGTGGATCGTATTTTCTCGCTGAGAATCAATTTGCTGTTGCAGCTGTTAAGGCAAAAGTTCAATGTTATATCTTAAAAACCCTCTTCCGCCCTGTATTGTAAACTGCTGTAAGCAGCCTATTTTAAACTTTAAATTTAAAATTCGACTCGGTAGGTTTTTCAAATAACACACACAAAGTTCTAACGTCAAGCGATCTATAATGAGCAATTCGACTCAATATCTTTTTCAAGAGCATATTAAGCATTCTCGCTGACCCTTGAACAAAAGACAAATTATTTTCGCACACATCTAGAGAATATAGAGGTATTATTAATTCGTCATCTAACGGAATTAATACTTGATAGAACATAATATACCCAAAAAGACAAATAGATGACCACGATCAATAACCCAGTTAACTTCTTGTATTAGAGCTTGTCCATAATCAGGTCTTCTACTTTCTAAATAGAATATGTTTAGTGAAATCACGTAGAACACAACGTCAATGATGGCCCTAATATGTCATCTTACAATGGTATATTTGATAGACCATATATGTATATACATATAATTTTCAGACAATTTAAGTTTACATTGTTTGAGCTGGGTCTTAAAATGCAAGATTTAGTGGTCTGTGTCTAAAGTTCGTATCGTTGCCACAGCAAATCAGTCACCAATTTTCTCATATTCTGATTTTTATCATTAATTGGACTGTAATGAGAAACTAACAAAAGAAGAAAAATATTCAAACTCGAGACAAAAATTACTAGTGCGAAAAAATGCAAAAAGTAAATAATAACAAGACCTTGCGTTTGTTTTTGGAAAAGTTGTTGACACATCGGAGAAAACCATGGTTTATAATTATCTAATAATAAAATTTCTAATCTTATAATCTATCTCATAAATCGCTAATTTTGTAAATATTTTGTTCATCTCTATATATTGAAAAAAAAATAACTTTCAACATGCAACTGATAGTGATGTGAAATTAGTCTACAAAACTTGCCACACTCTTTTCTGTGATCATCATCCTTAGTTGAGCGAAAAGTTTTGTTTCAGACTTGTCCTTCATTTGAAATACCCCATAAATATGGTACATGAAAAATATTTAGTTTCAAAATTTGTTTTAGACTTTAATTGCTTCGTGTTTTTTGCAGAAACACTTGTAAAAATTTCCCAATTTCCTATCAAACTAAGTTAATTAACTGCAGAAGGAAAACTATTTAACATATATGTAAAGCGTTTTAGACGACAAAAAGTAAAAGTTGAAAAAAAATCAGTTGTATTTACGCTTCACGTTGGGGCGCTTGTTAGCATAATGTAATCTCTAAAAAGTTCGTCATGGTGATGTCACTTTTTATATAGTGATTAATGCAAACAATGGTGATACTGACCGCATGGCCAGGAGGTATACAACACATGCTTGATTATTAACAACGTGAACGTACATGTTGATAAGTAATCAAATAAATATATGCAAAATAAAGGTAAGCGCCATCGTTAACAAGATCGCCACTGTCAGTAGAACCTCAGCTTAGTGGGAAAGCGATTACAACATGTAGGAAAAAACTCAGTGATATAAAATAAAGAAATTTTACTGTCAGTGCCCAGTAATTCTTCAGCATGTTTGTTATTTATATGAACCATTCGTGAATAATAGACTTCGGACTAATGATAACTCTGAGAACATATTGTGGACATAAATTATCGACATGGGCCGCGGTTTGCCCAATTTTTAAAGTGCAAACTACTCATAGTAACAGAAATTGCCTTGCCAGTTCACCCACATTAATCATGCTACATTAAGTATTCAAATACCAAACACTAATGTATGACTTCAGCAAAATTTAGTGTTTATATTCGAGGATGCCCTGGGTTGGTCGTCGAGTTTAGATGAAACGATCGGAGAAAAGGTTTGCCACGACTCCTATAATTAGCTAACTATTATGAATGTGTTTGTGAACAACAAAATTATGCACTTCATCTCCAAAAAATGCACATTAACAGACATCCCAATGGGGTCATGACCGCTCTAGATTCTCTCTCCAGCCATTAAAGTTCGAATACGAAACCTGCTCCACCAGCCAACAAGAAATTAAACAATCTTGTCTTTACTCCGTTCGATGAAAGAACGTATCTATATTCTCTTTCTTTATCTTCCATTGCAACTTTTTTTGGATCCGTATTACGAAATTGCTTTGGTGAATCACCCGCGAACAACTACACATTGGACGAACACACAAAGATTTCCTGATCAGATTGCAGGCTTGAGCACCCAATAAAATGGCAACCATAAAACGTATCGATTGTTTTGGGAAAAGGCATTAAGTAACCAAAGTGTTAAATAGCATGGTGGAAAGAATTATCTCCCTAAGTGGAATAGTTCACTACTGACGTATAATTATCTACAAGAGCAGTCAGTATTATTCATTGGCCCCCTGCTGTCCACGTGAGAAGCCGAGGAAAATTTGCTTGGATCAATACAGACAGGTTAGGTAGATGGATTAGAATTTGAGGTTGCCGAAGATACATATGTAAACGACGAATACATTCAGGAAAATTGGGTTTAGTGGAGTCACTAAAGAAAGAATGTTTCGTTTCTGTACAATATCAGTAAAATATGCATGAATTGCACTTAAATTCAATGAATAATTATTGTTGCTATGTATTGTTTAAAGCACTTAATGACATTGTATGTCTCGATCGAAATAAAATGTATTATTTTGACTCTTTACATTCCGATTTTTTGTATGCTCTTTCAAATTTTCGTACACCGTCTATTATAGTTAAATTGAAAATAACTTTCTGAGTGTTTTAACATATTTACACTTAAATACAGGGAGCAAGTATACATCCTTCAAAAATCATCATCCTACTGTTGTGTACCATTAGACCATCAGATCCATTAGATCGCCGCTTTATGTAATTATTTACAAGTCACCCATGCAACAACTCTTCATAAACCAAATAGATACCCAAGTTATGTGGTCACAAAATATTCCAGTTTTTTTGCTGATCCAGTTTTGTTTGGCTAGACCGTCTCAGTTAAGCAGGCAAAGGAATGTGCTGCCCTTTCTTCTTCATCACATCAAGATCGGTAGCTGTCATCCGTTTCCATTCTTATTCTTCCATCATCAGTTTTCCTATATCGTTTCTGTTTTCCCTATGAGTTGTTTTGTCCTTTTGCGATAGAGTAGGACCATCGGGCTCGATATATCCTGTAGTCGTTAATGTCATTCCAAGTTTCGTTTAGTTCCGGTTGAACTTTTGCTAGTGGAACCTTGATTGGGTCTATTCAAGTTGCATTTCGATAGGCGCTCCAGCTCCTCAATGCCTTTTGTCTAGGCCATGGTAATTTTTCGCTTACTTGTATTGGCTAGCTGGTTAGAGGCAAGCTCTTCCAGTAACGAGTTGTTATTGTCTGGACGCATATGTACTCTTTTGTTAAGGTTGTCCTTTGCCTCTTCTATTCTTTGAGTTCCAGTTCTCAACTTCGGTTGAGCTATGACAGCTCTCTACAAAAGATTGCGAAACCAGCTCCGTCTTCTGTTTCAGAAGCTGTCGGTTTAGATTAATAATTCGCTTCCGAATGACAAATCGTTCACTTTTACAACAATCTTCTCAGGTTGGTATGCTGATCCTGTCCTTTTTGGTAGTGATTGGATAGAGGTGCCCGAAGCTTGCATCGTTGAAATTGCAACACTATTTATCTTAAGTAGATGATTAAATTGGAATGAAAACCCAGTGCTTTTTAGCTGGTAATTAGTTTTACAACTTTTTCAAATATCCAGGAGCGATTGTCAACTTTAAGCCCAAAGTGGAGGTGAGTGGTTAGTTTTCCACTATATTTACTCATGGTTTCAACTTTCTTGATACCAAGTTGATAATTCGGTTCAGGTTTTCGCCGCTTTTTGTAAAGAATGAGCTCCATCTTTCAGCATTGATGCACAGTCTGTTTGTATTCACCTACATTTAAATAAGTGATCGTGCTGTTCAAAAGTTCCAAATAGTTTCCCGGAACGATCCACGAATGAATATGACGATATTGTCAGTTGTTCTCTATAATTTTGTTTGTGCCCTGAATCTTTAACTTTTTGGTCAATTGTGAATACAAAGCCAGTGCTAATAAAATGCCGCCCCGTGATGTACCCACGTTCGTTCATTTCTTCAAGCTTTTACTTTGCATACATAATACTTATATATATGTACTTATGTTTATGGCATAAATTAATTGTTATCAAAAGGCTGACGCTGATTTTAATGTAATGGTGATGGTATAGAAATTTATGCATTACTACACCAGCTGGTTTGATAAGAAAATTCTTGGTATAAAAGAGGTGTGGACTCGATTCAAGTAGATTTTACCACTCATAACATGCGCTTTTTACCACCAGACTCAAGGTTTTAGGCGAATATCGGACAAATTGCAGCTTATTTGTGTTTAATCACTGATTCTAAAGGAACATACAAAGGAATGTACTGGATATGAAAGATGAAACGAATCAAATCGCTTCCGTTTTCCAATTGAAGAACTCCTAAAGCTCGCAGTGACTTGATTGAGAAGTTCTGAAAATTTTACCACAAGCTACAAGATGCCCACTTAAAATACAAAACGATTGAATATTTAACTTGTAAAGGGAAGGGAAGGGAAAAGGGTGGAATAGTTTCTTCTGGATGTTCCGAGCTTTTCAACAAAGTTAGAATATCTTGTGAACACGTTACAAAGCCAATTTTTTGATTGCAGCAGGTCGACGTGATGCACCATGTGTTAAAAATTTAATCATATCCGGCGAACTAGGAACAAAAACCGGACTAGGAAACCCGCATAAACACAGGTGGATTAATCTGAGACATTTGTAAGAGTTGACGCTTCAGACTATGTTTGTCTTGAAACTGTAAGTACAAATTTAAATTTTCGACCGGTGCACTCGCAACGGTCTCGATTTTTTTACTTTTGCTGTTTTTTTAAAAAATGATTCGACTGGCATTTTTCAAAATTTTTTCCTCCCCAATTCCACTCTTCTCGTGTTTTATTCTAGTGGAAAGTTCAAAAAGTCAAAAATCAAAAAGCCGAATGAAGCTGGTATAGTGGAAAAGTTAGTAATTTTGGTTAGGTAAAGTCGGTAATTTTTGATGTTCGATACCCTGATCTTTAAGGGTTTCCTGATTTTGTATTGTTACAAGCGCCAAGGCCTCGAATCTTATGACTTTTGCATATTTTTTTTCCGATAATTGAAATTTATCTAAATTTTTCCCAGTTTTGGATTTTTTGCGCTCTTATAATTTTTCATTTAATTCCAATCATCGACAACAGTGAAAACATTTGAGACCGTTTACAACGATGCAAAGTTGAGACATTATAAAGACTAGTGATAGATGGAAACAGAACAGGAGTTTATAATTTTATTGTAGTTCTAAGTTTTTTGATGCAGTCGCATCAAATTTTTGAAAAGGCCGCTCGAAATAGGAAAGAAGGGAAATAGTTTCATATATATATAGCAGCAACATGGGAATTTCACTCAGATTACAAAGAAAAGCCACCTGATGAAGGAGTGCCCCATGACAGGTGAATGTCGCCTTCCCTTTCTCTTTGGTGGTATGAAGGTTGGGTACTAACATGGGCACAAAACAGGTATCGTGCTGTATCCAGATAACTTCTATTATAGCCTACGAAAATGCATTACAATGTAGGGGAGATCGACGTTATTTTTCTATTAATCAATCATGAAAGGGTTATTGCACCTCTTTATATCAATGCATAATTAATTAAAGAATGGTTTTGTCTGGTTCGGTGTAAAAATAGAGCTGCACATTTATACCGACTGTTAAAAATGTTTGATAAACAATGGAATGTTTTCGATCTAAAATAGAAATATCAATCAGAATAATCAATCAATGGATAGCGTTCAACGGTATCGATACTGAATTTATCTAATTGTTGGTTACAGATAAGAATGGTAAAGATTATTCGTACTACAAATAAGAGTTTTTTTTTAAGAAACATCATTCTGTCTGAAAAACCAATGAATAATTACTTGAGAATGTTCGCAAATACGAACTCTAAGTTTACTTTTGAGAATCATTTCAGGTTTTCCTGCATAAAAGTCGGAATGGATTTCATATTGCAGCGTTGCAGCTTCTCGACTAGGCAGAATTTCTTTAACAATTAATGAGGTTGAAAACGATTAGATTAGTCCTCATTTCAGAAGAAATCTCTTCTTCGTTAACTCAGAACTCTCATATATAAACCAGCTAATACAAAAGTTAGCCTAATCTAACATCATGCACTCAACGTTATTTGTTGATGAATTAATTTCACGGAAGCAGAAAAAACAGACAATGAATAATTACCCGCAACAAGTTTCCGATAATTGGTCCATTTACCCTATCTTCTCAAGTGAGATGCATTCATTCAATTTCCATATACATGAAATTAATCATATATACATGTTTTCCGATAGAGGCAAAGTTAACGCTGACAGATACCGAGCAAAAACGGAAGTGAATTCAATGGGAGCAGAGTCATGGAAAGCGCGGGACAAAATAATCAAAGAAGGAAACGAGAAGACGATTTGCACAAAGTATACGAGAAAAGCAGCGCCAGCAACGGCTGATGGTAAGATCCAGCTTTCGATCAGAAAGCACTTAGTCCACAACCAGGAAACATGGCAATATAACATTCACCTATCCAAGAAATCTCCAGTCCAAGATGAGAAGAAACTCATCAGATGGTTCCAGCCGGCACTCTGGCCGCTCAGGTATGTTGTGTATGCTACTCGCATCAGCACTACCAACTTCCCTTCTGCTGTTGCGCCCATGTTTACTACTTTGTGAAAAGCTACCACTAAAGTTTATTGACCGTCATCGTCGGTCATTTGTTGATTGAATGTATGCACACACGTAAGGTACGTAACATACATATCATTGCCAGGTGTTGGCGGTTGCGCCTCTAGCCAAGACCATCGACTCCAAATGGAATCAAGACCGATTGATACCTTATTTTTAAAAATATGACCTATACACGTCGTCAAGCGCAAGTTCCTGACACATTGTTTTGAAAACGTTGTAACTATGGTGGGGTTCAATGGCAAAACCTTGTTAACGCCCTGCTCATGATTTTCAAATATTTAGATACTGTTTATATGCTGTATGTAATGTAATATGTCGCGCCAAGAAAAAACATTCGTAAACACGGAGCAAGTTGCAGCCAGCGGATATTTATAAATTTCATCAATTGTTGTGTATAATTTTCTGGTTTTGATTTCTCGAGAAGTTGACGCGAGTGTGCGGTTAACAAAAATATTTATAACAAGTACAGAACGTTTCGCCTCTGGCAATCCGATACCTGGAATATCTGGAACTTGACTAATTTTCCCAAATCGAATTCTTTCTATTCCTTCTTCTTTTCGAGATACTTTCTATTTCTTCTTCTTTTTGAGATAAGCCCTTTTTGGATACTTTTGGAAGAACATCGTGTTAATATGCTCTAACAAGGGCATCTGATCATCACTTACTTTCGTTGCACCTGCAGTCAAATAATTAAGTAAGCTTCTGAGAAATCGTAAACCTTAACTTATGTATGTAGTTGAATGTTTAATAGCTTTACAACAAACACATACTTTTCATGGAATTTCGTCATTTTATCTGCTTCAATAATTTTAAATACTACTCGTCCTATGTACACAATTTTGTGTTAATCGCAGGCGAAGAAAGTCGAAACAACAATTAGCTGTCTACCTCTGTGTAATTATTTTATCATCAGTACAATAATTTAACTGTCGAAATTACGATCTTTAGATTAATTGAATTAGGAGAATGGACTCAGTTCTCAATTTATTGCAGTCCCAAGTCGAAACAAACATTATTGTAACTCTGTCAGAATCGACCGAGTTACAATTTATACATCCATATAATAAATTTTCCTTTTAAAACTTAGGAGATTTCCAGCTCTGTGGTTGCCAAGTGTATCAGTTCAAGTTAGTTGACCGCAAATACTTGAGAGGTTTCTTAATTAGGCTCGAAAATCTAGGAAAATAACCTCATCCTCGCCGCATAAAAGAGAAAAACCTCATCCTTGCCGAAAGATGAGGTCAAAGCGTTCCTACGAAAAGCATCTTCCTCATTCAAGTTGGTTCGTCCAACTGCCACTTCGATTTAAAGATAAATTTCCGCATTTATAGATAAATTTTTATCGGCTGTTTTAACAGCGCATCCGCTTTTTGTTTTCGCTTCTATACCTTGGAGCCCAGGGAGCCATGTTAGTTGTACATTCGCTGGTAATACTGCAGTTATGAGAACCCACCAACAATGATCCTACACTAGCTGTGAGAATACGCAATCTTTGCGCCTATACTACCGACATGTCTTTGGAGGGATATACCTTGATATTTGGGGGGATATCTTTGATCCGTTCTTGTTGTTACTTTAGTAACGAAAAATTCCAACTGGTTGATTGTGGCATGGTTCTCAAGTTGGTAACTTCAGCTGTATTGTATCTGAAAAAAGTTCTTTCGGAACTTTCCTCATTCGTTGTGAGCCTTCGATGAAGATTAAAACTTCACTTGCCGATATGAAGAACGGTACCACCTCCCACATTCTTCTCTGGTCCGTGTACTGATCGTTTCGTATCCGCAAGTGATTGGATGGCATTTTTGAAGATGTTCATCTGAAACTCGCGATAAATGTTTCGCTAAATATGTATTTATCATGCTAGATCCGCTAACTTGCAAGATCGTTAGTCACTCCTTTGTGGGGCTTCTCCTTCGTAGTGATGACAACCATATCCCTGTTTCGTTGATGGTTATTGGGTCTCGCTATTGTTGTAAACATCGAGGGCACGAGTCTGCGATGTAAACAAGTGGTTTTTTCTCACCAGCATTATTATTTCAAAAACGTTGCTCTCTGGCCGCCTTCTCCTATGTCTTACATCTATGTTAGTTTACTAGTTTGGGTTACGCCTAGTATTTTATAGTGTGTATCAAGGATCTAGGTTTGCTGTTTAGGGTAAGGGTTCGGAATATTTCAGGTTTTCGACGCTTCACATATTGCTTGAGCTCTGTTTTGATGTTTAGTCCGCTGAACATTCTTCATCTGTGTAAATGAAAGTTCCGTCAGGACCAGGCGGAAGACACTTTTCGTGAACAGGTGTCTTAAGTTTGCATCGTTGTCATCGCGATGCTGTCAAATTTCTTCTCTATTTCTTTTCAATAGATGATTAACAATAAACGAACACTAGAGTAGAGTAGATAATAGAGTGCTAGTAGATATGCAAATATTCGAATAACATTTACCCAAATTCAGAGTCCAATTCTACAAAAACATTCAAAAAGTGGCAAAATTAGAGACCGTTGCGTTAGCAACGATGCAACCTTCAGGCACATTCGTGAACTTTTCACAGATAAGTATAGTTACATCGTCAGTGAAAAGTATCATTCTGAAGGTGTTTAACATTCAAGCTAGTTGTGATACAATAGCAGCTGTGATGCATCATTATCATTCAATTTTTTAAAGTCACGCTGCTTTTTCGTTAGTAATCTTTCACTTTTTGAGTTATTCAGTCATATTTTCGATTGCAATTAGCCTAATGATAACGATAGTAAAACAATTGTTATAATAGTATTATGACGCATATTTTCTTGAGAAATAAAACATTTTAAATGGCAGTATATGAAATTCTTTTCTTATATTAGAGTAATAATAATGAATTTTGTATTTTCCAGCGCCTTTACATGATCAAAATGTGAAATGTTGAAATGTGGCAAATGTAGGTCAAAGGCCCCTTATGTAAATAAATAAATACCGTTATAAATATAAAAGGTCAATAAATACTCATACCGTTATTGAAAAAAGGGGTTTTCCCGCGTAAAAATACCATAAAAAATATAGGGAAAGTAAAAATGCATCAAATAAACACAGAAAGTCTGTCACTACTTTGGATAGCTTTAAGGGTAAACACTAATGTAGAAATTATGGCGGTAATGATGAAGTGTATTATGTGTCAAGTTTCGATGAGAAAATTCATGAGTTTAGAGATAGAGAAAATTTCTAGTGTCATTGGGAAATCAGGCTGCACAGTCGAATTGGAAGAAATCACAATTGAAATAAAATTAGGGTTTCAAAAAATTTTGCAAACTAACTTTTTTGAAATCGCGCAGCTCTCGACCAGAGGAGTTAAAAAGCAACCATTGCCAATTGTGTGGTGTTTGAACTGTTTGGGCTTGAACATTTCCGACAAATCCGATTTGACACAATGTCATAAGGATCAATACTACGAAACAAATCACTAAAATTTAATCCCAATAAGTAAAAAACCTTAAAATCGTGGCGTTACGATGCTAGCTTCGCACAGCGTGCTTCCGTTGCCTTCTAACTCCTTCAGTGGCTTCACAATTACAGAAGGAGACCTAAGGCTTACTTTGTCTAGATTGCCCGCTCTTTCTTTCAGTTGCCTACGATATCTGGGACTGATTTTGTGAGTTTGATACGAAAAAAATGTTTTCACTATTCTTTCATTTAAATAGGATTTAAGTTGTTCCCCATTTTTTTGTACACTTCAATCTCATTTCAGTTGACGTTACCAGCTTCATTTTCATTTTAGTTTATCTACCATCAATATGTGCTCGATATACGCTTCCCTCATTTCAAGCTTACCGGCTCGTTTATTGCCCGGGATACCCGAATGTCCTTCCTGCTTTTTACGCTGAGAGTCTGTAGTGCCCTTCGACAAGCTTATATAATTTTTTGATTTAATATTTTAAGGAAGTAATGGCTTGCTGACAATTTTAGTGAAGAATGTGAAAGTGTATTTCATTTCGTCGTTGATTGATTATTGCCGAAGCACAACCATAAATGCTGTGAAGCGTAATCGAAAATTGGAATTGGCGTCCAAAATCACATTCAAGTACCAATGGCATAAAATTAGTTTTCCAGTAGTCATTTTGTTGGATTCTTTATTTTCTGTAAAGTTGAAATTATTTAAATGGAAAATGATTTCAATGTACTCTGACGATACAAAGTTTAGATAACGTTCTTTTCAAATCGATTTGTTCATTTAAATAGATACTTAGAAATTGCAATCAAAAGAGTTCAAGAAAGTCTGTCAGACATTAAGGGTCGGTGAAAACGCTCAATAAATTATGAAGTCGTGCCTGCATGTAAAAGTTTTTCATAAATTATAGTTTTGAAGAGCAATAAAAGAGAATATGGAAAACTTCGATGTAGTAGTATACCAAAAAAATTCACATTTGAACGGCAGGTTAAACTGAAATGATAATTAAATAAAAATTGAACAACACTGTAAAAAAGAAGGTAGAACGTTGTAACCAAGTTCATAAAATGCACTTTTTCGATTTTTTAACTTCTAACCTTAGGCCTGAATAGGCGAACGCATACTTCTCATACAAATAAGGAAACATTCAAAAACGAATCAAATTTCTTCATATTTTCGACGAGTGCTCTTCTTTCCTGTTAAATTTAGACAAAATCCACTTTCATTTTCTATGCCAAATTCATTGGCCATACCCGATTATAAATACACCCATATGAACTTTTGTTTACCCAACACACCTGAAAGATTTTACTTTGTGAGAAGTCTGGAATCCACTCTATTATTTCCTTGCAGACTCGCAAAGAAAAGAAAAAACTTTCCATTTCGTCCGATTGATCTCCGAAAGGCCACCTGTTTGCTGTCCTATTCTTGTAGATATTTATCAAATAATAGGAAGTGAAATACTCGTAGCCTTCGTGGAAATGTTGTCCCACTTGATTGCATTTTCAGGGCGTGAATGGTTTTTCGATCTTGAATTACGCCAGGATCAGGTTACATAAAATGCATTCATGTCATTTTTGTTAAGAATTGAATTCTTTGACGGTGAATTACATTTGCTCCACGAAATTTTGTTTTGGACAAGATGGAACGTATTGCGGATATTCATCGTGGGAAAGAATTGTTAAAAATAAGAGGTCTGTGGCATATTGATTGACATGTGTTTTTTTAAGCTTCACTTTAAGAAGAATTTCAAGCCCAAATGAGGAATAGTATATTTTCTACTTTTATTTTCGTGTCAAGGTTCTCCATCCCTGGAAAAAATATATATTTCAAATCAAAAGTTGTGATATTGAGGAACATTGGTTTTCATTAAGATGAAAAGCATGGCGATAAATTTTCTGATGTATTAGAAAAAGATTAAACTCATATTAAAAGTTTGATTTTCTTTGCGACAACGATCATCATAGTGTGCCAGTTTTGGATGGCCTCATTTTGACCTCTTTATTTTTTTATATTTGACTCCAGGCATAGATTTTCTTCGCGAAAGATATTGATAACTATACAATGAAGAAGAAGCTAAAGGTTCCCTCATAAAGGTATTTTGTGAATTCTATACTGTTCCATTGCTGGAAGAGTCACGTCAAATCCATGCAGACATAGTTTTGCCCAATTATATCATCCTTTTTTAATACTTGATGCATACTCGTGTATAAATTCATGAGATGATGATGAGAATGTTGAAATGAAAGTGGCTTAAGCGACTGTTAACAATTTCACATTAAAATAATAATATGAAGTTATCAGCTATAATCGAATGGCTGACTTAGGATGAGGTTATCATTACAAATTGGATCACATATAGTTTTTATAGTTGCCTAGTGGCAAAAAAGAAAACATTCAGCTATTAAGGAAAAAAGTTGACAAAACTCAGGACCACACTATTTTCTAGAGTATCTTTACAATCAATATTGTTGAAAATCCGAATTTAACTTTTGTTCAGATTCCTTCTGAAATGGTACGGAAAAGATGCCATTTATAAGGTAAATCACTATTTATGAATTATCATTGAAAGGGAAGTTGTATTTTTACTCAATTATGTGTTGCAGGATTCGTTTATGTTCACCAATAAACGAATAGCTACGTTGCGCGATGTTAAATGAAATAAAGGGTGTAGAAATAGGAAATTATGGGTTAAAATAGGGTTAAATCGTTTTGATTGCTATGAAATTTATTCTAAATAAAATATTGGAAAGATAATTCTTCGTCATTGTTATTTAAATATGGTGTCGGGCATGTGATGTGAGGACCGGCCCGAAGGAAATCCAAAGTAGAAGTCCAATTTTCGACTACTCTAACCAATAATTGGGGCCGTGTCTTGCGCGGAGAATATCGTCTTCCAAATGGACAATAGGCTCGCGTTTATCGGCGTAGACGAGTGATTTGATGAATTCCCACATGAAATAGACGTGGTGAAACAGCGGTGTTAACTCAGACTACCTTGCAGACCAGCTCATAGGTCCAAAACGAGGAAATATCAAAAGGTCGATGATTACATGAGCTGTATACTCATGTTGCGCCATTCCGTTGAAACCAGAGGTCCACTGCATTACGGCCAGTCGAATCCGAAACGGAAAGACATTTATCATGGCTCTATAGATTCCCAGTGACTTTTTCGAAGACATACAGACCAGTGATTCCACCGACCCATAAAGTACACCAAACAGTAAATTTCTCCGGATGTAACGCTGTTGGGACTACCGCCTGTAGTTGCTCATCACTCCAAATGCGGCCGTATTGTTTATTGACGAAGCCATTCAACCGGAAATGAGCCTCATCGCTAGACAAAATTTTCTCACAAAATTCGGGATTTGCGGCAATTCGTTTTTGGGATTTTGTAAGCCTGCTAACCAATATCCTTCCTTAAAATCTTCCTGTATGTAGATGTGCACTAGCTCAATTGTTGAGCACGATTTCTATTGGACTCACTCACTTGGACTCACTCTCACTCAATTATCTACAGCTGCTATGATTTCTTCCTGACGCACTGTACGACATCTATTTTAGAGGTTACGTTTTTATTTTATAAACATAACCATTGAATTCGAAATAAATCTGTACAATTTGCAGACGTCAACCTATTTATATTAAATAGCAAACACAACTAAACATAAGACGCATGACGGCTGTCACACGCAGCATTAAAAAATAATGTTAAATTGAAGTTGTTTAACATTAAAAAAAACACCCTTTATTTCAATAAGGATCATCTGAATTTTTCATGCGATTACGCCGAACGAAACGCGGAAGAGCAACTCATGTCTGCCGAAAAATTTTAAGGAGTTGAATATGACATGATTTGCACTGGTCATGTTTTCGACAAGTTAAGTGCAATCTGCTCTTCATAACAAAGTGACTCAAATAGACTACTCCTCGAGTTATGAAGGCGATCTACCGCAAAGAGGCACTGACGTGAAGATAAAATATAAAAAGATAGAGTTTATAAAAATCGTTAAGTGTTAGTTTTATGAGAAATACACTATGTTACACATTTCAAAAATTAGTTAATCAACGATCCGATGTTCTTTTGTCTACAACTGAAGGCTATAAGGCTAAAAAAGCACACTTCTTCCATACGCAAGAAGCGTTTTAAGTTCAGAAAATGAAATAATTAATAATTAAATAATAAAAAGAAAATAATTAATATAACAAATATAGAAAGTGTTTCAAGTTCGCATTATTGCAAACGCAACGGTTCCCAATTTTTTCATGTTTTTTAGATTATTTCACTCTCAATTTTGGTAATTTTATTCGCATTTATTAAAATTTGTGCGGTCTGGTGGGGTTCCATTTCCACTAATGACAAATAGTCGTAAAAATTTTACAGTCATGTCACATGCCAACTTCAGACACGTAAAGAAAAGAGAATCAATACAAATTAAACCTTTTATTCGAAAAGCACCTAGCACTTCTGTTGGCCCAAATTGATTGATTTTTAAAACGGAAGAGCAAATTTTTCAAAGCTCTATAGTTCTATTTTTCGAAGAATGGCAAGTGGTATCATCAAAATGTCTCGGTGATAAGGTGTGTGAAGCATCGTTTTTGAATTTCGAGTATTCAATTTATGAATTTTGCAGGCAATTGAACTGGAATGTTCGAACTTGTTTTTAGCAGTTTCTCCTTGCACTCTAACAGATCTTAATTACGGTCTAATTACCGACAAAAACCATAAGGAATGCATAATTTTCAGATTTTATTAAAAAAAAACTCTATAAATTTTTTTCATAGAAAATAGCTCAATGGCTTCGATCGATTAATTTTATAAGAATAAGTGTATGAAAAGCACAATATGTACATACTGACCGTTAGATGCCAGGTATCGTTTTAAGTTTCACTAACAATAAATTTTAACAAATCAGAATTCAAAGAAGTCGGATTTAATATAAGTGGCTAATTGGGCTTCAATCAAATTGTATATATTTCATGTGTGCGGTACTCACAAAAAAATTATCACCTTTACATGGCTTTTAAATTAAAAATTTAGATTATGCATGACGTCAAGCGTGGACTTCTTAGCCTAATTAACGCCTATCAATGGGTCAATAAGCCGAAAACCTCTAGTAGTCACTAACGCAAGAATGTTGTCTTTTATTACTTTAACAAAAACTGGACAAAATATTTGAAGGCAAAACGTAACTACAAGTGGGTGAAATCGGCCCACAAGGCAAAGGTAGAGATCTCCAAATACGTAAATCCAGTAAGTTAGCATATAATCCAACAGTTTCAAGACAAGACAACTTGTTGGATATAAACAAAAAATAAACAAATGTACTACGTATGCATGTAAAAAAATAAATGAGCTCCCATCAGAAATGAGCACGTAAACTTTGTATTTATAGCACACTAAGTCAAAGTTCTATCACCTGCGGGAATGAGAATGGTCGGAAATCAATTATCTCTACTTTATTAGTGATTTGCGTAGTTACTAAATTCCGCATATTAAAATGCAATAGACAATGGCGACTTTGTATTGCTAAATATTAGTTATTAATAAATGCATATTATTACACGCTAGAAGCTAGAAGTTCAGTTGATGACCTTACAATTTAAAGGCGAAGGTGGAGTCGCATATGAGCAATACACCAAACATGAAATGAAATAGGTCTAACTTGCGAAATTCGTCAATAAAATCTTGCACTGTCTCTAGCCAATTTTGATTGTTATTTGATCTATGAATGAAAAACTTCATACCAAAGATTATAAAGTGGTGAGAGCCCTACTTATTAACACAAAGACAATCGAATATCGAGGAAAAGTTTTCATGTTACATATCTTTAAGCGTATGTACCCTTATCTGTTGGATATTTCTGCTTGGATGGATTAAAATAAAACACAGTAGAAACTAGGAATGCCTGGAAAAGAACTTTTGGGATCAGATCTAATTAAATATAAGTACGAAGAAGTATCTACCGCAAATTGATGCAGCTCAACATTACGAAGATCTGGTCCTTGAAATCGAATAAACGGCTTTATGCTATGAAAACTCTAGCCAATATACATATGTGGGAAAGGCCTTGATAGCTTGTTAAGTTTCGCCAGTTATGGAAATGCCTTAGAAATGTTGCATCGAACATAGAAAATCGTGACGTTATTGATTCGATCGTAAGATTACTATTCAAGCCATGTCATCTACTATTGGTGCATTTATATTTTCTGCTTTAGTTACAAGGTTCAACAGCACGTCAACGCAATTTTTTTCCAAGTGAATATTTATATTGGAATACAGATTTTGAAAACGCAGTGCTCTTAAATTCCAGAAAACTTATTAAGGCAAGGAATGCAGGATAGTAAGGAGAATTCAAATTTGTGTCCAATAGGTGTCATTACCACTGGATTTTATTCGTGTAAATTATGTAAATTATGTTTAATTAGACTTGCTGAAAGTCGCCGATTCGCGCTTCACACTTCTCACACCACTAAAAACGTCAATTTCACCGGTGAAACGAAAATATCGAAAACTTACAATGCATTGGTACCACCAACACGATAATATTTCTTCCTCATTCCTGCATTATCATTATTTTTTTAATATATTTACTAACGCTTATTCAATTATCACTTTTAACATTGATAAAAAAACAATTTACTATCATATTTATATTGAGTCATTATATATTATAATCATTTATTTTCGCAAGATTCTTTTGAGAAACTAAGAGACTTGAGAGAATCTAAGTACTCTAATAAGTAGATTCTAAGTTAACCCTTTTTAAGGGCACTCCTATGCACATCAGCCTGTGTGTTTTTTTTTAATTTCAAAGAATTCTAATAAGTATTTTCAAATAAATTTAAAAGAAAATTGACTTGAAGTTTTTTGGGAACGTGTTCACCATAGAATCTCTTAATAAGGAAAGGGAAATTGCTTGGATGTGAGCTCGCTAAAAGTGGTGTATCCGATTTCACAACGACTGTTTTACAAAGATTACCACACTTATTTAGTAATTATTTGAAATTAATTAGTGGGAAATCTTCATGATTAATTTTATATACTTAAATCGTTATTTGTTCAAACAGTCATACCGTAGAGGAACTATTGTGTTCCTGATAATTTTGAACATACTTGCGGACGCTGAGGAGAATGCATTTTGTTTCAAATATTTTGTTACGGACGTGCGAAAGACTGGTCGTAACAATAACATGAGCGTATTCTAAAGTGATTTTTCTCTTCTTTTTGTGACATTTCTTCTTCTTTTGATCTAGATGGTAGTTTTATTGAAATTCAATCTAATTATGAGTAGGTTATTAATTTTTTTGTAAAAATTTATAAACATTGTAACCAAAAAGCAGTTAAGAGTCTTGTATCACCACGTCAATGCTTTCAGCTGTCGAAAATATTCTAAAATGGGATCCACAATTAGTGTTTAACTCTGTTGGGTAATTTCAAGTCCTCATGGAAGCGGCCATCGAAAATAGCAAAATCTGTCAAACATAAACTATGTATGAAAACTGAGCTCAATTTGATTTGTTGTCAAGGATATTATTTAAAGAGATGGGAATAAGTCTAGGTACCATAGCTCTTCCACGTAATTTTCAAAAAAGTGGTTTTAAACAGATCTCTCAATATAAAAAACACACAAATAAATATATTTAAAAATGCAATGTTCGCTAAACTTTTGCAAAGATATCCATCAGGACTCAAATCTTTACCTGATGGACCGGCAAAAGTAATAGTTATAGACCGTAGATAGTAATGCCAAGATTTGGGACAGTTTTTCTTGGTGAGTTGCTAATCCAATTTTCATAATCGATTGCAATACATCCGAAAAAAATAGTTTGAAACTTCTCTCATTTTCACTGAAACAAATTAAAATGTAGGCAAATTGTCGAGATCGCTACGTTCTAAATTGCACAGTTGTCGTATTTCAAAATTTTAAATGTCCCAACAATAGTGTGTATTGTATGGTGATGTAACCATGGGTAGGAATATAATTAATGTGCTTTTGAAAATTAAATAAGTCGTATCTTTTTCTCCTCTATACTGCATTTGCCTTTGATACAGGGTAAGGATTACTCATACGAAAGGTGCCTGACGTTTACATCGTTGCAATTCCATTGATTGAACTACAATTATGAATTAATGGAGTGTAAATAATTTTAATTAGTAAACAAAATTTATAAAAATTTCATTGTTATTATCAAAAATATATATTCAAATATGAGAAAGACTGACCCGTTGCGTTGGCAACGATGTAAACTTCAGACACTTCACACGAAAGGCTCCTCGTATCATCTTTTTTTTTTTTGTTAAACCCAGATTGGATTCATTTTTTAGATTCCTGAAGTTGCATTGTTGTCAACGCAATGCGCAAGCCTTTTCTTTTCAATTTGTCAATTTTTTTTAAATAATTTGAATATTGTTGGCAATTTGGACTCAACTGACGCTGTATTATTTTGTATCAAATCGTCGGCAAATATTAAAATGTGAAAATTTTCAGGTGTCTGAAGTTTGCATCGTTGCAAACGCAACGCTGTCAAATTTTTCCACTTTTTCTTTTTAGTAGATGGTCAAAATATTCAAATATGCGAATAAAATTGAGTAAAATTTTACGTCAAATTATCCAAAAAACAGTCAAAAAATAAAAAAATTGGGGACCGTTGCATTTACAACGATGCAAACTTCAGACACCTAAATTTTCGAGAACATTGTGTGTACAATGATGCAATCATCAGACACTTTTTTTGTTATTCATGAGTATTTTCTGAGCCGATATTTGTGCAAGTGTATTTAAATTAAAATCAGAAATAACGAAAATGCAAAATGAACATGGAAAGACAAAAGGCTCAACATTGAACCGATCAAAGCATTTGTCGAACTTTAGCGTCATTAAAATTCCAAAAAGTGGGAACCAGATTCGATAAAAAGGAAACCGACACACGGTCCAATATTTCCAAAACGGATTGATGAATCAGATGAGTTGAAATATACCGATGTCTGCAGAATTATTACGGGAAAAGACAAAATTGACTTTGAGAATTTAGCGAGAATTTAAATTAGTAGTGAAAAGCCTTAAAACAATGTTCATTTTTCTGATAAATTTCAATACGAAGTCGGGGAGTAAAATTTTAAGCCAGAATAACCCGGCTCTGTTTTGAGAGTAACTTCTAGATAAAAACTTCGCAGCTTTTACTCGAAGAACCGAACACGGAACTATCGATTGAAGAAATAAATCTAACGAAAGTTTTAAAAGTGAAAAAAATTGGATGACGTTGCGTTCGCCATCCAAGATTTTCGAACCACCACAATTGTGTCCTGTCTGCTTTATTATGTTCAAATAAAACAAATAATACAAACATTTTTCTGTTGTATTTCGTTATTGCTTTTCTACTCTTTTTTTGAAAAACGCACTAAGACAAGATTGAAAAAATTGCATTTGAGTTTTTACTAGCCGAAAATTCCGAGATCACTCTGGATGTCGTTTGCTAAAATGAAACGCAACAGCATAGGACACCATGCAAACTCCAACAAAACAATTAAACGATCTAATCACAAGCTTGGAAAATTTCTTTACATACATTCTTAATGTAAAACATTTGAGGAGAATAAAATGATACAAACGTGAATTTCTAGAAATTCAAAAACTTCTTCCCGGCTGGGCCACCGACAGCTGGGATTGTGTACATGATCGTCAGCGATATATAGCGTGCCACAATTCAAAAATCAAACGCATTATTGTCTGGACGACAATTCTCCGTTCCAAAAGAGGTTCTGACAATTCTCACGTAAAATTTCATCGCGCGGCATCATTCGGATTCTCTTCTGTTCCGACGCCATGCGGAAGCCAATTTGATCCATTTGTTCCACTACACCAGGCAACGAATATCCTCACCGAATCAGACAAAACAAGTTGCTATCAAAGTATTTCCACTGCCATGTGTTCGCTTAAGCGCAGTGCTGCTACCCAGTCGCAAAGGCCGCGAACATGCTCCCTCGTGGAAATGTACATCCCAATAGTAAGTTTAATTGTTGTAGCATCAGGAGTGCAAACGACAAAAAACGCAATTTTGAGCAGCGATCTGAGTCCCCACTGAGAAAATTATTAAATTATTAGCCAACTGTTGGCCCATGAACGAATTTGCAAATTAATCCGATTCTGTTTTCGGCCGAAATTCGTTCGTTCACCGCTGAAGCAATGCCCAATGAACTCCAACGCCGAGACGAGCTATTTTATGTATATCACTGGCCAGGCAGACTGAATACCAAGATCAAGACTACGTTTAACTGCTTTGGTGTCTCGTCGCGTCACGCCAGGTAAATTCGACCGCGCTTTTGGCTGTGCGAGACTTCCATAAACCCAAAATTCTAACGACCATCGCCAAAATAAGCCTTCCACCGGCGTATAACTCGGAGCAGCACAACGTGTTCGCTCGCAGAACACAAGCACAACACACCTCACTATGAAAGCTCGACTGCTGGCGAGGTCACGAAGAAATATCAAAAGTTCATTGAACCTGCTGGAGCCGGGCGCGGGGAATGGGACGGCCTGACTGGGGATCGGGGTCTGCGGCCGTCGCTGTATCATCACAACACATGAGAGGCACATTCTGGAGCAAGCGGATCCCGACAACAAATCAATTCTATAACAGTCAATTCCTACTTTTCCAAGTCAACCAAATTGACGCCGCCACTGTGGGCGACAGCTAAACAAGAATAAACACAAGAAATCAGTTTGCTTATTTACCTATAGATGCGAAATCATCAGGTGTTCGGCCACTGGAAATAAGCCATCGAACCCACTCAATGGAATCGGAATTGTCGATTTGCTGGTCTGTGTCGAAGAGGTGATCCATGAGGGTATCCAGTTCGGGCGTGGGACCACCTCGGGAGCACTCGGCACTGATATAGGCGCTGGCTTCCTTCTTGCCACGCGACATGATCCTTTGGGCAATGCTGGCTGCCGACTCTTCCGGATGGCCCACCAGCGTCTGCCCTCCCGACTCCGAATGCGAGCCGCTGGCACCGGCATCCCAGCCCCAGTCGCGAGAGCCTCCGCCGTCGTTGCTGCTGCCGCCACCACCTGAGTACATGATTTTCCGGAAAGCAGGTGCACTTGACCGGTAATAACTACTGCACTAATTACTCGCTCCGAACAACCGCAGACGGTCGTGAATGGGGCTCTTTCGGAAAATTGATTTTTCTTCACAACACTCGCACCGAACGATTATCTTTGTGCTTATCGTGCACGCCTAGCCGTCTTTTCGCACTTTCCGGCACGCCAAGAGCAAACAAATCGCGATAATCACAACTTTCAAAAATTTTCAAGAGCACGAAAGACACTTGAGAAACAGCAACTCGACTAGTTGCATTTTCCACACAAGTTGCGCTGTGCAATTCTAAACTGAACGCGGTTGGGCCCACGGTCGCGCCGAGTCATAGGTCTGGACACTTCTCTGGAGCGCATTCAAGCCCATTCGACAATTTCTCACGACAAATTTTTCTATATTTTCGCAGGCTTGTCGACTTTCCACCACTTCCTAGACGAAAAAACGAAATTGAAACCTCTCGTCCCGAAACGACCATCCGTCACTAGTCAGTGCGCGAACCACAATGACACTGCGACTCAAGTGCACTGGCTCCAATGACAGATCTTCTCGGACGCACGTCAATGGATCAAACCGACAAACGTCGTGTCGCGTTAGAGTGCGCCGCACACGTCCTAATCAGATGTTCGTTTGGACATTCCCCCGGGCACAATAAAAGCCCTCTGCAGAATTCCAGCTTATCACTTAACTCGACGACGCACGTGTTACGCTGAAAGTATTGACAATGCAAGTCTTCACAATCTTCAACGATGCAATTGAATCGCAACGAATCCCAGTCTACTCACGTTAGATCACCCGTCACTAAATTTGGTAAACTGCGAGAATCTCTCGATGCCAAGCCAAGAACGCATTACAAACTGTAGCGAGGACTTGCAACAAAGCGTCACATCACCGCGATACAATCTGATTCACCTTCGCCGTGAGATTTTCCGCATTTTTTTAAGCCCGCGGGCGTTTTGACACTGACGTGACTCTCAATGCTTGGAGAATATGGCGATGACGGCTCGGTCTTCGTTTTTATGGGAAGTCACGTACCAGGATACGAAGTTGGTGTTCTGAAAGACCTTAATAACCTGGATAACCACTCGCGATTCAATGCTAAAAAGTCTAAAATAGACCTGAAGTACGGCCTCACAGCACCAGACTCCACGCGTCGCTAAACGGAGGTAAAAGAATATGCGATGTATATAAGCCAGCCGCAATGCATGATGGTATTTTGTTTATGTACTTCGCCCATGCTTCACGTTCTCTACATACAGCTGAGCATTTTGCTTGTTGTGCTCTCCGTCACAAGGTCGGAAAATATATTTGGTGCTGCCAAATAATACGATTCCAGATTTGACAAGTCGCACAAAATGTATTTAAATTTTACTTTGATAAATATAAATTAAAATATGAATACAACTAATATAATAATATTATGTCAGAGAAAAAGATTCGCATCGAATAAGTAAGTCGTATTACCTACTCATATGTTACTGGGTTGATAACGATTATTTAAGAAAAAGATCTTCCTGGTAAAATATCTTTGAATTCAGTGAATCGGACTAACAGGAGGTTTTAAACATGGAAATGAAAAGTCTTAAGAATCGCATAAAACATTTTGATTTAAGAATAATTATTACGGCTGATCTCAAATAAAGACTCCAAATTTTCTATTATAATGGCATTGACGATTCTTCAGAAATACCAATATCCTTTTCATTATGTACGACGAAACAAATGTTCAACGAAAAAATTTTTCAATCAATTAGGAGAAAATTTCAGAATTTTATTGATAAATGAAATTGCAGAACACGATAGAATCCACCGTACTATTCGAAAGTAGTTTGAAAAGAACAATGGTTAAGGACGTCACTGAATTTTATGACAAACAAAGCAATCATTTCCTCACCATCACTGATATCTTCATTCTTCTTTTGAAAACTAACATCGCGGTTACGTTAAACAATTCAATTTTCTGCTCAAAATTATAAATGATATCACACATCAAGGAAAACGAATAATAAATTGTAATGCAAATGTAGACCTAATCGTATAAGGATTTTCTGGGCAACTTTATTTCTTCCCATTTCTTCACTTTATTCATAAAGTGGATAATGAACTAGTTGAAAACATATAATTCAAATTATTAATAATTTTCCATATGAAGTTGTGATAAATTTCGCATAAATTCTGCTCATTGCATTATTCTCCTCAGTCTTAACACTTCATTCTAGAGCCTCTAGAGAGTCTAAGCCTCGGCAACAAACAATTCACTTGGCCAAGGATTACTAGCGTAACAGAATTCGAACACGCCCACAGGGAAACCTTTTCGGTTTGTGTAAACGACAGACCATCTGTAAACAGTAGCACCATACGCAGAGAGCTAAGGACCGATGCTTTGAATTCCTGTATATAATTCAAAATTTTTTTATTTGGTTTGGGTGGTGAAGGCTATTTACGCCTTGAGTGTCGGACTCTCTGTGGCAACCGGACTACGGACTAAACAACTCCCCTGTCACACCGAGACACTAGCCTTGAATTGTTCGTTACATTCCTTCGGACGGGATTGCTCTCAGAGAGACCTCCTTTCTTTCTGTGTCCCCGTGTGAACTGTGTTGCACTTCTTTATAATTTTCCCTAAGAGATGAAAACGGAGCCTTGTCAATCCTCCGCGGAACGGGCAAAACAAGCATACAGGAGCCGGTAACTTGCCCATCTTATACCGGTCAACACTGGACCTGTATAAGACTGGAAATACCCGAGCCCACTAAGTAGATGCGTCAGCTAATAATCAGTCTCACCATGCTATGTCAAGGACCACCGCCCCCAGTCGCTGATGAGCCATACGATCCACCTGCTTGGCGTTTCGTTTGCCTGTGCGAGCAACCCTCGATATGACACCTTGCTTTGAGCATTAGCCTAGACTGAGGAGGCGTTATAGAGCAGTATCCCCATTGCACTCTCAAGTAGACGCCTTTTACTCGAGGTTACTCTTCACTCAGTGTTGGCCACAGCACCCTTGTGCGCTCACACTCGGACCTGATTGAAGAAGCTCATTTTCGGGATAATCATCAAGCCAACGTATTTTATTGATTTCTTCGAATCGATGATCTTTTTCCAACCTACATGGGAATAACACAAGGATTTCGTTTCTTGGTCAGTACTACGATACTGGGCTTTCCAGCGCTAGACCAAACCCATGGCTGATCATTGATTCGCTCAATTGGCGCAGTATCATACCTATGCGAGGTATGCGACTAGTACTGCTACGGCATCCGCAAAGCCGATCAAACGCGACTCCTCCGGTCGGTGCAACCTCAAAAGGTCGTCGTACGAGGTATTCCTTCGAATGGATCTTGAGCCACCCCTGATGTTACATTCACACTTCCGATCCCCCAAAATGTCATAGAGTCGTTCCAGTCGTTGAGATACTCCCTCAATATCCGAACCAGAGACTATGGCAATCTGAAATATACCAGAGTACCATGAATATCTAACCGCAAGCATAATTGAAGGCATTCCGCTCATCGAGTATTATTGACAGTACCTTTCGCTCCGAGTGGTGGTTGTAGGGATCTGCCCGCGAGATTTAGTTCACCACTTCTTTTATTGTACCGATCGTGGATCGTGTAGCCCTGGAGCCGTACAGCAGCTCGGATGGCCTCCCCGAGTCTGTCTCTAGTCCAAATGTTATAGTTTATAAGGGAACAAATGTATTTCACAATGAAGGCAACAAACTCATACGTTCGCTCCACTTCATAAAAAGTGAATATTTTATTCGAATTGTGTTGGTTTTCCAAAGATATGTGTTTTGATCTTGGGTTCGTGGACCCATTTGTGATGAATCCCAACCGAGCTCTTCTCAGCGACTAATTAAAACCCTCTTAATGAACTATTAGAGCCAAGCTTGTGAGTACACCGCGACATGCACTTCAGAACGAGCTGATAATAGGCACAAGAGACCTAAACATGTCCTCGCAAAATTTGGAAGGTTTGAAAAAGATATCACATTTTTGTCACATTTTGTCTTTGGTACAACGTGACACACAAGAATCAGTTTATTTTGAGATCATCGATTTATAGAAAGGACAACGACAAAATGATTGCAGGTAGAACCTTCATTTGAAGAACTGGAAACAGACATTATGCGGAATTGGCAACTATTCAAAGCTACTCGCCGCTTTTGAGCATTGTAACAGGTGTCAATGGAAGAAAAAAAAGTTATTTTCGAAAAAAAGCAATGTGTGACGGAGTGTGGAAAGCCAAAAAATAGGATCCTGAATTAGAAAGCGCGAGACTAGAAAAATTTGCGCTTTTGCGCTCGCTTGCAGTGCCACTCCAATCATTTTTATGGCACATGCACCTATCCTGAACCTCTCAGTATTGATTTTGCAGGTCCAATCTAGCCATGGTCTGATACACTGATAAAAACTGTAAGACAAATTGTTCGATTGGTATTTTGTGCTTGCATAGATAAAATCCTAGTAGTATTCTGTTGACGATATGTTTATAGGAGGTATTTCGGGAGAAAACTTCATATGTGTATATAATTGTTTGTATCCGTGATGCTTCAAATAGATGTTCTCTGGGTGCTTGCCTGTACAAGTGTGTTTTGGTGAAGGCTTGTCAAATGGATATCAGACGTTGAACGAACATACACTATAAGTTTTGAGACGGATGCCTGAGATCGAAAAGTAACCGATAGTTGGTTTACTTTATTTTTGGATCAACTTCAGACGCGTCATTAGGGTCTTGTGTGTGAATTCTATCTTCTATCAAAATAGGGGTTTTTCATACTAATTTTTAAATATTTGTAAGGTTTCAGTTAGTGCCCAATTTTGAATATCGATAAGTTTTATACTTTCGTCGTCGTCGTCTTTCTACTACAGCCCATTTCGGGACTTGGCTTCCCGCAGGTGTTGCCTCCAGTTGTCTCGGTCCATCGACCGCATCCTCCAATTTCGGAATCCGAGTAGCGTGCTGCTATCTTCGTCTACCGAGTCGGACCAGCGCTTTCTTGGCTTTCCCACTGGCCTGCGTCCCTCAGTTTTTCCGACAAATACCTTTCTAGGTATCCGACCTTCATTCATTCGCTGCACATGGCCAGCCCATTGCAGCTTCCGCAGTTTTATCACAGTGGAGACTTCTGGCTCGTCGAAAAGCTCGTACAACTCATGGTTGTACCTAATTCGCCATTGACCTCCTTCCTGCGTTGCTCCCACGATTCGTGTTAGGACCCTCATTTCGAAAGTGTTTAGTATTTTTGCGGAAGCTTGAGTGAGGGTCCATGTCTCACATCCGCAGCACAACACAGGTCTTATCACAGATTTGTATACTTGCAGCTTTGTTTTCCTATGTATGAAGCTGGCCTTCAGAATACCCAAAACTGAGTAGAACGCTTTATAAGCGAGCTGAATTCTACGCTTTATTTTCGCCGTTTCATTACCATCCTTCACTAGCTTGGAGCCAAGATATGTAAATTCGTCCACATTTTCCAGGTTGAATTCGTTGATTGTTATGTTTTGCCGGTTGGGGGTGTTTCTCCTGGTTTGTATCATAACTTTTGTTTTGGACTCGTTGATTTGCAGCCTCACCCGCTTCGCTTCTTGGTCTAGTTTGAGCAGGAGTTCCTTGGTAGATGAAAAGGATCTTGACAGGATACTGATGTCATCCGCATAGGCTACAAGTTGGCTCGATTTGTATAGTAGTGTTCCTTTCGTATCCACAGGTAGTTTCCGTACGACGTATTCTAGAGCTAAATTGAATAGCAGTGGAGCCAGTCCATCGCCCTGCTTCAATCCTACCTTTGTCTCAAAGGCATTAGTCAGCTGGTTATTGATTCTGACTTGTGCTGTTGTTGATGCCATTGTCATTCTTGTCAGGCGGGCTATTTTCGCTGGGATTCCAAGCTGAAGCATAATTTGGTACAGTACTTCTCGATCAATACTGTCGTATGCTTGCTTAAAGTCCACGAAAATTTGGTGGACGTCGATGTTAAATTCCCAGCACGTTTCAAGGATCTGCCTAACTGTAAACAGTTGGTCAGTAGTTGATCGTCCGGCTCTAAAACCACCTTGATACTCCCCAATTATTTTTTCAGCATATGGTGTTAATCTACCTTCAAGTATTTTTGTGAGAATTTTGTAAGATGTACAGAGTAGTGATATACCTCTGTAATTTTCGCACTGTAGTTTGTCTCCTTTTTTGTGGATAGGGATGATGATGGATTGGCACCACTCTTGCGGCATCTGCTCTTGATCCCAGACGTGTTGGATCAGCTTGTGGATGATTTTCTGTGCCGCAACACCGCCGTTCTTTATTAGTTCTGCTGGAATTTCATCAATGCCCGGCGCTTTACTGGTTTTCTGGCTTTTGATGGCATACTTGACTTCTTCCAGAGTTGGAGGGGCCAAAGGAGACGGTTCGAAGATGTTTGACGACTCTGCTGTTCTTGAGCCGTGCGTAGGATTAAGGACCTCCATGAAATAGGTAGCCCATCTTTCCTTAATCCTATCGTCTTCAGCAATGATGTTACCGCTTTCATCTTTACAGAGTGAAGTCTTGGGCTGATATCCTCGTCTTAAGCTTTTCACTACTTTGTAGGCGTTTCTCGATCTATTGCTCGCTAAATTTGCATCTATTGACCTTAATTGGTCATCAAAATATTTTCTTTTCTTATTTCTAATAATCTTATTGGCTACTCGTCGGAGGTTCTCGTAAGTTTCCCCTCTTCGTCCTGGTATTTCTATTAACATATTCTTTATACGCCTGGTTTTTCTTTTCTAACGCATTCTGGCATTCATCATCAAACCAGTCATTTCTTCTGTGCCGGGCTATATACCCAATCGACCGTTCTGCTGTACTTTTAATTGTTCCTTTCACCTCCATCCATAGCTCGTTACTTGTCTTTTCAGACATATCTTGGAGGATAGGAGCTAGTTTGTTTTCGAGGGAGTCATGAAAATCTTTAGCAATTGACTCCGTTTGGAGCTTTTCGATGTCAAACTTTTGTAGTGGGCTGGTTTTCGTATTAAATGCCTTTGACAGGCGACATCGAAACGTTGATTTGACCAGGTAGTGGTCCGAGTCATAGTTTGCTCCACGGAATGTTCGGACGTCCAGTATGCTAGATGCCCACCTCTGTTGAACGAGCACATGGTCGATTTGGTTGAAGGTGTTGCCATCTGGAGATGCCCAGGTTATTTTATGAATGCGTCGGTGTGGGAAGTACGTTGAACTAATAATCATATTTCTGCTACAGGCAAAGTCAATCAGGCGCTGGCCGTTGTCGTTACTGCTATCGTGAAGGCTGTGGCCTCCTGTAGTTCCCCGATGAATATGTTCATTGCCAATTTTTGCATTGAGATCACCTAGAATTATTTTGATGTCGTTTGTGGGCAATGAGTCAAAGAGGCGTTCTAGGTGATTGTAGAAGGCGTCCTTCACTTCCTCGTCCTTATCTTCTGTCGAGGCGTGGACATTAATCAGCCATATCTTGAAAAATTTAGTTTTGATGCGGATCGCAGACATTCTCTCGTTTATTGCTTTGAAGTCGATAACGTGTGACTTGAATTCCCTATCCACAATAAATGCTACTCCGAATTCTCGGCTTCCTCCAGGCTTCCCACTTTTAAATAGTGTGTGCGATCTCATGTCTTGTATCTCAGTACCAATCCATTTCGTTTCCTGGGTTGCCAGCACATTTAGTTTGTATTCACTGGCCTGTTGTAATAATGCTTTAACAGCGCCAGGTTTGTTGAGTGATCTGACATTCCAGGATCCAATTGCGTACTCCTTATTTCGTTTGCGGGGTCGTTTCCGTTGTTCCAATCCAATCCGATATTCGATTTTACAGGGACCGGTTGTTAGCTCATCGCCCAACCTTCGTTCCGAAGGCGTGGTTATTATATTCCTGTTATCACGCGCAGGAAGTCGCGCTCACCCTCTTGCATCAGTCTTCATAACAAGTCCAGCGGCCACCAACGTGGAGGTTGCAAATAGATTCGGTAGCAGGGCTGTTGGAGTTGCCTATTTCAGTTTCGGTTTTAGTGCATCCCATGGGGAACCAGTAAACCCAGTTCAGCGCCGGTATTATCGCTACCATTGACCGCCAGTTTTATACTTTAATTTTGAAAACTTTATTGAAATAAATATACTTGAAACATGCAAAGTTTTTATTTCTAACTATATAACTTATGGTTATTTATCATATGAATAAATAAGCGATGATGACCGCAATTATTTTGAATCCCATGTCGCGATTGCTTTATTATAAATCTACTTATTTTTCGCGTTTTGACAACCAATATATTTGGGAATCGTCTTTATCCCGGTCCCTCAAAATGTGTCAAATCCATCTTCATTAAGGTCATATTAATCGTCTAGGATATAGCACTACAGTACAGGATATAGTAAAGTATATAATCTATTTATGGTATATTTATGTGCTATTGCGCGTGTTCCCAACTTGGAACTTATATGATTGTTTTATGTTTACCATGTTTTTGCGTTGCAGTCGGGCAGCTTTCTTGTTTATGTGTGATGCATTTAATGTAGAACTTGTTTTATTTTAATTTTCTTAAGATTTCTGCTTTATTTTAGGGTTTTTGCTGTTGTCGGTCTTCATGTTAAGATTGTCTTTTCTTTTGGATTTTGGCAAAAGTTTATCTGATAAATTTGTACAAGTCACCAAACGGCCTTTTCATCCATAGAAATTTGTGAAAGCGAAACAAATGCCCAATTCGTTCGTCGTTTCAAGTGTCAATTTAACCTATACAATAAATACTATAAATAAAAAAAAGTTTTTTTTTTTTTTTTTGGTTGGGAGGTGAAGGCTATTTATGCTCCGAGTGTCGGACTCTCAGTGGCACACAGCAACTGAACTACCGACTAAACACCTCCCCTGTCCCACCGAGAACCTAACATGGAACTGTTTGTCACATTACTTCGGACTAGACCACATAAGTCCCGCCTAGCAGCGGCTTCGGATTAGAGAGATCCCTCCCTCAGCAGGGATGAACAGAAAGGAGAGGGATTACTGAGAGAGTGAGCCCTCTTCCCTCTGCGCAGACAAGCGATCGACGATGCCTTTCTTCATAGTGAGAACCATCCGAGCGTAGTACGACACACAGTTCCATTTGTCCTTAGAAACCAGCATCTTTTCCACCAGGGTATCTGGAGAGATCTCCCCTATTCTTTCCCTGAGATGCAAACGCTGCCACGCCCACCGTTCGCATTTGAAGGTGTGGCAAACATCATCCGCAATTCCCGGACAAAACAGGCAGTCAGGAGACCGTGACTTCCCCATAAAAAATGTTGATTTATATATAAATATATATGTATATAAACAATATTCGTTCAATTGACTCGTTTCAATTCGTTCAAGCTCCTGGGAAATTAACACAAACTGTTTATTGTGGAATTTTGTTTCACGTTATATGGGCTAGTTTTTAGTTCTATTATCGAAATCAACACGAAATTAAAGTAAATCATCTAATCAAATAAATTGTAATTTCTCTGTAATGAGTTTACTACTGTTCTTTAAAAAAAAAAGACAGCATTCACATGATTGCGTTCAAAAAGTCTGCTTTCTTCGTAACACTATTTTTATTGACGAAAATGAGCATTAAATAATATTTTGCCACATTAAATGCATTGCAATAAAAATTCATGCAAATCTTTCTACATACTTTTATATTTCTACAAGTAAAATCTATCGGATAAATGTTCGTGGTCGACCGCGTCCACGCGATCGTATTGGTGCCCCTCCAAAGTGCGGTTGCGAGTAATGCGGATCACTTGCAAAGTGTGATGATACAACAGGCTCTGATGTCGCGGTGCGGAAATGTTGAGGAGGAGCAACTCCGGAATCATGTGACCACGTACTAGGGGAGCCAGTACTATAAGAAATAAATATATATTAGCGTCACAGTAATGAACTAGTCATCACAATGTCAGTAATACCGATAAGAGCTGCTTGATGAAATCGGTGGTATTCGGCTGCCTCGATTACGCCCAACTCTACTTCCGCGGATGTTTATTATTTCACGAGATATTTTGTTGTAGCCAGTTGGCCCGGTGGGCTGTGCACCGCAAGTCTCCAAAGCAAGAAAATCGTCAACATGTAGTGAAGGTGGTCTGGATGTGTTTGGCGGCCGCGAGCGGAATAAATCTCCTCTTGATGGAGGTGTACGTGGAAATCCACGTCCTCGCATGGGTGTCACAAAGATTTTCTTCTCTGGTCGCCCAGTAGACGGTTCTACTTCCACACGCCGTGTCCGGAAACATGGGGCTGTAGTTGTTCGTTCTCGGCTTGATTGCGGAGAAGCTGATAAATGTAGCACTCGTTTACAATCTGATGGCAAATTCGTTTCAGGCGGCAGACAAAATTTGACGATCTCGTTTAGATCACACGGTATTCGTTCTGCTTGCGAAATTATATCTTCTGGCAGAGTATCCAACCTTATTGGCTCTAGCCAATAGTTGGCGATCAATTGGGACTCCTCTGTTGGTTCATAAGGCGTAAATATTGGACGAGATACATATTGCGTTATAATTCCTTCGGCTTGCGGCAGATTTGGTTCAGGAATATCTTGTTTTGTATCAGATTCAGCTGCTGGATCGTATTTGTCAAAAAGCGATGATATGATGTTGAGATCTTGTAAATAAGCAGTGTTCGGGTTTTCATCTCCATCTTTACTAAATTGCTCCTTTAGTTTGGTTAAAGGATGAGTGCTGACAGCCTCCGGTGTCCACTTGATAATTGAAGCAAGTTCGCGAACAGTGAGTTTGATAGTTCGATTCGGTATAAATGAATCAGGACCGGATTCATCGATGAACATGAGAGCACGTATGAGCAGAACAACTGTCCCCGCCAGTCCTCTGTGAACGTTTGTCTCACTAGCTTCAACGACTTTTTCAAGCCAATTTTGGAATTCCTGCTTTTTTGCCTCTAGTGTTGCCTTCAGATGGTAACAAGTGATACTGAAAAATAAATTGAATTTCTGTTAATTATCGACCATTTTTTGCACATTACAGCCTACTAATAACATTCAAAAGCTAGCGCAGGATATGGTTTTAATAACATTTATGAAAAATTATTGTATTTATCGCAGTTCCTTATATAGTCCAACAATTTAAATGTTTTGAATACGAGTTAAAAGGGTAGAAAAGTATAATACTTCTATGGAGATAATCTTTAGACATTTATTCGGTTTTGGTAACCAATAATGAGAGAACTACGTGATGGAGTGATTAATACTCCCACAAATGTATCGCCCAAATTTTTTCGGATTTGATTGCAGAAGTAAATCAATTGGCAACAAAGTTGATGTAAGCCAGCTAACAATTTATTCACGACAATTACGAAATTATGATCAACACCATTTCAATTTGCTGAAGTAATCAAAATACATGGTTTAAAATAATAAGAGAGCGAACAAAAGCGTCAATAAAAGAATCTCCAACTTAACACGTGCAACTAATTGAGATTATCTTATTCGTTAGTCTCATAATCATAACCAGTCATGACCAGGACAAAATTATAAATTTCATCTATGCCAAGCTTGCCTTGCGCTGAGGATCCTAATGTTATGCAAGCGAATCCTCGTAAAACACTGCTCTGAGATTTTATGTATTGAATGTATGTTCTATGTCTAGTAATTTTTTTGGTATTTATATACTTACTCATGTTCTGTAAGAATTATCAGGTTACGGCATGCGGCAATAGCCACTTCGCTTGTTAAATCAGAATTGAAAAGATTCATGAGGATTGAATTGATGATGCCTGGAATGAGATCTCGTGAAGGCAAAACAGAAGCTAAAATTAGTTGTGGATTCTCTGTTGTATTTGGTGCAATCATAGAAATTTCTGAATCGAAGAAATTTTCATATATTCTGTGGACATGCAGCTGACACTGGATGTGTTGCTCTGATTTATCGGGGTTCGTTAAAATCTGATTCAAAAATTCGTAGAGACGCCCAGCAAGTATTGATAAGCTTGATATTTTCACTGAAGCATAAGCAGTGAGTTGTGCTAAGAATTTCAGCAGACGCGCAGTTCCCGATGTACCAACTGATGATGTTTCGCTGAGAATTAGATCTGTCACTGTTTTTGATACGAGAAGAGTCATATTTGGAGCTAAGTCTGCTAGTTGAAGGCAAACACGTGTAAGCAAGTCAATAAGTTGAGGAAATGACGACGGGCAAATAGTTTGAATTAGTTCAGCAATCAGCCCACTTTGTGGATGCAGATGCGCTGACCACAGTTTTCTTTCAGTTATCAAACGAGCAGCAACCGTATCCATTTCAGATGGTGGGTAGATTGTTTGAACTGGTAATGGGAGCGGTAGTAGTTCAGCGAAAATCTGCAAGCCTGGAATGAATGTTGACGGTGTTGTCAAGATAAATTTGATTACTTCGCGAATCATCTGAGTCCATAAACTTTTGTGAACGGATTCCTGATCCTGAGGATTAGGCTGTGTGTATGCAAGTAAAATTTTTACAATTTCTGCCTTAATATTTTGTGCTTCTTCGTAGGCTTGACTCAGTTCTGGATAATAATGCATCAACGCGTACGTTTTAAGTAAATGCTCCATCGCTGTTATATCCTTGAATTGCGCATCTCGACATTGAATTACAAAAGTTAACATTTCTCGCAAGATTTGTAACGCTGGTAAAAGTATTTGGCATGCATGAACTGCCTGTGAAGTCATCAGTGTAGCAGAATGCAATCCTGGTTGCTCGAAATATGTATTTAATTTTTCAAGTATATTGATAATTGTTACAACACCATCTGCCGAATAAAATTGTAGTATAACATAGCGATGTTTCAACTCTTTTGTTTGCTTATCGTAGTCAGTGTTTTGATCAGCTATACCCAAATGTCTTAAAATCCTTAGCGCCATAATTAAGTCTCCTGGGAATGTAGTGATATACTCCAAACTTCTTTTAATTACTTCACAAAGAGGTGTCACGTCATCGTATGAAAAACTGTTCCCTGTTTCAAGGGGCTTCAAAAATACTGCCATTTCTTGTAGAACAGCTGAAACTGAAGATTCAAATATCTCGTGGTGTTTAGCTAAGTCTACAAGGATGCTTTCGTGTTCGGCAAGAAAGCGTACATCATTCGAGTGTCGAACACAGCAATCTATTAGGTCGACTGAGTAGCTTAGAACTGGAGACTTGTACTTCAGCGCTGGCGAATCAGGATTTCGTTGGGCCTGACATTTTCGCTCTTTTTCGATAAGATGCAAAAGTGGTTCAATGTTATTGTGCAACGAAGTCAACGCATCAACTGTATATGTTCGTCCAGGAGTATAACACATTTGACTGTACAGCGCATGTAGATGTTCTGTAAGAATGTCAGTGTCGTCCTTCGTGTTTGCGATTGCAGTCATGTGGTAATGTGTTTGGATCTGTGAAAGGTAGATTGAATTAAAAAACAGTTTACGGTAAGTTACCAACTATACGCACCCGATATGAGATTTCAATTCCCAACTTTTGAAACCGATCGAAATCACGGTTGATATGGTTCGATTTTTCTTTAATGTCTCCCTCCTCATCCAGAACTTTCTTATCTTCACTTGAATCTTCGCTTGGATAATTTTCGATATTTAACAAATACTTTATCACAATTTGCAGTGTTTCAAATGCGTCCTCAACAAGGTAGTCTATGCCGATTGGAGAACGTGCTAGCATTTTTAACATTTCCAAAGTCAAATCTACTAATGTCGTCGGTACAAAACTGTGGTTACAAAGAATCAGAAGTAGTGCTTCGGCAAAAGCATGAATTTTCAAAAAAGATTGCATCATGTGTGCCCAACTTTTGATCGAGTTTGAATCTTTTACAATTTCAAATTTTTCTGAAACAGGAAGGAATCGTTTAGGCTGTTGGTAGTTCATAGGCTCTGACAACAATGCGCGCTTAACTTCTTTAAAGCAGCACTCTAATGTCTCATAGGGAGTTTCAACGTCACTTTTTGCTAAAACGAATTGTTTTGTCACGGTATCGTGGACACTTTCCAAGGCTTCGTATAAATGTATTTTTTTAACTATTGATGTCAATGCGAACTTGGCACGTGTTAGCGGATTGTTTTGTAGGAGGGATATAATTCTTTGATATCCATTTAATTTATTGTTTAAGAATGTCATGACGCCTAGTTTAGTATCGAGGTTCGCATAAATCGCTCTAAGAATTAGCAACTTGATTGACAGAGCCATGTATTGTTGCTCATAGAGGTGGAATAGATCATTGAATGGATCGCATCTTTCGATTTTGATGTAGTGCATAATGAAGTCCTCGGATGTGCCTAAACATTCAGCAAGTCTTGCGCCGATTTTTATGTGACGTACTTTGAACCCAGGCTGTGGTTGATCACATGCACACTCAAAACTCAACGCTGTTTTCAGAATCCTTGTTGCCGATCTCAGTCGATCTTTCCAGCCGTGGAAAACAGATTTCAGAATGAAATTTCTTCGATCGAACGACGACAGATTAATTTGAGTCAGATGCGTTAGCAGTTGTTCGGATATGTACACGAAGTTTTCCTTTTCATCATTTGACGATTTCAAGAACTCTTCGGTTGTTGCAGTTTTTGTTTGAAGTTCATATTTCGTCAACAGTTTATCGAAAATTTCAATCTCTCTAGCGCAACAAGATTGTATATCATATTCAAAACGAGCCAGCGGCGTCTTGAATGGGTCGTACACTTTTATTATGTCGTCAAATTCTTCTTCAACTTCCATTTCTTCATTTTCCTGTTCGTCATTGTTATTATCATCATCACCAACGATTTCGTCGTCGCTTAGAATAGGTTCAAACTGTTCACCTTGTGACATTGTGTCTTCGTCAATTGGCGCTAGCTCTTGTATTTCCTCGGGTGGATCGGCCGGAGTTGGTGTTGTTGCTGCAGATTCATCATCTATGGGGCGTGGTGGTTGCACTCCAATTTTGCTTTTCTGCCTGTATTTATAATCAGAGTCGTCACCTATATCAGAGAAATGATCCACTGTCTCAGGGGAACGAGGTCTTCGCGGTGACGTAACATGCTGGGATGGTGGGGTACGTGGCCACTTGTGCTCGCGTTCTGAATGTTCTGGTATGTCCCGCGAACGATCTCTTCGCATTCTTCTCGAATGCCGATATTCTGGACTTCGAGACCATTCTCTTTTTTGCCTGCTAGTGTAATCTCGATCATTACTATCTGAACGAGAGTATGTGCGATGACGGGAATTGGAACGTTCTGATGAACGAGATTTCCTCCTTGAGTTTCGTTTCGGTTCATGTTCTCGAATACCGTCTTGACTTGAGGTCTGATAATAAGCATCTTCTGGATACGGTGGTTGCTCAAAATTTCGTTCGAATTGCGGCTCGGGGAACACTTCGCGTTCAAATATTTCAGTAACTGGCTGAGGTATCACATCTTCTGGAATATCTGTTTGGGGTGCTGGTATCAGAGGTTCAGTAGCCGTGATTTCTACTGGGACAACTGTTACTTCTTCCGGAACTACTTCTACAGGCGGCGGAGGGCTATCGATTTGTTCGGCTATGTTGTTTGTGAGAGTTCCGTACACAGCTAAAGTAATTGTTGTATACCAACCACGTAAGACTAAGCCGTCCGTGGGAATTTTATCATTTTGGCATTCTAAATGAATACAATCATTCTGATTGTATTCTAAATTACCAAGAATTTCAAAAGTTGATGCCCCTGGCTTGCTTAAATCATTCACGAAAAATTGGATCCCAAATTTTGATGGATTTGTTGCACCTAAACGGACACCTCCTGGAAAGTCAGCTTGGACTCGTGCTCCAAGTGGAATGATTCTAATCTCCGTTATATAAACTGGCTTTGGAAATTGTACCAGGTCTAAATTTAAGTCCTGAAAAATAAGAAATGAATTACGTCGTAAGAAGAGAAGACAATATCGTCAAATGAGAGACACTAATTAAAAAACTTCTTTTTGTTTTTAAGTACGCTTCAGTGCAAAGGTGAGCATAATAAATTTTGGGGATGTGATCAAATGAAAACGGTGGGCGAAAGCAATGAATTATTCATTTAATTGAAAGTATTGGCCGACTATAGCAAGACCTTCAGTTAATATTTTGGGGGTGGTCATCGATTCCAACTTTAAAGGGAATCGCTAATTGCTTAAGACCAATAATTCTTGGACTTTCCATCTGAGGTGAAGCGTATTTTAGGTAAGACATTCTGCATCGAACTGAGTAGGCAGTAGTGAGATGTGGCAAGGTCTTTATGCTTTATGCTTGGCGTTACAGTCTTTACTTTAATTTTCCATTGCTAGTTTTAAACGCATCTGTTGGTTTTAGTCCCAGCATCTTTACTGTAACTAAGGACTTAAGACCTAATGAAATGTCTTGTTCAATTACTCAACAAAGTTTGAAAGCAATTTAGGGTTGCAGAGAAACTGCAGCTAATCGAAAGAAAGGAATGCTAACGTGCACCCATGAACCCAAAAAATAGAACAGTTCAGACCGTAATATAGTACCACTATCATAAGTGAAGAGTAAAGAAAGAGATGCGCTTGGGTTAGAATAATAGAAATCACAATAGAATTAATCGAGCGCATAAGCTAGACTCTTATACATGAAGGTATTAAAGAAGAATATGACTTGCGTTAAGCCTAGTAGCCTTGTTTATTTGTCGCAGATTTCCGTGACAACGAGTCGAACGCAGATGCGTTCAAATAGACGAGGCGTACTGAACTTGTGGCGGATGATCCGAGGTCATTTCAACGACTCTTACATAGATGGGTCAAATTATGAAACAATGTTGGAATGCTTGGCAACCAGGACACTACCGTTGTCATTGGTTTCTGTAGAAAGATCGATTGATCAATTTTATATGGAATATTCACAGAATATATTTCTGTGTTGAATTTAATGACTTTTTAATAAAGACCGAAATATTTCGTTTGATGTCGATATACGTTCACATTGTCCACAAGCTTTTTAAATCATTTTGATTTTGATGCAGGCTCACGTCGATCACTAGCTTTTACAACTTACACGTGCTTGTATGATTTTAACGAGGAAAATACTTTCATAAATATATTGACAAAATCTTTAAATGCGGTCCATTATTTCGGGCTGACAAGTAATCGATTATTCGTGGTTTTTCAATACAGCGCCAAAGCCGTTTAGATTGGCCAACTGGAGTTTTTTAGTGCAAAGACAAGCAATTTTTACGATTCCCGCCGTTTATATTTGATTTTTAATGAAGTAGAAATCGAAGATATTGTTTAATACTCTCGTAATCAGTAGAAAGCAATCTCATGAGCTTGTTGGGGCGCAATTGAATTATTTTATTAACAAACTTTAAGTCAATTGTAAACTTCTGTGGCATAGCACCTTGAATAATCCTCATCGCGTACTTCGGTCTCGCTTTGAAATAAGGCAAGTATTTTCATTATGATCGCGATCCTCTGACGCAGAATTAATCTTACGTATAAATGTAAATCAAAGCGTTCGAAAGTAATTCACGATTTACTAAAGAAGATCTAAGTGCACTTAAAGACAGTATTTACAAATTTTGTTGAGAACTAAAAGAAACGCCCACAGACACAAAATCAAAGCATAGGTTTTACTATGGATAAAGGTACAACCGAAGGTCATTATCCTTTTTGCAGGAAATGCTATCAAATAGCATTGGCGTTTATAATCAACGATTCACTGATACAACGTTAACAGGTAGAAATTCTGACTGTTGTGAATGACATCCGAAACTTTCCATTGGATGGCAAAGGGAAGAAATGTAGAAAGATAAACTTCGTATACCCGACGGGTCGAGCTCCCGGGGTTTTGAGGTTACAGGTTGTAAAGCGAGCTTTTTACGCATTTATTTACACCCAGCAATCCTTTATCGATGATATTGAAAGTAACTCGGAAATAAATATTACGTACCTCATGAATTTCGTGTGAAAATGTATCGAAAAACAACAACTCGACCAGGTCGTCCGCATCAGCCATTTCTGTTTGGGGTAGGTTGACGTTTAAATTTTCTTGTTAGGTGTGACCAGCTATCATCATCGGGGAATATGTAAGACAGCTGATCATATCTGTCACTGTCACAAATAAGTTTTGTCGTCTTTAAGTTGGCGCACTCAGTGATTTCCCCTCAAAATAAATGTCATACAAAAGTCAATACAAGTAACTGTCAAAACAACAAAAGAAGTGACTGAACCCTGAATCTCGGACGCACGGCAGCTAGTGTCTGTTCTCATGTTCTAAATTAATTAGGTGCAAAATAACTAATGCAAACCTAATTGAATTAACATCCTGGTGGCGGTGGTGGTATTGTACGTTTCGTTGAATTCCGCGTTCGCGAACGAAACGCGCAGTCATCCCGTACTATTTGGGTCGTTGAGATTCCCAACCGCGAACGCGACATATTCTTACTCCTTTAAATTCACCCCCATACAATCCTGTCGCGTTGTAAGCTTAAAATAGCATTCAGGAAAGATGAATGAGCCCCTTTCCATGTCCAATTCATCGTCTAGCGATCTCACTACGACAAGTTCCTCTGATTATACGGATGTTTTCGATTTGCACGAGTCGGCAACAGCGGGCCTCGATGTCGAAAATTACTTCTCGGACGTGCTAATCGATCAATACGCGCAGGACGTGGTTGATTTCAGTTCGCAATATGGAAGCGATTATAGTATTTCGTATACGGCGCTTAACATAACGGGGAGGCCGTGTAAGTTTCCAGACTACGGCGACTTTCCCGAGACGTTCGCTATGGTGAGTGACTGTTTTGAAACTTCCGCTATTGATTTTCTAGACTAATGTGTATTTCGTTTGTTGCGTGAGATGTTTACCATTTTATGTGTACAAACAATGTAGGGCAAAGTTATAGTTTAGGGTCAAACAAGCTCTCAGGCCAGACGATTGGCTTGTAGTGCGTGTCGGCAGCTAATCAATTAATATTAAACGGAATGAGTTGTGATTTTTTTGGAGGAACCAATTGCGTTCAATTAAATATTGTACGATGCATTCTATGACGATCAAATGCTTATCAAAGAGATAAACGTATAGCATGGCAGTTAGCTACCAAAATTGTAAAATATGTAGAGCAATCATGTTTAATCTAAATTGAGTTTTATTACTAACATCTATAATATGCACTTATTAGTGACTTTCGACTACTACGCATCACGCGAAATATAACCTGTATCGACAAAATCTTATAAAAAATATCCTCACCTTATTTATTAATATTTTTTTGTCTCCTTTCTATAGCTCATTTGTGTGTCGCACGGAAATTGAACCAGATTAGTATCTCTATGATTGTATTTCCCTCTCATGCTGTACAGGACATGATAAGACATTGATGCAATAATCTTTTACCATTTATCTCCTAATTTATTCCCTTTTTCAAGTCATAATCAACTCTGAAGGTAAATACCGTGAGCTTTATGTATGTGTCTCACTTTATCAGAGGATTCAGTCGTATGATCAAATTATGAAAGATGTTCCATAACGTACAATATCCATATTTAGTTTTCAATTTCTCTAGCTTGTAGCCTCCACATCGTAAGTTTTCTCAGCTACGCTAATTTTTTATGAAAAATCTGTCAAACCAATCCTTCATTTATCCCACACTTGGAGGTGTCTGAATTTTGCATAGTTGCAAACGTATCATCTACAAAACATAACAAATGAAAAAAATTAACAACGTTGCGCTTGCAATGGTACAAATTTCAGACACCTACACTTGGACTGTTTCTGCGATGATTCCACGTCCATCCCAGAGAACTTTGTGAACAACTTTGCCGAGTGATTAAAGCTTCTACTTCTTCCTTGTAGTCCAACGAGCCTGCATTTTTTCTGTCTTGTTGAGCATGAAGTAAAGTTGTGTATTTTTACTGTCGTTTTGAGCCTGGAGTAAGCAGGACCCCCATCTTGTATATCATACCGCTTTTCCCGTTTTAATCCTGAATGCATGGTTCAGATATATTCGACTTCAATAGATCGTCATCCACTTTATCCTCATCAGGTTGCAATCGATTTTGGCGTTGAAAATCAAATCTACAATCATCGATGTGCTGTACATTCTTCAGCCACACCTGTACGAACCACCTAGTAAACATTTCGAGTTGTGTGGGCTCCATTAGTCCAATGACAGCACTTATTTTTGACATAAAAGCAAATTAAACTTAAACACGTTGTAAAACAAGTTGGCAACACATTTACGTCCGGAGTGTAGAACTCCTAGTGGCTCAATGTATTGAACTCCTCCTCTTGATACATACATCACTTCGCAAGAGGGCAGAGAAGATTCGGACGAGTCGTAGAAAGTAGACCCGAACTCCTACAACGTTTTTAGCCGATAAATTTCTCTTCTAGGAGTCCATTTTTTGGAAAGCATAGATTTTTGGATAGTTGCCGATAAATTTTCGGCAGCCGATCTCAGCATCTCTTCCATGAGGCTATCCATACCGAGCTGCACACTGTTTCGGTAATGTCACTCCACCGTCAGTCCGTTCTTCTGTATGAAAATAAAGTATAGTAAGAAGAAAGTCGGGGTCCTCATCTCCTTTTCTCTCGCTATCCTCGCTTCCATCGTCTCGAGAGTGGTACGTCGGTTTTGTCGCTTGAAGCATTGCTGGTCCTTTTTTCGAGCATCAACTTAGCAATGTGATCTAATTCCGATCTCCAATTCTATCATAAGCATTAATATAGCTGAATTACCTTCGTTGAATAAGACAGCAGCTATGTATGATGTCACTTCGATGAGTTTCAAGTCGCAATGTAAGTGCTTTGGAACTAAACCGGCCTGTACCTGGTACCGGCCGTGTGGTATACTCGACCGTGCCTCTCTTGTTGCCCTGAAATTATAAGAAGGACTTCGAATATCGGTCTTAAACTTTTTTGAGCATACTATTGAGTAGCTAAACTTTCGATTTCTACAATAAGAATGTCTCTGTATGTAAGAATGTTCTGAAATAATAGCAATAAGAATGTCGATTCTTTAAATCGTCTAATGTGATTTTTCCCATCCCCCCCATAACGATAAACTGTAACGATTTTTGTAATTAACATTTAGCATTTTAAAAACTTTTAACATTTTTTGCATTTTTGTAATTAAAATTTTGCAACTAAATTAATTCCAGCGAACGTATGGTGACTGGTGGGAAATGGCGCCGTCTAAGCTACCAGAAATTCAACCTCAAAATAATCCTAAAATCACTGCTCAAGATTTTATTGGTTAGTATAAAATTCTAATTCTCGGCACATATAAACAAATCGTAAACAATCGTATTTGCAGTTGTAAGATTCGAACAATTTGTGATACCAGAAAAAATAGTTCTCTTCGAAACATATAATCCTGGTGCTTTAGTAAGAATCTGGTCGTATGATATAACAGAAAGATGGAATTTATTATGGGAAGGCTTGCCAACAAACTACGGTCGAAAATCAATTAAATTTTCACCACCGATCACGAAGATGAAACTTCCCACGAAGTGAGCAATTGAGTGCATAAATTAAACGACGTTTGCAGTGTGAATGTTTTTATTATTTATTTCTCAGAATTATAAGACTGGAATTTAACCACTCATGTTTAGACTATTTCACGGAAATTGATGGTATTACACTGATAGGGCGTAAGTGCAACGTATTCAGTCAATCTGATTTTTTATCGCGATGTCGACGACGTAACAGAAAAGGTACAAACCGATTTACATTCAAGTAAATGAGATTTTACGCATTGTCATATAGGTCCTATTCTTCGTAAATTGGAGAGCCTTAAATTTCGTCCGTGCTATAAGGAAAACCATCAAGATTATGTGAGAGAATTCCTAGTGAACGATTTAGAAAAGTTCATACGAGAGTCGACGCTGTTAAATGACGAGATAGAAAAAGAAACTACTCAGTTAGGCCTTAACGACATGCCCGTAAGGTAATTCCATATTAAATTTGATCGTGATCTATCAAGATTATTTTCAGTGTGAAATACTATTGAAAATATTTTCGTACTTGGATATGGCGTCACTTTTTCGTGTTGGGCAAGTCAGTAAGCAAATGTATGAAATTTCTTCACATCCATTACTATATAGCGAAATTAATCTTAAGCCGTATTGGCATTTGACGACATCTGAACTGCTTCGAACGTTGGCGAAACGATGTACGCTTCTAAAGAAATTAGATTTATCGTGGTGCGGTCTTTATAGCACAATTTCCCCAACGGAATTTAAAAAGTACGTTTTCTTTGTCAAAAAGGTAATGATTACGTAATTATATGTATATTGCATTAATTTCAGATTCATTCAGCAACGTGGTGATAATTTAACTCATTTAAGACTTAACTCATGCAAATTTCTAAATGCAAGCTGCATGGAAACAGTTGGAATAGTCTGTGATAATTTAAAAGGTAGCTAGAATATTTTTCTGATTGCACATAATTTTCTTAATCTGTTTTTTTTTTTTATTTTTCAGAACTCTCATTAAGAAACTACTCCAACGAAACAAATATATTAAGCTTTTCCTGTTTAGCAAATCTTCGAAATTTAGAACGCTTGGATTTATTTCGAACATACATTGAGACTGAATTGTTGTTAACTATGCTGGAAAATAATCCAAAATTGAAACATCTGAATCTGGCATTCTGTGGAATCGGTGTAAACATGGATGAAATAGCGAATCATATTTCAAAGTATAATCGTGAACTGGTTTCTATTGATATGTGGAAATCTCATTCGTTATCATCAGTTGGATTGCAAGCTTTGTCTGTTTGCAGTCAATTGGAGGAAGTCGATTTTGGTTGGTGGTAAGTTATTCTGAAATAGATTGGAATAATATGTATCATGAATATAATGATATGACACAAGTTATTTGGGTGATTAGAGATTTAATAGATGCAACATGCAATGGAGCATGTTACAGTATCCGTTATTTCAGTATGCGACTAAAACCAATGATTGGAAATTATATTGATTAGAAGGAGCATTTCTCAATGGACATTGAGTATTTCTTCTACTTTTAGATATTAAAATAATTGGATGTCCACTGCTTGGGTAATTCCGTCTTTCTTACAGAAATACATGTCAATATGGGATAATATACGTAAATGTTATATTTTTTTTTCATTCTAAATATTAAATTACCCAAGCAATGCATCGTTTCGAAAAAAATTCGGTTAAGGGGTTAGGTCACTCTAGAGGCCGAAAAAATAGACTTTTTTAGGATTTTTCTTCTAGAAATACTATAAAATAAATCGAAATTCCAATTAAGGATCTTTATAAAGTATATAAAAAAACTGTATACAAATTTTTTTTAAGCGATTCATATCAAAAAGGCGGCTGTGCAGCATTTTCCCATAACGTCTTCGTTTTTTCAAGGCTCACGGGCAGACAAGCCTGCCAGTTTAACACAAACCAAACAGGTCATGCACTAACTGCTAGTGAAGTACGTAGGTTGTTTTTTTGACTTTTTAATTTTTGGCCAAATGGCGCACTTCCAAAGTGAAAAGTGAAAAATTTGCTTGAAAAATCATTAAATAATCGTTAATAAAAAATGAACAATGCATTTAAAAAAATCCTACGTACTTTTATAAACAATATATTTTCCAAAATATTTTCAAAATTTCAAGTAAATCGGTTGAAAACTGTGTTAGTTATGTCTCCGGCCACCTCTGAAAAAACTTTTTTGAGATAAACGCGTTTGCAATTTTGAGTAGTGGAAAATCATGAATAATTTTTTAATACCTTTTATCAGCGATGCCTGCACCATACAATCGGCTTTCCAGTTTCTCGTCCAGCTCTTGTTTATCTTTTCTGCTTGATCTTGAAGCGATCCCAGCCTCTGTTACTCGTTCAGACAGCGATCTCTCTGCATACTTTATATGCTCTTTGTCGGTTTCCAGTCACATTTCGTAGCTTCTCGGTCCAATTCCGCCATTATGTTTAAAATTGAAGAAAATCCGTCATTGTACGCACAAACTGCAATATCCGCAGTCACATCCAAGGCTGATTTCGGGGCCAACGCCGACACAGTCAAGTTGAAGTTTTCGTTACTATTTTGTGCGTAATCGCCGGTGCATTGAGTTAGAAGATTTTCACTGGTCAGTTCTTCATAGACTGGATTTATAGCTTCATCGACTCCAATTGGAAGAGCTGGCTTATGTTTACATTCATCCAAAGTATTAGCCAGTTGCCATGGACACCGTGAATCCTCTCCATAGGAAATTGGTCGTGCTACGGTTTGTCAGTGTAGATAATTATCAGTAGATAATTTATGATCCAGTGTTGCCCATATACTGCTTTTCATGTTCTCAACTGAATCACTGTTTCAACGAAATGCTCATCTCTAATAAATAGATAGCTCGTCTATAAGTTTTCCAGTTAATTTTCCCCTTCCACGGAGATAAAAAGATAAAAAAGAAAAAGATAAAAGCTTTTTTTCAAATTACGAAGTCGGTTGCCTATTCAAGACGTACAGTATTTTGATTTTACTACGCAATCAACGATTTTTCTACTGTTGCTGCCGATAAGAGTCACTAACCCGTACATAGACGTAAATCCACGTTTTCCCCCCGAACTCGCTGATATTATAATTCCATTTTCTCCATTTTCAGAAGGAATCACTTTCTTTCTTCCGCATCTCTCACTATACTGTTCTTGGAAACTAAATTGGTTGTAGTAGATATCCTTTTGACAATTTGGTCATAGAATGAGTGAAAGGTACTCCGAGGTAATAAAATGAATGCACTGATTTTTCTTATTCCTTGTCTACCAAATCCAAGCAATCGCATGGCAAGAACGATTCTACGGTTTATTTCATAATCTTTTTTAACAAGTGAACTATTCGGTATCTCAGTCTTTTCACAATTATCACGAGTCACTACTAGTTCGAATCCCACTTTCAGTATATTTCACTTCTGAATGAGATACCTTACAAACGTTAATGTTCAAATTGTCCGAAAAGCATACCAAATAATAGCACATCCTTGTACTCAAACCCCACTGAAGACACACCACGTACCACACCATCTCAAGTCCCGCCAGTCAACATCAAAGTCAATAAATATCAACCTGATGCGAAAGGTAAATCCTATGCAAACCTTATCGATAGTGTGGATATAAATGGTGACAGGGTTAGACTAACCCCCATGAAAATGTTTGTCTATAACAAAAGCTTAAACATCCAAGGCATCAAAGATATTAAGCAAGCTGGATCAATAGACTCAGGGTAATCTTTGACACAGCTATAGAAGCGAACAATGCCTTGGACAACCCTAAGCTGAAAGATTTCAACCTCAGGGCCTTTATTCCCGGAAATTTTGTATATAGATATGGAGTCATCAGAGACATCCCGCATGAAATTACCACGGAAGAGATCATCAACTCAGCTAAGGCTTGTAACAAAATGGGAATTCTATTAGAGAACATAAAAATACTACAAGCACAAAGATTGAACACTAGAGACAGAAATTACCCCAATAAATTCATCCCAACCACAACACTCAAGCTAACCTTCTCAGGAACTGACCTTCCGGACTCTGAAATTTGCATATATAATAAGCAAAGTAAGTTACTTCAAATTTAAACCAAGGCAATTCACAAACTGCGGCCTCCTAGGTCACTCGGCACAGTTTTGTAAAAACAAGAAAAAAAAACCTGCCTTAAATGTGGTTCAGATAAATGCGACAATAAATGCATGAAAATCATGTGTGTATTATGCAAGAGCGAGGAGCACGAGGCAACACATCGAAGGTGCCCCAAATGGGTAGCCTATAAACAAGAGGTAGACGTTAGCTCTATCCTGAATATCACAAACAGAGAAGCAAGAGCTATTATCAACAGAAACAAATTTGCGGGATTAGACGTAGTTGACCTCAACGAAGCCAACTTCCCCAGTCTAACGAACGCACAAAGAATCAATACCAGAAACCCCCAACAGGACACGCAAAAGGTACTATTCAAAAGCTCCTTCGCCCAAATCGCTGGCCTGAACAATAAAGCCAACACATCAAGAAACACCGTTAAAAATAGTTTCGCTTCTAGTGAAACTCTCACCTTACCAACCAAACCCATTACATGTAACCCACATAAAACTACTGAATTAGAAAAACTCCTAGAAAAAATGGTAGATGAAATCTACAAAAATACCGAAGACAACAAGGAAAACGAGGATTTACTCATAACTAGTGTTCAAGCATGGGCTATAACATTGAAGAAATATCTCACCAACTCTGGAAATGAGTACAGTGACACAAGGAAGAATAGCAACAACATCATAATCTAACACATGAACATTTTACAACTAAACATCCAAAGTATCAACAAACACAAAGACAATCTAGAATACTACTTATACAAGAATAACATAGCCTTCGCACTCCTACAAGAAATACTCAGTAATTTTAATGTTAATATGAAGTTTACCAACTACAATATAATCTTCAAAACCAAAGACAACAACATAGGAGGAGGGGTAGCAATACTAATCAGAAAGGACATTAAGTTTAGACTGATCCACACGAACAGTCGTATGGAAAATGTAGTAATCCAGACCTTAAACCTTAAACACAACATAATTTTAGCATCCCTATATGCTCCCCCTCGATCACTACCCAAATTTTCAAAGAAGAATTATACAAACTCTCCAACATTTTAGACTACACTAAATACATACTCATTGGAGGAGATTTAAATGCAAGAAACAAGGCATGGGGAGATCATCTTAACAATGCCAAAGGCAGAATTCTAAAAAGTTGGATGAGGGAGCACAACCTCAAGACGTTGAACACAGGCATATATACTTATAGAACAATAAACAAAAACGGTAAAATATTACAGTCAACGCCGGCTATAACTTTTACTAACATGAACAGGAATAGAATCCTTTGGATGGAAGACAAGGTACACATCAGCAACAGTAATCATACACCAATTAAAATCTGCTTGCCCAACACATCCATTCTAAACACCAAAAAAATTAAATATAGGAACATTGCTTAAGAAATAAATAAAACCCCTTTTACACCAAACCTCAATAGTATATACGATAAACTAAGCCACCTTATAGACCTAAACTCAAATACAATGAGATACAAGCACACTCCCAAACACTGGTGGTCCATTAGCAAGGCTTTGGAAAATATAGAATAAGGCACTACTTAATTACAACCGACACAAATCAAATGCCAACTGGTCAATTCTCCATAAGGCAAAAACAAACTGGAGGCAAAAATCCAAAGAGGCTAAACAGAGAAGCTGGACAGACAAACTAGAAGAAATCAGAGGCAGCGGAAACATTAAAAACTTCTGGAAATTCATTAACAGTATCAGGATTATTACTCCTTTACGCTATGCTCTTGATGAGGACCAGACCAAAACCTTCCTTAACATGATTAAATCCAAGCACCATCCTGGTAACACCTTAAACATGGTGCCACAAAATCCACTGGAACACCCACCAGACTTCGAACAGGAAGAACTCAATAATGTTATCAATGAAAAACGTAAATCCACAGCCCCTGGTCTTGATAACATTAACTAAAATATTTTTAAAGCTTAACTACAACAAGCGTGATATACCCACATCTGGAAGGCATATTAGAATCGTTCCCGTTCCCAAACGTCTAAAGGTCTAGAAGACCTTAACAACTATAGACCCTTATCCCTTCTCAGTGTTCCCATTAAGATCATCAACAAACTTTTAAAAAAAGAATCGAAACACACATAATCAACACAAACCCACTACCAACCCTTACTTTTGCTTACACAAAAAATAAATCCTCGACAACAAGCCTTAACGACCTTTTACAAAAACTTGAGAACAAATCCACTTTCCCCTTTACAGCTGCCTGTGGTATAGATTTTTCAAATGCGTATGAGAAAGTCGACCTACAGATCCTCAGTAAACACCTTTCAGACCTCAACATCCCAAACACATACATCTCATGGATCATAAATCTATATAAAGAGAGAATACTCCACCTCAATCAACAACACACGAGAATCTCCAATGGTCTGCCACAAGGTGACGTCTTGAGCCCACTTCTTTTCAATATATACACTTCCAAACTACATAATACCTCTGACAGCAACACAACTCTCCTCCAATATGCTGATGACTTCCTCATCCTCACTGAAGGAACTAATTTGAATCACACGATTAACCTACTTCAACTGAAACTAAATCTTCTCTCCACAATAAGTGACCACCTCAAGCTACCCTTCAACCCGGACAAAATACAAGCTATTAATTTCCACTATAGTAGGAACACAGAAATCATCCTCAAGCACAATCACACTCAAATCAAATGGAACAATAGCATGAAATAGCTTGGAATCAATATAAATAAAAATCTAACCTTCAAAACACATGAAGAACACATCCACACCTTTAACAACATAGGCAACATTATAAAATACCTGAACAGACCCAGTAACCCCTTTAGCCCCACCTTGGCTCTAAATCTATTCAAATCGTTAGTCAGGCCCAAAATAGAATACGGACTAATTACAATGGCACATGCATCGGCATACCTATTCAATACTATTCAATACTATTCTATGCTTTCAACATGGCATCCGAAAATCAATCTAAAGATAGAGCAGCTCTACTAACGGCAAAAGAACTAGGTAAACAAATTGTCAACAACAGTTTCAGACCAACATGGACTGAACAGGATCAAGTCCACAGAAGCAGCTACAACTACATCCTTCATAAATATAATCACCACCTAAGAAAGCTCAACCCAACTCACCGGACTAAAAGACCAGCTAACTTGTTGACTACACCTTTCTCAGCAACTTCCCCTTTCCTCCATACCCACAACCAAATAAAACCCAACCTCACCTTCAAGAAGCATATAGATAACTTTATACAACAAAATGCCCTGATACTGGTGACTTTGGTGACTTTGGTACTTTGGTTTTGGACTTTGGTATCTTTGGCACAGGGATCGGATTCTTAAACTTGAACAACAACATTACCTACAATTCTAGCGTCCTCAAGAGCGTAACCACTACAGCAGCGGAACTACACGCCATCCTGTCAGCCCTCAATGAGAACAACATACAGAACCACCATAAGATTTTTGTCTTCTCTGATTCCAATAATGCAATAATGCTACAGAAAGACCACACAAGATATATGGAAATTCATTGAAAATTACCCGGAGAAAATCTTCAATTTCATCTGGATCCCGGGACACGCGGGAATCATGCCGTTAGAAGCAGCTGAAAAACAAGCCAAAATAGGTGTTTTTTAAGCCATAGAGTAATGGACACACAATATGAACTTGATGAAATAATAAACTTAATAAAAGAGGAAATAGACGATAAGTGGAAGAGCAGAATTAGAGTTAAAACCACCAACTACGCACCCTGCATATGGAAAGAGGCTCACCATCTCAACAAAAGAGAAAAACCATGGTTTCACAAAAGCAATATCACCCCCAACATATTAAAACAATCAACAGAATCCTCACAAACAGAGCCTACAACAAACTTCGTCTCTTTGAAATTAAAAAAAGTACTACCGATCTATGCATACAATGCAACAAAACTGACACAATAGATCACCAATTGTTTCACTGCACTAAATACGAAAGAATCAGGGCAAATCACAATCTCTTTCTTAATTACAATAATATTAAAAACCTAATTCTCAAAAACGACAGCAACTTACTTAACAGCTTTGGAGCTTTCTTAGCAGAAGCAAACCCTAACATATAACACCCAACGACATATCACTCATACCCACACAATCAATCTAGAACCAACCCACAGACTAACTATGAACAAGTACTAATGACATAAAACACAGGATAGACAACGCTAGCCAGTCCCATAGCAGCCTGGGCCAATCATTAACTGGGATCAATCCGGTGTGAATCTAAAAAAAAAAAAACAAGAACATGAGCAATAAAGTTGATTATACCATAACCAAACGCTTCATTCGCTTCCGATTATTTCAGTATTTTCCCCAATGTTCTGACATTCAAGTCATCTGGTGCTTCAAACTCATGGTGATTCAATGGTCTTCTTCGAGACGCTTTTAGGCTCTTGCTGTTGCCACATACCATTTCTCCTCCTTTCTTTCCACTGTACACCACTTTATTACTCTTACAAATTAACAATTATACAGGTGAAAAAAAAAATTTCTCACAGAAGTATCGATAAAAAAAGCATGTATCACTACAAGCGTAGGGTCCTTCTCAAATGCTTGGCTGTTCCCAACAGACTGAAAGAGACGTTAGACAAGTTTGAACTTGTCTGGAATCTATATACTAGTCTATACACAAATGGTTTCAATCACCTCGCGTATACTTGGTCCGATCCCCTAACGTCCCTTTTCTCGAGCGGTCACAAAGGCAGACTAGGGGGCCTTCTACTAAAATTCAAAGCGTTTAGGGCTGTGCCTTAAGTTCATTTTTATAGTCATACTCAAAATACAAAACACTATCCAATGTTTTTAAAGTTGGGACTCTGGATAAATTTTTCTCTTTTTTAATATTTTCTTACTTGTATCATAAGTCGGTAAGCAATTCTATGAAATTTCTTGACATCCATTGCTATATAGCAAAATTAATCATAATTATGTGAGTAGCCATACATGTATATTCAGGTTTATTTTCTAGTCTTATCTCTCAGATAGCCCCATTAGTTTCTATTTCCACAATTGTTGAGAGTTGTTTGTAAAATACTAATCAAGTTATTTCGCTTACTGGCTACTGAAATACAGAGAGATTTTTGATGTGATGTTCTTATCAATTCACGAACTTATGCCCTACCATTAATTAAATAAGTTATTTAGCTTATTTATTATATCTAGTGCTGAAAAATGATGCTCATCAGTGCACCAATTTTGGTGGTTATACTGCCACGGTATAATGAGCTCGTACTACACTACCCTTATCCACACTTCCCAAAGACATAGAGTAACTTCCTTCTGATCGAGTGCAGACCTAGTTTATAACAGAGTATATTTTAATGAACTCAAGACTCGTCTCTATGAAGTCATCTTTTGCACCGCTGGAGCAGTAACTCGTACATGATGTCTCGTTTCATGATTAAATATTTATGTACTATTACTCTGCGTATTTTAGTATTATCTACCCTATAGCAATCTTAGCTTTGATGTGGATACTTTCGATACCTTTATATTTATGACATACTTATGTTAGCACAACCAGGCTGCTGGCATAAATGTGTAAGCTGCTACCGACTTCATTCTATTCTAAGTATTTTGATACAATTTATACATGAAAATTAATTCATATTCTATGCATTATTGTTTTAATGTTCCCATTTGTCAATTTGATTGTTTGGAACCTTTAAAAATTTAAAACAATTTTTGTTAAAAAGTTACCATATCGACCCGAACACTGTTCAAAAATAAAACTCAACCTGCAAATGGAATCTTGCAAGAATTTTTTGAATGTTCGATGTTATTTATAATTCATAATTATTTATATTTTCGCACAGTTTTTCACAGATGTTTTGGTTCAACCAACCAAAGAAGATATTAGCATCCCGTATAAATCATTATAGAAATCATACTATTATAGAAAACACAACATCTAAATTCTGATGGGCTTACTTATGATTGATAAATTTTTAATAAAATTGTTTATAAATACTTATTATAATATTCTTTAGATTCGTCGACAGCCTCTGTATCACTGTCGCCGAATATAAAAACATTTGTGAGCGTTGATGTAACTTCATAATATTTGTGTACAAGAATCTGATATGAATACTTCCTTTGTGGGTTCCTTCCTTCTTTTTTGTGTTTTTTTATACTACTTTTTTTTGTGATTTTCTTGGTCTTTCTATTTCCGCTAGGAGGTTCCTTCCATTTCCTTTCTCTTATACACATTTTTCGTATGTTCTATGATGTAACCTTTCAGCATTTAGTGGGAATGATGGAATAAAAATTATTGCTTATTTTCATTAAAAGTAAATTAATTTACAATTCCAATTTTCTATCGGATGCGTCATATACTTCTATCTTTCGGGTAGCCTACAAATATCCACATGAAAACTAATCTGGACATTTTATGATACCATTTTTGAAATTCTTCATGTTAAGTGGATCGTTCACCGGGCTGGGCCAACTGCATTGACCAGTGTAAATGTAAATCTAAGAAGTGTTATCCAGCGAATATATCAGGTGGGTGAGATTTCCAATCTCACTGATGGCAAATATATATGGATTGGTTCGATCTTTGTGTGGCTGACAGAGTCTGCTTAGGGTGTCAATCATCGCATTTTGGCCGTTTAACCCTAGATTACTAAACTATCGTAAAAATTACGACGCCAAAATCAAGATTCCTGGAAAAAAAAGTGTGCGTTAGTTCCGCGTCCCCCGCTTCACTGTACCTTCTTTATTACTTCCGTCAGTGTGCCACGTGCTGTCATTGTCGTCGGAAGTGATTTGTGTATGGAGTTATAACAAGTGTGTCGTAAAATTTACGAAAGTTTAGTGTTTACGTGAGTTTTAAGTAAAGGTAAGTGTACTTGTTTTCATCACTTTTTAGATAGATTTTGAATTAATTATGGCATATTCTGTTATTATATATGCATATATATTGTTTTAGATGTCTCAAGCTGTTAGAAATGATGAAATTTGTAAGTTATTGGAGGAGGCTGAAGATGACGATGAGAGAGCACAGCAGCAAGAGATACTGAGTGAGTTAGAAGACAATTTAGAAGTGGAAGAGCATCAGATGACCGATAGTGATAATGAAGAAGAAAACACAATTATGTCAGGTATCGAGGATAGTTCCGATTCTGATGTTCCTCGTTCCCAGTTACAAAAGCGATACCGGCGTATTGAATCTAATTCTTCACACTCTGAAGATTCTATTGAAACTGATCAAAGTAGTCAAAACAGAACGCTATTTAATCCAAGGGTTGTTACAATAAGAAAACAATCAATTCGAGGCAAAAATGGGCATAAATGGACCACGAAGTCAAGGCAGGTGAGAGCGCGAGCAGCTTCCAGAAATATCATACGTTTTGTTGAGGGGCCTCAAGGTGAAGCACGAAATATGGTGGAACCGTGTGAGATATTCTCTTTATTTCTTGGCGATGTAATGCTTGAAGAAGTAGTCCAATACACCAATGTAGAAATTGAGTCAAGAAAGTCAAACTACGTTCATAAAACTAATACAATATCCAATACTGATAAGCGTGAAATAAAAGCTTTGCTCGGGTTGTTACTTATATATGCTGCACTAAAAAGCAATCATCTACCCTCAAAACTTTTATTCGATACATCATACAGTGCTTCCCGCTTCAAAGCATGTATGTCTACGGATATGTTTGAATTTCTAATAAACAACCTGAGATTCGATGATAAAAATACACGTTCAACAAGAAGAATTGACGAGAAGTTTGCAGCATTTCGATGTATATGGGAAACGTTCATAAACAACTGCAAGAAATGGTATACTCCGGGTGCTTACGTGACTATAGATAAGCAATTAGTTGGGTTCAGAGGTCGCTGCCCTTTTAGGATGTATCTGCCTAGTAAACCAAACAAATATGGTATAAATATTATAATGGTAGCAGACGTGAAAACCAAATATGTATTTAATGCTACAGCTTAGGTAAAGGTAGCATTAGGTAAAGAAAATACACCAAGAAACGAGCCACTAGCTGATCATTACGTCAAAACTTTAACATCACCAATTTATGGAGCCAATCGAAGTATCACCATGGACAATTGGTTCACATCGGTACCACTAGCTTCAAAACTTCTCAATGCTCCATACAATTTGACGCTGGTACGTACCTTGGAACCTTACGTAGTAATAAACGAGAAATACCAAACGAAATAAAAGATTCTACTTTTCGTCGAATTGGGACATCTGCTTTTTGCTTTGACGGCCATTAGACCTTAGTTTCTTATAAACCAAAAAAAAAAAAAATTGTATATCTATTGTCAACAATGCATGAAAATATTGCGATAAGTACTAGTGGAAAACCAGAAATAATTGAGTTTTATAACTCAACAAAAGGAGCTGTAGACACAGTAGACCAGATGTGTTCGGCCGTGTCTTGTAACAGAAAGACGCGTAGATGGCCATTATGCTTGTTTTATAATATAATTAATATTGTAATTATAAACTCATACGTCATTGATGTTACCAACAATTGCAGAAATAAAAAAATTAGTAAATCCAGGCGCGACTTTGTTTTGGAAATGGCTAATGCTCTTATGGAACCTCATCTGAGAGAAAGAATAAATACTCCAATATTGCGGCGAGATATCAAAGAACTCATAAAGGGTATCTTAGGTATTGAAACTATTCCTGAATCGTCAATTATGCAAGAATCAAATTCAAGAAAAACGTGTGCCTTGTATCCGTCTAAAGCTAGAAAAATGACGACTAACTTCGAAGAGCCATATGTAGGATACACAACATAAATATGTGTCCAAACTGTGTAGAGTAAAAAAATATATATTATTTTCATTATTACGTGATCTCTGAAAGGCAAAGAATATCATTGTAATTTCTATAATAATTAAAAGTTATGATTCGATAATTTATTCTGTTTTATTTCCATGTCGTACTTTTTACGAATGTTTAATAAAAACGTTACTTGCAAGATAGTTTAGTAATCTAGGGTTAATGGTCAAAGCTCGTTACACTCTCCGAGGTCCTTTATTTCTACGATTAATGGTTTCAGTTGAATTGGGGAGCTTATGGAAGATTAAACACTTGTGTTCATGTAAAATACAATGCATTACTTTTAAGCTGAGGATGTTGTGTGCAGTATTCGATGCCGTTGATGAACCTACTTTCTCCAGGTTCTAGACGAATAATTTTGTTTGTTTGCTGCATTCACTTCATATTAACCAGCGATGACGCGTCCTGTATCGGAATAAGTGTATTGATTAGAACTAAATCTGTCTGGGTATATGCAGAGAAATTCTCACCCACCGCGGCTTCGACATACTGACTTTGTACGATTCTTAAACTCTTCTCAAACAACGAGAACATAACTCTGGGTGGCTTGGGTCCGCCGGGCCTTGCTTTGTGGGTCTCGAGGACGCGTTTCGGCTGCATACAGCCATCTTCAGCTCGTTCAGACGAGTCTTGAGTTCATTAAAATATACTCTGTTATAAACTAGGTCTGCACTCGATCAGAAGGAAGTTACTCTATGTCTTTGGGAAGTGTGGATAAGGGTAGTGTAGTACGAGCTCATTATACCGTGGCAGTATAACCACCAAAATTGGTGCACTGATGAGCATCATTTTTCAGCACTAGATATAATAAATAAGCTAAATAACTTATTTAATTAATGGTAGGGCATAAGTTCGTGAATTGATAAGAACATCACATCAAAAATCTCTCTGTATTTCAGTAGCCAGTAAGCGAAATAACTTGATTAGTATTTTACAAACAACTCTCAACAATTGTGGAAATAGAAACTAATGGGGCTATCTGAGAGATAAGACTAGAAAATAAACCTGAATATACATGTATGGCTACTCACATAATTATGATTAATTTTGCTATATAGCAATGGATGTCAAGAAATTTCATAGAATTGCTTACCGACTTATGATACAAGTAAGAAAATATTAAAAAAGAGAAAAAATTATCCCGAGTCCCAACTTTAAAAACATTGGATTGTGTTTTGTATTTTGAGTATGACTATAAAAATGAACTTAAGGCACAGCCCTAAATGCTTTGAATTTTAGTAGAAGGCCCCCTAGTCTGCCTTTGTGACCGCTCGAGAATAGGGACGTTTGGGGATCGGACCAAGTATACGCAAGATGATTGAAACCATTTGTGTATAGACTAGTATATAGATTCCAGACAAGTTCAAACTTGTCGAACGTCTCTTTCAGTCTGTTGGGCACAGCCAAGCATTTGAGAAGGACCCTACGCTTGTAGTGATATATGCTTTTTATCGATACTTCTGTAAGAATTTTTTTTTTCACCTGTATAATTATTAATTTGTAAGAGTAATAAAGTGGTGTACAGTGGAAAGAAAGGAGGAGAAATGGTATGTGGCAACAGCAAGAGCCTTAAAGCGTCTCGAAGAAGACCATTGAATCACCATGAGTTTGAAGCACCAGATGACTTGAATGTCAGATGAAGATGGCTGTATGCAGCCGAAACGCGTCCTCGAGACCCACAAAGCAAGGCCCGGCGGACCCAAGCCACCCAGAGTTAATTTTGGCCTGCGGCAACACCAAAACGAACTTCAACGAGAACATACTTTATTTCTTAAAAAATCACACCGCACGAACAAGATTTTTGTAACTCGACTAGCAAAACTTTTTCGGGTGTCGAAGGAGTTACTTGGGCCTTTTACCTGCCTGTTGTTTAATCTTCAACAATCGTCGTGAGTCTTGCACTTGTGGTTAACAAAGCCGTTTTTATATATATATATGTCTTTGCTCGTCATTGATGACACAATATCGGATACATCTTCAATGACTAGCTGGGCTGATGCCTGTGGAACGGATGCGAATATGTTAGTTCATTGTGGCATTGTGGAAAACTAAATGTACTTGATGAAACCAGTTCAGAATAATCAATACCAAACGATAGCAAAGAAATTCGGGCATTTCAATTCGCACGAATTGCTTTGCATCGATGTTATCAATTCACTTACAGAGGTTTTCACCGATTCATTGAAATTTGTCGCTGATTATTACAGGGCGAGTCGCACATCTCGTCGGGGTCTCTAATTTTATAATTTTAAATGATTCGAATGAGCCTTCAATCATTAAAAACAGCTCACATACGAATTTTGACTTGTTAATAAATTCATAAAATTAAAATTGTTAAAAACGTGCATATACAGAATCGCCGTATCCTCAGGTATTGTTACTAAATTCTAGCTGAAGAAAGAAATAGAAAACTTTAGATTGGAACTTGTATTGGGGCTAAAAATATTTGTACAATTTTTCTATTTGACCGTATAATTGATGATAATCTTATTTTTCTAATCAAATTTTAATGTTTGTTGCATTTGCGTTGCCATTCGTATTTCCGATTTTGACATGAAGGCTACAACTGATGATGTCATATTATTGAAGATTACTTTATATGTTTCAGTTATTCGAATAAAATTTAAATTTGCGTGTATTTCGATCAATTTTATCTAAATTTATCAACAAAAAAAATATCGTTTCAGCTTGCGAGAAGAAGCGCTGCCTGGTGAAAGTTTGAAATGTTTGCTTCGCGGATGTCCCAATCTTAAAAAAATGTTCCTGGCAGCAATACGAGGCATAACAGATCGTGATTTAGAAAATATTGCAAACTTGTGTCCCAACCTAGAACAGTTAGATCTGATGGGAGTTTTAGGTATATCAACAGAAAAATGCTACGAGTAAGCTTGAATTTTGTCGTATAAAGCATTATTTGATTTTCATAATTATCTCTCCCCAGAATTTTGGTTAAGTGTAAGAAATTGAAACTACTGGATTTGAGCTTTTGTGATCATATTGACGAAACACAGGTAATTGTCGGTTGTTTTGTAACGTGTACGAACTATACATTGTTTATTCCCAAATTTTAAAATGAAAATGGGTAAAGATCAACTTTTTTTCGTCCACAAAATGTCAAACAAAACACAATTTTTTTTATCAACATTTCATTAGACTAATACAAAGTTTAAAAAATGGCCTTTACATTTACTCTAAGTTATTGAAAAAATAGATATCATGCCACCTATAGTGGCTATTTAATTTGGCCTTGAACGAAATTTCTTAATCTGTGAAGTGCTCAACACAACACAAGTGTTTAAAGTCTTGCGAATTCTATAACAGACAGACTTCAATATCGGCATTCGTTGGCTTTGCGCGTTCAGCGCATCTATGAAGAACGAAATTTAATAAATTGATCGACAGTCATTTCGACGAATATTTCGCGTGCGTTTTCGAACAGTTGTCGAAATTTATATTATTAAAATACGTTCAATTTGTGTTTATGCTATAACTTAATGCATTTATCGTGTTTTATTAAAGAATAATCGACGCCTTCTTTGCCTATAGTCCTCGAGTACTAAACCCCACCCATTAGATGAAGTAGTAACTCTGCAAAGAGAATAGAGCAGGGGCAACATGACCCTGATGCCATGTATCAGCGTTGTGTAATGTGCATTTATGAAAAAATCGTTTGTGAGTTACTTGTACAGCTCGTAAAATATGATTTATAGAAACAGGAATTATATAACGACAGCGAAAAGGTGCTGGAACTATCATTTCTCTGGAAAAGCATTCACAAATTCAGCAGTTCATGGAAATTTAAACCTCATTTAAATCATCAAACGCGTACCAGAAATTTAATATGATATATAATCCGATGCCTGTGTAATTGAGTTGCTTGAAGTTGAATGTTGGGATGCATTCGAAAGAGAAAATCAGGCGTATATCAATTACGTCAATCGAAAATAAATCACTTATAAATCATTGACGAAAATGCAGCGAGCAACAACAATGAACAAGTGCATAGATCAAAAGCTTGAGGCATGGAAATGGACAGAACGGCAATATTGCCTCTGACGGCAACCGGATCGAAGGAGCTTGTGCTTGAGCCAACTTTTTTAATCAACGTCTCAATCCTACCAAAATCTCAACGCTAGACACCACTAATGCGTCGTATGATCTTCCTTAGGCACTGTCACCGCGTGAGATGTAAATTCCGCAATTAAAAGCAGGAAAAATAATAAAACGCCAAGCATTGGTGAAATTCCAGCAGAGCTTATGAAACTTGGTGACAGTAGGGCTGAAAGTTCCATCCACGAACTAATCCAATACATGTGGGATCAGATGTGGTGCCGATTCATTATAATCCCTTCCACAAAAAGGTGGTGACTAAAGCGAGGAAATGATTGATGCATACTTCGACCCTGTACAATATACCAAGCTGCTAGATTGCGAAATCGACGATACTAATGCCGATACTGGAACCGGATCATCGACCAACTATTTGCGGTAGTGCAAATCTTGGAGGATTGTTGGGAGTTTAACATCGATTTCGAAAAATTTCTTGTGGGCTAAAAACGCTTATACAGAAGTATCAATTCTAGCATGCCAAACGAAATCAAGCTTGGTTTTAGTATCCGAACATTTCTAGTCCTACATACGAAAATTACAAGACTGGCGACAACGTCACAAGTCGGAACGAACAACCAGCTGACTGACGCCATTGACAAAAGGATAGGTTGAAGCAGAAAGATGACCACACAGCCATTTAACATCGTTTAGGAAAGAAATTCTGCGTTGATTAATGAGTATCAATGGTGAGTTTATTGCCAGTTATGATACAAGAGTATCAGTGGGGAGTTTCTTACTATTTATTCTAGAGCGAGTCAGTCTATAAATTGAACCTGATTGTAGCCTACACAAATGACATTGCCATCCTATTATGGTCCTCAATGTCAGCTAAAGAAATCATCCTAACACTATGTCATCCGGCGTCGCAACGGTGGTGTTGTACCTAAAGTTTTATCCAAATATCAGCAACGCTTAGTGATGTCGTACTTAATTGTCGGTAAAATATCGATAAACGGCAAAAGTATCCACCAGCGAAGTAATCATAAATAGTGCTGTCGGCGAAGAGCGTAGAAATTTGTACGACAGAAGCGGGTAAAGCTACAAATTAGCGAGACCAATGTCCAATGGCCTAAGAATTAAACTACCATCAAAATAGCTTTATACAATTTTAAACGTCCGATGGAGAATAGAAAACCGTTGGACGATATCGTATAATTTGACTTAAAATTTGTAAAAAAAAAGCAATAAATCTGATGAAGTCTGAAAAAATGTATTCAGGTGACATATAAGGCTTTTTCTTTGTGTTGTCAATTAATATGGACGTTGCATACACAGGACTCCAAATATACATAGCGTTGACACGTTGACTACGGCTGTAACACGATGACCTTCATGCGATCATCGGAAAACAAATTATATCCATTTGAAAGATCTTATTTCCAAAACAGGGCACGTCGCGAAGGGAATTAATAGCGAATAAAGTACAACCACAACCTTAACGCACAATTTTTCACAAGCAACACAAGTTCCCGAAGATTATAAAACTGCGGAAGCTGCTATGAGCTGGCAAATAGCAGCAGGTGATATTCACGGTAAGGATGGGCAGCATTGGTCGAAGTCGATTAGCGAAGATAGCAAATTGCTACTTGAATTCAGATCTCACGGACAAGTATCAAACTAGGAAGTAATAGATTCCACCACTGATTGCGCTGCCAGAACTTCACAAATCAAACATTCCGATAAGGCCTATCGTCAATGAACAATCGGCGCAAGGATATAAACTAGCCAGGCACATAGCGACAGCACTAAAATACAACCTCTAATTCCCAGACAAATTCCTGATATCTAACACCGTAGAGCTGATTGAAAAATTAAACAACATCAATTCTACAAGAAATACTAAACTGGTATCGCTTGGTATAAAAGACTTGTATACAACCATTCCTGATATAGAAATAATAAATATATTGCAAGAAGCACTACTTAATAAAAAGAAGGACAAAGGCTTTTCTACACACAAAAGTCTTGTTTCTTTTTTCTCACAAACATCCTCAAAACAACTCTACATCAAAATTACTTCTGATTCAACAACAAAAGTTATACACAAACAAACGGAGTAGGAGAGAGTCTAACGGGCAACTATCCTTACGGAAGCTTTCATGCAAAACCTAGAACAACGATTCATAAAAAAAAACTATTGTCTAGCTGGGAAGTGACATTTTACGAAAGATATGTGAACGACATAATAAGGATAGCCACCAAAAATAAGAAAGATTGAATTCTGGTAAACCTCAACAAACAACACGAAAATGTAAAATTCACAATGAATACAGAGAACGAAAGAAGATCAGACTAAGTGACCGCCTTTAGATAACTACAAAGACAAACAAAAAATCAAACAAATTCAAGTATGAGATAATTGGGAAACCCACAGAGACGATAATATACCACTCCTCCTCCCACCCCCAAAAGTTTAAAAACGCAACGATGTGGCAACTAATAACAAGACTGGAGCAGACGCATCTAACTGATGGATCTTACAAAAAGTAGTTAAACACGATAGCAGAAAGCAATAGATAAAAAGATCCGGTGAACAAAATAAGAAGAAACTTCGATACCTCCAGAAAGTATAGAAAAGAAGAAGAAAGCGTGGACAACAGTAAAATACTTCAAAACTATTCAATAAAAAAAGCCAAAAATCAAGCCATCGAAACAAGAAGCGGTTTCGGAGAAATATTACATACAAACAGAAAGACGACCCGCCGGACAAACAGAGCGTATATAAATTAAGGATGTAATAAAGAAAGCAACAGAAATAATATATCCACCACTAATTGCGCTACCAAAACTTCACAAACCAAATACTCCGTCAATTACAAACGGCGCTAGGATATGAACTAGCGAGACACAGTGACAGTACTAAGCAACAACCTCCAACTCCTAAATGAATTCGTTATATATCTAACATCGTAGAGCAAGACGTGAAGTAAAAACAAGATTTGCGAATAAATAAGGGACTAGAGTGAGAGGAATCGAAAACCAGACGCACAAACTGAATCCAACATCGCGAACCACATGATTAACAACAAATTTTTACCAATTTTACCAATATTAGAAAAACAGTGGAAATACTACTTGTACAACCTATAGGACGGTGTTTGAACGTACTCGAATACATACAAATAAAATAAATTCGACGGACGAATCATAAACGAACAGACAAACTCTCGTTCGGACTTGGCTTAGAGCTACTAAAAAATCTACAACAAAAAACATCACACCGATCGATGACAGCAGACAAAATAGCGCGGGACCAAATCAATGGACTCCCTCAAAAAAAAAAAAAACAGTCACGGACTTTTTCCCACCCATAAATAAGGGATAATAATAGATAAGGGAAAATAAGGGATTCCTACCTGCTTGTGTAAACGACGGACCCATGAATAGGCACGTTTCAGACAGACAAAATCAGGACGAGATCACACACTCAATAATATGTCACACTGTCGAAATGGGGGAAAGAAATATACGAGGAACGACGGAACTACGTTCGTAGGACAAAAAACAACTGAATTCACTTATTAGAGGACGCGGTGGATGGACACAACAGTTAGTCGTATCACATAAGGGAGGCCAAGACCTGCGAGGCGTTAAAACGCCTCCACAATAACGACGAATAGAGAATAAGCGAAAGATTATTTGTAAAAAATATTTAGTCATCGGCAACCATGATAACATTTTTCTTCTTGTCGCTGACGGAATATATATCTGTATTCAGGATTATTCCTTCTAAAAAGGCTATTATTGAATGCACAAAGGATGATCATGATAATCACAAGGTCTTACGATGGAACATTGTCAGTAGAGTTTTTCAAAAAAAAAAAAAAAAAAAACACAACTGCCTAAATATTTGCTTATATGGACAAACGGTGCTACTGCAAGACCTTCGGTGGCAGTCAATGGGCAGATTGAAATCTGAGTAATGCAATGCCAAACATTTGAAGATTGCGATTTAAATACTTGCATTACCATTGTATTAAAATCGTGGATGTAAATCCAAATTCTTTCCGTTCCAACCGAAACGAATGTTGTACAAGATTATTGCACAACGGACATAGATATAGTGAAACATATATATATAGTGTAACATATATAGTGTAACATATAGTGTAACAGTCGGATTGATAAGAAAAATGGCGATAAAGACTTCATAAGCGATGTTGATCTTCCTAATACCGCATGATCAAAACGGAAGGAAGCTACTTTTGAATGTTTGCGGGGACGAAATATTCAAGAGCATCTTTGTTAAACTCGCTTAATGTACATTGAGATCGTGTTTTAGTTGTCCGACCCCATTTGAACAGTACAGTTTGTGCTCACCCCAATCCTGCTCAACCTGGAGATCCTTGAACAACCTCAACCTGGAGCATTGAAAGTTATTTATGTGTAAATCGGCTAGAATACTACAATTAGTATTTGGTAAACAAAAGTGTTTGATTTGTGATAAGTGTTTGCCTCCAAACACTTTTCAGAGCAAAGGGTTTTAACATGCGTAGTTAATTGGATACCTGAATCATTCCGTCTAGGCTTTCAGTCAGAATCAGAAAAACGGCTTTCACCCACTTTTTAAATATATCGTCAACTAACAAAAACTATTTTTTTTAGTATGCTTAAGAGACTGCTCAGCAGACGGCGTTAGAAAAGTAGGAAAACATGACATGGCTTGCGGATGAAAGTTTTTCTCAGCTTCCACATTACAGACTGCAACGTTCTTGGTCTACGTTTTTTCGCAATCAAGTCTACTAGTGCCGCAACCAGAATTGGGTCATTCGAGATAAAACTGTTGAAATGGCGTTGCCGGAAAGAAAAATTGCAAAAAAACGCACTATTTTTCAACAGTTTTTTGACGCCCTGAGAAGGGGGAGTAATATTTTGGTCTAATTCTGTTTGCGGCACTAGCTGACACGATTACGATAAAACCTAGACAAGAATGTTGCATTCTGTAATGTGGAAGCTGAGAAAACTTTCATCCGCTCAGAAAAACGTCGTTTTGCGAAAAACGCGTTTCAAGTTTTTTCCGGTTTTTTCATCTTTATTTCATCAAAAACATAAAAATTAAAATTTTTTCGGTTAAAAATCAATAAATATGCTATTCCTGGTCCATATAACTGTCCTTCCGCGTCTTCGTAGGCCTGTTACTGTAGTTGTTTCGCATTTTTCTTCAGAGTTCATCCTTCTTTGCTCGCATTTTTACTCTACTTCTCGGCTATTTTAATGCGTTGGTTGTCTTTGAAAATTGAAAAGTTGTACGCGTAAGTTCCAATTTTGATGCCCATAATTTCCATCATTTTCTAAATGGGCATACGATCTTCGTTGAACAGTGATACGGCAATGTAACAGCTAATTTCAATTTTTCCGTGAAAATTGTGTTTTTCTTTTGAATAAGTTTTCGTGTTGAGAAAAAAGTACGTATTGCGATTTGGTCGAAAAGTAGTTTGATCTATATCCACTTGCTTTGATCTATGCAAAAAACACATAAATATACAGTATCTAACACCTTTGGAAAGATTTGCCAACTGATTCTTCCACTTGTATTTTATCTCATTCACAGATAAGCACCTGGCGTGAAAAATTTCCTGTTAGTATTAAGCGAAGCTCTGTGCCTTCCGATTTTTTTATTTAAGCAATATAACAAATATAACAGACATTAAGATGATTCCATTATTTGAATCTCCACTAAATAAAAAAAATGAAAAAATTGTTAGTAGCTTGGATGTATTTATCTTTGTAAAACTAAAAATATTGGAAAGAAAATTTATAAGCAAAATCACTGACATAAAATTGCATTCACTTTTACAGTATATAAATAAATATATATTTTGGAAAAAAATATGTAAAATGTGTTAAAAAAGTTTTAATAGAAAATATAAGAAATTTTTATTTACCATACCAGACAATTTATGAATGATAATACAAATTTAGTGTGGAAATGTATGTGCATTAATAAATTAGTGGGGATATTATAATAAGAAAACGATGAGATTTCAAGAGTGTTGTTTCTTAGTTGCTACATAAGGATATTATTCGAAAATAAATGCCTTATTTATAAACGAATTTTGTGTATTCTGATTTAACAGATTTATTTCAAATGATTTGCAATCAAAATCCTTGTTTTTGCTTGACATGGGAACGTGTATAGATTCCAGTTTTTAACGTCAGCGAAATGGACTTCTCAAAATTTTTTTCAGCAAATGACGAAGGCTGACTATGTTTTGCTAGGGTCAAGAAGGTTATTTTTACAACTAACTTCACAATAATTTTAGTAGTAGTAAACAGTAATAGTCAAAACAATATTTTTGTTGAACAATGATATCTCACGGTCTCCCAACTTCATGTTTTGCCCAAGGGTGATTGACACGTGTCATACACTTTTTGTTTGCAAAAAACCGGGAAAGTGGGATGAGAGCGAATTCCCAGTTCGGAGATTTCTCCAATTCCGCGAAATTGGAGAATTCTTTCCGAAATTAGTTGTAGCATTAGTACTTGCAACGATTGAGAAATTTCTCTGGTGAAATTTAGAAAGCCCGGCGTCGAGGATTAAGGAATCCGTATTCTTGCACTTTCTTCCTACCAGCTAGAGAAGGTATCACGTGATCTGAAGTCGCCGGTAGGCATTGAAATACGAGGCCTAGCCCAAAGTAATGTGTGAAACGCTTCCAGGCTTGCTTCGCAGATTGGCATTAAGCAGTAACTTAATGTGTAGACTGCAAGCATTTCATTTCATGCTTAACAGACCTGTATGTGCTCCTTAGCACTTTTCTGCGAACATGTCCAGGTATTTTTTTTGGAATCGTTTATTAGGATTCAGTTTTCGCTTCAATATAAAAGAACATAGTATAATGAATATTTCACATATGCGGAGCTGCCTCTGCTCGGCACATCTTCAAACTCAGGGCTGGAAGTACCGGAAATTAAGCTTTATTCGTTGCATAATCTCGTTCTTCTCAGTGCATTCCTAGTCCAGATGGACTCCATGATATATGAAGTTGTCCACGTTTACCAGAGAATTGTTCCATGTTGGCGTGTTGTGTCTTGTTTTGGTAATGGAATTGATTTTAGTTTCATTTACCTGTAGGCCAATTTTTTGCTTTGGAGTCTAGCATTAAAAACATTCTTTAGCCACTGGGATCGATCAAATCATGATGTTGAACGTCGATCCTGGCTCCATTTAGAAGACATCCATTCTGGCTTCGTTGATCTTTGCTTGAAAGTTCAATTTTTCCATTGATAGTTTTTCCATGTGGCCGAGTCTGGTTGAGACTTGTCGATGCCAGACACTTTTTGTACAGGGCATTCATATCGCGTATTTGGGATGTTTGCTTAAATTTTACGAATATTTGGTGCATTTTTATGTTGAATTCCCACCAGTTCTCGGTCACCTGCTTCACTGAAAAAATTTGATCTATCGTTGAAACTCCTTTCGAAAGAGCTTGGTTTGGTACTCTCCTCTGAAACTTTTCTACAAAGGTTGTAGTTTACGGGCAACATTTTTTTTATTACAATACTTTATAAAATGTAGGGCAATGTCTATAGTTTTTGAACTTAAACTTGTCTGCCCCTCTTTTATATCGGGCATATAACACTACCGCCAATCTGCTTCACATATCTTGCTTATTAATTTATGAAGTAGACCGGAAGGTTCCTTATTTTTACGGCAGGTATTCTGCCCATTCCAAGAACCTTGGACAACCATCCCTGCTATAGAAACAATAAATATATTGCAAGAAGCAATATTAACCTTTAATTGCCGAGGTGGTGTCACCGTGACACCGCGCAAGTTGAAACAGGAATATTTTAACAATCAATAGGGTTATATATCTGTCTCTTTGAGTAGCTGCTTGTTTGTTTTTACTGTTTTTATGATTTCATCTCAATATTTATCAAATAATCATTCAGAATATATATAATTTTAACATATTTTGAATATACATTTGATTAAAAGCGTGACTTCAAATAGGGTGTCACCATGACCTAACCTCGGCAACTATGTACTGAAAATGAGGGTCGGTAACTGAAGGTTAAGAAGCATTTTTCTTGCAACTTTACGAGCAGCTGTCGCTACGCCGTTGAACAGATGATACAGGACGGGTTTGAAAGGGATGATACAATGACATTTTATTCGGCTCTTGCTTCGATAAAACCTTCAAAATTGATTATTGGTTTTGTGAAGACCTTTATTTGATTCTGCATTGCACATTATTTCGCATTGTGCGAAACACATGTGTCGAAAAATTAAGTGTTAACGGGTATGTTTTCAGATTAAGTTTCTTGGTGACCAGATTCACACATACAGTGCCGAGAAAAAGTGATGCAAAAATGTGCAAATACACTGAATTTCAACTTTGATAACCAATTTCCAGCTTCTCAAAAGTAATATCCGCAAAATTGATGGTTCATAACATTGTTCTATGTATTCAAGACGATATTTAAGCATAGTTTCCCCAAAAACTTGTTTTTAAAAGTTTGTATGCACTGCCAAATGAAATTTTGATGCGAAGTAAACCGAGAAAAAGTGATGCAATTATTGCTTTTTAATGTAAATGCGTCATTTGCCTGGCAATTGCAGTCTGTCTTCAGAAGTTTTCGTCATTGGAAATACATTTTTTGAGCTAGTTAGCGAAAAACACTCGTGAAGAAAAGTAATTTATAAATATTTAGGTAAAGTGTTCCATGAATATAATTGTTTAATCAATTTGCAGCCCTTCAAGATGAGGAAAGAAACCACCTTAGAAGAAAGGAAAATTATTTTGCGGCTCCATAATCAGACCGTACCATACAAGGAGATTGCGTCTATTGTCAACAGACCCATTTCAACAGTTTGGAGGATTGTAGACAGGTTCTGCAAGACCAAAACTTTGGATAACAAAAAGCGCTCCGGAAGGGAAAAAGTGCTATCTGAACGTGATATGCGAATAATCGAACGTGAAGTCAACACGGATCCTTTTACACCAGCAACGAAAATAACCGCAACATTAAAATCAGTATATAAAAAAGATTTTAGCTAAAAAAGATTTGTGTTCCGCGAAAAAAATTTTTTGTTAGCGAGATAAATCGTAAAAAAAGATTGAATTTCGCCGAAGAAAATATAAATAAGGATCTCGACTTTTGGAAACGCGTCTTATTTACGGACGAAAGTAAGTTTAATGTGATTTCTCACGATGGACGAGCAAAAGTGCGTAGAAAGCCGCGTACGGAATTAGACACGAAAAATATGATAGGAACAGTTAAGCATGGTGGTGGCTCTATTTTGGTGTGGGGATGTATGGGGTACAATGGCCTTGGTGAACTTCATATTATAGAACAAAAAACGGTGGATCACAAAGTCGAAATCGACATTTTAAAGAATAGACTTATTCCTAGTGTGCAAAAGCTGAACTTAGGAAAGGACTACATATTTATGCAGGACAACGATCCAAAACACACCACCCACCAAACTCGAATGTGGATGCTTTACAATATTCCGAATTGTTTAAAATGGCCTCCACAATCACATGATCTCAACCCAATAGAGCATGTTTGGGATGAACTGTCACGTCGACTAGCAGTACATAATATTCGCAGTAAGTCCGTGCTTAACGAAAGAATGATAGAAGAATGGAGCAACATCACTCAAGAATATTGTGCGAATTTGGTTTCTTCAATGCCAAGAAGGCTGCAAGTGGTCATAGATAGGAAAGGAAATCCTACCAAATATTAAAAACCATTGATTTTACTAAGATACCTACCACAGTTGAAAGAAGATGATCATGATTTGATATTTTGCATCACTTTTTCTCGGTAGCCAGAAGCTAATTGATTTATTTTTTTACTTTTTGCTTATAAAATAGTTATTTTTTGCGTTTTTTTTGTTGTTCCGTGAATTCTTAGAAATAAATAAATGGTAAAAATAAAAACCAAAGGAATTTTTACTGACTAGTTTTGCCAATATGAAAAGCTTTATACAAAAAATTTCTCAAATATTTGTTTTTGCATCACTTTTTCTAGGCACTGTAGATCTCCAAAGTTCTGAGCAAAACCACTTTTTTGCTGCAGCATGGTATACCCGGTCTCGATTGAAAGTGCCATTGTTTGTCTTAAACTGTTGAGTTTGCCGCATACAATTTTTAGAAACCTTCTTCGCCTCACAGAAGTTTGACGCTTCGAACCCTTTAACCCCTTAACTTGTGCGCTCGAGTTATTTCGAGCGCGCTAAACGGGCCAAACTGTGCACACTCGAGATAATTCGAGCGGCGTTTTATTTTTGTATTATTGCGCGCCATAGGTGCTCTCTTTTGTTTTATATACAGTTTGATGCACAAAACTACAATCTTGCATTTCTGCACTCGTGACGACTGATTGCGATCCGTCGTCGTATTTTCGTAAATTTCGACTGACTGCAATCCGTCATAGTGTCTTCGTGCATTTATATAAAGGCCATTGTTCCTTATATTTTACGATTTAGTCGTGAAATATCAAACACTTGTTTCCCTTGTTTTATAGTTTAGTTCAATATTTACCTAAGTGTTGTAAACTTACAAAGATAAGTGTATCTTTATAGACAGTCAGTTATTTTGTGGTTATAGAAAGTAAAATTGGATATATTGGATATTTGGACATTTATACAATTGGTATGTTTTCTCATTTTCAAATTATTATTATTATTATTATTATTATATTTTATATTATATTTTTGAAAAATGAGCGATTCAGAATCTGAACATGAATACGCAAATTTGTCGGAAAGCGGCTCAGAAGAAAGTGATAATTATAGTAGTGATTCTGAAGATAGTTCAGAAGAAGATATAGCCGTTGATTGGAAGGAGATAAGCAATGTCCAACCAGATCCATCTCCTCAAAGGTTTCCATTTGTTGCCGCTCCTGGTTCAACTTTTCTTTTGGTGGACAATTTTGATATACTAGCATATTTCAAATTATTTTTTGATGATTCGGTGTTGAATATATTAGTTTTAGAAACAAATAGATATGCGGAACAACAACCGAGCAGATCTGACAGTCAATGGAAACACATTGACAAAAACGAAATGATGATATTTCTAGCTAGAAATATATACTTCAGGGCCTTATAAAAAAACCAGAAGAAAGAAGGTATTGGTCGACGAACGAAATATGGTGCACTCCTATTTTTCCAAAACTGATGAATCTACGAAGATATCAAAGCATAAAAAGAAATTTACATTTTTGTAATAACGAAACATTTGACGGAAATACTCATCCCAATCCAAAACTTTATAAAATTTGGCCTATTTATGACATACTGAATAATAAATGTGCTAGTTTATATATACCAGAACGAGATATAACAATTGATGAAAGTCTAATGCTTTATAAAGGTCGATTAGGTTGGGTCCATTATATTCCACTAAAAAGATCGAGATTTGGAATAAAATTATTTTTGTTGTGCGAATCTCAAAGTGGTTATCTTTTTTCATTTATTATATAAATGGACACATACACAGGGAAAGGCACAGTAATAACTGACAAATATAAAGATCTGCCGGTTACTTCGCAAATTTTTGTGTCGTTGCTAGATCGACTTTTAGATCAAGGCTACTGTCTCACCACTGATAAATATTAAACATCACCACAACTAGCAAATTTTTTCGTAAGCCATAAAACGGACACGTATGGGACGGTAAGGAAGAATAGAAAAGATGTACCAAAATTAATTCAAAACAAAATATTAAAAAACGGTGAAATAGTAGCTGCTCGACGTGGAAAAGTGATGATAATAAAGTGGCAAGATAAAAGAGACATTTGTTTGCTATCGACAGTACATAACACCGAAAAGGCAACTACAAACAAAACGGATAAAGACGGTAATGTTATATCTAAAGCGAAAGTAGTGATAGATTATAACGAAACGATGGGAGCTGTTGATCGTCTAGATCAGGATTTACACGACTATCCCATTACCAGAAAAAGGGAGAAAAAATATTACAAAAAAATATTCTTCCATTTGTTAGACATCAGCATTTGGAACACATATGTTTTGTATCAAAAAAATGGAGGTGAAAAAAAAATTAGAATTCAGAAGCAAATTAGTACAAGACTATCATAGTGATAGTGCAGAAGATCGAAGGTCGGGACTAGGAGGACAAAATCATAGGGATAGGAAATCTGCACCGGAGCCGACTGTAAAAAGCGAAGGATTGGGGAATACAGCACCCAACCCGGTTGATCAGAGGAGGAAGCGAGGCAGAGACTCGATTACCCCCAAAAGCCAACAAGTAAAGCGACCACGAGTACCGACAGGTACGGCAGGCGGGAGCAACGAAGCATCCGTTGAAGTTGGAACCAGTTACGCAAGCACACTAAAAGTGCAGCGTGTAGCAGTGGTCGCCAAAGAACACCCGATGCGGACGCTCACAGATAAGGAACTTACTCAACTGGAAGACGCCATTGCTTGGGAGATGCAAAATGGAGGTGATCTCCATTTTGAGGGTCTGTACTTCAGACCAGGGATGCTCCTTATGGGCTACGGAAATGAAAGTACCGTTAAATGGCTCGAGGGAGCAATTTCAAAGTTAACCGCTTGGGAGGTTGTAGCACTATGTGTGAAAAAGGGAGAAGACATCCCTAAAGCCCACATAATTCACATGTACCTCTCAAAAAGCGAAGGGTGGCCAGCAGAGGCACTACTCAAAACGCTGGCAGCCTCAAACAAAGGCCTCAGTACGAGGCAATGGAAGGTCAACTGATGACAGCTGCAGTTGATGAAGGTTCAGCCAACTTCATTAACAAACAAAATGCCCTCCTAAGATATAGATGGGGCAAAATAAATGTGCGCGGGCTGAAGAAAAGGGACACAACCTCCACGGCTCCGGTGTGTGCGAGGCGGTTTGTATCTCCTGGGGCTATTGCGGTGGAGCCTATTCCTCCAGCAGCGGTTGTGGTGGGGCTGGTTTCGTCTGAGACTGCTGGTAGGGAGACCATTCCTCCCACAGCGGTTGCAGTGAAGCCCTCTCTGTCCATGACTGATGCAAGGGAGTCCGGCTTTCCGGTGGTGGTTGTAGGGGGGCCGGTCATGGTCCTGACCAATGTCGGGGAGCGTGTCCTCCTCGCAGTGGCGGCGATGGAGCATGCTCCGTGTACCGCTGTTGTGAGGCGGGGCGGCCCTCGTACGGCGGTTGCGACGGGGCTTACCTCCGCGACTACTGCCGGGGCGACGACTGATTTCGCAAACGGCACCGGGGAAACTGTGATCCCTGCAGCAACGACGAAGCTCGCAGAGAGAATGAAACGGTATACAACAGCGGTTCCAGGATGGGAGAAAGAAGCTTATCAGGCCACCTTGCCGAATGAACTGGATCTCTCAGTCCTAGAAATAAGCTCTGACAAGGACCCCACAGAAGAAGAAACGGGGCTTGCACCCGCTTTTTCCAAAGGATAATGAACGAGGATGTAACTCGTTTAGCGCAGGTGAACCTTCATCATGCCAAGCCGGCTTCGGCTGTTTTGGTAGGAATGTTCACAAAACAAAAAATAGGACTAGCACTGATTCAAGAACCCTGGACACATGAGAATCGTATCAGAGGCCTAAACACTCGCGATACCATTGTAGTCTGTGCAGAGGGGCCGGATCCTCCCAGAGCGGGTGCTATGATAAGGAAAAACATTAACTATATATGTCTTTCAGAATACTTAACACGGGACTTAGTACCTCTGAAGACCTCTATTATGGTCAAGGGTAACACCCGTGATATAGTTATTGCATCAGCCTATTTTCCAGGAGATGCGGAAAACATTCCACCACTGGAAGTACAAAGGCTAGTAGCACATTTTGAGAGAAAAAATATTCCACTCTTGATCGGATGCGATGCTAACGCCCATAATGAGCTTTGGGGAAGCACTGACACGAATCAAAGAGGTTGTGAACTATACGAGTTCATAATGAAATCAAACATGATTATCCACAACGTAGGGAATACACCTACGTTTGTCACTAGAATACGCAAGGAGGTACTGGATATTACTAACAGTAGTATGACTCTGGACTCCTTGGTTAAAAGATGGCATGTATCCGAGGAAACCTCCATGTCAGACCATAAAATTTTGAGGTATGACCTGGAGGGGCTGAGGATGGAGCCCATCATCACCAGGAACCCAAGACACACTGATTGGGCATTGTACACCACCCGTTTACGGGAAAATCTCCAGCATGTCTATGTCAAAAGGACGCCCAAAAACCATCTTGAACTTGAGTATGCTGTAGACGAAGTTAACAAGGCTATTGTGAATGCCTTTGAGGATAGCTGTCCTGAACGCGTCATAATGGGGAGCAAAGAACCCATATGGTGGAATGAAGTACTAGCCAAACTTAGAGTGGAGGTGCGGAAACTTCACAATAAGGCAAAACGTACCAACGATTGGGACGAATACCATAGAATTCTAACACACTATGGGAAAGAAATCCGAAGGGCAAAGCGCCACAGTTTCAGATCCTTTTGCGAGAATGTTAAAGAAACACCTGTGGCAGCTAGACTACACAAAGCCATGGCTAAGCAGGGTAGTAACTTTAACATTGCACTAAGAAAAAGTGACGGCAGTTTCACGAAAAACGAAAAGGAGCGCATCTGTTGCTCATAGAAACCCATTGCCTGGGAAGCACTATAATAAATGAAGGGATTGACGAGATGGTACAAGAACGAAGACCAAACAGGTCGGAATGGAAGGAGGTTGCGACCATCTGTACAGAAAAACGTATAAGGTGGGCTTTAAACTCTTTCCATCCCTTTAAATCACCAGGAGTAGATGGGGTGTATCCAGTCCTTATCCAGAAGGGACAGAATCTGCTTATATCGCACGTGATACGCCTCTTTAGAAGGAGCCTGGCATTGGGATGCATACCAAATCCATGGAGGCAGGCGAAAGCGGTATTTATACCCAAAGTGAGCAGAACTGATACAACTAATCCAAAGGCATGCCGACCTATTAGTTTAACGTCGTTTATTTTCAAAACGATGGAGAAAGTGGTAGATAATTATATTAGGACAACTCACCTATCAAAATACCCACTACATTCAAATCAACACGCATACAGGACGGGAAGATCAACAGACACCGCACTTTACGAGTTGACTAGCAAAATCAAAGAATCCTTAGAATACAAAGAGGTAGCATTAGGTGCATTCCTCGATATTGAAGGGGCCTTTGACAATACCAGCCATGATGCGGTAAAGAGGGCGCTAGTGAAAAGGGAGGTTAATCCTACCCTTATTCGCTGGCTGTTTCGGGCACTGGCGGGGCGAACCGTCGTATGTAAAGTGGGATCAAGCACCATCAACGTACGTACGGATCGTGGATGCCCACAAGGAGGTGTTCTTTCACCACTACTATGGACTCTTGTGGCAGATGAAGTCTTGGTCAGACTGTCAGAATCTGGGGTGATATGTCACGCGTATGCGGATGACATAGCAATTCTAACCAGAGGAAAATTCGAAGGGACACTGTGTGATATAATGCAGGGGGCACTTCGAAATGTGAACAGCTGGTGCCAAGAGATAGGTCTAAGGCTTAACCCCGATAAAACCACACTGGTGCCGTTCACAAGAAGAAGAAATATGGACCAACTTCGCACCATATATCTAAATGGAACGGAGATTGAGTATAAAAATGAAATCAAGTATCTCGGATTGCTGTTGGACGGCAAGCTCGGGTGGAACGGCCACATTAAGGCAGTGTCTGCAAAGGCTGTCAGGGCTCTGATGGTGTGCAGAAACATGACAGGCAAGTTCTGGGGTAACCCGGGAATCCTGCGGTGGATGTACACCATGATGGTGAGACCAATCTTCACGTATGGAGCGGTAGCCTGGGCAGACAAAATCCAAGAACACAAGACGAGGCTTGCACTCGATCGAGTTCAGTGTTTGGCATGTGTCTGTATCCCCGGAGCTATAAAGTCATGTCCCACGGCAGCTCTCCAGAAAATCTTACACCTATCACCACTTCATTTGGTGATAGAAACAGTAGCGACATCTACAATGGCAAGAATCTTCCATGAAGGAAGAAAAAATGGCCTCATAATTGGGCACAAGGACCACGCTAAACTAGCGAAGGTGTCCTCTTTCATATATGCACCGTCGGATCGCATGACGTCGACTTTCAACTTTCACAACATTTTCCGTGTAGTGCTGAGTGACAAGAGGGAATGCAGCGTTGAATCCAATATACACCTCATAAGACGGAATGCGATCAAGTGGTATACGGATGGTTCCAAGACATCTGATGGAACGGGAATTGGAGTATTTGGGCCTGGCACCAAATACTACCAACCGTTGGGAAGTATGCCAAGTATCTTTCTGGCTGAGGTTTATGCCATTGCTGTAAGTGCACGACTCAGCATAGACAGATGACACAAAGGCAAAACTATAGCTATAATATCCGATAGCCAAGCATCACTAAAAGCACTAGAATCCCCGGTGATTACATCGAGAATGGTTCTAGATTGTTGCAATGCACTTAACAAATTGAGTGCGGACAATAGAGTTACCCTATACTGGGTGCCAGGGCACGCAGGTATCGAAGGTAATGAGCAAGCGGACCAACTGACGAGGAAAGGAGCATCGACAGCATTCATCGGCCCTGAACCCTTTAGCGCAATTGAAATGAATCTCATTCACAGGGCCCTAAAGGAAAATGAGGATAGAGAGTGCAATAGGCTCTGCAATGGACTTCCAGGGCTTCGAATGTCGAAGCTGTTCCTCGACGTTTATGACGAGAAAAAGTTTCGAGCGTGCATCGAAATGAATAAAAGAAAGCTAAGGGTCCTGACTGGGATGTTCACGGGGCACTGCACACTCGGAGGGCATCTCAAAAAGATGGGCTTGACAGCGAATGATGAGTGCAGATTTTGTGATTATGAATAATATTTAAAAATAAATACTAGTATTATTATTTCTGATATAAAAGAATAAATAAATATTTTTACTGATAAAAATATGTTTGTTACGAAATAGCAATTTGAAAAGAAAGATAAAAAAGTCAATGTACGTGTAACATTGCAATATTCGGATCTTTTCTGCAATGTTGATCAAAATCCAAAATTAAAATAAATATTTTGATTAATTGTATAAATTGTATTTTTTTTATTTATTTTGCCAAGACAATGTTTTAAAGTGTTTTTTTACACAAAAAAAATTGATTTTTTTTGGCCGTTTATTTTTTTAAAATCGTGCGTTAAGGGGTTAATCTCCTCTCTATTAGAACGGGGCAATTAAACAAGAGATGCTTAGATGAAAGAGGTGTTTCTTTGTCCTGATTACGTGTAGTTTAATGGAAGCCATTTGCCACAATTCCTTGTCTTTGGCCATGCGCCCTATCGAGTCGGCGAAGATTCCTACCAGTAGTGCATAGAGTGTGTTGGAAGCTTAAGGAGGTAAACAATAAGTTTTCTTTTTATCTTAGCATTATCGGATTCATAGGATTTTTATTATGATATAAGTTACTGAAGACCTTCATCTCATATTGGGTGAAGTTTTCTATTCAAGATATTTACCAGTACGTATGGAAGTTTCTCTATATCTATCGCTGGTTTCTCGTAATCTGCATCCATTCTCGCAGGCTCATTGCAGGCCTAGTCAGTGTATAATCTGGGATCCATTGGGAAAGCTTTGCAATGCTTTTCGACAATTTCATATCGATTTATATGTCATAAACGACACCGTGTCTTAATTGTGAACTGCTTAAATTTTGTGTGGCAATGAATCTGCCGTAACTTCTACAATATAGATTTTTCCGCTGCCATTTGTATCGCAAATGATTCCACTTGAAAGGTATCACAATTCTCAGGTAATCTAGAACCGATGGTTAATATGCAGATCAGGTGAGCATGTTACAGTCCCACTCTAGATTACGTTGTAGACCTGTCTGTGTACAAAGTCATTTCCATGTATGAATTATTTTCAAATTTCGTTAAATTCCCCCTAATCAACACTTGTGTTGAGCTTATATTGCCGGTGTTTTGTTATGATATGCAAATACGCTAACAAGAAAACTAACGATTCACAAAAAGAAATAATTTTCCGGACACAAATGTATGATAGCTCAACACTTTATTTAAGTTCTCAAAAACAAGGTTTCGCATGGTTCAATAATAACAAAAAAACAAAATATTTTACAAGACTTACGAATAACACTTATGAATTCACACTCATGATGTGTTTTGCATGAAGGGAAGTAATGGAATGAGAATTGATGTAAGCATGAGATAGATCAAAAGGGTTTGTTGCGTCTTACATTAGGTAACGTCATAAACGACCTCAATATAACTGCTTGAGTTGTGGGAAAGACTGTTTTGGGTTAAGTTGTAAATTTTTATGGATATTTAAATTTCTAGTATGTTTCTTTAGCGAAAATAGATATATTGCAGTTACGTGTATGGATAAAAGGAATACGTTTTAAAAGAAAGATGATTACAATTGGTGAGCAGATGCTCTTAACAATCGGAATTTTCCGTGTAATAAATGGATGAATTGTGTTGTATTGTTATTTAAATGTAAATCTTAAAACTTTAACTTTATGGCTGCATTCTTTATTGAACTTTCTTTGAGACGGAACAGCCGGTATTTCCTGTTGTAAATTAATTTCAATTTCTATTAGTTTACTTAATCTTATTTTCATATACAATCCCCATTATTATTTATAATTTGTCTCCAACGTTCTGCACGTTGCTATATCCCTTTCCTGCAGAAATATTCTCTCGTATCCTCGAAAAAGTTTGCTAGGCCTGTACGAAGATCCTCTTCAGTGTGAAATACCCTACATCGCGGGTAGTTTTCCAAGGAATGGAGAAAGTGATAATCCGTTGGAGCATGATCGGGAGAATATGGTGGGTGTTGTTAAAGTTCCCAGCCAATCTCTCTTAATTTGCGTTGCCTAACTGCAGCTGTATGCGATCTCGCATTGATGAAATTTGTGGCGTGGGTTCTCGCGGCCAATATAATGCGGAGACTAATACAGGAAGCTTATCACGCATTGCCTGTTGATGTCACTAAATAGCCGACACGGTGAGTCCGCATTCAACGTTTGATGTTGTTCCAGAAGCTCCCAACAAATGACTCCTCGAGAATCTCACTGAACAGAAAATAAGACCTTCCGTGGATGCACCGAACAGAAAATAAGACCTTCCGTGGATGCAAGCTTAGCCGGCGCCGTTTCACGTTTTTGTACAGACCCCAATTTTCATCTACATCATCCGTCGGAGAAACGCTTCATAAGTTTGACGAGCAAGATGGGAAACATAGCACCAAAACATTTAACTAAATCACATATCTCAGCGATTTATTCTTTCTATAGTTGCTCTATGGACCGAAAAACTACTAGATATTTCGGCGGTGGTCTTACCACCTCCTTGTATGACTTGGTAGACTGTTTCATTTTAGTATTACATTTTATGTTTTCAAAGATCCAATGTATTAATGAAAGTTTTTTTTCAATAATCTTTAATAAAATTAAACATACATTATTTGCTGATTATTTTTGTTTAAATAATTGTTTGAACCTATATCTGGAAAATAATACGTGTTGGGAAAATATATGAGTAATTTTTTTGTTAACCGTTAAGTATAAAATAATAAACTGAAAGGCATGAAGTCGGTACTTAAATTTTCATAAAATTTGTAACACAGTATTATTTTCACATATGTTAAAAACATTCGCACGAGTTATAGAATCTTCCTAATGTATACTCAAAAACTAAGTTTTAATTTATTTATTGAACAGAGTAACTTTCCAAAATCTATTTTACAACTAACTTCCTTTCTTTAAATCACAGATCTTATATCTAGGGAAATTGTCAACAAAGTTGGCACGTGCATGAACAGGTGCAAAACATATATAACATGTGCAAACAAACATATAGCAGGTGCATAAAAATATATAGCAGGTGCATATCAGCATACTGCAGCTGTAGAAATTGATGAACGTGTGGTCCGTTCCAGGTGGCTTGAATATAACTCCTCCCCCCTAAGACGGCGACAGCTAGATAACCTCAGTTTCGGCTGGAGCTTAAATTTGTGTTTGATGCTGTGGGTGTTTCAGAGTTTTGTAGCGTATGTTAAAAAGAGATGAGGATGATGCCGCTGATTAGGATTGCGCTAAAAAAAGGAGGTATTTTGTTTCGTGGTTAGCAAATTCGATCGAATGCCAGGGTCCTTCATTGGGAAACTTGGTTTTTCTTAGTTCGTGCAGTTTATATCCTTCTAGTTTGTCTGTGTTGTTAGTTTTGGTGGCTGTTACTGGAAAGACGTTGATGCTATCCAACAAGATACTGCTTTGACTGCTATAGCTGATTTCGTTTATTGTAACCTCGCACTTGTCAAAACGAATAAGTACTGTGCCAGTGACAATCCTGTTTGGAACTCCACAGGTAGATTCCACTCTGGTTTCAGGGATGTTTGTAAGAAGGATGTGGTTTGGCTCAGGTAGAGAGATGTCTGCTACTCCTGGTGCGTTCTCGAGTTGGCAGGATGCTGGTAGGCCGTTAAGGATGTTCGCTACGCACCTAGAATTACTCGTTTCTTGCTTATTATTTGCTTTTTTACAAAAGAATGTTCCTTCGATCTTCGGGCATTTGTCATCGAAAAATTGAACATTGTTGAGTTGAAGGACTACATAGGATTGGGTAATAATTTGTTTATTTTGTTGAGGAAGAGGAATAACATGGAAGAAAGGATAGGTATCGTTGGATAAGATTGGTACTTGGATGTTGAATATGATGTTTGACTCATTATAATAGGCTTGGGGATCGAGAAGCTCGTAAATATTTTCGTCTGACTCTATATCTATTGATTGATCTCGCAGGGTTTAAGAAACTTCTATTATTTCGACAGGGCTCAGAATTTGTTTAGAGATTATTTTTAATCGGGCAGGTATTACGGCCTCCGCTATATCGGAGAGATGGTTGTTCAAAAGATCAATGTTGTAATTAATTTATTTAAGTACTGGATATGGATCATTGATTCGTGCTCTCTCTTAATTCTGTTTTGTGAATGCATCAAGTAGTTATTCATGGTTACAGTTTGGTTATTTATGTGGTTTGTAATATTATCGAATCGTTCCATCATCAGATTGTTTAATTTTGTTTGCCTAAGAGACATAGTTCCCAATTTGAATTGATTCAGCATTAGCTGTTTGATACTTTCGTCTATTTTTGCAGCATCATCTGCATCCATATTCCCTGTGATACCTTTTATTACAGAGCCGAGCCCGGTAATCAGTCCTCTTTTAGGTCGGGGTCTTGGCATAAGTGTCTGCAGTTTGTGTGTTAGTTCCTTTACCTTAAGTTTTGTTATTTTGAGTGTGTCTATGGCTTCAAGTGTTTCGTCAAAATTATTTATTGAGGTCACAATGTTGTTAATAGCGTCTTCGTAATTTTCAGTTTCACTATATGTATAAAGTTTTGGTACGGGATAATGGTCCTACATATTCCTAGTCGCAGCGGTAGAAGTCTCTGGTTGTTGTTCAGTTTCTGTATCTCCATTTTCTGTGCCTGGATCGTCAGGAACACCCTGGAATTTACGTTTGTAATTGTGTAATTTTTTTTTAACTTTCAGATCTTTTTTTAACTTTTTGTTTGCTAAATCGTGGCGTAGTCTTATTACGTCTGCACTCTTTACGGAATATAGTAGCATTTTCTTTTAAAGCTGGAGGATCTGCACTATTTAAATTTAATTTTCCTAAATTAGTTTTAGTTAATTCGTCAACTTTATTTTTGTTTTCAGAATAGATATGGGATCTGAACTCGTTAAATTTTTTTAGATAGTCCTGTTCGTTGTTAAAGGTAATGTTTTTGTTAAATACGTGTGTTCTACCAGAGAATAGTTCGTAAGGCGTATGTTTTGTTGTAGAATGTATAGCGTTGTTGTAAGTAATGATGGCTACGTTTAGTATGTCGTCGTGGTCTAAGTCTAAATTTTGTTTCCGTTTTTTCTCTAGGATAATTCTGTAAATTTCAGTGAGCGTTGAATGCCATCTTTCCACGTATGCGTTACTAGTTGATTGTTGATAAGACGTATAATGAACTTTAATATTATATTGTCTGCAGAAATCTTTGAATATGCTAGACATCATTTCTGTACCTTGATCTGAAATAAGCAATTTAGGGATGCCTTGAAGGCTAATAAAGTGTCGCAAGGATTTAATTATGTTGATACTGTTCTTTGTGCCCAATGTGTATGCGGCAGCGAATTTCGAGAACCGATGTATTATCGTCAGAATTGATTTCCCGTTGATTGTGTATACGTCGGTGTACAAGCTATCCAGGGGTTTTTGGGGACATTCAGATACTTGGTATACTATTTTGGGAGGGTTCCTGTCATACTTCTGAGTCTGACAGGTTTCACAGTTATTTATTATCTTTATTTCCTTGTTTTTAAGGAGAGGGAAATAGTAGTCTCGCTTCAAATGTTGAACAGTTTCGTTTATTCCTCTATGATTGTTGTTAATATGATAATCATTAATTAGTTTGTCTTGTTCATCTACATTTGTTATTTCCTTGAGAATTTCAGTGCAACGAATTAGTTTGAAGGTTTGAGATTGAGAGAAGAATTTCGAATAGATAGACTGAACGGTGCGAAAGATTTCATCGGTCGTGTATATTGCATTGATTTTTCTAGGGGCAAGGAACTTTTTAAACAATTCTGTTGTAGTCTTTTCGTTAAATTCGTGCATGCGGATGGTCCGTCTTTGTTTGTTTTTAAAAGGCATTTCTAAAGATGTTTGTGGCGTTCTATTGGTTCTCTCTGGGATGATCTGGAGGTTAAATTCGTTAAGTAGTCTTTCGGATATAGGAATCCCGTCGTTTAAGTTTTCCTGTGCAGAGTGGATGGTTGAACCCTGTTCAGTTTGTTGTGAAACGTTGCCGGCGCTTTCAAGAGTTTCGTTGATGTTAAACTCTACCTGTTCTTGGGAAATAGTATCAGAAAGTTTCATTCTACTCAAAGCATCTGCGTTCGAGTTCTGGCTTCCTTTCTTATACACTTCTTCGTAGTCAAACTCTTCTAGTCTGTAAGTTTCATTCGGGGCTGGCTGAAAATATAGGTTATTATTATAACCTGTTGGATGTGTTTGTGTTTCATTAACGTTATGCAATTCCTTAACCGTAAACCTTGGAGGTCCTGTAGAGCGGAAAAAATTATTGTTTGGAGATTGTTGGAATTGAGGTTGTTTGTAACGGAGATGTGTATTACCAGAACAAGTGTCCATTGGTTCTGGTCTTGGTAAGACTGGTCGTTGAGAAGGTGCACTGAAATTATTTGGGTTAAACCTGAAATTAGGGAATTGACTTGGATGGCTTCTTTGCTGAAATTGGTATTGATTTTGAAAGGGTTGAAATGGTCGCGAGAGTTGTTGAAATTGATTTTGATATGAGTTCTGAAATGGAAAAGGTTGAGTTGGTCGGGCCAAAGTTCGAGGCTGTTGAGAGATTGATTGGCTAGGAAAATACACTGGCTGTTATGAGCTAAGACCTGGTGATACATTATTAATTTTTGTAGGTATTTTGAAGGCCGGTGGTGAAGATTTTCTTATTGAATCGGGAAAAATTTTCCGCATGGTGTTTGCGCTTTCATATTTGGCATAAAAGATGTTCTGCTCTTGTATGCAATACGCAAAAACAGTGGCTAAAGAATCAGGCTTCATTGCTCTAATCGTAGTTCTAAGTGGCTCGCGAAGCCCAGTCAGGAATGTGTTTAGGCACATTTCCGCGAACAAATCACGTTTTGCTTGAATCACATTTGAATCTGACTCATGTATTAGAATATGGTTTATCATTGTTGACAAGAGCTCTATTATCTCACTGTAATACTTTTCTATTGTTTTGTCACCCTGCTTGGTATTATGCAGGTCTCTAATTAACGAGGTTTCATTCCTCTTGTCACTATAGTGAAGAGTCAGATTTTTCTTAATTTCATCCCAGTTTAATGACGTTCCGTACATGTTTAACACTTCATTAGCTGGTCCCTCGATTTTATTTCGTATTGCACGAAGTAATACTCTGCTATATGCAGGAGAGGATGTGGTGATAAGTGAAAGAATTTCTTCCACATTGTCAATGAAATCCCTTAAAAGTCTTGGATTGCCGTTAAATTTTGGCAAATCCTTTACTGCATCGGGAACTCTTAGGGCATTAAAAATATCTGAGACGGTAGCCATTGCTGTATCAATTTGCTCTTCTGAAACCTCAAGATGAATGGACTGATCCGATAAATCACTTTCACTATTTTCCGCGTTAGTACTTAATTCACTTGTTAAAGTTTCGGTTAAAGGGATTATTCGTAAATCACGATATTTCTTTTTGTTATAGGGTCTTGTACGACTGCTTATGTTTAAGTATGGCATATATAATTAAAGTAGTGTAATAAAATGTAATGTTAAATAAAATAGTTCAACTATATTTGATATGTAAAATGTAATAGGCAAAAATAGTGTAGTTTTATAAAATATGGGAAAGATAAAAGGAAAATGCTCGATTCATTCGACTTACATGTATACTCGTAAAATTAGCGAGTTCATCCTTGTTTTCTTGTCCAGAGATGTTAATCGATAGTATTTCGATGCTGCGTCTACTGTGCAACGATGTTCCCTCGTTGGAATAAAATTGTCACAAGATGATTGCTCCTAGGTTCGCACTTTTGCACTACCGTTTTTATTTTTCGCGTACACTGGCGAAAAATTTTTTTTACGTATAGCACAAAATAAATCCGCACGACTGCGCCAGTTATAGAATCTTCCTAATGTATACTCAAAAACTAAGTTTTAATATATTTATTGAACAGAGTAACTTTCCAAAATATATTTTTTAACTAACTTCCTTTCTTTAAATCACAGATCTTATATCTAGGGAAATTGTCAACAAAGTTGGCACGTGCATGAGCAGGTGCAAAAAATATATAACATGTGCAAACAAATATATAGCAGGTGCATAAAAATATATAGCAGGTGCATATCAGCATACTGCAGCTGTAGAAATTGATGCACGTGTGGTCCGTTCCAGGTGGCTTGAATATAACTCACGCTTGTGTTTCAATAGACAAAACACCGAAAATGCGATGGCAATTTTGGACTTGGAACAGCTGTCTATTGGTAACTCGAATAAAACCAAGCTAAAATACGAAAAGAGATAAATTTTTTTGGTTTGTCTTCAGTAGGTTGTTACCATCCGACAGAAACCTTACCGCTATGAGATCCTGTGTTTAGACTTGCAACTAGGCTGTATTTGAGTTCGACTACTGAGGATATCATCAGAGAAGGGAAAGCTATGTCTAATAGCAGACCAATTTTAAACCGCTGTCTCTTACCATATTGATAAGTCGAGTGAAGGCGTGCTGGACATTATCATCATAATGTTGAGGCTAATGATGAAGCAATGCAAAGTATCATCTTCCTGTGCAACGAATTCAGAAAGTATTACACCAACAAGATGAATAAAAGACGTGTTTCAATTGAAAGAAATCTTTGTTTTTCGTTTCTTTGTTTTTTGTTCTTATTTAAACTAAAAAACAAATGGTTTTCCTTTAATCTATCAATATAATATAATATCACTATCAATTTCAAAATTATCATTGCGACGCATATTGATGCTCTCTCTTTCTCATACTTTGAGATGTTTGATATCACAAAAGAGGCATTCGGTCGGCTACAATGTCTTTATTTTATTTATACATTTTCAGTAGGTTCATGTACCTATTTAACCATTATTGTTTTCCGTTAGAAAGTTCAAACAATAAAACAAAATCGAAACATCGAATGCATCTTTTGACAGATTTTACATTGTTTTTGCTGTGTTCAAACTTTTCGCAAATTCCCAATTGAATTTGTTGAATTTCAATAATAGTAGTTCATTTTCATCGTTTGCTTTTTTTTATAGTTTTCCCTTCGTTTTTCTTTTTAAACTTTAATGTATATCAGCGATAAGTTGCTTGTTTTTTATTGTATATTCTTTGTTGGTATTGTTTTATTCAATATTTACTTATATTAAATTTTATATTTATTACTTGACTCAATAGATTTTACTTTTTTTGTTTGCTTTTCTTGTAATTTATTATCAAAATTCATTTACAAAAAACTTATTTGTTTAAATATAATATTATACTATGTCTAAATTATTTTCTGGTTGTTGGTTTTGCTTTTCTTTCAATTTATTAATTATTACTTCGTTTTTTTTTTTCATGTCTAGTTTTGTTTTTAAGGTTCAGTTTGTATCCATCACGTAAAAAACAATCAGCTTTGCATCAATCTAATTCTGGCCACCGTGCTTTATACATTTCTATCTTTGCATGACACTTTTTTAATCTCGATGGGGTTTTGTTTTGTAGATTTATGTAGTTAATTATTATGTTATAATTAATTCATTTGTAATAATTCCCTTTATTCCGTGACTTTCTACCGAAATAAATTTTTTTTCTTCATATTTTGACCAAGAAAAACAATTTGGATAACAAATATACATATATATTTATAATAAAATGGCTAAACGTTTCAATAAATCACGTAAATATCGTTTCACTTTTTTCTTTTTTGTTTAAAAAAAAAATTGTCAGATTTCTGAGAATAAATACAAAAAAAAAAGTAAATTGGTAATCAAGAACATGCCTAAAACACAATAGCAATAAATGGTTTTTGCATAAAATCAATGTCATTTCCACAAAGTATTGACAACAGTCGAATTTCGTTTTTTCATTTTACTTTGAAACATTGTTCTAGAATTCGGAAAAGAAGTTCAGTTTTATCTTCCTTTTAATTATTTATGTATAAACAAGATTATTTTTTGTTATTATTTTCTTTCCTTTTAAATATTTATATATAGATTATAATTCTAGTCGATGTATGAAGCTACTAGTCGCCTGGATGCTCGGGACAGCAACGATTCACTTCGAACCATTTGTCTATACACCTGAAAGCAGAATTCAGTAATTTTACACTACGATTTGCTGGAAATAATAAAGGAAATGAAATCTTACCCTTTGTGATAAATACATAGGCATGGCAATCGTGCTATTACATCGCCAGGATTTAATTCTTCTAAGCATATTACACATTCACCCTTTGCATCAGTTAAAACATCCTCTGAAAAATTTATTTTCCATCGGTTAAAAACCTATTTAAAGTGTTTTATTGAATAAATAAATAGCAATCTTAACAACGACTAAATATTACAGGATAAGTTTGGCATCGTTAGCAGGACACATGAATTTGTATGCTTGATGCTTACGAATGTTAAAGAAACCAAAATATGTGTCGAACGCTCTTATTCGCTTGAACGTTACGAATGCTATATAAATACAAAACTAATGTGGAGATGATTAACTTGTTATATTTTCATTAATACACACATATTAACGTAAACCACTAATTTATTAAAACAGTATACACAAATAACGTCAAACATAAATTTGTTCGAGATCAAAAACGCGAGGACTGATCTCCATGATGGTTGGAGGAAGAAGAAGGAATCGCAACGTCTTTATTGCGATTTTAACGCAGCGGTGGCGAGCTCTTCAACTTGCTGTTATTTGGGATCGTTACAATACTTCCCCCCTTAGATTTATCGAATGTTAAACGTCACTCTCGGTTGTTTTTTACGTTTGATCTTTCGTAAGTTTTTGTGATCGGTGGTCTTTTGCTCTCGTAATTGGAAATAGAAATTATCGATAGAAATTTGTGTCGTTTTGTCTTCCATAAGAATTTTGAAGACCTTGTTGGACGTTCGCTCCAGTACGGGAAATGGACCAACGTATGGTTGTTGCAAAGAATTTTTTACCGCATCGACTCGTACAAAGACGTGGCTGCATGTAGCTAAATCCTTAAAAATGAAGATGTTGCCATTTCGGTGATGATGAACTAGTGTTGGTCGCTGTCGTCTCATGTCTTGTCTGAATTTCGACACAAATGTTGATGGGTCGCTCGTGCAGTCCGAATCGTCAATTGCCTGGGATTCTAAGTATAGTACCATGTATCATTTCTGCTGCAGTACACGTAATATCTTTTTTATAGGCCGTCCGAAGTCCGAGAAGAGCTGTAGGCAGTGCCATCATCATGGCACATCAGTGCTGCCTTTAGCGATCAATGAAAACGTTCCACCATCCCATTTGCGATAGGATGATATGCCGTCGTTCTGATATGTTTGCAGCCGATTTTTTTTTTGTTAGCGAACCACAACATGGATTCGAATTGAGCGGAATTAAATTGGGAAATATACTCCAGTTGGCGCATTTGGCGCGGTGATGCTTTTGAAGATTTTTGCACAAAAGCATAACACAGTGGCTTGTGGTCTGTTCGTTTCACGAAATGATATCCTTGTACTCTGGAAGTTCGCCAAAAGTTCTTTGTCATAGACGCTATAGTTGCGTTGCGCGTCGCTGAATTTTTTTGAGTAGAATCCTTGTGGTAGCCGTTCTCCGTCGACGAACTACTCCAATACTGCTCCTATGGCAAAATCAGAAGCGTTTGTTGTTATGGCCAGCTTAGCATTCTTAACAGGATGCTTGATACGTGCTGCTGCTGCTAACAACTGCTTGCTCTTTTCGAAAGCATTCACAGCTGCTGGTGTCCAGTTTACAGGTCTTCTATCGTTTTATCGCGAATCACGCAAGAATTCATTGAGGGATGCAAGGACTTCAGCGAAATTCTTCCGGAACTTCCGGTAGAAATTTACCATTCTAAGGTATCTTCGGAGATTTTGTATTGTCGATGGTTTTTCGCATTCCAAAATCGCGTTCACTTTTCCTGTCAATGGTTTGATCCCGTCACTACTGACTAAAAATTCAATTGGCTGAAAACTTGATACAAATGATTACGTTGCTCCTCTGCTGAGCTGGATGCTATGAGGATGTCGTCTAAGTATCCAAAACAACAATCTAATCCAGATAGAACGATGTCGATGTACCTTTGGAACGTCTGAGCCGCATCGCGAAGTCCAAAAGGCATCGTGAGGAATTCAAAAAGACCGAAGGGAGTAATGACCCAGCGGTCTTTTCTGTCGTCTTCAGCAATTGGCACCTGATGATACGCACGTACAATGTCGATGATTGAAAACACTGTCTTCCCGTGCAGATTGTGGTTAAAATCCTCCATTCCTGCAACTGGATACCGATCTGGTATTGTCATCGCGCTGAGCCTCCTGTAGTCACCACATGGCCTCCATTCTCCCGATTTTGTTGAGACCAAATGGAGTGGACTAGCCCAAGGGCCACTTGACGGACGACATATTCCGGTTTCCACCATATACTCAAACTCAGCTTTTGCGGTTTGGTATTTATCCTGCGGTAATCTTCCTACTCGCTCCGCGATCGGAGGACCGTTTGTTAGTATATGATGTTGAAGTGTTACTTTTCTTGCTGGTGGTGACGTGTCAGAACTCGTTAATTCTGGAAATTTAACGAGGATATCGTGGTATGGTAATTGCTGATTAACCGTCGTTGGTTCAGCTGATTTATCCGTTAGAGTTCCCATCGCTTCAAGGTTTGTCTTTCCGTCCACTAGCCGTTTCCGCTTGAGATCGACGAGTAGATTGAAATGCTGCAGGAAATCAGCTCCAAGTATGGGATCCAATTGGGTCCACTGCTGCTATGCAAAAACGCCACTTAAAAATTCGTCGCAATCCGAAGTCGAGTGAAAGGATCTGCTCTCCGAACGTGGCAATGGTGGTTCCATTTGCTGCATATAACTTCCGCTCGCCTTGGTGTTTTTTTTCCTTGGCTCGAGACTATCTCTGATACCTCTGCTCCTGTATCCACCACAAATCGTTGCCGTTTGCCTGTCGGTGATTAATAAACGGCTCTTTTGCCAGACATTTGACGATGACGGCTTTAGTTTCTCTGCTTTGTTTATCAATGATTGCGATCGTGAACGCTGGCGATTGCGCGAAGAAGATCGATTTCTGGAGCGCGAACCTTGGGAACCTCGTCTGCTTGCTTCTAATCTGTCGAGTCCGTTTAAAATTTCCAAAAGCAGCGGGTCCGAATTTGTTGCGGGAACCTGCAATGTCGATGCTATTACTGCTGGAGATGCATTGAATTCCTCCACGATTTTGTGCACCATTTCCAGGAGTTTCGTAATCTCCTTTTCGGTCGAAATGGACATGATGACTCGAAAGTAGACTGGTAAACGTCGTATCCACAAGGCACGTAGCGCATCCTCCGGGAGCTGTGAGTCTACCAAGTTCTGCATCTGTCGAAATATGTAATGTCGAGGGACGCCACCACCGCGTTGAATTTGGCTGTATCTGAATGCACTCTACAGTGTCCAAATGTCGCTTCCGTTTGGCAAAACCAGAGTTCTACTTGTGACTCCCAAAATGGCGGTAACTTCACATCGCGCACAGATTCTAAACGAGGGGCTTCACTTCCAGGCCACAATTCGCGCGCGAGATTTAACGCAGTTTGACCACCAATTGTGGGGATGATTAACTTGTTATATTTTCATTAATACATACAAATTAACGTAAACCACTAAGGGGGCGTTCAAGTATTACGTAGCGCAATTTAGGGGGAGGGGGGTCTTGCTAAACGTTACGATGCGTTACAGGGGGTATACTTATATTATACTATGGTACAGAAAAACGTTATGGCGCGTTACATAGGGGGGAGAGGGGATCGGAAATCTTCAAAAATTGCGTTATCTATTACTTGAACGCCCCCTAATTTATTAAAACAGTATATACAAATAACGTCAAACACAAATTTGTTAGAGATCGAAAACGCAAGGACTGATCTCGATGATGGTTGGAGGAAGAAGAATCGCAACTTCTTTATTACGATTTTAGCGCAGCGGTGGCGAGCTCATGAACTTACTGTTATTTGGGGTCGCCATACGGATTCGCTTCACCTTTAAGGGATTCACTCAACCTAAGTCCATATAAAAACATGTTGGATACAATGTATTAAAATATATCTAGGAATAATCACGTCTATAAAATATGGCGGTTCACTTGCGAGAGAGTGATTACACGAACCTGTCAAAAAATTAATATTCTGCCGATCCTTACTTCGTTCCATATTCGTTGGTTTGAGTGGCAGTGTCGCCACACACTTAGTGCAGCGTAGGCGATCAATCATTTGGAATTGGGACTATAGACCATTTTGAGGTTCGAAGGGTTGATGACATTTGTAATGTGACAGCAAGTTAGTTCTGTGTTTGACATTCATGAAATGCGTCATTTTCTATTTGAACAATGTTGCGAAATATTAAAAACTTATTTCTAAGGTGGCAAGTCTTCCACTCAAATTATAAGACATTTCCGAAAAGTTGACAGTGAAAGTATGTGAAAAAAAAACGCACTTTGTAAATCAATTTATGAAGCGAGTTCCTCATCCTGGATCGTTGTCGGATAAACCAACCCATGCACGTATTCATCCTGTGCGCTCAACCGTAAACGTCGGTGCTGTTGCTTAGAGTGTGTCCATCACTCCATCAACATCAACCCGTGAACGTGCCCAAGAATTGAACATTTCATGAGTTAAATAAGACCATCTGCCTCACACCTGGTTATGTAACCAGAAACCAATTACAAAAGGGAAAAGTATAATAAAATGTGCAATATGATATGTGCAATAAAAATGTAATGCAATAAAACATAGACGAGATGTAAGAATCCCTATGATTCATTTATGATCAAGTCCTAACTACCCTTTAGTTGGTAAGATAAGATTTAAGATTCTTTGTAATTATATATTGAGCCCCGACTCATAATTTTAGTTAGTCTTTCAAGTGATTGAGAATAAAAAGGAAGCGTTTATTTCATATAGGAGCGTATTTTAATTTATATTTAAATATAATACGTAACTCATGCACTTCTTGGACGAAAATTTTTCATGAAGATCTCGATGTGGACGCCTTCAAAGTTCAATTAGTGCAAGAGCTAAATCTGCATGACCATTCGATGTGTTTTCGGTTTGCTCAATGGGCCAAACACCGCTCGATCGAAGATGAGCATTTTTAACCGAAAAATTATCAACTCAGATGAAGCTTATTTCCACCTCGCAAAATACGTTAAAAAAAAAAATTGTCGTTTGTGAGGCTTAGGAAATCCACACGTCTCCGTGGATGCAATGCATCTATAGCGAATGAGTGTCTAGTTCGGATATTGGTCTAGCGTCAGCTTTCTTCGAAAATGGGCAAGGAAACCCCGTGACTGTCAATGGCGATTGCAACCGCCCAAAATTAAAAGATATACCATAGAAGGCATTTAGTTTCAACAGGACATCGCAACATCTATACAGCTAACGTAACAATCGATGTTTTGCGAAATGCTGATTTCAATTTTCCATCTCTATTTGCCTCCATTTGACATTTTTAGTTGGGGAGCCGTCAAGGACAAAAAGCCAATTCAGATTCCAAAACTTATATGGTCACTCTGTGAGTGCTGTTTACCGTGAAAGATAAGCTCTTATTGCAAGAACCTGTCATCCAACCCTAATAAAAGCAAGAAAAAGACGCTCAGCAAGAGTAGTGTCAAAGAGTTTCAGTCCGGTGTACATTTGACGAAAATTTTAGAAAAATAAATTGCCGAAATCAATCAATTTTATTCTCAGATGCCATGGTGTGATGCTGAGATGGACATGGGGGAAGGGAGAAGGAGGGATTTCGGTTTAGTAGTGAACTCATCCGGTTTATGTGGATCAAAGGACTTCCTCAAAATAGAAAAAGTACAGATTTTTAGCTACCTGTATTAAAGACCCTCTACCAGTTTGTGTGAACTGTGGACCTATAAATCAGGACACTTAAGACTGGCACTCTCAGAACGAAACCCTATACCGATCAACGGATATGGTAACGTTAAAAAATAAAAACAACGATGGGAACAACAGAATTTCTTTTGAAAAAAAAAACAACGAAAGTAACAACTAGTTGTTGGAAGAAGTGAAGCAACAGCTCGAGAACTATTTCGGTCGTTTCACACCACTCCAAAATTTGTCAATTGATAATAAGCTAAACTGGAAGTGTTATTGCGGAATGGTTAAAAGATTGAAATAGAAGGCCACCTCCTATTCCATAGAAGGTCCTAAAGTAAGTATATCAGTAATGCCGGGACGGTAATAAATTCTGAGCACACAAAGGAAGCAAAAATGTTTAAACGACCAAATAATAATAGGGCGCAACGGAAGCGTCAAACCGAAATGATGAAAACTTTTAGGGGCCGCGGCTAGGTCGCGCAGATGCTGTTGCGGTAGAATACCAAGGAAATTCAAATCGAGTACTTTGGTAAGGATCACGCTTTTCTTAAAAGAGAGCCTGAAAATGAGAAGAAGGGAACCTCAGGATAGGAAGGATGCCTTCAAAACAATGAAACAGAAGGTCAAAAACCAAGAAGCACTGTCGAACTACTACCACCACCAACTTCAGAGAATATCTCTGAACGGGAAGAGAGGACAGGTATCGGTTCCTCACTTCGTTGAACGACAGGGGAACAGACTTATCATCGTTTATCAATAACGTAAGAAATTGCACAAAGTTCCACACTCCGACACAGAAACATAAAAGTAAGTATCACTGTCACCAGGCGAGATTCAAGCCCGGTATTTGTTGCTTACATAGTGAATACTCTAACTACTACATCATCCAGCGTACGCTTAAAGGATTAGATAGCAAACAAATAGGCATAAGCCTTGACGTTATTGTGAGTGATATTCTGTACACAAAACCGATTCAAAATCGTTCTCGCTTCCTTCCGAAAGTTTCTGAATCGCAGTGACGATTTTTGAGCTCTGAAGAGAAGCTTTAGAGCTTTTCAGCCTAAAAAATAGGTTTGTACAGTGGTCAGGGAACTATTTGGTAGGTCATGTTTAGGTCTTGCATTACGAGGCAATCCTTTTGGGCTTCGAGTCGTTGCTGGTTCCCAGTGAAAAAGACAACATAAGTGATTGTAAAGTTTAGGTGTAGGTACTTAGTTTCGACGTTATCCGCAATTATGGATAACAGTAATAATCTGCAGAAATCAGGAAAATTGTGCGATAAGATGTCTGATTCCCGATCTGCTAGAAATACAGAGAACTTTGATCGTCTAGGCTGCTTTTACTGATTCAGCAGAACTTGGCATCGCTCCGGTGAATCAGCACGCAGTTGGAATAATTACGATGAGAGCTGAATTCTATCTGTATGTTCTATGTGCACTTCTATGACAAGGTATAATAAATAAGGGAATGATAAATTCGGGAAAACCGACATTTACTCTAAGCAATCCTCTTTTAGTTCGTCAAGATTGTACCACAATTAATTTGTCAGATCTATTATTAATTTAGTATTTCGAACTAAAACAGGTTCGCTCCTTTTAAAGGAACAGGCCGGTCAGTGATTTCATTTTAAATCATCTATAGCCTTCTCTCCCGCACAGGAACTTTTAAAAAAGCCACGGGACCTATTATGATCTTCGCGAATACGACCACTAAAGAAAAATGATAAACCCAATTCGATAAAGTTATGATTCATTTATAATATTTTAAGTTGTAGAAAATTTAGCAGAATACATTAACCGATTTTAAAATTTTTCGGTTGTCAACAACAAACTACACCTTGGAAAAGCCTGCAAACGTCAATTTTACATAAGGAGCTTTACTAACAAGGCAATCAAAATTTGAAAATTTGAAATTCGATATCCGATTTCAAATCCAAAATCTTTAACATTTGATTCGGAGCTTAAAGCTTATTACTTATTTTAAAAAGGATCAAAATGGAGGCGAACACAGTGATCTGACAATAATTTGATGGAAAATCGAACGGAAATATTTTTTTCAAACTTGGATTTGGACAGTGACATGTGTCAAAATTTGGTTTCAATTTTTGGTTTTGATTTTTACTCACCGTTGTATGATAAACGAGGTTTTGTTAGGCACATAACTAAATGACATTCTATGTCGTCTGGTAATACGAATTTACTGCATACGGGACATTTAATACCTGTAAAAAAAGGAAAAATTCATTAATATTAAAGCCAATTCATTCGTTGCAATTTAGATGGGTATTTCATGAAAGAAATTAGAGCTAATAATCAGAAAATATAAAAATTTGTTAAGAATCAAAACTTTGAAAGAGGAAATGCCCAAAAAACCTTCTCCTAACATATATCTTTGAAGATCAGCACCTTGAAGATTAATACATGACTACAAGCTAATTTGGTACAGCATATGCCGAAAACTTTTTGGAGAAGCGCTTACTTCGTTTTAAATATGTGAACTCCAAGCAATGTGGGCAAGCAAATAAGGACTTAAAGTTAATCTTCCGACTATGCCGAAGCGAATTTTGAATTCCGGACGCACGTGCAAAAATGGAGCAAATGGAGCAAAAATGGATCCAAAGTATAATGCGATAAGAAGGAGGAGTCAATGCAAAGTGAGTGAATTTTTTAAGGGTTCCAGCAAGCTGGTGCAAACACCACCATAAACTGAAAGGTGGCAGGGGAGTTTAGTCAATGTAAATCCAATAGATCCAACTTTCTTTGGAAGAGAACACGAGAACGGGGAATAGGGAGACCCAAGATGGGAAGAATGCTTCTCAAAAGATGAAACAGAAGGGCGATAATCTAGGTAACTAACATTAACACTCCCCTTCATAAATGGTGTTTTTAAGAGGTATAGATTTTTGAAATGATATAAAATTTTCCCAGCAGCTTTTCGAAGATATACAGACCAATGATTCTCCGGGTTGATTCAGAAAGTCAGTCAATCGACTAACTTTCTCCAGGAATAACACTGTCTGGACTACCGCTCGTGCTTGCTCATCACTCCAAATGCGGAAGTTTTTCTTATTGACCAAGCCATTCAACCAAATATAAGACTCATCGTTAAACAAAATGTTCTCATAAAATTCGGGATCTGTAGCAATTTGTTTGTTGGTGCTTGGCCTTCAATCATACACATGTTGGATTTTGTAAGTCCGCAAACCGAGATCCTACCATAATGTGGATGGGCACAGGATTAATTGAAAGCTCGATTTAGAATCGACTTACTTGGGTCTCCATCGATACTAGACTTCACAGCTACTATGGTTTCTTCATTACGCGCTGGACGACGTTTGGAGAGATGCGCACTATCAGTGAGAGTAAAAAAGGTTTAGAAACGATCAGTGGTTAATCGATTCGATTATTCTGATGAACGATTATGCCGGCCATAAAATTGACGGAATGGGCGATGAGTTTTTCGAACAGTACCGTTTTTTTTTCGAAATAAATCTGCACAATTTGCAGACGTTACTTAGGCGTCAACTTTCCATGATAAAATGACAAACCAAACTAACTATAAAATGCATGGCAGCTGTTACGTCATACTTAGCATTAAAAAGTGTTGCCAACTGAAAGTAAGATAGCTCCAAACTAATACCCTTTATAATATCTTTGAATAATAAGAGAGGACAGGTAACGGTTCTTCACTAACCTATAAATAACTAAATATTTTGATTTTTTAAAACCAAGGACAATTACGAATAATGAATACGAGAATCATGTACTTTTCAAAATGCGCCTTTTCTACCGAAATTCTCTAAAACTCTTAAGTTTGAAAATCGCAAGGGAATGAGTGTTGAGACGAATAAATATAATAAAAATTAATTCGTCAGAATCAGTTAAGGGATAATATCCTCATCCTGAGGGCAATTTTATGATACAGTCTTCTCAAATCACTTTCCCGTTTAATTTGTGAACTTTGAAGGACGTCCTAGACAATGGATTCGATGACGTCGTTGTCAACAATATACAGATTATTTTCTATTTCTCACTGAGTATACTTTTACCCCATTCTTATACCTTTTACTTCCTTCCCATAAGGAATGGATATCCTTGGGAAACACATTATCAACGACGTAGATGACGACGACATTGATGATGATGATGATGGCTATAACGGTGACAATAACGATGGCGTCGAAAACAACAAAGATTGTAATGGGTACCAAGTTTTCTAGCTACAAAATTGCTCCATGTGGATGGGTTAAGATGTGAAAGTGATCAAAAAATAAAAAAGTAAAAAGACAAGATGTGAAATAGGATCTCAAGAAGAAAGGATCTCCTTCTAGCTGTATGCATGTAGCAAGAAAGTTTATTATTGATAGGAATCAGAACTTCGCATTGGATGAGAACAGTACTTAGCATAACAGGGTATCTGACGATAGGATTTAAATTGTTTCCAATGAAATCAATATCAGATGAAGCAAGTGGGATTATAATGGAAAGGATATGCCAATTTCATGGCAGGGAAAGATAACACGACTCGTTACTAGAAAAAAAGATAAAGGACTTACGGGGAGCGAGAATGAACTCGAAGATTTAAGCCTTATGTGAAAAAAAAAGTACTTTAATGCGTGTTGGGTAATAAGTAATATTACGTCTTTATCGCTTCTGATGTAGATGTCATAATTTTGTAATCTTTAGAAAGGATTTAAATGGATCTGTAGCAAATTCATCGATATAATTACACTGAGCAAGGAGGGTAGATTGAGATTTTAGAAAATATATGGTATTATAAGAAATAATAATATAAGATACAAGAATTTCGAAAGGAAGCTGGAATTGTGGCTTTTTGCATATGTTCTCGTGCTACAAGATTGTGCAATAAGTCCTGGACGAAGGATACTAAAGAAAACTGATTTGTGTGCTATTGTTTTGTGCGAACTGTGAGAGGAAAAAGTGTTGGCACAGTTAAGATTAACAAGTAAATCAATATTTTATAGAAAACATAAATTGTATTTTGATCAAGTTTTTTCACAAAATTGTTCTTTCATATGTTTTATACAACTTTATTTTGTTCAAAAATTCAAATCTAATTATTAAATCAATTTAATAAAACCTTGTTTATTACATATAAACAAGAATTATTACAAAATTTTGCGAATATCACGTTTTTCGATGGAAAAAATTATTAGCACAGGGTATTTTTGATGCAAGAAGAAGTAAAGCCAATAAATAATACCAAGGAACCTTTTTCAGTACGATTGAGTATTTTTTTGCGTGCACGTTTCATTTACTTGCACTGTTTTTCTAGTTAACCATTGCATGTTGCAACTTGGGTTGAATTACACCCCAGGGTTTTTGTTTTTCCAAATTTTTTACCTATACGAGAGGGTATCGCTTCATATCAATATTTGTCGATGATTCCGAGAGTACCAATCCGCATTCAGGGTATTGGCATACCGCTGCCCGGTTTGCCTGTCTGTGGTAACTTAAAAATGTCGGATAGGGTTTCAAAGCACCAGTGAGTTTATTATTATCGAAATTGCTTTTTTGGGTTGAATTTATTTTTGAGTGTATTTGAATTGAGTCAAGTATATATATTTCATATTATCCAAATTCTAATTCTTTTTCTTTTAAAACGTTCCAACTACTATAGTTTACCACCTTTGATTTTGAACCTTTCTTATTTGGGATGCTCGCCTAATTTACACTTGTCGTTCGTTCTTTTTGTCTCTTTCTTTTATTTTAAAACGTAAATATAAATTTACAATTTATTTCCTGTCTCACAGGGAAATTTGTTACGGTTCCCTATCTCTAACACATATTGGATTAATAAGATAAGATTTGGAAAAGGATAAAGGGAATAAAACCATAAAACAACATTTTCCAAATCTTTCTCGTGATCACTTTTATACTTTTATTGTAAGAAGGATGAAAATATCTAACGAAAATCTTACGTGTGTTACATTTGTTGACCTTATTTTAAAAAGAAAAGTCTGTTTTTTAAAGTTATAGAACTTTCAATTGGCAACACTTTATAATGCTGAGTATGCTGTGACAGCTGTGATGCGTTTTATGGTTAGTTTATTTTGCCATTTTATCATGAATAGGTTGACACCTGAGCAACGTTTGCGAATTCTGCAGATATATTTCGAAATCGAAAGAAAAGAAATTCATCAAGCACTCCGTCAATTTTATGGCCATCAGTACAATTAATTCAGTTTACTATGGATTGTTTCCACACCACGTGTACTCGCACTGATAATATGCATCCATCCAAATGTCGTATAGCGTTTAATAAAGAAACTATAGACGTTGTAGAGCGTAGTATCGGTGAAGACCAAAATGAGTTTATTCGAATTCGTTTTCAACAATTAAACCTGTGGTCAACTACACTATGAAAAATTTTACGGAAGGATCTTGTTCCGCGTGCTTACAAAATCAACCTTGTTCAACAAAAATCAATTCGATGTGTGGGGCCAAGATCAAATTGCTGCGAATCCTGAATTTTAGAAGACGATTTTGTTTATGGTTTATGCTCATTACTGGTTGACTGGCTATGTCAATAAACAATATTGCCGCATTTGGAGTGATGAGCAACCACAAACATTTATCCAAACACCGTCATATTTGGAGGAAGTCACTGTTTGGTGTATTTTATGTGCCGGTGTGCCGGTGGAATCATTGGTCCATATGTCTTCAAAAATGTTGCTGGGAATAACATTACAATCAATGGTGACCGCTATAGAGCCATAATAAACTATTTACTCGTTCTGGCATTGATTCGCCATAATGTGTGGGACCTCTGGTTTCAATAGGATGGCGCGACATGCCATACAGCCATCAACATATTGAACGAAGCATTTAATGGGCCCATAATTTCTCGTTATGGATCTGGGAATACGGGTGCAAGATCTGGTGATTTGACACCGCTGGACTATTTCTTGTGGGGATACATAAAATCACACCTCTACGCCGACAAGCCTGAGACGTTTGACTATTTGGAAGACAACCCCCGAAGCGACAATGGCTTCGAATTCGACAAAAAGGTCGCCTTTTTTCTCGGTTTAGAGAAAATCCGAATTTTTCCAAAAAAAATATGGTCGCGTGAAACTTGAAATTATTTCCTAAAAAATTTTTGAAAATTTTAATAGTTTTTTCCAAAAAACTTAAAAATTCACCAAATTACATTTTTTGCATGATGCAGTTTTGTGAATTTTCAAGGGGAAAAATGGAAAGGAAAAATGTTGTTTTGCCATACCTTTTTGAGTTATTTGAATCTTTGATATCAGAAAACATCGTAGATTCACTCTTTTATTTCGGGGTTTGTCCTGGACAATCTTCATCTTATGCATGTAAGGCTGCCTTCAAAATGTCAAGGCCGATAATTTGGTGTAAATGCAGGAGCCCATGAAAGTGGGCAACTGCTGTCCATTTAATGACAATATCCAGTGACTCAGAAATGTTTTGCTAGCATTAACACTAGCACCGCAGCACTAACCGCGGATTCAGCTGAGAACTTGAGCGCAACCTAACTAGTGCAAGAAAGGATTGTAATCGTGAAATGAAATCATGTTATTCTAAATAATTTTTCAACGTATCATTGGCCTAGTGAGTTTTTTAAAATTTAGTATCATATAGACTTCGTTTTTTTCTTTAATGGAGCTATGTATAGTCATTTGACAACAAATGATGCACTCGCTCCTACTAGCGCCATCTTTTGTGTACTCTATGAACTTTTTGATCGGATCACGTTCATTGAACCATTTTCATATGCTTGAACATGATTGGTGGCGGCTTTTTGTCTACATAGAATCATCTAGGTTCTAACAAACTTTACACAATCTAAAATTTATTGCTTCACCATAATCGTTTTGTATATGAGTAAATCAGTGAATGTGTTTAATGTGAACAATGTCAATGAAACTACAAGGAGAACATTTGTAATGGATGAATCAACTCATTCCAATTAAGTTTTGCCAACATTTGGTACAAGTCTACCACTAGTCCTTGAGTGAACTCAAATCCAGTGGCTTCCTTTGTAGCTATTTGGTTTCTAATCTCGACACTTTTCGAATACGCACAGCCGTCTGTATTCAATGACCGACTTAACACTCTCTCCATTCTATTCATCGAGATTTCCATTTACCGAGAGCCTTGAAAACGTGCTGGGAGAACAACATCCCTGTTACTATTTCAGCTATGGTAAATAATCTCTGAAATATACAAATATATATAGTTGCGTACATCTATCAAACACACGACGTGGTACCAACGATGGAGCAGAAAATAGCAGAAAATAGTGGTTTTTACTCAACGCCATCCCAATCATCGTGATTATGCAGTTAAATCCTTCCTCCGCACGTCACGGGAATTTGTAGTTATAAATGTGAAACTCGTCCAACCATTATGGAGCGGAAAGTTTTGCTTTCTCTGCTTGCCTACGGATTTATAGATTCACATCGCTTTTGCGAGGCTCAAAAAAGTAGGACAAACACATTTTATTGAATATCCTTACACGAAGTTGTCAGAGTTGTCCTTGGGTGCTTGTTGTCTTGTTTATTCTATTCTATCACCATTGATACCATAGCGAAAGTAGCATTTCTCTCTAATTTGATCCACACAAAGTTTTCCCATGAAACGAATCATGGTAGTAATTTGATATGAATGCGCTGAAATTCAGTATTTCAAGGATAATGATGATGATAAAGTTATAGTTGCTGTCAAAGTCAACGTGGCAGTTGAATGAGCTAAGTTGATTGAAGAAGAACTTGTGTTGCATTTATACGTGTATAGAATGAAAAGTAATCCATTAAATGGGAAAACTAGATCACTATTTCTCATTTGGTTACTTGTTCGAATAATTATGATAAAGAGAGGAAGCACTTTTTACAACGACCAATAGAAATTTATGGATACTGCAGTTGGAAAATTAGGTCAGTGATAAACTTGCTACAATTTCAAGGAGTATTCCCTGCATAATTTTAAAAACTTACAAAGAAAGCGATTAATCGGAAATAAAGTAAAGCGGGAAATTGCTAATGTTCCACCTTTGGAACTGTTGACATTTTTGGTAAATTCAAGGCTACTATTGAATGTGTATTGGAAGAGTTTTTCGGTTTTTTCATATCAATTTTCTTTGAACTCTGAATCACAGATCCTTCATCCCATTTCGTCGACAAGTGGCATTTTGAAAATCCCCATATTGTGACTATAAAAGAGGATCACCGTTTCATTTGCATTTTAAGCTTTTAAGGAAAAGCGGTAAGATGAAGTTCATATTAGGCATGCTTTACTTTACGAGCTTAGTTTTGGACCCCAAGCAGCGGAGGCTTTTACTTATAAGAGCTTATAAGGTTCTTACTTATAAGGTTCAGAGCTTTCATAACGGATAACGACAGTTTGAAGATCAGAATGATCCAAGGAGATGACCGATAGTGATCTGTTGGAGGTAATAAGATAATCGTCGCAGGTTCATCGGAGAGGTTGTTGTTTATTTTCGAAAGAAACAAAAAATAAAGTTATGAAAAAAAATTAATTATAAAGAATAATTTTTGGGGCAACCGATAGGTCGCACCTGCAGTGAAGAACGAAGACGGTTTGAAAGATATGGTTATTTGAAAATGAAAAGGACGCATAATGGCGACCGAAGGAAGTTACTTTTAAACGACTAGCTCACCACGCGGGTGTGGGGATTTTACGACATTATGAAAGCATTGATCCTTACATATCACACTCGCACACGGAAAAATCTTACTATTTCATTTTATACAATTGCAAACAAATTTTTTACAAATTTTATCTAGAAAATACAAATGCAAGTAAAAACAAAAAAAAAAGTCAATTTATATGAATTTGTCCTGGTGCGTTCATAATGATCAACTATGCTGCCTCGTGCTGCACGAGTTTTTATCTGAGCTCAATTTCGGGTTTTCACTCAAGCGTCTTCTTTCAATATATCCTTAACTTTGTCTGGATTGTGTTCCTTTGAATATAGCTTACTGGCATCCGCCAGAAGCGATCTCCGTCCTGCGATGTGTAAATTAATGTGTATTCAAGATATTTCGACAATCAGTCAACACCTATAGACAAAATTCCCGTTCCAAAAAGCCCGTATTGAATTTACCGCCATCCGCTTAAATTATTACCGTTGTACTCACAGCTTACTTTGGGGAAACGTGATGCATCCGCTTACAAGCTCATTCATACTCCTTATTTGATTTATTTCCACGACCTCAAACATTTTACCAAGTGTCTGTTTTTCTTTTCTTCCCTTTACTTTTCCTTACATTTTATATATTTTTTTCTTATTTTTTTACTATTTTACTCTACTTTTATTTAATCTATTAACTTTTTTTCTTACTGTATATTTGCTTTTTTCGCTATTTATTCTCCTTCTTAAAGGTATTTGTTCACAACAAAAAAGTGAATTATATTGATTGAAAATTTGTTTCGAGACTTAATAGTTTATTTTTGACTACCAAGACTTTTTTAATTGACCTTTTTTTTGTTTTTTTTTGTTTAATATTATTTATGTTAATATTACAAAATATCTAAATCTAATTTCAAAGGCTTTCATTTTAATTCTAATCTTAGTTATATTTTCTTTCGTATGATTTTCTTTTAACTTAAAACATTATGATTACAAATTAAAATTTTAAACAAAACTTAATTATAACAAATAATCATACATGCTTACTTTTTTTGTTTTTATTTCTTCGTGCAACCGCTATAACGGAAAACATTACAAGGTTTCATTTTAGAGAGTAGAACCCAAGGTCTAACATCAGTGGTAAATTTGGCTGCATGGGTATCCCAAGACCTTTCGCAAAGAAACAAGGAAGACATAATGGCATGCTGTGTTTCCAATATTGCCAAATAATAAGGAATTTTTCCGGCAAATGTCAATGAGAGATTAAAAGTCAGCCTGAAAAAATGAATAGTTTGCAGAAAAAGTGAATAACCAGCATGTACCTCAGAACGAGGCACATCCATAATCCACGAGGATTCATTTTTTTTAGACTTTTGAAACAAAATTGATTAAGTTAGCAATGGGAGTGATTTAGTTAGCAATGCAAGCGGCTTCAACGAGCAATGCGTTATTTGTCCTGCATTAAGGCCGAAATACAATAGTGCTTGACAGCGACACGAGAGCGCGATGCTATTTTCGCTCGTCGTCGCACATCGCATTTAATTTACAATGCACGCGATGCGGGGAACATTAATGTTCATATGACAAATGTCAAATAGGTGACGTTTCAAATGAAATTGTTTTTGATTTTTTCAAACTATTGAATTTGGAATGTTCCTTCGTTTAGCAAATAAAAGCCTTAACTAAGATGCATGAAATTTTCATTCAAACTTCATTTAAAATAACCATAGTACTTAAAAAGTAATTACGGCGTTTGAATTTCAAATTTCATTTACGCGCCATATTGCATTTGACAAATGTCAACGCATCTCGTTGCGAGGAATTTTCGTTTTTCCGAATATTTCCCGCTTCGCATTGACACATCGCAATCATTGTACGTTGTCGCATACAAATGCATGTTACGAAAACTGCTTGACATTTGCGGCGAAACTGTCGTCGCGCCCTCGTGTCGCTGTCACGCACTATTGTATTTCGGCCTTTAGTCGATCGTCACGGAGTCATCTTTATCCATGACAATAAAATACCGCCCACAGCTACAGTCACCGAGCGCAATTAAAAGAGTTTGGCCGGGAAGTTTCCCTCCACTCACCATCGATTGTGCAGGGAAGGGAATACAGCACTCGAGACGATCTTCGAAAGGACTAGCAAACTTTTTCTAGGACTGGGGTGAGATATTGTGAAGTGATTTGAAGGCAATTTCGTAATTGTTTTTTGACGCTCGGGAGGCATCTATACCACCATTTTTGGGGTAAAATTTATTGAACAAAGAAGATTGACCACGATTTTATTAATCGATTTCTTTTCTAAGCTGACCGTTTTTTTTTTCAAAAGTGCCTCAAGGGGATCCTTTTAAATTTTTGAAGGACTTATGTTTCAGGGTGTGTCGTCGACGTCAGTGTCGATATTTTTAAGTTTTGCCAACCATTTTGTTGCAATTTACAATCTTATCAGCAGCAGCCTTTTGACATCGAAGAAAACCAACAGTGATAATGTATTATACATAATTTTGGAGTCCTGTATATTACAGTTCTTTTCTCTGAATTAAATAAATAAATAAAACAAATTAAAATACTCAAGAAGAACAAGAAGAAGAAGTATTTCTAACATTTTCTAGAACGGAAAGTGGGCACTCGAATAAAAAGTCACTTTGACAAATAACAATAAAATTTTTGTAGGACAAAATATTGCAAAAAAAAAACAAAACAAAAAAAAACACAAAAACTGTTTATTATTACATGTGTATATACACACAATAACTTTTGCTATCACCTGAACCAGGACCTAGTGGATGGATTAATTTTCCACCATTTTCCTTTTATTTTTGATTACAAAATTTTAACCCTAGTTCATTCGATAGCAGTATCGATAGAGAATAATTATTTAGCAAAAATTAGACCTTATATCGCAACAAAAATTCTTTCTATATTTAGAGTATAAAATAATTTTTGTATTTTTTCACTATAAAATTTATAAATGGTTTTTTTGTTTGCATCTGTAAAGTCGTTTAACAATTTACATTTATCAAAGTTCGCAAAGTATAGTGGGCGCTTCTCAGAGAGGATGGCAATTAAGGGTCGCATCAAGTCTCAAGAGCATATCCTACAATTTGAATTCGAGATCGGGAAGCCCCATTAAGTGAATCTGCACTTTGAGCAAAAGATAATTTACTATGAAAATTCTAAGAAGCTTCAAAACGTTGATATTGCTTTCAGAGTTCTAAACAAAAGATACCATAAGTATAAGAGATATATTATAAATATATAAAATCAATTGTGATTTAACAACACTTCCACTATAACGAGCCTTCCACTGTATGTTACAACATAATCACATTAGTTAACTTGTTCTGTAACAAAAGTTTGAACACTGAACTGTAATTTACTCACCATAAATCCTTCTTCGATGCGGTTGAAAATATTGTTGTTCAATTTCAGTGTCTGGCATACAAGTTCCAATAACAATTCCCATTATAACAGATGTTAAGTTTAATAGCATATTATGGCACTTAAAAGTTAATTTAAGTTTTGCACACAAGGATTAATTTCAATTCACTACACACTACCGAAGCGGCCATCTTTTTTTTTTCATTGAAATAGTTTTCAAACTGAGTTTTGATTAAATCCATAAGCTCTCCCTGTCGTCCTTTATAAGTTCCCTAGTCGGTGTTTTTCATACTAATGTCGTCGCGAAATCTAAACATTTATTCTGGACGATTTTTCTTGCTGGAGTTCCCAAGGATTCACAGAAAAGTAGACCTTTGAACTATCTATTGTGAAAATTCTTGAATTTTCTCAAGACGCCAAGTCAATGGTTTTTTGAAGGACATGATCTTGCAATAAAAGATTTTACTAGTTCCTTTGTCTTCTTCGTACTATCTAAATAGATTTGTGGAAAATTACAGTTTCTAATTATCGGGTACTCATTTATTAATAATATCTATGAATCATCATGGATACAATTATGTGGCTACTGAATATCCTTCATTACTCAGAAATCGAAAATAGGTTTTAATTAAATACAAAAATTATTAAGGAAATTAGTTTCTTACATTCGATTTGAATTGAGGAAAATTATGTACTACGTTGTACATTCAATTCTTGTGGTTGTTGCTATCATTATCAATTTCCATGGTGTCCTTGTCTACTGGAAAAAAGGCAACTTGTGACGTGACCTTCAATCACGTTATCGGAAAATATGTATGTGTACATATATTTCGGAGTTGGTTGTAAATTATATATTCAAACGCAAAAGACCAATCGGCTTTGAGTTGATACCATTAGGAATCAACGTTAATAAAATGTAAAGGCACCCATTAATAGGACTTCGTAGGAAATTAACTATCCTGTTCAAACAAGGGCTTTTTGCGCACTAAATTGAGGTTATCCATACCGTCCAAAGCTTTTTAATGCTATTGAAATGCTACTGGAGCACTATGCGCAAAGGATGTAAATGACGTCCACACCAAATTATAAAGTCTAAGTTGTGAATATTAGAGAAAAAATATTCTTTTAACATAAACGTTTATTTGGAAAAGGGTTTTCAGTCATTTTAATTTTTTCGTAAAAACTGAATGTATGCGGATATGTACATCGATTCCTCGGGAAGTGGGCCCATAGCGCGACTTCGTTACTTGTTTACAGCAGTGAGTTCGTCTGGATTCGTTTTCAAAAGCTCTCATTACTTGTAAAACCCGACATTTTCGAACTGAAGCGCTCGTCTCTCCTGTCTCTCGCTTGGTTCACGATTTGTTTCCTGAACTTAGATACAAATCGTCTTCCCCTCCCTGCCTCTGTCAACTTATGTCATTTTTTTCTCGTCACTGAATATAACTGATTCCGTCAGTGAAAATAAAAGTGTTTAGTTGTGAAATTCAAAGAACGAGACGTGGAAAAAAGATATGTTTATAAGCTTAAAGGGATTTAAACGCGAAAATGAAAGATATTGAATATGGAAATCACATTCTGTTTGAAAGCTGTTTAAAAGCATGAAAAAATTAGAAACGAAGAACGAGTAAGATATATTTTTCGACGAACAACACGAAACACCCCTGTGAAAAACTCGTCTAAATGTCGAAAGAACATCAAAACCAAAAACTGTTTCTTAAATCTACGATAATAGTGTATATATTTAAAAGCCCTCTCACATCGGACGAGAATCACAAAGGAAACGATACGATATTCACTTACTACAAACAGAGCGAGGTTTCCTATATAGAGAGCTTCTAAGTTATACGATGAAGTTGAGTAGGGAAATCGCGATAGCTAAATTTCTGAGCTTAAATGAATGTCAGAATAATTTTTCGAGTGTCTCAATATATGTGAGCCATTGTGAATGAATACAAAATTTAAGGTTATGTCAATGCGGATTTCCACAAACCATCGTTTTTACGTCCTATTTGCTACAAATTTTACTTACAAATATCTATGCATCTAGTAGACTGGAGCCGATTAACGTCACACTGGCAGTTTGTGGAGGAGTAACCACTTGATAGTAGCTACACGAGGGTTCTATACTGATGTGGATGGAGAAGAAAATTGTTTTAAAAAACGTTTGCTGAGTGTTTCTTAAGTTTCTATAGTAATTTAGACGCAAAGGGTCAAAGGCTGCGTAGTTTGAGAACAAATAAATGTATTCCTCAGGATATACGTTGCTAAATAGCAGATTTAATCAGTAATTTTATTGCAGGAAATGAATGCTGAACAATTCACGACTTTATAAATAACATTTCTAAAAATAATTATTACTCAATCGAAATTTCCTAGCGATAGTAGAAAGTTGTAACACTACATCTCATCATTATGCACAAAATGCTCTTGTCAAAATCTCTTGTCTAGAGCTATGTAGAATAATTTAATAGAAGTATTTTTTCTATAAATATTGCCAAGAAACTTCAAAGTATCTTTTGGGTGGCCGGAAATCGATGCCTGCTCTGGCAATGCAATGTTCTGGTGAATGCAAGGAACTGAGTGTAAAACTGAGGGATCTTCATTTTAATGGTATAGCAAAACATTTGCTAAAACAGTGCAGAACGCATCCTTCCCAAAAGGAAATTATCAAATTTTTATGTTAAAGCTAAAGATGCAGCTCTCAAATGTCCGAATCAGTAGCAACTATCTTGAAACATTTTATAGATGAACCGAAATCCTAGATACCGTCAAACTGGATTTCTCTTGTGATGGCTGCCCTGGTCAAAATACGAGCAGTGGTATATAAAATTTCTTTAAGCTCTCTCAGTAAGCAGAAAACTAGGAACATCTTGATCACTCTTTTAATGAATATTACAAGGGTTTTCGAGCATTGAAGAGGAAGATACGAAAAACAGGAAAACTTTTCATCCACCAAAAATATAAAGATCTCACTGTCAAATCTTTTGCGAACATCAAACTCGACAGGTCTGAAGTTAGCATAGTTGCAAATGCAACGGTCACTTTGTCACTTTCACTTTGATTATGTACTTTTGGATAATTTGACTTAAAATTTTAGTACATTTCTTTCGCACATTTGAATTTTTTTCAGTCTTCTAGGTTTTCATTTCAGTTTAATCAACTACTAAAGTCTAATAATTTGACAGTCACTTTGACAATAACTCGAAAACATTTGACAATAACTTGACGTGATTGAAGTTAGTGGTGCGTTTCGAATTTAAAAGGGTAGGCGGTAACGAACTTTAAAAAATTGTGTCAGACAAGCGTGAAGCTATGGGAGAACGTCCCGAGAGAATAGATTGTGCCATTTCAAGTTTCCAAATACCAATTTTTTAATTTCTACTCTATTTGATTATTTAAAACTAGAAAAAGTATTGGATCGACTATTTATCGACACTAAAACCAATCTTAAAGTTACTGTTTGGAACCGAGGTGTTCTATACAAACTTATTTCTCTTGAGTTTCCACCTTATTTGATCAATCTGATTGATTCCTTTCTTACCGACAGACTTTTCCACGTAAAAATAAGTGAGTCTGTATCTAATCGTTAAAGGGTACCAGTTGGAGTTCCTCAAGGTTCGTGTCTCAGCCCAGCTTTATTTTCACAGAAGACATGTCAGTGCTAACCTGCCACTTTTGCTGACGATACCAGCGTTTATGTATGCAGCGTTTATGCATACATTCAGAGAAATACTCAAAGAAAAGATTAGAATAGTGGCTAAGAAAATTTGGAAAAGTTATTAATTCACCAAACAAACATTAAAACCCCTTTTTTATAGCCTTGTTCAGTTTGGGTCGCGTGACTCACTTTCTTGCCCTAAGATTGTAAATTTTTTTATCAATGTCATACATCGTTAGATCAAACATATGGCAACTTTGCAAATACCCACCAACCCCCCCCCATTTGGTTTGTATTTACAGTTTAACTACCCTGTTGTCACACAGAACGATACACAGAGTGCATTATTCAGTAGGCGACCCATGCCTTTTACCTCAAGGCCCAGATACAATACTGCGTCACGGCGATGCGTGAGCGCGATGCGTTTCTCGCTCGTCGTCGCGCAATGCATTCAATTCACAATGTACGCGATGCGAGGAATGATAATGTTCTCATGACAAATGTCAAATTGGTGACGTTTACAAATGAAATTTGCTTGCAAGTGTTTTTGATTTTTTAAAAGTTTTGAATTTGGAATTTTCCTTCGTTTGGCAAAAAATAGCCTCAACAAGGATGCACAAAATTTTGCCTCAAAATTCATTCATAATAACCCTAGTACTTACAAAGTAATTAAGGTGTTTGAATTTCAAAATTCATATAAGCGCCATAAAGCATCTGACAAACGTCAAAACACCTCGTTGCGTTGAATTTTCGATTTCTCGCCTCACATGGACGCATCGCAATCATTGTACGATGTCGTATACAAACGCATATTACGAAAACTGGTTGACATTTACTGCAGGATCCTCGTAGCGCTCTCGAATCGCAGTCTCGCAATATTGCATCTGGGCCTTCAGGTACTTTATTCCAGCGCAGCCACTTGAAGCACTTTAGATCAGACACGAATAGTTTAGCAGAAATTTTTTCAGGCTTCCTGTCCTGCACAGTTGCTCGGAGTTCTTAAGCCCTTCCTGTTGTTCTCCAGGAGTTGTTTGGCAATCACTTTGTAACCCTAAGATCAACAACAAAGAGACTATATAAACAAAATAAAGGAAGGGCTTTTGAAAATACTCAAAAACATTGAACTGAAAAAACAGAAAAGTTTCGACGAACGAATTATAAACGAACAGATGATAGGCAACTGCGGCAAGTTTTAGATATTTTGAGGATTTCATCCGATTTTCTTTGCACTGATGCTAGTAATGCTTTGATTGCGACCGCTCTTATTGCATTTTCATTGGCTAATTTGTTCTTGCTGGCTTGCTTGCTCTTGTTTTTAGCCTCATTTTGCCTCAGTTTGTTTGCCAATTGGCAATTAAAGTTTCCAAAATGTTTCCTTCAGGGATATGCCGTTTACACGAAAAATCGTTTATGAGACGTTCATTAAAAATGAAAAACAAAGAAAGAAAGTGAAAAAGAAAGACTAAAAGATCTTTACTTTACATTTGCCTTTGGAACACTGTCATTCAATCTACACCGTCCTCTCATTGCGAATTTTGGAAAGCTTTTCACTATCTTTCCCCGCCAAATAGTTTCTAGGTATTTCCACATGTCTTCGTACCGCAATCTTTCCTGTGAATAACTTTCTAGGTATACACCCCTTATGCATCCACCGCACGTGGATACACTTTTAGCAATCTTGGAAACGTCTAGCTCGCCCAAATGTTCGTGGTTGCTTCAGGTTGCATCTTATAGCGTATTGATCTACACAATTTGCACTTTTCATGCGTCCCAGGACTCGTCCTTTGAATGCATTTGTTTTTGTAATTTATTTTTATTTTGGATGTTTGCATCAAGGTCCTTATCTCACAACCGTAGAATAAGGGAGCCTTTGTAACTGATGTGTGTATTTTGAGTATTATTTTCGACCGTATACAGCTGGCCTTTAGAATTGACAAAAATTGAGAAGAGCGTTTTATCCGCGAGCTGATTCAGTTTTACTATCTTTCAAATTTTTTCTACTATTCGACAATTCAAGATTATAAAAAAGCCGGTTTGGTGTCCTTTTTCGTGTTTCAATAAATCTATAGTTTTGGTCTCGTTAGCTTGGAGCAGTAGATAGGATAATGTTTTCAGCAGATGTAAAGGACCATGGCAGGGTTTTAATGTCATCAATATAGGTCAGCTTTTGGTTCGATTTATAGAGAAGCATACCTTTTGTATCAATGGGGGATTTTCTTATTATAAACTTTAGAGCTATTTGAACAGAACTAGAACCATCTATTTGCTTCAAACATATACTCTGACTTTTCTGCCAAAGGTATCAATCAGTTGGTTTGTTGTTGTTAAATTTTGCAGTGATACAATGAATAAGCTTGACTTGGCGCAATATGTAACAGATTAATGCTATCTTATGTCTATTTCCAGTTCACGAAAATTAGTGAACATTACTATTGGACAGCCAGCTCCAGGACTCGCTTAATCTGAACTGTTTGTTGGTCGTCGATCTGTTGCCACTGGAATCATCAGACGTTTTCGATGTGAATGTGGCCTACGTCCCAAGACCTTAGTAAATACTTTGTATGTTTTATATGATACAGATGAGTGATTGAGGATCATCTATAAACTTTACACTTCATTTGGAGTCCTTTTTATTGATACAGATTAAAATGAATTGGCACTGCTCCTGGGATCATACAAAACATCTAATTTCAGATGTCATGAATCAGTTTAAGAATGGCGTTTTGAAAACAATATGTTAGAAGTTTCGCAGGGTCCTTAATAATATCTGGCACTGTATTTTCTGAGTAAGCATGCAGGAATTCACTTCAAATAGTAATAGCGGCACCAAAAAAGGGTTCTTAAGACGCATAGATCTGGTGCATAGGTATCTAATGGCATTAAGTCAAAGTTCGTTAGAGAAGTTGCTTAAATTAGATAGCTCATCTTTTCATGTACCTTAAGTTGTCAAAGATGATACTAGTACTTGCATTATTTACCACTGGACTCATTGAGATCCTTGTGAATGCGAATTTGCCAATGCTTTTTTTTGTTAGGTTAGTGTTATTGGTCGAGATATGTTCATCAATAATCTCTCATAAAATTCGGTTTTCTTGCATTTAAATATTTTATTTGATACTCGTCGGTGATACTCCTAGAATTCTCCCGTCAGCCTTGCATCGCTCTTAATGCAGTTGATACAGGCCTGATTTATTCTTTCTTTTACGTCCCGGCATTTGCCATCTAGTAAATTATGCCACATGCGCCGTGATATAAATTCTTGTGTTTATTCTGCCACCCGTTTTATATTTGAGTTTATTTTAATACATGGTTCGTTTCTGGTCTTTTCACATAATTTATCATGGGTATTCGAGCCTCATTGATCTTTTTAGCAACAGACTTCATTTGGAGGTGTCTAACATAGTTTAGTCACTGAAAAGCGATCACGGTCCAGAAGAACATCACGAAGAAAGATATATAAGAACTCCAAGCTTTGCAAGATAGAGAGCTTGGAAATTGAATGGCAGGGGTAGTGCCGTGATAGCGATGGTTAGCTTACAGAGCTTGAAAGCTCGTGAGAATAATTTTTTTGGGTTCAATAGTATACGTGAGTAGTTGTTCATGGAAACAAGTTTTAAGAGAATGCTCATCTCTCCGCATCTTTGTCTATAACTCATATTTTCAGCAACTTTTGCTTAAAAATATAAATGCATTACGACAATTGGCGTCGAATACTGCTAGATAAGGGTTTTTTTCGAAGTGTTAGTGCTCTTAAGTGGTTACGTTATACTTGATAGTGTCGTACTTTTTTAAAGGGCTGGTTTTTAAAAGCTATTTAGTATAGCCTTTGAGTGCAACGACATAGAGTGATTAATTTGACTAAATAGGGTTCCGATTTAGAGCTCAAATTTTCCTGGAACCATACCGATGTCAATTTTGCTCGAAACTTATCTTTGCTCGATGAGTGCATGTTATATTTTATTGAACTTGTTGCTATCTGATTTTACTCAGGTCTTTTGTATGGAGGCGTCTGTGTGGAAGTTATATCGAGCTTACTGTTATATTCCTGATGCAGTTAGCTCGACATCACATGATTATCCACATATTAAACAATTTTGATTTAATTAACTACTTTAAAATAATGCGCTCAATCCCGACAGAGTTACATTGTGGGTTTGCAATTCGGTTTTTTTTCACAGGAATGAGTACTAAGCCCATTGCCAAACTTCCAGAACTCTGTCATCAGGCGCGAAAAGTTTGCCTTACATCCTGTTATGTTCTTCGAACATGCTGTAAGGAAATACCAGGGTATTGGATTTTGTGTGCCCGCTACCAAGATCCTTCCGTAAAAGGTTCCATAATTTAGATGGGCAAAGGTTGAATTGCTGAGCACGATGTCGAATGGACTCACTTGGATCTTCATCGATACTACGCTACTTTAGTTCCTTCATTATACACTGTACGACGTCTGGATGTATGCGTATAATACAGCGAGAGTAAACGTGTTGCGGAAATAATCCATTATTTTTCGTCGGCCATAAACTTAACGGAGTCCACTCACACCACGCATGTGTTTCTCGAACAAAACCATTTTTTTTTTCGATATAAATCTTTACAATTTGCAGACGTTGCGCAGGCTTCAACCTATTCATGATAAAATGGCAAATCAGACTAACTATAACACGCATGACAGGTGTCATACCCTACGTAGTATTAGAAAGTGTTGCCAACTTAATGTTCTGTACCTCTGAAAAACAGTTCTTACTAATTTTTCAACTGTCGGTTTGAAATTCCTTTTCGAAAAAAGATGAGTAATATCGAATGTGACAATTAAATAACTCAACTTGATTTTGCCACTAAAAACGCATCTGAAATGAAACTGTCGTCAACGCATTATTCTACAATAAAATATTAAAAGTTAAGTATGAAGTTTTTGAAACAATTCCTCGTGATAAAAAACATCTAAACGAACGAAAAAGCTACAAGTAAGCCTGTTTATTGTCTATCATGAAGTCACAAAGTAATAAATTGTATTAGGTTAGTAAAAATGTTGCATTGAACTTTTTCCAAGTTTCTCTTTTTATTCTATTTATAGCAACAATATCATTGAAACCGGTTCATTTCAATCAATCAATTATCTTAATTAAAAACAACTTCTCATGCAACGAAACAAACGCTACTCAATGAATATTGATTTCAAATATTCAAGCAAAAATGCTTAATTTAACCTTTAAACTAGGTTATCTGCAATGCAAACTCTAATATTATCGCTCGTTGCTCCATTTTGCATAAATTATAGTATATTCTCGCAATAAAAGCTATAAAAGTTTTATAGTGCCTCCCGGGTTAATCTACCGCAAATTATACATACAAGCACATAATTAGGAATAATGCACTAAGAATTTTCCATTTTCAATTCAGTGGATTCAGCTTCGCCTGGAGCTTGTATTCATTGAAGTATTGGAGGACGTCGCCTTAAACGAACGTCAAGTTTGTTGATAGACATCACTTTTTTGTTGCGAATCCTTATTGACCGAATGTTTTTGTTTATTGAAAAGATCAAATGTTTATTTGATCAAATTGGGCAATTTAACGTTCATTTTCTTTCAATGTCAAGGTGAACTCGAGTTAGGTTATGAGTTTAGTTGAGTTTTCAAGTTAACTTGATTTTATGAATGCAGATTTATGAGTAGATACTGGTTTTACTCAGCATGTGATCGTTTGTTTACACCATCTCTTGGCGATAATTTACGTCTGAAACGGGTCTTTTAAACAAAACAAGAAAATGCAACATGATGAACAATAGATGAAGACTGCTTTTATTGGTACAATTAACCTTAGCTTAGTTCTAGCTGTGTTGCTTAGCGCCCATATAATGGACTAGCATGGATATATCAGTTTATACGTTAATAAAGAATCAACTAAAAATCTGCTACTAACATTGTTTGTTTTTTTTTACTTTGAGCAGTATAATTTATATATATTTATCATCGATCACAAGAAACTTAACAACATATACATCAAAACCAGACCTGTATTACATGACAAAACATAGTACTTCCGCCTCAAAGTTGAAATGGAAGAATCTTTTAAATTATGCGAAGCACACTGTTGCAACTTGCGCCAACTTCACTTTATCTATTGGCTTGGCAACTAAGTAGTTGTCGATTTCAGTTCAAACTCGTAAGCCGCCACCTATACCACAACAAAATTAAGTTATAGAGCTCGCCAGCATAGCGCTAACGACTCAAGATAGATGTTGCAACCTTCTTCTTTCTACGACTGTCATCGAGGCGAGTCATCGACATAACCTTAAGCCGATTTCACCTTAAGAAATTGTGTTTTGGTGTTTATTGGGAATACAGTAGTTGTATTAATTTGTTTTTTATGTGTTCATATTTCCACAGCAAGTTAATACCTACAATTGGTGACTCGAAAAGGAACAGTGCGAAATTTGCGTAGCGAGCTAGAGTGCAGATCAACCATCAACCGAGAAAATGACGACCGGTGGGCATCAAACACCTGGCCCTGCAAAAGCGATTGAAACCATCGAAGAAACGCCGAAAGTTCACTCAGGATGGCACGAGAATTGTGGCCTGGTAACGAACCGCCTCGTATAGACTTCATGCGGAAACGTCAAACTGCCAACATTTTTGATTCGCAAATCAAATCGACATTCGCACATTGCAAAGTTTACTCTGGCACGGCGAAATTCAATGCAGTGGTAACGACGTTGGACATAACGATATTGAAGAATGTGGTTGATGTTGTTAAACCACCACGAACTGCAAACAAGTACGAGGACATCGCCACATTCGCGACATCGCCGCAACAGCAGCTAACACAAGTGTTGACGGAACTTGAACTGCGCGACCAGAAACCATCCCATTTGTATCGGCAAATGCAAGCCATGGCTGGTACGCAATAACTGGAGAAAGCCTTAAGCGCTTTGTGGATGCGATGACTTCCAGCACATGTGCGCGCAATTATGTCCGTGTCAACAGAGAAGGAAATATCACCACTTCTAGAAGTGGCGGACAAAATCGTTGAGGAATTCAATGCCGCTCCAGCGAATGTTGCAGCGACATCGCAGTCAGCTGCGCTTCGAGTAGACCCAGCATTATCGGAAGTTTTGGAACGCCTAAAGGCCCAGATACAATACTGCGTGATGGCGATGCGATTCTCGCTCGTCGTCGCGCAACGCATTCAATTTATAATGCAAGCGATGTGAGGAATGATAATGTTCACATGACAAATGTCAAATTGGTGACGTTTACAAATAAAATTTTCTTGCTATTGATTTTGATTTTTTTAAAGTTCTGAATTTGGAATGTTCCTTCGTTTGGCAAATAATAGCCTCAACAAGGATGCACAAAATTTTCATTCAAAATTCATTCAGAATAACTCTAGTACTTAAAAATTAATTAAGGCGTTTGAATTTCAAATTTCATTTACGCGCCATATTGCATCTGACAAACGTCACGCATATCGTTGCGAAGAATTTTCGATTTTCCGAATATTTCTCGCCTCGCATCGACGCATCGCAATAATTGTACGTTGTCGTATACAAATGCATGTTACGAAAACTGCTTGACTTTTGCTGCGAGACTCTCGTCGCGCTCTCGCATCGTCGTCTCGCAGTATTGTATTTCCGCCTTAAGTCGATTAGAGCTTGCACTCAAGCAACGAGACGGAGCGTCCAGAAATTGACACCGTGGCCAGTCACGTATTCGTTCAAGCAAACGACGGTCAAAGAGTCAAGGTAAGACAAAAATAAAATCAAAAGTTTGTTATTACCATCGTGTGTTCATTACAAGTGCAATTAACTGTCGGCAATCGTATGAATATTTGCGGCAGAGAAACTAGAACCGTCACCGTCAAACGCCGTCAACGGTGACGTCGACAAAGAAAAGAACCGCTTATCAGTTACCGATAGACAAACCGCATTAATATTTCTAGTCGACAACGGAGCAGAAATACCAGGAATACCTTGCCCAGGTAATCGTCAACAGTAAGAACGCTAACACGTAAGAACTATCGACATGTAGTCCTTTCACTATCGACAAGTCTTTTCACTTGACTTAGGACTTCGTCGAATTTTTAAATGGCCATTTACCATCGCCTCAGTTCACAATCCCATACTAGGGGCAGATTTTTTGCAGTACTACAACTTCCTCGTCGATATCAAGCGAAAACAAACTAGTAGATAACACAACGAGCTTTCGAACAAATGCACCCGCAACTTGCAAAACTGCAGAATCTATTTCTACTATCAATAGACAAGCACCGTACCACGATATCTTAGCGGAATATCCAGAATTAACGAATCTAGCTTTTGAAACTCCACATTCTGACGAAAGGTCCACCAATTGCTGAACGAACACGACGCTTGCCGAAAGATAAATAAATAATGAAATTATCTAAAAACATTCCAATAATACTTATGATTATAACTTTAATCAAGGATCTCTTCCAATATTACAATCTTCCAATCTCTTCCAATTATTACACTAATAAATCCTGTTTTGATTCGCTTATCATAATCATTTCAACGAAATTAACAAACTTTCACAGCGGTTTAGTCACTGATTGTCCTTTTCGTTTTTTCTTTAGCGAATGATAGTTACTATGTCTTACCATTTCATAGGATTTTGGCACAGAGAGTGTTCTAAATAAGGCCCTCACTATCGCTGGTTTAGAGCGACAAACCTTATTGATTGTGGCTTTCAACAAGGTTCCTTACTGCGAACATCAGTAAGAAACGGTGTCGAAAGTCAAAAAGAGATCATATATGAGCACATTAGGTACTGCATTATTGCGCAACGAGTCCTCAGTTTCGACCGTCTGGGGATTGTGAACTGGTACTCTCGCTACAGTCTTGTCCGCCATTGTGCTAATTTCATTGAAAGCTTTTCATTTTTCATTCTACCAAAAAGCAAGAGTATTACCATAGCGTAAGCACGAAACAGCGAGAAAACTGCGAAAACTCTCGATCTAACGGGATTTAACATAAATAATGTGGAATTTAATTTCTATTGACAAATTTGTTCGCATTATTACGCGTGACAAGAATTACACTCAACAATACAAATAAAAATTCACTATTGAGTTCTTTTTCTTTATCTGTCAGATGCTTCCCAGGTATTGCCTCGTAGGTAGTGAGCAGGCTATGGCATTACCATGACATAACTTTTGAGAATTTTGAGAATGGCTAACCTAACGGGATTCAAACGGTAAAATCCTAGATGAATTGGTTTTTGTTAACTACATATAGAAGACGAAAGTGCAGTGAGAACGTTGCAACTCCCTTCAAACTTGTGACCATACACAATGTCTTACATATAGCGGATTGAGGAAAGGGATCTGACAACTTTACCATAGAAAATTGATCAACTTCCCAAGCACAAATAAAAGGATTCAAATAGTAATAAAAAAAGGGTTACGTTTAATAATTGTCAATTTTTTAAACAAAATGCCTGTTATTGCCAATAAAATTTTCTAACATTTTTACACAATTATTTGACAATTCTTCCAAAGTGTCTTAGGGAATTTGGTCACTTCATTGCGAATATTCTGCAACTATTCCAAATCCTAGAGTTGTTAATATAAACTTTTGACATTAAATATCTTCAAAGACAAAAGCCACAGCTGGATAACCCTGGTGGGCAAGCAAAAAGTGTTTTCCTCAAAAAGATAAGGGTATAGAGATTTTTTGGACGACAAAGCCAAGTTTTCTCGAGTCCTATGACAACTGACGCCATTTTGCTGAATCTAAGATCAGTTCGGATGACGACTGTGTTTTCATTCCGATACCGAAAGTGTAGCCAGCTTGTTTGTGCTCACCCTCATAAAGCATAAGTGCGCTAACCCACTTGACAATTTTCCCTAAGATAAAGATAAAAAACGCATAGGCAATATTATAATTAGGTTGCACTTTCACACAAAAGTATTTAGAAAAATAATTTTATGCAAAAATACGAACAAATTTGCCAATGCAATTAAAATTCCTTTTATTTTGGTTGAAGACACTTTTCGGAGAGATCAGAGATCGGAAGTTTATTCACAGTGTAATAGCTTGCTGTAGCTATGTTGTGAATGTGTCGTCAAAAAGAAGGGTCCACTAATCCCCCTGAACAACTTAGCATTAAACTGGTACACGCGACAAATGATGGGTCTTCTCTACAATCTTTAAGGGATTCGACATGGCATATTAACGACGATTGTGTCTGTTACCGATGGCAATACGCAATTACTACAAACCGCTTACGATTCGGACACTCACATTCGGAGGGATACGACTAACCCATGTAGCGAATAAAGCGAGCTTTGCAAGATAGAGAGCTTGTAAATCAAACAACTTAGATGAGTGGAGATCGCCACAATGGCATGCTTTCTGACCTTTATGGAATGAATAATTTTTCGAGGGTTATATTACATTCGTGTCATTGTGCATGTGTACAAGATTTAAAAGGATGTTAATGAGCAGCTCCCCGCAACTTCATCCCTTCCTCCTGCGATTGTGTTTTCGATTTGAGTTGCAAGTGTCAGGTGCTTTTATTATTGGATTGATAGTTTGTCATTATTTGAAGTAATGATTGATCAGTTTCAGATTTGCTTTAGATTTTTGGAAACATTTCAGCATAATTTGATCCAGGCATTCCAACGCAAAAGAACATCTTTCAAATTTGCATAGAATCCATCTTGGTTTATGAACCAAGGACCCAAGGCGCAATAGTTATCTTTCTTTTGCAAAGTAGACTTCCATGGAAGTGACCAGATATATTCAGTGTTTTTGAAGTTTTCTTTCAAGACGACATCAACATGTTTTTCTTTTTCACTATCCATTTGATCTAGCGTTTAGCATGGGGGCTTCTGCCGTTGAAAAATAAGGCTGCCATTTTCTTTGGCCGATAATCGGAAAAATTAACAAATTAAAAATGTGAAACTAAATTTAAACGATAGTTCGGAAAGTCAAACTGATGGAAGTTAAATTTGAAGATAGGTATCGAAGAATAAATGCATGAGTTATTGCATTTATTTATTCTATATTTTATGTATGGCAATGGTGGTGAGTTTTTAAGGAGAAAATATAAAATTTCAAGGGGAAACAAGTCAAAAATGCGCTGTTTAAACAATTATTACTTTATTTTTATCACAACAGGTATCAGATATACAAAAGAAAGAATCTTCGGCAAACAGCATAACTAAGTTCGCAGAAATGAGGATTTTTACACCAAATAAAAAGGTCCTGAACATTCGTGTATTTTTTCGACAGGTCTATAGTCTTAGCCTTAGGATATACAAAATTCTTGTTAAAGGAACTGAAACTAGTGCAAAAAACGGTATTATCCCGTTTGAATGTTTTGAGAAGGACGACATAATTGTTTGAACCACTTTATATCCTTTACATCCCACGCAATTTTATTTCGTAATATTAATTCTCATATTTATAGTGTCCTCGGCAATAAAGTCCTGCAAAACAAGCTTTGTCGCAAATTTCTAAATAAACCCCCGACCCTCAACCAGGAACATAAACTTGACCTTTCATTACGTACTTTCTAACGTAACGAGAGCCAGGCAGTAAAGAATTTGAAATTCTATGCATAAGTTTAAGTATCACTCGGGAAAATGCTTTCACCCGCATTAAAAAAATACAAGAATATGCAACACGTGCTCTAATAACCTTCTTCGGAGTCATTTAATATGGACGTCAGAGTTTTGACTTGGTTGCTTTTCCGTTAATAAGCAACCAGCGTAATTCTATGCGTTTGGCGTTTTATTTGTGTTTCAAGTAAGTTGTATTTCTTGCAATCGAGTTAAGATTCCTTGAAATAATGACGGGGGCTCATATTTATTAGAGGCGGAATGAGCACTAAGTTTCCCAACTTCACATTTTCCCGTTCAATGTTTCCGTCTGCCGCTCAGATCTCAATCCATATTTTGATCAAACGTCACCAAAGTGAGGTATCCTTTCATTAAGCTCCTATGAAATAACATAAGGGGAATGAGTGAATACGCTTTTGATGCTGGAGCATAAACTTAAAATTGAGTAGCAAATAATTGAAGTATATCCTTCGCGACAGCCCTTCATAAAATCCTGCAATCTCAAGAGACAGCTTAAAATATAACAAAAGAATATTTCTGACGGGTAGTGTCAATTTGGTTTTTCGAAAAGTTCCCTGAGGCAATGCACCGAATTCTTAGAAATTAATAAGACGAAATTCAACACAATTCGATGAATAAACAAAAGCTTCGTGACACTTGTCCCAAATGGTTCGTTTTGATAAATTCTAATAATAAACATAATTACTGACCTTGGAAAGTAATTACATACATGGAAAGGCGAATTTCCACAAATGTCACCACTATCTATCACAACCATAATGTCAAAATAGAAGGAAAGGTTTATTGAAAATCGATATTAAAACCATTACAATTACGATTTTCACTCGAAGTAGTCAATTATTATTCCGTCGTTTCATGGAATGTGTAGTAGTTTGCTCAACATGTTTACGACTAGAACTTGACTGAGAGAAAACGTTTAAAGGCGAAGGACTCATCAGGAATTCAGGGTCGAAAATAAATGCCTCATATACTACTACTACACAAACTCAAATGGGACAAAAGTTTGAATCTAATAAATTTTTATACGGTTCGTTGACTTGTAGATTCATTCAAAATGGCATAACACTTCAAAAAAAAAATTTTGAATAATTTAGTAAGCATTAGTATATTGCAACAGGATTTGAGACTATAGTGTAGACAACATACTTGACAAGTTCGCAAAGCTGTACGATCAACTATAATAAATGAAAAATTGAAAAAAAAATCTTAAATTAATTTAAGTTAGAACAAAGTATTCTGATATTAAATTCCAACTTCTGAAGCTATAATTCTAATCCAGAATCTAAATTAAGGATTTGCATTTGAAGAGGTTTTTATCATTGCTTTCATGGTTTTAGGGAAAAGTATCTCAATCGTGCTTACGTTTAACTAAAATGACATAAAAAATGCTTTTATTGGTAGTTGACATAAGTAGCACTAATTTGCATCTGGCAATACCATTTTCATCTAAGTTTTGACGTATCGTTAAAGTACTATGAATGTTGGCATGAGTCATTTTGTTGATGTGTATAAAACATATTTATTTCCAGTTGGAAATGTCGCAACATGTTATTACATAATAAACAGCAATTGCAGAAATCGTGGCTTTCAGTTCAGTAATCCACAGAAAAAGATCGCGGAGTCCGTTATTGTTTGCTGCAAAAAAAAATTGTGAATGTATTTCTACAGAGAAAAAAGATGAGGGTGATAGTTTGTGCGATTTAAAAGTGCTGATTTTGATATCTGTAATACAGAACTCCTTGATAAGACGTTTGTAGATGAGCAATTAAAGATATTATTCGATCAGGATTTGCGTCAAGCTTAAGAAGAATTTGCATTCTCATTGAATAATACAAGGAGCAATTACTAAATTGGTTTTGGTTTTGTATGCTTGAATTGTTGTTCGGATGCTATAAAGTACAGCCATCAGTGCATCAGATTGTTACAAGTGATGATATTATGCTTCTCTCCACATACGACTCATCGTAGACATCAGTCAAATGCCTGTCAGGTTTCGTAGCAATCCATAAATGATTGTGCCAGTGCGGATAGTAGCAGACTTGTTCCATAAAGCTTTTGTTCAAACTTCTGCAATAGCAACCGCAGTAAATGGATTTAAAAAATGTTGAATTTGGCCATACGACCTAACATTATTTGCCGATATTAACTTTTCTCAACCATTAATGACAGATAGACCCACGAGGGGGATCTACAAATGCCAGAGACACAAACAGAGAAGTTATTCCTCACAGAATGATTTACAGAAACCACGACGGCGGACAACGAAACAGCAGCATTCAGAGACCATTCGCATTAACTGAAGCTTCAGTTGTCTGTGAAATGATAACGGATGCAAATGACAAAGAAACTATTGATGCATCGATGGTATGACGCATGTCTGCTGTCAAAACAAAATCTGAGATTTAAAGAAAGCCTCATTCCGGATGCTCTACTTAGTTGCGGAATATAGAAATAGATCAAAGACCAACTACTCCACCACAATCATTTTTTTTTTGTTATCAGCCCTGAAAAAGTGATGCACTATCTCGAATCCTTATCGAAACTCGCAAAATTATACGTGAGATAAGGAAACGAGGAAAAACGGCTATCATCACTTCTTCCTCATAGAAAAATGAATTAAAAGAAACCATTGATGAAAAGTAACTTTTAGTAAGCAGCTAACAGAAAAATGGGAAAAAAGTAACAGAAGAGAATGCGGAAACCAACTTTACCAAGACAAAAAATAAGAAGACATACGGCTAATCGTATGTTCTCTCAGTGGGCAGTGCGCACTCACTGTTAGCTATGCTGGAGTAGGCGATGAGGACGATGACGATATTTGTTTGTGAGTTTTGCAATCAAGAAGAGAACATGTTTCTCATACCGCATCTTGCCTCATAGGGTACCCGTCTTACCCTACAGGGGAGAGGGGAAGGCTAGATGAGGTTTTTGACATCTTTTTCAAGCAATCTCAAAGTTCTTAAGTTGCTTTTTTTTAAAGACTGATTATGTCTTTAGTTCCTGGACGCACAGTCGACTATGCGCAATTCATACTAAATATGCTGATGCGACGAGAAAGGGGCAGGATTACCGCTCACGGTTCACGCTGGCACTGGAAAAACCGAAGTGCTTAGCTTGATAAAGAAGAGAATGATCAGACTAAGGCCTATCAGTGTTGGAGAAATGCTGATTCAATCGAAATTAGTAGAGGAATACCTGGGCGTTTGATAAATTCGCTGATGAGTTTTTTCCCAACAAATCAGGGCAACACCTGACAAGGCTACATCGCGTGTAACGGTACTCACTTGATTAATGGCCAACATTGAAGGTCCGACTTATTACGGAGACGAGTCCTTAGGAGCGCTGTGAAATTGGTTTTACTCTATGGGATAACGCTCCCAGTTTGGAGTTACACCCAAACGGCTGGGACCCGTGCAGAGACAAGGGCGGCTTCGAACCACATACGCATATCAAACAGTCACAGGACCGCAGTGCTGGTATTATCAAGAGTGAAACCGATGACAACAGAGAAGAAGTTACCAGAAAAGGGAACAAAACATAAAGGGAAGGCCAGCACAAGATTGACAGGTCACGGTCTCATCATTGCGTGTTATGATGGGGACTTATGGGGGATAGATGGATGACGGCTATCACATATTCTTCTATGGAGTAAGCACCGCGGTGATCTCTTCAGCGAAATTGGAGACCTCTGTCCCGAAACTATTATTGGAGAAGTGCTGAAAAGGGTTGAAAATTGAAATCGCGTAGCACAATATCTTTGTGCAGTGCGCAAAGTAACACAAACGCTTAAAAGCCATACTAGAGCATTTCTTCCCGCTGGAGAAGGGTTCCCTGTAATCCGAAGGTGCTTCCAGGCGTGGGTACACGAGGTCTAGCCCGAAGTAATGTGTCAAACGGCTCCAAGCTAGGTTCTCAGGTTGACAGTGGAGGTGTTTAGTGTTTAGTTTAGGTGAAGGATTGCGCATTTGGGAGTCCCACACTCAGGGCGTAACAAAAACAAAAAAAAAAGACTGAATATGTAGCACTTATGAACAAATAAGTATTCAGAATAATTAAAAGTGTCGGTTTTAATACGTTCCAAACGTTAATGACACTATCTTACCACCATTCTGCCTGTCTAAAAGTTTCCTTTTATAAACTTTCCGTCTAGTAACAAAATAATGGTGGTAGGATGAAAGTTGTGGGATTCCGCCCCAGGATGGCCAATTATTGAACAGTCGACAGTGATGATAATGGACTGAGTTTCAACAAAAGAAAATGTGATGACAATATTCTAACGAAATGAAATCAACATGAATTATCGCTATTGATTATTCTGATAACAGAATAGCTACCCAAAGTGAAAGTTGCACTATCATGTTTTGGCGATTCGGGTTAGAAACGTCAACGTTTGCAGGAAGAGTGAACAATTTTTACATGTCAGAGCTATTTAAATGCTCATTTTTTAAGATCATGTCATGACTGAAAACAAAAAATTGAATCCCAATGGCATTCTCTTCTAATTTATTGACCAAATCCAGCAACTATTGGGCATTCCAGAAGTTAAATAAACAACCAAATATGTGTTTCCCTAGAAAACAGTTGCGCCAGTATCAACTATTATCTATTTATTAGAATTTTCGATCAATTAAAAAGAAATTATTGTTTCGTAACGGTTTAGCCCTGTAAATGGGTTTAAAGATTAAAAAATCCTTTTCTCTAACGGCCGGTTTCTGTTACGAATAATTATACAATGGGAAAAAATTACCAAAAGTGTTGGGTATTGCGCACAAAACCCATTTCAGTTGATAGCTAGGACTAGGACTAGGAAGATAATTGTCAATTTTAACCACAACTGTGCATAACATAACCACAATTTTGCTTTGAAGGAAATTCTTTTATATCGCTTAAGTGTACAAAAGGATAAAGAGAACTGTGAATACGAACGTTTATTTGGGATTATGACTATGACATTCTTTGGAATGCAGTGGGTAAAAATTAAGGATTAACACTTTAAACTAGGATTAACCCTTTCAACCTGAGTATTTCTCAATAACTATCAAACAATTTAGTTGATTGTTACACAGATGTTTCTTGTTGAACAATTTCTGATACCGGCAAGCTCACTGATATATTTTAACACTTTAAAAGTTAGTTGATATATGTTGAAGCACGTATCATTAGAATACGAACATAACTTTTTACGTAATAAAGCCACTTAAATTCACTGTAGCACAATCAAAACACATTGTCTGGCATTAATTTTTATCAGGTCATGTATTCATTATTTCCACTCCAAGGACGACGAATGTTGTAATGTTGCTTCCTTTACATCACTCGTTGCATACAAATTTTATTCACACATGCATGCACAACGGTTGGGAAACATGTTAATTTGCAAATGCCAGAAAACAGGTCACTGTCCGTCCTTATTTAGACTTTTGAATCGGAAACTTTCAAGGAGTTCCATCCACTATGTTGTCACACGGAAAACAGAATTTACGGGAAAATTATCAAACAAAAACTAAACCGAAAAGGATTGCATTTTACTTGTCTTATGTTGTTGTTTTCTTGCACGTAACGTTTAACTTCTACGAATGCTAGTGACGCGTTTAAAACCCGATCACTGAAATCCTAGAAAGGCTTTGCTTGGACAGGTTTAGTCTTCGCCTTTCGATAGGGAAATGCTAACAGGAAAACGGATTACAAGTGAAATATGGGGAAGGCTTCTTGGTCAGACATGCCAATCGTAGGAAAGTTATTGATTGCTGGGGGTTAGTTCATTAGGGAAAAGCTTTTCATTGTCATTTTCCCTTGTACTCACTTCTGCACGTCCTACAGCGCGACTATCACCAGTTTTTGATTATTCTAACGTCAATGTTAAATATGAATGGTTAAGTGGTCCACCCTCTTTTTCCATGTTATACATGCTTCTACGGTAGGGTTGTAAGTGCAACAGGATGGCTGGATGCGTCAATGGCCAATGGCAAAGCAGTAGGCGCTAATGTATTTCGGGCGTTTCGGCTTGGTTTTGGAAAGCATGAAAAATAATTATTTACCTCAAGAAATTTGCCTGTAAATACCGTGATAAATAATCTTATGAAGGATAATTTTGGAATATATATTTTATTAAATTTTAAAGTTTTCAATTGCATTGAAAGGATTTGATTGTTTTTTGTTTGTGCTTAAGGCCGTGTCTTGCAACTTTTTTCATCCTTTATAACTGTTGAAATTGAAAATGGCATAGGGATCGAACCAACTTCGCGAAATATATATTATTTGCGTTTCCAATTTTGCCCAGTTTGAATAAAAGGAAACCAGGAAATCGTCCAGGAAAGAAATTTTACTTTTACTATTATATTAAGTTTAAAAATTTGTTTAATTTCGGTCTTGACAGACGACAATATCGATGGTATAGCGCACAAATGTGGTAAGTGCAAAAATATTGTTTTCGAGAAAATAAGCTTTAAAGTTTAAGTCTTATTTTTAATTCAGGCAATTTAAAGACAATTCTTTACTAGCAATAAATTGTTTCGTAGAAGGCTTATATTTAATAGTCGGTGATAAAATTTACAGTTACTTTCAGTTTAGACCAAATTTTTATTGTTTTGAGGTTTCCGTTTCCAAGGTTTAAAAAGGAACCCGTATAGAATGACTCACTTGTCCGTCCGTCTGTCTGTCTGTCAGCGCGGTTTATCTCCGAAAGCCAAACTATAATAGCTAGAAAGGTGAAATTATTCATGTAGGCAGAGTTAGATGTTCCGCAGTTAGTTCAGGGATGGATGTCTCAAAAAAATTTTGTCGCAACCCTTTTTGTGAGTCAAAATGAGAACCTTAACAATTTTTTTCTATTATTTTGTCCGAACGATCTTCCGTCGCTCCCCGTCTCTCTCTCTACTTCGCCCAAAATTTTTTTCTGTTAATGCAGACAAGTGGGGTGTCGTTTGAAAGGTCTTAATGAAAACATTTTTTTAAATTTTTTCTTACCATTTTTTCCTGATATTTTTATCAAAAGTGTTCGTTTTATACTATATTCCCCATCCTTATTTCCAAAAGTATTGGGCCAGAAATTCTGAAAAAAATCTTAAATACCAGGGACAATTGAGAAATGTAAGGAAAACTATAGCGATCTTTCTATTGTTATTAATTATAGAGTTATTGATAAGAGCTCATTAATTCCATATAGAAATTGAGAAATACGCCAGACTAGAGGCAAAACGGAAAAAATATTGAGATTTCTTGTGAAACTCCCAAAATATCTCCAAACATTGGAAATGAGAAAAAATATCTACAGAGAAATAATAGTTTTACTTTTTTTTCATAATGACTTTCCTACAAGTTGGTACAAACGTGCCTTGAGTGCGGAACCCTTGGCGTGCAATTTCAAATCGTACTTGTCCCTTTTTTCTGTTTTTTATGCACTTTGCACATTTGTGCTTATATTAGTAATGTGTTGGGAAATAGGTGATGAGGACGAATTCTAACTCTTAAAAAGTTCTGGTTTTTATAATGTTTATTTTATTATCTTTACTTTAGTCAATTAAATAAAAATATTAAAATCCAGGCTTACTTTAATAAAAAACAATGAAATAAAAAACAATGAAATAAAAATAAATTGAACGATTTTTATTCACCATCGTCGACTCGCGTCAGCGGCCTGGAAGTTGCAGGTATGCCATTGATGAACTGGCTATATTCTTGGGGTATAACGCCATGATGTAGGAGTGATAATAGGTCTTGCTTCTTCTTCTCGGAGACTGAGAGCCTTTGTGGATATTTTTTAGATAACCGGAATGATGTCCAATTTCGAGGTCTTCCCCTCAACATCCTTTTACTTCTAACATCGATTGTTAAGAAATCTTCGCCGTATAAATCATATTTATATTTTATCAAAAATGGATTCCTTTTTTCAACTCTTATCCACTTTATTTTCATCCACCGTACTTTCTCTTTGTTTGTATTGAACGTAGAATTAAGAGCCATATTACTTACTAGATCTTGAAGATTGTAAAAGTCGTTGTAGTGTAAGTCCTCTACATAATACGGTCTCGGATGCCTCCTGGCAGCTGAAATTAAAACAGACAATTCCCTGGTTGTATAAATTTTTTTGTGTTTTCGTGCTCTTTCGATTGTGGCATGCATGGAGTCTGCCTCTAAATAGGAATGCCCACTTTCCATAAACTTCATATCAATGATTTGCAAATTCTCTTTTTTATTAACTGCATACAGGATTGCAGCTGCTACATACTTGTTCCTGTTTTGCCCCCCACATGTGTCGCTAAATGTTGAAACATGTGTTACCGTTTCTGGCAAGTTGAAGAGATACTTTAAGAGGCATGTTCCGATTTCATTACTGCCTTTCTTTCCATGGGTCTCATCCCATACGTAGCAATATCCGTCAGCATTCGCTGCATCAAATATTGTGAAATTGTGCACGTTCAGTTTCAACTTGTAGAAAATTTTGTTATCCCCAGCATGAGGAACCGTTAGAATAGCCTGTAAATCAAAAGTTACAGCTCTAAATGTTTTCCCCTTATCAGCAACAGCCCTTTCTTTGTCTTGCTTTTTCATCTCCATGGCATCTTTCTCCCTTTTCTTATGACGGTCGAATTCTGCTTTCAATGGTTCCTTATCCTTTGCTGCGTTATAGGCGTTACATTTAAAGCATTGGTCTTTTTTAGGAATAAAAAAATCTAAAGCAGGCTCATGTTGATGAAAAATCTTTTGATACACAAACTTTGAAACCGGGGTTATATTCTTATTAACACAAAAATCTTCTTTGTACAGCCTGTACAGTATAGATATGTTTAGATCAGGGTTTAAATATTCTTTGCTGGAGTCACGTCTGCAGTAATGAGACTCTACTCGCGAGAAACTATCTATATGCTCTCTGACATGTGCCTTAGCCTCTTCACTTGTCGCATTATGGGGCTTTGTATCCTTCCTTTTATCATACCCAACGTACGTGCCACTGGTACTAACATCTCTCATGCATGTTTCAATAACACGATGGGATATAGAAAAAGTTTTACAAAAAAAGTCTAAACAAACTCTGATTCTTGAACCATTGGAATCCTTCAAAAAGAATACTCTTGAAGTCTTGCGCCTGCATTGTTCTTGCGCATCTACTTTCCTCCTTTTTACAGGTACATTAGTAATTAAAGAACACAGATGTAATTTCTGCTTTTCATAATCCGCAAGGTTCCAATATTCCCGACAAATTATTTCTCGTTGTTCATCGGAAAAATTTTGGCTGCACTTATACCTGCATTTATCACAATTTGCGGCTAAAGGCTTTTTCTTCGAAACTTCCTTGCCACCCCTATTTATGTATTTCTGTCCAGTAAGCCTCTTTCTTTTTATAATTGACCTTTTCCACAAAGATTTATCCCCGGATTTTTTCCTTCTTTTTACAGTTTTTTCGGACTGGTTCTCCTCCATTTCATTATCTTCTGAAATTACCTCGAAACTAGAGGGCTGATACGATTCACTTGAATACGCATATGGTTCGGAATTGACGTCTTCAATGCTGGAATCAGAAACCCGATGTTCTATACTAGATAGAAGCATTTACTCATTTACGATTTATAATATATTGGCTAAATATTATATCGCTTTTCCCGTGACTTTTCAGTAAAAACGCCAGAAAAACATTAAACACGCACAAACGTCACAACAAGATTAAACATGCACAAACGTCTATGTGGCAAGTGCACCCATAACTTACCGTCTAATTTTACCGTTATTTGGACGCAAAAACACTATAGAGAAATTACTTGTGCGCAATTGTGATAAGTGATTTTACCACATGTGTGCAAGAACTTTATCGCTTTCCACAAAGTCCCAAATGAAGCACATATGTGGTAAGTGATTTTATCACAAGTGTGCACGCGCATTGTAAACATTATATCACTTACAACAAAACGTAATTGGTGCCAGCTGCGTCAAGAATACAGATACACTTCCCACAAATGTGCGTAGTGATTTGTTATGTCCGGTAAGTCGTGCCTGTGCATTTATACGATTGCGCCCAAAAGTGTACTTACCACATTTGTGCGCTACACCATCGATATGGTCCTGTGACATTCACTTTTATTGATCGATCATGGACTATATGTAAGTGATATTTTGTGATGGTGGTGTTTAAAGTCAAAATGGTTAACGTCAGTACTTGCCACCATTAATCTTTACCTCACGATCTCACTAGAATGGGTTGATTTGTGTCAACCAACGCCTCTCATTATCAATGACGACTCAGTTTACATAAGAAACTCGAGTGAAACGGTTGAATCTACCATATTTCGGCCAGGATACGCCTCATACCATGTAAGTGACAGCAACCTATCGTGGGCTCCCGTAGCCCGTGGTAAACATTAAACCTTTGCTCGGGTTTCCGCAGCAAAGGCGTTGTGCATCTACTAATTTTCGTTCCAATTACAATGAGTGGTTGACCCAGAACAACATTCTATCTCGTTCATAAAAGGATATCTTACACATAAACAACTAATACAAAATACTACACGTGGAAACCTTCCGACTGAAAGTAGAATCTCTCATAAAGATTAATTCGCATAACAAGCAAAGAAAATGTGAATTCGCTCCCTTAGCGAGCGACATTTCGCAAATTGAGTTAAGGCCAAAATCAAATAGTGCGAGACTGCGATGCGAGAGCACGACGCAAGTCTCGCAGCAAATGTCAATCAGTTTTCGTAACATGCATTTGTATAGGACAATGTACAATGAATGCGATGCGTCGATGCGAGGCGAGAAATATTATGAAAATCGAAAATTCCTCGCAACGAGATGCGTTGACGCTTGTCAGATGCTTGATGGCGCTTGAATGAAATTTGAAATTCAAACGTCTTAATTACCTTTTAAGTACTATGGTTATTCTGAATGAATTTTGAATGAAAATTTCGTACATGCTTGTTGAGGCTATTATTTGCCAAACGAAGAAAATTCCAAATTCAAAACTTTTACAAAATTAAAACCACACTAAAAGCAAATTTCATTCAAAACGTCACCAATTTGACATTTGTCATATGAACATTATTCTTCCTCGCATCAAGTGCATTGTAAATTGAATGCGTTGCGCCGCGGCGTGCGAGAATCGCATCGCGCTCTCGCTCGCGTATTTCGGCCTTTACGCAGTAAGTAACAGTCCCTTTTTCCCGACATTCATTTGTTAGCTCCGAATTCCGCGCCCATGCATTAGTCGGTGCAATTGCAGTTAGCAGTTACTCTGTTAGTGTATTGCTTTTCGTGTGTGATCAGCCGTCTTTACATATTTTTTATTCAAACAGTATTCATAATTTTTTATGTTCGATGTGCAATTACCTGTAATAAAATATCATCGAAGAAAAAACCAAAAGAAGACAATCATAAGAGAGAAAAAATAACGGTTGAAATGGACTATAAAATCATTCAAAATCTACCGCACATATACAATCGGTCAACATCAACGATCTGTACTATTCTCAAGAACAAAAATAAAATTAAGGGGATGGATGCTTCAAAGAGAGTGTCAAGAATGTCAGCGAAACAGTTACGTATTCTTGATGATGTTGAGAGGTTGCTTCTTGTATGGAATGAACGAGAAGTGATAACAAAGCGACACTATTTACGGGACCATTAGTTGTGAAAAGGAGAAACTTATTTTGCTGATTGCATTTAAACGACAGCAGGATCATCTACTGCCGAAAAAGAATTACAATTCACGGGAAGTAAAGGATGGTTCGAGGAGTTAAAGAGAATAACCAGCATCCACAGCGTCGTATGGCACGATCAAGCAGCAAGCTCTGATACAAAAGCAGCTGAGAAATTCAACAGTAACTTCAAGAAGTTTAAAGATCTTAGGAGTAACCTACCACAACAAGTTTTTAATTGTTTTCTGGATCTTCTGGAAAACAAAGCCAAAGCGAGGCTATAAAACAGCAGGTGAGAATGCAAGCGGCCAACAACAAAAGCCTGGGTGACATGTGATATTTTCACTGATTGGATCAATGAAGTGTTTGGACCACCCTTAAAAAATTTTAGCTTTAGATGAACCTTCCTCACCTTCCACTGTCTTATAGACAATGCGCTCGCCTATCATAAATTTAATTTTATCAGTATTCTTCATGGTGACATGCATGTAGAATTTAATGACATCAATATCCAGTTTCTGCCTCCCAATAGCACTCCATTGCTTCAGCCTATGGACCAGCAGGTTATTTATGTAACTTTATAAAACTCTCCACTAAAACACTCTTCGAGCGTTGTTTTGAAGCTATCCAAGAGGCAAATCTGCCTTTCCCCCAAAAATTTTGTAGAGATAATTTTCATATCGTTGCTAGCGTCAAGATGATTGACAAGGCTTGGGAAGGAGTTACTAAGAGGACCCTTACTTCTGCTTGGAAAGAAAAATCAGTCGCTGAAGAAGACCGAATGATTACGGTCCAAACTCGATTCCGTAAATAACAGAATTACGAATAGTATTTAATCTCTTTGATCAGTTTGAGTATTTTGTGAAATGAAAATTATTACAAATACAGAGTGTTGTTGAATGTGATTTTAAAACAGTAACAGTATCATGGCACTTGATATAGACAAAAATGATATTCAAGAGCTTGTAAAGGAGCACAGTCAAGAGTTGACCACCAAAGAGCTTATGGATTTGCATCGTTTTTCACAGCAACAAATAATCGAGGAGAGCTCATTGATTGAAGAGGAGGAAGAAGTACAAAGCACCGGAAACTGTTTCATCGTACATTGGGTTGCATCATTTTGATAAGGAAGTGGCTATTCGTGCTACAAATTTGTTCAATACTGACACATTGCAATGAGTGACACATTCTCGTTACGTTTTTAAGCGTCATCAAAATGAAATGACTTTGCAGAGTATTCTAGTTTATTATTTGTCATAAATTCATATTTTTAATTCGTCATTTGTTTCAAATCTAAATTGCAAGTATTTAATACATTTACTATTAAGTAATTCTATATAATTAATAAACTTACTATTAAGAAATTTGAAATTATTTGAAAAATGTGTTTTTTTCAACATTGAACTCGTTTGCGTATTTTGTATTGATTTGAATGGGAAAAATTGTTGAATCTAACGATTCTTTCGCTTAAGGAGGAAGGGAAGATTCTGGAACAAATTATGCTAATTATGGGATGTTTCATTGTATTTTGAGGCCAACGAGAAAAATAGACTACATCCTACACAACACATAGATGATGAAACAACCTAGAGTACCCTAAACAAAGGCCATCAGTACTACTGCTGCAGATGATCCCTACAACAACAAACGAAGTGGATAGTTACACATATAGGTCCTATAGACGATGTTTACGGTGAACCGCAACGTATGGTGGTGTATATTTTTCGAGTTTTGAGTTTTCAGTTTACTAAACATTCTCTTAAGCGTTATATAGAACTATTTTGTTAAATAACTCCGGCTAGTTGTGATCGTAACCCGCATCGGTATTCACGATGTAGGTTTCCGTCATTGAAGGTCCTAGTATTTAGGCGGCGGATAGAGAAATGTGGAAAGAAGTACTTAGTTTAATGTAAACGTTCTTTTATTTAGAACCCAATGTTGATGCAACTGATGGTATCGCATGGAAAGGCGGTACAAGTTAGTTTATCTCATTTTTTGACCTGGTTAAATCGGCTCTAAAATAACTATAGATTGAATGAAATTTCAATTTGAATAATACAACCATTGCATCAACTCAAGCTGGTGGGCAAATGTTGTTGAATAAGCTTGAAAACGCCTACTTTATGCGTTGCACTTAAATGATCCTTTTGGAAGCAAAGCCGCAATGCCCGTTTATATTTTACATTTCGAAAAAATGAACTATCCACCTAGGAGGTCAATCTAGTAGATTCATCAAGTACTACATTGAAACAAAGGGACTTATCCGAAGAGCTAATTAAATTTAGTTTCAAACTAGTCTAGAAGAATGTAATAGACTACAACGAATATTGATGCAACATGAAGTTTGGCACAACAGGTCGGATGTTAGCCTTTAAGCGCCGGATCGGGGCCTGTGTTGCTTCGGTGGGACGAATAACTTGTCTGACTTTCTCCTTTTTCGGAGCGGCCTCTAAGGTTCCAGTGCATCTACACCAAGACGGTCAATCTTCGTTCATCTGATCATTTTCTGTCTTAAAAGTGAGAGAAATTAGAGAATGGAATGTCACAAGAAAACGTTATTCAGGATGCTACGATTCGCTACGTAAATCAGGTGAAAACAGAGAAAACGCTGGGAAGAAATAAATGTTTTTGATGGTCTGTTTTGGTATAATTCAAAACTTTGCTCTATCCGTGTAAGTTCAAACCAAAAACTTTATAGCAACTCATGAGCCACATGTGTCCCACGAATAAGGAAGGGCGTGTAGATAGCGCGCTCTGTCAACCATTTATGGTTCACATGACTGGGAAGGTGTTAAGGTAGTGCACAAGAACGCAACCTGATAAGACGCGCAGTTGAGCCATGAAATGGGATGAGTCAAGTCCCATGACAGACTAGTCACAACCGCATATTGATTCGTATATAAAACCTAATCTAAACTTACGTTAAATCTTTTCTTTGATATAATTCGAGATTCTGTTAGTACTGCATACCCTGGTTTGTTTGCTTTTGTTTGTTCATAAAAAGCAACACATGAATATTTTTGACATAACTAAATTTTACATAGCAGGTACAAGAAAGAAAGGAAGCCAAATTCTGCATCAACCATATTTAGGTTATCTTTTTGAGTAAATTGTCGAGTTGATAAGTTGGTTGAACATTTGCTTTTGATCTAATATTCGCTTCTATCAAGAAATTTGCGTAAATTAGTACAAAGTTATCTTGAAAGATAAGCAAATTCTTTATTCAAATGATTATACCGGCGTAGTCAGTTTAATCCCACATACTTTATAAGGAGAGTTATCCAATTAGCCCGAACAAACATGACAAACTTAAGATTCAACACTATTCATTGTTTAAATTCTGCGACAATAGAGCCCAGCATTATACTCACTGCAGAGTACAATAATCTCCATTTGAAAAGTTCCCTCCTTATTTACATTCAAAAGTTATCTTATCTGCGTTACTTGAATACAAAGATATCCATAAATAAGCCTCTCATGTCTTATCATTGGAATCATATGGCAGTGGCATGCAACAAGCTTAATTATCAATAAACAACAACTGTGTCCTATATTGTAGCAATACCACGAAATGCTCATTTCACGTCCTGTCAAGTGAATCCCTAGCAAACAAGGACCCTAGAAAGTGAATTGGCTTCGTTTTGGCGGTTTGTTTTAACGTTAGCATAAATTGTTATCGTACCACCATTTCGGCTGAAAGCAGGGGACGTGAAAGAACAATAAATGTTAAGACTTTCATATCAAACTAAAGCCAATCACTCAGCCGACCCCACAAGTCTATAAGACAAACGAACAACACATACTAATGGCTTCATCTATTATCCTGCTGCTTGCTCTGTTGTGAAGGTTAAAGTTGTTTAATATTCGATTTGATACGATTTTCGGTTCGAACGTAGGATACAATTGGGATTGGTCGACGAATAAGGTTTTTTTTTGTTATGTATATAAATAGAAACAATGAGTTTGAAAACAATTGTTATATAAATATACGCAATGGAATGAATGGATCTGGAGGAATCATTTTTTAAAAATCGTTATATGTACATTGCTTTAGTCATACAATTAGTGTCAGTCTGTAAATGTATTGCAGCATCGCTTTTTACTTTCTTAAAAACGGGAACTGATACCTTGCTCTTCATCGAGTTTTTCACTTTTCGTGCTATCTACATTAATTCAAATGCACTCAAGAAGGATACCTAAAAGCAAGTTCATTTGCGGTAAAAATTCCCCCAGAATTTTGAATAATTCAATAAAAAGCCTTTCTCCGGCAAGTCCTTTTGTTTTCTAGCTAATCTCCATCAGTGTCATTAACCTAACTCTCCTAGGATATTCGATAGAATAGTGGAACATCCATCAGACGGGATTGTTATTCTGAATTTTCCTCACGATGAGTACTCTTATTAGCATACTTGGTTTGCTAAACATGAGCCCAGCAAGGATCATAATCTCGAACAACTTTGTCCAGTTCATCGGTAAAGATAACATAAAAAAGTTTGGTAATTTGATTACTTTCGTGATAAACAACCAAAAGGAGCGGGAAAGACTTTTCCAGTCATCAATCACAAAAGCATATTCGATAACAGATAAGATATCCACAGCGACATAACGACAAGGATCTTATTTTGAAGTTTTCCTTTTTTATTTGAGATGGAATGGTTTTTTTGGCAAAACATAAATGAATTCAATGACCGTGAAATGGATGGACTAATAGTGGTCCATTTTCATGATGGTTGAAGGATTTTCAATTTGACTATGAAATAATAAAAATCTATTTCTTAATGGAATAGCCGTAAAGCAATCGATCAATTCTTCTGATAATTGTTTAAGGAAACTGTCTTCTTTCCGATGAATGATGGTAAAAGTTGATTGAAATGTATTTGCGACCTTTTAGGTAGAAAACATAAAAAGAGCGCATTATTATAAGACTGTTTGCGGATTTTCGAATTTCAGTAATTGCGCGTTTTATTCACCGAAATCAAACAAAGTAAGTCATCCTTGTATTGCTGTTTTTGCACAGAAAGTTGCTTGTGTTATGGCACTTTAATCCAGCCAAGGATGAGATCCGGTTTACAATCGGTATCGAGCCTTTCTTCCTTTTTTCAATCCCCCGTTGAAACCTTTCAATGTTGATTGATTTTTAAGCATCTTAGAGGAAAAAATTACTTAGGTCTTATTTAAATTATACACTTTGTATCTGAAGGACTATTTTTTGTTTGAGAGTGGGGAATGCAATCTCGTTCTCGCGAGAGCTCGGCCTTCTTTAGCGAGATTGATCTCGGACGAAAAAAGGGCGACATCTCGCGAGTTTGACGTTGTTTATGCGCTCGAGCATAAAAACGTCTTATTCGAAGCGCGGACTGACACGGACGGAGTTGCGATCTGTTAGTTTCGTTCGGTGCGCGGAAGGCTTCGCCCTCAGGTGGCGGTTGCGGAACGAGGTGTCTCTCAGATTCGTTCGTGGGTGTGAATGGTCAAAAATTGAGCTGGCGTGCAGCGTCATCAAGCGCGCAATAGTTGTTGCTAGTTAACGTGATTGAGGGTTGATTGCAGTCGAGTATGTTTTGGTTATTTATGCAAAAAAAAAGGTTCTTATGTGATTTACGAGTGGAATAACGAACGATGTCGGCGAATACAGTTTATAAAGACTATGAGAGTGTGTCGGAAGTATGTTAATACTTTTTGAGAGCGGAAAATGGATTGAGTGCTAAGTGCAAACTTTGTTAGAAGATTCTTAAAACCAAAGATCGATTTCCGCATCGCTTACATGTGCATTTAAAATTGATTCATAAAATTGACACGAAAACGAAAAATGTCATATCCCCCACGCCGTTGCCATTGCAAATACTGGGGCTACTAATAAAAACATGGAATTAGTAACAGCATCCGCATCTACGTCGAATGTTAGTCCAGAATCACCAGGATCGTCGGCACCAGTGCCACCAGCAAGAAAGAAGAGGCAAAAAGTTACTGATTATTTTCGCCCGGTTGCAAATACTTCTAAGGCGAAAAAAGTATCAAAAACGGTAGCCAAAGATGGACTACCTTTTCGTGTTTTCTGTACTTCCAAAGTTAGAAAATAAATGAAACTTTTAAAAGATTACCTACTAAAAATGATACTCTGCAAATATAAGTAAGGCAAGAAGTTGGAAAACATATTAAGTTACAACTTGATTATGAAACTCGATGGTCGAGCCTAGCAGACATAATAACTACATTTATTAGAATCAAGCTGTGTGTCAGCAAAGCTGACGTTGACGTCAGCCTGGAAGCCCATTCGAACTACTTTTTGAATGCGCAAGAACATAAGGTTTCAGGGAACTTAGACAAGGCATTTCACCCAGTAAAATTGGCTCTGGAGGTGTTATGTCGTCAAGATACAGACTTGGCTATCGCAGAAACAACACTTAGGTTTATGACTTGCAAACTGGAAGAGCTAAAAACTCCATTGGCAGAAAAACTAGCTAGCTCCTTGAGAAAGCGCATTATTGAGCGTCGGACGAATTTGACAGCATGCTTGTCGTATATTAGAGATCCAGCTAAAAACCAAGCAGATAAAGAAGAGTTTGCGAAAAACGAAACATTTAAATTGCCTCCGAAAAACATGATTCGAACCGAAACTAAATCACTTATAGAGCGCTTGCTAAAAATCAAAAGTCATTTAAAAAATGAATTCTAAAAGTTTTTTTTAACAAAAAAATCGATAAAAATTCCAAAATAACCTGAAGAACCTGATAACCATTATCACTTTGAATTTAGGTTGTTCTTACCAAAGAGTCCATCACAGAGCTTCAGTCTTAAGCCGAGTTAGACGGGTTAGACTGTACACAATTAGACTAAAAGTTGGTCTGGTCAGTATCACGTTTAACTTTGATAATTTCCCTGAAAGTATTCATCAAATCTAGATAGACTGATACTCTAAAATCTAAAAATCAAATTAAAGAATCACTGAAATCAGCAGGATTTGAATCCGGTAAAATAGGACATAGGTAAGATAGGACGGTTTAGGACATAGAACAGGAGCTTGGTACCGGTACTTTGCCGGAATCGAATTTTTGTTTAGAAATTATTAATTCTTGCCTTAATATATTTCCGGCCCTATTTTATAAACAAACATGAGGTAAGAATGCCTTGCCAAAGTTATTGAAGTCTGAAAGGAAAAGGAAGTTGAATTACACACTCGAAAATAAACGGTTTTCAAAATCACGTGAAAAGCTGGTGGCACGGTAGACTGACAGATAGGAATCGGTATGAATTAATAAATATCCCTCAAAGCAAATGAAAATTTGCATTTTCGTTAGAGCATAAATCAATAATAGTGGGCAGAAAATGTAAGAAAAATATTCCTCTTTGGAAAAACTCCTTCGACTTTATTTAACGTAAAAACTATAGTAAATTAGAGAAATTTATTTGGTTAAGAATGAAAAAAAAAACGGAATGTTTTCATAAATCCTTTCCGTAAATAATCACAACATATGTTTAGTATACTCTTTTCTTTATCCATATTGAGCAAGCCTTTATAAACTACATATTCGGTATTATTTATATATATTGAAGAAGAAGCACTTTATTTTTTGTTGAAATATTTACTTTATATATGCAGGTCTTGACAGATTGATTGTGACCCATTATAAACACAATTTTTCTATCTAAAACCCCTTTTGAAATTAAAATATACGAAAAACAGACACAAGCCAAAAACATTGGGATTCAGTTACATTGATTCAATGTGACCACCATTAGAGCTGTCTGTAGCCTCCTGGTGGTCAAAATATTTTGATAATTCCCCTGATTTAAACCTCATCGGTAATTTGTGGTCCAAATCAAAGAAGAATATCCCTAGAGGCCCCTGGCAAGAAATATGCAGCAGTGGATTCGAGTTGGAGCGCAATTTCTGCAGACTACATCAACAAACTTATGTGAAAGTCCAAAACACGACTTCAAGACGGTATTCAAAACGAAGGAGGAGAAGTTACAACTTTAGGTTTTCTCACGGATCTTAACAAATGAGAACAATTCTTAACTATATTCTATACACTGAACTCAGATCTTCAATTCGTCTACCAATTTTGCTGCTAGTTTTCGAGTTCGCGCATGTTGGTAGTACTACGACCTTACGACGGATGTCAGTAGGCCCCACTTTTTTTGTCTTGCGTATGCTTGGGAACATGTGAACAACATTGCAAAGTCGATTCAAAGTGTTTTTGGTACGTTTGTGGATGATAACTGCTCACAACACGTAGACAAGTCATAACAGATGCACTCAAAGTTGTGTAATTTGTAGCTCTATGGTTTGTGGTGGTAAATACTGTAAAGCGTGCAGAACAAACCTGTACAAGTGAAAAATTTGGTGGAAATATATAATTTTCTTTCCCTGTGCCAATGTTAAAGTGATAACACAGAAAGCATGCACATGATAGCCACTTTTGCTCAATGAATGTCATCCTTTTAAATGCATAAAAACTAGCACAGTGTAAATATCCTGACGTTTCACCAGAGCCGAAGCCAATTTCACGTACGGACAGTGATTCGTGACCAATTTGTTTTCATCAATGGCGAGTAATGAAAGCGATTTCGATTATGGGAGAAAAGCATTTAATTTCACATAGTGAAGTTAGGGATTTGATTCGAGACAAGTCGCTGTACATAGAATCATGCGAATTTACCGTTATCCAAAACAGGAACTGACATATGTTTCTGCAAAGATGTCAAAGGGTTTTCTGGTGCGGTGTCTACACCATTGGATCGAAATGAATGGCATTTGTTTATAGATGGTTCTAAGTAAAGTTTTAAAGCAATAAGGAATAAGAAACCATAGATTTCGATTGCTAACGCAATATAAAGAAAGAAACAATACTTGTCACGCCTGATATTCGAAATTTGATGGCCGATGAAAAGTTTACTAGGTGTATAACATCTAATCAAGCAGCAGCATGAGCATCGTTCAAAATTTTTTTCACAACTTTGGAACTTTTTTGAATTTTTTTGTTCACAACTTTTTTGGTAACAAAAAAATTACAGGATCACAGGCAAGTAATCGACAATTTTTTGCAAAACGACCACAAGTTACATTAAAATTTTGATTTTAATGTAGCTGATTGGTTTAGAACCTTATATTGCGTGAAACCACTTGAATGGTGGCACAGATTGTTTTCGGGTGTCTTGGATATAGTATATATCAACCCCTTTGTGTCCCATAGCCGGATCCTCGCAAAAAGTACTGAAAAAGATGTTCGACGTTGTATCCCTCAAGGTTCGATGACAATGAAATAGGCTGATCATTAAAACAGATCGTTTATTGATAAAAATTTAAATCTAGGTTATTTTAAAGGGCGCAAATCCAACCTGGCTACTCTGCGGGACGTAACTTTGGGTAATAAGGGATTATAATGGCCAGAGAGAGACTTGCAGAGAATAGAGGAAGATGTAAAGTTTTTGTTCATAGCATTTAGAATAACTAATCAAAGTTTGAGAGTAAATGCTCTCATTGAAATATCTTTTAACAATGAGAAAAATTTTTTGCAGCACACAGTTCTTAACTACTATTAAAGAAATATTGTTAAAAATTGTGCATTAAAATATCTGTTGCTTTAGGAATCGGAACATTGATTTAGGATTGTTTTGGGACGAAATCGATCAATAAAACATGAAACATGGATTATCTTCGCATGTACTATAGTTAGTGTAAAATTATAACCAAGTTTATGAAAATCAACCTTGAATATGTGTGAACATTTTTTTTCTTTCTTTTAATTTTCAGTAATGCTCGAATAAAAACACATAAATTTAAAAGTCCCAAACATTTTTCTTACGACTAGCAATAATAAATTAATTGAAATTCTTTTATGTTAACACGTATGAACTGTTTAAATATTCAAAAAGAACACCCTTCGCATACTCCGAAAAATTAAATTTATCGACAGGTCATTTTTTTTCGAATGACTCTATAGCGTGCTGATATGGTTGGTTGTCCTTTGGGACACGTTACTATCTACACATCTCTAAACAGATAATATAGCGTGTCAAGGTTCAATATATTTATGAAAAATTCATGACGTGCTCCAATGTCAGTAGTAAACTATGAAACCATTTTAGATGGAACGCTATAATTTTCACACAGAATCAATTTTCTTCAAATAATTCATTACTCTTTGATAGCAAGTTGATCTTTCGCTCCTTTTTTCTTTTCGGAATTTAGTAGGCATATAAGTGTATCTCTCAATCAAACGAGTATTGATACTAAACATGAACGTTTTTCAGTCAATACAATTTGTGATAACGGCGCTTTTACATACTGGAATGTAAACTCTTGAAAATTATTAATTCTTATCAATTTTAGGTCATATATTCCACGTTCTTGCCATGGTTGTAGTGAAAATTTGAAAAAAATTTGAAAGAATTTGAAAAAAATTGAAAATAATTTTTCAAGAAAAAAAAAATTGAAATATTTTGAAGATTTTTTCGAGTTTTGCTTAACAAATTAATTCAGGAATTTTTAAGTATTTTTCTTTCTCAGGTTGCGAATAAGAGCAATTAGGTAATGAATTCGCTAGGTCAATTCATATGGAAGGAAAAGTGTAGGTTTACCAAATTGCCTCATAAAGAACATTTCATACAGAAATAAAAATTAGTTTGTGATTTCCTAACAAATATTTTATGTATCGTTTTTTTTTAATTCACTGAATTTTGCTCGACTCACGGATAAGTAAATGGAACATTCATGGAAAAATAACGCAGAACAAGGTTTAAAAAACGGTCTTAAAAAACAGACACCTTAAAAAAATCTTTGCCTCCTCACAATAAGATCCCCATGTGTTAATGGGATTTGTTCCTGAGGTCCGTACTTTCGTATGGATCTTGTTCATAATGTTGTAAGGAGCCAGAATCTCCCGGTTTCTAGGGTACTTCAGATCTTTTTTCTCTTGAAGGATAAATTCTCCCTGTTGTCCGAGTCATATTGCGCTCGGCCGGAAATTGTTCCCCAATAAATTATTGCGAACTACAGCTGCCACGGTCGCAAAAATTTATTGACAGTGTCCTTTGGGTCCCCAAGTTTCTTATCGAGCCCAGCTTCATTCAGATTGTCGGGGTTTTTGCAGGGAAAATCACTGCCCATGCAATATTTAATTTTTCGACATAAAACCAATACCCCCCTCAAAACAGTTTTTGAAAATTCGTTTTCTGACATGCCCTACAGCGCCTCCATTGGGTTTTCATCACGTTAGTCATGTCAGCAAATATTTTCCTATTATGCTTGTTTTCATTTGGGGATATCAAAAAGGTCCAGAGAAAGGACGGGTAAGTAAGGGAGGTGGCCCATTTTAGGTCAAAAATTGGCGCACACAAGGCTGTGTGAGCAGGAATATTATTGTGCTCGGAAAAAACAGTCGCCATACTGCCAAAATTCAGGCCCTTTCCGTCGTAAACGTTTGCACAATCTTTTCAAAACTTCCAGGTACAAAGCCTTGATTAACCGTGGTCTGTGGAAGAAACTCTATGACGACTTCTATCGCACTGAAAAAAACAACAATCAGTATTGTTTTGACATTTTATTTCACTTGACGAACATGACAAACTGTGAGTTCTAATTATCGAAGAAAATGAGATATTCCATCGCTACACAGTTCCTCTTAACTGAACAATCAACCAATTCAAACATTCAATCCAGGCTACGGGCTTTTTCATTAGTTATAAGTCGCGCATTGGAGAGGGTTGGGAATATTGGAAACTCTTCGAAACACATAATACGTCACTTTAACATTTTATTCCGAGATACAACCTCCCGATTCCTTTTGAAAAGTTTAAAAGGTTACAGGGGAATCTACCCGAAATCGAAGTAAAAGTTCCTTCATTAAGGCCGAAATACAATACTGCGTGACGGCGATACGTGAGCGCGATGCGATTCTTCCTCGTCGTCAACGCATTCAATTTACAATGCACGCGATGCGGGGAACATTAATGTTCATATGACAAATGTCAAATTGGTGACATTTTAAATGAAATTGGCTGGAAATTGTTTTTGATTTTTTAAAAGTTTTGAATTTGGAATGTTCCTTCGTTTAGCAAATAAAAGCCTTAACTAGGATGTACGAAATTTTCATTCAAAATTCATTCAGAATAACCAATGTACTTAACAAGTAATTAAGGCGTTTGAATTTCAAATTTCATTTAAGCGCCATATTGCATTTGACAAACGTCACGCATATCGTTGCGAGGAATTTTCGTTTTTCCGAATATTTCCCGCCTGGCATCGACGCATCGCAATCATTGTACGATGTCGCATACAAATGCATGTTACGAAAACTGCTTGACATTTTCTGCGAAACTCTCGTCGCGCTCTCGCACTATTGTATTTCGGCCTTTATTCTATAAAACAAGACGCATCTCCTTCGCTAATCCTAGTCATAAAGTGTGCGTTCCTCTACGGGAGTGATTTCGTGTCATTGCAAGTGGGATGTGTTGTTGGTAGAATTCAATATATTTAGACTATACAAAGTTCAAATATATTGGTTTGTGTACCAACTATAAGAGGTGAATATTTGGATTACTGGTATGGAGAAAAAGGTGAAAAAAATGACAGACTAGAAAAATAGTTGAAAATGGGATTAATGCACACGAAGTGATGTCATAATTAAGACAATGCTACGTAGAAAAATAACGAAGTAGTGTGGATCAAAACAATATCCAGATATTTGTACTAGGTCATAAGTTTCAATTAACTTGACCTCGTACCATGATTCACAACAGGGCCCTAAATAATATGTTTGGTGCGCCTTTCTATTTTTGCCTGAAACTATCCACCAGCTTTCAAAACAATAAATACAAAATTTGCATTCATCTGAAAATATAACTAGAACTCGGGAGAACTCTTTCCTACGAGGTTTCCTACGAGCAAATCGATCATGCAGAGCAAGCACGAAAGCATATCCAAGAAAATCCTCATCAGGTTGTTTTGAAACTTTTGAGGACCTCTTTTGCCTTATCGGAACAAGTCAGCTTAGCTTATTGTATTTGTCCTTAGCTTTATCTACTATTTCACTTTTAAATTTTTGGATAAGAATTTCTTGAATTCGTTAGTCCAGGAGTTATCACCTATACCTGATATATGAGACTATGTTGTTCTCGCGAAGTTTTGGTGGACGGCAGATCGTAGTGTGAATTTTAAATCACGCCACTATTTATAATTAAATAAGACAGCTTCAAAAGAGGAATATATATTCAACTATGTTTCCTGTTTTACTGCAACTGTTTCTTTTTTTGTTTTGCCAGCTTTACTATGAGTTTTCTCTTACTGATATTAATTTCTTGAATCTTCCATAATGACTATTTCAATTATTTAAAATTCTAAATTTCAAAAGTCAAAGTCTATACATAAGATGAAGTCCCGGAAATGAATAGTATTAAATATAATTTTATTCTTAATGACTTATAATCAAGCGTTAAAATACTACGCTCAACCATGATACCAATGAAATACATCCGTGTGAATTTTTGGGCTCATAACAAAGTTATATATTGTGGTCTAACAGAGAGGTCTTATTTTAAGCAGCTGATTTTTTAAAATAAGGCTTTTGCCAATTTTTAAAATGATTTGAATATCTATTTGGAAGTTGATCCGAATTACATATTAGACTTTGTCTTATACTCACTTAGTTGGACAAGATTTTCGTTTAGTAAGACCAGACCAACAACTTACCTAAAATGGAAAAAATAAAACACAAATTAGTTTAGAAAATGATATGTCAAAAAGAAGTATGTAAAAAATAGATACAAAAAAATCAAAAAATTGTCTGAATGTGCGATCACTTCCTAGAACTCAGAGAAATAAATTTCGACTTTGGATTAGAATCTGCATAATTTTACATGTTACTTAGGATTGTTAAGCAAGTACCCAATCACCAGGATCAACAATTAAAATTAATGCATGTGAAGGGCACCTCCCAGAAAATTATAATAAATTGTAAAATCTTAGCCTTATAGTGTTCGGGTACTTTTCCTATTGTCTCACCAATTAAAGACACTAATTTTCAGATACAATGGTATTTGTAAGCAAAGTTTTCTAGAGATAGAACATAAAAACGAAGGTGCGAAGGGATACTTACATTTTTTTAAATTTCGTATTCATACACGCTGATTCACATTTATTATTACAGTGGATGATTATTCTCTCATACATTTAAGCTCAGCTAAAAGCTAGCGTCGTTGAATTTGAAAGCTCTCTATCTTGTAAAGCTTCCTTTATTTACGCTATGCTTTCACGATGCATATCAACTGAAATGTTTACCGCAAAATTTAGCAACAGGGGGACAATTAGATTGAACGTTATGTGATTTGTTGAAGTTTCTTTCATGTTGACGAATAAAAAGTTGCCATGCATTTTGTCAGGTTTTTGCTTGCACTAACGCGTTATGTAGAAAAACACATTTTCAATGATTATTGGTGCTTTGGTAATCAAAATCATTGCAATTGGGATTCAATGAATCCACAAATGATTGTTAAGGTACTAAGGCAACCATGTCTTGTATGTTTTTCGCGTGAACTTTGCGCTAGAGACCATTATTGCACTACTTTCGTTCATATTGTCAGAAATAAAAGAAAATCTGTATAAGCTTTGCAAAGTATAAAATTTTGCTTACCTCAAGGATAGTTTTTTTCTAATTTTTTGTATAATATTGTATTTTTTTTATGGTGCCTTTCTCCACGAATTTGAGCATCTGTTTTCATAAAAAATTTTTACCTATTTTTGGCGAGTTTGAGCATTTTCTTCCACAGAAAGTGTCAATACTCATATTGTGGGCCTTTGAAAATGTCAATGAATATAGTTTTCATCTTGATTACCCACTCTGAAAGACAACTGCGAGCAATGAAATACTATAGAAGCAAGCAAAGAACTATTTTTCTTGATGACAAGAGCTTTTGGAAATAAGGTAAGACTATGGCGACTAATGTAGATGTATTCAATTCTACTCTATAGGGCCGGGCATTGTACTCAATTGTATTCAATTGGGCAGTTCGGTAAGCTATCAGTCAACATTCGTACGGTAAAGGAACGCCAGATAGGCCGAGGATATTGTCGCGGTCCGTGAAAGTGTGCAGGAGAATCCGAGGCAGTCGATTTGTCGCTGTACACAAGAATTCAGCCTTTCGCAAACTTCAACTTCACGAATTAGGCGTCCGGACTTGGATCCATTTCCGACCAATATCCAAATGATCCTGGGGCCTGAAGTTAAAGGGCATAGCGATGCTATTGGTTGACTGACCGAGCTTCGAAGCGTTTGGTAAAAGACCTCAATTTCGGTCGAAATATGATATTCACCGACGAACCGTATTCTAGGATGAATGGCTACGTTAATAAGCCTACGACTGCTGTATATGAAGGACGCTAACACATATGAGTTTCACCAGATTGTATTGCATCCAGAAAAATTTACTGGGTTTTCCGTTACAAAAAGCAGACCCATGGTAAGAGAATAAGCAAGGAAAAGTTGAATTTTCACCACACTGAAGGGACATTTTTTGAGGCAGCATACCAAGTACATAAAAGAATGACGTAGCCACCGGTAAGTGAAATTAAAAAGGTAAAGACTAACTACAAAAAGGATGATTTATGTAGTTTATAATTGTCTATAACCTGTATGTTGCATCTGTTAACTTTTGCGATTTATCACTCGACAAAATCGTACATTTATAAATAACACAATATTAAGGATTCCTTATTAAAAGAATTTAATTTCAAGATTTTTTGAATTTCTTTATAGGTTGACTTCAAATAAATTCTAAACTGTAAATCAATTTGAAAACAAAGTTTTTTTGTTTACTAGTTTTTAAATTTAAATTGCAATTCGATCCGTTTATTGGGGGAAAACACGCTAAACTATTAACAAGCATTGTTTAGTATTGGTATTGTGTGAATTAGTATCCAAACAACGAAACGATTCTCATCAAAAAGGTTCATCGAACTATTCAATCAACGATGAAGCAAACATCGACCAGGATTTCTATTGTACAAACATTTTGCCAGCAAACACTTCGCTCATAGACACGAGATAACTTGATACCCGGGAGTATCCTCGTAAGGCTTCTTCGCTACCATTCGGTGAACAACCCTCGACACCAATAATCTCTTTGAAATTTAATCGATTGAAAAATCAGCAGTAAGGTATCGCGAAATATGTAGTAACGCGTAAATTTTAGAAAGGTTGATAGTATTAAGATTGAAATTTAATACACTCGTGCTCGATATAATTCATGGACATATCCTTTTACATGCCGCAAGTAAGGATAAGATTTCTATAATTAGAGATAAAATTGAGTTTTTCATGTCTGGGGTATGTTTTTTTTTATTTTCCACAGCGATCGATTTTTTAAGTGCTTTTCCAAAACTTTCCACTAAATTATTTTCGTATCTGAAAATTCTGCAGGGATTTTCCTCACGACACATACATACAAATGCTTGGAATTCTCGGGAATGACTTTGCAAACTTGAGCCGTTTTATACGAGCAATTTACACTAATGGTATGTGAAATAATGGGAAATCCTGTCTGAATAACGTGAACCTTAATTGCAGTCATGCTTGCCCCTGAGTACTGCATTCCAACGAACTTCATTAGAGTAGAGAGAATGTTGCTTTTGATGAGTCGTTAGCAAAACTTTAGAGAGAACTATTTAGCGAGGAAGGCAGGTAGTGAAAGGAACAATCAGCAAACGTTTCGCCAGAAATTACGTTCAAAATTTAATGTTAACAATCATCATTTGCAAGTCCACAAGGCATTTGCACCAGGTTTTCTTCTTGCGGGAAATTAACACTACTCAAACTAGTCTGACATTTTATGTCCCTGGAATGTGAAGGAACAATCAAAATCGTATTGTATTTCCGCAATTTATAATATGGTTTTAATGCAATTTGACACAATACAAATTTAATACAATTCTAAACACGCGGAGTCTTTAAGGACTGTTTTTAATCGCATGGAAACTTATGTGTCAAATTTTTTGTGGACTTATTTTAAATTTGCAAAAAGGATCATGTAACGAATGTGCTGCAACAAACCAATGTGGGGGAAGTAAATCAATTACTTGGAAATGACTTTTCATTAAGCACCAAGCTCCTGTCTGCTTATGAATTGTTTGTTAAGCCAAGTATTTGTTTAAGACGCACTTTTTATCGGTTTCCGCATACTCGTCTACTCAGTCTACAGCGAATAACACGAATTCCACTTTTAGTTCTAAGGGCAGCATGAATTTGAAGGCAAGCAGCTTATTCCCTGAGAAGTAATGACTAATATATCCATGATTTGAATCGTTTTGTACAGTTAATAAAATTTATTTAATTTTCATCGTTTTTAATACAACTACTCATGTTCATGTATTCACGTACTTAGCAAATGCCTCAGTAATGTATTTTTCTCATTTGAATTAATTTAACTCCTGCAGAACTCGCTCGTTAAAATTCAACTGTAACTAAAATTCCGTTAATTATCGTTCCTATTATTCCATTTCACAAGGCAATAAACAGTTTTCAGTTGATACGAAATATTATTTCGACTTTGATATATTTGAGTCAGCTGGCATTTATACTGTCGTTGACAAAAAAGTTTTGACGCCTCAATATTTTCTTCGCGCATCTGCCATTTAATCAAGAACTCTTACATTACCCTGACTATGAATGTCACTGATTCACTCTCTTGGTATTTGTTTGAATTGAATGCTAAACGATTTATTTTTGTCACTTATTCAAATATTAATATTTATGTTCTCCGAACGAAACTCCGTCGTTCCCCATTGGTTTCCTTGGAACGTTTACCTACGCGTTGGGGCAGTGTACCATCAGTGTGTGGTTTCGTTCTCGAACCCACACACCGAACAACGCAAGAAAGCATATTTTTGATTTGTCAAACTTCAATTTTATCGAAGGCAAGTGTCACTGAACCAGAAATATTATTGAAACTTCGATTTTGTCAAAGCCAAAATTGCATTGTCAGTTAATCAGGAATATCAGGCAAATAATATTTTCCATGAGTATGCCGAATGTCTGGAAAATCGGCTCATACGATCTTAAGAATTTACAAAGCGACATTGGAACATTGAGTGCAGATGTGGCTTAAATGGTAAAGAAATTACTTAAAAATGTTCCAATAAAATGGATCTTAACTTAATTAAGTTCGAGGATAGATTATTGAGTCATTTTGCGCCTTAAAAATGAGTGGGATTCAAGCGAGAATTTTTTGCGATTGTGAAAAAATGTCGGACAAATTTTTAGGGACAAAGAATTTTGCAATGCATGGCAAATAGCGGAGAGCATACATTTAATTAATCACAAACTATATAAATGAATATAGTGTATATTTGAGTGGACGCCTTGCCCTGAATATTACCTACCTATCTACCTGGGCCTAATTCTATACTTCCATAGATAGAATTTAAACACTGCGTCAACCAGCAGCCCCGCCCGACTAAAAAGAGGAATCTCTTTCTACCACTGCTCGGGTTACTACCTTCCAACCACATTAAACCACGAACCGCTACGTTCCAATGAAAATAGGATTCAAACCTTATAGGGGGGAAATCTTATCATGGGGTCGCCTAACCCGTGATTCAGATCAAACCTCTGATCGGGTTGCGCTCTTCTCCAGGGTGAAAAAAGTTACAATTTTTGACAGCAGTCAGTCAGTCAGATATTCTTGTCGCAACTGGGATTCGTGGAATCGGCAATCCCAAGATCTGAATGTATGCTGGTACTCTGCATCTATTCGGCAATCTGAGAATAAACAGCTTTACACAATGACACACATAAAACATAGAAAATATGCAGAACAGCTAAGGAAGATTGCAATCAAAAAGAAACTACCAAAATCTTAATTTGTCTGTGTTGAGAGCAAGAGCAGGCGCTTTTCAAAGACAAGCTATCTGAAGCTGTTCCTCTGAAAGTACCACGCAGTATACAAAATATATTTTCCTGACAGAAGAGTGAGACCACTCCATGTGTATTGCGCAGGGCCGCGAATGCTGGGAACTTAAACAGTACATGGTCTGATTCTCCCCCGACATACAATACAGGACACACACTTTCTAAGGACAGTCCATTATGAAAAAATATTCATTTAAGATATGATGTTCTGTCGATATGAATATTAAAGCTTACACGAAAACAAAACTTGGATTTTTAGAACTAACTTGATAGTAATACTCTGTATACAATTATTCCGCCTGACCTGCCAGTTCGAAAGTATACCCTCCATCAACTCTACCAAAAAACTATGCAGATAGGCCCTATGCATCTGCAAGGGAACCATTCCACTGAAACGTTCATATTCTCCAATTGAGAGTTCCCTGCGCAATCTAAAGACCAGTCTTTTACGGGTAATCTCTAAATCAAGCGGTGGGGCCCTGATTCGTACCTCTATGGCCTCAATCAAAAATGTAAAGCACAGAGGAGAACAACACAATAACATAACACGCTCACATTCACGATTAGCTTCCTGGCAATTGCATCCATTTCAGACTCAAAGGGCACTGGTGCATCATATGTCGCACAGGCAACAAATAGGGTGTGATATAGTCTTCAAAATGCACCTAACCTTAGACATCACTCCGTTAGCCAAACACATGACAGCATCAATATAGGATTTCGAGCCTCTAAAATGTGTACTGAAATGCAGTCTCTCACCTATCAGTATTCTCGAGCTTCTGAAGGCTGTTGTATAATTGAGGCACTCTTTCATTTTCCCCCCCAAAGAGGAAGTCTTCGATAGAATGCACGTTTCAGGAGCATCATCGCGGTCTTATTAGTACAGATAGTCAGATCCTCATGCTCACACGGGTCATGCTCAGACGGGTCATGCACATTGTGCTTATACCTCACCACACATCCTCGAATTGAAACCAACTGTCGGGATCAAATAAGAGAATCACAGATTTCGTATAAAATGGACCCGCAACAGAGCCTTGCGGTCTTTAGCATCGTTACTTCCGTGACATCAAAACACTTTGAACATATACACTTTTGCGAGAGAAATAGCTCCTTCAAATCTGGAGCTCCGTTGTTTCAACGGCGGCTAACTTTTCAAGGATGGCTAAGCACAAGATTTTGTCGATGGCATCCTTGAAGTCAAAAAAAGATTTCGAGCACATTCTTTTGTATACTGTCACGCACCACAATCGTAACAAACGAGCAGTTATCCGCTCTTCGACACACCGGATCATTATCCTCTTTAATACTTGGTAAAGTGTCTGAACAAAGAAAATGACCTGATATAAGCTCGGCAAGCAAAGATCCTTGTTTCAAGCAGTATCGTCAATCGTATTGTCTTTAGACTTAAAGACGACATGGAAGGAATCTACCTGCATACACTTACTGAAGAGACATTAAATAGAATCCGGCACAGCCTACCAGATGCACTAACACACCTCAGCTGTCACACCCACGTGATTTTCGCAAAAATTATCCTTGCTGATATCGTTTACATTTTGGGGTAGTAATCAAAACATTTACCACAGCATAACCAAAAATCAAAATGGACATAATCAATTTCCAAACAATTAATCTGAAATGTACAGATCTCGAACCTAAGAAGAACACTTAATAACGAAAACAAATCGTTTCATTTTCTTTGCAAATTCTAAAAGGAAATTAATTTGGAAAACCCACAAAAAGCAACGCTAATTGCTCCCTTCGCCAGCAAACCAGTGGTCCGGATCTTTTGCGATTTTCATTCGCAACAAACAATTGTTTTAAATTCAACTCATTTAACACCATGGTGAATGATTAATTTGCTTTCAGTTTTCACTTATTTTCTATGAAGGAAAATTCCAGTTCGCCTTGAATCCACAATCATTCTAGAATATATTTTCTAAATGAGTGAACAGTCGACTTAGACGCTTTCAAGCCATTGAAGTCGTTATTGTAAGTAAAACGTTTGATTTGATAAATTTTCCTTATAAAAGCAATTTCCGGAATTCGCTATAAGCGCAATTGAAAGTTCAAAAGTTTTTCCATTTAATTAGCATGCAATTACCACTGTTTTTTTTTTTTGTTTCAAAACAGGGGCTCGAAAACTCGTTTTCCTTTTGCAACTTCAGGTGGGACACGTTCCTCTTTGTGCATTTTAATTTTCACTTTAAATGAACATATTCATCGACCTCGGTTATTATCCTTGAATAAATCATTTGCATCGGAAATTATCCTTGGTGGATTAAAAGCCAGTCAGTTTGTATGTTAATCGTAAATTAGATTTGCATACGAAAGAAGTTTTATAGTTCTTGACTTGATATGAAGCAATTTCTTTGAATGTATTTCGAAAGTTTTAAGCATATCCTTGTAAGGATGACTCGTGTTGTTGCCATTAACACTGATTAGTCTATCTGACAAAGATAAATTGACTTTTGTTGTTAAATAAAAACTGATTATATCATATATATTTTTTTAAACTTAAGAATTGGTCATCGCGCCTGTGTAGGTATCCATCAGTGTACTGATTCAGTAGAAGAGGAGCAATTCCTTTCAAATGAACATATTCTTGGGGTATTCACGCAGTCCGAGCTACTACCACGAATAACTCTCTGCCGTTACTATTTGTACTTTCTCAACTGATTGATATAAATACTTTCACGTGAATGACAAAATCTCATGTTCAAATTGATCTATTTTGGAGCATCGAGAGACACTGTCTGTCCTGCTTCCCTGTCAGTGTGGACTCAAAATAATTAATTTTACAAAATTTTACATAAAAAAGTTTCCGTACGAAATAATGGCAACACCGTTGTACACAAACTGATGCAATGCTAGGCGTGCGTTAAGACGAAATAAAAATTATCATTTCTCATTTCTGTGACAGTTACAACCGCAAGCAGATCTGTTTCAAGTTTAGAAAATTAAATAATCCGCCATGAGTAACGAAATTTCTGTAGAGACCAGGAAATTGATCACAAAACTTTATTGCAACGGCAAAACGATGGGTGAAATTTCGAAAATATTGAGCAGACCTAAATGAAATGTTCAATACGTTATTAAGTAATATGAAGAGACCAGTTCGTTCAAAAGCAAGCCTCGTTCGGAAGGCCTAAAAATTTTAAGCGATATCATTCTAGAATCCAGCAAACAGCGTACCTTAAACAATCTGAAAAGTTCAGAAAAGACTTAAGTTTAACGGTAAGTGATGAAACTATTAGAAACGTTCTACCTGAGGGGAATTTTCATGGCAGAAAACCTAGGGGAATACCATTGATCTCAAAAGTAAATCGCAAGTGGAGATTAGAATTTGTGAATATGCACAAAAATAAAGACGCTAATTCCTGCAATCGATTTTTAATTTTTAACAATAGTCAATTCAACATATTTGAATCAGGGGATAAGGGAAAGTTTGGCGCAAAGTGAACGAGGGAATCAATTATGAAAATTTCATTTCGACTGTCAAGCAGGAAGTGATAATATAATAGTTTAGAGTTGTATGGTGACTTGAGGAGTTGGAAAGTTGCACTTTGGCAATGAGTTGTTCGAATTACCTGAACATCCTTAGGAGTTTGTGTGAATTTCTTCAGTCTATTAGCTTTTCTTTTTAATTTAATCATTCAGAAATGTCAAACAGTGAAAAAAAATCAAGACCGTTGCTGTAAGAATTTTTTATCGTAAGGATTTTTTATGTTTGAAAGGCCGATGTAGGCCATTATATATAGAATAAAACATTATTTCATGGTGTCTCGGGGCCCGAGTGCTGCAACTTTCAATTATTCTGCCAAATTAATTCGCTTGACTTCGAGCGATGACATTAATTATGTTGACTTTAGGAGCTTCGGTCTATTGCGGCTTATTGGCAGAAACCTTCGACTTCAAGAAACCCAGAAGAAAAACTCTAGCCGAGTGAAATCACATGATCTAGGTGGCCAATAATCGCTACGTCTGCGAGAAATAACATTTATAAATAATATTACTAAGTAAGGTAAGCAAGATGTTAGCATTCATAGTCATGAGATTTAGCCTCCTGACACGACAGGAGTGAGTAAATTATGTTGACATGCGTAGCGCACTGTTCGAGGAATTAAACAATCTTCTTTTTCATCTTTGCTCAGAATATGTACGTACAAGTGTCTCTCGGTAAAGCTTATTTTATGTTAGTATGACGTGTTGCAATAGTGTTATATCAACAGTTTTCCAAGGTATTATCACTGATTGCTATTTTGACGGCTTAATCATAAGAAGCATCCGTTTTTCTAAGTAGGTATTAAATTTTTGTGTTCAAATTGAATTTGAAAAATAGAGCTGCGTAGACCGATTGAAGTTCTAACTGAATTTATCTGCCTTTTTTGTTTTTAATGAGATCTCAAAACTTCAGCTGCTGGTATCTAGTCCTTTTTATTCTATTGTAATTTCAAGGAATCTTTTTTTTTTGTGGTAGGGAGGTGAAGGCTGTTTACGCCCTGAGTGTGGGACTCCCAGACGCAAAATGCTTTTGGACTACCCACTAAACACCTCCCCTGTCAACCTGAGAACCTAGCTTGGAAGTGTTTGACACACTACTTCGGGCTAGGCCTCGTGTTCCTACGCCTAGAGGCGCCTTCGCATTATGGGTATCTCTTCTCTAACGGGGAGGACGGGAGAGGAAGGAAGTGCTACAAAAGAGATCCATTCGTTCCCGATGCCTCCCAGCGCTCCAATAAAGCTTTTTTTAATGTAAGCACTGCCCGAGCATATTGCGCCACGCGATTCCAATTGTCAACTGTTTTCAGCATTACTCCGACGATAGTTTCCGGACAGAACTCTCCGATTTCGCTGAGTAGGACCCCTCGCTGCTGGCTCCACCTTTTGCAGTAGAAGAATGTGTGACAGGCGTCATCCGGTTCCCCGGTTCAAACACACAGTTAGGAGACCGTGCTTTGTCAATTTTGTACAGGTAGGACCGAAAACAACTGTGCCCACTTAAGAGCTGGGTCAAGTAGAAATCGGTCTCACCATGCATTCGACTGAACCACGGCCTCAGGTCAGGGATCAGACGTGCAGTCCAACTTCCCCTTGTTTCTTGCTCCAAGGACTGTAGCCAATCGCTCAGAGAACGACATCTCTCTCTTCCGTGGTGATCTCTTCTCTTCGATCTTCGCCTCTGCGCAGGTAAATACTTCTGCGCTCTCTCACAAGGAGGTTGATGGGTATCACCCCTGCAATTACCAACACTGCCGCCTCAGAGACTGTTGGGTATGCGCATGCGATTCACAATGCTCCTTGTCTCTGCACCTATGCCAACCGCTTCCGGTGTAACTTCTTGCTGAGAGCGTCGCCTTACAGTTCTGATCCGTAGAGTAGAAGCGACTGCACATTTTTTGTTACTTACATTAAGAGTCGTCTCCTTGAAGTGGTGGGCCCCCCTACGTTGGCCATTAATCGGGTGAGTGCCGTTACACGCGCTGCAGCTTTGTCAGCTACTGCCCTGATTTGAAAAACTTATCTTCGAGTCTATCAGGACGCCCAGGTACTTTACTGCTGATTTTGATTCGAACAGCTCGTCCCCTATACTGATAGGCCGTACTCTGGGGATTCTTTTGTTCGTTAGGATGACCGCTTCGGTTTTTTCCAATGCCAGCTTGAATCCGTGAGCGATCATCCAGTCCATTACCCTCCGCATTAACGTATTGAGTCTGAGTTGCGCATGGTCTCCTGTGCGTCCAGCGACCAGCGCCACGACATCGTCCGCATAACCGATCAAATGTGACTCATCCGGCAGTTCAAGCTGCAGGAGTCCATCGTAGGAGATGTTCCACAGGTCCGGGCCAAGGATAGAGCCCTGAGCGACACCTGAAGTAAGATTTGTACTTCGCCTACCCTCCTTCGACTCGTAAAATAGGCTGCGGGCCTTCAAATAGTTCCTGAGAATCCGCATCAGGTACACTGGTACTTCAAAACAATTTTCTAGCGCTTCCAGAATATCTACCCATCTAGCGCTGTTAAATGCATTTCGGACATCCGGAGTAACCAGCAGGACGATCCGTCGTGTGGAAATACTGTGAGACTCCGCACGTTGGACCGCGCTCACTACTTCTCCAATTGCATCGATGGTGGAGCGGCCTACTCTGAAGCCATACTGCCGTGGAGATAGATCCCCGGCAATACGATAAGTTTTTCAAAAACTTTTCCGGCCGTGTCAAGCATACACAGTGGGCGGTATGCAGCTGGCGACTCGGGGTCCCCTTTTCCCTTCGTAATGAGCACAATTCTCGCCACCTTCCAGCACTCTGGGAACAGCCCTTCGCGCAGGCATGCGTTGAACATGCGGAGGAGCAGGTCAGGGGAAAAGTGAAAGACCATTTGTAGCACCTCAGCTGGAATCCCATCTGGTCCTGGAGCCTTTCTGGCCTTCATAGACAAGACTGCTTTCTCCAATTCCATCTTCGTGAAAAATTGAAATTCCGTTGGTATTTCATAGTGAACGGCTTCAACGATGGCGGGATGGATGGAATTGCAATTTCAAGGAATAATTTCAATTTCTTAAGCGTGAATTTTTGACACTATGAGTATTTCTTTTTACTGTGATAACTTTTTGTAATAAGCTCAATGTAAGACTAGATTTTTTTATTAGTCTGGATAATTTTACTTTTTTATTATTTTTTATTAAATATAGAATTTAATTTTATAATTCTTTATAATAAATTTATAATAAATTTAATTTAATTTTATAATAAAAGTACTACGAGGAAAGAACACAGTGTCCTCACAGACGATAATTTTATCAAAGACGTTAGACATGTGATCCACCGTTTTCCTAATGAAGTTTCCAGAAGGTAGAATTAAAGCTGAAGAGATAAGGAAAGATTCCTGACGTAGAAGTCTTTGTTGCTAGATAAGCAACTGGAATTACCTCTGGCTGTTCTTTCGGTTCGTGGCACATTCCAATAGCATGTCGGACGCCCACGAGTCTATTTGATGGCACTAGCTCTAACAGAGGAAAACTTGCATATGCAGCCAGTATGAAGCTTAGAGCTAGTGGCTGGGAGCAGCCGGTAAATGACTGAAAGAAGCAACAGAAACTGCTCCCAAAACAGCTAGAAAATACAGATAATAGTCCGCGAACAAAAAAATACCATCACCGTATACCACAGAACAGGCACTCGTTTTTTTGGTCAAGAAATAATTAAATACCCACCAATATCAAATAATAAGATTGGGTGCCAAAGAGAGACAAGCTGACTTACAGTCTGTTTGACAAGAGCGTGTACGGCAAAACTTTTTTTAGGTACCGCTAGAAGCTTGGTTGAGAATTGGGCATATTGCTAGCCCCTTCCCCTCAGATGCTTTGTGTATAGAGTCTCAGTTGTCGTTCGATCTTTGTCAGAGAAGGACGTATTTCGTCATGAGCGTTACGTACGCATCACGTTATGAAGCAATGTTCTTGTGTTTGCATCCAATAGGACCCAAAATGTCATACGCAGCCGCTGTAAAATACATGAAAAAGTCAAAGACATTTGTTAGTAAATGGGTGAAACGCTATTCTGAAGTAAAAAATGTCGACGATCTGCCTAATCGTGGCTCTACGCAAAAAACAACGAAAAAGGAGGACAAAATGATTTTACGGGTATTCGAGAAGAATTCTCGCCTATCGTTACGTGGTGGCCAAGCGGTTTTGCTTAAAAAGGGCCTTAATGTGTAATGTGATACTATAAGAAGACGTTTAATGGCTCATGATGTAAAATTTCGTAGCATAATAAAGAAACCGCTACTGTCGGAAAATCATGTTAAAAAGAGACTCACTTGGGCGCAGGGAAATTTGGACCGGGATTGGGACAATGTAATTTTTTCGGACGAAGCTTCTTTTTGGGCACGTTCTTCTGTCACTCATACCTGGTGTACCCACGCCAATAAATTCATCCAGCGGACCGTCAAACATCCGGTTGAGGTGCACGTTTGGGGTTGTTTTTCAAAACAGGGATTTGGTACCTTGCACATATTTACAGGTAATTTAAATGCAGCTGAAATGGTCAAAATATATCAAAGGGCTTTATTACCATCTGCTCAAAAGTGATTTAGAAGGAAAAACATATATTGGCTACTGCAAGAAGACAATGACCCGAAACATCGGAGTCATCTTTGTAAGTGTGGAAACGAGAAAATGACGTTGAAGTACTAGATTGGCCATCACAGTCGCCTGATGCAAATCCAATAGAAAATGTTTGGGGACTCATGAAGTTGAAGCTTCGAGAAAAGCAGATCTGGACTTTAAAACGATTAGTTCGTGAAATTAAACTTATTTGGAGGTCTTTGTCCCTGGATTATGCAATAAAATTAGTAGAAAGTATGCCTCGAAATGCCTCGAAGACTCCAGTCAATTATTGATAATGGAGGCGACTGGACAAGTTATTAATAATAAAGCATTATTGTCTATATCATGTATAATGAGTGTATTTTTTTTCTACTTTTTATCCCAATTCATTCCCGAGCTTTTCCGTACACGCTCTTGTCAAACAGACTGTATATCCGAGCTACTACACGTTGAGGTCTGCAAATCAACAATGTACCTTACTGACTGTTAGAGACTGTCATTTACCATACTATTTTCTACTTCAGGCTTTCCACGTTGCATGCATCGATTCGCTTTTTTGAATACTGCTTACATGTTTCTTATCGGTTGGAGTTTAACAAGTGGCAAGCAAGGCGAATCAAAAGAAAACAAATTGTCGAACTGTGAAGTCTGGTGGAAGCGGAACTTCGAATAAAGGCAGCATCCCAAAACAGTTTTTCAAAAAATTTTCAAAATGTTCTGAGATAACAGGGATCAAGCAAGAAATCATGAAACGATTTTCAATCATTCTGTATTAACTTTCTAGTAGAAACGACATCAATGCCTTTCTTCTTGATACTTACGCATTTGAAACAGCTAAAATATTTGTACGTGAGTATCCTTGATATTACATGTCTGCGAGAATGCATAAATTGCTTGTGAATGGATCGAAAATTATTGAAAATTCAATTCTTTCGATAGGTCAGCTTTCGAAAGAAGCGCAAGAAGCGAGGGACAAGAATATGAAACACTTGTGAAGAGAGCACTCCAAAAAAAGATCAAGAATTTTCGAAGTACCGTCAGATCCAGCGATCTCCAGCATACGACTTTTGCTTAAAGAGGCTTCAATAAGGCTGAGACAACAAGAATGAGACCACCTAAGCCACAATTCGTGCAGCTTTATGAAGAAAAAGAAAGTAACTAGAAGAAATAGGAAATATTGTAATTTTTTGTCAAAGATTTTTACAGAGAAATCCAGCTTTAAAAAAGTTCTAAAATGGTATTTTTTATCATTTTCGAGGATAAAGTTGCAACTTTAGTAAGGATTCAAGTTTGGTCAGCTTTTTGGATATTCTGGTTTTCTAAACGACAGATGTGCTTCTTCACAGAGCCATTCACATAAAAAAAGCGCCTCTTCGTGAAGGATAAATTCCATGCAAAATTAGGGGCCCTTTCCAGATTTCGATTGTCTAGAAGGCTTAAGTACAAAAGACGTTGTCTTTGCCGATTAACTTTGAGTGTCTGAATCGGTAGGATTTTATACGGGTATAGGCTGAAGTCCTGATGCGAATTCTCCTAAGCTAAAGTCTACAAACATTGATTATTTCCGGACGGCGAGAAATTGACTGACTTGGATTCCTTTGAGACTGACACGGTCTCGGACAATGCATTCGCCCGATCTGGCATGCCTTTGACGTACGATTATTGGCTAATAGTTTGTCAAAGTGGTCGTCTCGATTAGGCTACCAAAACATGGAGTGTCAACTTTGAGGGACCACCGCATTTACCTTAAATGGCGTTGTAACGTTGCACTTACGAACACTGATTTTGCTGGTAAAATTTATCGTTTGGACGTGCTGGTCAGTTATGTAATTTACAAAATGGTTAACAACCGCTCAAAAACAAGCTCAAAAAGCTGCCAACATTGGCTCGCTCAAATTGACAAAAGCGTGTAAATAAGGATCGATTAGCACCAGCAGTGAGCCTACGCAAAGTTAATTTGAGTGTGTAAAATAATAAGTAAAATTTAAATAAAATTGATTGGGCCAATGAACTACCTAAACAAGCAGGAAATCAAAAAATGCGCACTCACAAAGGAATGGTACAAAAGTCAGATGATTTTTTGGCTTCCTGAAGGTTTTTACGTCGTTCTAAATGCTTCTTCCGTTTTTTTTATACGAACGTTGATGATATATTCTTGCAATTGATTCAAAGTTAGTTCTTCTTCCGTCAAACAAATGTTAAATATTTCTGTGGTATTAGAGCTTGCTTTATATTGAAATGCTGTTCTCATACCCAATATTCATTATCTTTTCTGTTATTATTCAATATTCTTTTAAGCAAGATTTACGAGGAACACTCAACAAGTACTTAACTCACAAAAGAAGAACGAAAATTTTGGAAAACTGGCAATTTATTATTCCACATAATCTCCTTCAAGCTCGATACACTAGGCCCAGCGACGCTACAACTTTTTCACCCCGTACAAAAAATATATTTTCTCGAAGGCTGCAAAATAGGCTCAGGTTTCAAACAGGTTCAGGTTTGGAAACAAAAAGTAGTCACTGGGGGCCAAATCTGGAGAGTACGGTGGATGGGGAAGTAATTCGTAGCGCGAATCGAAAAATTTGGCCATGGCTATGGCGGAGGTGTGAGCCGGCGCATTGTCGTGCTGAATTAGCACTTTTTTCTTCACCAAACAAGGCCACTTTTTCTTAAATTCGACGTCGAATCGGCCCAATAAGTCAGCATAGTAGCGCCCCGTGATTGTTCTACCTTTCTCGATGTAATCAATGTGGAACACACCTTGTGAATCCCAGAAAACGGTGGCCATCACCTTTCCGGCCGATCCAACAATCTTCGCCTTCTTCGGAGCACGTTCGCCGGATGAAGTCCACTGTTACGATGGTTCCTTGGTCTCTGGTGTGAACCAGTAAATCCATGTTTCGAAAACAGTCACGAAACGACGCAAGAACTCCGTTGGATTGCGCTGAAACAGCGCCAAACACGTCGCCGATGTAGTCTCACGGTTGCGCTTGTTTTCCGGTGTGAGCAAACGCAGAACCCATCGAGCCGACAGCTTTCTCATGCCCAGTTCTGCGTGTAGAATATGACGCACCATTTCTTCTGCGATGCCTACAGTCTCAGCTGCATCGCGAACCTTCAATCGACGGTCTGCCAACACGAGATCGTGGATTTTTTTTTCACGTTTTCCTTCATAGCAGCCATTTGCGGAGCACCTGGGCGTCGCGCATCAAAAACCGATGTGCGGCCATGAACAAACTCGTTGAAACAATTCTTGATGGAAGCCATCAAACCAAAAGAGTCACGGTACACAACATCTAAGCGATCTTTGATTTCGGTGTGCGTTTTCCCTTCCAAAAACAAGTATCTGATCATCGAACGATATTGTTCTTTTTCCTTTTTAGTACAACCGACCGACACGTTCGCCTCGAAAGGCTATCAAAACAAAACTAATGAAGGGAATTGACTGAAACTTTGACAGTAGGCTACTAAAAGAATGTACTGCACGATGGTAAAACTCTTTTGTAATAGCAGCGCTATCGGGCGGTGAGGTTAAGTACTTGTTGAATGACCCTCGTTCTTGCATGCAATGGTTCTTAGGCGCGGATATGATACTTGTACTTCTGGTGGTCACGAATTGATAAAATGTAAACGTTGTTGCAAACGCAACGGTCCTTTTTTCCACTTTTTGAATTAGTTTGGATAATTTTAATGACAATTTTGTGAATTTTTTTTCTTAATTTGAACTTTTCTAGCACTGGACTAGTTTTTCACTTGAGTTAAATCTAGGAAAAATATCAAAAATTTGCGGACGTTGCTTTCGCAACTTTAATGTAACTTTCAATTTGTTCAGAAATCATCTGCCACTGATTTGAGAGAAGCACAATCCAATCTTGGAAGAATCTCTGACTTTTACTTTATAACTCCTATAGAGGCTGTTTGGCCCTAGGTTTCAAAATGGAATAATGAAATGCAGTCCATTGAGAAAGTTTGACGGCGATCGGAACATGTTTGAAGGAACAAGGTCGGGGGAGTAAAATGTTGGACCACACTTCCAGTTTGAGCGTCAGTAATTTATATTGAGCCAATAATAAAATTTAGAGTTTGGAATTTTCATGGTAGGAGATAGCTCTTTTATTACTAGCCAGTTTTTGCCACTTTTTAAGAGTCCTGGTTGTTGATTCCTCGAAGCCTTTCCCATCCCCCTAAACCAATAGCATGTCCCTTTTTCGTTGAAATCCTGCAACTTTGGCTCTTGAGTTTTCTTTTTCGTTGAAATCCTCCTTTGGCTTCACTGAGTTCGAGGGGAGCCTTAACATAGAGCTTGGTACATTTGCAGTTGATTATAGTACTATAGCATCCTGTTCGTATACAACAAATTTTTGTTGTTACCTTGAATTTTCTTTAATTGTTCTTTAATAGCATATTGTGGCGAGGGTGTTTATTTTGACTACATAGCTCGATGCCGATCTCACGAAATTTGAATACGATCTGTCCCCACAAATGCGATATGATACAACACTCCAAAGCTCTATCTAACCAAGAATTATGAAATGAAAAGAATTATTACTAACGCAGCTTTTAAAGCCAGCGGTTTTATTGAGTAGAAAATAAAATCGGTCTTATTGTAGGCCAAACTTTCTATTATAATAATATGTATAAAAAACTTTCTAGACTAATTTCCGCCTGGCAATTTACTGCAACGGCAACATACTGAAATATTTTTTGCGATAAAATATTTCCTTTTTTTTTGACATTCTGCAAAAGGATAGTCCAATGACAAGGCTATCAACATTTTAAGGGAGAACAAGAACATTATCTTCAGTCAAATGCCAATCAATCACAAATCAATCAACCATCCTTTCATGGAAAGAACCAACATTCAATTGCATGTGCTTATTAGAAATCTATCCCTCGTCCTGACATTTTGTAATTTGTAAATACACCCAGGGACAAAAAAATCACCGCAGCGACAAAAAAAAATTCACTTAAAAATTCTTGAAAAACCTTTATGAGTCTTCAATAGTACCTTGCACCGTAGGTATAAATAGTTCTGTCAATATTTTTTATGGTCTTCATTTGTTTTCGATGATCTAGTAACTCAATTTATAGAACATGCCTGATACCAAGAAATTAAGTTATGGCGGAATTGTGCGGTTATAAAATGTGGGTAAAATGTCAAAATGACAAATTACGCGAAATTTTGACGCTTTGAAGACGTATTTTGAAGTTAGAATTTTGAAAAAGTATTGAGTGATGGACTGTAACAAGTTAAATGTGCAAAGATTTGTGAAAAGTTAAAAGAAAAACGTGAAAAAGTGGTTATAATAGAAGATTATAGATTATAGATAGAATCTCAAGATCGATGGTTATTTGGCCTATCTTGCGTTTCGGAACAGATTCAAACCAATGTCAACAAGCAGAGATAAACTAGAAGAAATCCGTGGAGTACGATTAAGTGTAGCGAGTGGTCAGCGAAATCTTAACGAAGTGGTCTCTTTCTCACGGAGACTGGCCCAAAAAGATCTTGTTACAAAAAGAATGAGGGCGAAACGCCCAGGATTGAAAAATGTGTTACCTTTTCAGATGAGTTCAAAATCAACCTCAGGGGATCTGGCGGAACAACCAGAGTTCGACGGGAAAATGGGGAAAGATAATCAGATGAATGCATTATCTTTACAGTGAAGCACTCACCGTAAAGGAATAGAAACGCCGAAGGAAGTTGGAGCACAGTAACTGTCAACGTCTCGAATTATAAAGAAATCATCGACAGTGGAGTCATGCAACTTTAGAGTGATGAGTTTTCTTCTTGTGGAAACCGAATTAAAGGAATGTTTACGGAATAAAATCTCTGCTCTGGCCGGATAACAGTCCTGACCTTTATCCTTTTGAGAATGTTGTGGCTCATATTGGAAGAAGAATTCAGAACAGAATGCCGTCAACCTTAAATTGTTTGGAGAGTTTGATTGAAAGAATATGGTCCGAATCAGTTTCAAGAGAATATTTGGAAAAATTGTATAAATGCATAACTCGGACAGTTGTCTCAGTTATACTAGCTAAAGAAGGGACAAAATCATAATAAAAAGTTTGAGTTTATTTAAGTTAATAACACTTTAACAAGTCATATCTAACTTAACTAGATTTAAAGAAATTATTCTCATAATTCTGTGTGGGAAGAAATTGCAACTCTTTTTTAACATACATAGTATCTATTGCTTCCTAACGAGCAGATGGTCCTCAAATCGTTTTTATGGTAAGGAAAACATTCGGAAGAAATTATTATATAAATGACACGCCAAGACGGTTGAGAATGCAAAAATTAGAATAATGCTACCAACCCTCCAACCGAATCATGCCTTGGAACAAAACAATTGATAAATGCGGGTGAGGCGATTTTACGTCACTAGGTGTAGAATCATCCATTCGCGATTTGTCGTGAAGACCATCATCCATTTATTTGTTGCTCCTTACACGATTTCAAGTGAATCGTTCCCCATATACTTCAGCACAGTGTAGTCCTACTACTGGCAATGACAGAAGTCAAACTTCCTATAGTGTGCCTGAAGCCTGTACGTTGGAATCTTATGTTCCTTCGGATAATGAAATTCCACAAACTGAACAAAACAGAATGGTCCTATTGAATTTCAAGATGCATTGAAAAAAGGAGAACGAAAAAGGGTTCTAAGCAACATAGCTTCCACGAAGAAAGAACGAATTTTAAATATTTAAAACGTACAATGGAGATACATGACAAATAGACTTCTGAAAGGGAAGCTTCAAGAGTGCATATCATGTACATGCTATTCTGCGAAACCCGTAGAGAACGTAAGAAGATGTACTTTTAGGATTGATGGGAAATCCGAAAAAGGATCGAAAAAACTCTAGAAAAAAGTTATTCGAAAAGCATTGCATAATCTTGCGTTCAATGTTCGAGGGAAAGCAAGGATATAACAACAAGTATATATTTAGGAAAGAGGATAAGACTTTCTATCAAATATTACTCCTGCGGTATCAAGAAACTTAAGAAAGTAAAGGATATGAAGCGTTTTTTAGATGCCTAATTATGGTTTAAAAGAATTAATTGGATTAAAGGGGAAAATTTGAAGATTGTTTGAAATAAATATTTGAAAATTGCTAGAAATTCATTCTAGTACTGACTGCAAAAGACTGGTGAAAGCATATCAAAAGCTCAAGGATTACGCGCGCAAACAAAAAAAAACGTTCTCCACCAGAAATTGGATCACACAAAAATTGCTGTACAGTGGATCAAACTTTAATCAATTCTCAATTGCCGCCTATTATCGTCCGGGGAAATCATTCAGTCTATATAAGCCTTGCAAGCAAGGAGCTCAACTAGCTGACAAAGTGGAATGAGGTTTTGTTTGTCTGTATGCAAAGTACATATGGATGTCTACTTTTTTTGCTCTCGGGATTTGCCGGACGATTATATTTTGAATAATGAATGGCTGAATCTCACGGATGGTTTTGGAAATGAAAACATTTGAATTTTGGTACATTCCCATGACCTGGATATCTTTTTAAAGGATTTAAGGAGAAATTACTTATTTAAGGGGACATTTTCTTTTTAAATTGGAGAAAACCACACTCATTGAACTTTTTTTACATATTTTATAGTGCTGAAAAATATATACACATTAAAGTACATAAAAAAATTTTTTATGATTTATGACTCAACTTCAGAGTTGCGATAGAGGGCGCTTTCGAAAAGGCCCATTTTTGTCGGTCAGACAGTTTTTGAGCTTCCTGATTTAGTCAAAAGTCAAAATGGATTATGTTCCTCAGATATTTGCCTGGAGGTTAAACCTAAAGAATTATAAAAAAAGAGACCCGTTATATCCAAAAAATTATGTTCAAAAGAAAAAACGACAGAGTAGAAACTTTCGAAAACGGAAGGGCAAAATGTAGAAAATCTGGTACAAACAGAGATACTAACCGTATTCGGGCGCAGTAGAGCACCATGCGCACATCAGAGCGACCAACAAAAGAAGATCAGAGACTCCTGCAACCTGTGACAAAAACGAAAACACGTTAGAGAATTGTGAAACGGTTGAGAAACCTATGACTGTTGCCATCACCACCGAAGTCACTGAAGCACGGGATACAGATAAAGGAATCCCTGCAGGTCAGACATTGAGTCCTTCGATTATTCTAGATCGTGAATAGAAAGACCGGCTCTACCGTGAGGCGGAAAAGGTTATGAAACGCATGATTGCTACACGCGATGCACAAATGAACGCTAGCAAGGAAGTTCAAAAAGGATTACTAGAGTTGGACGACCCCTAACCCGAATAGGTCACAACATACGTATGAGGCTCAAGGTAGAGGAAGAGCAAAAGGCGAATCCCTTCGACAGGGCAGTACTCATCCCGATTTTTACAGTTAGCAAAACGTTGGCCTGCAGCCCAATCAAAGGGGATTGTGATAAACAGAAGAAGCACAAGGACGGAGAAATTGCGATGGAGGAGGGGTTTCAGACGGCACTGTCCAAAGCTACCAAGCAAGTAGCCCTAATGTTAAACATAGATAAAGTTCCTTAGAAACATAAACGCAAAGAACCATTGTCCGTTACCCAAGGAATAAAGAATAAGAAGCGTCGCAAACGTATTGGGTAGGCACTGCTGGTTAAACCAACCGACGGTAGACCCAATGCCGATGTCTGAAGAGAAATCAAAGGAGCGGTAAAACCGGAAGACATCTAAATGCAATCAAAGCTATTCAGCTACCTCTTGAAGGTGACATACTGGTTGAAATCGGACCAAAAGCAAACAAAATAGACAAGTTCCGTGACGCAATCAAACAAGCATTCGGAGAAAAGGCCACCGTTACCTCATTCAAGCCTATGGTAACACTCGAAAGTAGGGACATTAACTGCGTTACGTATCTGCTCAAAAGAGAACACGCCTTAAAATGGGATTTACTAAGCGTACTATGCGAGACGAAGTTGACGAGTTGAACGAACCAAACAAAAGAGATCAACGCGTGACCATAATTGTCCTCACAGAGAGGGTAGCAGAACAGCTTTTCAAGAAAGCGAAATTAGAATAGGGTGGGTTATTTGCGAGTTATTATCTTGGACGTGGCAGCCAGGACTAGGCTCGTCGAATTGAACACAGGCAACATACGTACTATGGGGCTGTGTTGGAACCAGTCCTGATGTGACATTCGCTTCGGAGTGTCTAGTACAAAGGGTTAAAAATTGGAGAGGGTTAGGTGATTACTGGGGCAGCGATCACCAGTACATAGCACTGGAAATTCTTGTCCTTGTTTCCCGAAAACCATGCGCTTAGTCTTCACCATCACCGCTAAAACGGGAGCTACGCTGGGGAGCGGAGGACCTGTTGCAGAAGATGTAGTGAACTAAACTATAAGAATCGTTACGTCTACCTGCAATTCTTCCATGCCCCTACGAAGCCATAGCGCGGCAAACTCATAGTGTACTGTTCTTAACCTGAACTTGCTGAAACACGAGGGGATGTGTCAGAAACTACGACGAAAGGCCCAGTGAGCACGGACCTGGGAAGTATCCGATCAATAGCCTCTATGTTAGCTAGCAAATGTCTCCGCAGACTCATCAATAGCAGCAAGACCAGCCGTGTCAAAAACCTGATGGACGCCGTGAAGAGGGATCCATGGGGCCTTGGCTACAAAATAGTGATGCGAAAGCTCGATGCGCAAAGGTCACCTCAATCAAACGAGGCAAAAAAGATGGATGAAATTTTGCGGGCTCTTTTCCTCATCCACCACGTCACCGTTCAGGCCATCCGTGATGAAATACCAATTGAAATTCCACTTTTCACGAACATGGAATTGGAGAAAGCAGTCTTCTCTATGAAGGCAAGAAAGGCTTCAGGACTAGACGAGATTCCAGCTGAGGTGTTACAGACGGTCTTTCACTTTTGCCCTGACCTGCTCCTCAGCACGTTCAACGCATGACTGCGGGAAGGGGTGTTCCCTGAGTGCTGAAAGGCATGTGCTGATTAGTAAGGGGAATGTGAATCCCGGGTCGGCAGCCGCATGCCGCTAGACAAAAGTTTTCAAAAAGCCGATCAGGGGTAGACTCACTGACGTGAATCGTGCTGCCGTATACCGATCTCCACGGCGTTATGGCTTCAGAGCAGGTTGCTACACTATCGATACAACCGGAAAAGCAGTTACCCTGGTCCAACGTGCTGAAGCGCACAGCATTTCCGCACGACTGGTCGTTTTGCTGGTAATTCCGAATGTCCGAATTGCAATTAACCGCGCGAGATAGGAGGAAATTATGGAGGCTCTTGGAAACAAGTGTATCTGATGCGGATATTAAGGGACTATTCGAAGGACCAAAGCTTACTCTACAATTCGAAGGTAGGGAGCCGCAAGACGATACTTACTTCAGGTGTCGCTCGGGGCTTCATCCCCGGCCCAGACAAAGATGACGAACTACTGCGGCTTGAACTGCCGGATGAGGGACGCTTGGTCGGTAATCTGGACGATGTCATAGCGCTGGACGCACAGTTGATCATGCGTAACTCAGACTAAATATGCTAACGCGGCGAGTAAGGGACTGAATGAAAGATCAGGGTTTCGCGTAGTGACTGGAAAACCCAAATACAAAGAAGACAATCTCCAGAGTAAGGCCTTTCAATGTTGGGAATGCGCTGGTTGAATCGAAATCAGCAGTGAAATACCGAGACGTGCTGAAAGACTCGCACATGTATTTTTTCCAACAAATCAGAGCAACAGCTGACAACGCTGCAGCGTGCGAAACGGCATTCATTCGATTAATGCCTAAAATTGAGGGCGCACTTCATCAAGCAAATGATTCCTAATGAGTACTGTGTAGTCGGTCCTACTCTATGGGTCAGAAATATGCGGCGACGCTCTCAACAAGGAGTTACACTGAAAACGGTTGGCGCAGGTGCAGAGACAAAAAGCTCTGCGAGTCGCATGCGCATATCGAACATTCTTGGGACGACAGGACTGGTTATCGCAGAGGTGATATATATCCCCCTTTTGCGAGAGAGCGCAGTAATATTTACCTGCGTGGAAGCGAAGAAGACAGAAAAGAGGTCACCAGGGAAGGGAGACAACGCTCTCTCAGCGATTGACAATATTCCTGGGAGAAAATGTGGACTACACGCCTGATCCCTGACCTGAGGCCGTGGCTAAATCAATTGCATGGTGACAATTCACGGTCTCCGAACTGCGTGTTTAGTGCAGGAGAGATGGATAACGCCTGTGACGCATTCTTTTCTTGCAAAAGATGGAGTAAGAAGCGTGGGGGGTGTGGCGACATTGCCACTCAAACCATCGAATATGGAACGAAGTAAGGATCGGCAGGATATTAATTTTTTGACAGTTTCCTGTAATCACTCTCTCGCAAGTGAACCGCCATATTTTATAGACGTGATTTTTCCTAGATAATTAATATATTTTATTACATTGTATCCAACGTGTTTTTATATGGACTTAGGTTGAGTGAATCCGTAAAGGAGCTCTTCAACGACATTCGGGAACCTTAGCCGGAAACTATGGAAATTCTCTAAACGGTTTTGGGAGAATATTTCTCTGATACATTAGAACACATAAATGTGTTAAGTCTTAAATATTTAACAGAAGTCAGCATGTACCAGCGAGTTAGCACTTTTATGAATTGAGTCAGGTAGAAATCAGTCCCATCATGCTTGCGATTCAGCCATAGAATAAGATCCTTGGTGTGTGATCTACTTTCAATGTTTTCCCTTTACCGTGTTTAGTTTCGGGACCGTCGGCTTCCTCATCGGGCTCATTTTCACACTTGGGCATAGTTCTCGGCTCTCTAGCAAGGAGTGGGGTCAAAATCAGTCTTGCAATAACCAACACTACCGTTTCAGACATTTCAGTATACGGATATGTGTCTGTATCTATACCAACCGTTGTGTGTGTACGTTTCAAAGTCCAAATCCTGAAATACAAATCCTGCATGTTTCAGATCAATGGCATTCGAAAAATTTTCAAAAAATAACATATAAATGAACAACATTAACGATAATATTTTCGTCTTTTTCATAGACGACATTGCATAGTAAACGATAACAAATAGATTCGGAAAATTGAGAGTTGGTGGTGTTCTGGTTGTCTTTTAAAAAACATCTCAATTATCGTAGTCATATTTCCACTGGCTGATAATAATGTAAACAAACGGAGGCGGTTCAGAATCCCTGCACTGCACGCGCGGCATATGGGGAAGAATAAATAAGACGTTGCCGGTCACAACCCCTAGACACAAACAAACAATTTTCCATTTATCATTTTATCGTTGACGATGTTTTTATTGAGAGATTCTTAAGTGAGCCGACGGCGACAGCTACAACAACAAATCGTGACTTTCAGATAGGTTAATCACACGCGAGACTTCCTTTGCGATTATCACTAGTGATTAAGTGTTGATATAGAAATATGGAGATAATAATAATATTCGACGTAGAAAACGCCTTTGTAAGTTTTTTTTTTATTATTAATTAAATTACGCGAGATTCACCCTCTTTAAAAAATATAAACAGAAAAAACTTCAGAGTCGATCACCTCGTAGACCACTCGGCCTTGAATTAATTCAGTCAACAAAGCAAATTTTACATACTACACGTATGTCTGTTTTGTATTACAAATACGGTTTTGACAACACGCAATCTGTGAGATGAATTTTCATTGTACGCTTCTTAGCGCTTAACAACAAATCCGCATCATAATATTGACATTGTTTTTGTTTGTCTATCTGTCTGGTTTTCATCGCAGCCTTTTTTGCATTAAGATCAAAACAATATACACACGCTCAAACCAAGTATTGAAAACATCCTGTCAATCGCTAACGTTGGAAAAATGTTTTTCGGTGGCCTAACCCGTTTAGTCTATGATCTTATGATTCGTATGAAGTTTCAGCGACATACTGCAATCCATAACCTTGAACTTATTGAGCAAATTTAAAATCAGCTCGCGGTAATTGTCTGCTTTGTTATTTCCAAGAAAACCATGAATTACGGCTTGTAGGCTGAGCAACGCATCTTTTTCGTGGCTGTTAAGTAGCTCTAGAAATCCTTCACTTTTCATTACTCTTTTTAATTTGTGGACCCACGAGGATGCCTGCTTTAATTTTAGCTTCTGACAATTTAGGGAAAAATATTTTCAGATATTCAAAAGCCTGAGAGTCTGTTCAAGAGCTTTGACAAACCACTTCAAAAGGTCTTATTTTATGTGTAATGAAGTCTTTAGACTCTATTATCCCATAAGCAAAGTGGGCACGGGTATTTAATGTTTCCACCATGCACTCAATCCATCTCCCAACTGTCACAATTCCAGCAAGATTGCACACTTGAGAGATCAAAAAATAGTTGTAATTCACCCCTCAGATGTGGGAACAGTGGGAACGTTGCGTTTGCTATATTTTTTTATGAAGTTTGTGATAACGGTTGTTGTGCATTCAATGTAGAGGGAACGGGTACAGGGAAATGTTCACTGTGCGGTAATGGAACAAACGTTGATGTTAGATCTGGGAACTGGATTTTTTCTAATCTTTTTTGCCAGCCCGCCGCTTACGTACATTCACTGCACAAAGGTAACAATCTTTGATGTGATTAGTAGGCCTCCTCTCATAATCTTTGCACTGCGACTTCATACATTTTTCTCCTCAGTACCATGCTAAAAAGCTTATTTTGTAAAAGCTGTTTGTCAACAACAAAAAATTGTGTTGTTTTCTTGTGTTATTCTTTGAGGAATCGCGTCAAACCCAAGAGGACCTTGAAAGCGAGAATTGATTAGAAAGTTATTATGAGTAGAGAGCTGTACAAATGCATAGAACGGACAGCAAAATGATTGTCAACGTTAAAAAATGAAAAGAAAAGCCGGAAACAAACGCAAGCTTAAATGCATGGTGAAAGCTGTCAGAAAGAACCCTTTTGACATCTAAAAGAAGAATTTAATTTACAAGTGGACACTTCTACGATTAAAAAAAAACCTCTTGAAAAATGTTTGGTCGGAATTTGTAGAGAAAAATTCCTTTATTATAAGCAGGACACTGTTAAAGTTCTTTGAAATTTGCGGGAAAGCGAAAAAATTATTTAAATGGCGTAATATCTGTGGACTGATGAGTCCTAAGTAGTTTTATTTGATAGTCCTGGTTGCAGATAGTACATTAGAAGACCACCGAATGTTTCTTACAATCCTAACTACACAATAAAGACAGTAAGGCATGGTGATGCGAAAATTATTGTGTGGAGATAGTTTGCCTATTATGGAACTGGTCCACTATTTTGGATAAAAGAGGCAATTTCTGTTGAAATTTATACACAAATTATGGAATATCATTATATCTTCTTACGCTGAATAGAATATGCCTTTGAGATGGGCGTCACAACAGTACAACAATCCAGAACATACGAACAAATTAGCTAAAACTTCGTTTGCGTCAAATCGGGTTCATGTTAGGAGTTGGCTAGCCCAATCAATCCCCTGTCTAGAATCCAATTGAAAATTTTTGGATTGATTTCAAAGAAACAGTTTTCGGGCAAACAGCAATAGCGTAGCAGAACCATGGTGCGTAATACAGGGTGGGCCATCTTGCATTTTAAATTTGAACTATCTATTTTTCGACATTGGAAACGTCAAATACCATTCGGAAAGTGACAGATATTCAGTAAAACGTATAAAATTTACGAAATGGGTCGCTATTCGCTAGAAAAAACTGGGAAATATTGAAAACTTTTTTCCAAAGTGGTGAGTCTACAACCCAAACTGTGAGAAATTTGGCAAAAAAATGGACAGAGAAAAAGGGCCATCAGTTCAATTTGTGCAACAATTTATCAAGCGTGTGGGTGAAACTGGCTCGTTGGTGGATAAACCAAAACGTCAACGTTCATTTCCCACGCGTTCAACCGAAAATATTGCGACTGTGGCTGAAAGTGTTAGTGAGAATCCATCCACCTCAACTCGCCGTCGATCGCAAGAATTGAACATTCCACGAACAACTTTGTGCCGAATTTTGCAACAAGACCTCGCTATGAAGCCAAATAAAGTTCAATTGGTGCAGCAACTGAAGTCACTTGACCATCCGAGCCGTCTACAGTTCGCAGATTGGGCGGAAGATCGTTTGACCGAGGATGGTCAATTTTACCGTAAAATCATCTTTTCGGACGAGGCTCATTTCCACCTCGGTTGTTACGTTAACAAGAAGAATTGTCGCATATGGCGCACAGAAAACCGGCACATAATTGTCGAGAAGCCAATGCACCCAGCACGAGTCACTGTATGGTGCGGATTTTAGTCTGGTGGAATCATCGGCCCATTTTGCTTCGAACATGAAGAAGGAGCCGCCATAACCATCAATGGTGAGCGATATCGCGCAATGTTATCCGAAATTTTCTTCAAGCAAATTGAAGAGGAAGACTTGGACAACATTTTGTTCCAGCAGGACGGCGCTACGTGCCATACAGCAAACGCTACACTCAATCTTTTGCGCCCTATCTTCGAAAATGAGCAAAAAACGAGCAAAAGAGGTGATGTGAATTGGTCTCCCAAAAGCTGCGATTTAACGCCGTAGGACTTTTTTCTTTGGGGAGCTGTTAAAGATAAATGTTATGCCAACCATCCAAAAACAATTCAAGATCTAAAGTACGAAATTCAAGCTGCTGTTGCTGCCATAAGACCTGAAACCATCGAGTGAGTACTCCAAAATTGGGTGGATCGGATGAACTACTGTAAACTCAGCCGTGGTGGTCATTTGTCCGAAATTGTTTTACAAAAATAAATTTCATAAAATAACCTTTCAAATAAATGAAAAATATCAAGCCGTTTTTTTTATTGGCCCACCCTGTACAAAGACCCTGGTAAAATATCGCAGTTTCAAGTTTTCAACGCTCGATTAATTTAATGCCCTGACGCTGCGCCACTGTTTTAGCAATTGAACGGTTACACTGTTACCGACGCAGTAATGTTTGCGATATGGCTGAGGAATTGGTCATCAGCGTAGTTAGTTTTGATTCAATAATTCATGAACGGTTACGTTACCGCAAAATCTCAGCCAGATGGGTGCCAAACTTCTTAATTTTGAGAAGAAATTTACGCGCTGCGAAGTGTGCACGCGTTTTTTGTAGCAGTTTAGCGGTAAAGACGAGGGAGCGCCAGTTAAAGTGAAGATGCCGGCAAGCAGAAGGTCAGTTGGGAATGTGGTGTATATCGTGTGTTTTGGGACATGAGAGGAGTAACCACGCTTGATTGTTTCACTGAACGACCAACTGTGAACGCGCTGTATTATAGTAGCACTCCAAAAACCACCGTATAGCCTGCCTACAGATCGAAACGACGATATATTCCGATCCGTATCCGTACGAAATCGCAACAGGAGAGTTCCCGACCGCATAAAGCTCGGCTTACAATTCAAACATTGAACGCATTGGAATAGGAAAAACTGGAACATGCTCCTTACAGTCGAGAGTTATCACGTTGTGATTATTATTTATTTGGTCCGTTGAGTGAGGCACTTTTTAGACAACGTTTCGAAAGCAATGATGATGTGGAATCATTTTTTCGCGAATGGTTACGTGAAAACCCACGAGACTGTTACGAAAAGGGAACAGGTGTATCATGTAAGCGTAATAGCCGGCGCTTATTACACTAATCTGCCAACTTCGTTCCAAACGATTATTTATTTCTAATTTTATGTTTACTCATAATCCGTCTTTGGTCTACGTTGAACGACTCTGATTCCGACCAATCAAGCAGATAATCTGAAAAAATATAAGTTCAATGATCACGGGCCGGTTGTATCAGAAACAATAATAAAATAGCCAAACTCCGAGTAAAACAATATTTGCAACAATCAATCAGACAATTATGGCTTTCATTAACGTGCGCTGGTGATATCAGTTTTTACTCACAAACATTAACTCGTACGCGTTGTTGTTGATATTGTTGTTTCAAAAGCAATTGAAACTTTGTGCACTCACCTGCAAAAGAAAGAGAGGAAAATGCATGAGTTCAAAGTAATTTAACAATGAAATTAATAATAATAAACAAATTTCACGGCTACGTTGATGGCGAAATAATGAAATTCGCGTAAGTTTAATTGGAATCACAAAGCAGGGTTAGCAAACAAAGGCGATTATTGTTACCTTGGTGCAATTAAAAAGTTCAAATAAGCGTTGGAGAAAATTTATGGGTTGAATTTTGGTGGTTGCTTCACCTGACTCAGTTCAGTCAGTTGCGCAATTGTTTTTCAACGCACTGGGACCAAAACATGAGTAACGAGCGATGTCTTAGTGATTGTTGTTGACAACAATCAAATTTAAATTAGATCTTTTGGTCATCAGAAAGTGAAGCCAGAAACAAAATAAATAATTTGATATGCCATCTCACGGCCGAAGAAAGTGTTTATCATGTTCACTTCACATGCACTCCGTTTTGAGGTCCGGAAAAGTAATAAGTTTTCCCGCCAAAGCGACTGAAATAAATATTCTTTGCGGGTATAAAACACAAATAAACATAAATTTTTTGGCAACCATCCCTTGGGGAGCACGCGCCTCGAAATTTTCAAAATCAACCTATTTATGTGGGCGCAAGAACGTTCATTCATTCATGTCCTGTCGCGCGCTATTGAGCCAATTTTTATGCCTTACACTTTTTCATCCTATTTACTTTCCTAAATAAACACAAAAATTGATTATTGAAAATTTTTCCTTTATGACTTTCTCGCGTGGAAATTATTGAACTGAAAAAAAAAATCAATAAAATTCATTTATATGAGATTCTTTTTTATTGCTTCGGTTTTGTAGCTTTGGTTGTCTACTTTTCATCTTTCGTTTCCTTCAATTTTTTTCATATTCTCCTTTCAGTTTGCGGAAGACTGCATTTGCCAATTTTGAAGTGGATATAATCGCTCCTACTTGGATGTGATCCAATTTAATCTGCCTGAATATTAGGGATATTCAGTTTTCATGAAATTATTACCGTGAAACGAACGGAAATCTTTGTGCAGAGAAAATTAAATTTTTGAACAGACCTATACGTTGAGTGATGAAAAATGACGTTTTTTTGCGATCAATTTAAGGATAATATAGTGACTAAACACAAATTTAAGAGGGAGATATAATACTAAATTATTTTGCTCCTTGCAGCAAAAATGCAGAACAGTTTTTCTTCTAAACGGAGATACAATTTAATTATATTATTACTAAAAAATTATAAATTTCACCATTTTACCCTAAGCAGCAAAATGCTCAATTGCATCACGTCAGACTTCACAGAATGATGCAAATTTTTACCGTCATAACGCTCTTGGTAGAAATCTCTCAACTAGAGATAGAAAAAGCACAAGTAGATTTGTATTTGTGTTGCGATTTTCGCAAAAGCTTTGGCAGGAGTAACTGTGTTACACGCCAAAGCGAGAGGCCTTTTACCCAATCAAATCAATTCTTCTTATTTCAATTAAATACCGTTAGATCGGTTTTATGTTCGAAGTGTATCGTACAACTACAATATTCTTTACTGTACGAACGTTACGACGAAGCACAGAGTTCGATTCATCTGCATGTGAACCGTTGAACCATCGGAGAATTTCAGATGAGAGGAAAGAGCGTTCGATCATGACGGATGCCCTCACTCGTTGCAAAAAATGCCCGGCTAACTGTTATCTCATTTTGATGATAAATTCTAATAAAAACTACGCGTCTACGTTTTTGCTAGGTAACTCTGGAGTTTTATTTTTTATGGTCAAACTACCTGTATACATTTCTTCCGTTTTTTGCGGTATCCAATTACTGCAATCCAATTACTGTATTGGGACTCGGTACAGGAAAGACGATAAGATTGCTGGTTTATAATCGTACGATACTGATTTTATGCAACGTAAAAGTAAATTTACATTTATTAAGATGACTGCAAGAACGTATCGAATCAGATAGGACGGGAAGCATGCGATTAGGCAGCAAACCTCTTAGGGATACGGTCGCTGTGTTGCGTTTCTAGGGAGCAGACCAGGCGCTTTGCTTGTGAGAGTTTGACGAAAACGGCGAATCTCCGATTGTAGCGCGTAGAAGATTCTGCAGTACTCGAGGTTAACGTCACGTAAATCTCTCATTCGGAAAGGAGCCAAAAATTTATGCAAGACAGATTAACACAGAATAACCTAAATTGGTGCGGATTTATTATTGACCTAACGTCAAAACGAACGCTTTCGGATGTGAAAAAATTAGAACGCAGTTAAGAGCAACTTCACTTCGAATACTGTAACGATGAAAATGTATTCAATATTTCAAATGCATATGATAGTGACTCACGTGTTTTGGGATTTAAAAAAAATAAAATGGTGCTTATATGCTGTTCAATCAGCAATAGCAGCGAAATTGAACCTAAAGATGAAGGATCTAGTAGCTAAAAACATTATGCCAAGATTTTGGAAACGTTTCGTTTATGACGTATTTGCCATGTTTAAAAGGAAGGATCTGATCACACTCAATCGACTTCATAAGGACACAGACTTCACGTATGAAATCGAGAAGAAAGAGATAGAGATTTATAAAAAACAAATGAACAACAGAAGGGTAATAAGTAGGAGCCGAAACCATTACTGTCAGCACAAGGTTGGATCCTTTAATCACATCATATAAGGAACCCCCTCTTTCCGCCCGGACACGAAAACGAACCAAATACATTTTTGAGATTAAAAGATTAAATGGATACCTCAGTCCAAAAATCTTCAGCATGATAAACAAACGGAGGTTACTATAACAGACTACACTGACTTACCTTACAACGTAGGAATCACCCAGTTGGTAAGAATACCATTCAGCTTTAACCGGATCACTTACACGTTAAAAAACAAATTAAAGGGGAATGGTTCAGAAGTGATTTTTAACAGCATAGACAACGACCTCTATTAGGAACATTCAAGAACTCAATTGCAGAAATGGCGAAGTCCGGAACACTTGACAACCGGCAATTTCACCAACATTTTCACTACCTACAACCCATCAGTTCTGGAAACTCAAAGAGAGAAGCGACTAAAAGCGTCTCTCAAAACAAAGAAAACTAGTTTCAATTCGAACCTTAAAAGGATGATACGCAGTTTCAATGCTATTCAATGCATTTGAGTACACCCTGAGGAAGCCGGCAAGTCGCATAAATAAAGCCAAAAATAGTGGAACCGTTCAGTTTCATTAAAAAAAAAATTAAAAAGAGAACCACCTGTTAGCGCCAGCATTGTCTTACATCTTTATAATACATAAATAAAATGAAATGTCAAATGAATATGACAGGAATAATTCAGAAAAATATTTACCAGAAGTAAGACGAAAGCCGCGAATTACTAATGATAAAACGGTAGTGTGAGAAGGATACCATTCATTATGCCCATCATTTACTATGGTCAGCATGCACCATGCTTAGTACCTACGATGTGTCAGAGATGGTAAATAAAACACCATTACAGGAGGAGTTCAGCGCGCTCTAATAAAGCCACAAGTAGTCATAAATTATACGAAAAATATTGATGATGCAGATAGGACAGGTCACCTGGTTTTATCTTACAATTTCCTACGAAAAGCTTTAAAATGGCGGAAGAAATTGTTGAATTTATTTATTTTATGTAAAAATGTTTTTCGCCAAGGCTCAATTAATCGCGGAAGGCACTCTACTTTGGACCAGAAAGAATGGTGGAATGGATAAACGGTTGGATGGACTTGAAAATTTCACATCGTAAGAAGTGACCCGAAACGGACCACATAAGAATGTTTAACTTGTCGTGGTCCTGGAAGAAAATGAACAACTTTCCATTGAGATACATGTCCAAGAAAACCTAGTCTACATGTAGGCAATTGTTTTTTGAATTACGATACAGGATATGTTTATGTCAAATTTATTATAATACTGCTAAGTTACTTTACCCAAAAGATGAATAACCTTTTGTTCATAAACAAAATTGAGGAAAGTAATCCCTGTTTGACAGACGTCTAAAAAAATTGATCGAAATGGTTTTTTTTTTCAAAGTATTGTGATTGCCTTAAGAACTCCTTGAGAGTCCTCTAGACATAACTTTCCCGGCTGACAAGCGTGTTTTGGCTTTTGATGGACCTGACATCCGCTTTCTTCTCTACTTAAAACTAGCCTCTTTTAATACGGGAGTGTAGAAATGAACTGACGTTTCGTCACCCGTCACAATGCGTTGCAAAAAGTCTGCCCTTCATCTTGAAAATGAGCAATTTTCAAGCAAATTTTCTTACTGAAAAACTCAACTGTCACATTTATGTGTTCTAAGGTAAGCAGACGAAATTCCAGGTGATCAAGGACGATGGTGCGTAGGTTTCCAACACTGATTCTCGTTTTCTTATTTTTCAAGTAATTCACGAATAGCTGCAAAGTTGTCAGGTGTAATGCTGCAGCTGGGGTGCCCTATTTGACCCACTTTTTCCAATTTTTACGCCGTCCTTTAAATTCGGCACACAAGGCTTCCATTTGTGGCCAGAAAAGTGCATTCTCTTAAAACTGTGCACGCAGTCGATCCTAAATTTCAGCTGACAACGCTTTCCTGCGTTAAAACGAAGAGTAAGAGTGCCGTGCACCTTTATCACAGCGTAGCTAAATACAGTGCTGATACTCTTTCGCAATTTATTTCAGACAGAGATAGAAAAGACACAAGTAAGTTTTTATATTCGAATTGCAATTTTACGACAAAGTTTTGGGTGGGGTATTCCAGTTTTACACAAATTCAGAGAAAGTTCACCAGGACCAGCTTAAACGCAATTTTACTTGTTTTGCTCGAATTAAGTTAGATCGCTAGTTTTTTCGAAGATAAGCGTGACCATCATTTATATGTAAATTATATTATTACATAAAAAATTATATTATAAAAAAATAATTCTGTATTAAGATGAATACGAAAGTCCTGTTGAAAATTTGGTAACCGCTTACTCTGGTTCATAACCACTAAAAGGGATAAACGTAATAACTAAAATCACTAGCTAATCGAGGGGCATAAAAATAAAGTGAGCTTTTCAAGATAGAGAGCTTTTAAATTAACAGACGGAGAGATTGAATAGACCACGATGGTTTGGTTTCCGAGAAAAAGCAAAATGAAAAACCCAAAAACCTTACAGGAACAAGGTTCGGATGACTGCTTAACAGTTTCTGGAGATGGCATATGAAGAAAACGTGGCCACACTTCACGTTTCAGTGTTACAACTCTTGCGGGTAAATATAGTAAAAAAAAATAATCGACACAATCGTAAAATCGACTTATTGTAAGAGTTGTGAATTATGGGAGAAGAAAAAATATACTCGTCCTGAAGAATACGAAGAATGGTATGAAGAGCATGACGATTGCGATACAAATCATGTTCGATCGGCTGGAAAAATGGAAGTTGACAGTGTAAAAGAAATGTTTGGCCGCTCGATCGTGCAATACGAAGTGAAATACACACGTTTCATTGGCGACGATGATAGTGCCATATACAAAGGCTTATTGGATTTAAATCCATATGATGATATACATATAGAAAAACAAACCAAAGTATTTGGATGAAGGAGTAAGAATACGAAGAAGTTGACTGATCAAGTTATCAATAAATTACAAAAATAATACGGATTAGCAATTACCAGGAATCAAGATAATAAATCAAGATAATGTACAAAGAAATTCGGGCAACATTTTATCACTTATCTTCATCAGATAAAAATCCAAGCCATCAAAATTGCCCCGTAGGTTAGAATAGCTAGTGTTCATATCGTCGCGCGGAAGCTCGCGGAATGGACTTATCAAAGTTCACGCACGATTATTTACCGGTTGATAAGAATGTTACGGAAGCTTTGAAACCAATTGATACTGATTTGAGTTCAAGGGAATTGCTAGAGCGATGCAAAGGAGGAAACACACAAAAAAAAACGAAAGTTATAATGGATTGCCATGGCACTTTCCTCCAATGGACCTTCACAGCGGGATGAAAACGATTAAGCTCGCTTATTTCCTAGCAGTTTCAATATTTAATGATGGTTTTCATAGTACTTTAAAAATGATGGAAGTAATGGGCGTGGTTGGCGGCCCTATTGCGGAAGAATATGCAGTTCAAAGAGATGACAGCTGAATCAAGCAGGCGGAGATACGTCACGCGGCGTCGTCAAAAGAGGGACGAACAGCCTGGAGACAAGCATTAGCCTCTCAGCTGGCATTTTTCGAGGAAGAAGAAGGTATATTGTATTGGCCAGGCATAGCAGACTAGCAATTTTTAAGGCAAATATAATTTTATCTAGCAAAAATCGATAGTAGAAACTTTAAACGCATTTTTCAGGAAACCACATTTTTCAAAATTGCTGACATCATAACTCAACAAGATATTGACCGATCGACTTCAAATTGAAACTGAGTATTCTTGAATATCTTTACTATACAATGATTTACGATCTGCTGGATTGGTTGAAAATTGTCAATTTAGCATTAAAAAAACGACCATTTTTTACCCCAAAAACATTTTGCGCATTTTGCATTTTAATTTTAGATATTTTTCAAAAATTGTAGGTCATTGTATAGGAAATACCTTCAACTTTAAAAAAAACTTTTTGAATTGTTTTGTTTCAGCTACTCATTCGACCGGAATCATGTCAGCAGTTGGGGAACTTTTTTGGCACTTCCGAAGACAGCACATAACTTCATTATTTTTCAATGTTTTTGTAAAAAAAATCTTTAAATATAGCTGAAAATATTATGAACCTGAATCTTACTATGTCCAAAAAGGTTCAAAACATTCTATCGAGTACTTCCTTTTAAAAATTTGCGAAAATCGCCTAATTTTTTATGGGTTACACTGGTATAGCCTCTTACGATGTAGCTTCAATGACTCGATTAGTCAAGGACCCGCACTGAAGCGTGGGAAAATCAAAACAGACACAAGTACTATATAACATAAATGTTATTAACAGCGATAATCTTCTTACTTTCTCAGAGGTACACAAAAAATCCCATTTTTTACCATGCGGAAGCATCGCGTTCTCTTTACTATTCTAGGTTGATAGAAATTAATCGAGCAAATAAAAATCCATGCCAAAATAAAATGTTTCATTTGATAGTGGTAATAAAATAAACAATCTTTTGAGGGCGACTCGATTTCCTAGAATTCCAATCAGCATCACAAACATCTGAAAATTGCGCCACATTACAATTGTGCTATTTGCCCAATAATCAGCTCTTATAGATCTGATTAGCATCAACAACCGAATCCGTATAGACAGGAAACGATTGTTTTTTCTTTCATTTAGATACAAATATATTTAATATTATCGTGAGCCGATAGAATGATAAACATTCTATTGAGTCCTAATACTTTGTTCAGCTTATCTGTGTTTGCTAAATGTTTGGCATATCGCTTTAGTAGTGCGATGACAAGCGAAATTTTGCTGTTTACAAATGTTATTTGCGTTGGTTTATGATTTTTTTCTATTGTTTAATTATCCTGACCTAGAAAACATGTTGATGACGATGACATCAAAGATGATTAGCTCGCGTGTAATAATTGGTGAATTGTTGACTTGAACGTGTGCAAATTTGACGAAATGATCCAGTTTGGCTTGTTTTGAAAATTACAAATTTATGAAAATTCTGTGATGATTGCATCTTCTTTTAAGGATTTATTAATAATCTCGCATACTTCAGGCTTTTATCGTATTGCGCTTCACAATCCTTAATCCTTTAATGTAATAAAATCCCGGCGAAAGCATAAATACATACAGCGCTAACACTTCAAACGCACTCCCAATCTGACGGTATTCAACCAAAACAAGTGTAATTACATTCGTACAGGTTAATTTCCTCTCATTTTTGCATAAAACAAGATTTCCCCTCTTCAAGCTTTTGTGCAAATGCGAAACACACATACAAATCTACTAGTGCTTTTCCTATCTCTGTCTGACTCAAGTCGCTCAAGAGTATTGTTGCTACCCAGTGCTTTTAGATCTCCTCTATCAAATATCCTTTTTTTTTGTTGTTTTTACTCAAAATTCGAATTGGTGAGCTTTAGACAGCCTTGAAGCCCATGATTGGGGCACTCGTTCGGAAAATTCATTTGGTACGTTTGTCTAGTGAGTACACCAATTACAAGACTCAGGTAATATTGAAGCTTTTCCACATTAAGAAAAAAATAGGCGAACGAATAAATCATCAAGAAATCGATTTAGTTGTCGCATTTATTGGTAAAGCCGAAAATAGGGCCGGGATACGTTTATTACGAATGCGATGTCAGTGCACTGATTAATTAAAAATCTCAAAATAAATGTTGCATCTGTTGCGATTGCGAAAGATACCAGAAACGTCAGAAAAAAATCAGCCACTGTAATGCACAGGAAAACCGACCTCTTTGTCAAACGCTTTTTGTAGTGAAAGTCTGTGAAAGTCTTTTGAGTCTGGAGTGCTTGGTGTATGGGAGAATAGAGAGAACCTTAAACAAAATATCTGCTAGGATGTTCAGCCTATACGACCCTACGTTAACTGGTATGATGATTAGAGAGGAACCTCCATTGATATCAAGGGAATATTAAATAATATAAATATGGAGAGCATCGCAGTGGCCATTCAAAGATATCAATTGGATTTACATCTGATCAAATGTATGATGGAATAATTACCGAAAAGGAAGATTGGGGCTGAAGAAAACGACGTAATCTTGATGAAGGGGACTTACAAGGGGGACATTACAGGATGGTTTAGTACATGTTAACACAACATTCCCATAACATATAATTCTAAAAAGCAATCTGAAACCGCCGAACAACTTTCGGCGTTATAAAACTTCTGGGAACCCCGAAGCAACTTCAAGCCCCATCATCAAAATTTGTCACGTGGGAACATCTACCTCCAGTTGGAAGAACCTGATCCCAGTAAACAAGTATTTGGGAAAATCCACCCATGAGAACATCTAACGACGACTGTCATTCGGTGACAATAAAATATAAATAGTTGTAAGTTATAGGTTGTGTTCAGTGTTAAGTTAGATTTGTCAGATATAATAAAAAAATATTTTAAACCACTTGCCTGGATACTACTCACATTAGTAAGAGATTTAAGAGGACCTGAAAAAGGAAGATTAAATATGTAAACAGGAAGGATACCAAACCTACAACATACGTTGACGATAGATTGGTATTGATTAGTTGAAGGTTCTCAGAAACCATGATGGTTTCTGGGAAATCTCGATTTTGGGAGAAGACGAAATCGACGAAATGCGTATCAATGCGAAAAGAAAGAAGCTTACGCTCTAGACAAACTGTCGAAAGGCCGAAAAATTTTCACATTTTCATTTTTTTTCAGATTTCAGATTTTCAGGAATAACCTTGAAGACAATAAGCTGTTTTCGAGTTCAACATAGGAGAAGTCAAACAAGAGCTAACTCGTCGCTCTCCACAATGAATAGCCTGGTGAGCAAAACTCGGAACTTTAGACCCAAAACGTTCTACATGTTATACAACATTGGAGAAACCACCTGTGAAGAAAACCACTGCAAACGAAAACCACTACGTATAAAAAACCAAAGCAAAAGGACAGGAAAAGATCCAGCGAATAGCTTACCTTGGCAACACATGTCCCCTTAGTACTGCATTTATTATTGCAATTGAGTTAATGTTATAATTCCTGGCACTCGACAAATTCATTTTCAGAGACAGAGATTAGGTCAGAGTAGAATGCACAAGTAAATCCCCCAAACAGGGACACCAGTACACATTGAAGCAGATGAAAAAATTGCCCCGTCAAATACTAAATTGTCCCACCAAATACTGCTATACATTCTTCATTACGCACTGTACGACGTCTGGATGGATGCATATTATCAGTGAGATAAAACGTGGTGCGGAAACAACCCATGATTAATCGAATTAATTGCTCTGACCGACGATTATGTTGGCCATAAAATAAACGGAGTGTGCGGTGAGTTTCTCAAACAGAACCGTTTGTTTCGTTAGATCTGCACAATTTGCAGACGCTGCTCAGGCGTCAACTTATTCAGGTGACAGGATGTGACAGGTGTCACATCAAATGTAGCCATAAAAAGTGTTGCAAACTTATATCTATATTATCTATAACTCTACAGAGAAAACAACCTTTAAAGCTGAACTAGATTTTACTATAGATAAGTCTGCTTCTTCATTTAGACCAGTAAAATATTGGGAGGCAGAGTTGGCCGAATCCGTCCGAGCATCGTAGTGAAATTGCGCGAGCTAGCAGACATAGTGGGCATAAGAAAAACTTTCATGTGGAAGATGGGTGCCGAGTTCGCTCACACTCGGTCAAAGACACAAATTTTGATCTTGAGCGAAAATTTGAATCGAGTGTTTAGCGAAATTTCACAGTTACAAAGATTTTTTGTGGCGTTTTATAATGATGGATGAAATTTGAGTGCATAACTTCACACCCCGGACAAAAAAAACCAAAACAATACACTGCAAAGGGAAAACCGGCTCCAAAGAATGCGAAAATCGTTCGATCTGTGGGGGGGGGGGTCAGGGGCAAGACATAGTTTTCGGGGACGATCTTGAACAAGGAAAACCTTATAACGGCAACTATCATACGAACTTGTTGCAACGTTAGGACTTATTTCTTTGGTCAAGAACAGCCGTATTTAAAAAAAGCTTCTTTATTACAAAAAATTGACCAGCTCATAAAGTCGCCGGCCATTGCAAGGCTAAAACTGATGAATCAAAGAATTCAATCTTTGTCGAGTGCTACTTCATGCACCCGAGATTTAGTCGCCTCGGATTTTTGAAAAATGAAATATAAAAATGAAAAAATGGCTAAGGAGTCAACAATTTTCCAACGATGAAGAAGTCGTATTGGCAGTTCATGTCTAGTTCAACATGTAAGACATTCCTTGTCATGAGAAACATATTGAATATCGCTGGTTCTATAGAGGTGAAAGAAATGAATGAAAGAGCGTTGAAGAATAAATGTATGTAAATAAATATAACTGAAACACTTTGCAACTAAAGACCTAAAGGACCTTCTGGTTTCTGTAGAAGAAAAGGATGGACACAATCTGCAAACGAAAGTACAATATTCAGGGAGCTTAGGGTCGATGCCCGACAATGCTTTTTTCCAACGATGAACCCCGAGTAAACGTTCATAATAGGAAAGAGAAAAATGTCCCGATTTATAGAAGAAGCAGAGAAGAACAATATTTTTTTTTTCAAGACATGTGCATGCGTGCATATTTGCGTCATCGTCACGGTAACGTTCCATGAGTAAATGGAACCTCCTGCGAGTGCGGCCCGATAACTACTTACCCTCACCGACCGATGCCGCCACTATCGCAAAAGATAGGAGGCTACTGTTGAACACTTGAAGCTTGAACACTTGAAGCACTGTTTTAACCGTGTGTGGAAGCGGGCATGCCCGTGGATTTTTAGTAAAATGGAGAATGAGCAATATCGGTCGATAATTCGATTATTTTTTTGAAAGCAAAGAGCGTTTGGATGCTGCGTACGGTGACTCTTATCCTACGATGGCGACCGTAACAAAATTGTTAAATGAGTTACAAAATGGTCGACTGTACGTCAGTTTTTGATGTGCCACGCCCATGTGCCTCGTAAAGGACTACCACATATGACAACATGCCATAAATCCACAAACTCGTATTGCCAGACCCCCAATTGAAAGTGCTCGAGATAGCTGAGATAGTGGGAATTTCAAAAGACCGCGTAGATCATATCCTGCATGAAATTCTGGTTACGAGAAACTGACGACGCGATGAGTGCTTGGTTTGCTCACTACAGACAACAAGCGTAACTATGAGACCAATTCTGAGCAGTGTTTGCCGCTGTTTAAGCGCAATCCGAAGGAGTTTCTGTGTCGTTTTGTACTCGTCAACGAAACATGGGGCCACTGGTACACATCAAAGACAAAAGAACAGTCGAAACAGTAGACTTCAACCGACGAACGTGCTCTGATGAAGGCGAAGACTGCCTTACCAGCCAGAAAGGTGATGGCATCAGCTTTCTGGAATTCACAAGGTGTGGTTGGCATCGAACGCTTCGAGAAGGGCAAAACGATCACAGTGCTTGACAATGCCGAATTATTGAGCCGATTTAATACTAAATTGCAGAAAAAAGACCTTATTTGGCGAAGGAGAAAGATCTTTTCCACCATGATTTTATTCTTTTTTACAGTTTGGCCGTCACCACGAAGAAATTGGTCAACTTGGGCTACGAACTGCTACCCTATCTACCGTATTCTCCACATTTGGACCCGGGTAAAATTTTTTTGTTTACAAACTTGAAAAAGTCACTCCCCAGGCAGACATTTGCGTCAAATCAGGACTCGATTAAACGTATTTTTCAGAAGAGCCAAAGAAGCGATGGTTCAATCGCTAGGTCAAGTGTTTCGAGCTAAGTGGAGACTATGTTGAGAAATAAACCATCACTTTTCCCAAATTTTCCTTTTTCTTTTGTAAGCTAAGTACTCATCGGACCACCCTCATAGTTAGCTTCCATTGAATATCCAATGTGCCTAAATTTGATAAAATGCTCTAGGAAGCCTTGTAGCAAAATAAGAGTCGATAGAGTTGTTTCAAAGGAATATATTCCAATCCAAAATATTTTAGTGGCAGACATTTTGAACGCAACTCTTGCATTTATTAATCTAGACTCCGATTTCAATCTATCCAGCAGTCAATATTTACCGAGCCTTACAACAAGGAATCCTAAGAACAATCTTACGAACGTGGTTGCAGCCAGCGATACCTGACTGCACATTTCCATTTATTTTCTACCAAAAGCATCCTCACAACGTAGCTAAGAAACAATCTAGCATCGCAATTTAAACTTTTTCTGCAGTTCTACTCTGTTATGGAAACGGAAACATTTCATATAAGCGTTGCCTTCAGACTTCGTATGCCAATGAACATATTTTTCAGGATGTAGAGCGAAGTGGAAGCATAAATAGTAGAAGTATCTGCATCAACCACTCAATTGGGCACTCAACATAAAGACATCACTTCCTCCTTCCTTCATTTTAAATGAAATACTTATTGCAGTGATGATGACAATGCACTTGAGATTGCAGGATAATTTAAGGATAAATATTAAACGAGATAGACTGGATTTGTTTGTGTTTTATGTTTCCATTGTTCGGTTGGAATTTAATATGTACAGAAAATATCGACACTCAAAGTAAAGTAGAAAACGAAGGCTGTATTGACAATGTGCAAATAGGAACCTAAGATAATGGCAATTTTTTGCTTGAGGGACTTAAGATAGTAGTAAATTGATTATTTGATGGTCTATCAACAGACTTTTCTTGATTTAAAAATTCGGTTCCATTTGATAAAGTTCCAAGCCCAAATTTAATAATTCTGCACTCAACAAGCGCATACTTATCTGTTTTCGTGCATAAATACAAGTGAAAAATTTTCAAAAAATTTGATGATATAAAATTGACTTTTTTTTCCTTTTCACATATAATCTACGCCGAATTGACTACACCAAGGTAAATTCAATTTATGATAAATTTAGAAGCGTTTATTTATAAAAAAATGGTTCCTCGCGTGAAATCTACTGATATTGTCTTATTTAATCGTCCTAATATTAAATTAGAAAAGAATAAGTGGCCTTATCTGTCCAATGTGTAATTAGTTGAGATACAATTCAAACAACTTGAAAGGCAATAAGGAAGTTGTTTTCAATTCATTCCACTATCGCTGTACATTGTTTGATTAATAAATTGCTAACGTTCGGGCATTGAAAAATAAAAATAGACACGAAATTAAAATAAATCTTTGAGTTGTAAGTTCTATTAATGGATGCAAATAAGTTTATTTGATTTTTAATTAACATTTTATGATCAATCAAGTGAATACAAATACAGACTGGAAAAATAGGCTTTGGAAATGATTATTAACGGTGAGGAAAATTTCCTAACAAGGTTTCTATTTTTTTATCTATGAAGGAAGAGTATGCCGTTAACGTGATAAAAATGTCTTTCAAGCTTGTATCGCTGTGAACGCAACACTCTTTGGGAGGATGATTATATCTTTCATAATGGATTCAACATAACCCATGAAGATGTCGCTGAATCGAGATGATTTCTCTTTGCTACTCCTTTGGTGGTTTTATAGTAAACTCCCCTTAAAGTGAAACAAATTTAACTGACACAAAGGCCAGCTAATTTTGTGGAGGTCTTTGCCTTTATCCTCCATGCTATAGATATATCGAATTCTCCCAGTCTTTTAAATAAGAGACTTGAGAAGAGGCTGCTGTCAGATCAGTAGCTTATAAGTCAGCTCATGCGGAAAGGCCTTCGTTAAATCATCAACATCAATAGAATCATCAATACCTGGCAGACGACTTGAACAAGGATCCATAGGGCTAGACACCCAAAGGTCAGCTCGCCCATATGACGCAGAAATGATGGACAAAATTGTGTCGACCCTTTACCCTATCCATCCATGATGAAAGGCCGGTGGTGCAATGGTTCACAAAGAGAGAACTGGAAGAAGACCAGAGAGACTTCAGGTTACGATGGGATTACAGGTTACGTGCTGCAGATGCAGATGGATGCAGTTTCGTCCTAAGCTGCTTCTCAGAACGTTCAACACATGCCTGCACAAAGAAGTGTTCCCAGATTGTCGAAAGGTAGCGTGACTCATGCTTATCATCAAGGGAAAAGGTAATTCCGACACCCCATAGGCATACCACCCACTGCGCATGCTAGGCATGGTCGGAAAAGTTATCAAAAACTTATTAAGTTCGGACTCACTGACTTGATTCATCCCGACGGGGATCTACTTCCACAACATTATGGCTTTAGAGCAGGTTGCTCCACCATCGCCAGTAAGCGAGCTTGATGAAGGAAAGGATGACAGCTCGCGAATTCAGGCTGACACTGGAAACATCCATGGAAGTCATCCTGACGAAGAAGCGTGTCCCCGGATTGAGGCCTATTGCTATTGGAAAACTGCAGTTCGAGTTAAAAGCAGCTATTAAATACCGCGTGTTGATAAACCTGGTGATTTTTCCAAGCAAATCAGAGTTTTTCCACCTAACAAACCAGGTCAACAGCTGGCAAGACTGCAGCAAATATAACGGTACTCACTCGGATAACGCAAACACAGGAGGGGGAGGGGGCGTCAATTAGACGACTGTTAATCAGCGATGTGAAATGAGTCTTACACTACGAGCGAAAAAGAAAAATCTCTTTTCTACCCCTCCATTTCCCTCCCATTCTTATCGTTAGAGAAAAAATTCCCATATAGTGAAAGCGTCTATAGAAAAATGTCTTTTCTAGCCCTCCTTTTCCGTCCACTTCTCGTAGCAGAATGGGTTCCCATTAAATGAAGGTGCCGATAGACAGACGCCCACGTTGCCTAGCCCCAAATATTATGTCAAACACCTCTAGGCTAGGATTTCAGGTTGACTATGGGAGGTGTTTGACGAGTGGTCCAGAAGCAGTGCGTGTTTGAGAGTCCCATACTAAGAGCATAAATAGCCTTCATCTCCTTACAAAAAAAATCGTTATATTATCAGTCTGAAGCGCCATTTGCCCACGTATATTAGTTGCGACCAGCTTCTGCTACAACTGTTTTACTAAACTTAAATCTTTTTTTTTCTTGGTCAGGTTTGGTGTTTTTTCTTTCATTTCTACATTTTCCATCTCTCTGGTGCGTTCATTTAGTGAAGTCATTTCTATTCCTTGCTTAGTATCAGAGTCAGTAAATCACTAAATCAATTCCACTTTTAATTTCCATGATTAAATCCTTTAGTATTGTTTTGTCAGGCTTGCTTTCGTTATTCAATCCCAAATTAAGGCATTCTGTGGAGTTTTATGCGGTCTTGTTAATTACCTAATTTTTACTTTTTTCACAGTATCGGGTTCTTCATCATGTTTTTCTGGATTAGGACTCTTTTCGAGGTTTTTTATCCAAAATTTACGTCATGTCTTAATGTCGCCTTTTTTCCGTAATAGAATTTTCATCACCTAACCTTGGGTGGTGTGCCTACTTTTCTATTGATAGCTAGTCTCCTTTTTGAAGAAGAAGTAAGGATTAGAGTTAATCAACAGAGTTTAAAAGTCCACGATGGCGAAAGGAACAAAGATTCGACTCTCTTTTTCAAGATCTCAATGTTGTGAGAACATCAGTCGGATTGGGATTTGACATTGACAGATAGAAAATGCATACCATAAGGACGATACCAAAGAACTCTAACTACTCTTTTGTACATAGTTTGGCAGCATATAATAGCATGATCCACAGAATCCGTTGAATACTGAATTTAACAGAGCACGAAAACCAGAAAGTGCGATTCTAAATAGTGAAACACTAAAACAGTGAATACAAGAGCCAACTAATCAGAGGACGAATCCAAAAGATGGAAGAACAGCGGCAAAACAATCATTTTCGACGGTTTATATAGTGATAACAGTAGTTACAAGAAGGATAAACTCACAAACAGATCTTATTAATGAAAAAACTACAACAAATACTAGAAAAGAAAACAAAGACATAATAATATCGTCTCGAAATACTTCAAGAATCAGCAAAGGATAAAAGAAGAACTGGCAGTGAAAGTGGAGTTAACAACATCAGCTGCCTAGAAGGCCTCAAAGAATTATTTATTTATTCATATTGATTGACATGAGATATTCTACCTCACAGAATAATATTAACAAATAGAATCAAAGAAAAAGAAAGAAAATTAAAATTATGCGGGGTAATTCAATTAAAAGATATAAATCTCTTAACCGAGACTTAAAAGACAACTACGATGGAGGAAAAGGACCAATCCCAAAATCGTTATAGAATACGAACAAATTGTGAGTACGATTAGGTATTAGTGGTTGAAAATGGAATCACAAACAGAATATTTATTCAATTAGAGCGTATAGGTTGTCCGAAGTATAGATCGGAGTAGAGACTACCATCAATTTGATAGTGGGAAAATTGATAAAGGAAGCATAGATCTAGGAAAGTAGGACGAGACACCAGAGAAGGAAGGCAAAGAGTTAATCAGAATCATAAGGCTTATTATGCTTATAGAACAGAAAGCAAGTAAACTTATGTTGAACGTATTAAATCGAGGAAATGAGGTGGGAATAACGTGGAAACCAAAACTCAGAACAATATTAATGGTTATGGCGGACCCATGAAACAAATTCACACTAGTGGGAAGATTGTTGAATTTAGGACCATGGCTTAGAATGAATACACAAACCTTATTTGTTCGAGTAACAACATTAAGGACATCAACGTCAAATTTTAAGTTATGTTCAAAAGTTTCTCCTAGATCTTTAAAAGTGGTAACAACCGAGCGCGCTCCTTTCCTCAAGATGTAAGTTAAGAGCATTTGTGAGATTTTCAACGAGAAAATCATTATTTGATCCCTTGGAATGTTCATGCTTAAAAAGTTAGAAAACATTCAGTCCCAGAAAGTGCTCATTGAGCAGTAAATTTCAAAATCATCGTCATACGGAAGACATGGTGAGGAGATCACAGAGGAAAAGCCATTTATAAAAAGCGGGGAAAGAGAAGTGGTCCAAGAACAGAACCTTGAGGAACACCAGATGAAGGATAAAAAGGAGTCGAAATTTTGCCGTAGTGACACAACAGAACAGATGGAACCATTAAGACTGCATCCAACCCAGTAAGAATCCCGTGATACCAAGAACCTGCAGTTTCAAACAAAGCAGATGCTGATTGACAGAGTCATATGTCTTGGAAAAATCCGTGAAAGTCTCATTGATTTGGAGCTGCCTGTTCAAAAGCTTGGCAATGAATAAATTCCAATTAGTAGTCGAAGAACGGCATATATGGCAGCCATGTTGTTGAGCACCATGCGAAAAAAATGCAAAAAACTATGAGAATATTCGAATAAAATATCTTCGTGCGTCCTAAAAAAAACCTTCTCAGTAAACTGTGCCAGGAGTAGTACATGAAGAGTTTTGATGGCCTGATGTAAGATTTGAAAGGTTTTTCTTTTTATTGGACCTGCTTGCGTTCTCTAAGCTGGAGAAATGACCCTTGAAACAACTCAGGAATGTGTTGATCAGATCAGAAGATGGAACATGACCTAAGGAGGACACTATAGCTCGTGGGAAAAAACAAGTGTTTTCAAAGAAAATATTCGAATAATAAAAATAACTGTAAAAATTGTTTTTAGCTTTAAAAACAAAATCTCTTGTGGCCAGTTGAAAGGAATAGTTTTCTTCCAAGAAGACGATGTCTGCCTTTGCTACAATATAAAATAAAAAAGGGAATCAAGGGTAGTATTAATTCGAAAGAACCGAATTTTGTGATTAAGCTAATCAAAGTTTTGCACGGGCCACATCTGTAAATAATAAATTAAATTGAAAATAGGGACGCGTCAATTAAATTGTTATAGAGTTAAGAAGTATGCAACAACATAATTAATCGTACAGAGTAAAGGCAACAAATGCTTCCGATTTTTATAAATGAACACTTGAAATTTTTCCGATTCCTTTTCTCGTAACCAGAAGTCCTTGTATTCACACTACACAGCGTAATAACGAAAATGAGAAAGGATTTATCTACGAGCATAAAACAAAGTTAAACGACTGATGCCGCATATTGATACGTCCTAGATAAATTTTCATTTTACGATTCTTGCAGCTTGTTACTCTCTTTAAAAAATGTATCTCTCACGATCGTTTCAGTTCTCTTCCCTCCCATTTCCTAACATATCAAGCACAATTCTCTTCCAATCCCATTTCTGCTTTCAGCATAGCTACAAGCCCGCAAAGCGCTGGTCAACATTATGTTCTGTGAATAGGAAAATCCATTGAAATATTACCAAGAATATCTGCAGTTAGGGGTTGATGCGAAACATAAATCACATTAGAGATCTAATAAATTTATTTCATTTCGTCGCATTCAGCAATTTTACTTCGTTTATTGCTGAGGATATTGGCATCACTTGGGCATTTAGTAAACGTGACGAAAAGTGATGGGAAAGATAATAAAGCTGCGTGACTAACGCGTTGCTGTAATAGAGAAATCAATTTTTTATTGCGGGGATATTCGAAAAATCAGTTGGACTTTGCGTTAAGAACGCAATTTATTTCCGAGGGATTGTTGCTTTGTCTTATTTGACTATGACTGTACGTAAAAAGATTAATATCTTCTTAATGGGCAGTATTTTAGTTTTTTGATTATTTTTTATGTTAGTAGAAAATTTTTCGGGGGAGAGCAGCAAGAGTGTAATTATTGCTTGGATTCATATTGGACTTGTTTAAAAAGTCTAATAATAAGTCTAATAAGTCTAATAAAACGCCTACCCTCTATACCACATTTCATCTAGCATGTACTTGACAGCTCTTCCTGTCAAGATGAGAACACTTGACAGCTCCTACTGTAAATGCCAGAACAATAACCTTGACAGACGATTACAAAGAATAGCAGCTAATCAACTTACATTTATGAAAAAGCGGAAAACCGTCAATATTATGTTATTTACTGTTTACACAAAGTTTTCTCGCATCGAATTGTTACAGGAGATGTACAATGTATTCACTTTAAAACTCCCAAAGGAAAAAACATTGGGTGGATTGTAATGAATACTCTTATTTTGATTGAATACCGTTGTTAGAAGTGTTATCATTGTTTGTACTCACGCTATACGAGCCCCTACACTACGAACAAACTGTACATCAAACGGGATTCGGCTCCAATTTACCAGACGAATTAGTATAAGTAAGTAGTAAGACGACGTACTCTCGAAGAGTGACAACAATCTTGGGAGCGGCGTCAGAAACAAGAAAGATGGATATCGCGGCTCACCAAAAACCGAAAGCAGTCGAAAGCATAGTGGAATTGACCTCTACCTGACTCTGCTTTTTACCAGACACGGTAGTTACTAGGATTACTTGCATAAGATTGATGAGTCACGGTCTCCAAATTGCATTTTCTGCATTCGAGAAAAAGATAACGCCTGTCACAACATCTTTTCATGCAGAAAATAGGGTAAAATAATAAAATAGGGTGAAAAAAGGGTGCGCCGTGATTTTGCAAGAAATGTGAGAGGGCTACGTCCGGAAAGCCTAGTTGAAGAAATCAGCTGACAAGTGGAACCAGATGATACATAACGCTCGACTAATTCAAATTTTCAAAAAAGACATACTTGACTCGGATAGACGCAATAATCTCTTATGTAGCAATATTTCTCCTACCCCTCCCCACCTAGAAAAAAATCCTGGAACCCTAACGCACCATTAGGCTTAGAATAGGGAGGCCTATCCCAAAGTAATGTGTCAAACGGTTCATAGCCAAGTTCTGTGATTTATAGGGGAGGAAACCAGTAAGGTTCGTGCTAGTTAGTGTTCGACACTCAGGGGGTAAAAAGCTTCACTCCCCTACCCGAAATAAAATGTGTGTTATTAAAAAAAGTTGTTTAGTGAGATAACTTAGATCACCATACTCTTAAAAGCTGTATCCAAACACAATAAGTGACATTTATCACTACACCGGAAATATTTTAACATACAATAAAGCTCAAAAGCTAGCCACTGCAATTTCTGTATTTGGTAAAGATCGCTCTATTTGCATCATAGGGTGTTTGCAGTACTTTCTTAGTGACGCTCCTTCAGAGTGTGATCGCTGGTTAGTAGTCACTCAGTAGTCAGGGCTTAAAAGTCGACATTGTACATGGATGCGAAGAGTTGGTAAATTTACGGACAAGGAGAAATCCAGGAGAAATTTCTCCTGGAGAAGAAACAATCAAGATACTTCATTTTTTTATTTTCAAAGTGGATTGGAAGGCTTACCCCACCGTTAAAAGCCCATTCTCAGTAAAATACTTTAAGAGTGTATACGATTTATTTATTTATTTAAACCAATATACCGAGAATTCTTAATCATATTGATGTACAAACCACAACAAGAGCCATAAAATTGATCCAACAAACTCATTTTCAGCATTCTAAAGCTCAACAGTTTGGGTTTTTCTTGGGTCAACAGCTTGGTTTCATCGAAAAGGAAGACTTCTGCCATTGGAAAACGATGTTTTGATTTTCTGAGCTGGTAGCTGCTACCCATCAATCAATAGAGGAACTGCCAAAGAGTCTCTTCTAGCTATGGTTCACCGCCCGAGAACATCCTCAACTGATTGGAAAAGTAGGAGAATAATTTTCAAGACTACGAAATAACGAAGAAAAACAAATCAATTTGGTTGATTTTGACATATAGAAGAGTGCGGCGCAAATAACGAAGACAGTTCCGATTGAATGGAATTTAAAGGACTGATGGAGATTTTCAGAAACTCAATAAAGCTACACGGGTCTTTTTCACTTTCAAAACATTCACGATTCTCATTGAAGCTTAGCATTGTCCAATTCTAAAATTCGAAAGCTTTATTCTCTAATAAAGTTACGTTAATTTGAAGAAACCTAGAAATAGGAACTGAAGAAGACAGAAAACGAGAGATACTGCAAAAAACAAAAGAATTAAAAAAATCTACCATCGCCTTCATCATCTCTTAAAATCGGGTAGAGCATTATACCAATCCGTAAAGACGCAACCGTATTTGTGTACGGTTGTAGTCAATAGTAGGCGCACTTGTCGCGAAAATTCGTATGGTAGTTCGGAACTTTATATGGCCGCGCCATAACGTAACAACAAACAGCGCTAACACTCCGTACAAACGACCGATCTAACGGTATTCAAAAAATTCTGCAGAGTTGCATTGGTGTTCGTAAAAATGTTGATTTTTCTCTATTTTGTCTATCTATTTACATTTGGCTTGTAAACAAAACGAGCAAAAAATAAAAATTTTTACTAACCCTAATACAATTCTGCAAAATCCGTTAGATTGGTTGATGGTTAGAGTGTTATCGCTGTTTGTTGTCACGCTATGGCCGCGCGCTGATATTTCACCACAAAATCGACAACAACTTCGGGTTATCGCAAATTTATCAAGAAAACGGTGTCAAACAAGCGCACAGGTACGCATAGTCTTTGGTGATTGGCTGTCGCAAAAAATAGAGTGTAGCAAATATTTGAAGTGAAATTTTAGTGGTTTGTTTACGCGTTCCGCTCGTACGCATGAGCGAAACGTCAAAATGATCAGGAAATACATGTAGCTGCTGCTTTCAGTGCCACCTACATTTCGACGAATTTGGCCCAAGCCAGGTTGAAAAGAACAAAGAAAGAGTGTGAGGAAGGGGGGCACAGGTAAGTGCCTTTTTTTATTTTTGAAATCAACAAAAAGTGCAAAAAATCACACTCTTCGATAATGACATTGTGTGATACAGATTTGTAACATTGCCTTCCGGCGACTTTAAGTAGACGCCTATGACAGGCGAAGGTAGGGTCAGCAGAACTATTATTACATACAACTCCAGCAAAAGCACAAATGTTGACAGGAAATGAAGTCATGTCTACAATGTCTACAAATTAAGCTATAAAACGGAATTCGAATTCAGTAGAAAATGTGACAAAAAATATGGGTCGCTGCCATAAAAAAGCTTAAAATCAACTGGCTCACCCATAAGACAGACAAGTTTTAAATCAATATTCGAGCGTAGGGTGGAGTCAGGGATGGAGGGATCTCTAGCACTTGCTTCCTCTCGCTGGAGAAGAGGTTCTAAGCGTAGCAACACGAGGCCTAGCCCGAAGTAATGTGTCAAACGGTTCCAGGCTAGGTTCTCTGGTTGACAAAGAAGTTGTTTAGTAGGTAGTCCGGAAGTATTGCGCGTTTGGGAGTCGAACACTTGGGGAATAAACAGCCTTCACTTCCCACTACAAAAAAAAACAAAAATAAATAAAATTATCCCAAACTTATTTGAAAGCTGGCAACCATTTACTCAAAACAAAGACAGCTTTGCAATTTGTAGTTCGGAATTGTATTTCGACAAATTATTTTTTATCATTTTTTAAATTGAAAAAAATCATAATTTGTACAGCTTTGTACACAAACTTTTTCTAATTAGTGCCAAACGCGGCTAGAAGAAAGTCTTTTAAAATGTCTGCTTTTACGACTGTCTTAGGGATACCAAGTCCTTAATATTTGATAACGAGTAAACATTTGCATCGTCACATTCAAAGTGTATCTTTAAGCGTTTTTTACTACGCAGGAAACTAGTAATTTCTTTGTCTACTTGCTGCGCACAGATAAATCGATCAAATTTTTGCGAAATTCCAAATTGTTTACCCATTAATTTTATTGTTTGGCTTCAACACTTTGTCATAATAATTCCGTGATCATTTTGTACTGCACGCAAGCATGAATCATAGGAAATCTCTATCGCTATTTCACAACAAATATAGTTCGGAAGTAATATACAAAATTTATCTTATAGAAAAAAAACCTGGTCATAACAATACCTTTCTTTCTTTCTTTCTTATACTACGAACTTCCTTTAATAATTAAATTGATTTTAATCCATGCTAAATAACATTCAATTTAATTTTATGATTTCAAAATAAAGTACTAGATTAAACAATGCGCGTGAAAATATTTTGTAGGTATAATTAGTAAAAATTGGAGCTTCGGAGTCCATATATTAAATGCGTACATGTTGTGTTTCTACGTTATTAAAACAACATTCTGTTTTCCTATCCCAGGATCGTCTGCAGAATTTGGGCATAATATACACTATATATTGTACTAACGAATCGTTCCCAACCATATTTCCGGGGTCCACCATAATTGACCTCATTGCGGCTACGTGAAAGTTTATTAATTTTAACACCTCCGGTTCCGATGGGTGCTCACGTAAACACTTATGTCCATTTGGTTATTCTATTTTCAATTTTACGCTATTCTATTTTCTATTTTGCAAGAAAACGACTATAAGATAATTTTTCTTTCCACATTTTTCATAAGTGCAAATACAAATTTATAGTACAACAACCAAACGGAGAATTTAAAAAAAAAAATGTATGAAACATGTAGAATTGCACACATCGCATGAATTTACGTCAGTCAAGCAAACAAAATAAATATAAATATATTAAAAGCAAAAAAAAATAAAACAAAAAGAATAACAAATAAAAAAAATAATCTCAAATTTCCAATGATAATCCGGACCTTACGTAAGTCACGGTGCCAACGAAAAAGTACATTAAAAATGAGGTTTGCATGCGTGCCAAAATGATAAGGCAAAAAATTGGTAGCGGTAGCAAAAAAAAAGATACTCAGCAAGATAAAATAATCATGAGAACCATTTATATGATGGATGAATATGATTCGGTATCGTCTTTATGGTGGAGTGAGCTCGTAATGTGAGTGATCAGTTGAGAAAACTTTTCATGATTTAAAGTCGTTTTGCAGATAATTATTGACTGATACTTACGAAATTTAGATATTAATGGCTCCTTAGGATTGAAGACTTTTTGCCGTCGCGTGATGAAATACTAGTGAGATATTTGGCAAAACAAAATATGATATAACTTTGCATTGCAATTGATTCGAAGCAAGTGAATGATCTTATAATAAATATAGATTTTAAACACAACGTTGCCTTGTACATAAATGCATGTTTATGTACAACTGAATCCTGTTCAGTCAAATTGCAAATGATTTTACTATGAAAAACTGGCAAAAAGGACATAAATGGCCACCACGACAAAGCGCATTCGATCAAACCACTTTCGATCAATTCGTCCAATGCAGATGGCCCTATTTCGTCAATGGCATGTCGAATATTTCCCTCAAAAACTTCCGATACTTTTAATTTGTTAGCATAGGCTTAAGACTTGGTATACCATGAGAAGAAATAATCTGGAGGCGTGAAATCGCATGATCTTGGGAGGTAAATTGACTGGGCCGTTTTATATTATAAATAATGTCGCAGTGTTTTGTTCTGCCGTTAGTTGTTGCACCAATTAAATGAACAAGTTGACAGCACCGACGGTTGTACCGCAAATAGTTCTAGCCTTCAGAAACTAAATGTTGTCATTGTTTAGATCATTGACTTACTGGAACCAAAATAAACTGAACATATTCCGACAGTGTTCACCATTTACCGTAACGCCAGCCACATTCACATTTCGATAAAAAATAATTGCACCAATGTGTTGCCATTATCTTGTACTTCACATCTTACAGTAAATTCTCATGGATGCATTTGAGCATCAATACATTGAATGGGAGTGTTTTCACTGCATATACGAAAATTTTGATTGCTTACTGATCGAGATAACTAAAAATCTGCTACATCAATAAACAAAATTTAACGGTATTATCCGTGAACGAACGACGTAGGCAATTGGTCACTAGGCTTAGCTCCTTGAAGCAAGAGAATCATGTGAGGATGTAAACTAGAAATTTCAAGTAAAATTTTCCTAGCGGTAGAAGGAAAAAGCTCAAGTTGTTGTGAACGAACTAGAAACAACTCCTTCTAGCATTTTGACAGGACTTTCGTCAAAGATGCGATATCGTTATTGGTAGGGTAGGACGGGGCTAGTTGAGCATAGGGGCAAGTTGGGCAATCGAAATATCTCGCAAACTATTCACCGTACGCATAGGCATCGTATGGCGGAAAGAAAGAGTTGCGGGAGGGGTAATCACCACGCGATCGCTAGTGGCGGCTGGACGAACGAGTGAGGCACCCGTGCGTTTTGTTTATTTTGTGACCAAAAAGTAATAACGTCGTTTATTGCAAGTTTTCGTCTGTATTAGTCAATAGTTATCTGTTTTCCATCAGGTAAGTGTTAATCTTCCAGAGAATTATTGTACTTTTGATATGTAGAGAGGTTCTGGGTATAATTCTTACGATTTTTTTAATAACCTCACTTTTGTTTTAAAATTCCGGGTTGGGGTTAGTCGAACTATAGTTGCTCAACTTACCCCGCGACTCAAACAACTAAAGTAATGAATGTTTTATTTTTTGTTAGGATGCGGACTTACAAGAGGAAGACTACAAGATGTTCTTACACTACTGGAGATTTAAAAAATGCTACAAAGGCTGTCAACGATGAAGGAAAAAGTGTTAATGCCGCCGCTAAAGAATTTGCTATCAAACAGATGACCTTGACAAGATTTTTGAAGAAATTAAATGAAGATGGTGATTCTTGCCTACTTGCCTACGAATGTGCTGTCAAATTTGGCATTAAAATTCCACCCAGCTGGACTGCAAATAAGATGGTCGGAAAAGAATGGCTTACGATGTTTTTAAAACGAAATCCGGAGCTATCCCTACGAAAACCAGAACCCACCAGCCTTGGTAGGGCAACATCATTTAATGAGCAGAATGTTAAAGTTTTTTTGAGAAATTAGCGGAAGTAATGGATAGATATGGATTTACTGCGGCAGACATTTGGAATATAGATGAGACAGGAGTATCCACTGTGCTGAAGCCAAATAAAATTGTAGCTGCCAAAGGTAAGCGCAACGTCGGCGCAATGACTTCTGGGGAACGAGGGACTAACGTTACAGTAGTAACTGCTGTATCTGCTCTTGGAAATGCTGTATCTCCTATGTTTGTATTTCCGAGAAAACAGTTTAAGACACACTTTCTTAACGGTGGTCCCCTGAATGTATAGGAGCAGGCAATGCCAGTGGATGGGTTACAGACGAAGAATTCTATCAGTTTATGCAACATTTTATCAAATATGTGAAACCGTCTATGGAGCGTCCTGTTCTGTTAGTGTTGGATAATCACTCCTCTCACTTGAACATGAAGACGCTAACTTTGGCCAAAGAGAACGGAGTTGTAATGCTGTCCTTTCCACCGCATCGTAGCCATAAATTACAACCGTTGGATGTGTTAGTCTTTGGACCGTTCAAAAAGTATTGCGCTGCTGCTCAAGATGCATGGCTACAAAACAATCCGGGGAAACCCCTCACTATTTATGATATACCAAAAATAGTCGCTGATTCGTTGCCGTTTGCTCAGACAAGTATACATATTGTTAACGGTTTCCGAAAAACAGGCATCTTCCCGTATAATGCAAACATTTTTGGTGAGGATGAGTTTTCACCATCATTTGTAACCGATCGTCCTGAACCAGAAACTATCGAGCCGGAAAAAATCATCCAGAGCAAGCTGTGATGTGCAGCACTGAACCTAATCCTGCTTCTTCTGCCTCCACCAGCCAAGCTGAACCCGAACCTGGTCCAAGCAACAAAGAAAACAAGGCGATCGACCTAATACAAGTATTTTTAACAGCAAAATAAAACCACAAAAAAAGTTAAGAAGCCAAAGAAGAACATGGATAAGAAAAGGAAGAAGGGTATCTGAAAAAAAAATCCTCCAGTCAAGTGAGGAAAGTGATGATGATGATTATTCCTGTCTGATTTGTTGCGAAGGCTATGCTGAAAGTTTACCAGGAGAAAATTAGATCCAGTGTTAAGCTTGCAGGGAATGGGCACATACAAAATGTGTTCCAGGTACTGGTCTTGCTTTTTTTTTGTGTCAATTGCAACAGTGGCAACGACGATTAAGTTGCTAAGATCTTATTAATATATTTTTTAAGATATTTGAGTCTGATTTTAAACAGAAAGACTGAATCTAATCCTGAAGTTAGTTTTAAGATACGTTAATTTTTTGTTGATTCTAGTTTTAGTTAATTAATCAAAGAAACTTACTTTAAGTTTTGTTGTTTTGTCACTAAAAGACTATAAATAAAGAGCTGATTGTCAAACACATATTTTACTTCATCTCTAGTCAACATTGAACCCATGGTTTGGTTAGACATTCTTGGTGCTCAACTTGCCCCATACCCTTGCTCAACCTCAAAGATGAGGTAACCTTGGGCGTACTTGACTTTCTGCATTTAAACAGCTGTAGCTCTTAAATTCGACTTGTTCCAAAAAAGTACTATGGACACTTTTGCTAAGGGATAAATTACTAATCCATCAAACATAACCGCATAACAACTCATTGAGACATATTATTGAGGAGCTATATCCGCTCAAGTGAAAAATTGCTCAACTAGCCCCGCCCTACCCTACTCGTATTTATTTGTGTTATTAACATCAATGTCGATTCGCGTTATGTGATGAAAAGAAAAGAGACGGAGAACTACGGATAACTTTATCATTTGTCCAACCATTACCCTTGAACACCGCGTAATTGATTCCGGATATTTAAAACCTCTCTTCTCAAAAAAAAATAAATAAATAAATAAAGTGAAACAGACAAATAATAAATATGGACCAAAAAATGCCAATATAGTGGCTTCTGAACCGTTCCGCGTACTGCAAAATACCAAAGGATAAAACAACTCCTCAGAATTAAAGAAATGGCGTCAGCACTTCAATGGAAATTTTAAGGGACTACAACCTTTTGAATGACCTATGCTGCATGCAAGAAGGGACCCCACTAAAAAAAGAAACAATATTTTTTTATGGGTTGAGAAGTGAAGGCTATTTACGCCCTGACTTTCGGACGGACCAAATTACCGAGTTAAGACCCCCCCCCCTCTTTCACACCGAGACCATAGCCTGGAACTGTTTGTCGCATTACTTCAGACTAGGCTTCATTGGTCTCGCCTAGCAGCCATTAAATCCCTCTTTCAGCAGGCGTAAATGGGAAGAAGAGTAATTGCTGTCAGAGGAACTGCGCTTCAAGGCGATCCATGATGCCCTTTATTATAAGAAGAACTGTACGCAGGAAACGTTCACGCAGTTTCAGTGTCTTTAAAAGTCAACATCATTCCCGTCATATTTTCTGGAATGAGTTCGCTTGTTTTCTCGGACTAATACAAACGGAGCCAGGACTGTCATCCGTAGCCAAAGAAGGTGATGGCATCCGGGTCATCTGTGTCCTTGGACGGAAGAAGCAAAAAAATGATGGCATTTCCATTTTATTCAGGTAAGACTGAAAATAGCTGTGCTCACTGAGTAGTTGCGTCAGGTCATAATCAGTCTCACCATATATTAGCTAGGCTCCTTCTTCTACTCGACAAAAATTTCGCTCTCACGCCCCCCTCCCCATGTCATGATTTGTTTGTGTTCTTCAGCAACTTACACTATGGACGCACGAATCAGCAAGCCTGATCAGAGATAGCGAAGTATACAGTTGTTATCCATAAAGCTCCTTGAATCTGAACGTGTGTAAGGCTCTCCCGGTACGGCTCCTTACTAAGAGCGTTAGTCCAAACATCGGAACCATACAAGAGTACTGACTCCATCGCACTCCAAAAAAACGTCTTTTGCTTGAGACTGATCTCCCAACGTTGGAAAAAACATAAAACAGTCTTTTCAGCTGAGGTACGGTCCTGAAGAAAGAGACTTCTCCGGTAGGTGTAACCTAAAAAACTTTTCGTACGAGACATTTCATAGAACCCAACCAAGAATGGAACCTTCCGGCATTCTTGATGTCACATACATTTTTCGCATACCCCCTCAATGTGTCAAAGACAAGCTTTCGGTGCTAATGTCTTTCAATATCCGCATCAGATATTTCGGCGCTCTGAAGCATATCCACCCAACTGGAATACCAACTAAATTGTCACAATCATTGTCACTGTCAATGTCACACTGAAAACTTAGCCTTGGAAAGATGTCAACATTTTGTCACTTTTTGGATCTAACCGATGACTGAATTGAAGTAAAAAGACTAATGAAGTACAAATATGAAAAAATTCCAAAAAAAGATATTAAAAATATAAAGTCAATTTTAAAAGAAAAAAAAAATTATTCAGAAACCGGGAAAATTCGGAATGATTGCGTATACGATGATGCAAACTTCAGACACCAGCCTGGAACTGGTTGTGACACTACTTCGGACTAGAGTTAAGCCTCCGGGTTAGGAGGCGTTAAGCCTCTCTTCTTCAGCAGGGACGTGAGCGATGAGCGAAAGAAAACGAGAGAATGTTGCGAGAGCGATGTTGCTCTTTTTCCTCCAGAACCGTCCACGGACACGGACCACGGACATATTCTCGCGACAGCTCAATATAAGAATATGAATTTCATGCATAGCGGGTAGTATGTGAGTAGGAAGTATGAAATTGATACGAATAGGTTAGTGGAGACATCGCGTATGCGAATTTTAAGAGAATATTTATGCCAAACTTCCATCTAACATTGTTTACAAATGCCAATACATCTAGGAGTACACTAATCCAATCTCGTTTTTAGATTAGGGAATTGTTTGAAGTGTTTACGCTAGTTACGCTGTGACTTTTTAATAAAAGATCCTTTCCCGGAGCTTGACTATACAAGACAACCTCACAGCGGCTCAGTCTTCGATCTGGAATATTTTCTACAAGAAGATTGTTGTTAAGATTTTATATTTTGGTTTTCCATTCCAAAATGCTATGACTTTAATTTTGACAGATATATATTTCGAGAGTATATTGCTCCCGAAATATATATCTGTCAAAATTAAAAACAGGATTATGGAATGGAACAAAAAAAAATAAAATCTAATTTAGAAGTGCTAAACACGGGAAAATACACACAGTATGAATATTGCAATATGAGTTGCTATAGAAGGGTGCATTTGAAGTTCGCGGAATCGAGGGGTAGGTCAATAGTAAATGTAACGTGTTTCCAGTATATCAGTATAGATTTAGCATTCATTATCAGTAGTGATAGCAAATTTTATCTGAATTTTATCAGTGGTCAGTAATCTTTGAACTATCATCGATCAAACATTTCAATCTGGAATTAAGTGCAAATTGTGGTTATAATTCCAGTACTGGGTCATCATTGATTCCCTTACCAAGTAAGGAAAGTCAGTTGAAACTATACTATAATAGGTGGCGTCCGTTTACGCGGACACTTGTCCGAGTTTAACAATGGGTTACAAGTGGCACAGTCTATTTCAACAAGGCAGGGATTCATTTTAAGACAACTCACGGCGCGTACTGCCGATCGAAGTGGCTTCTCTGGAAAGGATTCAAAAAGTAAAAAAAATAAATTTTGGCATGTGCTAGACTGAAAAAACAGCTTTCAGCAATGGTTGTAGATCATCTTGACATTTTTAAGGTCAGCGGTAGATGGGTGCCGAGAATGTTGACGTCGCCTCAGAAACAAAACCGCCCAGTATTCCCAGGTAGACCTCTGTAGTGAAGACAAGGATAGACTACTGAATCGAATTGTTTTTAGAGGGAAAACTTGGGTTCATCATTACGACCCCAAGTTCAAAATAGGATTCTATGCAGTGGCAAAAAAGGGCACACCACCACCCAAGAAGTTTATGGTATGATAGTTCGCTGATAAAATCATGCCAGTAGTCTTTTGGGATTCAGAAGGGATCTTGTTGACGGATTCCCTCAGTAAATGGAGAATATTACGCATGAATCAAAGATAGTTTGGAAGGGTGTATCGAAGAAAACAAAGTAGAAAATTAACCAACTAAAAATTAACTACAGTTCTGGCCAGCCCACCGGTGTCTATTTTATTGGGTTATTTGGAAAGTAATTTCGTTTTTTGTTTTGGTAAAATAAAAAACAATTTTCGTATAATGAAATAATATTTTATTAAATTATATATTGGCCATTCTGGTCTAATAACTTTCGCCATCTTTCTGATAGTAACAGGATTCCACGCTGGTAAAGTTTTTTGGTCTTTACTGTCAAAAAACTGACCGAGGTGGTTTTTGATCTCCTCATTTGAAGTGAAGATTTTACCGTCTAAAAAATCTTCTTAAAATTAAAAACCAAAGGTGCCAGATTTGGAAAATATAGTGGGTGTGGTATTGTATCCCATTCAAGCTATAAAATGTTTTGACGAGGGACTAAACTTGTATGAGGCCTCGCATTATCTTGGTGAAACATTAAACCTCTTTTGTTGACTAATTCTGGCCTTTTCTGTTGAAGTGCATCATTCAGTTTATCTAGCTGATGGAAGTAGACATCAGAATTACTTGTTGTGTTATCCGGTATCCGGTAAAAGCTCAAAAAAAAAACGATTCCTTTAAAATCTCACCAAACAGATAGCGTCACCTTTTTTTCCATGGACATCGGCTTCGGATATGCTTTGAGCCGGTTTATCTTTTTTGCTTCATGATCCCTTGCGCTTGACACTATTATAGACAACCTATTTTTCGTATTCAGTAACGATGCGCTTCAAAAATGGGTAGATTTCGTGACATTTGATAAGCGAATCTCAGGCGTCAAGGCGACGGCACAAATTTATAGCCGTGACAGTATAAGGAACCCATATATCGAGCTTCGAGATTCAACCCAGGCCTTTCAAGTGGTCATAAACAGTTGAATTTGATAAACTTTATCTCTCACCGATCTCACGTGTCGTTTTTCGCCGCTTTGCATCAATGCCTTTGCCGTGTCTTTATCAGCTTCAACCGGCCCTCCTGACATCATTATTGCCGGATCAAAATTTTGTAAACCAGTTCTGGCACTGGCGTACTGTCAACACATCTTCTCCATACATCTCGGTTAATTTCTTTCTGGCTTGAACAGCATTTTTATCTTTTCTAATAGGTGTATAAATATGAAATGTAGATTTTTTCCGCTTGAAATATGCATTTATTTGAATAACAGAACGAATGAATTCAACAATTAAAGTATTGGCCATCGTTAGCTACGAATTTTTCCCATCTTTCTGTCAATTGATGGATTCCGTCCCAGTACCACTTCTCATTTTTTGAGGCTAACCACTCATCAAGCCAATTCTTGAATTCTTCGTAAGAATGGAAGTGCTGTTCCGAAAGTCCGTGCTGCATCGATCGAAACAAGTAGTAGTCAGAAGGAGCCAAGTCTGGTGAATACGGCCGGCGGGCAGAACTTCCCAATTAATGTTTCCCAAGTAGTTCTCGACAGGTATTGCAACATGCGGCCGAGCATTGTCATGTTGAAAAATGACTTTATCATCTCTTTGGTGAAATTCTGGTCGTTTTTCCTTAAGTGCGCGGTTCAATTTGATCAGTTGTTGTCGGTAACGTTCGCCAGTAATCGTCTCACCAGGTTTCAGCAGTTTGTAATACAAAGGTCCCTTACTATCCCACCAAATACAGAGCAAAGTCTTCTTTCCATGAATATTTCGGACTAGTTATAATGTTGATGGCTGGCCTGGGTCTACCCATGAGTTTTTCCGCTTGGGATTGTCAAAATAAATCCACTTTTCATCGCCAGTAACAATCCGATGCGAAAAACCTTTTCTTTTCTGTCTGGCAAGCAAAATTTCACAAAATGTTTTTCGCCTTTCGATGTCTCTTTCTTTCAATTGATACGGCACCCATTTTCCAGCTTTTTGGATCTTGCCCATGGCTTTTAAACGTTATGAAATGACTGCCTGAGTAACTTCCAACGCTACCAACTGTTTTTCAGTTTGTGTGTTGCCTTCATCCAATAATGCTTGCAAATATGTTTCTTCATATTTTTTTGGTGGTTTTCCACGGTCTTTGTTGCTGACATCGAAATCGCCACTTTTAAATCTTTTAAACCATCGTTCACAAGTGTCTTGGCTTGGGGCATGTTCACCATATGCTTCCACTAACAATCGATAAGCTTCTGCTGCCGTTTTCTTCAAATGAAAGAAGGTTTTTAGACTTTCCCCCAAAACCTCTTTTCCTGGCACGTAATTCGACATTTTTGAACCGAAAAAAACTATGTTGTTTGTACAATCAAAACTTAGGACATACTGCAATTCGTTGACAGATGTTTACTCTCCAAAATGCCATATTAGTTATCCCCGACACAAACCATATGTAATGGTTATGCCATCTGTTAGTAAAATCCGTATTTCATATTTACACACCTTATGTATTAAAAGAGTAAAATCTGACGAAAATTTTGCTTATTGCTCTCCATATTTAAGAGGGCACATCCATTAAACAACTGCGTAAAATTAATTGGACTTTTTCACACACAAGCCTTGCTTTCCCAGCTCTGAAATCATGTCATGTTTATGCGGCTTAAGTGTGAAGTTTAGTACAAAAAAATACAATTAAATCCTCTGTAGGGAAAAAACAAAATTACTTTCCAAGCAACCTGATATTATCTGTTCTTTAGAAAAGAAATTTGTGGGACGAAGTTTCAAGCGATGAAGAAGTGAAGTACGCAGTTTTAGCGGTTTTTTGACGGACAACGACAAGACATTTTTTTATGAAGAGTAATAATTTAAGATGACAGTAGCAGGTGAATATTTTGAAAAATAAAAAAATTCTGTATTTTTATTCTCACTTATTACCCGCGATTCCGCGAACTTAAAAATGTCTCCTCTTTAATATAACTTTTTTATCTTCGGGGACCCTTAAACGTGGTCCTCTTATTTATTGTGGTGAAGTTTTTTTCGAGTATTTTTGATTTTAATGCATTCAACATCAATTTAAAGGAAACGCCAACTATGCGTGCACTATTGCGCATTGAGTTCTCTGTTTGAGCCTCTGTGCAAAAGTGCATAACGAGTCCTATTTCATCATATAATTTCAATATCATATGCAGTTATCCTGTTTATGAGCGTGTCTTTTTTCGGTTACTACTGTAGGTGTGCAAGTTTCACTGTATGCATTCTTTTCAAAAACGTCCAATATTTGGCAAGACTTCATGCTTTGTTGGAGCCGCTCCGACATTCATTTTTTCCGCCACCTTGTGTTTATCAGAAGATCAATTTGAACCTGCATTCTAACATAGTTTCAACCTCGGACACTTATTATTATTTTGAACACATACTCAGACGCCTGAGGTTTGTCTTTTCTTCTGTAACGAAAGCGCGATTCAGTTGGCTGTTCACGCGATCTCGATGTAACATGAGCGTGGAGAAGGCCTACAATGTTACTTGGCACAATAATTTGCATTAATATGGCGAAAATCTTGCAATAACAACAATTCCGCAATAAATAAAAAATGTTTACAAACCACTCGCCAGACATGTGGCCAATGTTGAGACATTGATTTATGAACCACCATGGCGACAACTTTCATTTGCTACGCAACCCAGCCCGTGAAGTAATTATTTATAATTGACAATGAAATAATTGCACTATAAATTCGAATTGTGCTAATAATTAGCTGATATTAACAGTTGCCTTCAAATTTATAGCCATAAATGAGAGTATAAGCCCAAATAGGATATCAAAAGAAAATCTTTCGAAGGAAAAATTCGCTGTAGTGGATTTAAACATCGCAGCAAGGTCTCATTTCCAGCTGAATACGAAACATATTTTGAAAGCTTTGATTGCTACCAGGTTTGCGTTGCTTATGGCGCAGAACTACCAGCTTCAATATTTTAATTTCAAGGTGTCTAGACGCGGCATTTTTAATTTATGCAGATTTATTCGCAAGACTCGGTCATCATTTGATGTGGCTTTTTCGTTCTCAATTCTCTTTTCAAAGTTGCAAAATAGTCAAACAATCAATGAAACACTCATTTAAGATTTAAATGCATTTCCCAGAAAGCAATGAATCTTAATAGGCTTGCGGTCAACGTATTGCTAATGTCTTTTCAGCCTTAACCCCATGCACAACTGCATGCATTCCTTGAGAGCATGGTATGCACTTTTGCCAAAAGCCCCAACAATGGAAGTGGGTAATGACCCATCCGAATGCTCTGCCCATGCACAATGTTAAACTTCAGCGGAACAGCTCGTAAAAGACCATAAAATCCTATGTCAGGCTTGGAATCATGTCGCTGCAACACACCACACAATAGTTATTCAACATTATTTTCCATGGGAGTGGTTCCAGTGTCCCACTGTTACCATGTTCTGCAATGAATAGCTGGAATTTATTCCCTATGCCCTCAAAAGCCATTCAATATACCAAGTCGCTTGCCAAGAGTGGTGAGCCAACATCTTTCTGGTTGAGTGGGGTCAAGGAGTGGATATGTGTCGTAGACTGGACTGAATTCAGAAGCAGTTGCATATTAACCAAGGTCGAATGATGCATAAAAGTAAGGTCGACGGACGCCACACGAAATTTGCCACTTATTTTGATTATTTTGGGGCTTCTCCTTTTCACTGCTTTCCGGTCTGCGCTTCGGGTTTGGGGCAGATAAACATCTTGTTCGTGTTGTGTTTAGTAATTAATGTTGGAGTAACAATTTGAATTTGAATGAATGTAAATCGAAAGAATAGTTTATTTCCGTTTATAATGAGAGAGAAAAGAAGACAGAGAAGGGAAGGATAAAGTGTTGGGAAAATTTGACGTGTTTGATATCATATATTTGTATGCTCAGACTAGTTCCAAATTCATTGAAGTGGAATTCAAAGCATTTATTCCCGGCGACGGCTTCAACAGCCACCCTTCTGGACATGCATCTAGTTGTTTTTCATTTTCCAACACAATATCTATGTGACTCAAACTATTTGATGACGACATCCTTTTGCTACGAGGACGGTTATGAAACTTTGTGCGACGAGCGGGCTTTGACTGAAAATAACAACGTATTGAGGTCGAAGAAGACGAAAGCTCGAGACGATAAAATAATCCGATGCAAACCAACCCCTAGGTATTTAGCGGCTCCCGGGTGAGGCTCTCGAGCTTCCATTGTCCGTAAAAGGATTGGCACGGGGACTTCTTGCTTCTGAAATTTTATACTATTTCCCCTGATTAGTTCCCCCATCGTAAACAAATTTTGCGGGCTTCTACGAACAACCAAAAAAAAAAACACTTTTCTCCGCAAAAAACACTCCTAACATCCACGCGACGATCTGTGCAAAGTGTAATTTTTAATTTATTGATACATTTTTAAGTGCTTAACACTTAAAGAATCATATAATCAAGAGAAAGAGGAAGATGCACCGAACGATGTAAGCGACGCTTAGGATGACTGATGTTACAACACCAGTCTACCTAACTGCGAAATAACAAAAATTGAAGAAAAGCCAAGCCCAATGATATTTGCGTTTCAGTGTTTGTCTTTTTTTTTGCCGAAAAGAGACGTTAGTCTAACAGTACTTGTTAAGAGGACATTCGTCTTTGAAATTTTCAAAAAATCGATTTTGAGATTTTTTAGATATTTCGATTCTATATACCTTCAAAAGTCGCCTCCTAAAATTTCATCGAAAATTTCGTAATAGAAAAAAAATTACAGCTGTATTTGTTACTGCGTATGCCCATGAGTAAAAACCGGTTTCTTTTCATGCGTGTAGCGCGGGGCGCTAGCTGCTTCTTCTCCTGGTGTAAACATCTTTGGTATACATTTATGTGATATACTGCTCGACAGTTGCTCTGTGTTATTCTTTGGGCAAGCACGTGTTTTATTTTTTTGAAATTCGTTAAAAATTAACTAAAAAGTTGTAAAAAATCAGGTGGTCATTTCAAAGGTAATCGGAGTACTCCTCGTTGTAGACGTAAAAACAAAAAAAAATAATATTTACGGGCAATCAGTTTACTGCAGAAAAAAATTCTGATTTACCAAGTTCCTCTGCTAAAAAATTCAAAACAAGTAGTGAATTGCAACCTCCTACGGACAGGACAATCCAGTATGTGATTTTGTGCTTTAATTTAGTCTTTTCGACACTTTCTCAATACATAAAGTGCAAACAATGTAATGGCGAAATTTCATTTACCCAACAAAACGGTAGACGCCTTGGATTTAAAATCTGTGTGGAATGTTCGTGTGGTAGAAAATTCATTGAATCTTCCCCATCTATATCTCGAAATTTGTACGAAATAAAGGGCGTAGGGTATAATGGCGTAATTATATTTTTGAATTTGATGGATATTCCTGCAAAATTTTCGGACTCGATTTATTATACTGCAATTTCAAAAATACATAAAGCTTGTAAACAATGTTTTAATTTTAAAAACTTAAAAAGCAGTCAAAGAAGAAATGCAATTAAATGAGGAGGCTGGTAATAAAGCTAACGTTTTGACTGTATCAGTCGACGGTACTTGGACTAAGAGAGCTTTTACATCATTGATGGGTGTTTTTTTCAGTCATAGAAAAAATTTACAGGCAAAATTTTGGATGTGGAGATTAAATCGTCATTTTGTCAAGCGTGTAATATAAATAAATCTCAGCTTAGTGGGGCAGACTTTGCCATGTGGTACGAGGAACATAAATCTGAATGCTCAGCTAATCACGAAGGATATGCTCGAAAAATGGAAACAGACTCAGCCGTAAGCATTTTTCATAGATCAAAAGAACTTTATGATGTCTTTTACGGTAATTATATTCGCGACGGTGACAGCAAAACTTACACGAATGTGGTAGATAGCAAACCATATGGAGATGATATCCCCATCAATAAAATAGAGTGTGTTCTTCACGTAGGCAAACGTATGTACCGTCGCTTAGTAGAAGTAAAAAAATTTGACAATTTTAGGCAATGAAAGAAAAAAAAGAAGAAAGAAAAAAGAATAAGAAAAAATTTTTAAAAAATACCCAGTAAAACGAGGTAGAAAATCAAAAACTGACATAAAAAATACCGCACCTGTACAAGTCATCGCCAAACCTAAAACGGCTACATTGACTCTAAAATTGATTCGAGGATTTTTTGTGTTTTATACTCTTGCAATTTAGAGATATCCAGATTCCATCGAGAACATGAAAAAATAAATTCTTGCCGGCTATTATCACAAAATTTCAACAGATGCAGAACCTCGTCACGAGTATTACAATAAGGATTGGTGTACATTTTTGTAAGGATTGGTGTTGCATTTTTGCCCCCACTAGATCCAAGCATTTGTGGCTACATTTTGCCAGTTCAAGAGTCACTTAGTAGTGATGAGTTGCTGCAAAGATGTCTTCGCAAAAATACTCAAAATAGTAACGAAAGTTACAACAACTTGATTTGGAACATTTCTCCGAAAAGCAAGTCTTCTGACAAATATGTGACTGAAATTGCACCGTGGATCGCAGCATCCATTTTCAACGAAGGCTCGAGAACATACCCAGCTATTATGGATCTCATGGGCATCAAAATTGGCGAAACTGCAACGGCTTTTGCGCAAAAAGTTGACGAGGACCGTATCTCTCAAGCCAATAGGAGGAGCAGTGAGCACTCGAAAGAAGGTCGAATTAAGAAGAAAAAGCTTTGGCCAGCCACTTACAGCAATTACTAGATAACGAGGGTCCTCAGTATTCGCCAGGAATGGCCGATTAAAGGTAAAAAAAAAGTTTTCGACCTTTTATTCAATAAAACATTAAACGCGTTTTTCTCGAAACTACCTTTGTCAAACAGGTAGGACAATTTTTTCCGAATCTACTCGGCCAATTTTGAAAAATAAATCGATTACTTATTGAAAAAGTAAACATTAAGCCTCTTGAAAATACCCCCCCCCCTTTTTTTTTACGGGGGTGACTTACCCCCAAAAATGCCGTTCTTTCGCGTTTTTCAGAAATATACATACATATATATATATATTTTATATTCTTTAGAGCCAATGGCCAAAATTTTGTCAATAAATATAATAGCTTCTTCATAATAAAATTTTAACAAGTGTTTTTTTTTAATTTCAAAGGCGAATGTCCCCTTAGGTTGGTTTTGTATTTATCCACGAAGAAGGGCTAGATAGCAATCGATTCTCATGGATTCAGTCATTCTGTGCAGATCGTTCAGGGTAGAAAGTGAATGTGTAGCGGAAACGATGGTGTTGACGGAAAAACAGATTTGATTGTCTATAACAAGCATCGAATCTTGCTGTATCTTACAAAAATCAAGTGCAACGAGTAATCAGTGAGGAGATTCTGAACGGGAACGGGATGTTTATTGCCTGAATTCGGCAGCGAGCGTTCAAGGAAAACCAACGAACGTAAGGAAAACGAACGAACGTGAAGACCGACACATAGTCCGATTATCTTTGTACAGTCGTTTTAGAACTGCCACAGAAAAACGGCGAATTGAGCACCCTGACAGTAATGCGACGTCTGAAAGACAACAATTTGAATGCCCGATGAGCAGTGAAAATGCTTTCAGCGTGGCTGAAATGTTGTAAACAAAGGGAAAATTGGACAGCAAATGATAGGGCTATTGTTGGTTTCCCTGATGAGAGCAGAATCAATCTCATCGGTTCAGACTCAAATGTCATGGTGCGTCTTAGGAGAAATGAAAGATAACAGTGTCCGGCGTACTGTTATGTTATGGTCTGGGAAGCGATGACAAGTCAAGGTGATGGAAAAATCATATTGCTGAAAGGCACTGTCAATTCAGCAGCGTACATGGACATATTTGAAAAGGGCGTTTTACCTACCATCGAAGCTTTAACATAGCACATGGAGATAGTGATATTTCCATACGGTTCCTAACCGTAGCATCGATCGAAATCGGTAAGTACAGCGTATAAAGTTTCTTAAATAAAACATTTATTTCGATTTTTTAAAAGCGTTTTTTCATTCCAATAGGTTTCCAGGTATAAAAGCGTTTTGAGGATTGATTCCCTATCTTGGCCAGCAAATAGCTCCGACCACAATCTCAATGACAACTTTTGGGCATTATGAAGCGAAAAATCTGAAGTCACAAAACCGACGACATGTGGAAATTGAGGAAAATGATTGGGAATACATGGTAAAATGAATTATCACCAGAACTCAGAATAAGAAAACTGTATGAGAGCATGTCTTCACGAGTACAGAATGTTGGAAAGGCAAACGGCGATCACACACGTTGCTAATAAATGTTTTAATCTTGTGGATAAATACTGTCAGATAATTATGAAAAAAATAAATTAATTAATTGATTATCCCATGTAACGGCGTACTTGTCCCTACTTTTCAGCATTAATGCTTCAGTACAATATGCTGAGTTACTCAAAAATACGTATCTTCCGCAAATAAAATTATTTGAACAATGAAAAATAAGGGATTGCAGTTCATTTCAACAGCATTTTGACAAATGTGAAAACTTTTTGACAAAAAATATGATGAAGCAAAAGAAAAATGAATACGGCTATTTTTTGAGCGCAAGTGTATTTGGTCAATCTGCGAATCACCGTTAAGCAAGTTACTGAGGACTTTAACATATCGATTGGCTCGTGCCATTAAATTTGTGTCATTTACCAATAATTTGAGCTTGAGTCGGGTTGCCACGAAATTCGTACAAAATTGCTCACTTTCAACCAAAATCCAATTCGCATCGACAATTCTAAGGAGCGTACGGACTCTGTCCGCGACGACCTAACTTTGCTCCACGGAGTCGTAACTGGTCACGAATCATGGGCTTATGGGTATGACGTTGAAACTGAAGCATCATAATATCATGAGCATGAAATCATCATAATCATCCTAACGGAAGCTGAAGCTTAGACCGAAAAATTCGCGTCAAGTTCGATCGTGTGTGAAGGTTTTGCTTACAGTTTTCGACAAGTGTGGGGGTGTGGTGCATCATAAAATCTCTCAATAGGACGATCAATAAGGAAAATCATCTGCTCGTCTTGCACGATTCGCTCGAAGCCATTCGCCAGAAATACCTGGATTTGTGGAAAAACAGAAATTGACTTTTGCACCATGATAGCGCCCCTGCTCATTCTTTGTGATTTGTGACGATTTAGTCGTTGATTTTTGACAAAAAACATAACAACTACGATGCCGCAGTATTCCCCAGATCCAGGCACCCTGTCACTTTTTCTTGTTCCCGATACTGAACAGACTCGTGCAAGAACGACGCTACGTCTCCATTGAGGAGTAAAGACGACATCGGAGCTGTACCGAATCACACATAATGATTTTTTGAAGCACAATTGTGTAATGTCTGATGGGGATAACTTTGAAGGGGACAAAGTAGATGTCGTTAATTAAATAATTTATTTAAAAAAAAAACATGAAACTCGCGATGCTTTTAGAACAGAGTTCGCGTTTCGACGTGAGCGAAATCCTAGTTTAAACACCTACTCATGCCATGCGCAAAAAATGATCCAGGGAGTCTTAGCAGTCAAAAAGATTCCTGAGGGATGAGTTTAAGATGCCACAAAACTCATCGAAGGCTGTGAATTCAAGGGGATTGCTACCGCTAGTCGCGCTACGTTGGGCATCAACAATCTAATAGTGAAGTATGAACAATGGTGAGAGTTTTTACAATTAAATTAAAACAACCGCCAATGCCATACACATAGAAAATGTTCAATTAAAATTACGTCAATCGGCCTCAACCTCCTCTTGACCAACCAAGAAGATGAAAATCGAAAATCATCTGACAGCTAAAAGGATGAGCTTTTTCACCATGAAACAAAAACGGGTCTACTCACATTGAATGTTGTATAATTTGATTTTTATTATTATTGTTTTGTGTATTGAAAAGAAAGAAAGAAAACTGTGTAGAAATTTTATAACGATTATAAACACTACAACTGCAGTTACTGTGATTATAAGAATATGTGCCTGGCTGTCATTTCGGCGGCAGTGTCACTTTGTCACAAACTCTCGAGTAATACTATCTGTTTGAATAAACCTTTTACTCAGATTTTTAGTTTTTTCCTCCTGCGCATCATTAGGCAATAAAGTTGATAATTGTACCATATGTGCATAATTTTCCTTGCTTACTGAGGATTGAGGATTAAGGCAATAAACGTAAAAATAACATAAATATTTTTCATAAGCCCGTTCAGCAAATAAATACCTCAAAAATATGCGTGAAGCAACTTGGCCCACTTACTGTCACAAAATTTTGATGGACGGAGCCGCTGTCTAACAAGTGGCGATCCCTGTAAACAATACCAAAAACGAAAAGCCACTAATTCTACAAAAAAAAAGCCACTAGAGCCTAAAAAAAGCCACTAAAACACAATGAAAGCATCAACCTCCTCTTCCTGATGAAGCTCAAGATATTTATAAGCCCATATACGAAAATTGGCAAAGGATTAATAGTTGGAAAACTGATTTGGCGGTCATACTAAAAATACCGAGAATTCCAGTACTGGTCAAATTTTTTCAGGATGAGAATTCGTCGAAATTGCAGCACAAGTAGCTGCAAGTGTCCTTAAGAATCTGGACATTTCAATTGCGCCTGCAGCCGTAGGGTATACAAAGAAGAACGACAACTCTGAAACAATCCAGAGAGCTCATGCAAGTCTGAGGGATTCCAGGAAAGAAAAAAAGTAGTTTGAACAATCTGAACAACCCAATGAATTCCAGCAAACAGAACTCCGACCACAACCTCCAATTTTTTCAATGAATTCTCCCAAACTACTCTGCGGATCATTTTGAAATTTCGACCACATACTTGTCAAAAATGTGAGCACACTTGGAACTGTGCTTATCGAAATTTGGGTGGTCAAAATTCCAATCTATTCTTGTTTGTTTTAAATCTGAAGTCGTCAAATATAAATTGAATTTTTGCTGGTCTTTTTGTTCAAACGGCTGCCATTTTGTAAATTTTGTGGTAAACTTTAATTCCATGGTTCGAAGTCTTCCTCCATGGTCAATAAAACAACTTCTTTCCTTTTTCTAGCTCTTTGTACTAATGCCGCCGTTTTATATTTGCAATATTGTTTAAAATTAATAAAAAATTTTGGATTTCCAATTTTGTTTAAAATTAATAAAAAAATTTGCATATTTTGCAAGAGCGAACAATGCAAAAATGCAAAAGGAATTGTTACCCTATCGATTTACCTAAGTTTAAAATATAAAAAAAATTAATTTTTAAAATAAAGCTTTCCCAAGCTAGCAAATTGGGCAGAACTCTTTTCATGGTTATGTGAAAATATAGCATAAGAAGTTAACCTCAAAATCAGGGAAGCGCGATTTAATATTAAAACTTATCTCCTATGAATGCAAAAAGTAACAAAAATTGCGGAAATCATACAATAGTGCGATGGAACTGTTGTTCGAAAAAGCGAATTGGCTCCACCCAGTGTCAAATGTCATCGCCAAATGTACGATCATTGGTCTAGTCATTGTCTAGTTCACTCACAAGAAGTCCTTACGAGAAACATAATTGCAATTTGTAGAAAATTGATAATAAGAAGAAAAAAAATATATAAAAAAACTTATAAAATGTAATTGTTATCACTGTTGTCATTTTCTTGAGATTCTTTTTTTGACAGTTGATAGGTCATAATTTAATACAGAAAAACCAAACCAAGAAAATGTGGGATTCCCTGCTCGTTCATTCGAAAACTAAATTGTCAATTTTTTCACTGTTAGATTGGTATAATCTTCTATGACATTCGTGTGAAGTTGGAACAGGAAACAACTTTTAGTTTGATTTAGTACCTGTTTGTTCAGGATGCGTGATTTCACGTTTGGTGATTTTTTACTATGGAAAACAACTGACCAATGAATTTGCTTGAAATTCGGTGTTTCTAATGGAATTAGAGATCGGGAATCAGTGAGCAAATTATAGAAATATTTTAAACGAGTCTTTTTGTATCGTGAACACATAAATTGACTGGTCGACTTAGTCCCAGTCTTAGTCTTATATGGTCGAATACGACCATATTAGACTAATATGGTCGTAGACAACGTGCCTTATGCAGAACGTCATTCCCCATCTGTTATTGACGTAACATCGGAGCGACAAAAACGGTGCGAGAAAATTGCCGTGAAATCGGATAGGCTGTCCAAATCTTTTGTAGATCGTCTCGAGTCTTGTGTTGACATTTTCGGTAATAAGGTTTCCGCGTTAAGCATGTGCCGAAAGACTTTTCGAAACTTTGAAAAACTGTCGAAGATATATCGTAAAAAAGTCTCTAGTCTTGTGGTTGAAATTTTCGTCATGAAAATTCTCGCCTTGGGCTCGTACCGAGAGACTTTTTGAAATTTTGAAAAATTTGTCGTTGTTAAATCGTAGTAAAAGAGATGGTTGCTAATGTTCCGAATACAATCTATCCACTCTCCACAGATCTGCATTTATGAAACGCACTTTGACGTATGACACGTAGTTTTATCATTATATCGTCGAAAGTACTCAACAACATAGCGGATGGCGCGCCAAAATTGATTCGACCCCGAGGAAGTCATGTCTTCAAAAACCAAAGTGATGCTCATCGACTTTTTCGATTACTGGGGTACAGTTTGATATGAATTCGTCCAAGATGTCAATACAAACGTTCAATAAGCAACACAAGTTGATCGATCTCTCTTCATCAAGGAATTCATAATCAAGTGTCAGATTTGTGAGCAGACTATGGGATTTTCACAAACCCTCGTTCACCGTCGCATTCCGAGACGTGATCATGTCTGAATTTTTGTCCAAGCATTAAACGTGCTCATCAGATTTTTGAATCTCTATGACTTGTTCCGGTTTGTAAAACACAAATATATTTTCTGGAAACAGATATAAACGCACCGATTAACGTCGAATAAGGCCGTTCAAAAATTCGCTAAAGGACCTTAAGACCATCCGCGCTGAGGACGATGATAATAAGTGCACAGAAAATTCTCTTGTATTGGCTTTAAAGGAGCCTATTTTGAGGGCGATAATAAAACTTTCTATCAAAAAACTTTCAATATTGTTTTTATACGAGTCCGGGTCAAAATCGATTAGGTGATATTTCACCTCATGGTAAACCTAGCGCTAAGGCAACAGAGAGTATAAGTGGGAGTATTTCACTGGTGATTTCACTGATGCACTGGTTATAAAACAGGAGAAGTTCTAAATGCAGGACAACATTGAGTTACGGGAAACTTCAAACTGTCGGTCTCATTTTTTCGGTGACTGAAAAGTTAGAAGATTGACATTAACTTAAAAGTTCCCATGCTTTCCATGAGATAAAACGCAATAATTTTAAGTCAATTTCAAGGACTCTGGACATTTGAAACTGAGCAACTAGACCTTTGAGACTCCGAACTATTTTTTAAACGCCTCGGAGCCTTATGTTTGGTATGAATTATCCTTATATACCCTATAGAAACTTAAGCTAACGTTCAAAACTTTAACCAGAATTGGCGTCATAACTTTGCATGCGAGCGATACTAAATAGATAAATTTAGGCGCGTCAACCGTTCATTAGTGGTAATATTACTCACACACAAATGTTAATATGTTCTTAATCCAAAGGTCTTTCACAAGTCTGACTCACTATTGTCCATTCCAACGGACTAGCAACCAATATCCCATCGACATATGTGGGTTAATTTGATATTATGTTTACCAACTCAACAAGTCTGACCGCCAGTTCCTCATTATCTCTATATTGACAAAACCCAACAACTAATTACATAGTCCAAAAGCAAACGATACTACCCTAAATTTTCTGGGGGTGAACTATCTCGTCTATGTTTTCTTTCGGCTCGTTTGACATTAACACATGATCGGTCAACAAACTTCCTCTTCTTGCGAGCTCCGCTTTGAACCAATTTACCATATATCTATGCCCACTTGATTACCTATTTGCTTCCACAATATCTTGGTTAGCTCGCTCATGTGAACAACAAAATATATTCTGTTTATAATGTTATTTTTAGTTAATTGGCTCGGTATGAAGAAAAATCTTCTGCACAAAAGCGTGCCAATTTCACCAGGCACTTAGTCAATGCTCCGCAGCATAAGGAAATTTTAATGTGGAATGACCGGTGTTTATTTTCTTGTTGATTCCATAACACGACGATGAACTATTTTCGATCCTGAATGGGTTTTTCCTTTGAAATTGCGTGTTGAATCATTTTACGACACAGGCAGGCACGCGAAAAAGGAAAAACTCAACTGGAGACCATTGGATTACACAATGTGAAGCGTTTGCAGGACTGCATGTCAAAGTTTACATTTGAGAAAGTAGCTCTGCTTGCTAGAGGAGGAAAATGTATGCATTTCCAATTTCAAATCGAATGCGAAATGCATAAGAAAAAAAGCCATTACCCATCTCATAGGAGAAAAACAATTTATTGTTAGTTCCAGAGGGAAAAGATTCCTTTTCGAAAAAATGGCGGCTAGGACCAGACTCGATGTCATGAATTTTGGCAGCCCACCAACCTTTCGCTGCAGTAGCTGCGAAGGAACCATATCGGAAGTGATATTCGCTTAAGAGTCTCTTGTGTCCATGATACAAAAGTAAAGGATACTGGAGAACTACTCAGCTAGCTATCACCAATATTGCTAGTGCTCTAAACAGAGACTGGAACATAGCTAAAATGAAGGTCGTGGAGTTCGTCGAGCGAGGGACTAATAAAACGTGAACCGACGTGAACTGAAGGTGTCTCAGTCAAAACCGTAGGGAACTCTACTATGAGCCTTGAAACGTGAGCTTGCGACTACTTTATGACCCGGCGATGGCCGCGAATAAATAAGCCCGCTGTATAATGGTGGTCAGCCGATTTCGCTGGAAAAGAAAGATAATGTAACAGACTTGGCCGTCAAGCCCAACGTTCAGGGGATCAGAATGAGCTTACTTAGTAAATTTTGGGCATAGAGATCTGTATCAACAAAAGTAAGTCTCGCTGCTGGTAAAACCTTTTTGAGGACATCAACTGATCTCCGTGGAGCCCAGGTTAGAAGCCTATTACGCAGAAGTTCGAAGCCTCTTGGACGCCTTTTGTATTCGAGGTTCTTCGGGCACTCCACCTGTACGAAGTCATAAATGCTTTCGAATCGTGAGGAATGCGAGGTTGATTCACATTCTCGTGATATTGGAATCTTCCAGAGCACCGATGTATCTATTGTGGGAATTGAAAAACTCCTTCAAGGACCGGAAGCTCGGCTTCCAGAAGTTAGGTTCAACTAAACGCTTGAAAAATACAAAGGTAGCGAATCTGTTGAAAAAGCCAATTCCGAAGGTAACACCCATCCAGATTGGTAATGTGACCTAATAGACGATCAAATACCTTGGTTTACTGACAAATTCGAAAATTAAATGCAAGCGTCGGGAAATAAGGCTACAGCTGGAGTACCCAACCTAGCCGTTTGATGCTGTACATCGGGAGACCCATCGCGACGAGAAAACGCCTACTGACGAGCGCAGTGGAGTCGTTGCTGCTTTACGACTTCGAATTCTGGGATGCAGCTCTAAGTAGAGAGTCTTACCGGATGCGATTGATGCAGGTCCAAAGGCGACATGCTCAGCGGGTTTCATCTGCACGTGGCGATGTTTCTGACCTCAGAGCAGAACCAGATATTGCGGGTGCCGTATCTACCTGTCATAGACCTGCGTGGGGGTGGGGGGACGGTAGAGAAGAAAAAGTGACTAAGTTACGAGAAGAAGGAAGGACGACCCTCGCTCTGTGGTAACGAAAACGTGGAAAGCCTGAATACTACCTGCCGTAGAATTTTAGCGGGCTAGGGTAAAGTTAGTTTTGATTTTACTAAATGAGAGTGACATTCTCTTAACTGCCTGTTTTGCTCGGGAATCAAGGATTACGCTTTTGTGCAGCAAGTTCTTCATAGATGAAAGGTGGTTGAGGCGGAAGTGAAAACTAGGACATCAATTTTAAGATGGGAGTAAATTTGATTCGAACATCGAAAATTCGATATTCGAAATTTACTCTCATTTCGGTATCGGAAATTTCGGAGTTCAGAAATTATTTTAAAAAAATAAAAGTCGAATTTTAGGAATATTATTAGACAACGAAAAAAACACTTAATGTGCATTCCTTGTAAATTCTAAAATTTGGTATTTAAAATGAAAGTCTCTTCAATACCAGTCTCATAATCCTATTGATTTGTAGGCCATTTTGGCAAATTTGTTTTGAGCTCCCTACTAAGGAATTCCTTGTTGTAATGGTGAGTTGCCAGATTTTCTTTTCTGCAAGTGACCATAAATGCTCTGTGTGATTGATATTGGGACTGTTTTTTGGCCAGGAAAGTCGTTTGATGTTATTTGTGGCCGAGCAATTGATAACCTTTAGAGTCTTGTGGCAATGTGAGCACCATCCTGCATAAAAGTATAATGCTGATTCGGGAACCAGGCTCGTATTTGTAAAAAAATTATGTTGTTCGAATGTAATTAAGTACTGATCTTGTCCCAAGGTACAATTTATTGTATGCATTCCTGCAGAATCGGGAACAGATATCACACTACAGATCATCACCACAACAGGATGCTTATGAGTTTGTTGAATGCATTTTGGGTTAAAGGCTTCAGTTGTCCTCTTTCTTCACTTAAGGTAAAAACCTTCGTCTTCTTCTTAACACTACAGTCCCTCTCGGGCCTTCACTTCCTGCTATAGTGGAAATGCTTTCATAAATATGCTTCTACACAAGCAAATCTTAAGTTAAAGGAAACGAAACGGTGCACGAATCAAACGTTTCAGTTTTAACGGTTTATGATGGTTGAATGCAATATTTGTGACATAGTACCGATACTTGTAAAGTTTTACTCGATTCTTCAACAGATTTATGGAGGTCCTATTCAACCCACGTAAAGCGTTTCTTCGCGTTTCTTAACACGCTGTACGCGTCATAACTCTCGAGGAAATATCGACAGAGTACTTATGTAATTAGTTTCTTGATTCTGCAGATATGGCTTTCCTATAAAATAAGCTTAAGTTCAGTAGTTTTCTCTCCACTCCCCGAGTCATTTCTGTTTTGCAAACCACATTTTCTCATCCATGAATGTCTATAGCTTTTGTTTAAACTCATGTCTTTGCTTATACAAGCAACAGATTTTACGAAATTTGCACACAAATTCGCTGATATTTCCCTTAATGAATAGCATTTCCTTTCAAAAGGGCTTCATCTAAAGTGTCAAAATTTTCTCCTTTTCCATTAGTGCTATAATTTGAAAGAAAGGCATTTGTGATGATTCAGGGAGTAGAACGAGCATTAACGAGTGAAAATTCCACACTTTCCATTCATAAATCCACACTCTGTATCTACCAATATTTTATATATTTGAGCTTACACACATAGAGCGTCACAGCTTAAAAAATCAAAACCACGTGAGCAATCCAAGAGTGTCTGCAATCGAATGTTGTATCATTTACGTCTGCAACGCGACTAATTGCAAACTTCACATTATCACTTTAGTGCGTTACCAGTGCTACCAATATCATCAGTAACGCTGCTACACATTTTAGTTAAGACAAAGCCGAACTAACAAAGTAAATTCACTGTAAAATTACTTGTGTCGTACTTCGAAAGCGTCTTATCATGAAGACTTCAAACATCAAATATGTCTTAAGGCTAAAAATTTGCCAAAGATTGTAGTATCGAAAACTAAAATCTTTCACATTATAAAATCTAGTTTCGAAAATATTGCCAATTTTTTGAAAAATTGTAATCAGCTCGATTTTAATTTCTATAAATTCGGACAGGAAAGTTTCCAAAATTAAAAAAAAAATAGAAAATTGTTTATTATGGCGACTGTGGGCTGCCCAAATGATCAAAAAATTGTTTATATTGTGCAGTGAGTATAGAACTGTAATTCTACGCTGCAGATACCAATGCAAGATATAAATGAGGGCTGTCAAATTCGAACCGAATCGAATCAAAGGGTATTTTGGTATTTATTGTTTATAGGGATATCATATTTGCATCCAAAACACAGTGATAATATTCTTTGGCAGTTTTTTTCCGACAGAGATAGAATCAGAAACAAATACATTTATGTTTGTATTGCGTTTTTACGAAAAAGCTTTAAGAGGGATGTTCTTGTTTTACACAAAAATTAGAGTAAATTCTCCAACTCAAATAAAATTTGGATTACTTTGGTTGCAAACCAATAAATCGGAAGTTTGTTTGAAGTGTTAGCGCTGGCTGTAGCCTTGTAGCTATCTCTTAAGTTCGTATCATATGAATGATGAATTTTGAATTTTTTGAATATTTTTTTCACTTTTTGGCCGGCATACCGGCGAATGGTATCCAGCTATCTTACACAGTATGTCGGAAAAGTTCCCGAACTTATTTTGTAGCGCTTGTACGAGTGGCGCCACCTCTTGGACGACTATGTTGCTACATCCGGTAGCATCGGACCGGTACTATGTTGCTACATCCCTCTGGAGTGTCTGCGAGTATCCGTTCATTTTTTCACCAGTATCCGTTCATTAGTTGCCGAGATAGACGTGCTTGAGTGAACGTGTGTTTAGTACCCCGGTGCAAGCTCTACGATAGATGAGAAATTTGAACATCGTGCCGCAATTAAATTCTGCTGTAAACTTAAAAAAACTTTCACATATACGAAAAAAAATCGATTCGGCTTACGGTGAAGGTGTAGTGTCGCGTACAACTGTTTACACGTGGTTCAGTCTGTTCAAGAAGGGTAGAGAGTCGTGTTTATTTTGAAAGGAAAAATGAACCGCTAGAAAGTCTGCGCTCGATTTGTTCCGCACTTTCTCACACCAGAGCAAAAACAAACTCGCATCCAATGTTGTCAAGATTTTATCGAGATTTGCGACACCACTCCGGGCTTTCTAGCCTCAATTGTGACTGGCGACGAAACTTGGTGCTTTCAATACGATCCTTCCACGAAGCGCCAGTCATCCGCTTGGCTCAGTCCGGGCCATGCGAGGCCTCAAAAAGTGCGCCAACAAAAATCACGGGTAAAGACGATGCTCATCGCTTACTTCGACTCCAAAGGCCTGATACACAAAGAATTTGTGCCCCCAAACACCACCGTGAACGCTGCGTATTACGTAGAGGTGTTAAAACGTCTGAAGCGCCGGATTAATCGCATCAGGCCCGAGTACAAGGAACAAGGAGTTTGCTGGATGACAATGCGCCTGCTCATTCTTCGAAAATTGTGAAGCGTTATCTCGCCAAAAATCAGATCTCGCGCATCAATCACGCCCCATACTCGCCAGATCTGGCTCCAGCTGACTTTTTCCTATTTCCCAAGCTAAAAATGGCCTTGAAAGGACGATTTTCTGAAGATGTACCGAGCATTCAACCGGTTTGCACCGAGCGTCTCATAGCGATAACTTCAGAGGAGTTCCAGAGAGCCTTTGAATCACTCATGGAGTGCTCAAATGAGTGTATATCTGGGGAAGGGGACTATGTTGAAAGTTAACTGGAATAAATTTCGTTAGATGTAATTTTCGATTTTTCATTTCAAAAGTTCGGGAAGTTTTCCGACATACTGTGTATGTCCCAGCTTCAAGAATATCCTGCTGCAACTCACGAATTTGGAAGGATGTATCTTAAAGTTTTTCCGGTGAGTCAAATTAAGTACTGATTTGATGTACGAACTGACAGTTTCGTAAAGTACAAGAAGCTGAGAACACCATGAATGGATTTTGTGAGTGTATGCTACAATACAGGAGACTGTCTTGTAGATCTGAAGACGATCTGAAAGACGCATATTCTATAAAGTAAAAACACTTTGACTAAAATGTGTTTTGACATTTTCTGTTTGGAAATCCTCGCCCTGCTGTAAAGCAATCACGATTGCTATACAATTACCAAGTGCATAGATACTGTGAAATAGTGAGTATTACTTTAAGACAACTGATACATCATCAATTTTATTGAAATTACGTTTCATAAGCGTTATTGCTTCCGAATCATTATCCTGATTAAATATAATCTTTCAGAACGAACTATTACGATTCGCTCCGATATTTCAATCACTATAATAAATTAAATATATTACGAATGAAACACGACAACTCAAAACATATCCTATCCATACAAAGCTGAAAATAAAATAACCAGATAAGCCCTTGAAAACATTGGTATCCATCCAATTCGATCCACTTTTTCAACTCACAAATACCTACATACACCCTAAATATCATTATATGCTGGTTCATTGGGCCTAGATATGTTGCGGTATGCAAAACGAATAATAAATGTTTACAATTTATATAAGTGTGCAATATTTGTATGCTTACCATAATCCTTTCGGGCTCTAGGCTGCCGATTAGAAACATTCGGGCTGCCAAATGTTTGACCCATTTTCTCAAAGCTCTTACTGTGTATCCTTTTCTATATAAATATATATATAAACCAAACGACTCCTATTTCTGTTGCGTCTTTGCTTGTGGCGCTTCAACGATGATGGCTGTATAGTGCTTAGTGCTTAGTAGAAGGGATCCCAAAATGTAGGATTTTTCGTTTGAATGCTATACACGATTCCTTACACTCTAAAGTACACTACTTTTAAGCTTTCATTAAACATATAGCATGAACGTTAAACTTTCTTTTTGTTCGGGTTGCTTTGGCCGTGATGCTCGTTCGATGCTACCTCACTTGTCCTCGTTTCGTTTCTCGTACAACACAAGCTGATGGTGGTACAAAGGATATGCTTTAAATTCCTTTTTGACTGTACCAACGCACACTATTTTGTCGTAAAGAACTCGCGCTCCACTTCACTTGAAAGCCTCTTTCCAATTCACTCGGAAAACACTGTGACGAAGAATCACCTTATCATAATCGATGCGGAAAAAACTGGAAAACTTTTCTCTTTCTTTCGGATCATATGTCTTTAATCTTTTACTGGTAACTCCCTTTGCAATAGGCAGGCAGTGTAAAAGTATAACATCAGAATTTTCTAAATTTCTTCTAATTTGAGCAATTTATCAAATTCGCGTACGTTTTTGCGTAACCATTAAATGTCCAAAAATACAAATCCGCAGATTAGATCATAGCAATTTTAGATACATCATTTCCTTTTCCATGAAGTCGCTGTATCTTTGTACGTACGTATGTTAGTGAGTAACTACGACATTCGAAATCGGGACTGATTATTGCCGAAAACACTTTAATTATCACTTGCACGGCTTTGTTTTAATTCACAGCAGCTCAACACTACTTTTTAATTTAACCGCTGTTTCTTCAGAATATTTTAATACCAGGTTGGAACTTCTGCAAATACTTTAATTGATTAACGCATGAAGAAAAAATTTCGCATGGAGAAATAAAAATGCAACCAGCACAGGTGTATGAACTCAACCATTTCGAACATTCGCTTTACACCTTTAGTTCCAAGAGGAAGGACACACGCTTACAATGGACACACGATACAAGGAAAAGACCCAAGTCTAAATTTATTCTCATCACTTTTAAATGCTCCAAGAGTTTCCCTAAAGAAGGTTTCAAATGAGAAGCCCTACTGAATCTCAATAATGCATTACGATTTCCACAGACGCTATCTAAACATATACTGAATTTCACTTGTATCGAAGCCTAACAACCAGCAGAGTACACACATTAATATAATTTAGCCTTATCCAACCAAAATTCCTACATATAGAAAATATACCAAAATCAGTTATGTTTATCCTAGAGCTCAAGAAGCAAGTTCAGTCTATTTGATCCTAGAACTGATTTCACCCAACAATAAACTCTAATTGCGTGTCAGGCCAACAGAGGGATTCAATTGAGAGGACTAACAGATCCCAGGACTATTTTATTACAAGCTTTTGTTTATTTAAGTCAAATATAACAAGGTGTCCTTAAAAAAAACATGTTATGGTTTATTACCTTCGATGAGATTCTATTCTGCTAATTACTTTTGAGAAGGGTCTCAAGGATACCAGCAATTCATTGATGCCAATCCGTTTCACCCGTCACTCCATTAGGAAAATAATCCTGCCGAAAGCAGCAAATTTTTAAATGTCATCGGGTAATGCCATATTTTTTTCCATAGATAAAATCTTAATTGATCAAAAGGTTTGTTTGAAAAGGATTGATTGAAAGGAATCAATCGAAAATAATTATGCAATGGTAAGGAAGTTGCTACACGAGAACGCGATTTCTTACCAAAGAAATTGATATCTGCATAGCAGATTGCAGTTTTATGTAAATGTTTTATGTTTTTTATGTAAAACAAAAATAGAAAGGACTTTATACAAAGCCAGAGTGATATTTTAAGCTAGCGAAGCATTTTATACTGGGTAGAGAAGTTCACCAACCGGCGAACTTGCCTGTTCAGTCGGCATTTGATCAATCTAGAAGGCTCCAAGTGACAAGTTGCTGTTATGTTTGTATTTCATAACCAATCAAAAAAACGCAGAAAAACTAAATACAGGGCCCGTTGAAGTTGACTTTTTCGACTGTTCCTTGGTCTCTGGACGGTCACAAAACGTCGCAGAAACTCCTTCGGATTGCGCTTTAAACAGCGTCAAACACTGTTCAAAAGTGGTTTCACGGCTGCGCTTGCTGTTCTCGTATTGTCCGTAATCCAAAACGAGATCATGGATTTTAGTCAGGTTATCCTACGCCGCAGCCTTTTTCGGAACACCTGGACATGGCTTGTCAGAACCAACATGCGACCACGTTACGACTCGTCAAACTAATTTTTTACTCTCGCCATAGCAAGAGCAGAGTCAGTTTACGCAGAATCAAAGCGTTCTTTGATTTCGTTGCGCGATTTTCTATCCAACAACAAGAATCGAATCACTGACAACGAAATTCGCGGACGCGGGCGCTTCTGCACGCGATCAAAATAAAACTACATGTTCGATTCGCCTGAAATTTTGACAGTAGCCCTCTACGAGAGTATACTACGATATTGTCATTGTCTACGATATTGTATTCTCTCTAGACAGCGACGCCATCTGGGGGTGATGCTAAGTGCTTATCGCACAATCCTCGTATGTGTGACGTATTGTTCCATGAACTACACACAAATGAAATGGGGAACTAATTCATAAGTTCGCTAATAATGCATGATGTCAATGTATTCCAATTTATTTTCCAAATGGTTGGTGTCAAGTTAATAAAAGTGCAAGGATCAATTTTAAACTATTCCATGTGATTCCCACAGTGGAATACGATGATTTTCTAGGTCTCTGAAATTTGCATCGTTGCAAAGGCAACTGTAAAGTTTTTAAATTTTTCGGATTTTTCTTGGATAGTTGAGTTGAAATTTTGGAAAATTTAGAACGCATTTTGACATGTTCGCAGCTTATTGGTTTTCATTTTCAGACAAATCATTGATAAAATCAAATTTGCATCATTGCAAAGGCAACTGTCATGTTTTTCACTTTTCAGATTTTTCCTGGATAGTTGGTCTGAGATTCAAGTTAATTTTTATCTCAGTTTTGACATGTTTGCAGCTTATTAGTTTTCATTTTCAGACCAATCATTGACAGATATCAAAAAATGAAATAGTTCAAGACCGTTGCTGTTGCAACGATGCAAACTTTGAACAACTCGATTTTCTCGATTTCAATGACTTGACAAAAAAACTTCATAAAGACTCTGTTGCTTTTAAAAAGGTTTGCTGCATTGAGTAGAGGAGGAAGATAAACGATGGAGTGGTTGTACTCCACAAGCAAGTGTATAAAAATGTTGACCTGATAATTTAAAGACTGTTTGTGGAAGCCTTAGCAACCAAGACCCACCACTGGCGTACATCCAACGGTTTGCAATTTCAACAGCGAAAAACACCCGGATCTGATAAAAATGCGTAAGGATCTGGCCATCCCGAACTGGTACGACACATCCTGTTTTAGTATCAGATGTTCGTCTGATATGAGGAACAATGTGACATTTTTGACACCATGGTCCAAAATAGAATAGAATAGTGAAAGACTGTTTTTAGGGATATTTGACTTGATACTAATCGAAGCCAAAAAAATCCTAAATATGATTTCTAAGACACTTCACAAAGTTTGATTGAAATTTTCTCAAAAAGAAAATTTTGCACTGAGCTAACATTGGCGTACTACCGACGATTATGAAGTGCCTGAAGTAAGCATCGTTGCAAATAGAAGTGTCTAGAAGTTGTTCATTTTTTGATATTTTCCGAAAATATAACTGCAGTCAAAACTAAGAGAGTCAGTTGTGTAAAACAAAAAACAAAAATTTCATCAAAACTATGCTAAAACATTCAAGAAGTGTCAAAAATCGAGACCGTTTCGAACGCAGACAGCTCGATTATTATATTAAGCATTCTCAACAAGCTTTACATTTCCAATATTCGAAAGACCGGGAGGTCAATCATATTTTCTAAATTCGAAATATTACAATCCGTAAACCGTCGATACTAGAAATTAGACCAGATTTTGGAAATTTCAAAATCATTTTTAGCCAAAATTCGAACATAATTGGTTAAGATTTTGTAACTTTCGAAATTCGAAATTATTTTCGAAGTTCGAAATTATTTTCGAAATTCGAAATTATTGAATATTTCTCAGTAAGATAACATTACAAAAACTATATTCGTAGTAGTTTTTCTGTTTTTACATGATTTAGCTATGTTCAAGTCTTTTGGGTCATTTTTATTGAAAAGAATACAATTCTTAAGATTTTCCATGAATCAAAATTTCGACTGAAATAAATTGCGATAGCTGGTTTTTAATTTCTTATTGGAATCTTCGGTAAACTTCTAAAGCGATTACTTTACGAATAAACAATAATCTTCACTGCAAGTCATTGACAAATTTATGAGCCTGGAGCAAGGCTGATTGGAGTCGGACGAAACGCATTATCGTTAGGTTATAACAAAGAATTGGCACTTCACGGCGTCAACGCAGAGAACTCATGCAAAACAAGCGCAGAAAGCCTGGGACAAAGAATTGGAATCACGTGCTGCTGAGGTCTATGAACCACGTGTTGCTGACGTCTATGAACCACATTCAGCTGTCATTTCACATATCTTCAGCAACGGTGCAAATTTCTTATCCATGTTATTTGATGAACCATAAAAAATATAATTTAGTAATAAAAAAGAATAAATACTAGTCCACCCAGTTAGAACAGGTATTCTGACGAAATCTCATGGTTTTTTTTTATAACGCAAAAGTGGGCGCAACCCATTCTCGTACTCTATCAAATCTGTTAATTTAAAAATAGATTAAATTTAGCTGATAAATTTGGAGTTGTAATCCTATGTTTCGATGGGAGGATTATTAGGTTATAAAGATATAAATTTACTTAAGAAAAGTCAAAAAATGATGAGTCGAATGTCATGAATTCTTGTGCTTTATTCAGCCTGGAATAGTTTGAATGAATTTCTCGAAAACTGACTGGTTACGCCTCAAATAGGGCGACAAAAAAATTTTCATTCAGTGAACGACTTTAAAATTTACGGGAGATTCCTGATAAAACATAAATCTAGAGATTTAATTTTAGCGATTACTGATCTCGCTTTTCGTTCTTATATTTCAACTGCAAAGAACTCCAGTATGACTAACCCACAAAGATTTACTACCTTATTATTCATCTTTCTGATTTGATGTGAAACTAGAGCAGAGCTAACGAAAAAAAGTTATCTAATCGCATTATTTTTTTATAACTCTAAACGTCTTCCAAAAGTAAGCTCATATGTGCGTATAACGGAACACATATGTATATTCATCGCGAATTCGTTATCTGCCTCCAACTCTCTTCATTCTTTTGTTGTTTGTTAGTTTTCATCTTTTCTATGTTATCTTTGTTTATTTTTCTTCGGCGACAACCGAGAAAATTAAAAAGGATGTCGGTGTTGTGATCAGATGGAGCTTTATTCTGATGAGTGTATGATGATAGCACAGTTTGCAAAACCCACTTGGATATGGTATGAAAAAGATCAAATGACTCTGGGGATGTGTAAAAATGCGAGACATTGCTGGCTGATGCGCTACAAAAGACATCCTTGTTTTGATGCTCTGGTATTCAAGTTCGTGCTTCTCCTGTCCCATTACAAAAATTACAAAATGGCTTCATTTGGTAAAGAGGCACCATCATCAACTTCTTTTGCAGAAAATAAGCAGACTTGCGCGAATGTTGAACAAGAGATAACGTATCTTGCGAGTTAAGCTACATCCTTTTGTCTGTGTGATATTATGACAGTCAACGCTTTTATTGTTACTTTGATTAGTTTCATCTATTGTTTCCTTTCAATTTTTACGATTATGTTCAAATTTTCTTTAACAGACTTCAATTGAAAATGCATGCTAGATAAATCGAGACCATTACAAAAGAATGAATGAATTAGAATATGTTTCGCTCCAAATATCCCAGAGGGATTCATTAACGCTATCGAAGTTCATTCAAAGATGATTTTTCTCCATCATATGACCAATATAAAGGGTTAAGGGTTAAATAAAAGTTAACTTTTGAATAAAACAGAAAAGGATTCTGCCATTTTCGTGTCGCTAATGCTGTGAATAATTATAGAATCAAGCCTATGTTTCACATTTACAAAAGTTATCCTAAAAAATGAATGTTCATGCCTAAACATATTATTTAGGTTATCTCCTGTGTCGTTCTTCCAACTACACTAAGTTCAAGGTTAAAAATCGCTGAAAACGGGTTTTGTAGCTGTGAATAATTATGAACTCAGTTGCAGTTCGGAGTTTGCCAGTACATTTTGTGTGGTGGATTTTAACCTTCCATATAGTTTTCATACTTTGAAGATCTGAAAGTGTTTTGTTTGCATAAAAATTTGAATAAAGTGTGGTTTTGTAGAAATTGCAAGAAATTCGTTTATTCCTGATATGCTGTGAGGAGAAAAGTTAACTGACGTTGAAAAACAAAGAATTATCGACTTGAAGAACTGTGGGAAAACCGCGAGTGACATTAAAGGGTCGCAAAGTGTAGTTAAACATTTTTTGATGCTGGGAATCAAAAATTATTGGGGAATGTAGTCGTCTGGACTTCCACCAATGTATTCGCCTTCTGTTTAATGCTTAGTTTAAAGGGAATTATGGAACATAGGAGCTTCATCATCACAAATTGTTAGAAGTTTGAACTTAGACTATGATCCAAGTTTAGTGAGAAAATGGATAGCGTCTTCGAAAAAATTCAAGTTAAAAATGTTTAAAAACCCAAAAATAGGCGATACAAAACATTGATGCAAAACTGAAATTCGCCGAAAATGTTATACAGAATCCAAACATTTGGGATCACCTAATGTTGAGGGATGAAAACAAAATGTGTTCTGGATGGACCAGATGATATTAATTATTACGGGCACAATTTGCAGAAAGAACGAAAAATAATCTCAAGAAGAGCACATGGAGGCGGACCTTTTATGATGTGGGCAACGTTCAAAAAAACTTCTCGGAGCGAAAGAGCTTTCGTGAATGAAGAAATAAATGCTGATGATAACCAGCTTATACTAGAGGAAAATCCTTATTAAAGATGAAAACATTATCTCCCACCCATCTAAACGGCCACCTCCACCCAAATGGTTTCAGGATAACAGAATCTAATTGCTACCATGTCCAGCGTTAAGTACCGACCTGAGCCCCTATCAAAATTTAAGAGAAATTTTAGTAAAGAAAGTCTACGTTCAGGAGATATCATCAACAGAAAATGTTGCAGAACTGACACAACGAATAATTGTAGCGTGGATGAGATATCCCAAAGTCTATCAAATAGTTTTATAAATAGCCTTCCGTCTATAGCCTTATTAATAGCCTAATAGCCTTCTTATAAGTTATGAAAAATAAAGGTAAATAAAAGGTAAACATTGATGTCTAAGTGTATAAAATTGGTGAAAATTAGTCCATATTATATGTCAAAAGGATCTTGAATACAGCAAAGTATCCCAGGAAAAAGGAACAGCCCAAGGAAAGCAAATGGTGGGCAGAATCATCTTTAGATGTTGGCTAAACAGCCCAAATCGGCTTATACACTGGACTGATTCCATTTGAGGAATCTATTTCTAGGCATGCAAAACATGCAAGAGATGAAAACTTGAGTTCCAAAAATATTCTAGTTTCGGTTGTCAGAAGTCACCCTCATTCAAAGATCAAAGAATGTTTAATTTTCATTTTCATTCATTTCATTGCATTAATCTGTAGCTGATGATTATCATCTACACTAGTGAACATTTAAAAAAAATTCTGAACTGATACAAATGGTTTCAGATGGAATTTGACAAAATCCAAATATCTGTGGGCATTATATTTTGATAAAATGTTAAAAGCTGAGAAAAATAACTTTAAAAATTTTGACGTATGCTTTATTTTTTAAATGCAGGTGTTTAGATAATCGGAATATTTGACAAATAAAAACTGCTTTGAACGTTAGTCTAATTGGTAAACTTTCGAATGTAACGCCCACGTGTGGATAGTTCTAACTTGTTTTATTATATTTGTGATGAATTTACGCCAAAATCGGAAAAAATCTGTTTCTGACTTAGTCAAACAGTATTATTTCGCCTATTTTGACCGTGATCTGAAAAACAACGATAAGACGAGGGTTTCTAAAGTGGTTTCTAAGGTGTTATACGAATCTGACAGTTGGTTACCTATACCCGAAGCCCGGTTTTGCTTACGAGGACAAATACCCCAGACAAATGTCGTTTGACACCAAGCGAAAATCGTGACTCACAGGATTTTTTGCCTGAAGACGAAGATTAATCGAACCCGTTTTTTACCAACCAAACAAGGATTAGTGACCTGAGAACGATGTGATATGACAACAATGGAATCTGTGTGCATCTGGCGTAAAAAAGCTTGAAGCTGATTGAAGCTTATGTCATCTCTTCTTACGTCTAAGCTTTTAAATACCTTTTGTCAAAAAAGTATCGGGAATTTCTTATTTAAAACCCCCATGCTGAATGGATTTAGATTTTTTTCTTAGGTTGGTAGGACTGTCATTTATTATTATGCCAAGTTTGAGCGTATCTGTCAGCCAGTTTGTTTAGTGCGACTAACGTCGTTAGTGCGTGCTGAATTTTAACATGAACGAAATTATTGAACAAAGAGTTTGCATTAAATTTTGTGTTGCAAACGAAATTTCTTGTGCTGACGCATTGAAAATGTTCGGAAAGGCTTATGGTGATTCAATTTAGTCCAAAACACGTGCATATGAGTGGTACGAAGCGTTCAAAGAGGGTCTTGAAATCGCCGAAGACATGTCTCGTTCTGGACGATCTTCGACCTATCTGACGGAAATTAACGGCGATGTAGCGAAGGAAATTGTTGTCGAAAATCGTCATGCCAGCTTAAGAGCGATAGCCACCATCCTCAACATTTCTCACAAGTCTGTTCGTTCCATTTTGATTGAGCATTTGGAAATAAGACGCGTCGCAGCACGGCTTGTTCCAAAAGAGCTCAATTTTTTTCAAAAAAATTACCGTGAACCAGTCTATGTGGTCATGCTTGAACGATCGAATTTCGACCCATCATTCATGGAGCGGCTCATAACTGGTGATGAAACATGAACACATGAATTTGACACTCTCACCAGTCAACAGGCTTCCGAATGGCGCGCTAAAAATGAGTCGAAACCGAGTAAAGCACAAGAAAGTCGGTCAAAAATCAAGGTGATGCTCATTGTTTTCTTCGATATTCGTGGTCTGGTTCACCATAAGTTCGGTCCACAGGGTAAACGGTGAATAAAAAGTTTTATTCGAGCGTACCAAGGCGTCTACATGGACGATTTCGTAAGAAACGGCCGGAATTATCGGCAAACAACTCGTGGATTTTTCACGACGATAACGTGCCATCGCACCTAGCTACAACTATGAACGTATACAAGGCAAAAACTCGACAAACACCACATTCGCCTGATTTAGCTCCGTGCGACTTTTTTCTGTTCCCGAAACTAAAATCGCCTCTCCCTGGAACACGTTTCGAGTTCATTGAAGCTATCAAAAAAATGTTTTGAAGAATGGAAAAAACGATGGCACCTGTGTATAGCCTGTAATACTCCGAAGGCTACAAAATAGATTCGGATGATAAAATGTAAAATATGTGTTTTATTTACAAATCCCCAGTACTTTTTTGACAGAAGATATACTCTTAACTATATTGCAAACCATGCTCGGAATCCTTAAAGGTACAAACTTATGTAGGACTACCATTATAAAGTGGGATGCAGAATGTCATTAAAACTGGATTTGGATATTTCACATTTGGTCTTTTTCCCCGAAAAAATAGGTTCGGTAAACGCCGAACATAAGGAAGCCTTTCACCGTGATGGAGCTTTAATCAAAAACCATTCCTCAGGAAGATGGGAGCCTGCTATGCAGATGCCATTTAGGGACACTCCAGGAGCTCACTATAAAACGAAAGCGAGCTACACATAGAAAGTCTTTTCAACTTAAACGTCAAGAAGTGAACAAGTAAGATTAGTTTTGAAAGAAAATGGTGGTTTTGATTTATTTTGCGCACCTCGCAAATAAGATGTGATGGAAATCTCATCTCAAAGTAGGATCTCAGATAAAATAAAATGTCTGAAATTCGTTGAGTAGTGAATCAATTGCAATTTTCGATCCAATTTAATTATGAAAACAATATGATCATCCCAACTGTATCATGCAATGATTTTTTGATGAAAACTAAAGTAAGCTTTTTGGGATATACATAATCATAATCATAAGGTAGCTTAGAAATGAACTAACATTTCAACACAATTTTTATTTCTCTATTTATTTATTTCATTTCTAATGCATTAAACTTTCAGAAAGAAGCGTGTTTGGGTTGCGTTAAAAACACATAGAGATAATTTATTAGAACTCAAAACCCAGCACGAATAGGGTCAAGGGAAAGTGTATTTAAAAATGTTTGTGGATTTCTTTTATCGATTATGATTATTGGTACAGGCATGTTGCGCTAAGAAAGGATTACATAATCTATAGGTATATATATAATGTATATATAATGTATATATAATGTATAATAATACATAGGGAACAAACAAATAAATAATAAAGAAGAAAAATTATTGATGATCAGCTATTTCTCATCAATGCACCTGGCAACATGGTTTTGTCGAAAAATGTCGGAAAATAATTTCATAATTTCAATGTAGATTTTCGCTAAATCCGACGCAAACAGTAGAAGTGATTTTAACACTAGTTTGACAGGACCTGTCAATTTGGCAGGTTTCGTAAGATTTCGTCATCGTAAGTTCATAAATTCATTATGTTCATAGGTTCATGTGGATTCGGTTCATGTGGTCACACATAACAACGCACACTAGTAGTATCTTCTGCTGGCGTTAGGCTCCGGCACCCTTTGAGTATCGTATGACGCAGATGTCCGGAAAAACCTCTTAAAAATAAGACAGACTTCAGTACAGTTCCTGCACGGAAAATTGTAAGAACATTTTTCAAAGACAGTGTGCAAAAGTTTCAGTTATTGTAGGCAGTCTTCGCTTCTTCTTCTTGAAAGGATTTTCGGATGGTAAAGAGAAGAGCTTTCTTGGAATTGCGTCTTAGCAAGTAAAGATTGTGAATCATTTTTAATTATGAGAATGAGAGGAAAAGTAATTTAATTTTGTGTATAAAACTCCAAGCAGGACGCGCGATATACTCGAAAATCATATAATGTTCAAGTATATCGCAAGGCCAACTAGTTCGACATCCAATGAAATGTCATGTCGTATTATGCAACAAGTGCTTTGGAGTTGATATTTAACGCTCATTTTATGCAACACAGAAACGACTGCATTGGAACCTAGGTGGTTTCACACGGCATGGTGTAGATTCGGTGTATTGGGCCCAAAAAAATTACTGCATAAATTTAAGCTGAAAAAAAATCTTTCAAACCAATAAGGGCATAATTTATCATTTTGGACATCTGAGCTGGCCTGCAAGATCTTCTGATTTAAGAACGCTGGATTATTTTTTGTGGGGATACGTCAAAGTACTCGTCTACGTCGATCAGATCGAAACATTTGACCATCTGGAAGACATCATTTGTCGCGTTATTGGCGAGATACGGCTTCAATTATTGTTTTAGATAATCGATTATTGCCCTCAAGCCCTCACGCACACAAATATCGTGTCAAAGCAAGTTTTTTATAATATTTTTAATTCGGTATATTTTGTTAGAATTTGCTCCGCTAAACAAAAGTTTAGCTCAGTTTAGCCTTTGTCAAAGTTCAGAAGTTTCAGTTCTGTCACGCCAATGAATCGTCAAAAATCGCCAATGAATCGTCAAAAATGGCCGAAAAATGATTCTGCCAATTCGACCGGATTTCATAGCATTAGGTATGCAAGAAACGTCCGCAAACCCAAGAATCAATTATCTCATGAAGTTATGTTCAATGATGTGTGGCTCTTTTTTAATTTCAAAAAAAAATTCTGACTTTTTTGTATACACAGAAAGGAGTTTGCAGTGCAGAATAAGGGCACATTCACACAGTAAGCAATTTCGCTATGAAAATGCTACAATATGAAATTCCGAAAACTTTTTTTACCGAATTCGAAAAACTTATATTTAAGTGGTTTTTCATGTGGAAGTTCATACGGATATAACGGTATTTCAACTGATTTATTTAAATAAAAATACGTTATTTCTATTTTTGGAACAGTAACTTGACATTTTGGGACCCTAGTGGTTGCATTATGTTTAGGGAATCTCCGAAAAATCATTCACTATTTAGGTCGAGGTAAGGTAACATTTGAGTACAAAGTGAAGTGTCAATAAAATAAAATGAGTCAAAAATCCAAAGGGATCCATTCAGTCGAACGTAAAATTATTTAATGTTTTCGAGTACATGGAAGATTGTTGGATGAGATCGGGGAAAAAATGGACAGAAACTAATATCTTGTTACTAGTGTTTCGAACTGGTGAAAATACGAGGAAAATTTGCAAAAAAGCGAGAAGCGGACGATCGACAAAAAAAGGAAATGTTTGTTCTTACAACTACCTTAAAAGGACCCACAAGCAACGTCATCAATGAAAGCATCAGAGTTGCAGAATCAGTTGAAAAGTTTTACACCAAGACCAGTGCAAAAAGGCCTGGAAAAATAGCCTTTATAAATAAATTTGATTAGCAGAAGAGGCGTTCGTACGCAAAAGTGCACAAAAATAAGAATATATAATTTTGATAAAAAAATTTTGATCAACAAGATAGTATGCATCCTTTTAATTTTGTGAACTTTTAAGTAAGACGGTGAAGAAGACCAAACGACTACGGTCGAAAACCGATTTTGTAAATTAAAAGGAAGCAGTCTATCCTTTTGATCAGTTTGAGCATTTTGTAAAATGAAAACCACTTCAAATACAAAAATTTTATTTTCAGATGAAGCAAAATTTAATATATATTTCAATGGGATGAATGAACATTAGTGTTACGAAGGTCGAACACAAACATGGATACAAAAAGGCTGGACCCACTGTGAAGCATGATGGTGCTGGAATAATAGTTTGGGGTTGTATGGCAGCTTCTGGGTTCGGCGAACTTGTTTTTATTGAAGTACTAGAAATTTAGTTATTATAAAAATAATAACTGAATTGGGATTTTTGTATAAACTAATAAAATTTCTAATACGGGAATATTAAAAAAAAGTTAATCCAAATATTTTTAAAAATAACTAACTTGAATATATATAACTAAAGTGAATATAACTTGAACTATAACCCCAAACACAACGCGGGTTTTATTCCGAAATTAATATTATATAACTCCACGCATACTGTCAAGACACCAGCGCAATTGGCTCACTTCATTCTGATCGAGCATTTGTTGGAACACTTCGACAGGACAACTAGGGTACATAGTGTCAACAGAAGGTGACTGAAGTTTGCATCGTTGCAAACGCATCGGTCTCGGATTTTCTCTCTTTTTGAATGTTTTTTGGATAATTTGATATGAAATTTTGGTAAATTTCATTCTCATATTTGAATAATTTGCACTCTTCTAAGTTTTCATTTCAGTTTCAGTATTTCATTAAAAAGAAAAACTGAAAAAATTGACAGCGTGGCGTTTGCAACGATGCAAACTTCAGACACCTGTCAGCAGAAAGGTTTACTTGAAGGAAGTCACCCTAGAAGGATGCCCTCCCCCTCAAACGACGTGTAACTAGTGTCATCCATTCCAAGAAGGCTAGAAGAAATATTTAAGAGAAAAAGGGCTCCAACATCTTATTAAAGATGAGTATCAATTTTATTTACTTGAAATAAAATAATATGTCGGCATATTTTTTTCGCGAGAAACATGGAGTTCAGTTTAGTTTCATGTATTTTAATAAAATCTGTTGAATCATTCTAATTTTTTGCATTTTTAAACGAGAAACGAGTGAATATACTCAATTAAAATTTGAAAAAAGAATTTTTTTTAAATTTTGCATCACAGCATTTTAATAGCGAAATTGTCAACTGAGTACTTATTTCAGAGAAGTTTTTTTTACAACTTGAGATATTTTTCAAATTGTCCGACCTACGAAAAATTTTAAATTTTAAATCCCCAAAAAAACAAATAGAAAGGATACAAAAATCAGAATTATAAATTTAAAATAAATTCAGATGTGCTTTCCGTTGTACACTCCTATTTGCGTTTTAGACGCAACAGATCCTAATTTCATCGAATTTACCCGAAACGCATATCCTTCTATAATTTCGGTAACTTACCCTTCGATAATATTATTATTATTCCCATGTAGGCGGACAAAGAAATAACATTTGCGGCCACTACCCTCTCCATAGCCATAAAATTTTCTACCTTTCAGATACGCACAAAGCAATAATTTCTATGTAGTTTTTTGTTTTCGAAAATATCGCTGACAGAGAATATTTGCACAAAGCAAACATTATGCAAGGGTAAATAGACAAACACCTAAGTCCCGAGTACCAGGAATCCGAATAAAACGAATAAGAACTAGGACCTTTGTATTTATTTTATGGAATTTGTTTTGTATTTATTTTCGAAGCGAAATGTAATTCATTTGAATGTAAAAAGGCTCAGCATACTTTTGAATTTTTGTTCGAGATTTCGAAAGAATTCGAAAGGATGGGCAATATTCATGTCGAATCCAAGAGTTTATTACGGTTTTATTCGTGAGAGGACTGCTGGGAGAAATAATACACAAAGGAATTGCAGAAATAATTCTCATTCTGAAAATAATGATTCTTAAGCCGAAAAAGTTTCTGACAAGCACAATTTTACTCGGAATTGACCAAGAATTAACGAAATGCAGAACATTAAGTGGTAGGTAATTGGTTTAGAAAGCACAGAATCTCTGAAATACGATGCCAGTTTTTTGTGTTAATATTCCAATTATACAACGCAGCAGCTGCCAATTCACCAAGTGAGAACAATTAAATGTCCATCAGTGTACATGCAGAATTCATGGGGCAAGAGCCATGCCGGGACGCGGAACTAGTCGTGTTTGATTTCAGGCGTTCAACTTGACTCATAATGGAGCAACAGTCACTGCACATTGGTCTAGTCAAACGCCTTTTACTCTCCCAAGTCGAATTAATTGAATTTACACTTGATTAATACAAGAAAGACGACGACAATTTCGCTGAGGAAGAATAGTAGCACAAAATTGATTTAAGTCGTTTTTATTTTCCATACGCAAATTGCGGCTTAACGCGGTTTACGGTGTTGTCGCGATGATGGTCGAAATAATCCAATTAGCAACATTCGCAAAGGCACTGTTAGACAGTGCGAATGCAAATCCCATGGTACATTTCCCGTGTCGTTACCACTGACATTGATTGCTCTTTTACTTGGTGATAAGCGATGCGCGGAAAGTTGAGAAAATTCGCGAGGTGGATAGACATTTATTTTCAGCATTCACTGAGCACACTTTGGGTTGCTTCGGACCAAGCTTTTTTTTTTGAGGAAAAACCAGTAAATTACGCACTCGTACAACACACATTCACACTTGCATTTCAATTTCTCCATGCGATACATCAAACGATTTCCCAATTTTCCTCGTCGCAAAAAAAGGAAACCGAAATTCGAAGCACTTGGCACAAAACAATATACGCAGTTATCAGATTAGTGCGGGAATCCTTGTTCCGAGCACAAACTCATTTTCCACCAGAACCAACCTCAAACGCAATAACTTCGCGACCGGCTTCATCGACTTCCTCCTTTCTCGAGGAACTTCCTAACAAGAGCCGTCCTGTGATTCGAATAAATCTTGGAGATGCAGAAGAAGACTTCGAACAACCGAAGCAAAATCTTTCGTTATATGAAGCTTATGCTGTCGGCGTAAATGGCAAACTAAATCTGGCATCTGCAGTGTTGCAAATTGGAGCTCTGAACGTTTCAGCTAGGCCCACTCGAGCTACCGCTACCGCGAAAAGCTTCGCGAGCCCACTTAGCTTGCTGGCGCGGGCCAAGATTTTCCCACGAAGTCGCCAGGAGGGGGTTGCTGAACGCCAACCGAAAGCTTGTGATAAGAAAGAAACCCTCACAAGAAAACATATTTACACATGTATATATATATATAAATAAGAAAGCTTTCCGCAGGAACTGTACCACTGTGTGCGGCGTACACTACGCAGCCCCGTACAGGTGAGAATTTTATCACACCCTCTTGGATTTCCGGTTGCCATGGCATCTGCGGCGCGGAGATTCCATATTGGACGCAGTTTCCAAATACGGTTGCAAAAGCTCACGCTCGTTATGATTTTCCCCGGATTAACGTTTCAGTTGGTGCGAATTGTGCAAGAACAGCTGGACCCGGTTACGTGCAATTGGAAAATCGACAATGGGTGTAACGAACTCGTTCTGGGATGGAAAAGCTGCCCAAGTTTGTTTAGAATGTCGATGGAATGACTCGAGCAATGAGGAAGAAAATGGAGAAACTCGTACATAAGCATTCACATAAGCATGTGGGAGCTTTATTTGCGAGTACAGTGGATCAATGAAATAATTGCATTATAAATTAATGGGAAAGTTTGTTTGTTTTGGAACATTTCAAGTGTATGCTAATTAGGTGTGGGAATATTCTCCAATCATTTCACTTCACGCATACGATTATTGTTCTCTCGGAATAAATATCAGCTTTTGGGCTAAGAAAACATCAAACGAAAATTCTATTAATTTGTGTTTTATATTCGAATTTTTAACTGGATTAGTTTTTATCAATTTTTTTTTAATTCGTTCCATTTTTATTTTGTTTTAACCCTGAATAACGAAACTATTCTCGTTACGTAATAACTAAACTTTCGTCGAGCGGACTGCAGTATCAGACGCAAATATCATGTAAATTATTTAATGAAAATTTGAAATTGTTACATGCACTGCTTAATCCGTTCGAGTGCAATTGATTTCCCAGGCTATAAGACGGCCTACACACTTTGTGTGCAATTATCAGTTTTTATGAGTAAACTAGTCCCCGAAATAAGATTTTACTTGAACAATTGAAAACTCTAAAGTACAGGAAAACTACATTTGGCATTGCTTTAAGTGTACCAAAAAATCTACAAATTTTCTGAAGCCTTTCTTACATGTAAAATACTATGAATACGCATGCAGCGCAGGCTTAAGATAATAAGTTTCGTTTAAGTGGGATGAATAGAAGATGATACGCAGGCTGTGTAGGCTTAAGATAATAAGAGTTTCCTTTCGTTTCCCCATCTTCGTCCCTGAATGAACAAAAACTTGTTTCCTCCACTCTATACTGTTTTACCCGACATTAACCGTTCAGCAACGACAACGCCTAATAGTTCAGTTTTGCACAAAAATTCTCAAGCGATAGACAGTTCGATGCTTAGCCCCTAAAGTGTCAGATCCTAAGGCAGGAATATCAGGAATGCGGGAAGCAACCAGTGATAATGAATGTAATGATTTCATGTTTACAAGAAATAGAAAGAAGAATCGAAATTTTGTTATCATGGATAGTGATAGAATGAGGAAAACATGAATGTGAATATTGAATTGTTAGATGATGCGGTTTTTCAAGAAAATGATTAAGATGATTGGGACGCTTGTACCGAGATTGAAATCGAAATCGAACAGCATCAAAATGAGCTTACCGAGGATACAGAAACGTGGGACGATGATGGTTCTCTTACAAAAATTTCTTTTGTGGGTAAACCAGGTCTCCAAATGTTCGTTCAAAAAGATTTTTTTTAACTTGTATTTGATAATACGTGCGCGATCCGATAAGTACTTAGCCTACAAATGAAATAACAAAATTTTTGGAAAAAGTGCAATTAATTTTTTAATAAAATCTTCTTATTGTTTGATACACTTTACCCAGCGATGTTACAACTTCTTTAACCCGTCTGAAAAAAGTTTTCTCCTGGTCTGCAATGTAGGCCTCCGTGGAGGTAATTAGTTCCTCATTCGAATGAAATTTCTGCCCGGTGAGTGACTTTTTCAAGTTGAGAAACAGAAAGAAGTCGCATGGGACCAAATCTGGAGAATACAGATGGAGCAGCAGTTCGTAGCTCAACTTGATCAATTTAGCTGTGGCGAGTGCGAAGGTGTGATCCGGTGCATTTTCGTGCTGGGAGAGCACTTTTTCAAGAAGAGCAATCGGGCCTTTTTTAATTCGACGTCAAATCGGCCCAATAATTCGACTTAATACTGTCCTGTCACCGTTTTTTCCTTCCCTGAAACTCAGAAAACGGAGGCCACCATCTTTCCGGTCGATGGGACAGTCTTCGCCTTCTTCGGAGCAGGTTCACTGGGTAAAGTCTACTGTTTCGGCTGTTCGATGGTCTCTGGTGTGTACCAGTGGATCCAAGTTTCGTCGAAAGTCACGCAACGATGCAAAAACTTCTTGGTATTGCTCATAAACAGCGCCAAACACTGCTCTAAAGAGGTAACACGGTTGCGCTTGTTATCCGGAGTGAGCGATCACGGCACCCATCTTGCCGACAGCCTTCTCATACCCAAAATTTCACGTAGGATATGCGTAGGATATGCCCACTATCTCAGCTATCTCGCGCACCTTCAATCGGCGGTCTGCCAAAACGAAATCGTGGATTTTCGTCACTTTATCCTCCGTGGTTGTTGTTTTCGGGGCACCTGGGCATGACTCATCAAAAACCATCGCGCGACCGCGCTGAAATTCGTTGAACAAATATTTGATGGTCGCCATCGAAACAGAAGCGTTCCTATACACTGCATCCAAGCACTTTTTGATTTCCCTGCGCAATCACAAGAATCGAATCAGCGGCCGATATTGCTCCTTCTCCATTGTTTTGAAATCATCGGACACGCTCTCAAAACCGAACTACAAGTCCGATCCCGGGAAAACTTCGTCAGTAACCCTCTACAGGAAGGTACTACAGTATAGTGTATGTAACTTGCGATAGTGGCACCATTGGGCAGTGAGGCTTAGTACCTATCGGACCACCCTCGTACCTTTCCACATGGCATAGTGATAAAAAAGTAAAGATTGATTTTTAAATCTAGTAATTTTTGAGATAATGCATTCAACTGACTATTCCTTACTCGTTTTATGTGTTCGGTGATGGTATGTTTACAGAATAAACGCAGTTCTTAAATTGTAGTAAATAAAATACGAAGTATTAATTTCTTAGTAAAGTAAAGAGAAATTCAGAATTTTGCTTTCTTTGTTTCTGTTCAAACGTGTTTGATGACAGAATCAACTGAAAGTTTTCATGGCATTCAACAACGAAAATCGGTTTAAGTAAATTTCCTTATGAAAATAATAGGTGTATAAATATGAAATGCGGATTTTTTCTGCTTGAAATATGCATTTATTTGAATAACAGAACAAATGAATCCAATAATCAAAGTATTGGCCATCGTTAGCTGCGATTTTTTCCCTTCTTTCTGTCAATTGATGGATTCCGTCCTAGTACCAATTCTCATTTTTTGAGGCTAACCACTCATCAAGCCAATTTTTTACTTCTTCGTAAGAATGGAAGTGCTGTTCCGAAAGTCCGTGCTGCATCGATCGAAACAAGTAGTAGTCAGAAGGAGTCAAGTCTGGTGAATACGGCGGGTGGGGCAGAACTTCCCAATTAATGTTTCCCAAGTAGTTCTGGACAGGTAGTGCAACATGCGGCCGAGCATTGTCATGTTGAAAAATGACTTTATCAATTGATCAGTTATTGTCGGTAACGTTCGCCAGTAATAGTCTCAGCAGGTTTCAGCAGTTCGTAATACAAAGGTCCCTTACTATCGCACCAAATACACAGCAAAGTCTTTTTTCCATGAATATTTCGGACTAGTTGTGATGTTGATGGCTGGCCTAGGTCAACCCATGATCGAAATAAATCCACTTTTCATCGCCAGTAACAATCCGATGCAAAAAACCTTTTCTTTTCTGTCTGGCAAGCAAAATTTCACAAATGGTTTTTCGCCTGTTGATGTCTCTTTCTTTCAATTGATACGGCACCCATTTTCCAGCTTTTTGGATCTTTCCCATGGCTTTTCAACGTTGTGAAATGGCTGCCTGAGTAACTTCCAACGATTCTGCCAACTGTTTTCAGTTTGTGTGTTATCTTCATCCAATAATGCTTGCGAATGTGTATATTCGAATTTTTTTGGTGGTTTTCCACGGTGTTTGTTGCTGACTTCGAAATCGCCACTTTTAAATCTTTCAAACCATCGTTCACAAGTATCTTGGCTTGGGGCATGTTCACCATATGCTTCCACTAACAATCGATAAGTTTCTGCTGCCGTTTTCTTCAAATGAAAGAAGGTTATTAGACTTCCCCGCAAAACCTCTTTTTCTGGCACATAATTCGACATTTTCAAAGCGAAAAAAATCAAAACATATGACATAATGGAATTTTTTGACAGATGTTTACCCTCCAAAATGCCATATTAGTTATCCCTGACATAAACCATATGTAATGCTTATGCCATCTGTTAGTAAAATCCGTATTTCATATTTATACACATAATATAAATTACGTAACACGCATTGCCTATATAATTATTTCGCAGAGTGTAACTAAATATATGCAGTTACTGCAGACTTCGACTTTGTGAAAGCCGCAAATTGCATATTTGTGTTTGATGCAAAGATGTTTCGTCGTTTTTCGATGTTTGGATGGGAATATGTAACAAATTTTCCGCACGTTTGACATTGCATCATGATGACTTTCCAGGTTTGATGAAATACCCAGGATATCGTTCATCATGCCTTTAGTATCATGCATGAATGGCACCACGAATGAACATTGCCGTAACGAGGGCTCTATGAACATTGAAAAACTTGTCGGGATAAAGTGCTTTTGTTCTTATTATGTTGTTGGAGACATATAGTCTTGTACATAATAAAAGTAGTATTACAAATGTATAACTTTTTATTGATTTTACATTAATTCAACAGCTCTTTAGAAGTCAGACGTAAATCAGTTATCCGTTGTGATTTAGCGGTTGGAACCATTTAAAGGATTTGTATCTTTTGCTTTACAAAAAAACAGGCAAATACTTCTCTGGAGGGCGCGTTTCTTTTCCTTACTACGGTATCGCAGTGGTTATTGATTTGCTGTTGGTTGTTTGGTTTATTCCGTTTATACATTCTAAAGGAACACTTTCCAAGAAATCAAAAAGGCTACTCATCTACGGTTATGTATGACCCGGGTCGATACCATTTTTGAAAATTTGCAATCCTTTCCGAATCAGTCAGTGATTCAATTTGGGTATCGCGCTTGGTGTTATTCTTTACCATTCTATTCTACGTTTGTGAAGATCACCACATTCTGTAGCATGTCAACGGTTATAATAAGAAATAAGAGATTCGTAAACTCATGCATTTCTCTGGCCTACACTCGAGAAAATTTTTTCCATCAAAAATCAATGATTTGGTACAACAACAAGTAAGTTAATACGAGTCCTTATTCCTTCTACTGAAAATTCATTAGAATATATGATTTGAGATTGCATCGTATCATCATAAGACTCTGAGGACTCGGACTTGGGGGTAAAAAAGACACGCTTTGAGTGTCTCTAACTTTTAACCCGTTATCTTCAATTTCTGATGAGCTATCGGACAGATCACCATACCCACGTTCTAATTGTTTTTGTGTCTATTTTGTTTTGATTTCAGATCTATACAAAATAGAACGACGAAATAATAGAAATTGCCTCGCAACACGTAAAAATGTGTACACAAATCGCCTTTATAACAAAGAAAATACATGTACATACTTTAACTGCACGTTTAGGAAAAGAATTTAACATCATCATCTTTCATTCCAATACAGGAACAACATCCACTTTACTATGTGTGAGAGTTGAAAATTCAAAAAATAATAACACATAGCTTTCAAAAAAATATAGTCTATTGCCAAAATTTCGTCGAACGGACTACTGAATGTCTTCCAACCACTAGCCAAGCTCTGTCCGAACTGCGTTACAGAATGCATTGTTTTGACTAATTAAGAGAGAGAGAACCGCATGCAAAGAGCACAGAGAAAAACCTGTTCCCAACTTTTTCGGAAATTGCGTAGGCGTACGGTCGAATGTTTTCTTGGATTAAATTTCAAATTATTGTTAACACATTCGAGCGATTTTTATCACGATGCAGACATCTTTTAGTGAGAGCACGTAATGAAAGTGAAACAAACGTCAAAGTATATATAGTCAACAATATTCTCACCGAATTTCATAAAAATTGGAGAATTCGTTAAACTATAGTTCACTACAAAACTATTGGCCATGGAATAAAAATTTGAGCTTAAAATTAAGATTTATTATCTTCATTAGATTGGATTTTTCGTACATCAAAGGACTTTTAATGCAGAATAAAAGAAGAAACTGAACATAAATTGAAACTCGAGAAATTTTAATTAAAAGCAAAATTCAGACATCCAAAGAACTAAAAATAAAAAAGAGTGCTACAGTTTGTCAATTATGTGTTACTTTACAAGAAATATTCACAATTTTTCAACTTACAATGTAAAAAAAACAACTGTCATTTCGGTATGATAACTATTTTCCGCAATTCAGCTTATATACTTTACCTAGAAACATTTCCTAGGACAAAGTTTGACACTCAGCTTTGTTATACAGTTATTTCAGCGTATCAGCTTTGTTATACGCTCCACATTGCCAATTAGGTCATCTTTCTAAATATTTGGTTGATGTTGCTTGGAGAGCCCTGTCAAACTTTGTATTGATTAGAGACTAGCGAAATTATTAGTAATAATAGTTTATGTTAAAAGTGCCAGGCAAGAGGCTGTCTTTTGAGGTTTTTCTGCTGTTTTCTTCCTATACAATTATAATACAATTATCAGTTGGGTAAAAGTGGAGAGTATGTTTCAAAGACGTTGTCAGTAACACGAAGGACTATCTATAACACAATAACTTGAGCCGAAAGCGAGGATAGACTGGAGCCAAAGCGTAGAGATGGCACTCTACCAATTGATAAGTTATCTGCTCTGTTTATCCAAAGATAAACGAATATGAACAGCGCCTTCTAGTATAGAAAATTTATCAAAACCGAAATTATCAGGGATGAACAATACGAAGATCGGTACATGTAGCTTTCTCAGGATAATGTCGTTATTTCAGGCTTGTCGAACTATCGGACGTTATGTCTGAACTCCGAAGCAACGTTTTGAAATGAAACTACTACTACTATAACTTAATTTTGGAAGGACCATATACACTCTGTCCAAAATTTAACTGACTTTTCTCTGCCTGTTCGAAGATAATTGAATTTTCCGAACACCAAACCATTCCACTGATCATTCATTGTATGCGAAGTAATTTTATCATAAGCGTCACAAAATTTTCTTGGGGCCATGTGACGATTTGCTTGCACCCCAGCTGAGCATTTCCCGGAACTTCTAGTGACCTCTTTGTTCTTCGGTGTTTTAAGCTGACCTCTGGTAGAATATAGGCCTACTGGGTTTTCGTATATAGTGTGGCATAGATGGCATGCGAAGAGATGAGCTTGAGATTTGATGCCGATGACGGTAATGGCGGCCAAGCCTCCGCTGGCCCAAACGCCTTGGCTAATTACGACGAAGCAAGCGCCATTTCCTTCAAGCTGCCGCCATTCTGGCATAGCAAGCCGGAGCTTTGGTTCGCGCGTGTAGAAGCACAGCTCCGAAACAACAAAATCAACAACGACGCAGCGCGTTTCGACAGAATCGCGCAAATGGAACTGTCATAAACACATACGGGGATAAAGTCCTAACCCTTTCGCTGGGCCTTCCACGTTCGTTTTGTTGGCGCTTTTGCGTTGCTAAAGTATCGCGCCCCCATTTTAGGTGCCGAGTTTTTAAAACATTTCGGCCTGCTTGTAGATCTAAAGAATCGCAGGTTATCTGATCCCGTAAGCCACACTTCGGTGGCAGGCAAAATCGGTCAGCATGGGCAAGTGTCAGTCTCGACCGTTAATGGAAATTCGCCATACTCATCTTTGCTCAAGGATTTTCCTAGCATTACCAACCCAGCAGCACCCACAAACGCCTGTGTACACGGGACGCAACACTTCATTACGACCGTGGGGCTCCAAGGGGCAGATTGCCCACGTAGACTTAGCCAAGAAAAGCTAAGCGCAGCCAAGAACGAATTTCAGTTCTTGCTGAACAGAGGATTTTGTCGGCCGTCCAGTAGTCCTTGGGCAAACCCCTTGCACCTCGTTCCGAGGATATTACCATGAATTTGGACGGCAAACGGTATTTCGCGAAAATTGATTACTTTCGGGCTTTTCACCAGATCCCAATAGCGGAAGAGTACATATGTCCAAAAACGGCGGTTACGACTCCGTTCGGATTGTTTGACTTCACGGTGATGACGTTTGGCCTTCGTAATGCTGCGCAGATATTTCAAAGCTTCATGGACGAGGTCCTCCGGGGACTCGATTTCTGCGTGTGCTACATATATGATGTGCTAGTGGCGTTCGGCTTCGGAAAAAGAGCACCTGCGCCTAGTCGCAGTACGGGATTGTCATCAACGTGGCAAAATGCGTTTTTGGAGCGGACGAGGTCGAGTACCTAGGTCATGTTGTCAGTAAAAACGGCGTGCGCCCCCCGACCTCTCGAGTAGATGCAAATCGTGACTTCAAGAGGCCCGCCACCGTGAAGGACATCCGGCGGTTTTTGGTGACACTAAAGTTTTATCTGCGTTTTGTCCGTGACGCCGCTGTACTACAGGCCCCCCTCAACAAATTGTGTGCAGGCAATAAAAAAGGAGACAAGAGTACTATCGAGTGGACCCCGGAAACTGAGGATGCGTTTGTCAAGTGCAAGAATAGCTTGGCTAATTCCGTGCTCCTATTCCATTTTCAAGCCAATACGCCACTCAGGTTTACCACCGACGCGTCCGACATCGCCGTATTGGAACAGGAGCAAGATAATCACTGGCTGCCGCTGGCTTTCTTCCAGAGGAAACTTTCCGCGCCCGCATCCAAATACAGTGTCTACGATCGCGAGTTACTTGCTATATATACTAGCGCTCGTCATTTTCGGCACTATTTAGAGGGTTCTGCGTTCTTCGTCCTCACGGATCACAAGCCACTTACGTACGCGTTCGCCCAATCCGCAAGCAAAGCCTCGCCGCGTCAACTCAGGCATCTTAACCGTTTCGGTGCGATTCGTCGACATAGCGGCGAGCGCGCTTGACCTTGAGAGCGCGGTTCGTCGCTATGTCGACGATTGCGTCAGTCTGCGTTAAGCGCCTGGTGGGGGAGGGTTTTTCGTGCGTTCAGTCTTGTTTTTTATCGTTAGTCAAAAATTAACATTGTAATATGTAATAAATTAATCGGATTTTATTACCGCAATTTTAATTAAATATAACTAAAATCCTTAGCACTGAAATGGTTAATTACGTATCGCAATTCACGACGGACATTTGTTTCATCTCCGGCGCCAGCAACGAGGTCTCAGACACACTCTCTCGGGTGGAGGCGATCGAGATGCCCACGCTCATCAGCGAAGATGAGCTAGCTCACGAGCAAAACCGAGACGTCGAGCTTCAGGAGCTGCTCCGTAACAACACCACCTCCCTAAGACTTGCCCGACGTTCGCGTGGCCAAGAGATGATGTGCGACGATTCTCTGGGTCGACTGCGGCCCTTTGTCCCAGTTGCCTTGCGGAAAAAGGTTTTCGACATTTTTCACCAGCTGGCGCATCCCAGCGCTCGGGCTACCTACAAGGCCTTCGCCCAGAAGTTTGTTTGGACGCACATGAGGAGAGACATCCGCATGTGGGCTCGCTCCTGTGTGCCATGCCAGCGTTCGAAGGTTGCTCGCCATCAAAAGAATCCAATACAGTCGTTCCCGGTGGCCGACGGTTGCTTCCAGCACATACACTTGGACATTGTCGGACCGCTTAACCCTTCGCAAGGCTATAAATACTGCCTAACGGTAATCGACCGTTTTTCGAGGTGGCCGGAGGCATTTCCTATTGCTGCCCAGACAGCGGTTACCGTGGCGAGAGTTTTATTTAACAACTGGGTCGCGCGTTTCGGTACGCCTCGCGTCATCACGACGGATTATGACACCGTACCACCCGGCGTCAAACGGGATTGTTGAACGCGGACACCGCACGCTGAAGGCCGCAATTATGTGTCACTGCGATAGTCCTTCGTGGCCGAACATTCTACCCACCGTCCTGTTAGGACTGCGCACTAGCTACAAGGAGGACATAAATGCGTCGTGTTCGGAATTGCTGTATGGAACTACGTTGTCAGTTCCCGGAGAATTCATCAGTCCCAGCGATTCTTCGATCAGGCCACACGATTTCCTCGTCAACCTGCGGGAAGTTATGTCTGGAATCCGACCTGTGCTGCCGTCCCACCATAGTAAAAGAACAGTTTTTGTCAATAAAAGACTCAGTACGTGCACGCATGTTTTGCTGCGCGTGGACGCAGTTCGTAAGCCACTATCGCCGCCTTATTCGGGACCTCATCGCGTTCTTCAACGACTATCGAATGTGCTGTACAAAATCGACGTAATTGGTCGTCACGTCAATGTCTCGACGGAGCGACTCAAGCCACCGTTCACAGAGTTCGAAGCAGACTACCGCTCAACCGCTAACACATCTGAAACCACTCGCTCGCCACAGATTGATGCGGCATCAGGAGTGCCTGCTGTAATTTCTTCCGAAACGAAACATACGAACCCGTCATCACGGCAACCTGCCCTTCCAAAACAACGACCCGCACCAGTGAATCCTCCACCTGCAGGGATGAAAACTTACCCACCGAGCAAGAAACATCTGCGCTTCTCGTGCTCGCAGATCGCTACAAAACGTGACATGTCAGGATCACCTGAATGTCACTCGGGAGGGAGTACTGTGCCGACGCAAGTTCAATGTTGCTGCTGATTCAATAGTTATCGTCCCGTCCACAAGGCGACAAAGCGATTTCGGTAGACAGCGTAATTTTGTAAACTCACTCTAATGTCAGACTGCTTTAAGTTAACATGTGTTATTCCAATGTCAATTGAGTTGTAGTGTACTAAGATAATTAAATATATATGTAAATTAAGAACTTGTCTTTTACACTAAAAGCTAATACTCATTGTAGAGTTCATCATCAGCTATTTCTCTGGTATCCTGAAGAAGGGCCAAGCAACGGCTCAAAAAGCGTGCTTTTACGGTGTCTATCTATGTTTCTTCCCTTCGTCCATAAAAAAAATTGAATGCAGGATATGTAGCTGTATCGTTAGATTGTCGCGGATCTCGGGTGCTATGTACTGATGATATTGGTCTTCATTTTCACGGGGCTAATGTCATATGAACGGCGAATGTTACCGGGTCTCAACAGCTTAGTCTCATTTTGGCTGTTATCTTCAGGATATGTTTTCTGCAGGAATTCATTCGCATGACCAAGCAATCAAGACCCAACCGACAAAAGTTTGACCATCTGTGCTGTTGTGTTCCCTTGAAGAGTCGAGCTTCACTTGAAAAGACACTAAGGAATGTTATATGAGGACAATGCGCCCACAAATCGTTCCTACGTCTTCAGCAGATTACTCTCAAGTGGTTAACCGTTCGAACACACAGGAGGCCTGTAACGGATCAATCAGGCTATGTTCTTTGCGAATGGTTCAAGAGAGTCTTGTAGTCTGTTGGAACATGTTTGCGGTCTATTTTGTCTTTGGTTGTTGCTTCTACAAAGTCTTCATTATTTCTTGTTGATGGAAGACTTTTCAGCTTATCAGGACTGAAGTCAACGTTGACGCAGAGGATACAGGACACCTCTCCTGTGCATTCTATGCTTGCGTACCTTACTTAATTCCTATTATTTGTGGAAAAAATGAATGATTACGTTTCTTAGCATTCCTTTGATTTGCGCCAAGATAAAATATCTGAATTTTTTTCAACTTTTGGCGCTAAATGCATGAAACCCGAATAGTACAAGAATATCAGTCCCACATACACCACTTATTGCATGAGTATGATATTCGACAAGTGCAAAAATTCAGTAACACGTGATGACAGTGTGCCGTTTGAAGATGAATATGTTAAACATAGATAAATACGTCAACAGTTTTTCAATTTCAATATAAATAAACACAAGCACGACCAATGACTCAGGACATCGCCATCACTATTAGTTAGTGTAACGTAACAGGTGAAAAGAATAATGAATAGATATAATCCTAATCGCAAGAACGGACGAACGAGTATATGGGACAAGAAGGAAAAGAAATTAATAAACTAAAATTAAATACATAAAATAAAACCAACAGATCTATTACGCACATCTTTGAGTTATTTCGAGTTTGAAATATTCACCAATGGCAACGTGACGATATGAGTGCAATTTCATTTTCATTTGTGAATTCGATGAAATGCATATCCTAGCATTGACCCGACATTTGGCAAACAATCGAAAGCTATGCGTAGTGCCAACTGTGCGGAAAGTATAATTTAGTGTGTAAAATACGTTTGTTTATGCAATAAGATTTGAAATTTTGTTACATAACGAAAAAATCAACTATTTTGAACGCTAGAGGGGATGAGAGGAAAAAAGCTTTGATTGCGAGTAAATAAAAGCGAGAAAAATATTTTTTTTTGTAAATCAGTTGAATATTTTGAGGATTCGGATGTGTTCAGGATTAATATGGATGTGTTCACGGTTATCATGTTACAGGACTCATTGAAGAGGTGTTGCGTATTCCGATGTGTAGGCGACATAAAAACAAACAAACAAAAATATATATATATATGTAAGAAAAAGAAATAAGAATAAAATTAAAATAAAAACATTTATAATTAGATTTAGATATTAAATACTATTTAGTTAAATAATATTAGTAAAAAACCAAAAAAAAGTCTTAGTAGAAAAAAAGGCTCAGTACAAAAACAACAAAAAAATTTCTTTGAACGCTTTTGGGAAGAAATTTTCCATTGATATGATTCACTTGTTTGTTGTGAACATATCGCTATAAGAAGGATAAAAATTGAGGCCTAAGGATGGAAAATAAAGGATATAAATTGTGATTTAAGTATTGAGGATGGAAAATAAAGTATAGAAATGGTGTCAAGTATTTAGGAGATGGAAGATAAAGGATGGAATTTGTGACTAAAGTATTGAGGATAGCAAAGAGAATCGAGAAGTATTAGCAGCTGTTTGAAGTGTTTAGCCCAAGAAGTCCTCGAGTCACAAAATCTTTGAATAACAAATCCCAGGAGAACATTTTGATTAAGATTAAGACAGCGGAATTCTTTGAAGTCCCGAAACCAAGATGTGGCGGAGATTCGTGTTGGAAGAAGCAGAGGTGGTCAGAATCAGTGCAGCAGAAGCAAGTTAAGTCTCGAAATCAAGCAGACGGGGAGATTCGTGTTGGACGCAGCGCAGCACTATTCATGTAAATTAAATATTTTGTATTTTCTTGCTTTCATTTGATCATTTCTATTTATTTATTTATTTCATCTTATATGAAAGAGTAAGCTCTTTCTGTGCGTGTGTGTGTGTTTGTGACATGGACGGATCAGGGTTTAAATAATGTCCTAAAACCCCCATGCCCGCACGGTGAGTCGGTTAAAAGTAACTTCCTTTGTATTTTCAAATAACCCTGTCTATTAAACCTTGTTCCTTTCTATCGCTGCAAGTGCGACCTATCGGTTGCCCCGAAAATTATATTGTTATTAATCATTTGTTTATTATACTATATGCATTGAAAATATATCACAGAGGCGTATGCTCTTTTGTATAAGGCAACATTAAAATAGTGACAAACTGAATTTGATCGATATTGCCGTCTATCATGGAATCGAACCAATCCTGTATGCAAAATGATCATGTTTTTTTTTTGTATATTATTAGAATTTTAGCATTGATGGTCTTCGGACGGCTAACCTGTTGTTTATTCCAAATAAAGATGTTTTAGCTTCATTGGTCCACAACACTTTTATGGACTTCTTGATTCGTTTTGAACCAACTTTCCAACTTTTATGGTCTTTTAAAAATTTTAGTTGTTGGTTTATATTTATCAATTCGATCTTGCAATGCACTTTCTTCAAGCATTCTAACGTTCTTGAAGAAAAAATGAATCCTTATTCTAATTGAAAATGCTTTGAAAACTTGAAAGGATCAGATTTCAAAGCACGCACAATTTTTCGATCTTTGTATGAAGTTATGGTCAAGCAGAGATGGAAAGGAATCTGTTGAAGATAGTTTATATATAGAAGTAACGTTACAAGCATATAGTTCACATCTAAAATTAGCAAAAGGATTGAACAGCACAGAGGGAAGCATGACTGATTTATTGGATAAAGTACAGAGAACAACATCTTATCAAAGGAATTCGAGTCACTGATTGGAGGACAAAACATCGAGAAGAATGAAATGGCTAAAGTTGAGGAGATCCAAAATTTTTTTTCTTCGGGCTTACAAAATCAAAATTTTAAGTGTTTATTTTATTTTAAAATTTTTTATTTTTGTTTTTTTTTTAAATCAATTTTTCGAAATGAGTTCCAAAATCAGTTTTTCGAAATTAGTTTTCGAAATTAATTTTTCGAAATAAGTTTTTCGAACTTAGTTATCAAAATCTGTTTTTCAAAATAAGTTTTTCAAACTTACTTTTTCGAAATAAGTTGTTTTTTTTTTTTGTTTTTCGAAAGCTGTTTTGAGAACTTAATTTTCCGAAATTAGCTATTCAAAATATGTTTGTGAAATTAGTTATTCGAACTTAGTATTCGAAATAAGATTTTTGAAATGCGTTTTCGAAGCTAGTGTTTCGAAATAAGTTTTTCTAAATTAGTTTTTCGAACTTAGTTTTTCAAACTTAGTTTGTCAAAATTCGTTTTTCGTTAAGTTTCGTCAAATTTCCTAATTTTCAGAATTTCTGAAATGTGTATTAAAGTATTGTTTGAGCGTTCAAAACATAACCTGATGTATCGCAACTATATAGGTGTTAATGATTCAAAAACATACTCTGGAGTACTGAATTCTAAACCTTATGGTGATCATTACTTGATAAATAAAAAATAATTTAAAAGCCATGTCCAAAAGCGAATGGATATCAGATTGCTCTATATTGTGCATGAAACTTCACAAGAACCAACAACTGCAGTCGGGGAAAAAGTTGCGAGAAAAAGTTGCATGAAAAAGTCCGACTGGTGAAGGTAAACTTGCTGCAAAAATGATCTTCAAGTTGACTGTGTATTATGGGTGTGGCATTCCACGTTATTATGATTCTATGGAACAAATGAAATAAATTTGGCTGACTTTTTTTTTACGTTACAGCTCAACAGACATACACAGCATTAGAAGTGTGACAAAGGCGAAGATTCATAGTGTGATTGGAAGAGAGCTGCACCAACGAAAAACCTAGGGTCTTTCAAACATAGTTACACCACGCTTTCCAGCGAGGTTTTACAAGCAATGAAATCGATATATGAGTATTTGGGTAACATGAAAATTTTGGAGGAATGCCTTGAAGGCTTTACACAAAACAATAGTAAAAGTGTGAACAAACTTACATGGGAGCTTTTTCCCAAAATGTTGAGTGGTACCTCTAATCTCATTGACATTGCTGCTCATATTGCAGCATTAATATTCAATGAAAGTAGTTTTGGTTTGCTTACCGTCATGTGTAATCTGGGTATCACTTCTGGGCCAAGTTCTCATGAATAGGCATATGAAATCGAGAACAAAAGGATACATCGAGCTGAAATCAAACCAACGCTTCAAAGCAAAACAGGTGGGGTAAACCGTAGCCAAGAGCAATAACGTATTCTGAGTAGCTTGGGTGGTTCCGTAATGTATTGCCCCGTAAATTGACGAAGTTAGTTGGTTGAAAATCTGTTTCTTGACAACTAAATCTCCTAAAATACAAAAAAAAATTTTTTTCTCGATTGGTCTACATAGAAAAACTGACAGGCGCGTTCTATCTTCGATCTTATCGTAAGTTCGAATCTCCGCCGCAAAACTTTTTCCGAGGCACCTGACCAAAATTGCTTCCACCTACAAAATCTTAAACTTTTTATGGATATTTCGCGGATTATTTTGAAATGTCACTTGATAATATAGGTTGGTTGCAAAGTACTGAAAGCGACAGTAGAGGATGCAGTAGCAGTAGAGGAATCAAAATTCATACGCCATTTTGATATTTCATCTTTCATATGAACATACTAAAATTTTTATTTCGGTCTGTCAATTCATTCATTGTTTACAAGCCATTTGAATTTGACGTGTAGGTTTATTATTTAACAATGGAAGAAACTGAGTGATAAAATTCATTGGTTTGGAAGGTTTATCAGCAACAGAAATTCATACAAAAATGGTGAGCGCGTTAAAAGAATCTGCTCCTTCATTTCTAATTGTACATTGATGGGTTTTAAAGTTTAAACGTGGCCGTACAAGCGTTGAAGATGAAACACGTAGTGTACGACCAAAAACTGCAACAACACCAGAAATCATTGAGCAAGTACATAATATTGTTAGTGAAGTTCCAAGTTTGACTAAGCTTGAAATTGCTGATACCATAGGCATCTCAGACGAACGAGTACTCCATAGTTTACATGTAGAATTACGTATGAAAAAGCTGTTTGGAAAGTTAGCGCCGCATTCGTTAACAATTCAACAAAAACTCACACGAAAGCAAATTTCTCAGCATCATTTGAATCTTTTTAATAAGAATTAAACCGATTTTGTGCGGCATTTTGTAACTATGGATGAAACTTGGATCTACCACCATGATCGTAAATTGAAACAAGAACGATTACAGTGGTCTGAGGCTGGTTTTTCAGCTCCAAACCAAGTGAAGTCAGAACGATTGGCAAAAAAGGTTATCGCATCAGTTTTTTGGGATTCAAAAGGGATTTTATTGATTCATTATTTTGAAAAAGGTAAAACAATTAACTCTGAATATTATTGTAACTTTTGGACCAATTGAACGTAAAAATTCGTGAAAAGTGACCTAATTTAGCGAAGAAAAAAATAATTTTTCATCAAGATAACGCACGTGTTCACACAAGTGCTCTGACGATGGCTAAATTGAATGAATTAAAGAACAAATTGATTAAACATCCACCGTATTCACCAGATTTGCCTCCTAGCGACTACTACCTCTTCAAAAACTTGAAACAATTCCTTCGTGGAAAGCGTTTTTCATCGAATGAAGAACGTATTTCAGTCGTGGAACAGTATTTTGTAGAGCTACCAGAAAATAATTACAGAGATGGTATAAAATTATTGCAGGATCATTGGAATAAGTGTATTGAAGTTGAGGGAGATTATATTTAATAAAAAAACTGATTTCATTTAAAAGTTCACATTCTTTCATTTTTGCTTTCAATACTTTTCAATCAACCTGTACTTTGTCGAAATAACACCATTTGTATCAGGATTTCTTCGATAAAATTTTTCGAAATTATACATTTTTTGACCGAATCAGCTAATTTTGTGTTCAATATTAGTTTTTTGACATATGAAATGGAATCGGAAACGTCACTATCTGTCACAAAAATTTTAGGTGGCCCAAGCTGTATTTACTACATTTACCGTTGAACTGAAAACGATTTCGATTTCAAAAAGATGGTTTTCGATGAAAATTAGCAGTTGTTTTCTATCGGCTTAACGGCCTACATTTGAAGCTGCCGAAGCAAATAAGGACAGTTCACTAGAGGTCTTGTGCCAATGTCATCGTATATGGAAGCAGACCGAAATCTGAACGCAATATACGCCAGGTAGTGATCCTGGAAAGGGTCAATAATTGAGTATGACACAGAACTGACACGTTTTTTGAACACTTTTGTTAACTCAACAGCTAAATTCTTTTTATCATGGACCTTTCGACGTGGTTTTTGAGAAAAATTTCTTGAATCGGGTCCCATTTTCCTACGTCACGTCTAGTCGCAAGCACAAATGGAGTGATTTTGAACAAAATTCGTAAAAAGAAGCGACAAAATTATTCTTGATAAAGTAAAATGCTTTTTTGAAATTGTATTATTATTATTTATTTAGTTTTGTTGCAGAATAAAACTACTCATGATAAAAAAACATCTTTTGCAACGACGTAAACTTCAGACACCTCAAAAACGAACTATTCTAGATGAGTAGCGACAATCCTGGCAAAGAGAACTATACAGAAAATGGAACCCGCGGTTCATCAACGATTTAGGACCGTAGGGCAGTCAGAACAATGTCAGCTATTGAAGATTACGGTCGGGGTATCCTAACAGAGAAAGGTTCACTTGATTGGCAAAAGTCAAAGAGGCATCTTGCGATTTTGACAATACTTTTGTAACTGGAGAAGGGATGTCTGTAGTAGGAATGAATAAATACGTCAAAAAAAGATGACGGGTCTTTTTCAGAATCCGCGGATCAACTTTGCGGTTTTTCAAATATTCTTGCTATGAAAAATCATCCTCCAATTACGAATTATTATTCATCTGGGCTGATCATTTTCTGTTTTGAAGCTATTTTTCAACAAATTTATAATCAATGTATTAATGCCTGCATGCTTTACCCTAATCAAAGTATTGTGAGAGCCAGGGTTTACACTTACGTGGCACGTCATATTTTCAAGAAAGTTACATCAAAATATCAAGTATTTCATTATAGAGTTTTTTTTACAAAAGGAAGTCATAGATGGCTTTTGTTTGCTTACCGTATCTCCTTTTTTTTAATCCTGATGTAGAGACGACATTACCTGCATGTGTTTGCTTGGCGTTAAAGACTAGAAAGTTAGAAAGAAGACAGAGTGCATGTTTTGTTAGGCCTCAATGTACCTCAGGATGCATTACTTTGGGCGTTTGTATTGGGATTGTCGGTTAAAAATGTCGATTTTTTTGGCTTGCAAAAAGCATTTGTTTCAATATCTAAATGAATAAGTACATTAACCAATATATTGTCCATCGTTAGCTATTACTTTCTCCCATTTTTCGGCAAGTTCGTTCATTCCACGTTTGAAGAATTCCTCATCTTTCGAGGCAATCAATTCATCGACCCATTTTCACACATCTTCAGCATTTCGAATTCATACGTCGGCCAAGCTGATCTGCATCGATCGGAACAAATGGTAGTCAGAAGATGCAAGATCTGGAGTGTACGGGCGGTGATCAAGGTCTTCCCAACCGAGCCTTTATAGTTTTTCTTTAAAGATGTTTGCCCGATGAGGGTATTGTCATCGTGGAACAGAACTTTGTGGTATTTTCGAGCTATCAACTGTCGTTTTTCGTTCCGTGCGTGTGACAAATTTGTAAGTTGGCGTCGATAGCGATCTGCTGGTACTTGTTCAAAAGTTGGAGCATGTTCACCGTAAGCTTCTACCAATAATCGATAACTTTTAGTAGCGTTCAAATAAAAGAAGGTTATTAAACTTCCCCGCAAAACAACTTTTTCAGGCGCAAAATTCGACATTTTCGAAGCAACAATAACTTTGCCGTTTACGTTATTTCGTTCAATGACTAAGTGAGAATTAATGACAGATGTTACCCTCAAAATATCATATAAGTTATTATAGACACAAACCATATGTAAAAGTTGCGCCATCTGTTACCTAAATCGACACTCCCAATAGAAAAATCTCAGAAGCTTCAAAACCAGTGTAAAAGCTATCTATTGGATATTCCATGCCGGTCGAGAAACATTGCTCACCATAGGAACGAGCACAGCTTCTTCGTTTTGTGGCGCAACAGATAGTATTACAAATTTGCGTCACTAGGATGTTAGAGCCCCGCTTGAACAGGTTAATATCCCCGGAAAGTATCTTTCAAAGCCAGTTGGGGTAATACTCTGCCACAAGTAAGACAAATTTAAATATCAGTATCACAATTGGGAAACTGGAATCTGTTGCACTGAGTTAGACATTAAGTATTTCAGTTAAGTATATATCTAATCACTACATAATCCGGAGTATATAAGGTTTTCTTGCTGACCTTAACGGGGTTGTTACCCGTTTATTTTCACAATAAATTTATAAGTGCATTGCGGAAAATGTTTTAACGTCTAAACAACATAAATTTTTATTCCATGCATAGCAGAGTTTGGAATAAATACCTTGCATGATGGATACCTTCCTGGAAAGGAAATCAAATATTCATTTAACGTTTGTTGTTCGAAAGACGTGTGCGAATTTCGGGAATTCTATACGAGAATCTGTAAAATGCTTCCGATTAATGCGCAATGTGGATAAGATCGGTGTGCAATCCTTACTCTCTCATCCCTTGTAACATCGTCATCAAATATTAAATTATTCAGCAAAAGTTATATTGACTTTTGACATCGCACAGCAAGATATTTCTGTATAATTTCTATACAATATTTCTGCCAATAGTTGCCAAATCGTAAAGGTTTTGACTTCCAGAACGGACAACTAAGAATGAAAGGATCAAAACTACTTTCATTTCTGATATTGTTGATTCTGCTGACACAGAGAATTTCTGTGATAGTCATGTGATATCCACGGTCGAGATGAGTTTATATTGGTATATTTCATCATCGGTACTATTATTTTATACTAAATCGGTACATCGATACTATTACTTATTATACTAAAAATATTTCAAAACATTCGAAATAATTTTCTCCTGTCATAGGCTGTTTGTTTCTCGCTTTAGGTAATGTTTTGATTTCTTGTGTAAATGTAAGTCCTTAGTTGCGTCTTCAGCTATTGCGCCTTGCAATATTTCCCCACGGTAGAAGGTTGAGAACTAGAAGACTCATCACCCAAAGTATTTTTTCCTGCTCACTCTTACTTTCGTGTTCTATCAGGTAGCAGAAAAGACGCCTTTCGTCCTCACTCCCATTTAAAAAAGCCTTATTATATCGTTATCACTTTCGCCTAGAGGAGGCGATAATATTTCCTGCTTATGTAAGTCACGAGCCTTTTACTCTATATACTAGTAAATAAATGAAAAATAAAAAACTAGAAAAACATGCATCTTACAATTGAATTACTACGTTGTAAACTACTATAAAAGCTTAAGCTCAAAACAGCAATATTACCTTCGTGCGACTTACTTCAAAGAGAGATAGAAGAAGCACAATTAGATTTATTTTTGTATTGTGATTTTACGTTCGAACTTTTAAGGGTGGTTCTTTTTTATTCGAAATTGAAGGAAAGGAACCAATCTTAATGAAATTACACTTATTTTGATTGAATACCGTTAGATCAGGAGTGTGTTCGAACTGTTAGCGCTAGGTAGTAGCTACAATGTGGGATAAGCATATGATAGCGAGAGCACTCTGAGGCGGCTTCTAGCAGAAAGAGATGGAGCAAGCAGTAGTATACATATAGTTCTTGTCGAGGGAAATAGTTTTGTCAAACAAAATGATGATTATAAAATGGCAAAATATTTACATATACCAAAAAAAATCTCCTAATTTCGGCCGAATGCCGATAGATTATCTTCTGTTTGCCGATGTTTTCTTATTTCAGATGATATATTCGTAGTTGTTTGACAACGACGTAACTCCACTTACTTAAGTTGTTGACGAAGCTTATCGCATTTTTCGAGTGATCTTTACTTTCACTGTGGTATGTTAAGTTTCAATTTTAAAATAAAAAGGAATTATGACCCCACAGTTATGTCCAAATTTACACGAAACTTTATTTCTTTAAAGTATCTAATGAGTAAACATCTAATCTACGAAATCTAGTGCAATAAAATTGACCATATATATTACACTTTCCGACATGGCAGCATTGTTTGTTCGAAGGGAATCGAACAATTTCCAAAACAAATGGTAAAAGTCAAATTAAATCGAAACGATTCTTACATTGATTAAAACGATTCTCACATCGTCAAATTAAATAAATTATTAAAACAACGAATACCTTATTTCAACGCATACTCATGCTCATGTTTGACTACCCACCTGAAAGTAAATCGAAACAGATTTATTAGTTAATTAATTTCAAAAAGATTTGCAGGAAAATATAATAATGAATCAATTGTAAATTTTATGAAAGCATCTTAACTCGATTGGCTACAATTTCATTGTTACCAGCCACAATTCATAAACATATTCAATTCAAGGAAAAGCTTTCATACGATCGTTGTTCATTGCTTGTCTGATTTTCAAACCTTTGATTTAATTATTTAAGTATAATTTAGTTTAATTTTCTTGGTTTCATTTAGTTCCTCAGTTTTTACAATACAAATGTGAACGATGTGCGGCACAGTTTATAAAAATAAAATCAATTAATTCTCTTGGTATCTCTTGGCCATTAATTCTTAATGGTAGCAAAGGGTTAAAACCAGTTCCGGTAATGGAATTAAATTCGCAACGTTAGCGAAAATATGCTGATGATTATAACGTTAATTGGAAGATCTCTAAAGTTCGTATAGTTGCAAATGCAACGCTGTCAAATTGATTAACTTTTTCGTTTTTAGTGGATGGTGAAATTTCAATGATAACGTAGTAGAGTTCAAAAAATTCAAAAAATTGAATCAAATTTACCAAATTTTTAGGTCAGAGTATCCAAAAAAACATTCGAAAAGTGAAAAAGATTAGAGACCTCTGCGCTTGCAAAGATGAAAACTTCAGACACCTTCATTAAATGAAAGAAACATCATAACTGTTTACTTTGCAATTGAATTTCGGAACATGTATTTCAAAAAATTTATTCAGAAAAATCACTTTCCAAATTCAATTTCGAAACATGAATTTCGTAATTGAATTTCGAAACATAAATTTTGTAATCGAATTTCGAAACATAAATTTCGAAATTGATATTCAAAAAATAATTTTCGTAATTGAATTTCGATTAATTAATTTCAAAATAAAAATTAATTCCGAAATTGAATTTCGAAAAGTTCATTTCGAAATTAATTTTCAAAACACAAATTTTGTATTTGAATTTCGAACATGAATTTCGAAAAATAAATTTCGCAATTGTATTTCGAAAAATTTTGAAATAAATTTTTCGAAGTTCGAAAATTTAATTTCAAAATTGAATTTATTGATTGAATCAAATCGGAAATTGAACTAAGTTCATTTTGAAATAGATTTGCGAAACATGAATTTCGTAATTGAATTAAATTAAATTAAAACAAGAATTTTCTAAATAAATTTCGAATTTGAATTTCAAAAAGTTCATTTTGAAATTGATTTTCGAAAAATTCATTTCGAAATCGATTTTCGAAACATGAATATCGTAATCGAAATTCAATTTCGAAACATTAATTTGGGAATTGAATTTCGACATCGATTTTCAAAATTAAATTTCCAATTTGATTTTCGAAAAATAAATTTTTGAATTGATTTTCGAAACATGAATTTCATAATAGAGTTTTGAACATGGATTTCTAAACATGAATTTCGTAATTACTTTCTAAACTTAAATTTTCGAAAATTGCAACTGTGAAAATTTTTTGAACGACACGCTAACCTGTTGTCCGCTGGACGTAACTTTTATAAGGCAAGAAATTTGTTAAAAGAAAGACATTTAGGTCAGTGTTTTTCTTTCCTGCACCAAATAAAATTGAGTGAAATCTTGGGCACTACTATATTGCGCTCTTGTTGTTGTTTTTTTTTTTCTTAAACACTTATCGACGGATTTGTTTAAGGGACTTGTACCGATTACATGGGTAAAAAATGACTCATGATTAAACTGCTTTCTCGTTTCTTTTATTATAATTCCTTATGTAAGTTTTTGTTTTTTTTTCTTCCGTGAACAATAAAAAAGTCAAAACATTTATAAATATGATTTTTGAATATTTTCAAAGAGAGCGCCGAAGTTTAGTCAGCGAAAATGATAGCCTCACTCTGTATTGAGATGATGTCGAAACTGGTAAATCTGAACAAAACAAAATCAAAAAGCTTTTTAAGGAGGAGGAGAGCTCACATCGTAATTAAGTACCTTTGTTTAAAAAATTGTAAAACAATAAATGGAGGCTGGATTAGAAAGATGAAAACTTCCACTTCTTGTCAAATGTGACAATTTTTATTTTGAATTTTCGCAATTTAAAAAATCTTTCTGATGTTTGCAAAGAATAATTTTCGACACATTCAAAAAATGGTTTTTCGAGGAATAGCGTTTAAAGATTTTCCGGATTTATGTTGAGAATATTTGTACAAAAACCCAGTTTTAACAGTTAATGCTGATTACCCTGCAATTCCTGGCTCATATAGAAGTATTACCGAGGCTTTAAACCCCTGTTGTTCCTCCTGTAGGGCTGACTTTTCGGGACGAGCTGATACTCTACAAACTCTATCATCTCCAGAAGAAATATGCGTCTCTCATTAAAAATTGACAAAGGTCTGTTAGCAGCAAACTCAGTTACGTCTTGTACAACGAATGTATGTTTAGGAATCTTAGCGTTTTCTTATAACACATCATTATTACGATTTTTTTTTTTTTTGTTAAAAATTGTTTTGGTAAATCCGTTTCGGTCAACCTCCTGAAAATTCGTTTAACGTGTTCTCGAACCTCTGGGTTCAGAACTGGCTTATGTTTGTATGGGATACGTTTTTTTTTCTGCCTAAAAAGTCTTACACCAGTTCGGATTACAATTAACATGTTGCAGATTTTTATCGGTGGCAATCATATAGTAAAATCTAGCCCGTACTTCTTTCTTCAGATCGGTTACAGAATCTGCATAGCGCTGGATTACTAATCCATAATAAGTTGAAATTTTTTTTGATAAATTCACCAGCTAAATTTTATGTTTTTACAGCTGGTTATAGATCCGATTTATAAAGTTTTCTTCTCTTGCGTGGTGTCTCTTCTTTCTGCTCATTATATTTTTTAGACAAGTCTTCTAATTTTTTTCTACTGCTGATTTTAGTTTTCATATTTGCGATATCTTTTTGGAACTTGCGTGAAACATTCTTCTAATCAACGTTTAAAACGCCTTCAAGCTTTTTCACTATAAACTCACCGTACGGTTTAGCATCAGAATGATTGTTTAATGTATTTAAGTCCCCGTCAACAATGTAATATGCATATTTAGCTCACTTTAATAACAAATTTCAAATTTGACGCAATTCAATTTTTTTAACATAATCACACAATTTTTACATGTTTTCGAATAAACAAAATAATTTACAAGTTTGCCAGCATATTTTCGGTTGAAATTACGGTTGAAACGCCGAGCAGAGAAGAAAAATCTCGCTTTGACCAAGTTCCGTCTCCTCAAACCATCAACTCGTCTTAAGGATACTCTTCTTCTTCGTATAATAAAAACAATAGGACGCTTAATATCACTTGATGTGTTTCGAAGATATCTGTTCGACGAATATATCTATCATAAATATTTTTCACTCACACTCTATATTTATTTTGAACTCTAAACCACGTACTACGGTTTTGGTATATTTGCCACCTTTATCTTTGACATCTTCAAGTTTAACATTGTAATATACTCGCCAACGCCGAAAAACTGAGAGGAAACCAAACTTGTAGTAAGGACTCTCTTACTCTTCACTTCACTTCAGCTCGATATAAAAATTACTTGTCAACAATTTTCTAGCTGAACCCTTAACGAACTCTGTACTTTGGACAGGGGAATGCTGATTTCCTTGGAATTGGCTAGATTTTTCAATAAGTTTTTTTGCTTTTCTGCCCGATTTCCTGCTACCTTTTCCATACGGATTTGTATCCATTTAAATGTAAGCAATGGCTTCCACACACTTTAAAACTTTTATAAGCTAAATACATAAATGAAAGAACATCCGGGTTCACACCATACCCAGAATTGCACAGATAGCAGTCATAATAGGGAATAAAGAATGTGCTTTCCTAGATCAAAGAAGATAAGTTGATTTCGTTTTTATTTTTTTATTGCTTACAAGTAATTTTTATAAATGCAAGGGACAAGTATTTCCGTTTACTTTCTTTTCTCACTTATATTTTCATTTGTGCACCACAAGTCATTATATGTACATAAAAAAAATGTAAATACACTTAAAACTAACTTCGTATCCACATAAACATAAAGTAACGGTACTAAATTTTCGAAGCAGGTTTGCGCTCTCTTGTGTCTTAATAATAGCTGCAGTTATAAAGTTGTCGTAAATGAGTTAAGTATTTTTATTCGCGTAGATCATTTGCAAATGGCGCAAAAGGAGAAAAAGGTTCCTTTTGGAAAAGACAACCAATTGTTAAGCTCAAAGAGGAAGGTAAAAGTTATGCAAATATTAGATAAATCGTAACAAACATTGAGTGAACGTTCGTAATTGAATTCATCTTCGCAAAATATTTCTGAAAAATAAATGAAAAAATTTCCGTTTAATTTTGCGTTTTAAATTTTTATCGTAATCGATTTTCGACCGTTATCGTTTTGTCTTTTCAAGTTTTCTGTCTTTTCAAGTTTTTTCATTTATTATTGAGTGAACGTTTAGGAAGATGAATTGAAAGAATAGTGAAGAACGATCCAAAATTAAGTGCTCCGAAAATAGCCCCTAAACTGGAAGAAATTTCTTATATTAAAAAATGTTACAAGGGCTGTGGTGTAAAAAAGAAACCATTCATTTATAAGATAAATATAATAAACGAATCCAATACGCCAAAGAATATGTATTGGAGTCTGAAGAGTTCTGGAGAAGGAAATTTTCATAGATGAAAGCAAATCTGACGTTTTCAGCTGTGATGCGCTTTGTGTGGCGTAAAGTAAACACTGCATTGGTGGAAAAAAAACTTGAAACCTACCAACCAAATGTAATAGGTAATGGGCAAAGCAAAGTATTTGGACATTTTAAGGCATAAACGGTGGGTTTTCACTAAGCCAAGTTAATGATCCCTAATCTTCCTCAACATTTGTAGGTGATTGGTTGCTCTACAATGTTTCCCAAACCCAAATGAACATATTTGGGATTATTTATAAAAAAAAAGGTGCGTGCACATCACATAACTAGCCGTGTTCAATTGAAGGACATTATTTTAGAAGAATGCAACAAAATTACACCCGATACCACTCGAAAACTAGTTCTTTCGATGCAAGATCATCTACGAGCGGTGATAGCAGCTAAAGGGTATCATACTCGCTATTAAAAAAGTAATTACCGCGTATTTCTTAGGTGTATGTTTAATTTTTTCATGTACATATGATGACTTATGACGCAAAAAATGAAAATATTTGGGAGAAAAGGAAGTAAACGGAAATATTTGATCGTTGCATTGATAAAAATTAACTTTAAGTAATAAAAAAATAAAAACGAAATCAACTTGTCTTCTTTGATCTAAAAAAGCGCGCACTCTTTGATATACTCTCTTTGATATAGTGTATGTGGAGTAACGGTATATTAAGGAGGGGAGAAGGGTACCTGTTGCTCTCTCCGATTTGCTCTCGAGCACCGAAAACGCCTGCGTGTTCAAACTACTATAACATTAGTATTTTTGCAAATTTCACTTCGAAATTTTAGGAGATTGTTTTTAGAAACAAAAGTTTTCGAAAAATGCAAAAAAACAATGATTTTTTTGAAAATTATAACAGAAATTAGTCCCGTAAACATTGGCTTTAGGTCAAAATTCAAATATAACTACTCTATCTTCTGACTCGCAGAATATGCACCCGAAAGTATCTGAACATGTTTTTTAACTAACTCTGTTGGATTCGAATCAACTTCAACATGATTTGGCATCATGTGATGGCGCGCTGTCGTGCAACAAAATCACTTTGGCATATTTGCTGGCCCATTCCGGTCGTTTTTCGATTAATGCGTTGTATAAATTTATCATTTGTTGACGAGCGCATTGTGTATTAACAGTTTCACTGGGCTTCAAAAGTTCATAATACACAATACCACTTTGGTCTCACCAGACACAGAGTATGGTCTTTTTGCCGAAGCGATTTGGCGTTGGTGTTGAAGGAGCAGGATTGCCAGGTCAAAGCCACGATTAATCCGCTTCGAATTTTCAAAGTAAACCCATTTTTCGTCACGAGTTACAATTCAATGCAGAAATTATTACTTTTCGTGACGCTGAAGCAGGATTTCACAAGTGACTTTGTGGTTATCAATTTGACGTTCATTCAAATCGTATGGAACCCAGTTAACGAGTTTATTGAGCTTACCCATTGCTTGTAAACGTCTATTGATCGTTCGCTGTGACACACTTAATGCTTCTGCTAATTGCCGTTAAGTTTGAATTGAGTTATCATCCAATAACTCCTGCAATTCCTCCTCTTCATATTTTTGTGGACTACCAGAGCGCTCAATGTTTATCACATTGGAATTACCACTTTTGAAATGTTGAAACCATGTCTCATATGTCCTAATTGATGCAGCGTGTTTACCATATGCTTTTGCGATGATATATTTTAAATTATGACTTTCAACAGCCTGTTTCTTTTCGTTAAACAAGAAAAGCAATGCGAGCCGCAAATGCTCCTTTTGAGACACGAAATTGATAACACAACAAAACAAACAGGCAAGTTTTGGCGGACTCAGCTTGTGTGTGTTTGCAGCTAAATGTCAGTCGGTCGAAATGGCGTATGTCAAATTAATACGCCACGTACTTTCCGCTGACGCCATCTCTTAGTAAAACCAGAAAAAACTTATGTATACACGTGATAGACTTTTCTCGTGCACCAAATAACTACTGGGTTATCCATTTCGTATAGGAAAAGTATAACCCTGCTATTTGACATCTGTCAAAGTTAAATGTCATCCAAAACGTGTTTTTTTAGTTGAAGGTTTGCCATTCAGAAATATGAAGCGTTTAACAGTCCAAGAACGCGTGAAAATTATTAAATTTTATTATATAAATGGTGATTCTGCTGTATCAACATTTAGGGCTTTACGAGCCGATCACGGTCGACATAATCGACCTACACAGCAAACAATTTCGAACACAGTGAGAAAATTTGAAGAGACTGGATAGGTTATTGATATTGCAAGGCCTTTGCATCATCGCAACATTCGTTCTGCTGAAAATATCGCTGTCGTTGCTCAAAGTGTGGGGGAAGACCCGAATTTGTCGATTCCTCGACGTGCTCAACATTTGGGCTTGTCTTACGGCTCATTGTGGCGGATTTCACATTTGGATTTGCATCTCCATCCGTACAAAATCCAACTCACTCAAGAACTTAAGCCTCAAGACCATACCCAACGCAGAATGTATGCGAATTGGGTGATTGAATAACAAGCCATTGATAACGATTTTTCGAAAAAAATTTTCTTTAGTGATGAGGCTCATTTTTAGCTCTGTGGTTACGTAAATAAACAGAATTGCCGCATATGGGGCTCTCAAAATCCTCAGGTGATCGCAGAAAGGCCTTTGCATCCGGAAAAGTAACCGTTTGGTGTGCATTATGGTCTGGTGGTGTTATTGGCTCGTATTTTATTGAAAACGATCAAGGAAGAGCCATTACAGTCAATTCGGACCGCTATGGACGGATGTTAACCGATTATTTTTGGAGAGAAATTGAAAATTATGATCTGAAGAACATGTGGTTCCAACAGGACGGAGCCACAAGCCACACATCACAGGCTAATCGAGCACTTTTGCAAGAGAAATTTCCATTTCAATCATTTCATTTCAATCAATTTCTATTGGCTGGCCGAATGTGTTTTGTTGATAGATGTAAGCGATTCTCTGTTTGTTGAGTAACTCTCAAAGGCCTTATATTGTCCATGTCCAACGGAAAAAATGAAAAAAACGAACATATTCAAATCTGACGTTGAGTCCTTTGCCAAACTTTGCCCTTCGATAGTTCCAAAAATTTATCTTGGGTCACGTAAATAATTACTTTTAGTGAAAAAATCAAGCCTCTCCACGATCGCTATCGAAAAATAGACTTAATATTTTGTTGTTTACAGACAGATAAAAAAATTTCCAAACTTCAAGAATGGAATTCCGTTTTGGGCCTTCAATTTATCTCCTACGCAAAATTTGGGTACATCCATTGCCCCACAATTTGGCATCTCGTCTTCTGATTGGTTCTTGGAAACCATGAGTCATGACGGTGCTCAATATAATCGTGAGTGCTCTTCAATCTCATTTAGACATTGATGGTAATAAGAAATTGTCGTCTTTGGATCCAAAGATTTTCGTGATTTTTAATTTAGCGATTTTGACTGTGATATTTTACCAGTTCTTCATTCAGTCTAAACATCGATAAAATCAGAAATAAAGAAATAAGGAGACCGTTGAGATCGCGGTAGCAATCGTTACCCACCTTCACATTAGCTTGGATTTCAATAGTAACACAGAAACTGTTTCGAAGAAGATATATATAGAAATGGCGATGTTATATCACTTAACTTTTGGATACTCATATTTTTGTTGCCAACAGCTACATTTTTTTCGTTCTTCATTGATTTTGTTTTATAAACAAACTATTCACGTTATGCTGGATTTTATTTTATTTATGTATACAAAAATTATTCTTATCGAAAATTATTTTATTTTTCTGTTTCTTGTCCTAAACTTTCACTATTTTACCTATCTGTTTATGTTTCTTTTAATGTAATAAACTTCAGCAAGTGTCCAAAGGACCTCATAAAAGAGTGTGAAAATGTTCAAAGCAGATTATTTATTGTTTGACCCGGAACGAAGGGACTGGTGTAAATGAAGAGTCGATTTTAAGACAAAACATAATAAAGATCCAACTTCCGAGTGCAGTTTGAATAAAGTTCTGTGGAAACTCATTTTTACAGTGTTTTATTTTTTAAAAAGCCTCTTATCCCATCACGATCCTTTTCGAATTGTTTTTTTTTTTAATTTTTTGCGCGAAAACAAGTAAAACTTCAAAGGACCCAACTTTTTCATTCGAAAATTCTTTCCAAGCGGAACTTAAAGCAAACTAATCACTATTTATATACAGTAGCGAGCAAAATTGAGTGGATGATTGTTTCTGCTGCGTGTTTGGGTCTATAAAAACCTCAATACTTAAGAAAATTTAAAAAAAAAGTAATAGTTTTTTATTTTTTATCCATTTATGAAATGTAAAACATAATATTTCAAAAAAGAAAACAAATACTTTTTTTTAAAAAGGAAAAAATTACAAATAAAACACATCTGTTCAGTTTTGCACGTTTCGTGATGCTTCCGAAAAATTGGCAATCACTCGTGTAGTCTAGTATTTGGTCCACAGTCCTTTATTTTTAATGACGCTATTTATGCGTTTGGGCATACTTTCGATAAGGTGTTCAATAATTACACTTGGAATTTTTTTCCATTCATCTTGAGTGCGTTGCCACAGCTCGTCCAAGTTTTTCGGTGATTTTTCGTAGTTTCCCAATCGTCTTTTCATTATTGCCCATAAGTCTTCGATTGGGTTGAGATTAGGACTTTGAGCAGGCCACTCCATTCTCAAAAATTTTTGATTGGCCAACCATTCTTTGACTATTTTTGCAGTGTGTTTTGGGTCACCATCCTGCTGAAATAGTACTTCCTCTTCAGGGTAAGCGCTTTTATCTACGAAATCGGGCAAATATGTTTGCAGTATGTGTAGATAGTCCTCTTTCTTCATAATGCCATCGATTTTATGGAGTGGCCCAAGGTGCCACCATGTAAAGCAACCCCACATCATCAAACTGCCTCCCCCATGCTTAACAGTTTGCTTCACATGGTGTTTTTGAATTGAGTCGTAACGTCGTCGCCAGTAAAACGATTTTCCATCGGACTGGAAACGATTTATTTTGACCTCGTTGGACCAAATCACACGCTTCCAGTCATCAAGAGTCCAATGTTTGTGGTTTCGGCAGAATTTTAACCGAGCTTTTATGTTTTTGGCGGACAAAGCCGGTTTTTTCTTTTTTATTGCTGATTCAAATCCGATTCTCTTTAAGGCTCTACGCGCAGTCCATTCACTGACATCCTTGTTTAGTCCTTCCGAAACCATCTTTGGTGTTTTTCTAGGGTCCTTTTGCATTTCCCGTATGATTAGGCGTGCTTCTGAGTCCGTAAGTAACTTTGGACGGCCACCTAAGTTCGGTGCTCCGATAGCATTTCGTCTCTTTCGCACATCAAGCACAGTGGTTTGACTTATTTCTAATTTTTGTGCAATTTTCCTTGATGTCTCACCATTTTTTGTCATCATTACGATGCAATTTTCAACGATGTTTTCTTCATATTTATTTAATTTCACTGACTTCACTTCGCCCACTTCTTAAAAAGTAGGAAAACAAACTGAAAACAATGGTTATGCAATTATATTGAAAATCTAAACGATTAGCGGTAAATACCCGTTAGCTTGAGCATCGCTAGTGTCGTTCTCTTTCGATGGCACAAAACGTGCAAAACTGAGTGGATGCGGCTGTATCTGATTTTTGCTATTAATTTCCTTCTTCTATTTTTTTTTTAATGTAGTGAATGTTTTTTTTTTTTTTTTCAAGATCAATAAATAAGTAGATTTTGAAAGTCTTATTCGATTTGGTTGAGTATTGAGGTTTTTACTGAACAAAACATACAGCAGCAGTAATCATCCACTCAGTTTTGCTCGCTACTGTACATGTGTATAGTTCATTGTAATTAATATTTTTAATTTCCTAAGAGCCCATTCGACTTTCAATAACCTCAAATGGTGTCTTTCAAAACTCCATCTACCGTCTCCTAAGCTATACCATTACAACGATTGAATACAAAAATACTTCGACAATTCGTAATTTTCGACCCGTGCACAAAAAGCATTAATCCTACAAGCGTCCTTTTGTTGGTTCCATCTAATATTTATAAGAGTTCACAACAAAATGGATACCCATTACATAAACTACCTATTTCTGCTCATTACTCGTATTCCAATGAACACTAACATCAGACAGAAAGACGTTCACATTTAGGTATTTCGACCCCCGGGACTGGATGAATAAAGGTTTTCGTGTATCCTGCTGATTTGCCAGTGCACGTATAGTCCCTCTTGTCAATATTAGATTTTGTCTTTCTGTCAGCCTGCTGTGACTGATTTTCAGATGAGTTGTAGGCGTAAGAGAATACGGAAATAAACAAAGCAGACGTATTGCTGAAATAAATGGAGAAAAAAAACGCAAACCTACAAAATTGCTGCGAAAATATCCTGAAATGATTTCCTTGAGGAAGTCCGAGTTAAAAAGGAATAAGATAGAGAAAAATGTTAGGTAAGCAAGGGAAATGCCGAAAATACACACTATATTGAATTAAACAAACAAATGTCCGATAGATTTGAATAGAATTTGATGTAGAGAGGCAGTGTAAGTGCGTTTCTTCGAGACGTTCATTCAAATTGTATCCGTTCGTATACTTCCCTTAGAAGTAAAAGTGCATTTGAAAATTGAATTCTTTTTAAATGAATTTTGGATTAAACCACAACACTATGCGGATAATTCGAAAAAGTCTATTTGTTAAGACGTGCATTCGCAAGGATATCCTTGGAATGTAGATTGCTGTGATCGCTGATGGCGATGCGTTAAGGCGGATGAGGATCCTTAACACCAATTTATTTGCTAGATTTGAATGCTCGTTTTTCGTCACTGTTGCTTACAAATTAATTAATTTGTTAATCAATTAATTTTTTTAATTTGCTAGAAATAATTCCTAATTTATATATCCTTTCGTTATATTAAAGGTGTTGTAATACGGAATTATCTAGCTACAATATTATAAGGAGGATTATCGGTTATAGCAAACACTTGTAGTATCGTCGCGAAGCTAATGTTAACCGATTGAAGATGTCCGTAAAGGTAGGATACCATGAAAATGTCGTAGATTCTCTTGCCCAATCGATTCTGGCTGAATTGGAATGTTAACTTTCAATCCGTGTCCCTTGTCACCATGCGAAATCACCGTACAATGGTGTCGGTCGTATAATCTGTCTCTTAACAAAAAACTAAGAAATTGTTTTATGCTTTTTATTTCAGTGGGAAAAAGTGGTGCATACATATGATCCACAAGGGTGGTCTGATGAGTATATGGCCTACAAAAAAAAACAAAATTTTTGAAAAAGTCGCAATTTTTTTCTCAACATTGTCTCTTTTTAGCTCGATACGCTCGGTAGCCAGCGATGCTTCAACTTCGTTGACCCGTCTAAAAAACACAATTTTTTGGGACCTGCATTGTATCTCGTCGTTCGACTCGGATTTCTGCCCGGTAAATGACTTTTTTAAGTTTTGAAACAAAAATAAGTCGCACGGTGCCAATTCTGGAGAACACGGTAGATGGGGAAGCAGTTCGTAACCCAACTCGACCCATGTGGCTGATGATGGTGAACGTATTAGCTGTTGCGTTGTCATGGTAGAAAAGCACTCTTTTCTTCGCCAAATACGCTTGTTTTTCTGCAATTTGGTATCAAATCAGCTCAATAATTCAATATTGTAGAGACCTGCGACAGTTGTGCGCTTCTCGAGGTGCTCGATGCAGATCACACCTTTTGAATCGAAAAAACGGTGGTCATTATCTTTTCGCCTGATAAGACAGTCTTTGGCTCGTTCGAAGCACGTTCGTCGGATGAAGTACACTATTACGCCTTGTCCTTGGTCTATGGTGGGCAACTGTCGACCCATGTTTTACCGACGGCCACGAAACGATGCAAAAGCATCTCCAGATTGCGCTTAAACCCGTCAAACACTGCTCTGAAGCGGTGTTACAACTACGCTTGTTGCCGAGAGTGAGCAAACGCGGCACCCATCGCAACAACAGCATTCTCTTGCCCAAAATTACATGAAGGATATTACCCACTTTTTGGAGATGCTTATAGTGTCAGCCAACTCACGCAAATTCAATCAGCGGTCTCCCAATACGAGATCGTGAATTTTTGACACATTGACCCCGTGGTAGCCGTTATTGTCGCACTTGGGCGTGGCTAATCAAAAACCGTCGTTTGACCCCGTTGAACCATTTTTTGCGGGTCACCACCATAGGAGTAGAGGCACTGTACATTGCACCCAATCACTCTTTGATTTAGTGGCGCGCTTGCTCTTCCAAAAACAAGAATCGAATCACCAAGCTCTATCCATTTGCCTATAATCGCGGGACCCGCTTCAACACACGATAAAAAAAAAACTACTCGCTCGATTCGGCTAAAATTTTGACAGTAGATATCATTGTCTTTACTGCTTACCACTGTTGTGTAGTACACTCTACTGTAGAGTGTACTTCACGATAGTAGTAGGCAGAAAGGTTCAGTACTTTTCAGACCACCTTCGTATTTTTCAGAGTTGTTTCAGTGTTCGAAAACACTGCAGAAGCCGTCAGAGGATTCTTTTCGCCGCGGAAGTACACTACGATGACTTTTATAATGTGTTCGAAGGAACCAACAGTTTGACATGTTTGTGTAAAACTCAATTTTTATTTCGGGAAAATTATGATCCTGAGTAGAGCTTTGATGAGATGGATGAGATTTTAACTTACGTAGTTAGATATTGAAGTCTTTAAGCCAGGATTAGTGTCTGACTAGCGGCTACTTCAGCTCCACGAAACACAACGCAACATAACTACCACATTCTGTACAACCCAACATACACAATAGTGGAAATTATTATTGTATTTTTATCTATTCCCGGAAGAAAATCTCAAAACACTGAGTTCTGTCCTGTATAAAGTATACTAGTCAACAAATAGCGAAATTGAATCCCTTAAGTCTCCCTTGTCCCTATTAAACTTCATCTATCATACTCTTCTGTAGTGTTTTTTGTGACATTCTCCCCGAGCCAATTTTGCGAAACATCTAGGTCAAGCGAGCACATCTGACAAGTCATCCTAATGACATATATTTAACGGTACTATGATCTCAAAATTCTGGGGGACCCTGGAAGCGAGCAATGTTGGTGTACATCGAAAACAAACCAAATTGAATGTTCCAGTAATTTCGTTGTCAAATGAATGATATGCATAAGTGAACAAAGCTCAATAATCAACCAACTCTTGATTGAAGGTTATGAGAATACCTAGCGAGCAACAGGGTTGCACATTCCATACAACTTCAGCTTTCTATCGTAGTCTATGACACCAATAATATCCTATTTCTTTCTGGGATATCCATGATCAGTGTTATAGAAGGCAGTTAACAGAGAAAGTAAGAAAGCTGGATTTCCACAAGGATCACCCATATCACCAATACCCTAACGCCCAAATAGTGCGACTTTACCTCGGCTGTCAACATATATTCGGATTTTTATTGTAAAAAATAACTTTCATAACTTTTCATTGCAAAAAAGTCATTTGTTTTTATCCTTCGCAATAAACTGAAGTCATCACGTCAAAACTGCAACAATGACAGAATATTGGATAGGGACTAACTCTATGTCAACATGAATAAAGCGACTGACTTCAAGGAATGTGTATGAAGTTTGCATAGTTTGGATAGGACCGTGAATGAAGCTTGCCAAAAAGTTGTTCAGGAAGAAAAACAAAAAGTCGCGAAAAATGAGTTTTCGATTATTAACTGACTTGTTCAGCAGACGATACCTAGTTTAAACTTAGCTTCAGTTCTTTAGGTGGTGTTTCAACTGTGTGTTGATAAATACTTTTTGTATGATCAAAATGTGTATAACATGCAAAATCATGGAGAATAAAATGAGTTACATCGAAATTGAAATTATAGTGAATAGTGAAGAATGGTCGGCAACTTATTAAGTTAATTCCGTTGACATTGAGGTACCAGGTTTTATAAATATGTCCAAAACCTCTGATAAACTTCACATTACCAAATGTTTGTTCTATATTGGCGATGGGGTTCAAAAACATTCACCAACCTTGTCAATCTCTACGGAGACAGTTTCATCGTCAACAAGCTGGAGTACGCTTTTTTTCGGAACCTCAAGGATGCCAAAAAACGTTGGCAGAGTTGCGCAAAATTAAAAGAACTGAAGAGAGGAAGAAAGTAGATCAGGAACAGACGCAAAAGGTACAGAAAACGAAGCAATACCAAACATGAAAATACTTCGCAAAGAGCAGAAATTGATGCATCATTGTAGACACCTGTGGAACCAATGACTTGGCGGGAAAAGTCATGAAGAAAATATCAGTCAATTATTGTTTTGCAATGCAATGATATCCTGATAATTTAGCGAAAACGAGAAGAGATATGGACTGGCTTTTACAATATTCATTTGGACTGACAAAGTTCAACAACATCAGGTTTGCAATCCAGATTGGTGAAAGCACCTCAAGATCTAATCTGAAAAGAGAAAGTTTAAAGGTAGTCCTGTTCTAAGCCAACAAATAGAAGACTATATAAAACCAGTGGAAAATTAACCAACGAGGTTTCGTCTAATTGATTTCGAGGGAAAAAACAAGCAAAATAACAATAAATGGTTCAGGTATACTCTGGTTCACCGTGCCGGAACGAACGTTTGTTGGTAAGGATGGTGTGGAATTTGTACTAATTTCCGTACATATCTCACCATTGAGGAGATCATGGGCTGCGAAATTAGCATCGCAATCTGCAGTCATCTGTTATATAAGGACAAGGAGAGTATCTTGATGGCCAAAAAGCGACGCAGCTGGCTACAAGGAAGGCCGTTTGGAGAGCAAATGGAAGTGTTTTGATGAGGGAACACTTTTATATGGAATAGCAGAACTAATTCTGGCATTAATTGGGAGCAATTTTTCGAATTGAAATTAGTTAAATCAGTTTTAAAAGGGCAATTTTTGTAAAGAATTTGATAGAAATAACTTTTAAATTGTGCCCTAAATGTCACTTTGTTATACGAAAGGTAGTGTTTACCTCAGGGTTCTCGCCCGATTTCCATGAAATTTTGAAGACTTGAAACTTACTAACCCTTGTCTTACACAGGAATCTGCCACAATTTTGACAGAAAATGGGAGATGAAAGTTAGTTTATGAAAAACAGAAAATTTAAAAAAATTTCTGATTGCGAAATCTTCTTTAATAACTCATTGGAATTTTTAGTTTCACATGTCCCAATCCAAACATGTCCGCCAGGGAAAAAGTAGTATCGACTTTGGCGCCCTCCATTTAATTCCTAGATAAATAACAATTTTAAGTACTGATAATGCGGTAAATGGTTTTCAAATTTATATGTGATAAAGGTGATGAGAAAAAAAATCGAAATTTCATTGCATTTTTTGGATTTGCAATTAGAACTATTAGCTTAAATTCAATTTTGTACAATCATTGACAGTTACAGAAATATGCTCGCTCCAAGTAGGTCGAACAAACGAGCATTAAATGTGAAACCCAAAACCGCGGAAACGCTAAATTAAGCACAAAAGTTGTTCGTGTATAAAACATTTTTAAACAGAGTTAAGAAGAAATGGAGCTGTCAATTCTCATCAAGGCTTGCAAGTCTTCACTCGCACAAGTTAGGCTGACATTCTGAAGTATGTTTCCCATTTAGATCAAAAAACGATGGGTTCCTACAAAACGCAGTAGGATAGAATCGAAAAAAACTATTGGCGATGAGTTAAAATTCCTTAATATCCCTCGGAATAGCGCTCTTGGGTATCTATTGACTTAGAATAACGGTACAATCACTCGCCAAATGGCATCTTGAAGTTATTTTTGTGGTTCCCGACGGGTCCTTGTCGATGCTGCTGGAAAGTTCTGAGTCGAATCAATCGGATGTTCTTTCAGCTGGTCTTTTCTTAGTTTTTTATTTCGTAGGAATAAAAAGCTAGGTGGAGCCAACGTCGAATCAGGCCAATAATTGTCTGGCTAGGAGCGCGCCGTGGCATGACTCCTTGTCGTGATGCAGCTTACAGTCGGTAGAAAAGACTGGTAGGACGCGATACACTTGATCTCGCCTGCGGGTCAGCACTTGTATCAAGGCCGAAATACAATACCGCGAGACGACGATACGTGAGCGCGACGAGAGTTTCGCAGCAAATGTCAAGCACTTTTCGTAACATGCATTTGTATGCGACATCGTACAATTATTGCGATGCGTCGATGCGACATCGTACAATGATTGCGATGCGTCGATGCGAGGCGGGAAATATTCGGAAAAACGAAAATTTCTCGCAACGAGGTGCGTGACGTTTGTCAGATGCAATATGGCGCTTGATTAAAATTTGAAATTCAAACGCGTTAATTAGTTTTTATGTACTATGGTTATTCTGAAAGAATTTTCAATGAAACTTTCGTGAATCCTTGTAGGGGCTTTTATTTGCTAAACGAAGGAACATTCCAAATTCAATAGTTTAAAAAAATCAAAAACAATTTCATTTGAAACGTCACCTATTTGACATTTGTCATATGAACATTAATGTTCCCCGCATCGCGCGCATTGTAAATTGAATGCGTTGCGTGACAACGAACGAAAATCTCGTCGCGCTCACGTATCGTCGTCTCGCGGTATTGAATTTCGGCCTTCAGCAATTCAACAGATTTCTCACTTCGGCTGCATTCTCGTCGGTTCAAGCAGTGAATCGAGATGGATGGTCATCTTCAGTGACCTTCCTGCCTTCTACAATTATGTCTCATTCAAAAAAAAAACAGAAGCGGCTGGTGTACATTTTCTTTTAGCGACAACCACAAAAAGTACGTTCCACAATGGATGATGTCTTTTTAATCTACCAAAGTCCGCTGAGAACTGTGGCTGATGTCTTCCTTTTGTTGAGTATCCCCTCCACCCAGCACAGCCAAACAAAGCTCACGCTACAGAGAATCAGATTTACTACTGTTTGTATAGACCCTTTATAGCGTGCATCTGTGAGTCTCGAGTAAAGTCCAACGAAATAGTAGTTTACTTGCATCAACCATATTTGAGTGAGAAATTTCGTTAGTGGAAGATTGACGATTTGGCAACATATGATTCGTGTTTGTCAGGTAAACGTCAAAGCGACTGTGGAATATGTTCGGTTCCAGCTAGCGAAGGCGCTTTGATTTCACCATAGTCGGTATCAAACCCGTTTCTTGAAAGGAAGGTGAGATGCTTCGACAAGTTTTAAATGGCTTATATCAACAAAAACTGGAGGGAACATGGTTTGTTGATAATATTCCCGTCACATTGATATTGTTATAAGTAGACCACTAATACAATCAAAGTTTTGTTTGTGTTTTAAATGCTCAGTGAAAGAAGATTTTAATGGCTTGGTAGGATCTCAAAGATCGCTCTACTTTAAACAACTGAACCACACACGTGCGAAATTGACTTTCAACATAATTTTTCGAAAATGCAGACATGTTCTTAGGCGCGATGAATGTGAAAAAATTCCGAATCGACCTTTTGCTTCTATGTTTAAATACAATAAATGCCTTTAACGAACGAAATTGGTCGTTGAAAAACTTTTTCCATCAAATTCATGTTTACTTGGATTTATACAAGCGATTCTCCGAAAATAATTCCCTTTCTCCAGCCAAAAACTTCTTCCTTGAGTGCAAATATTTAACGTCAGACATGTATCATGACCATTACGTGGCTCACTGAAAATCTTTCCTCTTGCTAACGACCTAGTAATGAAATACTAAACGCCTTAAGGTCAAGATATTTTTTGAAGTACTTAGGTAACTTTCAACGATTTTATGGTGCTCTTCATAATGATTTAATCGTACGTATAATAACGATTTGCGAAATTATTCACAATTTTTACAACTTTATCGCGAAACTTCGAAGGAAAACAGGTAGAGTGGGTAAATTGCCCTCAACTTGCAGTTTTATTCACACAATGGAATCCAATGGACAGGGCATTGGAGAATGCCATCCACGTTCCAACGATAAAAACTTTGGCTAAAGTGAAAAACTTTTCAAAGAGTAAACTGTATGTGGATATATAAAAGTTGAAAACATGTCTGAAACGTGTAGGCAATGTATCATAATTTCGTCCTGTTTACGAATGTTTAGAAATAAATGCTGGCAACTTATCTCACGAAATTTCATTCCTAGTGGGGTGTTCAGGAAAACATGAGAAGTAAAAGCGGACCATTTCCATGCGATGCAGCTTTTCCACTGACGACTCCAATAAAAGTCCCAATAGCAAGCATTTGGCAACAACAGATGTTTTAGTCATTCATTTTCTAAGATTCCTCGGTCCTTCTTGTTTCTCGGCTTTTATTATCTCCGGTCAAGGTTGAAGCAACATTCATTGTTCATATAATTCATTGGTCGAATATTATGGTACTATCACCGCCCTTAGAAAGCGAATTATGGTGGTAGAAATTCAAGACGGTATACCGAGTCCATTACACAACACCTCATTTGTGTTTTGGTTTCAACGAACAGCTCACGTGTAAAAAGAAGGCGATAAGCCCAGCTACCCTCTTTTGCATGAAGAAGAGGGAGAGAGAGAACGAAGGAGAAGATATTGCTCATGTGGGAACTTTATATCGTTTGTCCATCATGTAAGACTTTAATGAAGCTTAAGAAATATTTTGCTAGAATTTTCCTGCTCGAATAGGCTATACGCAGTGCTTGCGAAGGCCATTTAGGCGGAAAATATTGCTGGGATATCTATTCGCGGAATCATGTTTAATGGTCGGACATTCGTAACGATGGTTAATACCTCTTACATAGCATTCAAGCTGTGTAATAAGCACGGATAGTGGACACGAACATGTAAATGACTTACATTCTACAAGCTTGTACTTCCGGAACAAAATCAGAAATATTACAAATAGATTGCAATATGACGTAATGCAATTTCCAGTAAACTAAAAATCGATTCAAAATGCATCTGAAAATGAATTTGGATATAACAGATTCAACTGAAGATACTTGCTATGCATAGACATATCAAGTCAAACTATGGGTCCTGTAAGGAATATTAGAATGGTTCAGGAAAATCGGGGCTTCAGATGTATTTTTCGATGCTCATTTGTTTCACAACCAGATTTTAATTGTAAAACTGCTTTTTGGGATACATGATAATTTATCGTAATGGACCCGATATCTTGAAATATTACACTAACGTAAGATTTCGACTTTATAAAAGTTAAGGAGATTTTCGATCTACGTGTCAAAACTGACGATCACAATGGAAGCTAAAAATCTAAAAAAGAGAGGGGCGAACCAAAGCACACATATTTACACGCCATGGACAAGAGAAACAGGCGGTTGAGATTGAAAAATGTTTATTGAAACACATTTTTCTGACCAAGAAACATTAACGCTGTTCTGAAGGTCTCCAACAGTCAAAGCAGGCGGTTGTTGGTTCTAATATATTTCTATACTTGAAAAAGGTTTCATTAGAAAACAGTGAACGTGTGGGTGAGTTCATTTCATCAGAAACTTTCAATTTTCAGTAGAATTATTACATTTTAATGGACCTCTGAAATCGCGCTTCTATAATAGCTTAGAGCCACAGCGAAGTTACTTATAAGTGCCAACACTCCCGAGGTGTACAACGAAGAAAGAGATACAAATATCCCATTTAGCAAAATAAAAGAGTATTGCAAGAAAGAGTGTGTTATTATCAAATGAAGTAGGTGAGTGGAGAGATCACGATAGCTTGCTTTATGTGCATAAAAGTATCTGAGAATTGTTTTTCGGTGTAATTGCATATGTAACTTAAGAGAATGTGAATGCACATCTGATGGCGTTTCGGCTTTAGGGCCTATCTTCAACCAGTTGTGCTTGCAAATACCAAAATTTGAACCGATACTGTTAGATTAACATCTTGACTGCCAACTTGGAGACAACTCGTAGATTGCGTTCTTTTTTAAGGACGCCAACTACGAGTTAATTCGTCCTGTGTTTAATTGCCATTTTGTTGCAGCTACAATCAAACTCGAACTCGAACTATATCAGTGCTAATATCGATAGATATCTTGCATGAACAGAACATTTATTAAAAATCAAATAAAAATATAATTATTAAAACTAGTTGAAATTCAAGAAATTAAACAATATTTTATTGTTTGTGGAACTTCTTAAAACAACTTTCCATAAAAAGGGCTGGCTTCTGTTGACAGGCTCAATAGTATGCATGTTTGAAAAGCCAAGGACATCTCGCTTGTCTTTACGTTTGCATACGAGGGGCGTTTGGAAAATCCGCCCAAAAATAAAAACTGCTGACGTGTTTGGGATAAACCTTTTTTTATTTTTCGACATAGTCTCCTTGCTGGCTTTTACACTTCGTCCAACGATGTTTTAGTTTTTTGATCACTTCCGAATAATAGGATTTGTCCATGTCTGCAATCACCTCCTTGTTTGAATAAAATCTTTGTCCCGCCAGGCATTTTTTTCACAACGGGGAACAAATAGTAGTCCGAGGGAGCCAAGTCAAGAATAGGGGAATGTGAAACGAGTATGACTGCTTGTTTCATTTATTTTGCGACCACCACTATTGAGGTATGTGCTGGTGCATTGTCGTGATGGAAAAGGACTTTCTTGTGGGCTAATCACGGGCGTTTTTCTTGCAGCTCGGTTTCCAAACGGTCCAATAACGATGAATAAGATACACATGCTTTTGCACATGATACCCTTTTTTCAGATAGTCGATGAGGAGTATCCCTTGCGAATCCCAAAAGACAATCGCCATAACTTTTCCGGCCGAAGGAACGGTCTTCGCCTTTTCTAATGCATATTAAGATTGTTGTTGGATCTCAGGAGTGCAGTTATGCATCCATGTTTCATCCACAATGACGAAACGACGCTTAAAGTCCTCGGGGTTCTTCTGGAACAGCTGCAAACCACCCTTGCAACAATGCACACAATTCCGTTCTTGGTCAATCGTAAACAATCGCGACACCTATCTTGCGGAAAGCTTTCTCATGTCCAAATGTTTATGCAAAATATTATGTACCCGTTCAGTCGAGATGCCCACAGCACTAGCAATCTCACCATATCATGGATTTGATCAATAATTTCTAGAGTAATAAACTCCACGGGCCACCCAGAACGTTCAAAGTCACTTGTGCGCATATGGCCAGTCCGACAATTTCGAAACCCCTTATAAACTGTTCTAATCGAAGGTGCAGAATCACCATAATATTTATCAACCTTCTCTTTAGCCTCCTGAGGCATTTTGCCTTGTATAAAGTAATGTTAAATCATCACACGAAATTCTTTTTCGTCAATTTCTTGCCAATTACTCGTATTTCTTGATTCACACGAATGTCTAGCACAAAGTAATAGACTAATATGGCTGAAACTTGGTTTGTGTTCATTCAAGAGTTGCTGCTAACTAAACATGACGCTTCTAGACGAGCCGGTGGTGCCGTCACACGGACTTTGCACGGACTTTCCAAACGCCTCTCGCGCAGTAACAGGACCATTTTTCTGTCAAATACACTCACTTTTGTCATTTTACCATTTACACAGCTTTGGGGTTTCCTTTTCTGTTATTTCGTAGGGTTCCACAAACATAAGTTTTTCGCGTATTCAGCAGTTTTGTAAGAGTATTAGAATTTTAAAAATTATCCATGTATCATTCATCGAGATAGTCCTCAAGTAAATGTAAAACAACGTTAGTAGTGTGATTTACATTATTGTCAGTTTCTCCAGATTGTCCGCTATAAATCTTTATTTTCCGAGACCGTGGTACTCACATAGTTCATACAATTAAATACAATATTTGTTGATTTTTTTAATGTATTGGCGGAAAAGCTATTTTCCCGCCATAGCATCATGGATTTGACAACACAAATATTATCTTGAACATTATTTTCAGGCATAATATTATCGAAATGATTCACTATTGGTCTCATCTTGTATAATTGGTTATGCGTTATCGACCAAATTAAAATAACGAAGAAACAACTGGAATCAATTTCGACTCATATGTGCGCGCCTAAAGTTTTAATTTTATAGCTTTTTTGTGCTCCAGTAATGTTCAATTGATGGAAAAGAACAAAGATTCATTCGCAACAAAAGTCCAATGAACACTTTCTTCTCTGCAGCAGTGACGTCTTGTCAATTTGATAACCTTTTAGATTTTTTAATTTGCCTTGCGTTTTTTTCAATTTCTTGCGCAGCAAGTTTGTAATTTCGTAAATTAGTTTGGGCCTCAAGTAATGCAAGAAGTTCATCTGCAAAAATAAGACCACCAGCGTTTGTACTGTAAGATTTCACACCAATATTTTCTTGGAAAATAAATAATTCAGGATTTTGTTGAACTTCTGTTCACAAATTATCATTCGCTGTTGTTGTTGCTTGAATCATCGTCATGATCTTCAGATTCGGGATTAACTTCAGGTGCTGCGAAGACTTCATCTTCATTATCCCTTGAGTGCTCAAGGGTCCATTTAAATGGACAATACTTTAAATTAATTTCCGTTATAAAGCAAAAAAGAAACATTTTTCACGTTCCAAGTTTTATTCTAATATTCAGGCAACACTGCTAACACTGTATTATCACTGTCATTTCTCATCAATGTGCAAAAGTCCGCTCGAAGGAGGCAAAAAAGAAACGTTCGTAATTAGGTTATTCATGCGTTTTCTTGTTGATTTCGATCAGTTTTTAATTTTGTTTCATTTATGTGTGTCCTTTTGAGCGTTGAGATGAACAGTGCTGAAAATAATATATTGTATTTGTAGTGATCGAACTGTTTTACTGTAGTCCATTTAAATTGACTCCCGGTTCATATTGTAGTAGTCGCTTGTCCATTTTAATGAACATCGCGTCCGTTTCTACGAAACAGTTAGTCTATTTGTGCCCAATGTCCAATGGACAACTGTAGGACCGAAAGATACGGAATTACGGTGCATTTGCAAATTCTGCTCCAACATTTATTGCTTGCCTAATTTTCAATCAATCCAAACTGCAAGTGTTAAAATGTGCACAAATTGTATTTACTAATTATTTTGATCAATGGAAGTGAGTATCATATTCTATTGGAATGCAAGTTCTTTTTTTTGGGAAAGTATATTCAAGATCTATTTTTTAAGATTCAGTGAACTATCAATTATCTTTGTTATTGCTTCAGCAATTTTTCCTCATAAAAAGAGAAAAATAACTAGAATAGATCTGATGGATCAAATGGACTGTGAAAGTTATTTTTCACTTTATTGATGTAGCTCTTGCAAACGCATGGATCTAATACAAGCAAGATCAAATGATCCTACACAAAAGCAAAAAGGAGATACTTCAGTAATTAGAATTCAAGACAATTATGGCTGTAGATTTCCTATTCTTCAATGAACGCTTAAACGAGGGTTCTTCCGAATCATTAACCCTTCTTTCAGGAGCTCAAAGAAGTAAGGCAGAGGAGTGACGAACTAGACTATCAAAAACAGACGCCATGCACCTTTCGGATGTAACGAATACGACGATTTCAGCTCGATGTAAGTTACAAAGGTGTAATAAAAAAAACTAAGTTCCTCTGCGAAAGTCGGCATCAAAAATTCGAAAAAAACATAAAAACGCAAAATTAAAAGGAAAACGTTTTTTTTTTGTTTTTAGGTTAAATTCATTTTGCGAAGATGAAATCAATCACAAATTTTTGATCTGGTATCTGGAGCACGCAAAACAACAAAAATCCCGGATGAACCCATAGTGCGGGAACTAAAAAAGAAACCGGTTTAATACATCAAAACCGACAAAGGGAACTCAGTCGTTAAAATGGACAAAGAAAAACACGAAGAAACAGTTGCAGACAAGCTTATCAATGGCAATTACTTCAAAGTCCGTCAAGACTCGTTGGAGGAATCAATAAAAAAAGTTGAACGTATGATTAAAATCTGCGAGCCGCTAATCTGGGAGTTGTCGAAAGTCAGGGTCTCCAACCCCACGCTGCCAAGGATTTTATTGTTTACCGAAGGTCAACAAGGAGTGAAACGAAATGCAAAGGATAATATCTGCCACGAATACATCCACTCAGAAGCTAGCAAGATGGTTGGTGGAAGAGTTCGAACAAATGAAGCCAGCAGGAAGTGGCTCCGTTAGGAACAGCGAAGTATGCACAGTGAGCCTGCTCTCATATGGTCCGCCGGCAGACGATGAGGTAATGGTATCGTTTGATATGAAAGCCCTTTTTCCAAGTGGACCGGTAATAAGTTACGACCAGTACTAACCAATAGTAACTAACCAGTAACTAACCAACTAATAACACAGAACAACTCTTAAGCTTGGAAAGTAAAAACCCAGACAATACATCCAACTTTGCAAACTGTGTTTGACGGAGAACTACATAATGTTCAAAGGGAGCTTCTACAAAACCAAAGGAGATTCTCACCATTCTTCAGTGAAATGTTTATGACATGGCTGGAGAGGGAACTTAGAGATAAGGATAAACTCCCAAGGGTATGAAAAAGATATGTATAAGACATCTTTGCGTACATCAAAAAAGAAGAGTCTTCAAGAGTTTTAACGGACCTTAACAGAGCACATAAGAGCATCAATTTCACTATTGAGGAGGAAAAGAACGGTGAGTTAGCATTCCTGGAGTATCAAGAACGGATGGCTGCTTAAGCATCGAAGTTTATAGGAAACCAAACCACTCGCAGAGAACGATTCCTAACTCCTCGAACTACCACGCAACAAATTAAGCCATCACCATACCGGGAAATGATTAACCGCATGCTAAATTTGGCATTAAGCGCGGTAGCAAAAAAGAAGGAAATGGAGTATATTGTACAGGCAGCTAAATTAAATGGTTCCAACCCATCAACAATAAGGAGGACAGCGGAAAAAATCGGGAAACGCAGCAGAATGAATACATCAACGTTATCCACTCTAGGCGACGAAACAACTTTTTGGAAGGCTGTAACATACAATGAGAGCGTCGTAAAGCAACTGAGAAATACCCTCAAAGAATACAAATCGATACGACTTATAGAGTCTAGCAGCAAAAACCAGTGAAAAAACATCCTGGAATCCACAAACGACAAGCAGGACAAGCTGCACGAAAGATCTACAGAATTGAATGCTCGAAATGCCAAGAAGTCTATATCAGGCAAACAAGACGACTAATAAACATCAGAATACGAGGGCACATACGTGAAGCGGCAGCAGCAAAAAAGAAAAGAAAGCTGAACAAATCCAGATTAGCCGTAGCCGAGCACATTATCATAAAAGGACATGATATACCAATTGATGACTTAAATATAGTAAGCGAAGCAATGGATATAAGAGAATTAGACGCCCTGGAAAGCCTGACAATTCTAAGATAGAAGAATACTCTTATGAATCAAGATAGGGGTGATTACAATCCCTGGCTTTTCCGGCTAATCACCCTAAAATTGGAACAATTTAAGTCGCCAGTCGAAAACTTTCTTTTTATTTTTTTTTTTTAGTTTAAATAGATTTTGCGAAGATAGAATCAATCACAAATCATGAAAGTTACTAGATTATTAGATAATTTCAGTGGTTTTTCCTGTTTAAGATGATTTTCGAAGGAATGGCAGTGGTTACTGTTTACAAGGATACTGCTTTAACGATATTCCAAGCGTCAGAGAACATCCTTGCATGTATTTGAAATTTATAATAGAAAAATTTAACATACTTTCGAATGTGTATTATTTTAAATTGTTACACTCTCAGTTGGAAAATCCTTTGAATAAATGATGGTATTCGCTATTCATAGTGCCAATGAAACCAGGATACTTTTTCTATTACGCAAAAGCTGTCCTTGGCTAACTGTAATACCCTTACAAGAACTCTCCTTTTGCTTGACCTCTAAACGAAATTTACATTGAATTGAAAATAGTTGCACGTTTAATTCTCAGGTTGCAGCGCCAAGAGAACATCCTTAGTCCAATAGAATTTCATTTATTTTACTATAGCCAACTGGGAATCGCCAGCGTATATACTAACATACATACGATTCATACTCGTTCATGCAGAGGATTCCCAAGGAAATTTATATTGTGGGTGCCATAAACCAGGTCATTGGTGGGGATTTTATGCTCGTATGAATAATGATGGGGATTCGCTGGCTTTGATCCTGGATTTCGAATCGGAAAGGTCTAGTTCCCTTCTAGTAGCATAGAGTAGATCAGATTGGAGCGAACAAGTGGAGCCAATTAATTTTAACAGGCTATAAATACAAATAGAACAGAAAAAGAAAGTCCAAACATATGTAGGATGCTCTACATTATATTCTTTTATTACACTCTTGAAAGAGTAGCTTAAGGATAAGCGAAAATTATTTGCAAACAGAAGAAACAATTCGCAAAATTGTTAATTTTTGCATCTAATAATCAATGTTCAATAAATCCAACAGAATAGGTTTCAAAATTTGACTGAGAAAATGATCTCAGACAGAATTTATGCCTAATTTACATTCCGCTTCCGCACGTGATAACCTTAAAAAATACTTTGGCTTTTCTAAATTACTCCACTCCCCAGCCTATAAATCAGCGTGAATCGTTCTTGGCATTAAAAATTTTCCAATATCTCAAAAGGTACATTTTGAAATTCTCTGGGAATATATTTTATGATCCTACGGAAATAAAATCCTGCATTTTGGTTTACTGTGTTCGCACATCAACCCTACACTTGTAACTCCAGTCATGTTTCCTTTTTATTAATGGATTTGTATATGAAATAAAATGAAAATGTGCTTTCTTTATATATTCAATGCACGCAAGTACTTATGCTTATTACCTATAGTATTGAAGTTCTATCTAAAGCATGTTTGTTAATTACAAATTTACATTAGAGGTAATGTTTCACATGTTATTCCATTTTTTTGTTTATTTGATTAAAATTGTTTTAACTAGACGAAAACAGCAGTAAATGCAAATATTTCCACAAATCAAAAACACGAAAACAAACCTCACAGCCCTAGCGGTAGGGTAGGCTTATAGCCCTAGCAGTAGGGTAGGGTCCAATTGTCGTTTAAATTTTTATGGCTTGTTCTCATTTTGGAATTAAATTTTAATGTTAAATCAATAATCATTAAAGTGGGGTCAGATGTCGTATCAGCGACCTAGTGGAGATTGAAAAAAGGCCCTAGAAGAAACTTTAATCAGAAAGTAAATCAAAAGATACGAGTTATAACATACATGCAAGGTATATACATATAGGCAAGAAACAAATATTTTTAAATAAACATATTTATGAATGAATAAAATAGATTTTCTCCTATCCACATTAAAAAATTTATAAATATAATACAACAGCCGAAGAGATAACACAAAATTGACACAAAACAATTGCAATTTTGTACTCTAAATGAGCTACAACCCTTAGTGCCGAAAAACTATTGCCAGCAAATTTGCAACGGCTTGAAGGCTCCCTCGAAGGCGGATTCCGGAAAATCCTTAAGCCATTTGTTCTCAATGTACTCATTTTAATACAGTACAAATAGCTGCATATTCTGGCTCGACCGATGGAAAAATGATTTTGTTATCTAGCGGCACCGTTAACTAGACTAAGAGCGAAAATTTTGAGCGAAATATTGAACTCCATATCCCCATCAGTTTGATTGGAACCGTTTCTGAACAAAGGTTAACAAAGTACAATTTGTGTATGGAGTTTTGTCTGGGAGCGAAAATAAGCGAACAAATTTTACTCTAGATGTTTTCAGGGGTATTATTTATTTTTATTATTTATTACATTAACTTCGGACGTGTATACCGTAATATAAACGATTATTTTGAGGTGTACCCATTTGAGCACAATGGGCTTACAAAAAATAATGTGATATGAGTGTTCCGGTTTGCGACTATACAGTATGGAATCCGTTAGCACGGCGTCGTTTGGAAAAAGTTACAGAAATTTGAGTTTGGCTTTATAGGATGTAGAAGAACTCGAGAAACATGTCGTCATCGTAATTGTTCACTCAAAACCAATCAATCATCACATTAATTGTGATGTCATTGATGAAGACTATTTTCACACATGATGTTCCAGGTAAAGTTGACGTTTTTCAAAATGACACACATTTTGATTTCGAAGATGAGTTGCGCCTACGAATGTTGTATCCAAAAAACGACGGAAAACAACCAGAGAAATCTTTTAAAGCCGGCAACGACAACTTACCATGATACAACTGTTAAAAAATTTGTCACCTGTAGAAGTTTATGAGTAAATTTTTGACGGAGATATGGTCAAATTTATAGTACAGGAGAGTAAAAATGAAATAAAAATATTGAAATGTGAAAATGAAATAAAAATATTCGTTGCAATACTTTTCATAAGTGGATGTCATCATTTACCCAGAGAACGTTTGTAGTGGTCTAGCAATGATGATCTTAGGATTCCAATTTTTGCCAATTGATGAGTCAGAAATTAAAAAAAAAAATATATATATGCATCTTGCTTACAACGATGAATTCGATACAACAGCTGAAATGTAGAATCTCAGACCGTTCATGAAGAAACTCAATGAAAAAATTTTCAGTTGGGATATTTTCCATGAAAGCTTCTCGATAGGTTTTCGAAGCAGTTTACCTCAGGGAAACCTGTAGAATTTAGGATTACCGTTATCAACTTGGTACATAATGTGGCGTAGAACAACGTTTCAAAGATTTGCCTCATGGTTCAAGAATTGTGGAGGAACTTATGAAACTGGTTGATGAGCCAGGCAGACATATTATATTTTTTTGATAAATGTTTTTTACCAACCATTCATTATTGACAAGATTACGAGCAATAAATCGCATCAAGAGGAAAATCGCATCAAGCAGTGTCCGTTACTTCCTTCAGCAGAATCAATAAAATCGAATCATGCATATTTTGAGTCAGATGGAAGGATAATAGTGTTGTGACGATATCAACCAATTATGACAACACAACTCCCCTTAGCGGTGGTAAGCGTTGATTTAAGGAGACAAAAGAAAAGATAAATTTGCCACAATCTCAATTGTTTGCCACTAATGCCATAATCATTGCCTGCTATAATCACGGTATGGCAGAATTCAACATTTTGGGTCTAGCAGTGAATAATTATTGAGCGGAAATTCAAAGTAAATAATGGTGGTGGGCCCTTTGGTCATACACTTGAATCTTGCAGTAGTCAATTCATGGAAATTATATTCAATGGGCATTGCAAGAGAAAATATTGACTTGCTGCGCTTCGGTGATTTTCCTGAAAAAATTGACACAACGACTCAGATGCCGATAATGTCATCAGAGGGGGTTATACCAATGTATCAAATTTAATGTCACTTCGTGTTCAGAAAGAGTTTGATTCGTTAAATTCCATGCAAAGTAGATTCCCATTATTTGCACGTCTATCTATCTACTTGCTTCGAATGAGTTCCGAAAATAGTTTTAAAAAATTTAATTCAACAATTTTTATGCGTAGGCACAAAAGGGTTAAATGTACTTATGCAAGGTTCTTTCACGGTACTTTAAGTGCCATTGTTGTGTCCTTTTAGGGAGGATTTCACTTTTGGGAACAGAGAAAGGTCTCCTTGGGCCATATCGAGAATCCCCGTGATGTCGTTTGTCAGGAAGTCGGTTTACTTTGCATTCTCGATTCTAATTCCAGTTTTAAGCTATGACTGACTGAATTCGACATCTTCAAATTCTCAACATTTCTAGGTTAAAATTACCACTCACTGTGTATCCCTCAGGTACAAATTGGTAGTGGACCGCCATCTAAGCACAGCAGAAAACAATGAACATGGCTTGCACGCTGAATTTGCTCGATCAAGATACTTTTGAACCTGTTGATGTCGCAGTATACCAATCTGAACTTTGACACTTTGTTCCTAAAAAAACTAACTTTCGTATCCTGCGATTGCGTCCTCTAAAAGGCGCGACTCATCACTAACGCGTTGTAGCAGGTACTCGCAAGCAGCAACTCGACTCGGCCTTTGGTATTCCGTCATGGCTTTTTGGGACCACTTTGGTGACCCAAATGGTGACTTTGGACCACATCTAATCAACGCCAGTTCGATTTTGGATCGTGCGCACACTGAACCCAGGGTCAGAATTCAGCACTTCACGCTCATGTTGTACTTGTCATCGATTCTTGACGGTCACGTACTTTGGCTACCTCAATACAGCTCGTAACATGCTTTCATTCTTGAATACTTGGCGAATCATTCCCAACATTACCATACCTGATTTCCGCGATCCAACATAAAATTTGATTATATACCGTTGTTTCATTCCCTGCATTCGAATCTTATGACGATTCATTCAATATGGGTACGCAATTAATCAAATCTAGCCTGAACAAACGCTCGCAGGCGACTAAATCTTGACGCATTTTGAAGGTCAGACCTGTTTAAGGTCTGAGTGTTAATGAGTGTTAGTAAAAGTATTAACTTTTTGCTCGTTTTTTTACAAGCACAATGTAAACAGAAAGACAAAATAGAGAAAAATAAACATTTTTACGAACACCAATGCAATTCTCCAGAATTTTTTGAATACCGTTAGATCGGTCGTTTGTTCGGAGTGTTAGCGCTGTTTGTTGTTACCATAGAGTTATAAGATATAGAGAGGACGTTAAGCCACTTTTGCGTCGTAACCGCCCCCTTTTTACAAACATTTCCAAAAATTTACAAATACCAACAAAATTTTAACAACTTTTGAACTATGCCAATGGGTTCGCGAAAGTTTAACGCACAAAAAATTCAGGTGAGTGTCAAAAGCTCGAGCCGAAGATTAAGCCACGCCTTTGTAAACAATCTTATTGACCGACAAACAAATTATTTCTACATTATTATTGAAAAAGGCATCTATCTTGACCTAATCAACGCAAAAGTTAAAAATTAATTAATTATCTAAAATTTACCTATGAAACCACACCCCGGATGGCCGCGAACAAGTGTGATTTCTGCAAGTGAAAATCACACGCTTCATTGTCTATATTTGTCTCTAAAAATCACTGTCACTATTGTTTTTACACTTTTCCACAATCACAAATAAAGTAGCACTCACGATTTGTAATTTTTATCGTTGAAAAATTCGTCTGACACAAGTAACTTACAAAATTCCCCGGAAATCACTCCAAAAATGAATCAAAACACAGATTGTTAGTCTTGTTTGGACAATTCATTCAGTTCGGCTGCAATCGAAAAAACCCGAGCATTGAACCAACTGAAATAGGAGAAATGGCTTCGACGAATCGAGGGTGCATGTACATTATTCTACCAACATTAAATCAAAAAAGAGTTCACAAAGAAATTTCTATCGAACTGGGTTCTTGTAGATATTCAACGAATAAGTATTTTGAGGAGTAAAATTTCTCGTAATTTAGAGTATACTCAGCTGCCGGTAATTCAATTTCATAAAAATATTAGAAAAAAAAACTTGGCCATACACTTTTTGAGTGTGCGCATACCTTCAAGTAGAATTATTTATCTAACTGTATATTCAGCTCAGTGTCAAATTGAAATTACGAATGTTCCGACAATTCGCATCATATTAAAATTTGTAAACATTGATTTCAAATTAAGTTTTATCAATAATAATATATGTTTTGCATGGCGACAATGTTTCATTCTCCCACAAAATATGAATAAGATTATATTGCCACCAATTTATGTGGGGAAAACCTCGACAAAGTTTAGATATTTATCTTTAAATTTTACGAGAAAAAGTATCATCATTAACAACTTAGTTTTAGGGTTTATAAATAATTAAATGGTAGATTTCCCATTTGAGGGCTAAAGAAACTTGTAGGTAATATGTTTAAGTTGTTGCGCAAAGAGATAATCGGGCGGGCTTTTAGAAAATAGAAAATTTCTCACCATTTAAGCTGTAATATATTTTGCATTTGAAATATGGAAGTTCCGAAAATTGCCGAAGGTGAAGCAGCTACGAAAGGAGAAAATTAGCTAAATCCAATTCTTTGGACGCTCACGAACAGTCACATACACGGGAATAGCCTCTCTATTATCTGATACCTCTATGGTTGTTACGCTATGCCGATACTTTTCATACAAACCCGGAATAATTAAGGCGAAAATATTTTAGCATCAGCGAAGATCAATTTAAGGTAACACCCGAAATTCGCCGAAAATTATGAAAAGTAGCCATTTGAATTATGGAAACGAGCGATGTCTGGAACCCACAAAACAGGGTGTGAAATAAAGGAAATATAAAACTTAGAAATAAAAATATATGTCCAACAGTGTAAAATGTCTCTTTGACGTATAATTTCAAATGTTGCGATTATTTGTTTAGTAATGAGATCATAAAGGGAAAATTTTGGCTTTATTTCAGAGAAAATGGGTGCATTGAACAATCTTGTAAGTATACGTCTAAGATTTCGGCTTTAGGTGTTGTTTAATACGCCTTAGATCAATGAATTGGAGACAATCCACAATTGAAGTACAAAAATCATACAAAGCATCTTTCTGAACAAGCACATTTGAAAAACGGATTTAACAAATCGACTCGCGCCGCGGCAAAAATGGAATTTAACATCAGCTAATATGACCACTATTCTTTTCAAACTAATGCCGAGAGCTGGCTGAAGTTTGTATCGTTACAAACGTACCGGTCTTGAACTTTTTCGACGTTTTGAACGTTTTTAAATAGTTTAAAAGAAATTTTTATAATTTCTTTTCGCAACTTTTTTAAGTTAACTTGACTGAAACCGTTTAAAATATGAAAAAGTTAAAAACTCTGAGATTCTTGCGTTTGCAACAATGCAAACTTCAGACAACTATACCAAGAACATTAAAAGAAATTTTTAACTTTGCTTTTGTCTTTGTTTGAGAGCTATTTGAGCATTTTGGAAAAAGATTCGCACCCAACAACCATAGAAGGAAAGATCCCCGCCAATACTTATACATTGCTTAAATGCTATACATTATGCTATATGCTAAACATTGCTAAGAGCTGCTTCAAAGTAAAGAGACGTTTTTTCGAAACTTCGGCTTGATCTAGGCCCAAACATTTTCGGCAGGATCAGTATCTGGTGATTGAGAGTTTCTAAGTCTCTATCATCATTGAAGTAGATTGCAATGAGCAACCCATCAAAACCTTCCTTTGAGAAGCAACCCCAAAGATGCAATTTGACTCCATGTTTGACTGTCTGCTACACGAACTGGTTGGGACACCATGCTCGTTAAATGGTTTCAAAACCCTAACCAGTAGGTTCATCGATAAAGATTATATTATTCCAGAAATGATCGATGTTCTGATTTGCCCAGGTGAATCGTTTGGCAACGTGTTTTTCGGATCGCAGTGGATTCTACAGTGTGCTCCTTCTGCTAAAAATATTTGTCGTCAATTGCTCTCGAATAGCAATCTGCGATACTTTCAGGTTCTATTAATTCTTTACCTTGCCTTTCACGCAAGGAATAACCAGTTCTTCACGACAAACATGCCACAATCCGTTTTTCATCATTTTTAATGAGTTCCCCTGTAAAACCACGATGTGCAACGTGGTTGACATTATTTGACACTTTTAATCTACTCACTCACTTTTAAACAAATGTCATGGACATTTTCATTAACTGAATCCCCTTTACAAAAGATATTTTTTGGCCAATCTTGGGTGTGTACAAAAAAAAAACCTGGCTTGGAAACGTTTCGTGTAAACTTCACTCAAAGCGGTTTTAATGTTTCTCTCAGTAACGCTCGATAAAGACCGAAAGTTTTACACATACACACTATAGGCGGAGGTTGCCCAACCTTGACAAAAAAAAAGCATTAAATTTTGCCCAAGAAACGTAATATCGTATCGGAGTAATATCACGCTCAATTTTAACGCACTGAGATGTATAATTTGCAACTTGATTAGTACACCTCAAATACTTTTTCATTGTTTCACAACAAGGATACATTTTTGAAACAGTTATTTCATTTGTTAAGCGGAAGGATTGTTTTTGACAGATTTCGGTACGTTCGAGCTATAGATTAGAGAAATGGGAACTTTTGGATTTTTATGAATAGGAAAGGAAGTGAATCAGAAAAATTCAAACAGATCCAAAAATTAATTTTAGATGCTACACTACACACTACATACATACGAAACAATAGATTATAACGTTTTAGTGAAATATTGCTTTTGTATTGAACGTTTTTGTTTGAATATTCCCTCTTTACGCTGAATGTAATAAAATGTGGTTTTAAGAGGTATAGAACTTGAAATTGGCAACACTTTTAATGCTACGTAAGGTGTGACAGACGTCAGACGTTTTATTGTTGATTTAGTTTGCCATTTATTGATGAATAGCAACGTCTGTAAACGCACGACGTCAACTTTATGGCCGACATAATCGTCCATCAGAACAATTGATTCGATTAACCATGCATCATTTCCACACCACTATTAATCTCACTGATATAACGCATTCATCCAGACGTCGTACGATGCGTAATGAAGAAACCATAGCAGCTGTAGAGCGTAGTATCCATGTCTATTCGACATCGAGCTCAACAATTAAACCTGTGTCCACCCATATTATGGAAGATATTACGGAAGGATCTTGGTTAGCGAGCTTAAAAAATTTAATTAGTACAAGAATTGAAGCCGACCGACCAACGGGCAAAGCGTCGATGGGCCCAAGAACAAATAGCTGCAGATCCCGAATTTCATAAGAAGATTTGTCTAGAGATGATGCTCATTTCTGGTTGAATGGCTACGTCAGTAAACAAAACCGCTATATTTGGAGTGATAAGTTGCCTTAACAAAATTTTTGAACAAGGATTGTTCATTTTTGTCTTGTATTCTTTTCGTAACATATGCTATTTTTGAAACTTATTTCTTTTCTTTTTCCCCTATCACCCCATTTATCGTTTAAATAGCAGCTCCGTTCAAATATTTTGACATCCGTCCTGGGTTCATGTACTTCGTTCTTTCGACTTTCAGCCATATTTTATTCAAAGCCTTGGGGAAAATCGTTTCAAATGATTTTTTTTCATTCTACACAAGAGATTCTTCGCAAGCCTTTTTGGTTAACAACTTACGAATTTGTATACACCAACTGCAATAACAGCATCCTCATGGGAGAATACATGGGGAGCTTGCTAGACCGTAACATTACCAGTTGATCTTCCAGTTTTTATTGGGGTCCTTCTTGAGATTCAAATAATCACTAACGAGAAAGTTTAAGTACATTTGCGACTGATGATTAATCTTATATGAATGAATTTTTCATTAAACCAATTTGGCAACAACTTAATTAGTGTATTCAAGTAGATTGTGACTCGAAGAAGAGATAAGCACCAGCTCAAAGAGTCCCATTTCACACATGCAATATCATGGAAGTCTCAAAGTTTGACTTCTGCCAAGAAATATGCACAAGTGAAATGCGAAAAGCTACCGATAGCGACTTCACAAGGAAACAGTATAATCAAATTCTATAAACTGCAATATGAGCCATTTGATGCAGAAACTGAACATGACGATGAATAGAACGATGTTGATGATGCCATTCCCTGTAAGAATCTTCCGTGTGTGTCGTATCTTGTATCTAGATTCATGTCCGTACAATTTAATCAAATAAACGCTGGGCATGAGCTTGCAAAAATATATCTGTGTGCGCACACAAAAATGTTGATGGCACGGATGCAAGCAATCCATGCTTACACAAATTCAAATGGAATTATGGAAATTAGGTCAAACATGTTGGAATATTAATGAAAATATATGATCTTCAGCATTTCGAATGATAATTGAATAAACGTTATGTAAGCGATAATGAATCAACGATAAATCATTCGCCTATTCCTTGAGGTGGAGTACAGCAATTAATCAATGGGGTTAGTTTCAGAAAATTTAGACGAAATCTAAAAGCAATTTCCTTTGAAATAAACGAGCTGATAAATGAATCTCATACATGTTTTCAATAATATCCGCTTACATTGGAACGAGATTGAGGAATGGTTTATAATCAGATGAATAGGGATGAAATTTATACTATGCAATTTATCATTCCGTTGAACCTTTTCCCAGCTTGTATACACCATGGCCTTTGCAATTTGGTTATTGCAGCCCATAAAACGACGAAGACGATTTGCATTGACAAACTACAAAGAAAAGCTGAAATCGGAAAATCAATCAAAATCGTCCATTAGATGCCATTCCCGCAAGTGCATTGAAAACGTACCAGAACATGAATTATCATTTCCACCCAACGTCAAAAGGTTGCTGACTTATTTGGAGGAGAAATAAAATACGTTGCCATGGCTCGCATGATATTGATTTGACCTTAATAAAGGATAATAAAACTCTTGCAACACAAAAAAGGACAAATTAATGCTCTTTATTTCTTATCCCATCCCTTAAACGCTATTAATTTATCAACGCGTTGAAAACGTTGAGAGTATCTTCTGCATGGATGATAATTAAAGACCATTTTCATGTTGAAAAGGATAAAAGGCAAAATCAAGGTGACGAATAATGAGTGTTTGAGTTTATAGACATAAAGATTATCAATAATGACAACTGCAGAAATAAAATCACATTCATAATTATTGTAACTTATAAAAAAGCAGTTGTCTGTCCCTTTATAGGGAAGGTTTATTGGTGGGTTGTAAAATGTACCGAGATTTAGAGAATGTGTGAAATGTACCTTTATAAGAAAATGATGTTTAAAACATAATTGCAGCGCATATAGATATATCCCGGGAAAATCCCACGTGGTATTTCTCAGAGGAAACAAGATTAGCATCTGCGCTTCAATTTTAGCTCACTGAATTACCATTTTTATTACGGTTCAAAAAAGGTGTCTATACTTGAATTAGCTTACATGGTAAAGGATAGACATTTTATTAGTTGAAAAATTACAACATTTGGGTGGGTTAGGTATTAAACACATTCTTATGTGAAAGGAGGACGAAAAGGAGTCATGTAACTTTCCTAGCTGAGGGCTGTTGAGTCCTTGCTTGAGCACGAAGCTGAACGGTGATCTTTACAAAAACGCGGAGTCTAGATTAAGTAAATTTAATTTGTCACAAATTGTTTATACTAAATGTAATATACATCTATTGAATTTTACACGGAGTCTTTATTATTTTAAAAAAGATTCAAACATTGGTCCTTCGAGCCGGATAGTTAAACAGTGTGAACGTGAGTGATAAATAAGTGAATACAGTTTGCATACGTGAACTTTGACTAAATTCACACGCTATAAAATTAGTTGCAACTGGACTTAACAGCAATTTGTGTACAGTGTTGTGAAGTAATTTGAACCTTGTGCAAACTTACAGGAACTTGGACTTGTGAATTAATTGTGAACTTTGTACGAGCCTATTGAACTTGGGGTCTTGAATGAATTTAAACTTTATGCAAATATCGAACTTTGGACAGGTAAATACTATTTGAACTCTATTCTAGAAAAAGTTAGAACTTACTTGTGATAGTGGGAAATCATATTGTGATAACGTGGACAAGCATAGTTTACATCAAAGTACTATTTAAAAATGGACAATTTTAAAATCAAACGTACGGGTGTAAAAGCACAGCTTACGCGGTTTTCGAATCAGTTAGAGCAAGATGAATTTGACATTCCCGATTTACGTGTACGGTTAGAAAAGGCTGAAGCACTATTTGAGAAATATGATATCGTCCAAACAGAAATTGAACTATTAGCTAACAAAAGTAAGGACAATGCCGAGATTTCGGCACAAGGAAAAGACCGAGAGGCATTTGAGTCTGCGTATTATAGAACGATAGCAAAAGCGCGAGAAATTATTAAACGTGCAGAAGAAACCTTTTCAAGGGCATCGCGGTCGCCCTCAGTCAATATTTCTAATGAATCTAATAATGAAGTTAGTGGACAGAATATGAACTTATCGCATTTAAACGTACCCATATTCGATGGTAACTATGAAAATTGGGTTAAATTTCGTGACTCATTCATCTCAATGATTGATAGCAACAAGAAACTTAGTAACATTGAAAAATTTCACTACTTAGACCAATCGGTAATTAAAGATGCCAAACGCGCAATTGCTGCTTTTAGTTTGTCGGGGGATAATTATGAAGCCGCATGGAATACTTTAAAGGCACGTTATGAGGATGAGATTGAATTAATTCATCATCATGTTAGGGGAATATTTGAAGCTCCGTCAATTAAAAATGGTACCCATTCCGAACTCAGATTACTAATAGATACGATTAATAATCACGTACAGTGTCTGAAGACATTAAAGGAACCGACGGATAGTTGGGATACGTTAATAATGTACTTGTTTAAAACAAAATTGAATGACGCAGTTAAGAATGAGTGGGAAAGGGTTCTATCATTAAAAACAGAACGCGCAACTTTAAATGATATGAAATCGTTCCTAGAAAAACATTGCAAGTATTTATATAAAACGGGTAATAAATCAACTCTGTGCACTAATAAAACAAATAAACCATTTGTAAAATCATCGGGTAACAATAACAAAATTAATAATCAGTTGAGAAGTTATGCAACTATTACGAAAAGCTGCACTTTGTGTAAAGGAGAGCATGCACTGTACGCATGTGAAGAATTTAAGATGCTTTCTCCTTATATGCGAGTGCAAAAAGTGCGAGAATTGAAGTTGTGCTACAATTGTCTGGGGAGCAATCATCAAAATATAAAATGCAAATATGGACCATGTAAGAGATGCGGACGTAAGCATAACGTGCTACTACATTTAGAAAACCCCTCCGAACAAGCACCTGCCGCTCATCAAGATCATCAAGGGGACTCAAAGGTTTTAAGCGTAGATACGCAGAAGAATTTCAGCGCTCGCTCCTTGCCCAACCAAGTGTCATATGTACTACTAGCGACTGCCCGCATTTATGTTCATGATAAGGCTGGAAATAAGCACGAGTGCCGTGTAATACTGGATCAAGGATCGCAACCTCATATTATGACAAATCAACTTTGTAATAAATTAGGTTTGCAACGCACACGAATAGGCACTACTTTATCCGGTATCGAACAAGGCAATCAAAGTGTGCCTTATCAAGCTACGGCGAAGGTAAGCTCTCGCGTCACGAACTTTTCAGCAGTGATTACTTGTTTAGTAATCGATAAAATAAGTGATAATTTGCCGTCGCAACTAGTGCAAGCGGCAACCATTATGATACCTGGCGGAATTGAATTAGCAGATCCGTTCTTTGAGCAAGAGCAACCTATTGATATGTTGATAGGATCAGCTCTATTTTATGAACTTTTATGCGTAGGACAAATCAAGCTGAAAGAACATGAACCATACTTCCAGAAAACACTATTTGGATGGATTGTTGGCGGACCTATGCGAGTACCAATTCAATCAAAAAGTGATAAGCTTATATGTAACAAAATAACAAATAATGAACTGCATTCACAGCTTCAAAAATTCTGGGAAATCGAGAGTTATTTCTCAGAATTAAAAATGCAGTTATTAACGAACGATCCAGCAGAGCAGCACTTCAAGAGAACCACAGAACGAGACGAAAAGGGACGGTTTATCGTGAGTATCCCATTCAAACAAACAGAACTTTCTCTACTCGGGTCATCAAAGGACATGGCTTTAAAACGATTATTTTCTATCGAGAAGAAGTTAAAAAATAATCTTTCATTAAAAGAACAATATATGGATTTTATGAAAGAGTATGAAGCACTCGGGCACATGAGTGAAATTCCAGCTGCAAAATGCATAGATAACAAAGCCCACTTTTATCTACCTCATCACGCAGTGCTGAAAGAAGAAAGTACTACTACGAAGCTTCGAGTTGTTTTTGACGGTTCGGCGAAAAGTTCAACGGGTATTTCGCTTAATGACGCACAGTATATTGGTGCACCGGTTCAAGACGAACTGGTATCAATTTTATTAAGATTTCGACAGCATCGCTATGTAGTATCTGCTGATGTAGCAAAGATGTACCGGCAGATAAGAATTAAAAAGGACGAACGTGCAATGCAAAGGATTTTGTGGCGAACTGATAATAATTCTCCAGTGAAGGTTTATGAGTTGAATACAGTAACGTATGGCACAGCATCAGCACCTTTTTTAGCAACAAGATGTTTGTACGAAATAGGACAAGAATGTAAAGCACAATACCCTTGGACTAGCAACGTAATATTACACGATTTTTACGTTGACGATTTATTGTCAGGCGCTCCAACAATCGACGAAGCCATTCGATTAAAGCACGAATTAAATATAACTCTTAAAACTTACGGGTTAGAACTACGAAAATGGACTTCAAACGACTCGCGCATAACTCAAGATAGCGGTGGCATGAACAATGATGATATTTGCATTCAAGGAGATAAGGAGTCAAAGACGTTAGGACTTGTATGGGACCCTCGCAACGATACTTTAAAGTACCGCGTAAAAGACTCAGATTCACGAAAGATAACCAAACGGACGATTCTTTCAACTATCGCGCAAATTTTTGATCCACTCGGCTTAGTTGGCCCTGCTATTATTAAAGCAAAGGTACTTATGCAGCAATTATGGACTCTTAAATTAGACTGGGATGAATCATTACCACAAGATATACACACTAAATGGGTACAGCTTTATCAAGAAATAGTAAACGTGAACGAAATCGTAATACCACGATATGTACTTTCTACCTTATACGAAGAACTTGAATTCCACGGATTTTGCGATGCATCAGAAAATGCATACGGTGCATGTATTTATATCTGCTCCGTAAATAAAGACGGTACGCGAAAGGCGCAATTATTATGTTCAAAATCACGAGTTGCGCCATTAAAGGCAATATCCATACCGCGACTTGAATTATTAGGCGCTGTTTTATTAGCACAATTATCGCATAAAGTGTCAACATCATGCAATGCCATTAAAAATCAATGGTACTTCTGGTCTGATTCTATGGTAGTATTATCATGGATCAAGTCAACATCTAAGAAATGGAAAACATTTGTTGCAAATCGTACAGCAGAAATTCAACATCTTACTAACGAACAATGGAACCATGTAGAATCAGCACACAATCCGGCCGATCTTATATCACGAGGTATGTATACTACTGATTTGAGTGAATCAGATTTATGGTGGAACGGGCCTTCGTGGCTCTCTCTTGATAAGAATAATTGGCCAGTATCTTCAACGGATTATATACAGGATTCATCAGAGCAACGAAAAATTGAACACAGTTTTATTACAAAGCAAATAAATGAAGAAAGAATACTCGGATTTAATAACGAACTTACTTATGATAAATTAAATAATACATTTTTTGATCGATTTTCTTCATTTACACGAATAGTACGAACTACAGCATACATTTTTAGATTCTATAATAATTGCAAAATTAAAATAAGTATTAAAACTGCATCAACTTCAAATTCAAGGTTGAACGAGATTGTTTGTAAACAAGCCTTTTTATGCACTGATGAACTTGAATTTGCAAGACTTCGATTAATTAAAATTTCCCAGAATCAAACATTTTGTAAAGAAATCACAGAATTAAAAAGGTCAAAAGAAACGGTTCCTCATCTTAATTTTAGTAGCTTAAACCAATTACATCCTTTTATAGACAATGCAGGATTTTTAAGAGTAGGTGAACGTTTAAAAAATGCAGATATTTCTTTTGATGAAAAACATCCAATAATTCTAGCTGCTAATCATAAACTAACCCATTTATTGATTCGATATGAGCACCAGAGGTTATTACATGCTGGGTGTCAAGCAGTAGTTAATTCGCTTCGTAAAAAATATTGGCCATTAACAGGGAAAAATATTGTTAAGAAAATTCTACGTGAATGCATTACTTGTTTTAAGGTTCGACCGAGCGAGTCAACTTATCTGATGGGAGATTTACCATCAATGCGTGTGACACCAACGCGCGCATTTTACAACAGCGGCGTTGATTTTGCAGGGCCATTTCATATTAAAGAAAAGACTCGATCTCGGGTATCTATTAAAGCGTATGTATGTATTTTTGTATGTTTAGTCACAAAGGCTGTACACATCGAACTTGCTGTAGATTTATCAACAAAAGCATTTATGAATTGTTTAAAAAGATTTTTCTCTAGGCGCGGCATGTGCAAAAATTTGTATAGCGATAATGGTACGAACTTTCTTGGCGCGAAAAATGAACTCATAGAATTAAAGCATATGTTATCGGACGGCAATTTTGAACATAATGTTATGGGTTTTTTATCAAACAACTTAATCAATTGGCACTTTATACCACCACATGCACCTAATTTCGGCGGTTTATAGGAGAGCGCAGTAAAGTCGGCAAAATATCATCTTAAACGTGTAGTAGGGGAAACGCGGCTTACATACGAGGAATTTTACACAGTACTATGTCAGGTTGAAGCATGTCTAAATTCTAGACCCTTAACACCCATTTCCAATGATCCAAACGACCTCACTCCCCTCACTCCCGGACATTTCCTTATTGGAGATGCACTGACGGCATACCCACAAGCAGATCTACGTAACATTAATATGCATAAGTTGAATAGATACCAACATCTTGAACAAATGACACAACATTTCTGGCAACGATGGCAGCAAGAATATTTATCGCAGCTACAATATCGACCAAAGAAAAAGGGTTCAAAGACTAGTAAAATTAATCCAGGTATTCTAGTATTAATAAAAGAAGATAACTCTCCACCAATGCACTGGCCTCTTGGTCGTATAACAGAACTGCATCCAGGCAAGGACGGAATTACCAGAGTTGTATCTATTCAATCAGCACGCGGTATCTTGAAAAGGCCTGTATCAAAGATCTGCATCTTACCTGTTGCCAACGAGAATAATTCAAAAATTACAGAAGATACTTCTTCATATCAATAACCATAAATTTTAAAGGTGATGCAAATTAATACAAACACTTAGTATGTAAGTTTACTATACTTTACGGAAAATTAATTAGAATTGTACTGAACCTCCACATTTATGATAATTACGGATTATTTTATTTACTGATTATGATTATATAATACCAAGAAACTCCATAGAATATAATAATAATGGTAACATGTTAATAAAACAATTTCAGTTAAAATAGGATTCATTTTGAATTAAGTAGATACATTGAAAGATACTCTTTCAAGGCAGGCGGTATGTTTGAGTTTATAGACATAAAGATTATCAATAATGACAACTGCAGAAATAAAATCACATTCATAATTATTGTAACTTATAAAAAAGCAGTTGTCTGTCCCTTTATAGGGAAGGTTTATTGGTGGGTTGTAAAATGTACCGAGATTTAGAGAATGTGTGAAATGTACCTTTATAAGAAAATGATGTTTAAAACATAATTGCAGCGCATATAGATATATCCCGGGAAAATCCCACGTGGTATTTCTCAGAGGAAACAAGATTAGCATCTGCGCTTCAATTTTAGCTCACTGAATTACCATTTTTATTACGGTTCAAAAAAGGTGTCTATACTTGAATTAGCTTACATGGTAAAGGATAGACATTTTATTAGTTGAAAAATTACAACATTTGGGTGGGTTAGGTATTAAACACATTCTTATGTGAAAGGAGGACGAAAAGGAGTCATGTAACTTTCCTAGCTGAGGGCTGTTGAGTCCTTGCTTGAGCACGAAGCTGAACGGTGATCTTTACAAAAACGCGGAGTCTAGATTAAGTAAATTTAATTTGTCACAAATTGTTTATACTAAATGTAATATACATCTATTGAATTTTACACGGAGTCTTTATTATTTTAAAAAAGATTCAAACAATGAGATTAAATTAATTTTGCTTAAACGTCTGTATAAGATGGTGCTCGTGGAAAATTTCTACATCCGCTTCTATATGTAATATCTCTTCACCGAGAGTCCTCTTTCAATCAACTCACGCCTATCATTATGTCTTTGGAATGTCTTGATATAATATACAAAGTTATTTGTTTACACTAAACCATTTTGATTGATGAATTATGCTTGGATATTAGAAGCCTTTGAGACAAAATTAGAGTATAATCAGGACGAGAATTTCTATAATTCAAGAAGAGTTCGTATTTAACTGAAGGCCCGAATAGTGATAGCTTTTGTTGTCTTCTAATTATTCTTGCAGTTAAATGTTTTTCAATATTTTGTGAATAAAATTATGTTTCAAAATTATTTGAATACTGGATCATTAAAAATTAATTAACCAATAATTTTTATTTCCCAAATGAAATCTTGAAAGCAATCATTGCCTTTAAAATTAGCACAGGCCGAAAGCCACAATTTTGCCAGATGGAACACAGTGTTTCCAGCATCTTTACTTTTCTCACACACCTCGTACATCGTAAACACTGCAAGCAAACTCCGGATCCAACGATAATCAACCAAAGTGGAATTTTATTTGAATTAGTAAACTTTTTTCATTATTAAGTAAAACACGAGACTCCTTTTTGTTGCTGAATAAAAACGCACTAATAATTTCATTTGCTTGTGCATTTTCTTTCTGTGTATGAGACAACCCGTTTTAGATATGCGTTAACACTATGACCTTACTACTAGCGTCTTCATTACAAACGACATTCTTTCGCTACCAATCTGCTCCGCGAATTCGACTCCGACAAAATTAGTCCGAGGCATTGACTCCGAAAACTTCACTCCGGAAAATTCAGTCCGAGAAATCGACTCCGAGGATTTAACTTCGAGCAATCGACTTGGACAAATTAGCCCCGAAAAATTGACTCCAAGAAATTTAAACAGGGCAATCGACTCTAAGACATTCACCCCAAGAAACTCACTCCGAGGAATCGAATTCCGAGAACTTGATGCCGAAACATTGACTCCGAAAAGTTAACTAGGGAAACTTCACTCTGAGAAATTGTTTCTAAGGCAGCGAGAAATTGACACCGACGAATTGATTCCGAGAAATTAATTCGGCGGAATTGTCTGCGAGAATTTACTACGACTCTGAGAAATGGACTGCAAAAAATTTACGTCGAAAACATCAATTCCGGAAATCGATTCCGATATATTCTGAAAAAACGACTCCGAGAAATTTGTGAAGAATCGCCTCCGAAAAATTTATTAAGAAGAAATTATGCCAGAAAATTGACTCCGAGTAATTCCCTCCGAAAACGTCACTCCAATAAAATTTTCCGAAACAATGACTCGGAGAAATCGTCCCGAGAAATCGACTCCGAGAAATTAGCTCCGAAAAATTGACCCCCAGAGATTGATTCCGAGAATTCCGAGATTGATTTGCCGGGACACCGAGAAATTGACACGGAAAAATTGATTCGGCGACTCCATGGAATGTACTCCGAAAAATTATTCTGAGAGATTGAAATTGACTTCGAAAAATTAGTTGCGAAGAATTTAGTTTAAGATTCAAACAACCATTCTATGTACTGCCACGGCATTTAAGTCAACGATACAATACTACGATTTGGCGATGCTAATTGAATGGAAACGGTTTCTGATACATGCGTTATATACGCCAAGCCGCATGCGTTATTCAGTAAACCGTTTCGACATGCCATATTTCAATTTTTTGTGGATTTGAAGTTATACGAAAACAACCGATCCCTTATTATACTGCAGTTTCAGAATAATAACAATTATAATAATAAATTCAAATTTTTTGACTATTATTGTTTATTATTAAATACTTGGCTCTAAAAGTTTTATAATATGTCATGTAAATATAGCCACCATTTGCACATATAGCAACGTCAAACGTGACATAAAAAAATTATTTCCCATGAAAAAAAGTTTTTTTTTAACTCGACTATGGGGGCTTTGTGCTTCCTCTGATCCCTCGAAGATTTTGACCAAAAAGATGATAAAAACTTGCACACCTGAGCTCGGAAAAATCTCAGAAGAATGCATAAAGACGAGTAATGACTGGTAGACTATGAAGACAGTTTGCGTAAAGTTTGTGTGATATGTTTAACGATCGTCCGAGTGATGCAGAAAATGTGACAGTTAATACAAGTTGACAAGTGTTGCAAAAGAAATATCGGCAAGTTTAGAAAGAAAATTCTTGAAAGCTCCATACAATGATTCGGCTACAAAAAATTAGCTAGACAAACGTCATAATCGGATTACCTGAAAAACTTTGCTTAATTCAGTAGAGAACCATCCCAATTAATCGAATTTCACAAATTGTCTTGAGTTTCTTATATTAACTGTTCAGATAATAAAGGAAAATTGTGAAAAGCAATGAAAATCAAAGTCAAATGCGTTTGACCAAAGAAGAAGCATTAGAATATTATAGCGCAGCAAAAGTACAAGCAAATTCGAAAATCGAGTATAAGAGCGGGTCATAATGTTTTTCCATCATTATATAGTGTTAGGCATGCTAATGCTGAATTTCTTCTGGCGAAAGAACAGCTTTGTCACCGAAACGTGCGCTGAAATTAAACTTCAACAACTTAGAACGTTTAATTACTAGGTGTCCGTAGTTTGAGCCGTTGCAAAAGCAACGTTGGTTTTTTTTATCAATTGCGTTTTATAATTCTGAGGAAATTTTTTTAAATTTCTTTTCGTAAATTTGACAAAACTGACTTTCTTCTAACTTTTTACTTCAGTCAAATATCTAGAAGTGAAAAAAGTTCTAGACCGTTACGCTTACATTAGTACAAACTTCAGGCACCTTAATTACTGCACAAAGCTATGTCTTCAAACCTTTGTGTCCTTGATCGCTATTTACCAGCTGTATGCATGTTTTTTTCGGTTTTAATAAGAGATGACGCTAAACACACATCAGTTTTAGAGAAATTTCAGCATTCAAACAACACGCTATAAAGTTCGACAGCGACTCCAATATAAAATGTCTATCTCCAACCTGTCAAAAACTTTTTCTTGTACTTTTAGCCACCTTTCGATACGGGTCGGTTCTTTTGTTGATGTTAATAAATATTTTTCATTATTTTTGTGTTCTGGTTTATAGAAGCAATCCGAATTTGAATCCACAGTGGTGACCTCGACATGATCGCCCACGAAGTTCATAATTGATGATTAAAGCATTTATATTGCGGAAAAACCAATTCGGGAAGTGCCGCCAAGGAACTTTAGAGAATGGCTACCGGGTCCAACAATGTTATGGACACTCTAAAAACAAATTCCAAATGCGGTACCACCCACCACACCGAAGACTTCGTCATCCGCAAACTTGTACGTCGAAGCGTCAAGAATTTCAAAAAACTCGACCCAGAACTTAGGTTCGAGCAAGTGGAAGCTACCTTCGACGCGAATAACACAACGCATGAAGGGGCATTCAAATATGTCATTCAATATGCCGAGCTGGAGATATTGCCGCATATCATCTCGATCGCGAAAAATCCGCCAGCGGCAAATAAATATGGTGCCGTCAGACAGATCATATCAACAGCGTTCGCGGAATCCAGAGAGTCAAAGCTGAGACACCATTTCACAGGACAAAATCTGGGCAGAAGGAAGCCAACACATTACCAGCAGAATCTGCTGAATACTGCGATTGCTTCTTTTGGAAAAACTACCAGAGAATATCAGGTGTATGAAGTTTGCATCGTTGAAATTTCAACGGTCCGAAATTTTTCACATTTTTAATTTTTTTGATAATTGAGCTGGGACTTCATTTTTATGGATAATCAGCACTAGTAGAGTGCAAATAAGCGAAAATTGCGAAAAAGAACTTTTAGTGGTCCCCAACCTTTTTTCATATTCGCGTACCATAAGTGGTCTAAAACGTAGAAAACCGCGATTTTGACCCAAAATCATGTTTCTTAGCTTAAATCTACTGCAAATAAAGAAATTCAACTCACTAACTACAACCATATGTGAAAAACTACGAAATATATGAAAGAAAACTAACCAACAGCGTACGACGACAACGTAATTTCTATGTTTACTTCGAAAAAGTTAAACTATTGGCAGCCAACTTTCAAATTTTTTCTTTGGAAACCATTATAAAATCAGTGCCACATATTCCACAGTGCCACATATTCTGATTGCAGATAAAGTTGGGCACAGAGCCATTAAAATATAGGCTGTAGACAGCTGTGAAAATATACGCTGTACACAAATTCTGGCTGTATTGCGGTTGTCAATCAAGTCTATGGCTGCAATTGGCGATGATTATATTTCTGTGAAGATACTCAGATAAATTCTTATGCAATTGCATTCGCAACTGAGTTTCACATATTCGAGAGCTATTTATAGGCTACTGACGGACCAGGACGCCTATAAGAGACGTCGCAGAAGGACACAGTGTCACACTGTATTGCGATTTTCATGCAAGTGTATGGCTCCAATAGGCGATGATTATATTTCTGTGAAGATACTCAGATGAATTCTTGTGCGATTGCATTTGTAACTGAGTTTCACATATTCTAGAGCCATTTATAGGCCAATGACGGACCAGGACGACTGTTAGAGAGGTTACAGAAGGACACAGTATCATACTGTATTGCGATTTTCATGCAAGTGTCTGGGTCCAATAGGCGATGATTATATTTCTGTGAAGATACTCAGATGAATTCTTGTGCGATTGCATTCGTAACTGAGTTTCACATATTCTAGAGCTATTCATAGGCCACTGACGGACCAGGACGACTGTTAGAGAGGTCGCAAAAGGACACAGGGTCACACTGTATTGCGATTTTCATGCAAGTGTATGGCTCCAATTGGCGATGATTATATTTCTGTGAAGATACTCAGATGAATTCTTGTGCGATTGCATTTGTAACTGAGTTTCACATATTCTAGAGCTATTTATATGCCACTGACAGACCAGGACGCCTATAAGAGACGTCGCAGAAGGACAGAGTGTCATACTGTATTGCGATTTTCATGCAAGTGTCTGGGTCCAATAGGCGATGATTATATTTCTGTGAAGATACTCAGATGAATTCTTGTGCGATTGCATTTGTAACTGAGTTTCACATATTCGAGAGCTATTTATAGGCCACTGACGGACCAGGACGACTGTTACAGAGGTCGCAGAAGGACGCAGTATCATACTGTATTGCGATTTTCATGCAAGTGTGTGGCTCCAATAGGCGATGATTATATTTCTGTGAACATACTCAGATGAATTCCTGTGCGATTGCATTCGTAACTGAGTTTCACATATTCTAGAGCTTTTTATAGGCCACTGACGGACCAGGACGACTGTTAGAGAGGTCACAGAAGGACACAGTGTCATACTGTATTGCGATTTTGATGCAAGTGTATGGCTCCAATTGGCGATGATTATATTTCTGTGAAGATACTCAGATGAATTCTTGTGCGATTGCATTCGTAACTGAGTTTCACATATTCTAGAGCTATTTATAGGCCACTGACGGACCAGGACGACTGTTAGAGAGGTCGCAAAAGGACACAGGGTCACACTGTATTGCGATTTTCATGCAAGTCTATGGCTCCAATTGGCGATGATTATATTTCTGTGAAGATACTCAGATGAATTCTGATGGGGTTAGGTGGTAAGAGTATGGAAAATAATTTGAAGTAGCTTTGTAGTGTGAGAATTTTAATTTAATTTGATTTGTTAGTTGGAAATGTTTGATGAGTATACATTAAATGGGATATGTCTTTTAATATTTTAAACAATATAATTTGCAATATATCCGCTTATCTTGTGTGTATTTTTTGGTAATTCTTGTAATGGAAATTCAAAAAAGTATCAGTAGGTCGAGCGCTGAGGGGAAATGAAAATTAATATAATTTGAAAACTTTATTCGATCTTTGTGAAAATATTTATTGAGTTATTAGTGGTTATGCACGCTATCGGTGGTTTTTGTAGTGTTTTCTAATTGTTTTGACGACGGCCTCATCCGTCCAAATCTCAAAACCTTAATTGTACTATCGGATTTTCATTTAATTAATATTCAGTGGTGACCGCTATTAAATATTTTCAATTTTTGTATTACGATAGCGACCGACTGAAAGGTATCCGAAATTCACCTCGTTTGACTCATTTCGCTTGTCAAATTGTATAGTATTTGAAACTAAATTAGTAGTTCAAAAAGCATTCATCGAATATAAAGCGGCTTTGTGAAATTTTCTAAGATACACACTTAGATGTTGTTCAGATCCGCTCCTTTAACATTTTTAACTAAACAAATATAGCCGAAATCGACAATAATCATAGATACGCCAAACAACAAAAATAATAATCATTCGTTAAGAGACCGCCTAATGCATTATAAACTTCATTGGCACAAGTATTCGAAAGGGTAAAACTTGCTTGCATATCGAAAAAGGGCGCTGTTGCAAGTTTTCTACCTACAAGCGATCTCATTTGAACCCAAATAATGGAAACAAGACAACGTAGCAGAACTTGATATTTGGACGAGGAGACAAGTTCTCTGAAACTGGGAAACTTAAAAAGAAAAATGATTAGCCAATTCTAGGGGCCGTTTAAATTTCGAAACGTTACTTCTGAATTAATGAACAATGTATTGGGATTTGGTTATGGAGATATATCAATTAAATGGAAAAGTTCAGTCGGCATCGACAAATGGACAACCCAATCCACCAAATACACAATTAAATGGCAGTATAGAGACGAGAAGGCATTTCTATTTTTACATTTTATGATCAAATTCGTATGTTTGGGGCACAATGTAACGATAAAACGGTGAGCAGCAAAGGGCGGAATGAAAAAATTCGAAGGGACCGAAAATTCAGAGCGGTGGGTTAGACTACTCATCGGCACAATATCGCGGAATCGGTCGTATTTTCCTGGTAGTTAGAGTTGCCTGGTTGTTTATTTTATCGTGCATTATGTATAGTTGTGCGTTATAAGCGCCGACTATGTTTACTTTTCAGGATTTTGGAAACGTGCTGAGGGTGAAAGGATTATCCAATGTGATTGCGTAACAGGGTCGATCGTAAAACTTCAATATGGAACAGGTCAAAGACTTTATTAGAGCATGGATAGATTGTTTGTTTTCATAATAACCTGCATTAATGTAGGTCAGCAGATTATGAACTATTTTGGCTGAGTAAATTTCGGAGACAATAAGAATTGCATCTTGTAAGTTTTTTTATTTGATTTTTTATGTTAAAAACAATCAGCATGCGGATCATGATTATCTTTATTACTATTATACTTTTTAATTATTTGCATTCTAGCGAGTGGGCCTGCATCTGTTTTTAGGAAATTAAACTTCATCTTATTTGGCGAAATATTTTCTGAGTCGGTTTTTTGGTCATATACTCACTCTAATTTCATATTCCTCGTAATTTCATATTTCATATTCCTCGTGGAACTATCAAATCAGAATGACATGTCTATTACGTAATGCATTACTTTTCGTGCTTTTAAACCATGTCCTTGCGCTGAATCCCAGGTACACGCTTCGGACCACATTTGCCATCGACACAACCAAAAAAGACGGGCACAATCCCATAGTTTTATGCAAGTTTTACCACTGTGGAGCCGCATCATCCAGAATTCTTCAAGGTGCTTAGTTTCCGAAAGTTAATTATCTTGTAGCATTCAAGATATATTCTAACTTCTTTGTTCCAGTTGTAACCAAGATATGATATGATCATAATCGACTAGAGGTCATTCGGATGTATCACCATGACATAGCCTCAATTATGCCCCGCTACCCTACACCCTATTATCGATTCGTTCGTCTTTTCAAGTTTTTAGTCTTAAGCATTTCAAATTTATATAAAATCATAACATAAAAAGTATACTGTTCACATCGATTAGTTTTTTCATTTCATTCCATACCCTTCTCTTTACTTATCTGAATAAATTTGATAAGTTCTTCTACAAGTTTAATAAATGCAGTTTTTTTTCCGATTCGATAAAACCAAAAAGCAATAAATTTAGTTTCTTAACTTAATTTTAACCACCGTTAACTGCCCGAATTCTTTATCGGCCTCCTTTATCTGTACTCATACTACTGGAATGGATAAATTGCAATTTTCTGTTACCAATTAAAAAACGTTAAATAAAATTAATGGAAACCCTCTTCGTCTTAATTTTTCATAACTATTTTATATTGTCAATGAATAAATGAAATCTTTTAACTAATTAAGCATCAATTGTGTAATATCCAATTTTCTTAAACTGACACTACGCCACCTATACAAAACTCGGTTCGTTTACAAATTTTTTAACTTGAATGAAGGAGAAACTTATTTTTAAGCTATCCAGAAAAGAGAGAGATGTCATATAAAGAAACCCGCCAAATTGTCACAAGCGATTGGCTTGACAACACTAAATTTATTGCTTTATAAATAAACTGAATCGCAAGAAATTGTATCTCTTGAACTGCTCTAGAGTCGTTAAACAATGCATTTCAAGCTGCCAAAGGATAACTTATCAAAATGATACTGATAAGTAAGGAAAGTATCGAGATTTCCTGTAAAACTGATGGGTGTGAATCAGATTATCATATATGTATATTATATATACTTTTTCATATTATATCATTTGCCGAGTTGAGACGAATAACTTGAAAAGATAATCGAGTCGATTCTAGGGTGGGGATTATGGGGTGTAATTTAGGCCGCTCATTCGAGGTATTCTGGATATCGCTAAATGGCTTAGTGGACTACGTTCCTATAATATTTTGACTACAACGGGAACAAACAATATAGAAAAGATATTTAGGAAAATAAGAGTATGTTAAATCCGAAAACATTCTGAGTACAACATTGTTCCCGTCCCTATGACTGTGTCGACGGTTCATCAGGTCAGGAAAGTGTAAGTGTATTTTGCAATTTCGGGCCGCGTTGAATATCGCGACGTATCGAGTTGTGTAAATGATATTGTCTGGATAAATCATATAGCTAATGATGTTCATATGATTTTTGGTCAACATACATGTTTGAAATGTAAAATCCATTGATGTAGAAAGAACTATAAATTGAAAGTCCCACTAGCAAGAATGCATCTAGTTAGAAATAATTCTAGTGATAAAGATAGTAATAATTTGCATACAAGTTGTACTCATCTAAAAAACTTCACCAAATCATGCTATTTCTCACTTAATCAATGTATTTCTCGTCGATTCCAATTATAAGTCACTACAAATAATTCATAATCCACTGACCTATGTTAACACAAATAATTAAAAAAACAAACAATCTATCCATGCCCTAATAGTCATTGACCTGTTCCATAGTCAAGTTTTACGATCAACCTTGTTACGCAATCGCATGGGAAATCCTCTTTCACCCTTGTGTTTCCAAAATCCTGAAAAGTAAACATAGCCGGCACTTACAAAATCCAACTGGACAAGTAAACAACTATAGAACTTAAACTGCCAGCAATGGAAACTACCCCTGGGTACCCGATAGCGTGGCAACAATTACCCTGAACATTGGGTCCCTTAGAATTTGTTCATTCTACCCTTTTCTGCTTACCTCTTCTTCATTACATTAAGAAACCACACATACCGATTGGATCATAAAATCTAGAAATATGAACTTCACGTGCTCGACTCCCTGAATGCAGGCTCGTCTCTATTTTGCCATTAAATATTGTGTAAGTTAAATGGGGTTGTCCAATTGCCGATGCAGGTTGAGCTTTTCCACTTAATTGATTCTATTTATTTACACATTCCTCATTGAATCGGAAGTTGTATACATCGATACTCATTATCATTCGTATCGAAGATTTACCGACCCCTCGATTTTCTTGACTGATCATTTTACTGATAGTTTCCCAGTTTCAGAGAAATTGTCTCCTCGTCCAAATATTACGTTCTGCTATGTTGTCTTGTTTCCAATATCTGGGTTCAAATACGACCGTTTGTATGTAGAAATCTTGCAATAACTTGCTGTCTGCAATAAGTAATCTTTAACAGAATGATTATTATTTTTGTTGTTTGGCATATGTATGTATGAATGTATGTATGTATGTATGTATGTATGTATGTAACGGTCTCCAATTTTTTCACTTTTTGACTGTTTTTTTGGTTAATTTTAAGTAAAAATTTCGCCAATTTTATTCGCATTTTTGAATATCTTGCACTCCTATAGGTTTCCTCATCAGTTCGACCATCTTCTAAAAAGAAATGGTGGAAAAATTTGACAGCGTTGGATCTGCAACGATGCAAACTTCAGACACCTGTATAAATGCCGGGTATGTTTGTAATTCTAGGATACAGGAAGTGTGTTACGAGTGTTGGCTTAGGATAACTTCCGTCATTCATCTTACTGAAATTTTCAAGAGAGCGGATCTTAATTATCCCTGAGTTTAAACCTGATTGTTAATAATTTTGCCTAAATGAGTTTCATAATGATTTTCGCTAGCTACTCAGAAATGATAACTCAAGCTGTTTTCGTTAAAACCACTTAGGTTTAATTCTAGAAGTTTTTGGTAGATCAATTTATCCATTTTCACTTAGAACTTATAAGTGATTTATACCCTTATATACTTATACTATCACTTATACTAACTTATAAGTGATTTATACCTAGTGCCAATCGATGCGTGATGAGAATCTGATGAGAAGCGGCAGGGACGCGTGTTCGAAACCAGCTTGAGCTCTTTCCACCTTTCTTTGTAAACACTTAGGTTTGTTTGAAGTAAATGGCGGATTTCTGAATTCAGTGTTGTTATTATGAACACAATAGTAAATTAGCACTAAAACCTCTTTGAAATGATGGCACGAAGGTAACAAAGCTTTGGAACATACATTTTTCTAATACTTCGCCTCGAAGTTACTGGTATGTGTAACAAAAAGCTGGATGCGACTCCGAACCATTTTTCATTATGAAAATTATTATAAACATATATATGTATGTATATATAAATAAAATATTAGTATTATAATAATAATTATTATTAATCTTATCATAAAATGATGAATCCTGAATGACTAAACAGTAATAATAATATAATGAGATCAGTCTTGAACGTTAATTGTTGTGCGTCAATATTTTTTCTGTACATGTAAATGATAATGGAAATTCGAACCTAAAATCCACAATACGGCAAATAATCTCATAAGTTTAAGTCATTAAGTAAACAATTTCTGCTTTCGGCTCTTCTCTGCTATTTACGATTTTTGTTATATTTTAATTTCATTAAAGTTTTCTTTTTATTCACTATCATTTTGCTTCTAACATAAACATTTTATCTATGTAACTATGAGAATCTCACTTTAAAATGTGAATTTAAGGGAAAATGTAATCGCAAATATTGATAGTCGTCGTTGATTGACCACATTGATTCAACCCAACGCTTTTTCATTTTCACTTTTAATAACCATCTGAAGAACCGCATATGCTAGAGGAATTTGCAACTAAAAAATTGATTTGAATAACTAACTGAAGCAGCAACAGCTATGAACGAAATTATAAAAACAAATATTTCACTAATTTGCTTAGAATTCGACCAATGGTAGGAAAAGGATGGTTCTTACTACTGATTCACCTTTGAACACTGTATAATTTATATAACAAGCAACGTAGATAATGTCTGATGCTGTTCAGCTGCTCGTCAGGTAAAATGAAAATTGATAATCCATCATAGTGCGAGAGACATAATTTCAGCTAAATGGGGTTCTGAGAGCACACTTAAATTTTTGAAATTTTCGATGGGGAAATCATCACAAATTTTCCGAATCAAAAATAATTCAATAACTTTCCATACTTTTACTTCTTTTGATCAAAGTGGAACCATTCATACATGGAAAGCGCTATACAGCATGAGTCTGTGTCCGTCTGCAACCTCTCAAACAGTCGTTCTGGTCCGTCAGTAGCCTATAAAAAGCTCTAGAATATGTGAAACTCAGTTGCGAATGCAATTGCACAAGAATTCATCTGAGTATCTTCACAGAAATATAATCATCGCCAATTGGAGCCATAGACTTGCAAGAGAATCGTAATACAGTATGACTCTGTGTCTTTCTGCGAAGTCTCTAATAGGCGTCCTGGTCCGTTAGTAGCCTATAAATAGCTCTAGAATATGTGAAACTCAGTTACAAATGCAATCGCACAAGAATTCATCTGAGTATCTGCACAGAAATATCATCATCGCCAATTGGAGCCATACACTTGCCTGAAAATCACAATACAGTATGACCCTGTGTCCTTCTGCGACGTCTCTTATAGGCGTCCTGGTCCGTTAGTAGCCTATAAAAAGCTCTAGAATATGTGAAACTCAGTTACGAATGGAATCGCACAAGAATTCATCTGAGTATCTTCACAGAAATATAATCATCGCCTATTGGACCCAGACACTTGCATGAAAATCGCAATACAGTATGACACTGTGTCGATCTGCGACCTCTCTTATAGGCGTCCTGGTCCGTCAGTAGCCTATAAAAAGCTCTAGAATATGTGAAACTCAGTTACAAATGCAATCGCACAAGAATTCATCTGAGTATCTTCACAGAAATGTAATCATCACCACTTGGAGCCATTCACTTGCATGAAAATCGCAATACAGTATGACACTTTGTCCTTCTGCGACCTCTCTAACAGTCGTCCTGGTCCGTCAGTAGCCTATAAATAGCTCTAGAATATGTGAAACTCAGTTACAAATGCAATCGCACAAGAATTCATCTGAGTATCTGCACAGAAATATCATCATCGCCAATTGGAGCCATACACTTGCAAGAGAATCGTAATACAGTATGACACTGTGTCCTTCTGCGAAGTCTCTAATAGGCGTCCTGGTCCGTCAGTAGCCTATAAAAAGCTCTAGAATATGTGAAACTCAGTTATAAATGCAATCGCACAAGAATTCATCTGAGTATCTTCACAGAAATATCATCATCGTCAATTGGAGCCATACACTTGCATGAAAATCGCAATACAGTATGACACTTTGTCCTTCTGCGACCTCTCTAACAGTCGTCCTGGTCCGTCAGTAGCCTATAAATAGCTCTAGAATATGTGAAACTCAGTTACAAATGCAATCGCACAAGAATTCATCTGAGTATCTGCACAGAAATATCATCATCGCCAATTGGAGCCATACACTTGCAAGAGAATCGTAATACAGTATGACTCTGTGTCCTTCTGCGAAGTCTCTAATAGGCGTCCTGGTCCGTCAGTAGCCTATAAAAAGCTCTAGAATATGTGAAACTCAGTTATAAATGCAATCGCACAAGAATTCATCTGAGTATCTTCACAGAAATATCATCATCGTCAATTGGAGCCATAGACTTGCCTGAAAATCGCAATACAGTATGACTCTGTGTCCTTCTGCAAAGTCTCTAATAGGCGTCCTGGTCCGTCAGTGGCCTATAAATAGCTCTAGAATATGTGAAACTCAGTTACGAATGCAATCGCACAAGAATTCATCTGAGTATCTTCACAGAAATATAATCATCGCCTATTGGACCCAGACACTTGCATGAAAATCGCAATACAGTATGACACTCTGTCCTTCTGCGACGTCTCTTATAGGCGTCCTGGTCCGTCAGTGGCCTATAAATAGCTCTAGAATATGTGAAACTCAGTTACGAATGCAATCGCACAGGAATTCATCTGAGTATGTTCACAGAAATATAATCATCGCCTATTGGAGCCACACACTTGCATGAAAATCGCAATACAGTATGATACTGCGTCCTTCTGCGACCTCTGTAACAGTCGTCCTGGTCCGTCAGTGGCCTATAAATAGCTCTCGAATATGTGAAACTCAGTTACAAATGCAATCGCACAAGAATTCATCTGAGTATCTTCACAGAAATATAATCATCGCCTATTGGACCCAGACACTTGCATGAAAATCGCAATACAGTATGACACTCTGTCCTTCTGCGACGTCTCTTATAGGCGTCCTGGTCTGTCAGTGGCATATAAATAGCTCTAGAATATGTGAAACTCAGTTACAAATGCAATCGCACAAGAATTCATCTGAGTATCTTCACAGAAATATAATCATCGCCAATTGGAGCCATACACTTGCATGAAAATCGCAATACAGTGTGACCCTGTGTCCTTTTGCGACCTCTCTAACAGTCGTCCTGGTCCGTCAGTGGCCTATAAATAGCTCTAGAATATGTGAAACTCAGTTACAAATGCAATCGCACAAGAATTCATCTGAGTATCTTCACAGAAATATAATCATCGCCTATTGGACCCAGGCACTTGCATGAAAATCGCAATACAGTATGACACTGTGTCCTTCTGCGACGTCTCTTATAGGCGTCCTGGTCCGTCAGTAGCCTATGAATAGCTCTCGAATATGTGAAACTCAGTTGCGAATGCAATTGCATAAGAATTTATCTGAGTATCTTCACAGAAATATAATCATCGCCAATTGCAGCCATAGACTTGATTGACAACCGCAATACAGCCAGAATTTGTGTACAGCGTATATTTTCACAGCTGTCTACAGCCTATATTTTAATGGCTCTGTGCCCAACTTTATCTGCAATCAGAATATGTGGCACTGTGGAATATGTGGCACTGATTTTATAATGGTTTCCAAAGAAAAAATTTGAAAGTTGGCTGCCAATAGTTTAACTTTTTCGAAGTAAACATAGAAATTACGTTGTCGTCGTACGCTGTTGGTTAGTTTTCTTTCATATATTTCGTAGTTTTTCACATATGGTTGTAGTTAGTGAGTTGAATTTCTTTATTTGCAGTAGATTTAAGCTAAGAAACATGATTTTGGGTCAAAATCGCGGTTTTCTACGTTTTAGACCACTTATGGTACGCGAATATGAAAAAAGGTTGGGGACCACTAAAAGTTCTTTTTCGCAATTTTCGCTTATTTGCACTCTACTAGTGCTGATTATCCATAAAAATGAAGTCCCAGCTCAATTATCAAAAAAATTAAAAATGTGAAAAATTTCGGACCGTTGAAATTTCAACGATGCAAACTTCATACACCTAGAATATCCGGGTAATTTCAGCGATTTCAAGCGACCATGAGATAGAAAATAACCGTGAAATATGGCGGTGGTAATGTTAAATTATGGGGAGCATTTTCTTGGTACAGAGTTGATCCGGTTTACTGGAACAATGGAGTTTGAACAAACACGGATGTTTCATAATCCTCGAGAACGCGATGCTACTCTTCGCTGAGGATAATTAAATCAGGAGGATTCAAAATGGGGTTTCCAACAAGACGGTGCCAAAAATCAGTGGTGTCCATGCCAAAGCGTTGAACAGCCGTAGTTACCAATAAAGCTAGAGCAACCAAGTATTAGTATGATAAAAGATTTACGATTTATTTGAATCATTTTCCAAACCAATTTGATAGCAGTTGTCTCAGATTGTAACTAGTAACTCCTTTTAATTATACTCGAGGATCTATTTTTGTGTACAACATATTTAATAGAATCTTATTTCGTTTACAATTTTTTTGAGAAAAAAAATATTCTTCGGTAAAATGACCTTTATTTTGTCTTATGTTAAATAAAATTATGTAGCAATCATATTTAGTCGCTTAAAGTTTTTTCAGGTAAAATTGTTCAAACATGAATTACGATTTGCAATGTGGATTTATTTCTGACCATAACTAGTCAATGATAGATAAGGTAAAGTGAGAATTGTGTTCATAATCATGCAAAGGGTGTAGCCGGATAAGCCGGATAATTCATAAAAATAAAGTAAAAAGCAAATAAATATTTTTTTTATGTTCTCTGTAAGTTACAATCACGAAAATAATATATTTTATGCTCCTTTATGTGCACTATCACGCATAAAAATTTCGTGAGAAAAAAATTGGTGCAACACTTCGAAAAAAAAAATAAAATGTGATTCGCGCCTTGTCATGTACAGGTATGCAACTTGTGACTACTTTTATCTAAACGTGAGTATTCCGTCTCGTAACATGCATTCATAGAACGAGATAGTATCCTTCACCGATCTACTTATTCATTTTGTAACTCTACTGCTTCGTTGCAAGTAATTTAATTACAACCTAGGCCGACATTCCAAGAACTCAAAAGTGCAAAATAATTAGTGACTGTTATAAACTTTGTTGGATGGTTTAGTAAATATGTTCTGAATTTTGAATTCGATCAACATAATCAAATGATAAATGAACAATTTAATAGAGAGTAGAACTAACCTGAAATAATAAAGTGAAACTAACTGAGAAAACCGTTTTATTCCATATGTGTTTAGACACGACAGTGTGCTGGGTTGTAAGCAATCAAGGACAATAAAGGACTCATCTATGTAAACCTTTCACACTATATAAGACAAATGTATGGGTTTGTCGTTGATTTTGCTGGGCCTTTGTGCGGGACCCTAACTGATGCTTCAAGTATGAAAATTATTTTAGAGGATCCATTAGGCCTGAAAAAACTTCTGTTACCTATTGAGATCTTCATTGTAGATCGTGGACTTAGTGATATCGTAGAGCTTTTGAATCACAAGGATTTTATCGTTCTTATGTCAGCTTTTAAAGGTAATAAGCCTCAACCGACTACAGAAGGAGCCAATGTATCTGGATAGATAACGAAAATCAGGCGGGTGGTAGAAGCTGTTCAACCGCTCGGCCCCTCCCGTTGATTTTAGGCTTTGTATAAACTCGCAGCTGTTGTTATGATAGATAAATTTAGATATATTAGTTTCCTCTTAGTATATTACATTGATTTTGGAAAGAGAAAGTTGGCCCTGAACTCTTATTTGTACGCTTCGTCTCACTTTGCATGCCGTAGTAAAAGTATCTATCTTGAACGAATTTTTTTGTATAAAAATGGAAAGAAAAGGATCTCGAGAAGCCAGGGGTACAACTAGACCTAAAAAAAAGAAAATTCCGAGGCAATAGATATTCTGACGAAACACAAACAAATTATACGAGCAAGCCAGCCGAAAAAATTACAAAATCGAGTAATCCCTCATTAAACGTAAACATTGATCAGACGTCAAGTTACTGTATTTTAAACTTTTTTTTAGTGTTTTCTGTGTTAAAAACGTTCGTTAAGTGTAAAGAATGTGACGGAAATATATCTTTTTCTCAATATGGGCAACAAGGTTAGGGATTTAAAGTATGTGTCAACTGTGTGAATTGCGGAGAAAGATATATAGAGTCTATATAGACGAGTCTATAGACTCGTGCCCGATTATTGGCAACGGCTATGAAGTGAACCGCCGATTTGTTTTTGTAATGAGATTAATTGGTGTACGAATACACGGTTAACAATTGTTCTGTGGCTTAATGGATTTAAGAAACCGATTCAATATCAAAACATATTATGACATAATCAAACATATAAAGGTTGCTACAAATTGTGTATTTGACTTGGTGACTCGCAAAGCTGTCGTTGAAGAAAAATCTTTAAATGTCGAAAAAGTGTGTGGTCTATAACACCAAAACACATTTTTTCTGGTGCAAAGATCGTTGAGATTGGAACCAAAATAGCAGCATGTTTTTATAATGAAGGATTTGCTTCTGTATTGAAAATATTGGACATAATGAATGTTAAAATTGGCCCAAACGCCCATCATTATGTCAATAAGCGCGATGACTCCCGCGTTACATTAGCCGAGCGCCTAAGCACTGAAGTTTCTCAGAAAGCAAGAGCAAGCCGCAGAGATGCTAGAATGGAATAAAATGAAATATTTGACATAGCAGAAGGTATCCTGTATGGAGCAGGGGTCGCTGATTAGCTGTAAGTATCATTTTTATACAAATTTTCAATAAAAAAAAAACTTTAAACGCGTTTTTCTCAAAATCATGTTTTTCGATACTGTCCAATGCTTTTCTCAGAAATTAATGAACCGATCCTCCTGAAATTTTTAACACATATTTGTCAAACATACAGCTATGGTTGGTACTAGAACCGTGTGAAAATATATATTTTTTCTATTTTTTTTTCAACAAAAAATCGGTAAAAAACCGTTTTTTTCGAAAAAAAATTTCAAGCAGTCGCCATTTTGTTGATTTTGCATAAAACTTCATGATTCTAGTACCAACCATAGCCGTTATTCCACAAATCAAGAATCTTTTCGAATTTTGTGTTTCAGACTCTCCTTTTTTTATGACATGTCAAGAATGTATGCGTCATGACGTCATGAATATAATCCAAAATGAGTCATGAATATAAAATATTTTTGTGAAGTTCAAGAGATTATTTATTCAATGCCAGAAGTTTTATAACAATACATGTAATGACTCCTCAAAAAAAATCGCAAAAATTAGCATTTTTATAGGATTCTAAAGTAGAATAGCAGCCCCTTAAACGGCATTATAGTATAATATTTGAAAACTAGAATAAACGTAGAAAATACTTCGAGCCAAAAAGTACAAAACTAGTAGTTAGAACCGAAAGAAAACCTTAAACGTTTAATATCTTCTGAACTACTTAATTTTCCGCGTTTGATTGAAGATCAGCTCAATATCTTACTCACAGGCTCGTACCAATTTTCACAAACTCTATATTGCTTGGCTGAAATTATGCGTGATCAAAATAATCTTTAAGTACAATATGTGAAATCAGATCCTTGTATCATTAAACCAGAAGTAAAATCAAAAAATATAAATAGTAAAATCCATCGCAGATACATTCATTATATTTCCGACGGTGACAATTTGTTGGATTATTCACATGTAGCAGCTATTATTTATTATTTGTCATACAGACGGTATTTATCCAGAATCTTACGTGCTGCTGAGGTCCTAACTGAGTTATTTCCGACTCAAAGTGATCCAGTTGTAATTAATTCAGTTCTTATAATTCTTTTCAGTTCTTATATCTTTTTCTATAAACACTAATTTCACAAAGAGACATGTTACAGTTTTTACACTTGTCCGACATTACTGATAAAAATTTGGCTTAGCTGTTACGAATTTTAAAATCCTGAAACAAAATACCAAAGAATCCAACTCACAAAGTTACCTCTTAGCACAATATCTTTTTTTTGGGTTGGGGGGTGAAGGCAATTTACGCCCGGAGTGTGGGACTCCTAGGAGCGCATGCTACCAGACTACCCTCTAAACACCCCCCCCCCCCCCCCTGTCAAGAGACTCTAGCCTGGAACCGTTTGACACATTACTTCGGGCTAGGCCTCTTTTTACTTCGCCCTAGAGCGCGGTCAGCATACAGAAATCTCACCCCAGCGGGAGGGGCCATGATGGAGGACGACTGCTGGAAAGGAGACCCCCCTTGACACCGCGCCCAAGGTTATCCATGGTACATTTTTGGCAGTAAGTATTGCCCGAGAGTAATGTGCCACACAGGTCCATTTGTCGAAACTTTTCAGCATTTCTCCGACCAGATTGTCTGGAGAAAGCTCTACCATCACCTCCCACAAGTCCTGCCGCATCCTGTTCCACCTTCTACAGTTAAAGAAGGTGTGACATGCGTCGTCCCTTTCCCCAGGGCAGAAAATGCAGTCTAGGGACCGTGATTTACCAATCTTGTGCAGGTAAGACTGAAAATACCCATGCCCACTAAGAAGCTGGGTAAGGTAATAATCAGTCTCACCGTGCCTTCGATTCAGCCAAGATCCCACGTCCCATATAAGGCACAATATCGAAGACAATGCGATGTTCGTAAGATATGTGATATAATAAACAGCGTGAAACTAAGTCCGAACGTAATTGCTTACAACTTGAACACTGTCGCATCTAAACACATGTGGAATAAAACGGTTTTCTCAGGTAGTTTCACTTTATTATTTCAGGTTAGTTCTACTCTCTATTAAATTGTTCATTTATCATTTGATTATGTTGATCGAATTCAAAATGCAGAATATATTTTCTAAACTATCCAGCAAAGTTTATAACAATCACTAATTATTTTGCACTTTTGAGTTCTTGGAATGTCGGCCTAGGTTGTAATTAAATTACTTGCAACGAAGCAGTAGAGTTACAAAATGAATAAGTAGATCGGTGAAGGATATTATCTCGTTCTATGAATGCATGTTGCGAGACGGAACACTCACGTATAGATAAAAGTAGTCACAAGTTGCATACCTGTACATGACAAGGCGCGAATCACATTTTATTTTTTTTTTTTTCGAAATGTTGCGCCAATTTTTTTCTCACGAAATTTTTATGCGTGATAGTGCACATAAAGGAGCATAAAATATATTATTTTCGTGATTGTAACTTACAGAGAACATAAAAAAAAATATTATTTATTTGCTTTTTTACTTTATTTTTATGAAAAATTGTTCTTAAAAATCTAAAAAAAATATATTCTATTCACTGTAAAGTTACCTAAAGCCTCGCGTTGATTTCACGTCTCTAGCTTTATTAGTTTTTAGAAATATTTTTTTGAATAATTGTTATGCGTATGGTTATTTTTTCCTATATCTCAAGGTCAAAGCCGAAGCCGTACGCGAAACGTACATAAATCACGTTTGTATATCAAGTAGATATTAAAACATAGGTTTCGATATAGATTCCTTTTTGTGGGCCAACTCGTCATACTTATCCGGCCAAACCCTTTGTTTATGGTTAGTTATATTGGAAAGATGCGACTTCCGAGTATTGTATGTGTTTCGAAATCAACATTAAGGTAATGCAAGTAAATCAAACAACTAAATTTCGAAACGAAATTTTAGAATCAAACATTTAATTCTCGTTTTTTAACAATGTTGAATTTTCGGCGACCGCGCGTGGAGTTTTTTGCAAATCATCACATCCCAAAAATTAACGTCTAGAAAATTGTCCATATGAATCAACATTTGTTGCTCAGCTTGGAATTTCACACGAACTTGAATTAGCGCTTATCAGAAAAGCATTAAGTATATACGATTATCAATGATGAATTGTTGACGTTTCTATGACCTAATTAGCCTACACTAGTGATCTATGTTCGACACGATAGCGTTTTCATTGATTTCTCCCACCAACAATACTTGTTAGTCGAAAATTGCTACAACTGCCTTGACTTTATCAGAGAAGTAAATAATTGATAGGCATCCTTAATCTAGAATTCGAGTAGATAATTTAGATTTCGTGTTACTAAAATAGGCTTGAATATTCAAATCATTTTCAATGCCTTGAGTTTATATTATTTATTTTCCCCTTACATCAGTTTTTCGAGACAAATTCACAAAAGGGATATTGTCCATCCAACTTCCAAAAGAGGAAGTTGGGTGCTTTCGTGTATGAGGAGTCCAAAGATTACTCGCAAATTTCTTTGTTTACACTAATCCAGAGGCTTATGCGCAAATGTATGAAATTTGGACTCTTGGTTATCGCAAGAACGTAATGACAAATAATTATATAAGCACCGATTTTTGGCGAAAACAACATATGCAAAATTTTAACGTATTTCAAATATAGTGGGAAAATAATGCGAAAAGCATTTGACTTACTGAAATACAAAATAAAACGGGCATTCATAACTTTAAATTATTTCAGATGTATATGTGTTAAAGTTCAATGTAACACCAGTAAGTAATTTAAATGAACAAATACTAAATGAAAGTGAGAATTCAAAAAAAAATTCTCTTTCAAGCATGCCTCATTCGTTAAACACTTCGAAAATTAATTTCCGCTTTACAAAGGCTATTGAATTATTCTTTTCGCGCGAAAAGTTTTTCGAAGAAAACAATGAAGAACAGTGACTTCTGTTAGTGTCAATTTTCAATTGTTGACAATTATAATTTTCACAAAAAGTTTTTTGTAAAAAAGTGAAAGTAAATTAACACTTTTTTTTGAAAAGAATCGAAAGTGGTTACAATATTACAATAAACAATGAATCAATGAATGGAACTGTTTCTAAATTGTTTAAAGACATTTCACCATCATCAACACATCAAGAAAAAATTCGAAGAAATTGTAGTGTACATACAAGTCGTTTTATTTTATTTCACAGAGCTTTTTTTGTATAAGAAACATTTTAAAATGATTGAAGTGTGAAACTCTCAATTACTCATTTGAATACCACACCAATTCGGTGTAAAAATTTGTACCCGCATTCCAGGCATCCAGGCCCTAACTCAGTATGTCGGGGATCTTTTAGGTTATTTTAGGTGATGGGTATTGCAGGGATGGTGCCCATCGCCCTCCTAGCGGGAGAGCGTAGGAAGGTCTATCTTCAGAGGGAGGCTACCACACGCGAGGAGAGGCAACGGACTCTCGTTCTGTGGCTGAACCACTAGGAAAATGAGACGCGGGGTAGATGGACGGCACGTCTCATTAGCGACGTGACGCCATGGTTTAGTTCCTCAGTGGGCTTGGGTTTTTCCTGTCTTACCTGCACAAGATGGGGAAGACGCGGTCCTTCGACTGCTTGTTCTGCTTGGGGAGCGTGGACGACGCGTCCCACACCATTGTCGAGTGCAGACGGTGGGGAAACGAGCGCTCTCTCCTTTCCGAGAGAATAGGTGATCTTTCTCGAAAAAGTTTGGTGGATGTGATGATATCATAAATTGACAAATGGAACTGTATGGCATATTACACTCGGGCGGTTCTTCTGACGGAAAAAGGCATCTTGGACCGCTGGCTGACGCAGAGGGATAAAGGATACCTTTCCGCTGTAACCTCTGCCCCTTCCTTTCCGTGCGGCTGGAAAAGGGACGCCTCTAACCGACGGCGTCAATTGGCGAGGAAGTAGAGGCCTAGCCTGAAGTAATTTGACAAACAGTTCCAGGCTGGGTTCTTAGTGTGATAGGGGAGGTCTTTGGAGGGTAGTCTAGAAGCCTTTCGCTGCTAGGAGGCGCTGACTCAGGGCGTAAACAGCCTTCACCTCCCAACCAAAAAAAAACCAAGCCTGTGTCATCGACACCTACAACAATAATCATTTTATAAATACAGACATCTTTCATTGTATTGTACTTACATATCATCATCATCGTAATCACATTCAGCTTATTCATGTGTCGCTACTGTATAGCAGGACTGGATACATTGGTTTCAAATAAACCTTCATTCATATAATCGAGTTCTTTCCGAAGGCACTCCATGCCGTCTTGATTCGTCGATTGATTTCTGGTAATAGTGAACCGGAACTTATATATAAAACATTAATCTGAACAATAGGCCATCTGTTTATATCCTACTCCATTCTTAGAAAATATTTTTCCTTCTACTTCGGATTTGGAACGATTTCGACACTCCCCAGTTACAATTTTACGATTTCGCCTGTAGACTTTCAATGAGATCAAGTAATTGGCGAAGGAACGTTAGATCATTTAGAAAGGGAGTTTTTAACACATGGGACACATTATGTACATCAAAAAAAATTTTTATCCGATAATGTGAGCAGTACTTGTAAGTAAGAGTCAGTTTTAAAGCGGTTTGTCGTAAAATTATCATTTTTAAATAGTTAAATCACTGTTCTGGCCTATTTAAGTTTTAATAAAATGCAAATTTTGCTGCTTAATATACACCTATAGAATAACCTATCGTCTTATCATCGATAATTGCTCTAATCCTTAAGAGTGGTGATACTTCTGAACTATCCAACTATCGTCTTATTTCCTAAAGTCCTGTTTTCCAAAACTATTGAAACGTCTTATTCACAACCGACTCTCTGGTGAATTGCGATCAGAAATTGCCACAGACAACATGATTTTCTTAATAGTCCCTTTACCACCACTAATTTGACTTCATATTTAAACTACTTTCAGACTACATGCCTAGATGTTGAAAAGACAATTCCAGATCAATGTGATCTTCATGAATTTAGTCGAAGGCATTTGAAACAGTCAATCAACACCAGCTTCGTCCGAAGTTAGAGGTTCTTGGTATCTCAGGATCATTATTGCCTCGGATACTGGCTTACTTATTCCATCGTTCATGTTGTGTAAGTTCCTACTGTATAATATTGTCTCTTTTCATCCTTAATCTGGTACCCCCAAGGTTCAATTCTTTGACCACTTCTCTTGGTTTTTTTTAACTGACGTTCCCTCTGGAATCTCCTCTCCTTGACTCCAGCTTGCCAATGATTTCAAATTTTACCGGTCAATTGGGACACTTTATGATTATCAGTTTTTTCAAGATGACTTGTACACATACGGCGACTGGTGTTCTTCCAACTTTTTATGTGTTCTTTTTATTTCTAACTATCACAGATTGATTTTTTCGTGAGAAATTTCAACAATGCTGTTTTGTTACATGTTGAATGAACAAAGTCTCCTTGATTGAAAACCTAGTAAATACTTTTGGCCTAAATTCGAAATTCGACGCTCATGTTAACAATGTACGTTTGTTTGTTTCTTAGGTTTGTCCTATCCATTGAATACTTTCCTACAGTCTGGTCTCTGTGGTTATGGAATAAAAATTAATATGTTAAAACAGAAAGCAAAACATATTAGATGGTATCGGCAAGAGTTTACACAAGGGAAGTTACTCTTGAAACAGGCGATGAAGTCCCAACGTTTTTTGTGCGAGAACTTGTAACTTTGAGATAAACTCAAAATACTACGCGAAACATTACTTGGAGAAATCGATTTATTTTTGTACGCTTATGTTAAATATAAAAATAATTGTGGACACGCTCCATCAATTCGGACATTTGAGACATGGTTTCGACAGTTCTAAATTGGCAATTTCAATATGAAAGACAGTGAGCGCTCTGGTAGACCACAAACATGCGAAGAGGAGGAATCGCAGGAGCTTTTGGCTGGTGACACAACTCAAACTCAACGATACTTAACAAAATCATTAAATGTGTTTAGACGTTTATGAGCAATGGGAGCACTTGAGAAATGCTGCTTCTGCGCAACGAAAGGAAATTATTTTTGCAGCGAATTGTGCCGGTTGACGAAAAGTGGATTCGTTTGGAAACCCCGAAGCGAAAATAATTGTGGCTATCGCCTGGCAAAGCCGGTCTTTTAACACGAAGGCCAAATCGCTTCGGCAAGAAGATACTGCAAAACCAGTGAAAGACATAGGAAAATCGCATGGATGGGGCACCCATCTGCACCCGCCGTACTCCCCAGACTTGGCGCCATCTGACTATAACCTCTTCTCATTATTGCGGCACACGCCGCAGAGCAGCACATCTGCAATTCTGAAAGAGTTAGAAAGTAGCTTGACGATTGGTTTGCCGCAAAAGACAAGCAATCTCGCATGGTAATTTTAAATTACCTGAAAGATGGGTGAAATGCGTAGAAGCCGTTAGACAGTATTGCATGTTTTTTTTTTAGCTAAAAAAAATCAGGAAAATAAAGCTAATACATACACCTGTGAACCGCCATAACTAATGCAAAACTTAACTAACATCAAATTTAAAATCATACCAGTTCAGGCACTATAAACTCACAGAACGGCAACTACTGCTTTTTAATTTGAAACTTTACCTAGCGTAAAACGTAGGTGTATCTTTAATTACTTCGACTATAGGGATGTATAAAGTGGGACTTTATAAGACAGGTACACAATGAGACAGTAAAAAAGCAATCGTAACCATCTTTAAACTATTTTTTTCTTGTATCGTATATAGTTCTTGCCTTTGCGAAGTGACTACTTTCAATTGCAGCTTTAAATCACCTCGTACGTCCAAGTACATTTACTGCATAGATGTCAGTTCTTTTATACGTCAGTAGCGCATCCATTACATCTTGCTCCTTGTGTTACTACCTCCTCATCATTCAAATCCCGAGGGGTCCATCAGCATTCCAGCAAAGTGTACGTGAATAATGGGCCAGAGCAAGCAGGCTACAGAGAAATTCTGGTATAAAAGCTGAGCTGAATTGAATGCAAGATAGAATTCTTCATAAATATTACTTTACGTTGGATAATTTTACAAGAAAATGTTATTTTGCATGGTACTAGTAGGAAACATGACTTAAAAACCAGCAAACTTGAAGCAAATAAATTTATCTGAGGAGAGTTTAGAAGAGGGAAAACAGTTATCAAACCAGTTTCATTCTTTTTAACATCCTTTCTAAAAATCGATAAATTAAGAATAGCAAGTACTACTATGTACGGTGCAAAAAATAGTAAGACTTTCTTTATTGTTTTGAAATTGTTTATTTATTCTTCCAAATCTATTTCATCCCCCTACAAAGTAACAGTACACTTGTACCGACGTTTTTTTTCGAGCCTCGAAACAGTTTTTATAGTCGATTTCCGGAATAGCCTTCAATGCGCTTAGCAATACACGTTGTTTTCAATTGACTTCAAACGGTTTCCCCGGAGCAGTCGTTTGAGTTTGCTGAATTTTTGGCGAAAAACTCACGAAGAATCAATGCAGTATACGACGGTGCATTATCGTGGTGCAAAAACAAGAGTTGTTGGTACATTGTTCCGGCCTCTTTTTACGAATAGCTTCCCGCAAACAACGCGTAACACTCAAATAGTATTCCTTGTTGACAGTTTGGCCTGTAGGAAGGAATCCGGAGTGCGCCACACCTCGATAATCGAAAAAAACTGTCAACATGACCTTGATTTTTGCATTACTTTGACATGGTTTTTTCTGTTTCGGCTCACCTTTGGTACGGTATTCGGCCGATTTATCGTCTGTTTACGGGTCGTAAGCAGAGATCCAAGACTCATCGCCAGTTACAATACGTTTTATGACTTCCTGGTGGTCGGAATGCATTGTTTCCCAGACGTCAACGCAACGCTGTTTGTCAAGAAAACCAAGTGATTTTGGAACCAATCATTCTGTCACTTTTATTAGGCCCAAATGACCTTTTAAAATGGTTTTCACTGATCCCTCTGATATTCCAACAATGCCAGTAAGGGTTCTGCCTGTTAATCGTCGATTCTCGAGCACCAATTCCTTGATTTTATTGACGTGTTGATAACCAGTTGATGTTGATGACGTGGTTCGTCTTCAACGCGTTTTCGTGCTTAGGTGTTCACACGCAAAATGCTAATGAGATTTCTTAAACATTTGCAAGCTGGACTTAAAGTTATCCCGATTGAACGATTGAACGATTGCTAACGTCCTTAAATTTCTATTTCCCATGATTTATTTTTCCTTCGAATGCGTTTTTTTCAAAATGCTTTAATTTTTTTTTTATTTTACAAAATTTTTATCAGATCTTCGGGATGTCTATGTCAACAAGTGAAGAATAAAATTTTGAAAATTAAAAGAAGTTTTATGAAAATTAAAAAGTTCTTATAAAGGACCGTTAGAACGCTACTTAATAGTCAATATATGAATAATTTTTGAGAATTATCGGAAGTTACATCGTTCCAAATGCAGCGAATTCGATGTTTGTCACTTTTTGACTTTTGTCGATGAAAAGACTGCAAAAAAATTAGTAGGATGTAAGTACTTCAAGCTAACAAACATAATTTATATAGACAACGGTTAAATTATCAGAAATAAGCGAACAAATTTGAGAACGTTGCAAACTTCAGATAATTTTTTTTTGAGTTGTACTCCATGGTTCATAATTTTTTGGCTTTTTAATTTTCGAATTTTTTTTTTTTTGATTAATTGACTTACAGTTCTGGTCAATTTTATTCGAATTTTTGAATTTTTTGCCTTCCACTAGATTTTCACTTTAATTTAATCATCTACAAAGATCTGTTAGTGAAAAAAATTGACAGCATTGCATTTGTAACGACGTAAACTTCAGACACCTCGTTAGAGATGATATCATGATTTGAACGGAGATTTTTTTTTTAAATATAAGTAAAATTCAAAGAAAAATTGTCCAACATCTGCGCAATTTTTATCGTTTTCGCGTGCATTGAGGTTCATTATCATAAAAATTAATTCATTCATGTAACATAATAATTATTCTGATTTCGGATGAGAACTGGAATTGAGAAACTCTATTCATAATCTTCAACGAGCATTGACGCGTAACTTTGTTATTTTTTGCACAAATCATTCAAAAAATATCACAAAGATTATTCAAAATTTGAACAAAGTTATATCGAAGCTTGAATGAATTGTGATTGATTTTCGTTACTTACAAATCCCCAAAAAATCAAAGAGCATGAGCTTTATAATGCGGTTTCGCCCCTTAAAATAATATGGAAGACTCTTCACTCTTATGATCATGCTATGAAGTCAAAATCAGAATTGTTGGAATCGGGTTGACACCATAAACGTTATTGATACTTTGCGAAAACAATGGTGGACTTCGATCTGATAAGTCGATAAATCTATTGGTGGATACATCAAATGTTCTCAGCGAAGCATGTGCTGGAGATAGAATATTGACATGCGTCGACGATAGCACAAAATGAAATATACTGGGTGAATAATATTCAATTTTGGATTATTGAATAAGTACGAACAATCGAGTTATCTATTACTGGCATTGAGTCGAAATCAGAGCTCAAGGCGAGTCCATTGAAAGCTCCTAATCACGCAGGTCTAATATCGGGACAACGGAGTCAAGGCTGATAGTCCACCAATTCCAAAAAACTAGAAAACTTAACCTAGATCGCTGGACCGCGACAGGTTAAGTTTTCAGTAAACTACTGCTCGATTTGGGTTGGTATTTCATTGATTATAACACATAAATAGATACTTGTGCAGAATTATGGTTTACGGAATAGTAGTATATAAGAATAGTAGCCAGGAAAAATAGATCTATTTTATTTCCGACCAACTTATATTTAGTAGTCCAATTACATTTTTCTCACGAGATAGATATTTCCGCATTTATGAAAATAGCACAACCCATTCTGTGCCAAAACTCAAATAGGAATTACCAGCAAAATTATTTTTTACTCAGTCCACCTTCACTGCCCGTGACACTGAATGTACTCATACTCGATAATTCTAGTCAGATAGCAAAATTCTTATTTCTGTTGGCGCGATATTATGTGCTAGTCTCGGCATGACGTCGTCTTTTGTAAGAAATTCTTCTGACATGGTAAGTATGTTGTATAAAATAATGGACAATTTATAACAAACGAAGTGTTGAATAAAGAAATGGAATCTGAGAAATAGCAAACCATATGTGAAGTTTGACCTATTGTTTATGCTTTCAAACGAGTTGGAATCGAGCCTCTTATTAACTTGCAAAATGCAAATCATATATTCCCCTAAGATATAGTGGTAAGAGTACAGAAATGATGTAATTGTGATCATAACAGAATCAACTCAAAAGCTACACTTGTCTGCTGCAGGAAAATAAGATAAGCTTTGCTTTAGACAATATATTCAGTTTGTCTATAAGCGCGCATTTCCTAAAAGGATCGATATGGATCAATAAAAAAGGCGGATAATACGATTTATCGTCGCAAATCCTATCAGAATATCTTAAAAACAGAATATTACGTGTCAATCTTGTAAAAACAAGTATACAAACAACCAAAAGTCTAAATTTGCTGTATCAAACTTGATACAAACATTCCAAAGTAGATTTCTTATGTAAACTCTTCACACTCCGACAGAGTGATACTACTTTAATAAACCACCCCCCACATCTCACCCTTCTTTGTACAGATCTATACCTTTTTTTTCAGAAGAAGACGTAACAAAGAACTCGCACATTTCAGTTTATATCAACATGACATGTAAACATGCATGATGTATAAAACTTATGTACACATACGAATCCACCACAAGTGCATGAAGAAGCGAGTACTTTGCTTCGACATACACAATATTGTTGAAAAAAACGTCTGCTTTTCAAGCCGCATATTAGCAACCCCCGTGACAAATAGCCGAAGAAAAGTTGAAAGGATGTCGCGAATTACTTGCGGAGCCAAATGAAAGTGAAAAAGAAGACGTAATTATAAGTGAAACACTTCAACAGTATGTAGTGGTGAGTGTTGTCGGAAAGCTTAAATACAAAATTTGCATTTTAATTCTGGTGGAGACGAACAGCGCCTTAAGATACATTTGAACGAAACAACAAGCGACAGTAAAACTCTGTACTAAATCTGAATGGCATATGCCATGTTCCAAACCATATTTCGCTCTGGGAAGGAAATTGATTCTCCAGTGAAATAAGTACATCCGAGCCTAATTTTTTTTTGGGGGGGGGGCAGTATTTAGGAATTCTGATCCACAGCCTCTATTGATTTGGAGTGAATCATGTCGGAGCATATAAATGTTCTGTATTAGATACTAAATGTGGTCTCTTCAGTTCTACTTCGAATTTAATTAAGCGTTCATTTTTAATCGATCCGTAGCAAAAAGTTCGTTATAATATTAAATGGATACTGGGAACGTTGCGCTCACACCTTTTCATTTACACGAGGGTGCTTTGAAAAGTGGTGACTTTAAATGTTCTTCAAATTTTTTTAAAACTCTTTTATATCGCTTCATTGTAACTCTACATACATCAGCCGGCGATGTTCCTTTACCTTAACCTTTGCAAATAGCGAACGACGTCTTTGTCTGCAAATAATTGTTTACGAAGGAAATGGCCTGCTGATTTGACGAGAATCTCCATCCTACGACCGCAATTCCCAGACAAGGAGGGTTGCTTGGTGTTAATTTGTGGCTGAGAAACGTGTTCAAGGAGCTCAATTCGTAGTTCGTAGATTTCCAGTGCCAAAATACGCATTGTCTTCCTGAAACAGATTGTTTTCAGCACATGTGGTCGTTTATCTTAAGAATAAGTGGTGGGGCTGAAATTTTCAAAAAATCGAGATTCCATTTTATTTCGAAAGTATAGTACTAAGGACCCTGAGGTTGTGAGTTGAATTGCTAGTCACACGCGAAGTAGTACTTTCATTAAACTTTTCAAATATTTTCAGAGGTTGTCGAAGCAAAAGTTTCCGACATCAAATTAAGGCTGCACGGCGAGCCAATTCTTCATTTCAATGAGACATTAACATCTGACCGCGTTTAAATCTAATTGATTATTTGGTAAGCTATGAAGACTTGTGCTTCATATTTGGCAGGATAAACAACAAGAAATCATGTTTTATTGACGGTATTCCGAATAAAGTTCTCCGACATTTGCCTGAGGTTGTTGAGCAATTCATTTTTCCCAAATGAGAAAAAAGGGCTATGATTTTTTCCGATCTCAAAGAAAGGAAAAGAATCTTCGTGCCCTAAAAGCTATCGCCCAATCAGCTTGCTGCCTAACATTAGCAAGATGTTCGCATTAATACTAAACAAAGTTTTAAACGCTCACATTCAGAAATATGAGTTGATACCGAATTGCCAATTTGGTTTCGGTGCCAGGCATTCGACTATACATGCGATAGCGAAAGTGACCTCAGACTTCTATTAGAAGCAAAATGATAGAGAATGTGTTGGAGCGTGTTTCATTGATATGGAGAAAGCCTTTGATACCGTGTGGTTAGATGGACTAAGTTTTCAAATCTTTCAGAACAGGTTCCCCAGACACATTGTTGCTATGATGTGTAATATGTTATGTGGAAAATGATTTGTTGTAACTGATGGAAATCTGACGACAATGCGCGACTTCAGGGTCTTGAATGGTCTACAACAAGGTACAGTTACTGCGCCTCTGCTATTTTGAATATTCATTCGCAAACTACTGAATGGCTTTGATTAAAATGTCTCACCAATGCGATAATTGGTAGCGTTTGCTGATGATCTGATCATCTATACAGCAGACCGAAATCTGCAATAGTCCAGAGCAACCTCCAAAGAATGTTTAATAATGTGCAGCTCTTTACCGATAGTTGGCGAATGAAAATTAATGCGCAGAAGTGCGAAACAATTTTGTTTCGGACTACGCTGCAAGGGACCAGCCAAGACTTGAAACGTAATTGGAAGGATTTCCACATTATGGGTAGTTCAGAGAGGGTTCCACATAAATCCTGTGTTCGTTACCTCGATGTTCATCTCGATTAATATACTATACAGATCATGTCAAAATGATGCTGAGTAAAGCACAAAAAGTAGTCATGGCCCTTCGTCGACTCTTTCATTCTAAATACATTCTTCAAAAGGTCCAAGTTATCTGTTACAAATCTCTGGTTACACCAATTTTGACATATGGATGTCAGATTGCTAGTACTATAGTAAGATTACATATTAAAAGATTAGAGATCTATTAAAAGGTTAGAGTTTTCGAAAGGAAATGTCTTCGTGCATGTACTGGTTTATAAGGCAGCCTGAGACGGATTGGAAACACCATATATCGAATAGGAAGATTTATCAAACTGCTAAAGTGACGAGAGACGATATCTTCATACTGAAACTTTTTCGCAATCATATCGCAAGATCTGTAAATGTTAGTGAAAATATCTGGATTTTACAGCCATCCCATCCTACAGTTGAGTATATTGCGGCCTGCCTCGCTACTAACTTTGTTCCTCCAGAAGCATTCATGTATTTAGAAATAAATATATATCTTTGATTCCGACGGCGTCCCGATTATTTATCACATATATAGGCGGCCCACCGATAAAAAGATAAAATATCTTCCGAATTTGAGTACACGAGACCAGCGATTCCAATGGAGATACTCATTTGTTAAATTCAATGAGACTGGTCGCGCTGAGATGGATTATTATTTTCTATTTTGTACTTTTTTCCTTTTGAGTTTCAGCTCATGGTAGCTACATTTAGTGTAGTTGTTGTGTTAAAAATTAGGCATAGATTTCAATATTTGGTATAGATATATGGTATTATATTAGACTTTAGAAATGATGTTTAACATTTAGGCTAGGAATATATCTAGCACTACAAAAGTATAAAATAAATTGTTTTGATTAGAACTAGGTTAAATCATATTAGTCGCAGGATAAAAGTTCACAGTTATCTAAACATTACGATTGATTTTTGAATAGTGTTGGTTCCAATTGAATCTTAAAATAAGTAATAATTTTAATTCAATTGCACTTGATATTGTTTTATTTTTCTTTTCATTATTAAAAGATAATGTTTAAATTAAGAGAGCCATTTGGGTCATTAAGTTTTTTCGTATTTTTATAGTTTAGAATCAGCTTTATATTCTTGAAAAATGTATAACGATGAATATTAAATAAAGCGCGTTTGACTTTGACTTTTAATAAACTTTTATCAAATTTTATTCACTAAATTAACAATCTCTCAAAAAGAATAGTTTTGTGATGAGCAATGTCCAGATTATAAAGATGCGATATGGTGATGATGAATCCTGGTCGCTTGGGATGATCCTTTCGTCACGCCAGGAAGTGGGGCCTGGAGATTCAGTCCCAACCAGAAGAGATACCAACGAAGTGAGAGGATGAACGTAGAGTTCGCTGGAAGTTGCTTAGGATAAGAATTGTCCAAACGTAGTGAAACACGGTTTCACACTGGAAGCGGACGGACAACGACGAAATTCCGTAGCGTCCTCTCAGTAACTCCAACGTGAAGCTTCGTGCAACGAACGATGACACACACGGTGTGTCACTGGGCCTTCTATGAATGGTCATGTAACTGATCTCAATCAACGAGAAAAAATACAGATCGATTCTTCAAACTTTGAGCGATTGAAAAAAAGATTCCAGGAAACTTGGTCCAAAAATCCATAAAACGAGTGGAGAAGACTTCACCGAACCGACCCACTCTCACCGAACCGACCGTGTCGGAAGACTGTTTTTTTTTTTTCCAAAAAAAAAGTTTTGACACATCTGGCAGAAGAAATTTCAGATAAAGAAAATGGTGGAAAATCCCACTCGTTGGTAGCCACATGTTTGCAGGATGTGGAAGGCTTGAGTGTAAACATGGATTAACCATCGTAATAAAACGATTTAGACACGTAGGTGAGCGGGTTCGTGGAGAAGCCTGAGAGCATTCATGCTTCTTTATTTATTTATTTTTTTGTGGAGAGAGAAGAAATTTGTTCCCAGAAAGACAAATGAGATTGTTTTCACTAATCCAGACAAGCAATAACTTTGAACATAAAGAGTATGACGAATATGCAGCCAGGTTTTTATGACATCGACGGTACTTCAGAATTTTCAGTCCTTTTTGCAAGTAGCGGTGGCGCTCCGCCTCACGCATGAATAGAATTCATTGTTCGCAGACTGAAATTTGAATGGGCTGGCTTTGATTAATAAATTAAATAAAACTTTTGGGCCTTGATTTAACCATCGGCCCGCAAGCAGATCTAATCCCCAAAAATTGTAACACGCGGCGTATCTACAAAGTTGACCACCAGAACACAAGCGATTCAAAAAGTACTCGTTATAAAGCAAAAGCATAATGACAAGATGAATATGAATATGATTAAGATATGGATTTCATATGGTCTGCTGACATCCCAAATTTATATTAAATTTCTCAACAACCGTGCGGAAAACTCAACTATATTTGTCTAAAATCTAAACTATAGTTTTCTACATGGCACAGAGCAAACAAAAAAACTATCCATCCGATTAAGCTACATTTTTAATATGTTATTCACTATACCAATGACTATCGTCAAATCACAAAAAAACCAAAATTTTCAGTTTTTTTCATTTCAACGAAAAACTTTTTGTTAAAAAAAGTAAAAAAGTTCTATACTCGACTTTCAACGAAAGCGACGCTAATACAGATTAATAATTTTTTTTTTCAAATCACTGGTAGAGCTCCAGGTCAATTTATGAAAGTGTCTTGGTAAGATTTTTGGTAACATGTTTTTACAATAAAAAAAATTGTCATAATAATGTTCTTTGCATTAGTATTGAGTGGGTTATTTAAAATATATAGTATGATACATGGTTTTTTTTCATTAATTTTACCTTCAAAAAATCCTGAAAAGCCTTTAATTTCCACGTGCAAGGCGACCGTGTTGGTCTCTTTAATGTACATCTGCATTAATTTTGTCATGTAATGAGACGCAGTATGCTCCTGAATGTTTTTCCTTATTCAGGGTAAATGGACGAAGATAACTTCATAACTATTTCCAAAAATATTCGCCACATAATTTCCAAACATGGAGAATTTTTCGGGTTTTTTTTTATACCCCAATGTTTTGACTTTTTACACTGTTTTGACTTTTTTGTTTTGCTCATATCCATGCTCCTCAACCGCGCTAACAGAGGGTTTCAACGGAGTTGGTTGGGTCATGCTTAAATTTTGATTCAATATATAACAGACACGTCCATTGGACATATTCATTATATCTGTTATCCATTTCACTTAATTACGCCGTTCGTTTCACACCAATTCTTAAATTAAAGCAATGTTGCCGAAAGTGATTGAAGTTTTTGAATATCCCGAATGTGTATTGTCTTCTGTCTTCTGTCATTGTCTTCATTGTGCATTGTCATTGTCATTGGAGCTAATACAGCTCCATTTAAATGCAATAATCAAAATTACGCGATGGTACTTGATGATGGAAAATCTACGCACAAAGCGTATCAGAACAACACTTCCTTGATTTTTATCGACTTCCAAAAAAATATACAGTGGTGGCCACCTAAATAGAAGACTATCCTCGCAGGCTGTTCAATTTAAATTTCCTGGAAACATGCAGCGAGGAATCGAATGTTTACATTTCTTATCGCATGCTCTCATATGTGAGAACTAGTTTTGAGCATCTTCTAAAAATACGCAATGCATCTTCACATTGCATTGCGTATTTCAGTGTAAAAGGAAGTGTTTTTATCTGGTCACCTAAATAGTACACGCTTGGTTTTAGTGCATCGAAGTGATTTTCTTGACCAATAACAAATTTATTTGAAAGTAAGAACAGTTAACATTAGTTTTTAAAAAAGTTAAATATAAAAAAATATTTTTGAAGATGGGAAGAGTGCCACATTGCTCCGAAGAAAAGCGTGAGATCATCTGCAGAATGAAAGACAGAGGTTCAACAATTACGGAAATATTCAAGCAGCTGGAGTGTTCGCGGTTGGTAGTTTACAATGCTTTACGTCATAAGGATCTCTATGGCAGTGCCAAAAACGTTCCGAGAGCTAAAAGGCCAAGAAAACCAACAACAAAAGAGGACAATATTATATACAGAGCAAGTGTCGCCGACCCCTTTTCGAACTCCAAAGTGATAAAAAGCAGTGTTATGAATGACAGCAATATTTTTGTGTCAGATAGAACAATTAGAAGGCGTCTGCAAGAAAAAAATCTCAGAGGATGCATCGCTAAAAAAAACCACTTGTGACAAACAAGAACTTAAAAGTGAGGAAATCGTTTGCAAAGGAACATCTAAACAAACCGATAAGTTTCTGGAAAAATGTGCTGTGGAGTGACGAATCCAAGTTTTGCAGGTTCGGATCAGATGGCAAAAGGTATGTTTGGCGTCCATCTAACCAACAACACAATCCCAAATACACACAGAAAACTGTTAAACATGGTGGCGAAAATGTGATGGTGTGGGCTGCTTTCTCCTGGCATGGGGTGGGACCAATAACCAAGATAGACACGAAAATGAATCAACACGTCTACAAACGAATTCTTGAGAACCACATGATCCCCTTTGCAGAAGAAAATATGCCACTGATATGGCGTTTTATGCACGACAATGATCCTAAGCACACTTCTCGTCTTGTGAAGGGTTACCTTAGTGATAAAAATGTCCCCGTTTTACAATGGCCCGCCCAGTCTCCTGATCTAAATCCGATCGAGAACCTGTGGAATGATGTCGAAACTCACATAAACAGGGTGAAACCTAGAAATGCTGCTGAATTGTGGGACTAAATTCAGATCGCCTGGAGATCTATTCCTAACGAACGCTGCCAAACTTTAGTGGAGAGTCTGCCAAGGCGATGCTCAGCTGTGCTTAAGAACAAAGGATTTCCAACGATATATTAATTAAAACGGTCGCTTCAAAATATTTTTTTTATAACTTTACTGCAATGCAAATTTATGTACTATTTATGTGGCCACGCGTATTTTAATTAGTGTGTTTATATTATTTTCCTGACAAACAAATACAGTCATCATTTCACATTTTAAATAAGCTTTTATAGTTTCAATAAATAAAACATAAGTCCAAAATCAGTTGTTTCATTAAAAACTGAAAAAATGCCCTTTTATTGATAGAAATGCAAGTGTTCTATTTAGGTGGCCACCACTGTATATATAAAACATCTCGGTACTCTTTTTTTTAAAAAAAAAGCACTCTGATCAACTCACTTAGACGATTGTTATACGCCAGTTGCGCGTTCAGGACGATTTTGTAGTTTCTGTCAACAGTTTCACATACAAATGTCCTAGCTTTGATTGACAAATTCAGACACTTCATTACAATCCTAGAAACTTCACACAAACATAGATTTGTATGCCTATTATTGATTGACATTTTTAGTTTTACCAGCAATCCTAGCTTTCCTCAAAAATATGTTCGAAGGTTTCCTTGCTAAGGTAATGTTTGAGTTAGTGTTTTTGATATTAGAGCCTACAAAGCCTTCGACAAAATTATCCAGAACAATTCGTGATTCGTGATGAAGTGGTCTTGACTATAGTTTTATAATCAAATTGTTTTTAAAATCAACAAGAATTATTACAATCTAGGATTGTAATGGGCAAGCAACTGTGATGTTCAAAGATTTTTCCAGCTTTTTACTTTGGATAAGATACTTTAAATAATAAGGTTAGTTATTTTTGAAAAACATTTGCAAGATTTGCAAAAAAAAAAGCAAAAATGGTTTAAAAAAGAATGTAATCAGAACAAATATAATTGAAAAAATGTAAAATATTTACGAGCAATTTCAACTTTACTGAATAAAAGTCCGATATTTGACGTTCGCAATTCCGGAAAGTTTCCGAAAATTGATTTTCAAATCTAATTTTCTAGTTTTTGGAAATTCAAAATGTTTTGGTATTTCCTCGGTCTGGCTGACTAATTTGACACTAGAGATTTGCCAAAATTAATGCACAGTTCCGTTAAATTCGAAAAATAGTGACGAAAGAAGAGATGCCTGAAATTTGCATCGTTACTAAGCAAGGGTCTTTAATTTTGCCACTTTTTGAATGTTTTTTGTAGAATTTGACTTAAAATTTTTGTAAATTTTCTTCGAATATTTGCATTTGAAGCACTCAACTAAGTGTTTATTTTTAATCATATACTACAAAGAAATAGTGAAGAAATTTGATGATTCTTATTCTCACGTCAACGGAATGGGATGTACTTTCGATAAAATCCAAGGAAAGAGAATTAAGATATCGTTTCACCCATTGTTTAGTAACTTTCATCGATTAAATAGTGTGAGATTAAAGATGTCTGAGGTTTGTATCGTTGCAAATGCAAAGATCTCCAAATTTTTCATTTTTTGACAGTTTTTATGATAGTTTGACGCAAAATTTTGGTCAATTTTATTCGCATATTTGAATATTTTGCTGCAGTGTGATCCTCGCCAATTGGAGCCTATACTTGCATGAAAATCACAATGCAGCATGACTCTGTGCCCGTTTACGGCGTTGGTTTTATTGGCTCTATGTAGGCATTCGCCTGTATCAATATACGTAGAACTTGATTTGATTTAAGAATGCAATCGAATAAAATTTTAAAGTTGGCTGTCAAGGGTATGATTTCTGCGAATTAAACATGTAAATTACGTTAAACATGTAAATTACGTTACACTGCTGGTTAGTTTTCTTTAATATTTTTCGTAGTTTTTCTTTGATGCATGTAGTTGGTGATGTTTATTTCTGTATGTGCAGAAAACGATTTTGTGTGAAAATCGCGGTTTTCTATGATTTAGACCAGAGGTTGGGGACTGCTAAATTTTTTTCGCAATTTCTATTTATTTGCTCTCTAACTCAATTATCAACAAAATAAAAATGTGAAAAATTTCGGATTGTTGCGATCAACGATGAAAACTTTAGACATCTGATGTTAAATAGTAAAAACAATCAACAGAAAAAAATTGTAAACTGTAGACACCTCAAATAACCGATGTATGTATAATATAAAGCATTGGGCCCATATATAATAAGTCGGGAAGTTTCTACTCATGTAAATTACGTAATCATAATATAAAGCATTGGGCCCATATATAATAAGTCGGGAAGTTTCTACTCGCAGCCGCAACAATTTGGCTACAAGTAGGCTCACTTGTCGCAAAAATTCGAGATTTAATTGGGACACACACATGTCTATGGAAATATTACCAATATTTCCGGTTCATCTCAAATTTTTAAAAGGAAAAGGGCTTGCCGCGCGTATAGCGCACTGGCATGAAGTGTCCCATGGAAAAATTTCGTGAATGTCGCGAAAGCGAGTGCGTGACACGTGCCTGAAATGAAAAATTATTGTTTTTTTAACATTCCATTCTGAGGAGTACAAGAGATATAGTTGATAGGGGCCGCGAAATACGTGTGGCTTTTGACATAAATAGAACCTTAGTTCGAATGTTAATATTTAAAAACCAGGGAGGCAATCCTCAAGTGTTTCATTTTTTTATTTTTGCTATAACCGAAAAGAGAAAATTTTCAGTAATCACATTTGCGCGACGGAGCCTTAATGGACACTGTTATATTGTCTCCTATTGTTATATTGTTATATAGGACTTATTTCAGCCCGGATATTATGCAGCATATGAGCACCAAAGATTTGTAAGTATATCATGTAGCATAGACACCTCGAAATTTCGGATCTCAGCATTTAAAAGTAAAAATATTTTAGTAAAATAAAAAATACCAAAAGGGAAAGCTTATATAGACATGTTATGGGTTCGATATTTTTAATTTTCTACACATCAGACGAAACGTTGCTTTCAAAGTGATGATTGACGATAAATGATAAATGGTGACGATACACTGTAATTATAAAGATGTCTGAAGTTTGCATCGTTGCAAAGCAACGGTCGCGAATTTCCTCTCTATTTGAATGATTTTTGGATAATATATAATTCAAGATTCGATAAATTGCGATCGCATATTAGAATATTTTGCACTCTACAAAATGTTCATATCAATTTAATCATCTACCAAAAAAAAATACTGAAAAATTTTGACAGCGTTGGGCTTGTAACGAAGCAAACTTCAGACACTTGTTTATAAGTGCTGCTCATTTCTAGGAATAATTAATAATGAATAAATTCTCGCAAAGTATTCGTAAGGATATATGGAAGTAATTTGTACATATTTTTGAAAAAATATCCATTCCGATTGTGTCGATTTAAATCGTCATACAGGACGAGTAAGCTGGTAAAGGTGATAAATTTTGAAGCTTTATTTCTGAGAAATCGGCCGTAAGCTGGATGTAATGGAATTGGATACAAGTTGGGTACAACTATTTTTTGAATTTGTAGCATTGTTGCTTTCGTGAGATGAGAGAAAAAACAGGACTATAGCTGACGACCTGATTATATTAACTTTACTTAATATTTGAAATCCACTTATACTCACTTACCATTTAGGGACCATATGTGAGAAGGCAATGATGTGGCGGTGTAGACTCGTCCGAGGGCTAGAGCCCCAGCTGCAGCATTTGCCGCCACTGCCGCTGCGGTAGCGTTCCCCACTGTCTGTCCACTCTCATCGTCCTCCGACCCAATCATAATCGAATGCTCGCCATAAATTTGTCCAGCGGCGGACGAATTCTGCTGCACTGGTATCCCTTCACTGACATGGTGATTGCCGTGATGGGAATGATGGCTATTATTGTTGTTGTTAGCTGCCTGTAAATCAGGAACGGAGGACAAACTCCGAGCCCTCTGCCGATCATTCTGTTGGACATGAACGCCTGGTATGGCACGCAACAAATTGAAGCCGGGTCCGGTACCGGCCGATACCACGTCAGTACTCGAGCTCGTCGAGAATGTTCGTGTTCGTGGACTTTGTTGTCCAATATTTGTCGTGCTTGCTTTAGCACCCATTTTACAATCAATCGACTAATTTGTAACTTCGTCTTCTATTCAACGTCCAATTCACTCGGCCTATTGTGAGTGGCGAGCACTTGTCTCAAATCAAAACAAACGCCAGCGAACAGCTGTAGGAAGTATTGCTAAAAATCGATTCGTTTCGACTATAGGAGTCCGAGTACTCTGCGTTCCGTTGGTCGGTTCGGTGTGGGTTAGAGTTGCGATATCTTTTCGCTGTCCAAGTTGAACTGCAATCTGAGCAGGCTCCGGTCTTAGTACGCAACACAATAAAGTACTCTATAACCAAATGTATCCCAACAGCGCGTGGTTCTGGAGGATAAGTAAGACCTTTCGGTTGTCATTAAAAAAGACTATACAGTCCTTATAAATCACAGAAATCGCCCATTACGATATGCCAAGAAAGCACCCCCGACGACCCCGACAAAGGGCATCGATGACATTATCACACTGCACGATATCGTGCGCTGTCCACTGGCCAAAATGATTTCGATTCGACTGAGAACACTCAGAACAGAACGAAATAAACACGACACAATGACATACGACCATCTACGTATCACCTCACAAATTGCCAAATATTTCATGCATGCGAATGTTATTCAATCTCGGCAGTGAAGTCGCAGGCGGCGAATTTATCATGAAACGCAAAATGTTTTGGGCGATGTGCTGATAACAAACTGGCGACACCGCGCTCACGTCCTTGCAACGAGCAGCCCGAACCAAACAGCTGGAAAGGAAAACAAAACTGTTGTGCCCACAATTCGACCACTACAATTTCCAACCGTTGACAGGCTCGCGAGCTCTTCGCATTACGAAATTTCTGTTGTCCGCAGTCCTGCCACTGTCACACGTACTTTTCTCCGCACCGTCGTTACCCGGACGCTAAATCGACCCTTACGATTCGCCGCAGGGGTGATGTTTCTGTTATCTAATGCTCCCGGAACCTTACACACCTTCCCCCGCGTCAAATTTGAACGATCGACTGCATCACTTCACACTACTATTCATCGTCACCGGCTAATTTGCTGGCTCATCGTAATTTATCGGTACTTAGTCAAATACAGTCTTTTCAGTACGAACACGGCAGGCAAATCGCACGACAATTTGTTTACTTGAGAATTTTTTAATCAGAGGCTCCTTTGCAAGGGCCCCTGAAATCCATTGACAGACTATGCTAAATCGTTTTGAATTCTAACAACACTGCTACTCACACCACTGAGGCATTTGCTGCGTTCAAGTACGAAATTTTCGCGAAGGCGGTAGGAAAACTGGCCGACTAACGAAATTACTTCACAAGTTCTTCTTCGGTGATTACGCCGAAGACAATCAAATACACACGATGACAGCTGGATTTGTTGACAGAACAACCACAGAAAGCCATTGAACTGTTTGAAATGGCAAGGAAATTTCCTTTTGTACAAAACGGGGACTTTTTATAAGGAAGCAGGGTGTTAACATAGCAGGTGATAAATAGAATCTCTCCAATCTATTGAAATCACATACATTTTATTTCTGTTTGCCTCAAGTTCTTCTTTAAAACGTAAAACAATATGAAATTATAGCATAGAAATTATATTATACATAAAGCAGTCAACCTGGCTTCCCTCATGTTAGATAAATATTTCTGATAATGAGAAAAAAATTCTTTCCGAGGACAACTGCCTTGCTTGTTGTGATATTTCAAAATCCAGAGAAAAAAGATTTTGCTCCAATTCGTGCTCGCAATCTTCTGAGCAAACTTCGTCTAGACTAGTAAAAACTATGATCAATGATTTCTAGAAAAGCTTTTAATTGAATTTTGACAAGTATGAACTTCAGAAAGGTGACAATTTAATACAAACGTTGGTAACACCTTGGTGAATAAGGAAAATCATGGATCACTGTTCTTTTTGCATATTTTATATTCCAAGTTTTTGAGTATTTTGAGTATTCATATAAGAAGTTTTTGTTTGATTTATTGACGGCCCATTGTACTATTGTTTAGAGATGCTCCATGCTATCGTTCTACGGAAATCTAGGAGCTTTCCTAGCTCTATAGGCACCAAGTGTTCCCGTTCTGCTACGTAGGGACACCTCAGCCAAGGTCAAACAATCCATAAGAAAGTGTTCTATACTTTCTCCTTCCGTGCCTCAAGATCAGCGTGCCTCTTATTTATACTTGATACCACGCTTCGCTTCTTATAACTTTATATAATTACTTATTACTATTACTCAATTCAGCTGTTAATAATATTTATATTACAAAGCGTTTTTCGCAAAGATGAATTTTGTTTGCAATGATAGTTAAGCACATTGTTAGGCATAGTTTTTTAGATGGTTAAACGATTATGAATTTTATATGGTTTTTGATTAAAAGGTTTTATTGCAATTGTTTGATGGGTTTGTACGCAATTTGCATTGTTCATGTAAATTGATAAAGATGTAGAAGTTACATTAGTTATATAGTTAAATGGAGAAAACAATCAGTCATATATACATATTTTTAAAACGTTTCCATGCTAAACACCATTGACAAAAATAATATGGGTAAACCAAAAAAATAATATGTTGTAAACTAGTCTTATTGATCAGTCACTGGAAACCTACCCATTCTCTAGTTAAAACCTAAATTTCCTAGAAACTCTCGACAAGTGCCATTCGAGAGTTTCCACCCAATGATTCAAACGAAATATAGTTTTGAAAGAATATTGGTTTAAAATATACTTATTTTTATACAATAGAAATTCTACAATTTTTTTGATTATGTATTCTTTCAACACGAATGTCGAAATTCGCATCTTTTAAACGTTTTGTAACTGAAAATAATTCTTATGCATATTAAGGATGAATTTGAAAATCAATAACGAGGATATATGTCTTTTGATGCTGTGAGCTCATTTCAGCTGGAAGATTGCAATTGCTACGATGCCAAAGTAACTAGAATCGTAATGATAACCTACATTCTGCTCATATTTTTGGAACTGTAATAGGATATTAACTTGATACACTATGCCATTCGTTATGTCGCTGTTCACTTTGATTTATACAGATTTGAGAACATTAGTGGTAATATAACATTAGATTCACTTCCCTTAAATGCAATTTAAAACAGTTATGCCATATAGCATTTGGGAATATGAGTAGTTGAAAAACTCTATAAAATTTTGATAAGGTTTCAAATACATATATATATTAATATGTATGTCATAAATATTCAAATATGTATATAGCAAAGTTTTAGTCAATAAGGTGGAGTTTGTTGGATGCTATTATGGAACACAAGTATTCGGATAGGATAAATCTCTACTCAACACTTTGTTATCTATCTTGGTAGCATTCCAAGCGAATATTTTAAATAAAATTTGCAGAATAAATTATTTAAAAAATTCTTATTATTTTCCATTTTTAGGTTGAGGTTTTTATTTTGGACAGCTGTTTCGAGGCCGAAATGGTTCCTTCTTGGGCTAGTGTTATGTTTATTAAAGTAAAAGTGGGTAAATTATCTTTTTTAAACCTTGTTTACATAATTTATATAAATATAAACTATATACATACATAATTTAATTATATACTATAATTTATCATACAATTAATTACCCTTCCTTATCCTAAAATATTTTTCCACCGTGTTTATGACATGAAATCGTAAAGACCATGTTTAAACCTACTAATTACGATTATTTATTGTGACTAGCTTAAGTGTGTACCCTTTTGTTTTTGTTTTTTTTTTTGTTGTTGTTTACGTTTTTTTATGCGGCTAGCCTCGTCAGTTTGGTGTCACAATTTCCTGTGTCTGTGATTAGACGATTTTGCTCTTTTGTTGTCAGGATGAAAATTGTTTCATATGCGTCCAATTTATTATTTGTCGTGACTTTTTTAACGTTCAAGTATAAATAATCAAGTATAGTATTAATAATCCATGATGCAATTTGCATGTGAAAATTGCATCATGGCATATTTTTCATGTGAAAAATGTGAAAAATTTTTCTTCTCACGCGCAAAATACGTTTGCTTCAAGTGTAATATCATTAATTTTTGATCAAATGTTAGTTACAATACTCTTAGTATTATTTTTACAAAGCACATAATTGGAGAAAATTAAAAAGCCATTTATAACACTTAAATTACTTGAGCGCCAGAAAATTGATTACTTGCGAATTTTTCGTATAGTCCATAATTGATGATAGATAGCGAATTCATTTTTTTGTAACTTCAAAACAAAAATATCATAATTGTTTCGTGGTACTTATTAATTTTCAATAACTTTATTAATGTAATTGTGTTTATCAAATTCTCCTGCAAACATTATTTAAAGCATAACCCCATCATCCTGTACTTCACGAGTGATTTCGAAGCTTAAATCTCATCGTATAAAACATGTGCATTTGCTTATTTTTCGTAGGTAATTCTTTTAAAAAAGAAAAGATATTAATAAGAAAAAAATAGAAGTAAAAAAGTAAAAGTTCGTTTTGGTGTTGCCGCAGGCCAAAATTAACTCTGGGTAGCTTGGGTCCGTCGGGCCTTGCTTCGTGGGTCTCGAGGACGCGTTTCGGCTGCATACAGCCATCTTCAGCTCGTTCTCGAGCTGAATGCAGCCGAAACGCGTCCTCGAGACCCACGAAGCAAGGCCCGACGGACCCAAGCTACCCAGAGTAAAAAAGTAAAGTGTCTTTAAAATAAGAAACTACCTAAGTATGTCTGGCCAAATACTCCTCATTTGGTTGAGGTTAATTAACGTAAAAGATGTTGGATACTTTAGCAACACACACCTAGAGAGAACCTTGGTTTATTAAGGGCAAGAATCCGAACAGTTTGTAAACAAAGTGTTTGATTATGGTAATTCTGTTCCAACCTCATAGACCCATTCATTTGTCCAGGGATCCTATAGGGATCCAGTAGATAAATTCAGACAATTTGCCATACCCGTCGATAATTTTGTATCAATTTTGATCTAATTTCGGAAGATAGCATTATTTTAATTTTGGAGGATTTCTTTTAATTAACAACTCCTTTCTGCTTTTCACTGATAATTCTGATAATTATCTGTATGTCCTTCTTGACTTGATTTATTAATCATGTCTCTTTTCACTGATACCAGTAATTGGATTTCACTAGGAATATTCATTAAATTCTGTCATATTATAAAAAAAATTAACTGCAAAGCATTTTTCTCTTCGTGGTCAACAAAGTAGGACATTCCACAAAACATGCAAATCCGTAGCAGGATTTTGTGTTTTCTAGTACTAACTTCAATATGCAGTTATGTAGTAGCATATTTCTTCAATAGTATAATTGCTTCATTGAGCGTATAGTGCAATGTTTCCGTTCTTTATTGTATAATCGTCAAATTACAATCTTAGTTATCCACAACTTTCAAACTCAAGTTTCAAAATCTGCGAACCACCAAGAGAATATTAGCATTCATTATTATTTGTTGAAGGAAGTATTTACCACATATGATTGATTATTTGACATGTGGTAGAAAATCTGGACATTTTTATAAAACTTTTTTTCAAAATATTTTAATATAAACGATATTCAAATGAAAAATTTCCCCTCAGACGAGTTGCATTTCCGTTCACTTCAAGACTGCCAATTGCAGTCGTGAACAGATGTTGACATTTGCATGACAGCGTCGACGAACGATAACAAATATTTGACATTGGACAGCTCATTGAGTTTTTGAGAAAAAATGTCATCGGCCACGGTAAGAAATGTAAGGTATTCGCATGATTTACTAATATGTGTTTGCGTTACTGGTTTTGGGAAAGTCGCTTCTGTAATCTGTGAATAGCTCCGCACAGTTGCCTTAAAGAATTTGCAATGGGATTTGAAAACAATACCACGAATCAATTGTTCATCTATTTTCATTTTAGGTCCCTCTGCTGGATGATGATACTCTTCCTTTTGGAGAAGAGGATGAAAATGCAGGGACTAAGAGATACAAGTATTATTTTGTTACTCTTATTTTCCTATTAGCAAGATCCATCTTTGCTTTTCAGTCGCCCCTACGTGGTTTTCTTCCACCTGTTTTTTCGGGCGGCGTCAATAGTGACCTATATGCTATGTGGCTGGTTTAGCGATTCTTTCATATCAAGCTTCGTGATGGTAGTGTTACTTCTTTCTGCCGACTTCTGGACAGTGAAGAATATTACGGGCCGCTTGCTGGTCGGACTACGGTGGTGGAACTACGTGGATGACGACGGCAAGTCACATTGGGTGTTCGAATCGAAGAAGGTGGTTTTTTGTCCTACACATTTCCATGAGCTCTTCTATTTATCTTGCTTTATATTATATTGGCCCTCACGTTTCCTTTTTTACAATATTTAATTTTAGGGCAGAAACATACAGGGCCGTGTTAATCCGAACGAAGCTCGAGTATTCTGGCTCGCGTTGATATTATGCCCCGCTATGTGGGGCATATTCTTTATCGTCGCGTTGTTTGGACTAAAGTTCAAATGGTTGTTACTCGTTATGATCGCCATTGCATTAAATGGAGCGAATTTATATGGCTACATTAAGTGCAATTTCGGCGCAAATAAAGACCTGAATTCCGCAGCAACAGATTTTGTGAAAACGCAATTATTTAGAAATGCTGTCGATATGATGACAAAGCCAGCAACACAACCCAGCACGGCACGACCAACTGGAGTTGTTTAAGCAAAACGTATTTATCGATAAATTGAATTAATTCCATTTTATCTAGTTGGTAGTTTTAAGTTCTGCGTGATTTTGAATGTCGTGTCAAATTGCTTGTGATTGTAAGAATAAATTAGTAACTGCTTACACTAAATTTTAATGTTTAATTATCAATAAAGCTTTATATATGAATGCGTACATGACTACAGATGATGATTTTTGCGTGTAGTTTTTATTACTTGTTCAGAAAAACTGGCCAAAAAGTTTTTAATCTCAAACTATTACTAAATATCAGCTTTGGCATTTGAAATCTTTTGTAATATAAAGGAAAGGTAACATAATGAGATGACTCAAGTTAATTCGCCCATAGTATAGAAAATTCATTTGATCACTAACATGCAAATGTTAGAAACCTTTGGTATAGGAAATCTTCAGACAAATTCTATTCTAAATCTAATTGTTATAAATTATACAGTAGATAATTTCTCTAATTGGAGTTAAAAAGCGTAGTAGTAACACAGTGGGATATAGAAAATAAAACAAAATTATTGATGCACAAATATATACTTTAGTTGACCGACTCTAGTGTACGGCAGTCCTGCAATCACAACCCAATGCTTTTGCAAACGATCCATTTAAATGAAATGTTGAATTCCACGATATTTACGAACCACAAATTATGAGACTATTTCCACGGAAATGTCATTCCAATTTGTTCTTCAAGGCCATTATTATTTGTAGATAGCAGGCAGCAAAAATAATCCTAATTATTGGTGCTGTAACAGGTTTTTTACTCACTTAGTACACTTTAATTTCAAGTTTCGGAATTAATCGTTGGACTAAGAAATAAGTTAGTAATACTAAGAGGTAAGTCCGCAAAGTAATGGTACTGAATTAGTGCAAGAAGAAGAGATAAGTCATCAGAAATTAGATCCAGCACCAACCGCAACACAAACCCGTGTTGTCATAATAAAAAAGGACTTTTGCTCGCAACTTAAACGGGATTATCTCTTTGAAAGACTCATTAGATTGGGTTCAAGATTGATTCGTATACCTAAAGCCCGTGGTAGTGGCTCCTTATATAGAATTTGCCATTGAAATAACTTCCAGGAGGGCATTTTTTCAGCCATTGGGAGTTGCCCGCTTTTGTTTCGTTTCGTTTGGTTTTTGTTTCGTTCACATTTAAGATCAAATAAAAGAATCTTGTGGTAGTCAGTCTAGTATTTTTCAAAATCGGACCATGAAATGTCAACACGTCCTTTCTTGCACTCCACGGTTAAGATTATGACACCGTTTCATTAACTATTTCCTGGTCGCAATCTAAATCGTAGTTTATGATTTGGGAAGTCGCTAAATCATTCCAATTGTAATCTATTTCAACACTATTTGTATTATCCGTTGAATTATACCTTGAGTAATCCTTCGTGAACGTCCCTTCTTTTTACTGGTGTTTATAATACATACATCAGTGTTTACGACAAACAACGGTCTTTTACAAAATTTTTATCTTTACCGCAATTAAATGATAATCGCAACTGTTTTCCATTAGTGCATACTTCACATAAACTATCATTCGGTACAAAATGATTCATTATTTCTACGTCTTAAACCACTTTATTATTTTTTAATTCTAAAAATTTTTCTTTACCCTTATGACCTAAGCAACGATTTCATGAATCATAATTTTCTTAAACGGTGTTAGTAATTTGAGTAATAAAATTTACCATCAAATCAAGGCAAATTAAATTATATATTGACTAATCCAACATGATGACCTTACCACCTGTACTTACAGTCACTCCTGTTTCATTGAGAAGAATAACCATTCCATTCATTTGTAATTTTTGAATGGAGTGTAACTTAGAGGGTACATCTGGACAATAAAAGACCTCTTCTAAGTCACGCGAACACCCAAATTGTCGACAACATCCAGCGATTCTCTTTTTGTTGCAGTTACATATCTTCAATGTTTAGAAACAGAAATTTTGATAAGAGTTTGTAATACACTGAAATGAGTAACAAAATCTTAACAATTGATGATATCATCCGATTCTCCTGAATCCAGGAAAAATGTCATATAATTATATCACCCCTTATTGAATTCGAATTCACCAGCCATAAATGCTTAACTAGATATGTTGTGGATTTTCATAGGTTGTTCAGCTACATGTACATATTTTTATATTGCATTGTCCTTTTATGATAATGACAATCTTTCTTTATATGACCCTTCCGACCACAATGATGGCATTTTAATTTTGATGTGTTTGTTTTTGAAAGTTTCCATTTATTTTGACTTTGATTGTGTTTAAATTGTTTTCGATGATGATAATTATTTTTCTCGATTATATTATTGTTGGCTTAACCATATGCAATATTTTAAACTAGTATCTCGACTGCCAGTTTTCCATTTAACTTCATAATCTGACAATCGTGTTTTAACAGAAGTCTTCAGAAAATAACTCCATCGTAAGATGAAGGTAGTAATAAATAGAACCGCGTATTCTGGGTTCAGAACGTGTTGAAAATTGAGTCAGGTGTTCGTGATGAATTACACAAAAGTAAATAAATTAGCTTTGCTCTTATATCACACAGAAGGTAGTATTTACGAGGGTCATTCAACAAGTACTTAGCGTCACCGCCCGATGGCGCTGCTGTTACAAAAATTTGTGCAGTACATTCTTTCAGTAGCCTACTGTCAAATTTTCAGTCAATTCCCTTCATTAGTTTTGTTTTGATAGCCTTTCTAAGCGAACGTGTCGATCGGTTGTACAAAAATGGAAAAAGAACAATATCGTTCGGTAGTAAAATTCTTGGTTTGGAAGGGAAAACGCGCAACGAAATCAAAGATCGATTGGATGCTGTGTACGGTGACTCTTTTGCTTTGATGGCTTCCATCAAGAATTGGTCCAAAGAGTTTGTTCGTGGCCACACATTGATTTTTGATCAGCCGCGCCCAGGTGTCCCGAAAACGGCTGCTACGAAGAAAACGTTAAAAAAACCAAGATCTCGTGTTGGGAAGACCGTCGATTGAAGATTCGCGAGATTGCTGAGACTGTAGGCATCGCAGAAGGAACGATGCATCATATTATACACGAAGAACTGGACATGAGAAAGCTGTCGGCGCGATGGGCGCCGCGTTTGCTCACACCGGAAAACAAGCGCAACCGTGGGACCACATTGGCGACGTGTTTGGCGGTGATTCAGCGCAATCCAATGGAGTTCTTGCGTCGTTTCGTGACCGTCGAAACATAGATTCACTGGTACATATCAGAGACCAAGGAACAGTCGAAGCAGTGGACTTCACTCGTTGAACGTTCTCCGAAGAAGGCGAAGACAGTGCGATCGGCCGGAAAGGTGATGGCCCCGTTTGCTGGGATTCAGAAGGTGTGATCCACATTGATGACCTCGAGAAAGGTAGAACAATCACGGGGCGCTACTATGCTGACTTATTGCGCCGATTCGACGTCGAATTGAAGAGAAAGCTGCCCCCTTTGGCGAAGAAAAAAGTACTGTTCCAGCACGACAACGGGCCGGCTCACCTCCGTCGTAGCCATGGCTAAATTGGTAGAATCACGCTACGAACTGCTGCCCCATCCACATTACTCTCCAGATTTGGCCCCAGTGACTACTTTTTGTTTCCAAACCTGAATAAGTAACTCGCCGGGAATAGATTTGGGCCAAATTAGAAGGTCATCGCCGCCACGGAGGCCTATTTTGCAGCCCTCGAGAAAGCATATTTTTTGGACGGGTTAAAAAGTTGGAGCATCGCTGGGCCAAGTGTATCGAGCTTAAAGAAGATTATGTGGAAAAATAAATTGCCACTTTTCATTTTTTTTCATTGTCAAAATTTTCATTTTTCTTTTGTAGGCTAAATACTTGTTGAATGCCCCTCGTACTCTGTGAACACTACCAGACGAATAACCAAAAATTATTCAACTGCAAGTTATCTCAACTGATAATACCATAGGGAATTCTATGGCTAGTTTACAGTCACACAAAGAATTCAGTGCACTTTTTGTTCCTTGTTTATTGTTTTGGTTTATTGCTTTACAAGTCTAGGCTCAACTTATGATTCAACTTATGATTCATTTCACATCTGTAGAATACTCATCATATATTCAATAGATTCATTTTTGTAAATAATAATGAAATATCAATGAATTCTTATTTGAAATACTTAATTTTTGTTATTTGAATTGTTACGAAGTCGTTATAAATTATGTTTATAATTACGACTTTCAAGATGATTTAAATTTAAATTTGGCATATCTTCTGATATGATTCCAACTCTTTAGAAATTGACAGATAAACTTCAAAACAGTCGTTCAATTATGAAAGGTGTACATTTTTTATTTCAAAAAGTGAAGCTGGAAATCGGCTGCGAAATCTATATAATTTCAATTTATTAAAATTTAAGTTCTAAGTGTTAGATATATTACAGTGCGGAAATAACAATAAAACACTGAACATATAGTCTAACGTTTTTGAATTTGTTTTATGAATAAATGCAATCGTATATACTTTATACTTTGAGTTTGGTTTGATTAAGGACTAATGATAACCGGAAACTGTTATGCGTGACTTTTACATCGGTTGAATACGAGAAATCTGAGAAATGTCTTCATTTGATAGATAGTTTTTAATCTTCCTTTTTCATTGAGCCAATGCAAGTTGACCGGATTGCGTGGTCAAAGTTAAGAAATTAAAGATTGAATTAGAATATAAATACAGTCCAAACACGATATAAAGACATTGAAGTGACCACATAACTTCGGTATTTATATCCGATAGTTGTTATAAGCAATATATACAAGTATTCATATTAAAAGTCGTTTGTATGTTCGGAATTTTTAGTAAAAATTTTTATTCTGAAACTTGCAGTACCAACAGTACAACTTACAGAACATAATCTATTGTTAAAAGAATCTGCCATTTGGTCCGTTTTTTTAAAGCTGAGTCTCAAATGTGTTTTGCATTATACGTTTCATTCTCGTTAAGATTGCTTGATTATAAGCGGCATTAAATTCTTCGTTAAAAGCAACACTCACATGTTGGTTGAAACTTCTCTTGATCGTTTCTTCGTCAGTGTCACGATTGTTACTTTCAGCTTCTTCAAAAATATCTTCCTCAGTAACAACGGCGCACAGCTCTATTAAAATAATCATAAATTCCTCTATTTCAATCAATGGTTCTGTAGTAGTAGATCTGTGTTACTGAGCAGCCAACTGACTTGGTGGCACGTTGTCATCTTCAACTGTAGGAGATTGTACCATTCTGGCTTTAATGCAGGGGGCACATAGAATTGTAAAGAGCTGGTGCCAGGAGAAAGGTCTAAGGCTTAACCTCGATAAAACCAAACAGGTGCCTTTCACAAGTTGAACAAATATGGACCAACTCTGCACCATAAATCTAAATGGACGGCAGGCTCAGGTAGAATGAACTCATTAAGGCAGTATCTGCAAAGGTTGTCAGAGCTCTGATGGTGTGCAGGAACATGACAGGCAAGTCCTGGGGTAACCCGGGAATCCTGCGGTGGATGTACACCATGATGGTGAGACTAATTATATCCTATGGAGCCGTGGTTTGGGTATACAAAATCCAAGAACGCAAGACGAGTTTAACGTCTGGCATGTGTCTGTATCACCGAAGCCATAAAGTTATGTCCCACGGCAGGTCTCCAGAAAATCTTACGCCTATCACCACTTCATTTGGTGACAGAGAGACATTTGGTAGCGACATCTACAATCTCAAGAATCTACCATGAAGGAAGAGAAAATGACCCCAGAATTGGGCATAAGGACCAAGCTAAACTAGAGAAGGTGTCCTCATTCATATATGCACCGTCGAATCGCATGACGTCGGCATTCAACTTTCACAACAATTTTTTCTGTAGTTCTGAGTGACAAGAGTGAATGGAGCGTTCAATCCAATATGCACCTCATATGACGGAATACAATCAGGAGGTATACGAATGGTTCCAAGATATCTGAGGGACTTGGACTCAAATACTACCAAACAATGGGGACTATGCCAAGTATCTTTCTGGCTAAGGTCTATGCTATCGCTGTAAGCGCACAACTGAGCATAGACTGAGGATGCAAAAGCAAAACCGTAGCTGTAATATCCGATAGCCAAGCAGCCTTAAAAGCACTAGAATCCCCAGTGATTACATCCAGAATGTTTCTAGATAGTTGCAATACAAACCCGGAAAATAGGGTTACCCCATACTGGGTGCCGGGGTATGCAGGTATCGAGGGTTATGAGCTGGCGGACCAACTGGCGAGGAAAGGGACAGCATTCATCGGTCTTGAACCCTTTAGCGCAACTGAAATGAATTTCATTCACAGTGCCCTAAAGGAAACTGAGGACAGAGAATGCAATAGGCAGTGGAATGAACTTCCAGGGCTTCGAATGTCGAAGCTGTTCCTCGACGTTTATGACGAGAAGAAGTTCCGAGCGTGCATCGAAATGAATAAAAGAAAAGTAAGGGTCCTAACTGGGACGTTCACGGGGAACTGCACAATAGGAAGGCATCTCAAAAGGATGGGCTTGAGGCGAAGAGACAGTTTAGGAAGCTGCTTCCTTGTCAAGGAGGAATTGGGACGTCTGAGGCTGAAGCAGATCATTGACTTTCTCAGAAAGATCGATCTGCTTGCGGCGCTCTAGGTGATCCGGAAGCCGGGAAGAATATACCTGTAAGGGTTGATGTGCAACATCCCCAACAGTAAATCAATCAATAACACTCGCTAGCAAAATATGATCAACGTCCTTTTCTTGTCATTGAGAGGGATCTTTCAAACCAGCATGGCGAAAGCAAAGTGTTTTTAAAGCTTTTATCACCCTTCGGTCCATGGGTTGTAATACAGAGGTGACATTGGTCGGTAACAACACACGTTTTATGCATTTTAGATTAGAGACTACAGGGTAAGCAGGACAGTTGTCTACTAGGAGAAAAAAATTCGTTTCTTCCAGATTTCCTCCTTCTCTCCAATTCTGTATCCAAGTTTTGTGGCCATTTTTCAAAAGTTTTCGAAAATTTTCAAAAAAGCGATTCCTTCCAGGATCTAGAGTTGTTTTCATATTTTACAGGCAACGAGTGTATGTTCTTGTAGCTACGAGGTTTTTTTAGCTTTTCCTATAAATAAAAGTTTTTTCTACATGATCCAGTCATGTTCGCAGTAACCAATACTGTAATTCTGGTGTTAGACACTTCCGAACCCCTGCATTGCTCACATTTGAATTTATTATTTTGTCAGAGGTTAAATTAAAACACAATCTGGTATCATCCACATTAAAGATTTCCTCTGGTTTGTATCCTTCGAACAGTCCAGGCCACTTATGAGAGAGCCACTCTTCAGTCACACCTTCAGGAACGCCAGCCGCTTGACCACAAACTTTTCCAGTCACAATATTATGACGAGCTCGGAAACGTTGTACCCAAGACGATTTGCATTCGCAATTTTTCTTCCCTATAAGTCGTCGGCTTTTTATTACAGGATCGGACTCCTTATTGGGACGTTGTTTGCCCTCTGATGTTTAAACCATGTTAATAAAGCCTCTTACATAACTTTATGTTCAGATTTCCTCGATCATATAATTTTCAAAGAAAAGAGAAAAGAGCTTACATTTTATCTCTATTCTACTCTAGTCTCTAGTGTGAGACTTCACATTCCTTTTGCAATTTTATATAATGTGCGATTGTTATTTTATATAATATGTCCACATAATGTGTGATTTTTCTTCAAAATTAAACACTTACCTCATTTTTGTGACATCCCAGCAAAAAGAACGATCAGGCATATCAAGCTAATGCTTAACTAATGATTAGTATAAGCCTTAGCTAAGCCTTTTAATAATGATTTTACTAGTTTTCAACTGTTCCTTTAAAATACTCCGTCTTCATTGGCATTTCCATGAAATAGTCAGTTTTGAGTTGTGAAGGACACTGTCAATATGTGGGTAGGAATGTGAGTGTAGGTGCCACCAGGGATTATCAGTGTATATGCGAATTGTACTGGGACGGTGAATGTGAAGCGTGTGATAGTGAAAAGTGACTGACAACTATCACGAGTGAGCGATGATTCTTTGGTAAGTGTATTTTGCGCAATGCAATCACCACTTCTATTATATCATTATTTATGCCTTATCATACGGTATACATAATGATAAAATATGTAAACCTGATTGCCTATAACATGGCCCATGTTAAAATCAGGGATAAAATAAGGTAAAGTATATGCAAACTGTTTTCCCTTACAACTGGTAGGTCTTATGCACTAAGGAATAAACTACACCGAAGTAAGTCTTATATAATGATTATATTGTTTGCTGGGACGGTAGAGCGCAATCACTCAATTCAAACCAAAACTTATCAACCCAGCAAACAATATAATCTTTATATAAGGCTTTTTTCGGTGTAGGTCATTCCTCTTGTATTCCTCATTCCTATTGTAAGGGAAAACAGTTTTCCTATTCGTTACCTTATTTTATCCCTTAATTTAACAAGGGTCAAGTCATTGGCAATCTGGTATACATCTTTTATCATTATATATATCTAATGATAAGGCATAAATCATGATATACAGTGAAATCTCTCTTAAGCGGACACCCACGGGACCGAAAATATTGTCCGTTAAAGAGGTGTGTCCGCTCAAAATGAATTTTTAGTAGCAGTTAACTCCTCGAACAAAACAGATTTCTTTTGTATACAAATGTGTTTATTTAATATATCTAAGTAACAAAAATTTCTTTCTTTCCAAAAAAAAATTTAGTTCAAAATCCACAAAAACATGTAAAGGCAAATTCAACATTAGCATCCATGGACTTGTATGTACATATACATACATTGTTTTGGAGAAAAAAAACTCATTTGATGTGGATTGAAGTCTTGATAGTGGGATTTTAAATTTAACTAAAGATTGTTCGCATAATAGTCCCCTTGATTTCTCGCAAAATTTTGCAATTTGTGTAAAATTTTACTCGCTTCGCTATATGTCCCAACATCTGGAACTAGTGGTTCTTCGTCTGACTGATCTGAAACTTGTAATTCCTTTAATGGCGTCTGCATGTTCCTCTACATCTCCACAAGACAATTCACTGTCAATTCCGAAATAGATTTCGATGCTTGAATTGGTTCAAATTTCTGGTGTAAGCGCGTTACCCATTTCAGCCAGTACAGCTAGTGGTAAATCGTCTTCTGCAGAAAACTGTTCAGAACAAGAATTCTCAGTATTGTCTTGAAAAAAGCCTGCTTTGCGGAAACAGTTACGAATTGTGTCCTTTGTAACACTTTCCCAAGCATTTTTTATGAAATATATCGCATCTAGCAAGTTTATGGTTTTTGCAAGATCATGTGCCGAACTAGCAGTGTCTGGATTCAGCAAAATTTGCTTCACTATTTGCATCCTGTAAAAAACTTTCAGCGTTTTCATAACACCTTGGTTTAATGGCTGGCAGACTGATATGCAGTTCGGGGGTAGAAAAATTAGCTTAACATTTTTAAATTATAAATGCGTCGGATGTGATCCGGTATTGTCCGAAAACAATATGTTTCTGTTTTCTCGTCCCATTTTTCGATCTAAAATCTTAAGCCAATTTGTCATTATTTCACCAGTCATCCATGCTTTGCTGTCTGACAAATAAGATACTGGCAAATCATTGATGTAAATGTTTTTAAATGGTCTTAGCCCATTTACCGATTACAAGAATCTTTTCCTTTTCACCAGCCATATTCGCACAAAGCAGTATCATTATTCTTTCCTTCGATAACTTTCCCCCAAAACAGCGCTCGTTTTTAAGGGTTAAGATTTTGCTAGGCAATGCTCGGAAGAACAATCCTATTTCATCGGCATTGTATATATCTCGGGCTGAAAAGCCCTGAATAACCGATGGAAGCCTTTGTAAAAATGACTCGACACCCACAGGATTAACGCTAGGTGCTTCTCCTGAAATTGCTTCAAAACTAATATTGTGTCGAGTACGGAACCGTTCTAGCCACCCTGCAGATGCAGAAAAGGTTTCCAAGCCAAGGTTCGTAGCAATTTGTTTTTATCGCGAACTATTGCTCCAAAAAAGCAAAATCAGAGAAATCGCTGTGAGCTATGAAATTCATCATAACTGTCAAAGATGTTCGTCCGTTTCTAACTTTGAGGAACCATTCATAGCATCTCTTGTCGATTTGTAACCCGTCATCTTTTAAAAACTCCTTTTTGCATTGATATTGAAATTTGACTAACAAAAACTATTACATACTATAACAAAAACTTTGAATTTACTTCTTTGTTTATATTGATACGTTAAGATTTAGAAACTTTATTCATTCTTATACCCAGTCTTCAAAGTCAACACAATGAATTTTTTTTCATTGGCAAAAAAAAGAATTTAATTTGCTCCCATTAAGAAGAAAATGTCATCAGAACGTTGAAAAAATTAATGCTCCAGGTGAGGCTCGAACTCACAACCCCGGCATTGCTCTCACAGTTACTGTCTATAAGTACCGTGCGCTAACCAATTGCGCCACTGGAGCGATGCCTTCCTACCTTCCACAGTTCTATATAAACGTAGGCAATGCTTTGCGAAAAGCTTTAATCAATTAAATGTTCGTACCGGTCATACTTCGAAGAAAATTTCCGCGTTAGAACTTAAATAAGTTTAAGGATTGTGTTTATTGCAGTGCAAGGAGAATTCAAAGTCGAATTGGCAATTATAAATTCCTCAGAAAAGCACATAAAAACTGAAACAGATGGGACATATACATGATAAAATTAATATATACCGGCCCTCGCAAGCACTCGTTGATATGTAAATAAAAAGTTTAGATCTATAAACAACGTTTAATTAGGTTAAAAAAGCTCTCACTGAGCCTGTGTCATCCATGACAGCTGATGTGTTGACAAAAGGGAACAAACATTGAACGTGCCAACCAAGGTGGAATGCGAAGGAAAAGTTCTGATTGGCTTTGACGTGTTGTTAGTGAGCTCGAACGTAGGGCATTTTATTGTGTTTTCTTTTTTAGACTAGAACTTCTAAGGTGTCACGAGTGTTGAATCGACGCCCTCCCTTGCGTCGATCCGTAAAACTGTGCTGGACTGTGGTGTTTGGATAAAATTTGTTGGCATAAGACTGCCCTACATAAGACGGTGTTCTACAACATTTTGATATCACTCAAATAGATAAGAAACTGTCATTCGTACCACCGAATATTGATTATACGGAAATTAAGTTTGATAAAAGCATCTAGTAAGCAGAATATTGCATTAGAAGCGCTGGGAAAAGGCTTGTATATATACCACGTAAATTGTCTGTGATACGTCATCTTGACATGTTTTATTGCAGGGCGGCTGTATTCGTGGTGTCAATTAAAAACACTGAAGTTCATTGCCCGATTCTAGCTAACGTACAATCGGTCACCTCCTGCATGACGTCACAAAGTCCTTTGCATATGCCAGCAGTCGATAGGAAGGAGCGAGGAAGCTGCAACTCATCTCCTCGAGAATGAGTTGGTTCGACACGGCCGGACTAGCAAACTTGGCAAAGAATGCCTTGAAGGAAGCGCAAAAACAAATTGACAAAGCGCTAGATATACAGGATGACGAAATGATGTCGGCATCCCCACCAGAGATTAAAAGCAAAACGGAGCCGACAACTCCGATGCAGCCTCTTTGGCCGTCGAGTAATCCGGCATTATGGGGTTCCTTCACTGGCTCGTTTTTCGATAACCCGAAAGCGGGAGAAATGGTCACCACACCCCCGAAAATAGGATTTGGTTCATCTGACACCAAGCGCCCGTCGGTGATTTCCAACTCTGACTCGGTGGAAATTCTTTCGTCACCGGTGACTCCTTGCTCCGGTTCAGTGGTCACGTCACCCTCTGTAACTGTCTATAATTCGGAATCTGTGGAAATCCTGACAACACCAACAAGCAGTGAATCAGCAAAATCTCCCGACAGCGTCGAAGTCTTAACAAGCGATGAACTCCAGGATGAGGACGACGATTCTATGTCGTTTAGTACTGTCATGGATGACACTGTAATGCCTATCACTGTTGTAACATCAGCTCCCTCTAAATCATCGACTTCAGTGTCTGAAGCATCCTCTAGGGATGCGACAGCTAAGTTGGAAACAGACTCTTGCGATTCTTCGACAACGCTTTTGGATACGAGTATCGTCATTATGAAGCAAAGCTCTGTTCAAAGTGTCGATGATAGCACTTTCGAATCTCAGACTCTTCTCTCAGATTCAACGCAAAGCTTTGAGGATGTGCAAATACCTGACGCGACAGCAGAAGAAAAGGAGCACACCAAGCCCAACTCCGGCCCAAACTCTGGACACACATCAGCTGATGAAGTAGAAACAGCCACCTCGTCCGACATAGAGATAATATCAAATCCGAATGGGGACTCGAGCAGTACAAACAGTGCTTGTCGATCGAGCCCAATCAAAACTCAATCGAAAACATGCAAAAAGGATTCTATTTCCGACTGTAAAGCTGCGAAAAAAGGACACAACAGAGAACTTTCAGAAGTTTCCATCCAATCGGACGACTCTCAACTTAGTAGTCATTCAGAAACGGATAAATTGATGCGACGAATCACGGAACTGAACGAAGTCATTGAGGCGCGGGAAATAAGGTTGATGGAGCTTGGACGGGAGAATGCTCAGTTGCACGACAAGAATTTGGAATACCAAACAATGCTGGAAGCAAAGCAAAACCATTTGGACGCTGAAGAGTACACCCAACGCCTTTCGGCTCTCGAGAAGAAGTTTCAAATGAGCATTCGTGAACGTGATGCCTTGCGTGATCAACTCAAGGCAGCTAGGAATGAACTTGCAACGAAAATCCCCAAAGACAACTTGGATAAAGCTATTAGCGAAAAAGATGCTATGATAGACGAGCTGCGGTTGGAAGGGGAGAAGCTGTCGAAGCAAGTTTTGCAACATTCTAATATTATTAAAAAACTACGCGCCAAAGAAAAAGAAAGCGATACACAACTGAAGAAAAATCGGGAACAAATCGAAGAACTCAACGAGGAGGTTGAGCGTTTAAAAAAATCGTTAGCGGCAAAAGATGAGGTTGAACGATCGCAGATTGAAGCAGTCCACAAACTTTCCTCGGAGAAGCGTAAGTTGGAGAAGGAGAACCAGTCAATGAAGAGTCAAATTGAGGATCTGACGTCGCGACATGAAACACTACAGGTCAGCTTTGATGCGGCGAAAAAAGAACTCAACGAAAAGCAACAAGCCCATTCAGAACTCACGAGAAAGGCTCAGGCTTTGGCTTCTCTCGAATCCGAGAAGAAGCTAACACAGTCACAAAATGAAGAAATCCGATCACAATTGGATGATCTTCGTGAAAAATTGCGAATAGCGGATTCTGGTAATTCGATGCGGGAACATAAGTTACGGCAAGATAATGCTGATCTGCTTAGACGACTAGAGGCAGCTGAGCTGCGAGCTGAAGAATTAATGCAAGAAGTTAGTTTGGCAACGATTCCCCTTGTTCGGCAACTTGAAGCTCTGCAAACAACGTTAACAACTCGCACGAGCAATTGGGAAAAACAGGAGCGTTTGTTGGTCGGCAAGCTAGGTAATGTGATCTATTTTGGGAAGACAATTGGCGAGAAAAGAAACAAACAATCACTCTACTTGTGACTTTCAGATGAGGCCCAAAATAGGTTAAAAAGTTTAGAAAATGTAGAGGAAACATCAAAGGAGCAATCAGTGATGCTGAACTCGCGAATAAAAAGTCTGGAGGAAAGGTTAGCTACAGCGTTACTAAAATGCGAACAAACAACCAGCCTCCTTCAGCAAAGTGAATTGGATTACAACTTAAAAATGGCTGATTATCAAAGGTTGAACATATGTTAAAATATTTGCTGATAGTTTGTATTATGCTAAATATGCCTTTTCATTTAAATTAACAGACAAATCGAACGGTTAACAACGCAACTAGATGACGCAACACATGAAGCTAATCAACTGCGCGATAAGTGCTCTTCATTGGAAAAGGATGCTATCAGCGAACGCGAACTTCGAGTCAAAGAGTTGGCAGAACGTCCCAATCGTAATGAAACTTCACAAGAGTCGAATACGCTGGAAGCACAGGATTTGTCGCGTCACGACGAAGATGTTGAAAATTCGGCATCTCCAACATTAAGTATAGGCCGAAATTCAATTGCCGACTCGTTGAGTAGTTCCGCTTGGCAAATGGTCAGTTCTCCTAGTGTATGTGTACGAACTCTGTAACTCTGTTTCTATTTATTGTCCTCTCAGGATGATCTGGATTGTATATCAAATTCAGGACGGCGTATTAGCGGTTCTGTTTACGGTTTAAGTAGTGGATTAGGGCAACTTGGCCCTAGTGCCCCTGTGCTAGAAACCTTGCAGGCGAGTTTAAAACAACGTGATGGGGAAGTGAGCCAATTGCAATGGGAACTGTCGCGCTTGCAAACAGAAAGGACGATATTAAATACCGAAATGACGAAATTATCATTGGAGCTTGAAACGGTAATTTTTATTAATGTGTTGATTTAGAGTTTATTGATTGATTCAGAGTTGAGTAAGTTGATTTAGAAAAAGATAATGAGAAAAAATTCATAACATAGTGCATGATAACTTAATGTTGGATATACGTGACAGGTCTGGCTAGCTTTAGGATTGCAAAACCACTATGAAATTGGCTGTCTAGGCCTCTACATTGTTGGGGTCAATAAGTTCCGTCAATTTATTTCCATTGAGTTTTCTTTACATTTTATTGTTGATACAGTTTTGGTAATGAACTGGTTTGCAGAATATCTTTTTGGATACGGCGTTGAGAATGTTGAACGCTCATTCCTTGATCGAATTTACGTGACATTTTCTTTTGATAACATAAAAACGTTGAATATGGGGATGTAATTCTTAACCCATATTTTCTCTTCTTGCCTTACATATTTACTGGCAAGTGGCAGATTGTAAAGTATTATTATTTTTTTCTCTTAATTATCTTGTGATTGATTTGAACAGTAGATTTCATAAGGTGCGTTGCTGTTGAAATACACTAAACGTATGTTGAAAGAAGGTCATCGTCTATTTGTCCCTTTTGCCGTTATGAAACCGTTGTCCAGTGCCCATGGTTTGTTTCTATGTCCATGGTAATTGTCTTCATTTAACAAAATGCTCAAATTGATCAAAAAGATAAAATGCTTCGTTTTAACTTTGTGAATTTTTTAATGGTTTACGAAATAGATTTTCGACCTTTCGTAATGACCTTTGAACCAACCCCTTAGCCTACAAATACGGGCATAGTCCGTATTACGTACGATGATCGGCCAAATATAAATATTGCTAAAGTTATAAACAGTTGTGGAATATTTGATAAGTAAGATCAATCTGATGCAATGATAGATGGTAAATGCAAATACTACAACAAGTTTATTTACGCTAAATCAATAATATAAAATTATTAATCTGCGAACGTGTGATACAACTGAAAACATCCTTGAAGATGTGGCGGAACTTTTCAATTTTTTCAACTTTTCAACTTTTCATACTCCCACGTTGTTTCTCTACGTTCTCTAATTTTGATGCTTTTGGGTCAATGTGTATTGAAAAATGAGCCCAATGCTCCCCGTGCAATCTCTCTGGAATAGCTCTTAAGATAATTGTCCTCGTTCACTATAATTCGGTTTTGGTTTATATTATCAAATAGCGATTTGCCTATTTTGAATTAAAAAGAATTAAAAAGAAAATGAATTAAAAAGACTAAATTAAAAAGTCCGATTTCGAAAAGACAAACAAAAATTTTTTTATATCTTGTCATTTATTTCCTCAATACGGAAAGCATGCTAATATTTGGTCCTGCACATCAATTCGATTCATTCCTTTATTACTCTGTAATAAATTTTGATTTTGGAGTACGATTGGATCCTTGGGTAGTTATTTCGACGGTTACATGTTTTGTCGTCATAATTAAGGGTTTTCCATGAATGGCATGACAATTTTTTCTACTATATCTATGAGTTCAAATTTATTGTTCGTGTAGTGCAAGCATTAAATTTTATGAATAAAATACGATTTCGGTCATATAACCACCACGAGCCCGTTCACAGCGGTATGTTCCTTGAACCCGATTTTTCGTCACTCTAGCACACATTTCGAACTGTGGCAATAACACATTGGATGTTGTCTTTGTTGGGATAGTGCAGTGACTTGATATAGCCCCATAAAAACAAATTCAATGGCGTTAGACCGCATGAACGAGGCGGCCATTCGACCCGACCGTTTCTCGAGGTAACACGTTCACCAAATTGGCCTTTCAATAAATCGGTTGTGAGCCGTGCTGTGTGCCTAGTGGCACCGTCTTGTTATAAGCGCATATCGTTGATGTTAAGTTCATCCAATTCTGGCCACAAATAATCTTCCAACGTAACACTATAGCGCTCTCCATTGACGGTAACATGGCCGTTTTCATCCACGAGAAAAACGGCCCAATAACACCTCGGCATCAAAACCGCACCAAAAAGTAATATTTTACGGATGCAAGGGTATTTCAAGAAGCACATGTGGGCTTGTTGCTAACCAATAACGTAACGTATATTTTGCCTATTAATAATGCCATTGAGCAAGAAATGAGCTTCATCGCTGAAGATGATTTTTCGATGAAATTCTTCATTTTCTTCACGCTTTGTTAGAGCCCAATTGGAAAAGTTTTGGCGTTTCGAATGCTTATTTCTTGAGTCAATTTGATCTTGTAAGCATGTAGGCCAAGATCTTTTCGCTAAATACGTTTGGGATTGAAACGCAGAGTAAATGTTGAATCCCTTTATTTTAAACAAACTTATGCATATTGGCATCTGGCAATGCCGGGATAAGAAGATAATGATACGAATAAAATATCCCCGGTATAAGCCTTCGTGAGAAGCGAGAAGAACGGCTTAAGGAAATTTTAGTAAGTTTGCCGTGTTTTTGGTTGGCAAGTGAAGACTTGTCGCGGCATTAACTTTTGTTTCCGACGCGAAAAATGCGTCGGGACGTTTCGAGTTGCCACTGTCACTCCCTCCCCAATGACCTTCGCACGTGTTGAAGGGAGTCAAAATGTGACTCTTGTTGACGGTAGTAGGTGTTTGGTGCTGATGTTCCGGACTGCTGCGCTCTGGTTGAACAACTTGAGAGGACGGCGGAGGTACAGGTGCAATCGACTGTGGGGGCGATTGGCAAAACTGAAGCGATTGAGGCTATTGTGGGGGCAACTGGATCTCGGATTGTTCCAGATGATCTGGTTTGAGATGATCGGTGGAGAGAGTTTTGGCGACACCGTTTACGTCTACGACATAGGTGCGGTCGCTAACCCTTTCGATGACTCGGTGTGGTCCGGAGTACGGCTGGTCGAGCGGCTTTTGGATGGAGTCGATGCGGCGGAAAACATACTCGCAGGTAGCCATGTCCTTGAAGACAAAAGGACGGTGTGTGATGTGTCTGGCAGCCGGGACGGGGCGGATGGCTTTAAACAGGCGGCGGAGGTCTGTCACGAAATCCTGAGGAATGTGGCTACTGAAAATTGAGGACAAAGAATTCGCCTGGGATCCGTAGTGACGTGCCGAAAACCATCTCGGCAGGAGAGGCTTGAAGGTCCTCCTTAAACGTTGTGCGCAAGCCTAACAAAATGGCCGGAAGTGCTTGCGGCCACGGTGGCTCGGGAACGCATTTTAAGGCGGCTTTGAGTGTGCGGTGCATACGTTCCACCATACCATTGGCCTGTGGGTGGTACGGTGTGGTGTGCACGTGGTTGGTCCCCAAAAGGTGGCAGAGTTGACTTAAAAGGCCAGCTTCAAATTGGCGAGCTTGGTCTGAAGTGATCTCCTTAGGTGTACGAGAGTACCAGAAAACGAGTTTTGCTGGTGCGGTCGGAGACGTAGAGGCGTTTTTCCGAGGTGTTGTCGGCAATGTCCGCCGAGTACAGCGCCGGCGATCCTAGTTTTCAAAGCGCCTAGTGGTGGCATCTGGAGCTAGGAACGAGCAGGATTGTTTGCATCGCATCGCAAGGGCCCGTGCTTGCTGTGGTACCAGCAATGTCCCGTACGACGATCTGGTCCAGGAGTGGTGGAGCGTGCTCGTCGTTGGTTCGCGTTACTTGATGATGAGTGCTCCCGCAACGCGTTGGCATTGGCCTGTGGTTGATGGAGCGCCTCGCGAGTCAGGGTGGTCAGTTGTGCGATCGCTAGACGCAGGGCAGCTAATTCGACCACAAAATGGTCCACGGAACTGCGTGGTGAGGAGATGCCGAATGATGGTGTTGTTGCGCGCGTTGATGATTGAACTGAAGTGGCCATCACTGTTGGGCCCATCTCGTGTGCTTCATCTGCAACAGCGGCAAGCTCCTCCAATGTTTGGTTTCTAATTAGCAATAGCATGCGCCGCGTTTGCTGGGGCAGGAGATCGAACGCCTGTGAGCAGCTTATGCAGCTGTGCATCAGGTGAATCAGTGAGGCGGGAGACGATGGCAGCTTTCAACGCCTCGTCTCGGTTGCGCTCCGGTGGCGCACGGATGATGTCTGCTACCTCTGTGATGGTGTCGTGGTCCAAAGATGATACCGTGAGATGGTATTTAGCTGCGTCGCTCATCACCTTATGGACCTGAAACTGGGACTCCACCTGAAAAAACCACAGTTCAGGGTTGGCGCGCCAAAAGGACGGCAGCCTGCATTGGCTGATGGCGTTGATCTCCTGAGCCTGTGGTAGGCCTTCGATAGTGAAAATTTGGCCTTGAACGTATCCACTATAGCACACAGCCTGTCGGGTGGGACGATTATTGGGGCCGAAAATTTGAATAACCGCTCTTTAATTTGCAAGTACTGACTCAAAATTTCGGTATTAATTTTTAATAATTTCCAATCGTCGCTGGTTCGTTAACTTAACCATGATGAAAATGTTGACTTTAACTAACGTTTTGACATTGACAGTTCATTAAAAAACTTTAAGGGTGTGTTCATTTAAAGATATGAAATGTTTATGCCCCTAATGGAAAACCCTATATAAACATTTTGCTTGTATTTCCATTTTATGGCCTGTATTCGGTTGCAACTTCTTTTTGTGTATTCTAATTTTACTCTACACAAAACTTTTGGCATATGCATATTATTTCTATGTTCTGTGCCAATTACATTGGTTTAATAACTAAACGATATTGGGGAGGAATACCCGTTATCTATGCACAAAGTGTGTTCTCTGTGCAACACTGATTGAGTAAGCGTTTTCACAACACTTTTAAAGCGCGGTCATCATGGGTTATTTTGTTGTGGCCTGTATACATTTTAAATTCATATCAAGAATCCTTCATCAATAGCAATGTTTTCTTTCACTATAAATACATCTTTAAATTTTTTATTAAAAAACTGATCACAGGTTTAATCTTGCTCAATTTATTTGTATTGGCAACCAGAATTTTGTTTGCGAAATGTAAACACCTTGTACTTTGCCAATATCTATTCAAAAAGATATATGCTTCTTAATTTCTGCGTTTCGAGCAATTTATTTGTATTCATCGTTTTTTTATCTGTGCCATTATTGTGCACAATGCGAAATATCTTTTGATTTCGTGAGAATCTAAAGGAAACCAACTGTCGTCAATTTCCTGTGCTCTGCGTGGATTCGCTCGTATTTGGTCTGCATACCGGTTAGTTTCGGTTACAATATTATTCCAATATTATATCAAATTCGCTTCCACTTCCTCCTAATTGACGTAAGGCTGCCTCCGTTATGCCAGGAGTCATCGTATTGTCCCTGATTTATGAACTTTTTCTTATTTCTTGTCAAAGACAAGGCTCTGGTAGTTGATCGTCGTCAGAAGTATCATCAAGAACTAGTCGCATGCATTTTTTTTCAACAGAACGTATATAAGCACTGCTGTAACGTTCGGTTGAGGAATTTTTAGCATAGTTCTCACTACTCTCATCACGGAATTTTTTTCTTGAAAACATCTCGTGGGGATGCTTCTCTAGAATTAATGAAAATAATCTTGATGCGCGAAGATGACCTGTGAATACAACGAGAGGCTGATCATGATACGGAGAGGTAATGAGAATAAATTACCAGCTTTGTCTGTGCTATTAGTGTTGGGGGCAAATTGCAAATAACGACCGTCGTACCACCAGCGATGCCGGTAATATTTACGATTGGCCCGATCATCGTGTAACACAAGTCGTGCGAATGGATTGAAGGCTGCGCGATCTTGTTTACGTTTTCATAGCCTAATCTATAACATTATGAAACAGTTTAAACTTAAATTATATCACATATAATGTGAAGATAAGTTTCCATTATGAAACTATTAAAAAAAAAAAAGAGGATAGAAACACGTAGTGTACTATATCTAGTTTACTGAATCCCGCGTGGTGAATATGATTTTCGCGGCTTCGTTGCCGATCCTGTGATTCTCAGCTACCTGGTTTGATTTGTTGCTTGCCTACTTTGATCTTTTTTATCGCTCTATTTGGCTTGCTGATGTGTTTGGTTGCCCTTATCATCACCGACCGTTTTGTGTGACCGATGCACTTTTTGTTGGATTCCTTGCCGTTTACTTCGTATATTGCACTTTTTTCCATTTTATTTACACTGCGCTTCTCTTTTCCCAGTTTGTGCTTCATTTGGTTCTTGATATTTTCACAAAAGTAGTTTTAGTACCAAAAAACTACTAGCACACTGAAACACAATGTAATATCCAATCGAATTGACACTACTGACTGAGAGGCAGTTTGCAATTTTCCTAGAAAGTCGAATTCCCGGTCCTACTGTTGTGTTAATATCTATTCATAGATAGTAGGATTTTGAACTTTTGTCCAGCTAGATTGATACAAAGTCACACTGTGCGACGATTGAAAGTATGGTGTACTAAGTATTGAGTCTTATAAATACTGCTTATGGGGTGACAGCTGTCATGCGCTTTATTATTGATTTTGTTTGTCATTTTATCATAAATAGTTTGATGCCTGACCAATGTCTGTAAATCGTGCATATTTATTTCGAAAAAAATAAAGAAACGGTTCTGTTCGATAAATTCATCGCACACTCCGTCAATTTCAAGGCCGAAATAATCGTCCATCAGAACAAAAAATTTGATTAACCATGCATAGGTCGGTTTGGCACCACGTTTTCCTTACTGATAATCTGCATCCATCCAGACGTCGTACAAGTGCGTTATGAAGAGACCATAGCAGCTGTAGAGTTGTTTCGATGAATACCCAAGTGAGTCCATTCGACATTATGCTCAAGAGTTTGACCTGTGCCACCACATCATAGAAAATTAAGGGAAAGGATCTTAGTTTGCTGGCTTATAAAATCCAACTCGTGCAGGAATTGAAACCGAACGACCACTGGACACGGAGTGGATTCGGTGTATGGGCCCAATAACAAAATTTCTTCAGGGCTCGAATTTGATTAGAAAATTGTGTTAAGTGATGAGATTCAATTCTGGTTGAATGGCTAGGCCAATAAACAATTCTGCAATATTTAGAGTGGTTGTTGTCCAAACACACGTCCGGAGAAAGTCAATGTTTGATGAGCTTTATAGGCCGGTGGAATCATAGGTACATATGTCTTCAAAAATACTGCTGGGGATAACATTACTGCCGATAGTGCCTACTATAGGGTCATGATCAATGACTTTCTCGTCCCGGAATTAACTCGCCGTAATGCAGGGGACCTCTGATTTCAACAGAATCACACGAAATGCTGAAACAGATCGTACAACCATCGACTTTTTGAAAATAAGATTTTATGAGCGCATAATTTCTCGACCTGAGCACTGGCCTGCTGGACGCTGGACTATTTCTTGCCCGAGCCGCTTGACCATTTGGAACATCATATTCAAATAAAAATGACAGAAGATTATCTTGCCAATAAAACTTGCCTAAATTTCATGGCAATGAAAATAGTTTGTCTGTATTGAATTTTCTTTCATAGTTATATAACTCTGTAAAACACCTATTACATCTAATTTTAGACCTGATTAAATTGTCTTCGTTGAGCTTTACTTGCGTTCCCGCCTTTTCAATTGTTAGTTTGATAATGCGGACGAGCTTGATTGGGACGCATAAGTTCTGCACTATTTACCAAAGGACATTTCTATTGACACTATCGCATGCTTTCTTAATGTCTTTGAAGATTTGGTGCACATCACTGTTGAATTCGCAGCAATTCGCAGCAATTCTCGAACACCTGCTTCACTATGAATATATGTTCTTTTGTTTGTTTGTTGTAGTTCTATTGTTTGTTATTGGTGGGAAGGTTTTGGTGGAATAATAATAAACCAAAAAAAAAAAATAATGTACTTATGTAAAATAACCAAACCTAGGGCAACCGATATGTCGCGCCTAAAACGAAAAAGGAAGAAAGTGTAAAGATCATAACAATTGAAAATACAAAGACCGCATATTGGCGGCCGAAGGAAGTTACTTTATTTTGAAAATAAACGACTAGGTAACCGCACGGGCAGGGGGGGTTTTTATGAAAAGAAACACGACTAAACCAGCAATATGAACGCCCTTTCCTTCCACTTACACATGCCTCAGCACATACATACAATAAAATTCTTACCGCTTTAGCTCCTTAATTTTATTTTACATTTCTTAAATTCATTAGATTATTACTTTTATGTAAACAAATTAATTACTTGTTACCAATATGTACTTAGAAATAAATTCCCCTCAATTCGTTGCCACGGATGTCAGCGAACTTGTCTTCGACGATATCGCGGAATTTGTCACGCAATATCTGCCAGGTGCAGCTGAACAACACCACTATCATTGCTTGTCGATTTCCTGATTTATGCGATTCTGGTCCTTAGCTTACTCTGATAAACAGCACTTCTATCATTACGCAGTCAACCATCGTTTTTTTGCCATCGTAGTAGCTGATTTTCAATTGTCAATGGAAAAAGGTCAACGATTTTTCTTCTTTCATTCAGTATGTAAATATGTTTAACGGTACATTTTCTTCTTCTCTAACTTTGTCTTGACTATTTCTTCTACTTTAACTTTGTATTTATTTTTTTGGCTTTAACTTTGTCTTTACTTTTTCTTTCACTTGTCTTCTTGCGTTTTTTTGAAAACAACATTTTATTCGTTGGCAGATATTACATAATTTGTCTTAATCCTAACAAGAATAGTTCTTAAAATAACTTAACTCTAACAGTCTTTACTTATTCTAGAGTTTTATTTGTTGGTTGTGTATTTATTAAAATTTGCAGTTTATGATTAATTATCTGAAATTGGAAGGAAAGCCAAACAAAACCTCCCCAAACCGGTGTCTGTGGTGAAGAAATCAATAAATAAATAAATTCTATCTGCAAAACAATTTTCCTTCAATGAGGACTTAGTGGATGGGTGTTTGGTGTGTATTGAGATGTGGAGTAAGATTTGTTGTACCAGGATATTCGTTTCGCTTGATCAAAGATTCTTCCTTGATCAGCGAGTAGGCGGAGGGATTGAGGTATTTGGTGGCGAACAGTCAACTGGAGTGTGAGGTCAGGGTCTGTGGTCATGATTTGTGTGATGAGAGGGTTTGGATGATAGGTCGCTTTTTCGAGAAACCGTAGGAGTTGGTCCATGAGGATTGCGTCTATTCTACGAAGTTGCGCGGTTTCATACAGGGTTTGGTTTGATATGTGTTTCTGTTTCATCTTCCTGCTTGAAAATTCCGCAACAGCGGCGGAGAATTTGTCTCTCTTTTCGGCGAATCCTTTCCATCTGAGATGGGGTTAGATCACACCAGAAGGCAAAACCGAAGGTGATTAGTGGTCGGATGAGGGATTTATAGCATAGTAGCTTCATCTTTTTGGGGAGCGCGGTGCGTACGTGCATGAGCGTGGACAGGGCCTTAAATGCGTACGTGGCTTTTTGTAGGACCGTTGTGATGTGGGTGTTTGGGAAGAGTTTTTGATTGATAAGGATGTACAGGTAGGTTACTTGTGGTTTGGTTGGGATTTTCTCTCCGTTTGGGAGTAATTGGACTTTGGTTGAGTCCGATCGGGCTTTCTTGGTTAGTCGAGCTTTGCCATATATGACTATAGTCTCGCACTTGGAGGGATAAGAAATCAGCTTCCATTTAATGAAATAATTGTAGAGGGTGTTGAGGTAGTGATTGAGGCGTTGCTGGCATTGAGGAATGCTCAATGCTGAGTGATATATAATTATATCATCGGCATGTTGTCGAATGTGGATAGGTGATAGCGACTGTGGGGGAGTTGGAATATCGGCAGTATAAATGGAAAAGAGGGTGGCTGAGATGACTAAACCTTGTGGGATTTCTGCTGGCATTGATAACCAGGAAGAGCGAGCGTTCGGGAGTTTTACTTGGAATTTCCTGTCAGTGAGGAAGGACGAAATTAGTTTGCTGAGGTGCGGGTGGAAGTTGAAGATGCTGACAAGTTTGGAGACGAGAGCTTTTTGCCAGACGGAGTCGAAGGCTTTCTGAATGTCTAGGAGGCAGGCAACTGCAGGGAGGTTTTTATTTGCACTAATCTGGATGTGCGTTTTCAGGGTAAGTAGAGCATGGTTTACTGAATGTGAGGGTCGGTTGGCGAACTGAAAGTTTGGAATTATGTTGAAGTAAGAGCAGTGTTGATCAATGTACGTTTTGATAACGGTTTCAAAGATCTTGTTTGTTGTGGAGAGCAATGAAATGGGTCGAAAGCTGGATGTCTCTAGGGGATTTTTGCCTTTTTTAAGGATCGGTGTAATTGTGGCGTTTCGCCAAGCAAGCGGGAAGTATGCATTGAGGATGCAGTGGTTGAATAGTCTGGAGAGAAAAGGGCTTATTAATTAGCGGACTTTTTGAGGAAAATGATTGAGATTTGGTCGGGACCTGTTGATTTTTTGTTCTTGCGAGAGCGGATAATGTTATCGATTTGTGTGGGTGTGGTGAAGTGTATGGGTTCACAGTCAGGTATGAAGTTAATGGATTTTGCAAGGGGGTGGTTGAAAAGGGAGATGTGAGGGTTCGTGGGTTGATGAAAAGTGGGGTTGGATTGTAGGGAGTCAATGGTGGCCTTGATTGCACAGTCTATGTTAGGATCTGATAAGTGAGCAGAGGTGAGATGTGTGGTGAGGAAATGATTGGCTAGCATTTCGGCCTTTCGTGCGGGCGATACGTTTTGGGGGAGTATATGTGTATGGTGGTGGGAGGGTTTAGAGAGTTGGGGGCATGATTTTCGGAGTTCTTGAAAGGTATTTTGATTAAGTTGTATGTTAGATAGGCGTAAAGTGAGATGTTGATGGTAGAGGTTCTGGATACTGGAACGGATGTGGTAGTCTAACTGTCGGATTTGGTCGCGAGTATAGGTATTGTTGGGGTTAAATGGGTTGCGGAACAGACGTCTTCTCTTGAGTCGAATATCGTCGATGAGTTCAGGGGGTAGTGTTAGTAGGGAATTGTAATTGAGGATTCTTTTTGGAATGAATTTCTCAGTGATTTCGTGGATAAGGGTAGTGTATGAGGATATAGTTTCGTCTATTGATTGGTTCGAGATGGAATTGGTATCAGGTGGGATGATGGGTTTAAGTTTGTTCGAGAGGTGTCTGTTTAGTTTCTTCCATTTAACATTGTGGAAGTCGAGGACATAAGGAGGATTTTCTGTAAGTGGATGTTCGTGGAGTTTGATTTCTAGGACTACGGCATCGTGGTCGCTAATGCCCGATATCGTGGGAAGGAAGGGATGTGTGGTTGGATGGAGTATGATTGGGAGATCGTCGCTTACTAAGAAAAGGTCAAGGTATGATGCTCCTTGTGGATAGGTTGGGCTGATAGGTGTTTGTAGGGAGACTTGAAGAGGTATTGAGTTCCTGGAATACCAGCGGTGAAGTGTGGTACCGTTGAGGTTGGTGCTGCGATTTAGCCATAGGGGATGTCTCGCGTTGAAGTCGCCTCCTATAATAATGTGAGATTTCTTATTCTCAGTCATGGGGTGGTTCTTTATGAAAGTTAAAAGGTGATTGAGGTCAGCTTCGTCGAGTTGTGACTCGGGACAGTAAATTGATGAACAAAAGAGTACGATGTTTCGGGTTTCGATGGCAATTGTGGTGTATTCGAAGGTAGATTCGTCCCGGCAGGGTGGGAAGAGCTGGGTGGATTTAAATTTCGAGTGGACGAGGATTGCAGTGCCGCCTGCACCGTGAGAGTCTCGGCGATCAATTCGAAAGAGGTTGAATGAGGGGAAGTGTGGTCTGTGCCGTGGTGAGGTTTTGGTTTCACATAGGAGGACGATATGTGGTTGGTGGGATTGAAGGAAGATTTGAGTTCATGACGACGTGCTCTACCGACAATTGAGTTGATGCTAAGCTCCATTATCTTAACATCCATCAAGGAACGCGATAAATGAGCACATCAAGATTTTCTTTTCAAGTGGATTGGTGGTTGAGTTGTAGGCGGGGAGGAATTGATGCATTTTCGCAGCAAGTCCAGTAATGTTCATCCCAAAAAGGAAAGATATTTCTGTTTGAAGTTTTGGATGGGAGGTTAGTTTTGAGAGCTGCTGCGTAAGAGACTTCTGATTGGGTGGGGTTGTTGGTGATTGAGGGTTTCATGTGGGTTTGTGAGGTATTTTTTGGGATGGCTACAGGATGGGACTGTCTGAATTTGGCAAAAGCAGGACAATTGCGGTAGTTGGCAGGGTGTTCATCGGAGCGGCAGTTAGCGCATATTGGCTTCTGTTCGGGGAGTTTCTGACAGTTGCCGGGCCCGTGGGACAGGCTGCATTTGACGCATCTGAAGGTTAGATGGCAGTTGTTAGCAGCATGGCCAATTCGCTGGCAGTTTTTACACTGCAGAATTGACGTGTTCTTAATGGCTTCGAACTTTACGATTGTGTGTAGAATGGCTCTAAGCTTGCTGAGTGTAGCTAGGTTGAAATTCGGACCGAAAGTCATTAGCCAGAGGTCTAATGTTCTGTTTTGGCGTTTAGCCGTAGCCGTTTGAAAGGGTTTAATTGAGACGATGTCTTGAATTCCTTGATTATTGAGGTCTTTACGGATTTCGTCTTCCGTGTAGGAACTGTGTAGACCTCGTTTGACAAGACTTTTTGATTTTTGATCCCATGGGGTGTAGGTGAAAAATTGTTTCTTGTTCTCGGCAAGAAACTTTTTTGTAGCCTCAAACTCGGCGGGAGTGTTAACGATAATTTGGGTAGAGGAAGAGGTCGTTTTTTTGAGAAGGTACTTATTAGGGAGTTTATTTAAGAAATTGTTTTGAATTGTTTCAATAGAGTCATTGTCTTCAACTGTAACAATAGGGGGAAGTTTTGGTTGACTTACCTTTTTGTTTGATTGTGCTGCTGCTGGTTGCTGTTTGCATGGTTGTTTGTGGTGGTCGGGGTGGTTGTCCGCTCTGGCTGCGGCTGGGATGCTGGTTGAGTTTTCACGATGCTGCCTGAACGTGGTGCCTCGGTGATGGCTTGCTTCGCTACCATCTGCTGCAGTAGTGCCGTCATGTTGTTGAGTTCCTTCATCAGCTCGTCGATTTTTTTCCTGAGAGTATAGTTCTCCTCAAGCTGCTTCAAACGATCGCCTGATGTGGTCGCTATCTCCATCTCCTCCTGTTCGCTGTGGTCTGCGTCTGGTTCGGTGTCGCGTTCGCTCTCTGATGATGAGTCGCTGCGTGCGTATTGGCGCTTGTCGGTCGCTTCACTTGTCGGTGATGACGATCCGCTGTGTTGCTTCTTCCGCTTCGGCATTTTTTCCCCTCCTTGGTGGCTGGCAATCCGTCCACTTCGGCACTGCTTCTGTGTGTTGCTTTGTCGCACTCACAAAAACTTCGATTTTAAAATCGCGCACTGTTGCCCTATAGAGGTGTTTACCCGATCACGACTCGTGATCGACCGAGTCTTCTTGCGTGCTGATCTCTAAACACAACCAACACACAAACTATATTTACCGCAAATTTCTCCCAAGCTTTTTTGTGAATTTAAATGGATGACAGCTTGGTCATTTTCTGATTTTTTTTATTAATATTATTTATCCAAATATTACTTAATAACTGAATCTAATTACAAATGCTTTCATTTTAATTCTAGTCCTAGTTCAATCTTTTTTCGTATGATTTTCTTTTAACTTTTAATCACAAATAATCCTTATCCAATCGTGCTTGCTCTCTTTTTGTTTATTATTTCTCTATGCTCTATCTCTTGTTATTTTAATATTTGGTACCTATGTGTCTACTCTCTATGCAAGCTTTGATACATTCTTTCATGTCAGGCGCCCCATGCTATATTGTTTAAATATAATATTTCTTTGTACACAAGTCTGGTCATTTCATGTCATATATTTTCAATCGGATTTTTTCGATTGGATTTCATGACCATGGAAGAACATGTGTATTTCTGTAAGAAATGATTTTTTAATATTTCCCCCTGTGACATGGTGCACCATCTTGGATTATTATGAGTGGAGATCCCCTGAAGCCAATCTCATGAAATGTAGCAGTGCTACGGTCGCCAAAATTTCATTTATTTGTACTGGTCTGGTCGTATGGTTCCTTTGACAAGATAAGGTGGTTTTGATCCGTTCATCGTTATCGCTCCCCATACCATAACGAAAGGAATGCATGACGAATCAAATTTCTCCTGTCTTCGTCTTCCTACAAATCCACCAGCTTCTGTGAGGTATTGAAGCGTTGATTCATCTGTATACACTACCTGGAAAATATTGGTAAAATAAAAAAATTGGATTAAGGTTTTTAAAGTTGGAGAGCTCTGGAG